>OX638313.1:90722380-93122380 GCA_951812415.1 Beris morrisii | reverse complement strand
TAAATAGGAAGGCCCTTTATCTTTTTTCGTTTATAAGGAAGATACGAGAACAACAAATGCAGTTGAAGGATACAATTCGCAACTCACACTAAAATTAGAAAAACATGGCAATTTCTGTAAATTTCTTGACGGTATTTTAGATGAAGATTTCAGGAAAACAGTTGAATTAAAGAATTCATTAGATGGAACGTATGATGTCTTTCAACGACCAAAATCCAGTGCACATCTAAAAAAGTCTAAATTAATTGCAAATGCAATTAATAAACTAGACGGAAAAAAAATTAGATTAGCTGATTTCTTTAATCAAATCACAAACCACCGAAATAAGCTCAGCATTTATAATGTAAATGATGGTAGGCCTTACGACGGAAAATTCGATGAAATTGATGATGAAATTGATGACGATACATCGAATGACGAGTCAACTGAGAGTTGTAGTGAACAAATGAATTGCATAATATGTTTTGAGAAGCCGAGAAACATTTTATTACAACCTTGTGGTCATTACAAGCTATGTTTAGCTTGCTTTACAGAAATAAGCGAAAAGGCCATGAAACATACTGCAGTCACGATCGGCTGCAAGCCAATCGTATAATACTCTAGATGAATACTGAACTCCGATTTATATTGTAGTTGGGGATAAAGTAGAATTACGTGTGTGCATGTTGTATGTCCTTTATTAAGGACTCCCATTAGATTGCTACTCAAAACTAAAAGACAATATTCAGTGTTTAATTTCATATCTTGAACTGGGTAAGTCACCAAAAAAAAATGTCCTTTTTGAAGGACTTTCACATGAGAGGTGCAGGAAGGACTCACTCGATTTCTTACATATTTGTCCTTTTCCTTGGAACCATTTAAAAATGAACTTGTACAAAATTTCAAATTCGTAGCTTGAAGCGTTCAAAAGTTATCGAAAAATATTGTTGAACACGTGTCTTAAGGACATTTTGTATGGCAGCTACCAGAAAGAGTAAAAGGATTTCGCTGATTAGTAAACTCGAACTTGGTTTTTACTCAAAACTAATTTGTACAAAATTTCCAATTCATAGCTAAAAGATTACTTGAGTTATAGTAAGTTCCATAAATTAAAAGAAGACGTTTTGACAGGATATTTGTATGGCAGCTACACGAAGGACTAATAGGATTTTCTTCATAATCATACATTAAGCTTCAACTATTGGAAAAATACTATGTACAAAATTTCAAAGACGTAGCTTAAACCCTTCTGAAGTTATCAACCAATATTCTTGAACACGTATTTTAAGGACATTTTGTATGGCAGCTACCAGAAGGAGTAAAAGGATTTCGCTGACAAGTAAACTTAAGCTTTGTTTTTACTCGAAACTAATTTGCAAAAAATTCCGAATTCGTAGCTAAAAGATTACTTGAGTTATAGTGAGTTTCGTAAATTAAGTGAATACATTTTGGCAGGATATTTGTATGGCAGCTACACGAAGGACTAATAGGATTTTCTTCATAATCATACATTTAGCTCCAACTATTGAAAAAATAACACATTCAAAATTTCAATGCCGTAGCTTAAGTCCATCTGAAGTTATCTACCAATATTCTTGAACACCTGTTTTAAGGATATTTTGTATGGCAGCTACCCGAAGGAGTAAAAGGATTTCGCTGACTAGTAAACTCGAACTTTGTTTTCACTCAAAACTAATTTGTACAAAATTCCGAATTCGTAGCTAAAAGATTACTTGAGTTATAGTGAGTTTCGTAAATTAAGTGAATACATTTTGACAGGATATTTGTATGGCAGCTACACCAAGGACTAACAGGATTTTCTTCATAATCATGTGTTTAACTCCAACTATTGGAAAAATAAAACATACAAAATTTCAATGTCGTAGCTTAAACCCTTCTGAAGTTATCGACCAATATTCTTGAACACGTGTTTTAAGGACATTTTATATGGCAGCTACCCGAAGGAGTAGGACGATTTGGCCCGTTAACGAACTTAGCCTTACAAATTCAACCAAACATCCAGATTCAAAATTTCAAGATCCTGGGTGAAGGCGTTCTTGAGTTATCGTGTTCACGGACAGACGGACGGACGGACGGACGGACGGACGGACGGACGGACGGACGGACGGACGGACGGACGGACGGACGGACGGACGGACGGACGGACGGACGTCAGGCGGATTTGAGGTTTTTGGCCACAAATAAACAAAAAATAATATATAACTTTTTTTCCTCCGAGGCTTGGTTCTATGCGTTACAAACTTTTCGGCTGGATTAAACTTATAATACTCTATATGATTTCATCTAGAGTATAAAAATAAAACGAATATCTTGTATCCGTATTGCCGTCAAATTGTTCAAAACACAGCTAATGTTTACGCTTAATCTCAAATTTGTAACTAAATGGAATACATTAATATAATTTTTATACTCTAGATGAAATCATATAGAGTATTATAAGTTTAATCCAGCCCAAAAGTTTGTAACGCATAGAACCAAGCCTCGGACGAAAAAAAGTTATATATTATTTTTTGTTTATTTGTGGCCAAAAACCTCAAATCCGCCTGACGTCCGTCCGTCCGTCCGTCCGTCCGTCCGTCCGTCCGTCCGTCCGTCTGTCCGTGAACACGATAACTCAAGAACGCCTTCACCTAGGATCTTGAAATTTTGAATCTGGATGTTTGGTTGAATTTGTAAGGCTAAGTTCGTTAACGGGCAAAATCGTCCTACTCCTTCGGGTAGCTGCCATACAAAATGTCCTTAAAACACGTGTTCAAGAATATTGGTCGATAACTTTAGAAGAGTTTAAGCTACAACTTTGAAATTTTGTACGTATTATTTTTCCAATAGTTGGAGCTAAATATATGATTACGAAGAAAATCCTGTTAGTCCTTCGTGTAGCTGCCATACAAATATACTGTCAAAATGTATTCACTTAATTTACGAAACTCACTATAACTCAAGTAATCTTTTAGCTACGAATTCGGAATTTTGTACAAGTTAATTTTAAATGAAAAGAAAGTTCGAGTTTACTAATCAGCGAAATCCTTTCACTCCTTCTGGTAGCTGCCATATAAAATGTCCTTAAAACACATCTTCAAGAATATTGGTCGATAACTTTAGAAGGGTTTAAGCTACGTCTTTGAAATTTCGTAAGTATTATTTTTCCAATAGTTGGAGCTAAATATATGATTATGAAGGAAATCCTGTTAGTCCTTCGTGTAGCTGCCATACAAATAAACTGTCAAAATGTATTCACTTAATTTACGAAACTCACTATAACTCAAGTAATCTTTTAGCTACGAATTCGGAATTTTGTACAAGTTAGTTTTGAGTGAAAAGGAAGTCGAAGTTTACGAATCAGCGAAATCCTTTTACTCCTTCTGGTAGCTGCCATACAAAATGTCCTTAAAACACGTCTTCAAGAATATTGGTCGATAACTTCAGAAGGGTTTAAGCTACGACATTGAAATTTTGTATGTGTTATTTTTCCAATAGTTGGAGCTTAATACATGATTATGAAGAAAATCCTGTTAGTCCTTCGTGTAGCTGCCATACAAATATCCTGTCAAAATGTATTCACTTAATTTACGAAACTCACAATAACTCAAGTAATCTATTAGGTACGAATTTGAAATTTTGTACAAGTTAGTTTTGAGTGAAAAGGAAGTTCGAGTTTACTAATCAGCGAAATCCTTTCACTCCTTCTGGTAGCGGCCATACAAAATATCCTTAAAACACGTGATCAACAATTTTTTTCCGATAACTTTTGAACGCTTCAAGCTACGAATTTGAAATTTTGTACACATGAATTTTTGAATGGTTCGAAGGGAAAGGACAAATAAGTAAGAAATCGAATGAGTCCTTCCTGCACCTCCCATGTGAAAGTCCTTTAAAAAGGACATTTTTTTTCGATGACTTACCCAGTTCAAGGTATGAAATTAAACACTGAATATTGTCTTTTAGTTTTGAGTAGCTATCTAATAGCAGTCCTTAATAAAGGACATACAACATGCACACACGTAATTCTACTTCATCCCCAACTACAATATAAATCGGAGTTCAGTATTCATCTAGAGTATTATACGATTGGCTTGCAGCCGATCGTGACTGCAGTATGTTTTTTAATATACATATATGTAATATCTAATACTGCATTATCTTACTTAAACTTTTGTCTTTTTATACTCTAGATGAAATCATATAGAGTATTATAAGTTTAATCCAGCCCAAAAGTTTGTAACGCATAGAACCAAGCCTCGGACGAAAAAAAGTTATATATTATTTTTTGTTTATTTGTGGCCAAAAACCTCAAATCCGCCTGACGTCCGTCCGTCCGTCCGTCCGTCCGTCCGTCCGTCCGTCCGTCCGTCCGTCCGTCCGTCCGTCCGTCCGTCCGTCCGTCCGTCCGTCCGTCCGTCCGTCCGTCTGTCCGTGAACACGATAACTCAAGAACGCCTTCACCTAGGATCTTGAAATTTTGAATTTGGAAGTTTGGTTGAATTTGTAAGGCTAAGTTCGTTAACGGGCAAAATCGTCCTACTCCTTCGGGTAGCTGCCATACAAAATGTCCTTTAAGCACGTGTTCAAGAATATTGGTCGATAACTTCAGAAGGGTTTAAGCTACGACTTTGAAATTTTGTATGTATTATTTTTTCAATAGTTTGAGCTAAATATATGGTTATGAAGAAAATCCTATTAGTCCTTCGTGTAGCTGCCATACAAATATCCTGTCAAAACATCTTCACTTAATTTACGGAACTTACTATAACTCAAGTAATCTTTTAGCTATGAATTGGAAATTTTGTACAAATTAGTTTTGAGTAAAAACGAAGTTCAGGCTTACTAATCAGCGAAATCCTTTTACTCCTTCTGGTAGCTGCCATGTAAAATGTCCTTAAGACACGTGTTCAACAATATTTTTCGATAACTTTTGAGCTCTTCAAGCTACGAATTTGAAATTTTGTACACCTTCATTTTTAAATGGTTCCAAGAAAAAGGATAAATATGTAAGAAATCGAGTGAGTCCTTCCTGCACCTCCCATGTGAAAGTCCTTCAAAAAGGACATTTTTTTCGATGACTTACCCAGTTCAAGGTATGAAATTAAACACTGAATATTGTCTTTTAGGTTTGAGTAGCAATCTAATGGCAGTCCTTAATAAAGGACATATAACATCCACACACGTAATTCTACTTTATCCCCAACTACAATATAAATCGGAGTTCAGTATTCATCTAGAGTATTATACGATTGGCTTGCAGCCGATCGTGACTGCAGTATGTTTTCTTTATTACATCTAACTATAACATATATTTCGTATTTGGCAGCCTGTGGACATTATGTCCTATTGTGTACCTGTTCGCGACAAACAGTCATTAAGTCCATGGACATTATGTCTTATTTGAAACGGACATAACGTCCATGGACGTTGTGTCCATTTAGAGCGGACATAATGTCCATGGATGTTATGTCCGTGGACCTTATGTCACCCCACTCTCTGGCACCAGTACTAAACCTGTGCTGTGCCGTTCTGCCGTATGGAGTTGGAACCAAATAAGGCAGTCGTCTTCGAACAAAGGCTGGGAATTCACAAAAAAAATTTTGTGCGGACTCCTCCTCTTCGTAGCATCGGCTACATGTGGGAGAACCTAGGATTTTCATCCTCCATAGATGCTCATTCAGCCAGTAATGCCCTTTTATAATATCAACTATTAGTTAGTAAGATCCCTTCTTTTAAGTACTAGAAGAAGATTAGATTAGATTTAATAGGAGGCGGAAAGATTCTTTCCAGTTGTAGAAGAACTTTGAATTGTTCCAACGGCCTTTGTGGCATTCGATGAGCTTCCTGTGTATGTCTGGTCTAATGCCCGCATAGGATAGTCATACAGCCGGATCAGAGATATATGAGGGTACTTCCGACACTGCTCGTTTGAGCAAGTTCTCTTCCTCGTGTCCTGGTGGAGTGTCTCAAAACTCAGAAAACCACTTTTCCCAATTTATTCAGCTTCTCAATGCCCAAGATTTTGCACATCACTTAGCCCTTAATTGGATTCTACCTCGATATTGTAATAGTACATTTTGTTGAAAAGGTTCGGTCACTAAATTTTACTTAGTGGAGTTTAAAATCCATAAGAGTTTAGATAGATAGATAGATATTTATTTCGAGATGCTAGCATGTGTGAAAAATATTTGGTTTGGGATGATAAAGAGATTAGACCAAGGGTCTTTACAACTTAATTATAATTATTTACATGCTTTGGCTGATATCATTTTAAATACAGTTAATTATAGGTATTGTACGGGAGAAAATTCGCAAAACCCGTTGATTCACTTACATCTAACTTAAAACTAAACTTAGCGTAACTTACTAACTATGAATAAAATGAAAATTAAGGTAGAGTTCTGCTGAATCGTTTTAATCGATAAAAATATCTGACATGAGAGGGTTGTTGCAATTTTCACATTTTCTTACAAATTTTAGTAGTAATTCGCCTGAGATTTCGTTTATTGTTTTGGTACTAGCTGCTTCATGCAGTCGGCTGGTGGAGAAGTGCCAGGGTTTGTTTAGTATTATTTTTAGAGATTTGTTCTGGATGACCTGCATTTTGTTCTTGTTTACAAGGGCGCAATGATACCAGATTGGTGCTCCATATGTGAGCCCAGGCTGCATTACTGCTTTATAAATAAGGAGTTTATTATCCTGGGACAAATGAGATCTTCTGTTAATTAAGGGGTAGAGAACTCTAATAAATTTATTTAATTTGGAGACAAATTGTTCAGCATGATGCTGGAAAGTTAATTTTTGGTCAAAATATAGGCCTAGGTACTTAATTGTATTTGACCATTGTATGATTTCGCCCAGAATATTAATGTTTGGAGGTGGTAGGAAGTGAGAAGCACGGCGCTTGGTAAAAAATATGGCTTGTGTTTTGGAGGTATTGATTTTAATTTTCCATTTGTTGTAGTAATCTGAAGTTAGTTCCATTTGATCTTGTAGGATGTTAATAATGTTATGTGGGTCTGCAGATTTAGTGAAAATAGCCGTGTCGTCGGCGAAGGTTGCGATTTCACAGAGGTCGAACTTGGGGCGTCTGCAGTATACAAATTGTAGAGCGTGGGACTGATGCAGGATCCTTGGGGTACTCCGGCAGGAATGATTCTTGGGCTGGATTTAGCATTTTTCATTTTGACACTGAAGGATCGGTTGCTCAGAAAGGAACTTATGAGATTGGAAATGTATGGAGGAAATTTTAGCTCTATTAATTTGTAAATGAGACCTTCGTGCCATACAGAATCAAAGGCCTTTTCGATATCGAGCGTTATTAGTCCTACTGACTCTCTTGAACTTAGTGCTTTCTGGATGTATGATTTCACTCTGAATAGTTGGTGAACTGTAGAGTGCTTAGCTCGAAAGCCAAATTGGAAGTTTGGAATTATATTGTGATTATCAGTTATTTTTTGGATACGCGTCAGAATGATTTTTTCGAAAATTTTCCCTAAGATGGGTAATAAGCTTATGGGCCGATAGCTGTGAGCGATGGAAGGGTCTTTACTTGGTTTCAGTATGGGTATTATAGTTGCGAGCTTCCAAGCTTCAGGGAAATAGGAGATACTCAAAAAGCAAAATAAGAGTTTAGTATTTTGCAATAAGGTCTTGAATAATAACTCATCAGTTTTTGCCTTAGCAGCCTTCGCGTTCTAATATTAAATCGTACAATTCCGTTTCAAAATGGGACAAAAGAATAGATCCTGTCCGCATCATTCGAATAAATCACCTACAAATCATTTTAATTCGTCGATAAAAGTATCATCATTTCGCATAATTTGACGCACTTTATCATGGCATCCACTTCAGGCGATAAATTGTTCAATAAATTCTTCATCCGGTCTCGATCCAGGACTTTCCATCCTATTTTTATTCCGTTTCGGAACGTGTTTTTATTTTAACTGAATTCCCGGTAACCACAAAAAGCAAAACCGAAAAAACTTCGCCTCATCGAAACGAGCAGGACGACGACGACGAGTCCCAAATGAATAAATAACGCGAAACATTGCTCTGTACTGTACGGTCACAGATTTACATCCTTCCGTATTTTTCGCTGAATTTTTATAGGTGGTTCCGGTTTCAGGGAATCCCCAATTCGTCAGGAGGATTTCCCATTCAGGAATCGTTCAAAGGACCAACGGCGAGTGAATGTAGCCGCTTTAGGCTGCCATTAACATTATTATCATTAGCTCCTTCCTGAACCACTCGACTCTATACTACAGCGGCCCCTCACCGAACTAAAATGTCGTATTGTCTGGCTGGAGGGTGTATCCATGGTAGACATATCGCCGCAAGTGTCCTTCAGTCATCCGCACTAAGTACCTTTTATCGTTTGTATGGAAATTTCGTTGTTGTTGTTTGTCACTCTTGAAAGACACTTTTCTATGGCGGATGCTTTTTCGCTTTCCTTCATTAACCGAGCCTTACTCGAGGAGTTTTTTCCCGAGAAGTGCGTTGGATTTCGTAATTAGGCAGCCGTTCTATGGCACTTTGGACAAGTGATGACTACTATTTACCTCCATTCCGGAAAATTGAGTGTCATAAAGCGACGTAGAAGTTCTTTCCAGGAGAACCTATTCGCATGGTAATGCTTCGATGATTCTCCCGATTGGATGGAAAGAGGATGCAAGAATCAGGTCTATAATCCAATTAACGTGCCTAAGACGTAACGATAACTACTTATCAGGTGTCGTATTTACAAACGTGTGATATCTAGCGGAACGTATGCAGATACGGGGTGGGTACTTGATGTACATCCCTCTGCCATAATACCGAACTTTGTAAACACCGTGGTAAGATGACTAGAAGACCGTGCGAGAACAGGAAGAGGCCAGGTGGGCTGGTAGGTAGTGTGATCCCTTAATAAAGTGGAGCCGTCAAAGGTATTTTACGATTCGATGGAAGCCAACAACTACGTCGATTATCGGTTGAGTGCGTTAAGCTCCTCATACGTACAAGTATTGCTCCTAATACACAAGATATAGACGTAGATACGAGCGTGGTATTGTCGGCGTTCATCTGAAGGAGGAAGTTGTAGTTCCGTTCTTGGCTTTTATGTAAGAAGAATGGGCACTTGAGATGAAAAGTTGAAGCAGTTTTTCGTACGAAGAGAAGGGCTGCTGGTTGGTTTTCTGATTATAAGTTCGTTTCGTTTTTGTGGCAATCCTTGGTTTTTTTTAGATTGGCTGAATGCTTCGACACTCAATTCTGTGTGCTGCTCAAGAAAATACGGCAAAAAACTTATAAGTGGGCCGGGAAGTGGGTGTCATGGCTTTGTACAGATATGTATCAAGGATAACGGAGGATATGAGGGCTCATGAAAAGTGAAGTCTACTTTCTTTATGGAATTTCTTTTCCGTACCTACTTTGATGGAATTTAAACCAGTTTTGATAATTTTTCATAAGATTAGAAGCATGTTCGCAAACATTCCTGTAGGCACTTCATAAGATAAGCAAGGACCAATAATGTTGTGCACGTGATTGACTCTAATCCTGCAAGAAAGCAATTGTTAACATGTGTTTATATAACAGAAGGTATGAGAATGGTTCACATTGCCACAGTGACAGCTCTTTTGAAAACACCACTTGCCACACATGCTTCTTGGATCCAAAGTAAGATTGAACAAAAAAAAAATATGGCTATTTTATACATTGTTGTCTAAAAGTTCGGGAGCGGTTATAGTCGGAGCTAAAGCAAGATAATAGAAGCTCTTTGTATAAAATCTATCAAGCAACTAATAAATCAATAAAACGTACATTCACACAGAGCGGAAATTACATAATTTGTGTGTATGATTTGTAGCAAAACCACGACTGTAATCATGTTACTTCCGATTCTTTTCCATGATTTCGAAATCTCGTCCAGAACAATAATTTCATTTCAATCATGAACCAAGTCATGCATTATTGTGAATGTTCATCTCAGAAAAAGGCTGTCAGATGTTTTCAACACATTTCTGACGTTTTCATTTTGAGTTATTGTTAGTTTTTAAAGCGAAAGAACGTAAATGTGAAATATTAGTTCATATGCTACGGATAAAAGTTGTTCACATGTCTATGTGTTAAAAACCTGGCCCTCCAGGTTGAGGGTTGGGCTGACAACTCATCCCCGAAAAAAAAGTTATTGTTTCGAAAACAGGAGTACAGCCTTGAATAAGATTGGATCAACGGCAACGACTCTGGCAACGCATTAAGCACTATGCACTTTTGGATCTTGGAACGCTCACTCCCTTTACAGAACAGGTACATTGCGACAGCTTCTTAACAAAGTTTCAGGATACAACATCAACATCCTGGCAGCCCAAGAAACGAGATGGATTGGCAGCGAGCTTAATGACACATAATACTAACCAATGGAAAACCTTCGGGAAGTAGGTTATTTGCAGTACCTTTCATGGTAGACAATAAATTTAAAAACCTAATAACCTACTTTAAAATCTTAAACGGAAGAGTATGTGCAGGTAAATTGTCACGCTTAAACAGAGAAAAAAGATGATGTAGGCAAGGACGTACTATACAACACCTTAGAACAGATATTCACCGGAAAGTACAGGTTAAATAATATCATCAATGACAATCATCATCAATGGCGGAACAGCCCAAATCAGGCACTGGCTCCCACCAATGACAATGGACAAGGTCTAATCTACTTCGGTACCAGTAAAACCTTAGTTGTAAGCTCGACATACTTCCCCCATCGAAACATTCGTAAACATGGTCATCTCTTGATGGCTGCACTTTCAACCAAATTGACCATGTTCTGATCGAGAGAACGGTTGCGACCAGCATTCTAAACGTTCGATCTCTTCGCGGAGCAAACTGCCACTCCAACCACTACCTCGTCAAAGTAAAAAATCGATGTCAAGTGACAAAATGTGGGTATTCAAAAAGGGGCCGGACATCGAAAAACTAATTGACGAGACTGTCGCGTCAGTTTATAAGTCAGTGCTTGGATAAAATTAATGTTTATTAATTCGGGCGCCCGAATTAATAAACATTAATTTTATCCACGAAAACGGGATTTTGACAAACGGGATTTTGGGAAAACGGGATTTTGGAAAACGGGATTTTGAAAAAACCGGATTTTGGAAAAAACGGGATTTTGGGGCACGGGCAAACGACCCCAACCCAACTTCATGTAAAAATTGGATTGAAAATTCAATTTTTTAAAAACAATGTAAGGTTGGGCGCAACTTTATTATTTTTTGGGCAGAACTCCGAAACGTGTTTAATACTGAGATGCGGTGTAGGTCACTATGCGACTGATTACCTAAAATAATGTTCCAAATAGCGTCCTGGTTATTCTTTAGGTTAAAATAACAAAATTCATGAAAATGTTGGAAAAACCCCTTTTCACGCAGCTCTGTACACCAATAAAATTTTTAACTTTTTTTTTCTTTAACTACTCCTGTAGTATGTACTTCTACATATATGTACATACTAAGTTTCAACTTTCTAGCATAAGCCGTTTCTGAGATATGAAAAATTACCTCCCATACCTTGCTACCCCTATCAAAAATTTTATTTTTCAGGGATATCTCTATAGCGCCTCTATACAGTTATCAATTTTTAGCTTTCTATCCTTTGCGGCTTTCGAGAAATTAAAATTAGAATTTTTTCATTTGCACCCCCTCCCACGATCACTCCCTACACCCGCACTCTCTACATTTTTTTCCGTTAGAGGTCTTCTGGTCCAAACTCCTGTAAAAATTTCAAGATCATATCTGATACGGTTCTTGAGATATAAAAATTTAATTTTTTGAAAAATGTCACCCACCTTCAGCGCTTCATCTCCCCCCTCAAAAATTTTACATTCAGTAGACTCCACTGCTAATTCTATATACAGAAACCAAATTTTATCTTCCTAGCACAATTGAGTTGGAAGATATTGTAATTCAAAGGTTTCCACCCCCCACTCTATACCTCAGTACTCCCCTTAAAAATGTTAACCCCTCTTTAATCCAGTGGCGGATCCAGGCTTTGCTGTTGGGGGGGACGGAAATTTTTTTTTATTTGGCTATTTTGTTTGATCAAGTTCTGTGTAAATTTAGCTACATAGACTACACTTAGCAAAAACGGGATCATATTGTTTTCATCTTATTATGGGTCATTTCATCAAGAATCGCCGAAGTTGTGACCTTACCATCTCCGATTCTTTTGAAAATGTTTGTACTAGTCAAAAAAATTATTGAAATTCAAGTTTTTGTTTCTATCTCATTTTTTAACTAACAAAAACAACAACAATCTTTAAAATAAGCTCTACTTTATTATTCAAGGATAAAAATTACCAGAGATATGAATTTTCAAAGAGGACTCGGACATCTTTTTTGGGAAATCTTTAACATACTATAACTAACAAAAAAAAAATGAGATAGAAACAAAAACTTGAAATCATGTTTTTTTTTCACTAATTCTTCGAGTACACAAATTTTCAAAAGAATCGGCGATGATAAGGTCACACTTTTGGCGTTTTTTGATTAAAAGACCCTTTTTCTATAAAATAATTGAGAACGACTATAATGTTCTTCAATTGTTTTGACCCCGATCTCATTGAGATCCCAACTTAATTTTGTGGTATGTTTTGAAAAACAGTATAACCTACAAAAAATAAGAAAATAAAAAAAAAACGTTTTGAGATATTTAAGGATAAAGGACAGTCATTATCCTTGAAAAAAATTTAAAAGATAATTTTTATTGCGACAACCTTCCCCTTTAAAATAAGCCACATTTTATTATTCCAGGCTAAAAATTACCAGAGATATGAATTATCAAAGAGGACTCGGACACCATTTTTGCAAAAACTTTAACATACTATAACTAACAAAAAAATCTGCCAATGGTCTGGGCGAAACTTTATTAATTTTCGGGTCAAAGCTCGGGAGCGGTCAAAGTCGGAGTGTATCATGAGTTGCTTCGAGATTATTAGATTTCTTAGAAAATTAATTTTGTTCTTAAAATAAAAATATTTATAATAGCGATTTTTAGCCGATTAAACATTGGAAAATTTCTTTCTTCTTATCATTTATACTCTCTTAGGAGCTGAAAAAGGAAAAAACTTAAAAACAAGTTTTAGGCGATTATTACGCAAGCACGTGAAAGTGAAAAGATATTTGATATCTGATAAGACCTGGGGATATAGTAGAATTCGTGAAAAAGTTTACAACCCCCTTTGCACCCCCTCAGGGGTCGAATTTTAAAAAATCCTGAAAACACTTTCTAGGTATTTATATGAAGAAGATGTACAATAAAAATGAATTGAATATTTAGGAAAACCTAATAGATATGACGAAAACCGTGAAAATATATGCATTCCATTTTCACTGATAATTTTTTTTGCCCCCCCCTCCGAACGCCAATGGATATTTGAAATTTTTTTTTAATCTAAATTAGTTTTCTAGTTGATCTACATAAACATACCGAGTTTCAACTTTGTAGCATAAGCCGTTCTATAGATAGGAAGAACACCCCCCACCCCCGTACCATACTGCCCCTATAAAAAATTATATTTTTCCAACATGCTACTAATATAGATCTATCTAAATACTAAGTTTCAGCTTTATATCATTATAGGTTCTCGAGATATAAAAATCGGAACTTTTTCCTTTTCACCCTCCCCCACCCTAACCCTCTACACCCAGACTTCCAAAATTTTTTTTTCTGCTAGGGGTCTATTAGGCACACTTCAGGTAAAATTTTTAAGCATATATCTTACACTGTTCTTGAGATATGAGACGTGATTTTTTAGAAAAATTCTTATCCCCTCCGCTTTCATGATCCACCGCCCTCAGCAAACTTCATTTGTCAACCTTTATACAAGAACCAAATTTTATTTGTCTAGTGCAATTGGTTCGTGAGATATCGTAATCTAAAGTTTTTCACCCCCCACCCCCGTACGCCACTGCCCCACTCCAAAATTTATTTCCGATCTATTCTCCTAGTATACCTACAGATATTCATTAAGTTTCAATTTTGTGACATTAACCGTTTAGGAGATATAGTATTTAGAATGTGTCAATCTCGGCTTTTTTGCGTTTCGGACGCATTATTTTTCCTCCCACTCCCAAACCCCTTCACCTATATCGGCAATTTTTTTGCAAATGGGTCCACTACCGAAGCTCTATATAATTTCCAAATTTCAGCTTCCTAGCATAAGCAGTTGCTGAGATCTAGAAACCAAAATTTGCCATCTAAAACACTTCCCCTCCTCCCCCCTAACACCCCCACAACTCTAAATTTGGTCACTAGAGGGGGCCTACCCACTTTATCCACGAAAAAAAATTCAACTAAATAGCTCAAAGGGTTTGGGTGCTACGAGCCTTCAAACAATTTTGCGTACACCGGTAGACGTACGGCGTACGGCGTACGGGGTACGGCGTACGGCGTACGGCGGACAGACGGACTGAAATTTTTTTTTGCTTTTTTCGTGTCTACTCGTTATGAAACGTAAAAAAAAAATTTTGAGGGTAGCAAATTTTTTTTTTTTAAAAATCGATAACAATACTGTATTATTGAAATAATAAAGTAAAATGAGATAGAAACAAAAAATTGAATTTCAATTATTTTTTTCACTAGTTCTTAAAGTATAAAGCATAAAATATAAAGTATAAAAGTTTAAATTTTCAAAAGAATCGGAGATGGTAAGGTCACAAATTTCGTCATTCTTGGCGGTTGTTGATGGAATGACCCTATTACCTACGCAATATGTTGCCTTGTACTCTTTTCATCATAGTGCGTTTACACTCACCCTTGAGGCTCGCCTCTACTCCCATCAGGCCATTGCAAACCGGTTTTCGTCGGCTGTGCTCTTTGTTGTGTTGAAAGTAATTTACACTCAAAATGCCTTTGCGGCGCAACTTGCCTATAAGTGCGAAACGACAGAAATACGATGAGCTGCGAATTGTGTGGTACCACAGTTCATTGCATGTGTGTACACATATGGAAACGTGCGTCGGAGAAAAAGTTGAAGAATGTTAGACTCTTGCGACTGCACGAGCCATCTGATTGGTTGATTTTATGGTGGGGATAGAGGCGCGACTCAAACGTTGAGTGTATGGTAAATCCACCATCATGGTTCTGTTCTGTGCTTTGCATTGCACCGTAGAACTACAGTAAATGCTAATTACAGTCCACATTGCAGTGGAGTAAAAAAAATCGGAGAACGGTTGAAGTATGTACATATGTTTAGAAAATTCGTAATTGGTCTTGGGGGGGGGGGGGGGGGGGGGTATCCGCAAATGCTCTAATCTCCTAGTATCCCTTAATACAACTACAAAATTTCGGCCATCTGACATCAATCGTTCAGGAGATATGGATTTGGGAGTCACGGTACAGGGTTACGCTGACGACCTTGCCATCCTTGTTAGAGGTAAATTTGAAGAGACGGTGACTGATCTAGTTCAGAATACCCTAAGCCAGGTAGCAACCTGGTGCACCAAAGCAGGATTGGGTATCAACCCAAAGAAAAGCACAATTGTTGCATTCACCAAAAGGAGGTGTAAGGACAAGTTATCTAAGCCTACTTTTTTTGAAGGATCCATAGAGTATTCTAGTGAGGTAAAATTCCTGGGTATTATCCTGGATGAGAAGCTCACCTGGAATGCTCATTTGGACAAAGTTCTTGAAAGAGCCAGAATCTCTCTCTGGGCCTTCTCGGCAAAAACTTAGGACTAAGTCCAAAACTAACCTACTGGATGCATACCGTCGTTGCTAGGCCCATTATAACTTACGCGGCATCCGTCTGGTGGAAGAAAACTGCTCAGCTTAAGCTGACTAAATTACACAGACTGGCATGCCTGGGTATTACTGGGGCGATGCGCACCACTCCCACAGCTGCCTTAGAGGTCCTTCTCAACCTAGCACCTCTACACTTAGAAATATAGAAGAAAGCTAGATTCACCACGTACAAACTTTTGAGCTCGGAGGACGAGTCAGAGCGCAAAACAGCTTGCCCAACTCTTTCCGCGGAACTCAACAAGGACCCGATACTAGCGATACCTCTTTCTGATTCAATGGTGCCGAAATTTAATTTCACAAAGCCATTCAAAGTTGTCCTACCTGAAAGGGAGGATTGGGCCACAAACAAACCCACCACAAAACCAGGATCCATAATCTGGTACACAGACGGATCTAAGACGGATCAAGGTGTAGGAGCAGGAGTTTATGGAGTACGCCCAAATGTAAAATTCTACTGTAGCATGCAAATAACATCCACTGTTTTTCAGGCGGAGACTCATGCTATTGAACTATGCATTAGAGAAAATATCAGACGGGGCTACAAAAACCAACAAATATATATTCTCTCGGACAGCAAGGCAGCAATAATGGCACTTCAGTCCGTTCAAATCTACTCCAAACTTGTTTGGAATTGCCTCCAATGCCTGATTGAACTCGGAAATAAGAACAGAGTTAGTCCCATTTGGATTTCGGGATGAAATCCGACTTAATGGCTAGGAAAGGTTCAGAAGCTGACTTCATGTGACCATATCCATTCTGTGGGATACCATTAAGCACAGCCAGAATGAACATCCGAATGTGGTAAAAATCGCAAAGTGCCATTCACTAGGACTTGGCACCGGGCAACAGGCACTCTAAGCTTTTTATGCCAAAACACTCGGAAAAAAGAACATCTGATTAGAGCTCTGACCGGACATTGTCACATGAGGAAGCATCTCAATAGGATTGGTCTCGCTGAAACTAAAATTTGCAAAATATGCAATGACGAAGACGAAACACCAGAGCATATCCTCTGTGAATGTGAGGGTTTAACTCACAAAAGACTTCGTCGCTTCGGTCAGAGTTTCATAGACCCATCGAAATTCCTGACCATTCCTCTTCGCAAAATACTAGGCTTCATTGAAAGCGCAGGGATTGAAGCGGAATCATAGTCAAACCGGGGGGACGTCACAATAGGCCCAACTGTGGCTGCAGTGACAGAGGTTAACCATACCAACCACTATTTTCAATCTATCTATCTAAGATATGGATTTTAGAATGCATCAATCCCAGCTTTCAAGCATTTTGGACACATTGTTTCCCCCCCCCCCCTCCTTCCTCCACACTCGTACACCTGTCAACCTCTATCCACTTTTTTTGCAAATGGGTATCTATCATTGTACTTCATAAGTTCTAACTTTCAGCCTCCTAGCATAAGCGGTTCCTGAGATCTAGAAACCAAAATTTTTCATCTAAAATGCTCACCCTTCTCACCATCCTCCCCCTTACACCCCCACCCCTTCAAAAGGACCCACTCTACCTACCATAAAAATTTCAACTTAATATCTCAAGGGGTTTGTGAGCTACGCACCTTCAAACGGTTTTGCGTACGGCGGACGGCGTACGGCGTCTACAGCGGACAGACGGAAATTTTTTTTTTTGATTTTTTGGTGTTTACTAGTCCTAAAACGTGTAAATACAAAATTTCAGGGTAGCAAACTTTTTTGAAATTTCAGGTCGATCACAATACTTTATTGTTAAAAAATAATAAAGCAATAGAAAAACATACTGCAGTCACGATCGGCTGCAAGCCAATCGTATAATACTCTAGATGAATACTGAACTCCGATTTATATTGTAGTTGGGGATAAAGTAGTATTACGTGTGTGCGTGTTGTATGTCCTTTATTAAGGACTGCCGTTAAATTGCTACTCAAAACTAAAAGACAATATTCAGTGTTTAATTTCATATCTTGAACTGGGTAAGTCATCGAAAAAAAAATGTCCTTTTTGAAGGACTTTCACATGGGAGGTGCAGGAAGGACTCACTAGATTTCTTACATATTTATCCTTTTCCTTGGAACCATTTAAACTTGTACAAAATTTGAAGTTCGTAGCTTGAAGCGTTCAAAAGTTATCGAAAAATATTGTTAAACACGTGACTTAAGGACATTTGGTATGGCAGCTACCGGAAGGAGTAAACAAATGATTAGTAAACTCGAACTTCGTTTTTACTCAAAACTAATTTGTACAAAATTCCCAACTCATAGCTAAAAGATTACTTGAGTTATAGTAAGTTCCGTAAATTAAGTGAAGACGTCTTAACAGGATATTTGTATGGCAGCTACATGAAGGACTAATAGGATTTTCTTCATAATCATATATTTAGCTCAAACTATTGGAAAAATAACACATACAAAATTTCAATGTCGTAGTTTAAACCCCACGTGTTTTAAGGACATTTTGTATGGCAGCTACCCGAAGGAGTAGGACGATTTTACCCGTTAACGAACTAAGCCTTACAAATTCAACCAAACATCTAGATTCAAAATTTCAAGATCCTAGGTGAAGGCGTTCTTAAGTTATCGTGTTCACGGACGGACGGACGGACGGACGTCAAGCGGATTTGAGGTTTTTGGCCACAAATAAACAAAAAACTTTTTTTCGTCCGAGGCTTGTTTCTATGCGTTACAAACTTTTGGGCTGGATTAAACTTATAATACTCTATATGATTTCATCTAGAGTATAAAAAGCGTGGAAAGACACTAAACCTCATCATTATCTCTTAATAAATTCAGTTCATCAACACAATTCCTTAATGTTCTGATGTGTACATACAACTTACCACAAATTAAAGTAAATGATTTTAAACCTAAAATAATTTGCATGACAATAACCTAGAAAAAATACGCCATGGTAGACAACGTGCTACATTCATTTAAAAATATCTCTATGAAAGTTGCCAACATTCTGCATATTTCATACAAAGGGGGAAGTGAAAAATTGTCTGCAGTTTGAAATTATGAATGTATAAAAGTTCATTTCCGGTTGGAGTAGTTCCGCTGGAAACCTGTTTTGATAAATTTTTGAATAGAGCAACGAATTTTTTATTTTTTGGTGAAAAATAAATAGATTGATCTACATCCTGTTGCTCTACTCTTGCTCTTAAGAATTCAACGGAAAGAACTCTGATTACTCCACTGCACTACACCCAATTGAATTATCTCTTATTTCGTATGCAAACGTTGCTATTCAAAATCAAATTTGCTTGAAAGCATCCGGAATCCCTAATTCAAGTCTACATATCCTTCCTTGAAAACTCTCGCATTCTTTTCCGCAAAACTTTGCATCCTTCCCTCGGTGAATTTTTCATTGTGTTTGCCGAGCATTATCATCACATTTCATTTGATAGTATGCCATCATCGTTATCGTTGTGCCACCATAACGCGTTGTACTCGTCATCTCTAAATCTAAAGTGCTTGTGGTGTTTTCACAAATAACTACATGGGAAATATTTACAAATCCTTTTCATAAACTCTAGTACGGTTTTTTTTTTCCATACATGCGGGAGTTGGGTTTGCCACATCGCTACCACTTTTTTTGTTGCGATATGTGGCGCTTTTTATGTTGCATCTCCCGACGATGCCTTGGTGCCTGTTTGAGAAAATAAATGCCAGATATGCCTTCATTCGGTTGCGATGAAAGCGGAAAATTTCTAAAATCATCAGTTAAAGTTTCGCACCTTAAAAGCCTATCGCAAGAATTAACACACCGAGTTCAAACAAAATCTTCATGCTAAGAAAACAACCGGGGACAATAACAAACATTAAAACAATACGCCTCTTTGCTCCATAGCGGAGCTAATGCTAGACGCTAAAGTATACGGTTACCATTAAGGCTCCTGCATCCAGTGTTGTTTCCATCTTCTTATAATCCTTTATTTATTCTCCTTGTTGCTTTTCTCGAATATAAGCCATGGTTTGCACTTGTAGTCTGAAAATGGCATCTATTGTTGCTGTTTTTGTCGCTTATCCTGAATTGACACTAAAGTTTTTCCACCTTGAACTAAGCCCGGGTGAATCCCCTGGCTCCAAGGGATCCGAGCAATTTGATGTCAGCCCCAGCTCGATTTCACGCACTCTTCTGAAACTTCACAGATGTATAAAAACCGACTGTATAAAAACAGTCTAAGGGGATTCCCCTAAGTTTTTCACTCGAATGTTAGTAGAGTACTATTCAAACATGAAAAAAACAACATGCTAAATTCTGTAGCTGCGTCTTTTAAGACGGTAAACTTGAAGCAAATAAACAGCCGAGTTAAATTAAGCACCCCTGACATTAAGCCCGCTGGCTATGACTTTAACAACCGCACTGAGATCCTTTATCGTAAATTAGCCTAATCTGGAAAACTATACGTGGCCGTATCCTTTTAGTGAATGTCGTAGCGTGAAATACCGAAAAGTGATAAATAAGTGGTAAATATCCTTTTTCCTTATACAATCCGCTATAATCGATTTTAACAGTCGTTCCCCGTTGAAACCGAACAAAAAAGGATGAGCATTTCGAATCGATGAACCACCACCAGTTTTCTATCCACTACCATTATATTATATTACAGTCCTCACATTTAGTCGTAACTCGAACTGAAAATAGAATAATCAAAGGCCGAATAAAAAATTCATGATGTCCATTAAAATAATGTTGTTTAGCTCAACTGGTATTCCAATAATATGCCTCCGCCCGTCATACTGTTACGACGGCTGATGGTTATTTTAGTGCAATTAGTAATTCGGTAAGTTACGAGAAGGTTTCGGAATTGAAAGGATACGCAAGAAGGTTTTAAGGGCATGCCCATGAGATTTGTGCTAGAATTTAATGTAATCGAGTGAACAATTATGATTGCAGGTGATACCTCCTATCATTTATATTAATGCCGTCTATAATTGCATCCACTCGGATATTCAATTTAATAACAAACATACCGTAGGAACGATAGACAGGAGGCAATCGTAGGCAGAGTGAATACTGAACTACAATTAACCGTACAGTTTGGAAGAAACACTTTGAGAGGACTGACGTCCTGGGCTAGAGCGTTACAATCTTGAAGATTTTCAAATTTATCATTTTGGGTAAAGTTGGTTGTTGAAAGGTGGGATAGGCTTGGTGTTTATTACCGTTTTCCCCGGTTGAAAACCGCTGACAAACGCGTAGAACAAGTGACGAATGGGCTTTATCCGGGTGAACCCAGAGATGGGTCGTGGGTGCCAGTGATCCTTTCGGAAATTACCGTCAACTTTTTTGATGATCGTCAAAAAAAAAAAATTTGCGCGCCCCTGGAGTGACGAATTCTGTAACACGTCACACCACACTTCTGTTATTGCCTAAATAAGGACGCTCTGGTGCGTTCACCGCCGATGTCACGGCTTCGCTATGTTGATGTCCTCGTTTGATATCCCGCAACTTTTCCGGAAATGTAAAATACTGTTGGAGTTTAACCGACTCGTGATCTTATAGTGTACTACTTTCACACTATTCAGGTTAAAACCAAAAATCGTAGCCGTTTGTTCGTTATCAAGTCGATAAAAAAAAAATATGCCAATAGTCTGGGCGCAACTTTATTATTTTTTCGGTAGAAGTTCGGAATGCGTTTAATTCTGAGACGCAGTTACTATGTGACTGAAAACCCAAAAAAGTTCAGAAAGCGGGTAGAATGGGGTCGCGCTAGAACACTGAGACGCAGTTACTATGTGACTGAAAACCCAAAAAAGTTCAGAAAGCGGGTAGAATGGGGTCGCGCTAGAATACTTACGCCGCTGCCACATATAACATATAAATTACACAATTGGGTCATACTCCGGGACGAGGTCTAAGTCGTAGTATAATATCAGTTGTTACGTGATTAGGAGATTTTTCGTGATTTGGTTTTGGGGTATTGCATGAAATCGGAAATGCATTTGTAGGCGATAATATAAAAAGTCTGTGGAAGTGAAAACAAACTGATATCTTATCAATCGTAAGAAATATCTCGAAAGCCTTACGTCCTCTTGGAGTTGAATATCTAAAAATACTGAAATCAACTTTTGTCGATTATATAGGAAGCCTTAGAAAGTTAAACTGAATTCGAAATATGTAGGAATTTGTGAAAACATATGCAACCCTCTTGTACACTCTTTGGGGTTGAATATCAAAAAATCTTGAAATGAGTTTTTAGATATATATAAAGAAAGCCCGAAGAAGTAAAAACCAATCCGATGTCATATCACTCCTAAGAGATATGACGGAATTCGTGAAAACGTGTTCAACCCGTTTATACCCTCTTAGGGGTGAATAAGGAAAAAATTTGAAAACGAGTTTTAGGTGATTATTAGACAAGCCCGTGGAAGTAAAAATATATTCGATATCTAATCCGACCAGATGGATATGGCTGAATTCGTGAAAATGTATACAACCACTTTACACCATCGTGGGGGTCCAATTTCAAAAAGTCCTGAAAACGCTTTCTAGGTATTTATATGAAAAATCCGTGAAATAAAAATGAATTCAATATTTGAAAAGACCTAATAGATATGACGAAAATCGTGAAAATATATGCATTCCATTTTCACTGATATTTTTTTTTGCCCCCCTCCTGTACGCCAATAGATATTTGATTGATTTTTAATCGAAATTACTTTTCTAGTTGACCTACATATACATACCGAGTTTCAACTTTCTAGCATAAGCCGTTCTATAGTTAGGAAAACCAACCCCCACCTCCGTACCATACTACCCCTATAAAAGTTATATTTTCTCAACATGCTAATACTATAGTTCTATCTAAATACCAAGTTTTAGCTTGATGTCATTATAGGTTCTCGAGATATAAAAATCGGAACTTTTTCCTCTTCACCCTCCCCCAGCCTCATCCTCTACACCTACACCCTTTTCCTGCTAGGGTTCTATTAGGCCTACTTCTGGTAAAAATTCCAAGCATCTATCGTACATCGTTCTTGAGATATGAGACGTGATTTTTTAGAAAAATTCTTATCCGCTCCACTTCCATACTGAACCGCCCTCTTAAAAAATTTTACTTTCAGCAAACTTTATTTGTCAACTTTAATACAGAAACCGAATTTTATTTGTCTAGTGCAATTGGTTCGTGAGATATCGTAATCTAAAGTTTTTCACCCCCGACCTCCGTACGCCACTGCCCTAACTCAAAAATTTGTTTCCGATCTATTCTCCTAGTATACCCACAGATGTTCATTAAGTTTTAATTTCGTGACATTAACCGATTAGGAGATATGGATTTTAGAATGTCTCGATCTCGGCTTTCGAGCGTTTCGGACGCATTATTATTCCCCCCATTCCCACACCCCTTTACCTATATCATCACTTTTTTTTTTTGCAAATGGGTTCATTATTGATGCTTTATATAAATTCCAAGTTTCAGCCTCCTAGCCTAAGCGGTTATTGAGATCTAGAAACCAAAATTTTTCGTTTAAAACGCTTCCCCTACCTCCCCCCTCACACCCCCACCACTCAAAAGGTGGCCACTTGAAGGGGTCTGCTCAGTCTCCCAACAAAAAAAAATTGAACTTAATAGCTCAAAGAGTTTGAGAGTTATTAGCTTTCAAACGTTTTTCGTACGGCGTACGGCGTACGGCGCACAGACAGACTGAAAATTGTTTTTTGCTTTTTTGGTGTCTATTAGTCATGAAACGTGGAAAAAAAATGTTCGGTGTAGCAAATTTTTTTTTTTTAAAAATAGATAACAATACTTTATTATTAAAATAATAAAGTAAAATTAACAAAAATAAAATTCATAAAGATAAGAAAATACTCTATCTAAACTAATTGTTTGCTTCGTTTTATAAATATCACTTATTGGAATTTATTACAAATAAACAGCACTACGCAACATTCGGAACACTCGAACTGAATATAATAATGGGCGCTTCGATATAAAATTAAAACGAAACGGTAATGATTGCATCATCCATTCCAAGACATTACTTTCGTAAATTGTTACTAAAGACAAGAGTATTTGGCAAAACTGTAAGGTTTCGGATTGTACCTTCTCATAACTTACTCGTTTCTAAACCATTACTTTCGTAAGTAAATACTAAAGCCTATACCGTTGGACAAAACTGTAATGTCTCGGACTTCTTCCTATTACATGCTAGCTTCTAAACAATTACTTCCGTAAATAGTAACTGAAGCCAAGAACGTTGGCAATAATTGTACAGAGAGAGCATTCGAGAATATTTTACAGCAATTACACTCTGCATTACTCTGGTAAGGCCTTACAAACTCATCCCTTACTAATTGATTACAAATTCATCTCCTACGAAAAGTCCGACTGGGATTTTATCTACATTGCTATCAATTTATCGTGTTGGTCTTGACCAATAATAGCAATGTCAATCGGCTATTTCGGGTTTCGCGTTCAGTGATCGTTTCTTTGTAATTAATGTTACTATATGCTGTGCATTTATACAGCCATGTTAATGAAAGAAGTAATTTGTTTTCAGTTCTACCACTTGTTTTAATGGGACATGTACTATTGATAGGATGCCTAGTTATAGCCAGTTGACATGACACCACGCAGGACGGAGTAACCAGTTGTAATGTAGGCGCCAATCAAGGTAAATATGTTGACAATTTTCTTCTTTCATTACAGGATGAGCGAAAAATCAGCCCGTTACAAGATATATTTACTTTTCAATTAATTAGTGGCAATATCAACTCTGTGCTGCACTTGTAGGACTTGTTCAGTACTCCAAATCGGTTCTTGAGAGGTAACGTGTTATCACCATCGTACACCAATAAAAGGTCTTATTTTCAATTTTGCAGAATTTTTGAACAGTGTTACGTAAAGTAATTCTTAGACAACTGACAAGTGAAAACTGTGTTATTTTTACAAAAAAAATATTTTAAATACGTTTCAAAACGATATGGAAATTCACTAAAAAAGATCTGCCAATAGTCTGGGAGTAGCTTTACTATTTTTTCGGTAGAAATCCGAAACGCGTTTAATGCTGAGATATGGTGTAGGTTACTATGCAGCCCCCTTATAACCCGTTTGGGTTGAATATTTAAAAATCCCAAAATTAACTTTCTGGCAAATTTACAGGAAGAAATAAATTCGATATCTCATCAGATCTCAGAAATATGTATGAATTTGAGAAAATCTGTGTAACTCCTTTACACTACCTCGGGGGGTTGGATATCAGAAAATACTTAAATCGGTTCGTAGGCTATATGAAGAATCCGTGGAATAAAAATTACTTCAATATATTAGAAGACCTGAAAGATATGGCGAAATTCGTAAAAATATATGCATTTCATTTTCACTAATAATTTCTTTGGCCTCCATTCCGTACGCTGGTGGATATTTGATATTTTTTTATCTAAATTACTTTTTTAATAGCTCTACATATATATTCACCAAGTTTCAACTTTCTAGCATAAGCCAAAAACACCCCCCACCCCACAACCCCTATAAAAAAATTATATTATTCTAACTTGCTACTACTATAGCTCAATCTAAATACAGAGTTTTCGCTATCCATCTTTATGTGTTCTTGAGATATAAAAATCTGTAATTTTTCTTAATCACCCTCCCCACCATCAACCACTAAACCCAAATTTGCATACCCCACGCCACTGACCTAGCTCCAAATTTGGTTTCCGGTCTATTCTCCTAGTATACACACAGGCAGTCATTAAGTTTCAATTTCATGACATTAACCGTTTGGGAGATATAGATTTTATAATGTCTCAATATCGGCTTTCGAGCCTTTCGGCCACATTGTTTATCCTCCACCCTCATACTCCTCTACCACTATTGGCAATTTTTTTGCAAATGGGTCCACTATCAAAGCTCTATATAAATTCTAAGTTTCAGCCTCCTATCGTAAGCAGTTGCTGCAATCTAGAAACCAAAATTTTCTGTCTAAAACGCTCCCCTTACCTCACCCTCACAATCCAATGCCTTAAAATGTGGCCACTTAAAATGGTACACCCAGTCTACCCACACAAAAAAAATGCAAGTTAATAGCTCAAAGGGTTTTGGAGCTAAGACCCTTCCTAACTATTTTGCATACGACGGACGCGTTCTCAAGTAGCACCAATAGTCGTGTAGGAGTAGAACGAATGTTCTGCGAACTACATATATCATATCACTATATAGTAATGCTTACTTTCGCGAATAATAGAGGTAATGGTGATATGATAGTTGTCACAACCAATTTGCCAGTGCGGGCTTAGTAATACATACCACTTCCCTAACCCTGCGTCTACACTGGCAATTTATCTGGCAATGAGAATGGCAATATTTCCATTACTTTAAATGTCAAATCATAATGAGTGGGCATTTGATTGCCAGGCAATTTTCATTTGAGCGAGTGAATTCGAAGTGTCAAGTTCTGAAGCAAAACAAAATGCCGAACATTGTATCAAAAAAATCTATTGAAAAGATTTCAATAGTTTTCTCTTTAGTCAACTTATTTTCAGCAGTTTCGCGATCAAAGCAAAAAAAAACCTTATACCTATCTGTTGACAAGCGACGGTCAAACGATGCGTTTTCTGGCAATATTGCTCTCAAAATTGACAAGGCAATGATTGACATGGCAATGTCGAGAGCAATATTGCCATATGTGTTTGATGCCTCTACACTGTCAATTTGTGTATGGCAATATTGCCGTTGTCATTGCCAGATAAATTGCCAGTGTAGACGCAGGGTAAATGCAGTGTTACGAATAGTTGTGGGCTATGACTTAACAGAAGACCATTTGGTTGTGAGTGCAGTTCATGTGGTTCTCCGAACCATTTACGGACAATCTGCGAACTATTTGAGAACTTTATAGTAAAATATTAGAATCGACTCTCTTCGTTAATCAAAAATGAGTAGCGGTGATAAATCACATACATACGAGTCGAGAGCGCGCAGAGAATGTGAGAATATATATTTTTTATGGCTTATTACATACAAATAAGAATACACAAATAAGATGTGAACTTCAATTGAAGTATAAGTTGATGATAATTAGTTTTCAATTAAAAAACTAAATATAGAACTAATTTTATGGGAAACATAATTTTTACTGTAAACATATGTGATGTTTGTATGCTTAAAACTTACGCCCCATAAAAACCTATATTGTAATATTTTATAACTTTTTAAGTCAAATTGATTGTTGTTGTTGTTGTTGTTTGAAGCGGGGGAAGATACGCATCTTAAGCATCTTGAGCACTCAGTCAATTATTGCCCATTGCACTCGAGTCCCCCATTCTCTACCCGAACTTTTTCGTCCTCCTCACGAATTTCAAGAGCTCAGGTAGGGAACGAGAACGGAGTTCTTTCATCCTCATAACATCGGCGCCGTATACGTGCACTCTCCCAAAAGAGTAAGCTGGACACTCGAGAAGGAAATGTTCCGTTGTGTCGTGTCTCTCGTCGCAAGCAGTGCACATGGGGTCGTCAATCATTCTCAATCTGACCAAGTGTAGGCCACACGAGTTATATCCTGTGAGGACAACAACCATACTACTACATTCTTTCCTGCTTAATTTGAGAAGAAAAGAAGCGGTTCGTCCACTTGGTCCGTCAACAAGGTTTCTGGTCTGCCGCATTCCCGGAAAAAAGCCGCCATCTCTCAATGTGTGATTTACTCACCCACTCAGCAGTGGCAGCCCTAACAGATGTAAATTGATTACTTTTTTACTAAAATGAAATAATAAATATATAAACTAATAGTTTAAAATACGAATATAAGAATTTCAGGTAGACCATCTTACGATTAAAATGAATAAGATAACAACGTTTTATTAAACCGGGTAGAAATATTGGTAACACGTTCCAATTTAATTTACTACTCGATCGCTGTTATCAATGAAAATCACTTTACAAATACACTTTCGCGTAGAACTGATCGTCGTCTCACTCTCGACATAGAAAAAGGGATTCCGTGTACAAGCTCTGCGGCACTTGTATACTGCATGTGTTGAGCCGACAGACTTCAAGCGCAATCGGTTGTGCGTGTGAAACTTGCTAGAAGTACGAGGGCGGATTGATAATGACGTGCAAAAATTGAGAAAACATAATTTTATCCGAAAAAATTTATTTTATTTTTCAACGTAGTCTCCTTTTAGCTCGATACACTTAGTCCAGCGTTTTTCCAATTTTTTGATCCCTTCCAAATAATATGATTTGTCCAACCCTTCAAAATAGGCGTTGGTTTCACTTATGACCGTTTTGCCTTGATTTCAACATCCAATGGAACCAATAAGTCAGAATAATATGCTCCCGTCATTGTTTTTCCTTTCTCCAAGTAGTCGGTGAATATCATTCCATTGTGTTTTCGCGTACAAACTTCTTTTATTTATTCCGCGAATTTTGTTGTCTTTAATTAAAACTACAACAATTTTTATTTTGAGCTTGGTTTGGAAGGTCTGCTGACCCTGATGCTCAATCCAAGACTGATTTTATTCTTAAAATCTACCATACAGGAAAACAAGTATATACATAATTAGATGGGATTGTTTCAACATGCAAAGAGATTAGGCAGCATCATAAAAAAAGGATCAAAGAGCACCGACCATTGTTTCGCGTCTCCAAATGTTCTGCTGGATTTGAGAAAAAACCCAAAGATAAAAGGTTTTCTCAACTATTACTGTCATAAATGAATTTAAATGAACCATAAATCTCACCTTTCCATTTTAGGGCAGGTAATTTCGAAAATAATCCTGTTATGATCCTTTACATGTTGTAACACATTGGAATCCCAAAAAACTGTCGCCATAACCTTTCCAGCCGATAGAACGGTTTTGCCTTCTTGAACCGACACCCTTCCATTGTTTTGACTGTTGTTTGGTTTCTGGAGTGTAGTGGTGAATCCATGCTTCATCAACAGTTACGAATCAACGAAAAAATTCATTTGTATTACGTTAAAACAGTTGCAAACCGTGCTGCGAAGTTGTCACACGATTGCGTTTTTAGTCGATTGTGAGCAAACGCGGCAGCCATCTTGCGGATAGCTTTCTCATGTCCAAATGGTTTTTCAAAATATTCCAAACACGTTCAAATGAGATGCTTACAACGTTAACTATCTCACGCACTTTTACTCGACGATCTTCTATCACGATATCATGGATTTTATCGATCATTTCTGGCGTGGTGACCTCATTTGGACGACCTGGACTTGGTGTGGTTTCTGTGCTCGTACGACCACACTTGAATTCAGAAAACCATTTGTAAATCATTCGGATCGATGGTGCAGAGTCCCCATAATGCTTATCTAATTTTTCTTTGGTTACTTTAGCTGTTTTCCCTTTTAAAAAATTGTGTTTAATCAACACACGAAATTCACTTTTATCCATTTTCAACAATTTTTGTAAGTCGACTTGCTTAGACGGCTGCTTCTCGAAAACTAAACGAGGTATCAGGCTTAAACTTTGCAGGTAATCTATTTAAGGATGGTCCAGGTAAAAAATAATAACGAATTCCTTACCTGCCCACTCCTTCTTGATTTTTGCACGTCATTATCAATCCGCCCTCGTATATATAAAATGTAAGTGTCAAGAACATGTAATGTTGTAGTTTTCTCGCAAAAGTCCATATCATTGATAAGTGAGTTGTTTGGGTTGCCAGGATACGCATGTAAAAATATTCATATTAAAGTTGCGACCATCAGTGTGATAAGGTTGTCGGCAAGAAACTTAAAGGAACTCATGCACTTTCTCAAAGCCTATTCGGTTTGATTTCCTGCAAAATTCTCATCAGAACTAAGGATAGGTCAGGTTCCCTCACTTTCCTTGAGCGGTTGAATTTCTTGTTGACATCTTGCACATCTTGGCTAGTTCCAGGTCTATGCATTACTTGACTAACCACTTATGCTAAGAAGTTGAAACTTGAAATACGTACAGAGCTATGACAGTGGCTCCACAAACAAATTTTACAATTAATTTCAATTATGAACTAAATCACAAAATAAATAATAATATCACAATATTGTGAATGCTCATGTCAGCAAGAGATTGTCAGCAATATTCTGCACATTTTTGGCATTGTCATTTTCAATTGTCGTTAGTATTGGAAGTGTAGAGAGCGTAAACGTGAAATATTAGTTCATATTACACACGATATTTAGATAAGAAC
Organism: Beris morrisii; assembly: GCA_951812415.1. Lineage (NCBI taxonomy): Eukaryota > Metazoa > Arthropoda > Insecta > Diptera > Stratiomyidae > Beris > Beris morrisii. The sequence continues at coordinate 93,092,503 of OX638313.1, read as the reverse complement.
AAGTAGGTTGGAATGACAACTCACTTTACTATTTCGATACTATCGATTTTCGCTGCTAACCTTACCATAAAATACATTAAATTGTAGCTGTTAAACGAAATCTACATAATAAACAGTGTGAACAGCTCGGCGTGATTCCAAAATCACTCGAAATCTAGTTTACTTTTAAGTTAATTAGTGACGAAAAAGACTCTCTGTACAGTGTACTTGTTGGAGGTGCTATTCTTCAGCCCCAGTCTAATTATGGGGAAACACGAACCAATCAATGTTCGAAAATAACCAGTAAATATTTTAGGAAAATGAGTACGAGTAGTTGTATGCAAGCCACCCGATAAATTGGAAAGATTTTGATCACTGACAAATTTGACCTTTACTTTTATTCAAAACTAATACGTAGTTTTTGGATTAGAATGTGTTCCAAAAAATGAGTATACGAATATTTCAAGGACTTTTGTCTGGAAATTACATGAACGACTTATGCTAGATGTTAATCCGTAACTTGAATTGTTGTGAGTTACTAGCGAATATATTTTTACACATATTTTAAGTTAAGTAATTGCATTAGTTGGGCAATTCGAAATAGGATGATTTTGTCCGTTAACGAACTTGATTCATCAGAAATTAAATAAAATTATTATGAACCGTATTTTACATCAACTTGCATTTGTGCTGGTTCACATCCCTCTTTTTACTTGAATAGACATTTTGTTCCATTTGCTAGCTAGTGATTTACTAGCTTTTCATTACGTTGCATAACCAAAACATACCAGAACATCCTTCTGCATAAATAAAATGTACGAGTATCGTCCTTCCTATGATAAAATATGGGGAAAACGAACTATCCTTAGGCTCAAACATACCTCTCCATCGGGATCGTGTTCTTTGTGCTCCTCAAAGCCCATTATTAGGGGATTAAAAATGCAATTTCAGAAATGCCAGAAGCAATCCTTCCTTCTCTTGAGATTTCACTTCGGTTCCCGACGAGCCACTTGAAAACGCCACCACTTTTTTCCGTTTATTTTATTTGCGTTTTCTGCCAGACCCGCCAGAGTGCTAAGCGGGTGGCATTGGCTCACCACTTTCAACACACCATAAAAGCAGTGGGATCGTGGTCCTTCGGCAGCATCCTTTAGCCTACCGTAAGACTTTCTGTGTATTTAAAAAGGACCTTTTTGTGGTCGCCGCCATTCCTAAGTTAAATATTGTTGCGCTCACAATGTGCCATTCAACCTTTCGAGGATTCCCGTAGCCTACCGCCTCCCCGGTGACTGATGCCTCCTGATGTCATTCACATAACGTAGCCAATTACTTTGGAAGCTTTCGTAATTACTTTGCCTCTTTTCAGAGTCTGATGTTCGAGGGAAAAGTACACTGGAGGAGGCTTTCCTCAAAGTGAATGGAAACGTACTTACGGGCGTCGTACAGAAATGAATGCGGCTTTTTTGTGGAATCAGAACGTGAAATTAAACGCAAGGATATGGAGGAAGGACGAAAGTTAATGGCTTTTAATTGCTAGTGCTTCTTTGGCAATTTGAGCTAGTTAGACACTCATATGGTGATCCAAATTTTTCCAAATTTGTGGTATTTCATTTAATGGATACCGATGGTACCTTGGCTACCGAGGAATAAATAGATATTATTTCGCTGGTAGTGGGAAGGTAAAAAATTTCTATAGCAATCTATAACGTTAAAAAAGTTTTGATACATTTCACTCTTCCGGCGGTCTGACTTTTAAATTCAATAAAAGTGTTAGACACTTCTTTATAAGTAAAGAGTTAGTATTCTAGCCCCAAATCTATGAGCTTCTCACTTCAAATTGAAGCGCGTGTCTAATGAATTCATTGAAGTACAAATCATTGTCGTTGTAGTACAAATCTCGAAAGTAGCAACTAGGTCTCCATCCGGTAAATAGTATTTGTAATGCTAAGTTAATCAACGGGTGCAATTGTCCTACTCCTACGTGTAACTTTTATACCTATGGTTGGTTGGTTGGTTTAAGTGGCAGCCCTGTCTCACAGACTGAGCTGAATTAGCTCAGAGGCCGTTTTGGAACCACAAACTCGTGTTAAATTCGGATGTTAAGGGTTGTTGTGACTGGGGAATATAGGAAATTGATTGAATTGAATCGCTATAACCACCCTGTGCTGTTCAGGAAAAGTAATAACTCTCCAATTTTCTTCCCTGAAATCTCCGTCAGGTACCCGTAGAAGGGTTTGCCTAGCACTCGCTCTCGGGCTCTAGCTAAAGCCGGACATTCGCAAAGGAAATGAACGAGCGACTCTCGCTCATTAGTGTCCTGGCAGCTGCGGCAGTGTACATTGAACGGAATGCCCAATTTGGCTGCATGATCCCCAATTGGCCAGTGACCTGTAATGATCGCCGTGATTCTGGAGATGTCTGCCCGGGTCTTGTATAGAAGTTCGTCTGACTTGGCTCGGTTGTAAGATGACCACATCTTCCTAGATATTGCGCAGGCGGTTAGGCTTTTCCATCTGGGGTTAGCCGCTGTCTGGAAGTGGGAGAGTATGACCCTCTTTACGACTCCTAAAGGAACGTGAACTAGTTCAGTAAGAGAGCCGGGAAGAGCGGAGCCCTCCCTTGCAAGTTCATCAGCCATTTCATTTCCCATGCAAGGAAGATCGTTTTTATCTTGATCCTGATCCGAGCACCTCACTTACTTGGAGCCATCGGTGTACCAGATATACAGTGAGCGTCAAAATAAAGTGTACACTTCATTCCTATATGCATTCTACTTAAATTTTGACCACCATGCTGAACTTCATCAAGTATTTGATGATTATTTAAGTTGTTATTGAGGTCTCTTTCATATAGCTAATCGACACTTGCAGTAAGTTTACAACAACAAAAAAAATATGTAGGAAAAACAAACCATAGTCCCTTTTTCAAGCGTCAAAATAAAGTGTACACATATCACAAGAGGCTTAGCGCTAGAAGATTTTAAACAAAAAAATCCCGTTATCTTTCGTATTTTGTAGCCGTGGTGATCTATCGTCTTATTAGTTTTTCCCTGCGCGTCGTGTGTACTGATTAGAGTGTAGAAAGTATAAAAAAGGATTTTTACATTTAATTTGATGAAAATGGGTAGGCAGACTTCTTTGGAAACGCGAGAACTTATCATAAAATATAGAAACGAAGGGAAATCGTTGCGGGAAATAGCTTCAATTATTGATAGAAGCCATAACACCGTAAAAAAAATTATTGACAAGTTCGAGATCTTCGGTAAGTTAGAAAATCGGACAGGTGCTGGTAGACCGAAGCGGCTCAGTGAAATGGAAACACGCCGGTTTGTAAGAGCCGTTAGACAGGATCCGAAAACTAGCGCCGTGAAAGTAGCGGAAGACCTCTCAAGGTCATCAGGACGCAATGTTTGCGCCAGCACAATCAGACGGGCATTGCATAAGAATGGTCTATTTGGAAGGGTTCCGAGAAAGAAGCCATTCATATCGAAACGTAACCAACAGCGGCGCCTTGATTTTGCCAAAAAGTTCGGCAATCATCAAAATGCATTTTGGAAAAACGTTTTATTTAGTGATGAAAGTAAGTTCGAAGTTTTTGGGAAGAAAGCGCCGACTAGGATATGGAGAGGAAAAAATCAGGAGTTCGAAGTGTATGGTGGCAAGTGGAGTTGGCAGATTGGTATTCATTGATAATACAATGAATAAAATAGGATACTTAAACATATTGAAAGATAATTTGGGTCCTAGTGTGGAAAAATTGGGGTTGGATCGTACGTGGATATTTCAACAAGACAACGATCCCAAACATACGGCCAAGATAGTTAAGGAATATTTGCTTTATCATGCACCTAAACAATTGGATCATCACCCACAATCACCGGACCTTAACCCCATTGAACATTTATGGGAACATCTGGACCGACAAATACGAAAGAGAAACATAACTAGCATGGGCACCCTAAAAAATGCTTTACTGGACGAATGGCAAAATATTTTACCGGAAGTGACATCAAAATTAGTGAAATCAATGCCAAGACGACTAGAAGCTGTTCTTAAGGCAAAAGGAAAGCAAATTAAATATTGAAGGCTGGATTTTGACTTTTATTTTTAATTTTTATTACAACTGTACACTTTATTTTGACGCTATGAATATGAAGAATTTTTTGTTTTTGTTGCATTATTTTTGTTTTGGTGAAATGATCTCTTAATTTACTTTGTTGGCTATTGAAGTACGCCTTAATAATTTTAGAAAGACTGCAATATTTCATAAAACATTGTAAAATACCGAAATAAATGACACAAATGTTTAAAATGTGCACTTTATTTTGACGCTCACAGTATACTTCTTTTTAAGTACAGACCAGTAGGTTTGCCAGCACGTGCCTATATGAAGACTGCTTTGAAGAACTTATCAAAGTTGTATGCTTTAGTTTCATGGTATCCGATAGTGGACTGCTATCACATTGAAGCTCTCTTGTATGATCCAGATGTTTCCGCAGCCTCAGAATATAGAAATCAGGATGTGTGAAACCAGGTGCAAACGTTTTTGCAGAGATCGTTAGTAACCAAAGTCAGTCTGTACACGTGAGCTCTGATCAAACTATGGTCGGTAATAAGTCCGACTAAAGTTCCGCATTGCGCCCTAAGTAGTGCTATCAAGAGTTTTGTCTTTTTTTCACTGTAAGTATTCCACTACACTTTCGTTGTTATGGAGGCTGTTAAGGCCTTCCACCTGGCATTGATTAGGCTTGCCATCTTCTTTTCTAGACAGTTAAGAACGATAGTTAAAGTCGGTGGCATGCATATCGCGTTTTCTCGCTCCAGGCGTACACTTTTTTTTTAGCAAGCTCATCTGCGAGTCCGTTACCTTATAAGCCACTGTGACTCGGAACCACGCTGAGTTCCACTTTCTTATTTAAGCCCAGTTTGTCGACAGTTAAGCACTGTCTTAGGTTTGATAGTGCATAACTGTAACGCCATTAGAGATAGCCTGATTATCCTTATGGATGTGTTTTGTTCTATCCGTATTACGCAATTTGCCACGACAAGGTGGCTGCTTCAGAATTGTTAGAACTTTTGCTTGGCAAATACTGCAGTTATTAGGCAGTCGGTAGCAATAATTAGTTGAACGATCAAGTGAATGTACCCTGCGCCTAGTCCTTCTTCTAGCTTTGTTTTGATATGTCGATGTATAAGTTGATGGATCTAGTAGTATTTCCGGTTCTTGATTCCCAATAATCTCTGCTTGGTATTCTTATCGAAAACTTCCTGTCAAAAGTGGAAAAGTGCCATCATTATTCCCATCCTAAAATCGAACAAAGATCCAAAGTCTCCCCAGAGCTATCGACCGATTAGCCTACTTCCTATACTGGGAAAGGTATTTAAACGCGTTGTACTAAATCGGATCCAGACATTATTAAATGAGTCAAATATCTTACCAGACGTACAATTTGGTGTCAGGGCAGGGATTTCTACAAGCCACCAATTAATGTAACCAGATTCATCAGAAATTTCCTTCACCAGAAAAACTCTATAGGTATGGTGGCTCTTGATATTGAGAAAGCGTTCGACACTGTGTGGCACGATGCATTAGTATACAAATTATACAAGTTCTCCTTTCCATTGTACATTTGCGAGCTGATTAAGTCTTTTCTCGAAGGAAGAACCTTTACTGTCAAATTGAGATCTTCCTTTTCCAACTTTCGTCATATTCCTGCTGGTGTACCCCAGGGTTCTTGCCTGAGTCCAACATTGTTTAACATATACACTGCGGATATACCAATAAATGAGAATTGTCAAGTGGCAATTTTCGCTGACGACACAAACATTTATTGCAGCTCCGACAATCCGTCCAATATAACTAAAAGTCTTGAAGACCAACTAAATGTGTTCGGTGAATACTACAACAATTGGAGAATTAAAATAAACCCTTCCAAAACGAAATCGATTTTCTTTACAAAGAAACGCTTCGGTGGAGAGCCTATTGAATGGTCTGACACTATCACCTACCTTGGTCTCACGTTAGACAAAAAACTAACCTACCACGCTCACATTGAAAATACCATACAATCTCGAAAATTTCTCGCTGTATATATGTCCTATATCCACTCATCAATGGGAAATCTAAGCTATCACTTGAAAATAAAATTCTAGTATATAAAATGGTAATGCAGCCTATCATCTTATATAGTTCTGCAGTATGGAACGACTGTGCAAACGTGCACAAGAAAAAGTTGCAGATAATATAAAACAAATGCCTTTAAATTATAACGGACAAACCATTCTTCTACTCGACTAAACGTCTTCACCAGGAGGCTGAAGTTTCAATGATCAATGTTATGGCTCTTAAAGCCCAATCTTTATTTTTGAGCGTCGATATGTCACAAATCCTCTGGTTACATCTATCCTATAAGTTCCTTCTGCAAATGTATCTCATTTGTTTTTATTTAGTTCTACGGTACTATAAGTTAGGTTAAGTAGGTTAATTCGTAGGTAAGATTTTTTAGTTGATTCAATTTTTCCTTAAGCAAACAATATTTCCGTTACTTTAAAAAGTTTCACATTATTTTTTTGTCTTGTACTAAACTCAATATTGTAGTTGCAAAGGCTCCAGCCTACTCTCTAAAATAATTACAAACTGTGTCTAAGTATATATATTTAAGTATTATTGAAATAAATGAACTATGAACTAATGTAACTATGCCCACATGGGCGCGTTTTGAACTAATTTGACACTAAAACCTTAGGGCACATTTGCATTTGGTTAAAGCCCTAACGACAGATAAAAACTAATCAAGTAATCATCTCAACGTCGGCACGACGACCACGCAATTTTGTGTCAACGTCATATCGACTAAGTAGGGGAATAATTCTAGTCTACAAGCAAGTATCAACAACTTTGTGACATTAACCGTTCAGGAGATATGGATTTTAGAATGTCTCGACCTCAGCTTTCGAGCGTTTCGAACGGATTTTTTTTCCCGAACTCCCGAACTTCCCGAACAATGTCATAGATCTATACAAGTTCCAAATTTCAGCTTTCTATCATAAGCGGTTCCTGAAATATAAGAATCAAAGACTTCCGTCTAAAATGCCATCCATGTCCCTCATAACCCCTCCCCCCCCCCCACTCAAAAAAAAGTCATCACTTGAAGAGGTCATACAAAAAATATACCATAAAAAATAAATTTTAATTGAATACCACCAAGGGTTTGGGAGATGCAAGCCTTCAATTGACTGTACGCACTGTAAAATCCAATCACCCGGTAACACACACTCAGAAAACTATCGGAATCAAATGGGATGGTTCTCGTTGAACGCGTAAACTTTGCATCACACATCGTTTGAACTGCTCCCAGACCGGCAACTATGATACAATCCCAGGCAATAATTCTCATTTTTCCTGAAAATACCAATTTAAATATTCACAAAAAAAATGTCACATTCTATGAATAATTACGTTTATATTGTAGTTGGCATTAAAACATAAAAAACGCATGTGTGCTGTACGATTTGTAAACACTGCATTAGAAGTAGTGATGGGTCCATACCGATATATGGTGATATCACCTAATAGGAATATATTTATTACGCGGTATTATAATATCTAAACTAATATTTGAATATTACTAATATCTACTGTATCATATTGAGCTGGTGCTTATTGGAAAACAATCTTCATGCAATGATCATCGAATAGAGATTTATAACTATATTTGGAGAAGTTAAGCTAAAGAAAACATTACGGTGTTTAAATTTTAAATGTCAATATGATCGCAAAAATACGTTATTATTAGCAGCTTATTGCAAAATATCTAATTGCTGAAAAAATTTTAACTCGGTATAGACCTATGAACACCAAACCGAAAATACATGAAAATCAAAACTAAAAAAACTAACAAAGATGTTAAACATTACGAACTTTCCCCATTTACCCTTGCTCAAACTTACGAGGTGCGAAATCACTCGGATTTACTCTACCATCCTTTTCATTGTCCAATATATGTTAGTTATATTTAATTCGATTGCTATTTCCAAATATAAAAGCACCCACACTTTCCTCCTTATATAACGCATAGATTAAGCAATAAATTTTTCCTTTATTTACAAGGATCCAAATTGCACTAATTTACCAATCTACTCTTCTTTTCCTCACACAATAAATTTTATACATTGTCATTCATATCTTCAAAGCCGACAGTCCTTTCCCTTCCGATAAATTTTGAATTCGTTGTTTAAATCTACCATAATCTTCCCTTACTCATTTACACTTTCCTTATTTAATGTGTAGGTGGTAGGTGCGAAATTGCATAGGTGTACTTTCCCAGACCCTTTCCTTCTTAAAGTGCATGCCTTCTTTCTCTAGAATGCGCTCAATATAGTAGTAAATTTTTAGTTTTCTATCCTTTGCGGTTCTCGAAAAATATTGAATCAGATTTTTTTCCTTTTCACCTTCTCCCGACATCGCCCCCTGCAATCCTTCAAAATTGATTTCCCTGCTAGAAATCTACTGGACCAAACTCCTGTAAAATTTCTAAAATCATATCTGGTACTGTTCTTGAGATATAAAAATCTAATTTTTTGAAGGGAATAGCCCCTCACTTTTGTGCTTCACCACCCTCCTCAAAAAGTTCATTTTCAGTAGACTTCACTTGTACTCCTATATACAGAAACCAAATTTTATCTTCCTGCTGTAATTGGTTCGAAAGATATTGATGTCCCAAGTTTTTCACCCCCCACCTCGACACCCCACCACCGGAGCCGTCGTAATATACAGGCCAGACTGCTGGCGAGAAAATTTTTTATGACGTCACACTAAGCATAATAGGTTTCTGTCAAATCTTCTGGCTTAGAACGTCGGTTCGGTTTTCGCGGCAATATTTTGTAGTTTTAGTGTTCAAATCGTGGGTTTTCGGTAAATTAAAGTGATGTGAAAGTGAATGAAGTGTGTACTTAAGAGCTTAAGAAAATTTTTTTTAATATTTAAGCTCATTTAATCGGTTTTCGCGGGTTTTTTTTATCATAACCTACAAAAAAAAGTTGCAACCGGTGCAAGTTCCCGGCACACGGCCGAACGAATCTTCCGATACGACGTATCGTTACCAGGTTTTTGTGAAATCTTAGTTATTGATTGAAAAATTGGTTATGATTGTTAATTATAACATTTTCAAGATTATCATAAATGAAAATATCTACGGATTTGATAACAATAAGAACAATGAATGCATCGTACGACAAAAAATATTCGTACGACGGACGGACAATTTCTTATTATTATCAATTAAAACTACAAATCTCTTGAGATTTTCTTTCGTGATATTCTTAAAAATGTTATAATTAACGATTATAGCTAATTTTTCGGTAAACTTTTAGTATCACGCACAAGCGAAAAAGTAATGTAAGTGATTTTTCATATTTTACATTTACGTTCCAAATGAGACTTTGGTATGTTTTAGGATGTGGTCAATAAAAATTTTTGTCATTACTGGACGTAAAACTATATAAAAAACCGATTTCAAATTTTTAATAATAATTGAAATGCAATACACACTTTATTAAATGGGACCCTTCATAAAAAATCTGCCAACAGTCTGGTCGCAACGTTATTATTTTATGGGTAGAAGTCCGAAACGTGTTTAATGCTGAGATGCGGTGTAGGTTATTATGAGACTGACAACCTAAAAAATAAAGTTCCAAATAGCCTCCTGGTCATTTTTTAGCTTGTTAGTCTCATATGTTACCGCAGCTCAGCATTAAACACGTTTCGGACTTCTACCCATAAAATAATAAAGTTGCGCCTTGTGGATTCACGGACATTTTTTTTACTCAACCTCTGAACGCCGAAAAAAATCTGAACTTTATTTTTGCTTTAATTACTCTAATAGCATATCTAAATATACATACCAAGTTTCAACTTTCTAGCATAAGTCGTTTCTGAGATATAAAAAACCACCCCTCACCCCTGTACCTTGCTACCACTATTAAACATTTTCTAGGATGTCTCTATAGTGGCTCTATGTAATCCTAAATTTTTAGCTTTCTATTCATTACGGTTTTCAAGAAACAAAAATCAGAATTTTTTCCGTTTCTACCCCCTTTCACCATCACCCCCTACACCCCCACCCCTAAATTTTTTTCCCTACTAGAGGTCTACCGACCCCAACACCTGTAAAATTTTCAAGATCATATCTGATACGGTTTCTGAGATATAAAAATTAAATTTTTTGAGAAATTGCTATCCCCCCACTTTCGTACTCCACCTCCCCCCTCAAAAAGTTTAAGTTCAGTGTTCAGTAGACTCCTCTTGTGATCCCATATACAGAAACTAAATTGTATCTTCCTGGTGTAATTGGTTCGGAAGATATTGTAATCCAAAGTTGTTCACCCCCAACCTCCACACCCCGTCCCCCCACTTCATTTAGAAATGTTAGCCCTTTTCTAATCTTCAAGTATCATCCCTAAGGACAACCACAAAGTTTCAAACTTCTGGCATCAATCGTTCAAGAGATATGGATTTTAGAATGTTTCAATCCCGGCTTTCAAGCGTTTTGGACCCATTGTTTTCCCCCCCACTTCCACACCCCTCAACCCTTATCTACCATTTTTTTGCAAATGAGTCCACTATGATAGTGCTACATTAGTTCCAAGTTTCAGCCTCCTAGCATAAGCGGTTCCTGAGATCTAGAAACTAAAATTTTTCGTCTAAAACGCTCCCCCCTCATCCCTCCTTACACCCCCCTTCCCCCCAAAAAGATGCTAATCGTAGGAGTTTACCCAATCTACCCACCATAAAAATTTCAACTTAATACCTCAACGGGCTTGGGAGCTACGCGCCTTCAAACGATTTTGCGGACGGCGTACGTGTAAATACAAAATTTCATGGTAGCAACTTTTTTTAAAATTCGACCTGAGTCGATCACAATACTTTATTATTAAAAATAATAAAGTAAAATTGGTTTATACTAAATAAACAATAGTAAACGGATATTCTTCCAACACAATATTTGCACAACTCAGGACAGAAGAAAACTAACACATCATGCCATACGGCAATTCTTCTTCTCTCGTTTGATCGGTTGACTGCTTTGTGTGACGTCACCGTTTCATGTGTCTGGCCTGTATATTACGATGGCTCCGCCACCACCCCCCATACATTTTTTAGACCTTATCTAATCTTCCATTATCTCTTAAGATAACCACAAAGTTTCAACCTTCTGACATCAACCATTCAGGAGATATGGATTTTAGAATGTTTCAATCCCAGCTTTCAAGCGTTTCGGACATATTGTTTTCCCCCCCACTCCCACACCCTTCAACCCATATCTACAATTTTTTAAGCAATTGGGTCCACGATCATAGTTCTACATAATTTTTAAATTTCAGCCTCCTAGCATAAGCGGTTCCTGAGATCTAGGACCTAACATTTTTCATCTAAAACGCTCCTCCTCCTCCCCCTTACACATCCCCCCTCCCCAAAAGAATCGCCATCACCATCCATCGGTCCCATGATATGATATTGGAATATTCCCTACCATATATTAGATCAGATTTCCATATTCGTATGTATTCACTGATATCACATATTTCTATGGATTCGCTGATATCAAATATTCACGAATATTTTATATTCACGAATATTTTATATTCACTAATATTTTATATTCACTAATATTTGATATCAGCGAATCCATAGAAATATGTGATATCAGTGAATACATATGAATATGGATATCTGACCTAATATATGGTAGGGACTATTCCAATATCATATCATGGGACCGATGGATGGTGATGGCGTGTCTTTTGGGAAGGGGGGAGGGGGCGGATGTGTAAGGGGGAGGAAGAAGGAGCGTTTTAGATGAAAAATGTTGGTTCCTAGATCTCAGGAACCACTAATGCTAGGTGGCTGAAATTTAGAACTTATGTAGAACTAGAATCGTGGACCCAATTGCTTAAAAAATTGTCGATATAGGTTGAAGGGTGTGGAAGTAGGGGGAAAAATAATATGTCCGAAACGCTTGAAAGCTGGGATTGAAACATTCTAAAATCCATATCTCCTGAACGGTTGATGTCAGAAGGTTGAAACTTTGTGGTTATCTTAAGGGATAATGGAAGATTAGATAAGATCTACAAAAATTATGGGGGGTGGTGGGGTGTCGAGGTGGGGGGTGAAAAACTTGGGACATCAATATCTTCCGAACCAATTACAGCAGGAAGATAAAATTTGGTTTCTGTATATAGGATTACAAGTGGAGTCTACTGCACGTAAACTTTTTGAGGGGGGAGGTGAAGCACAAAAGTGAGGGGCTATTTCCTTCAAAAAATTAGATTTTTATATCTCAAGAACAGTACCAGATATGATTTTAGAAATTTTACAGGAGTTTGGTCCAGTAGATTTCTAGCAGGGAAATCAATTTTGAAGGATTGCAGGGGGCGATGTCGGGAGAAGGTGAAAAGGAAAAAAATCTGATTCAATATTTTTCGAGAACCGCAAAGGATAGAAAACTAAAAATTTACTACTATATTGAGCGCATTCTAGAGAAAGAAGGCATGCACTTTAAGAAGGAAAGGGTCTGGGAAAGTACACCTATGCAATTTCGCACCTACCACCTACACATTAAATAAGGAAAGTGCAAATGTGTAATGGAAGATTATGGTAGATTTAAACAACGAATTCAAAATTTATCGGATGAGAAAGGACTGTCTACTTTGAAGATATGAATGACAATGTATGAAATTTATTGTATAAGGAAAAGAAGAGTAGATTGGTAAATTAGTGCAATTTGGATCCAAGTAAATGAAGAATAAATAGATCGGTAAATCCATGGTATGAGAAGGGGTCGATGGGAAATGAATATCATGATATTCGACTATTTGATATCGGCATATTCCTAATATCTAATATATCCAAATATTAGTAATATCATAGCGAATACTAATATATTCGTCTCATCTCTAATTAGAAGTCTCCGGAAAATGAATGCACTTTTTTTTTAAGATCTTTCGTATGGCGGTTGTACGAAGGACTCGCGTAATTAATTTTATGCCGCATTTACACCGTCGCATTCGCGCATCGTCACTCGCGAATAGGCGAATGTGTATACACTGCATAAACACTGCACTCGTGCTCAATGGGAGTTCCTTTGATTCGCGTCCAAAATTCGCCATCGACGCAAAGCTACGCGAACTGCAACTAAAGTTGCGAGTTGACGCGAACTTGCTGCTTACACATTCGCATTCGCGCTAGTTTGCACTGGTTCGCGAGATTGTGTAAATGCGACATCAGCACATCATTTAAATGAAACTATTGAAAAATACGAGTCGTAAGTCCATGCCAAATTTGCAATTCCTAGCTTGAAGTTTTGAAGTTTTTCATCAATAGTTATGAAAATAAAAATCCTCAACCTTTGAATGATAGCTAGGATGGGAGTGGAGTTAATGCATAACTGACTTGGCCTTCATTTTCACTCAAAGCTATATGTAACAGTGGTGACACCCCAACCTTAATTTTTCCGAGTACGGAAAATTTTCAAGGTTGGGAGGAAGTTCTGGATATTACTTTACTAACAGGAAATAACATTTATAGGGTCGAGATTTGGCGAGTATCCAACTTGCAATCCTTCTCTGATCATAGGTGGATCTTCTTCAACGTGAATCTCATGCCAGAGACTCAAAAGCCTTTTAGAATTGACTGGACATTCGGTCAGGTCGCTAAATCGAAACTATCCAAAACAACCAATCCTAGCATCAAAACTATAGAAGATCTGGACGACAAGGTGGGGAAATTCGAACGAGCCATGAAGGTCGCGTTTAATGTCTCATGTCCTTTGAAATATAGTAAGAAAACGCTTCCCACATGGCGGAGTGAAGACCTGTCTAGATTAAGGAAAATAACTAGAGAGGTTTTTAATATCTTTTACAGGCGCAAGTCTTGGTAACCTTACAAGGAATGCCTCAAAATCTACAAGAAACACATTAGAAGGGCCAAAAGGCAGGCTTGGACTCATCACTGTCAATCTATTGGGAGTGTCCGGGATTCGGCGAGGCTCAGCAAGATTCTATCCAAGCAACACACGAACCCGTCGTTCGTGAAAAAGTCGGATGGGACCTGGACTGTTTCATCCGCCGAGACTCTGGAACTCTTGATAAATACTCACTTTCCTGGGTGTCAATACAGCTTGATGGAGATGTCAAGCATTCAGGGTGTGCAGTGTATACCGGAGGAAGACATCAATTCAGTTATCAATGAAGAAAGAATTTCCCGGCCTATTAACAGTTTCTCTCCTTACAAATCCCCTGGCATGGACGGCATACTTCCAATTATGCTGCAGAAACTACAAGATGTAGTAGTTCCATGGCTTACCAAAATCTCGAAAAATATTGAACATATAAAAATATGTTTAAGTTTTTGTTGTTTTCCGGCGTCAGTGGAGTTTCTGGTGTGAAACCCCAACACGTAATCCCCAACTGTTGATTAATCGCTGTCCCTGAGGGCATGACCGTCTGTACAGCGTAAGCAAAAGCGTTCGAAGATGCGTAGCTCACAAGCCCGTTGAGATATTAAGTTGACATTTCTAGATGGGCACGTTCGGTGAACCCCTCCGTGTAGTATCTTTCGGGTGGGTGGGGGTGATGGATCAAGTAGGGGGAAGGGTGTTTAAGACGAAAAATTTCGGTTTCTTAATCTCAGGAACCGCTTAGAACTATGATAGTGAACCCATTTCCCAAAAAAATTGTCGATATGCGTTGAGGAGTGTAGGGAAAACAATGCGTACGAAACGCTCGATAGCTGGAATTGGAACATTCTAAAATATATGTCTCCTGAACGGTTAATGTCAAAAAGTAGAAACTTTGTAATTGTTTTAAGGAATACTAGGAGATTCGACAAGGGCTACAATTTTTTATACGGGACGTGAAGTGGGGGTGAAAAACTATGGACTACAATATCTTCCTAACTAATTGTACCAGGAAGATAAAATTTGGAACATAGTCTATTGGTGAACCAAATAACATAATATTACAAAAAAAAAATGTTTTCAACCGCTAAAAAAAACCGGTTGCAAAAGGTTTAAGCCGGCGAATTATAAGTGACTTCATTTTATGTATTCCAATACAGGCTAGAAAAGGTAACAGTGGTTAGTTATTTTTTTTTGTACTAGGTGTTGTTTTATCTGGAAGAAGCTTCAAAAAGAGCTCACTTCCATCTGCGTTTTGTTTACTCATTCATCAGGTACATACACGAAGTTTCAACGGAATTAGGAAAGAAAAGAAAAGTCACATCTGTAGCCGATCCTTGATCGAATGGACCCTATAATGATTTGAATTTAATATTTAAAAAAAATTAGGGCACTCACTCTCTCAAAACACATCTGCGGGAGGACTGGACGGCGTACAGAAATAGTCTTAGAGATTTTAAGAAGACAGTCAAACGGGCCAAGCGAGAGTCCTGGGGACGCTTCTGTGAATCAATCGAGGAGACGAACGAAGCTGCTAGGCTGAGAAGGATTATATCCAAAGATCCAGTCGCACCGAGCTACCTCCGGGACTCTGCGGGGGGTTGGACGGAGTCCCGTAGCCAGACTTTGGAGCTGCTAATGAGCGTGCATTTTCCGGGTTGCTCCGAGGTACCACAGGATAGCCCAGACAGTCCATTGAAAGAGTACGTTGGGCAAGAATCCTGCAACTCTATTGTCAGCTCGGAGAAGATTATATGGGCAATGAAGTCCTTCCTGCCTTTTAAATCGCCAGGAATAGACGGGGTTTTTCCAGCTATGATGCAAAATGCGCTGCCCTGGTTAATTTCCTGGCTACTGGCGATTGATTTTTAGGGGATGCCTTGCTCTCGGCCACATTCCCTGCAAATGGAGGGAGGCACGAATCATCTTCATACTCAAAGCGGGAAGACCAAGCCACATTTTAGCGAAAGACTTCAGACCCATAAGTTTGACCTCCTTCTTACTTAAAACCCTCGAAAGGTTGCTGGAGATATACATCCGCGACAAAGCGGGGGTTATTGCTCTGTCGGGCTCACAACATGCCTATACCAAAAACAGATCGACCGAAACGGCGCTACACCAGGTAGTTTTGGAGATTGAAAAGTCTCTGTCTTTTAAAGAATTCACTCTCGCGGCCTTCCTAGATATCGAGGGTGCCTTTAACAACGTAAAAGTTGGGGCGATCACTGGATAACCGCAATGCTAAGCAGCCGTGTCATTGAATTGACACTGGGCAGTAGCACGGTACGCAGGTACACTGCCCGGGGTACGACACAAGGAGGTGCGATTTCATCACTACTGTGGTGAAATGGTAGTCAACACGATTTTAACTTCGCTAACCCGCCAGGGTGCGAAGGTGATCGCATACGCGGACGACTTAGCAATCCTGATATCGGGTAGATTTCTGCCCACTATAAGTGACCTGCTCGAAAGGCCACTCACACTAGTGAGCGCGTGGGCGGACAGCTGTGTACTGGGGGTCAATGCCTCAAAGACGGAGCTAGTTCTCTTCACGCGTAGAACCAAAGTCCCAGAGTTTACACTCCCTAAACTGGGGGGTCTCACCCTACAGCTTAGAGACAATGCTAGGTACTTAGGTATAATCCTGGACCGAAAACTTACCTGGAGTAAAAACATCGACGAGCGACTAAGGAGCAACTAAGCGACTAAGATGTTCGGGAAAAAGTGGGGGATTCAGCCAGGGATGGCTCACTGGATGCCATGGTCAGGCCTATCCTAACCTTCGGAATGTTAGTGTGGTGGGTAGCGCTGGAGAAATCCACCTACCTCAAAAAAACTCACCAAGGTTCAACGTCTTGCTTCCACAGGAGCAACGGGCGTACTTAGCACCACACCTACAGCGGCACTAGAGATGATCCTTCATCTTCTTCCGCTGGATATTTGTGGGAAGAGTGTAGCAGCAAAAAGTGCCGTGCGCCTAAGACAGTCAGGCAGCTAGGTATCTAGACCTGGGAGGCACAGCAGCATACTCGGACGGCTTAGTGAATGTAACCCGTTAGAGGATACAGACTTTGATGATTCCGCAGCTCGGATTCTCCAGAAGATTCTCAACGAGGATCCCTAGCAGAGAGGGGTGGAATGTGGATCAGCCCCATGAAGGGGTCTTTCATATATACACGGACGGTTCGAAGACAGACGCGGGAACAGGTGTAGGGTATTCTCTGCCGACTTGAACCATAGCGAGGCATTCAGAATACCGGACTGCTGTAGCGTATTTTAGGCAGAGATTTTGGGAATCGTTCAGGCTTGCAATCTGCTAGAGGCTTGTGCGATGCAAAACAAATCCCTCGTCATCCTAACAGATAGTCAGACGGCGATCAAGGCGCTTGACTCAGACTTGATCAAATCCCGCCTCGTGAGGCTATGCAAGGATAAGATTAGTGCTTTATGCACCCTTTTGAACGTTACAATTCGTTGGGTTCTGGGTCACAGCGGGATTCCGGGCAATGAACGAACTCGCAAGGAGAGATTCGGCGCTGAATCAATCGCTAGCTCTTCCAGTGAGGAGGCCCATATAGGACATTAAACATGCTATCGACGTGACGGCCATATCAGAGGCTAACACAAGATGGTCAGGCCTCACTTCGTGTCTCGTGGCCAGGCAGCTCTGCCCGACCCTAAATGCCGACTTGGAGATAGGAATACTCTTCGTATCATAATTGGTGTACCGACGGGCCTGATCGGCCGGCACGCCAGAAGACTAGGTTTTGCGGATGTTACAGATCGCTGTGATGGACCTGACGCCGAGGAAAGTATTTTCCACTTGCTTTGCGAATGCCCTGGTCTGGTCTGGAGGCGCGAACGTACTTTAGGTACGCGCTTCGTCATAGACTTGGGCGAATTCGCAAGCATTAAGCTGCTGCAGTTTGTCAGGCTGGCGGGGTGGTTTACTTAAGATGTTGTCTTGGGTACACGGGTACCTTTTCCCGTGCATGTGGGATCACAACGGACCCATTGGCGGTCTATGTGCTTGGTCGCGAAGCGACCACTCACCTTACCTAAAACCTAAAACCTTTTCAAAACACAGCAAGAATATCGAAATCATTTGCAACGCCAGATGTCATGCATTTTTATGTAAATTGTAAAACCTTCCTCTAATGTTTTCTAGAATTTAATATTCGAAGGATGAGTAGTACAAAATTGAAAGGAGTAGTAGAGTAGTGTATGAAGTTCAATGGTAGTACAAATACTACTATAGTAGTGCAAACGACAGCGCTGATTACGCCGACAGTAGGTTAACAGATTGCAATCTGGAGTCAATTTAAAATTCCATTGCTTGTTTCTGTAAAGATATTTTATTTCTATGAAAAATGCTTGAACAGAAAGAAAACCGATACTATGGATTTTTCAAACTAAGCCAATTCTCCGATATCCTGTCGGAGATAACCCACACGTCCTGTACAAGGTCAATCTATTAATCCACAGCAAGAAGCAGAAAAAAAATCGAAGCTCTGTTGCAGTCAATCACGAAGGAAATCACATCAGTCTTCCTGAATTATTGCCATTTTGTCAGAATCCCTGCATCTATAGCATCCTCTTCCGTTATTCTTTTTTTCGTTTTCCAATGTTACTGAATTAGTTCTTGTCCTATGGAAAATTACCACTCAATGCCTTGGAAGCGACTTAAGCATGCTTCTTGTTTTTAAAGTCCCTCGAGGATCTTCAGATTCTTAAAAAAAAGTACTAACAAAATCACAACAAGTACGAAACAAATTGGAAAATACAAAAGAAAAAGTAGTTGAAAGCAACGGAAAAGATGGTGTTGAGGGCAGCAATGCAGAGGGTTAGGGAGCCAAGTACAAGAGAACATCCTTAAATTTAAAGTAGGTCCTTGAGAGAATCTGCCAGCCCTATTGCATTAGGGACAGATCTGCTCGACTGCAGCAGCAACACTTTATGCCAACGTTGCAGTTGTAAAGTAAAAAATATGCAAGAAAAAAAAAACTTTAAGGATCCTCAAAATATGAACTCGTCCTTCCTCTTCTTAATTTTATTTTCCTTACCAGAATTTGTCATCTTTTTCTTTCGGAGATAAGTAGCCCCAAAATGACGATGAATTTTAATCCGAGCAAAAGGATGTGTCATATGTAAAGCTTAGAACTGTAGAAAGGACGAACGGCTAGCAAAAACTCTTCGAGGATATGTATGTACATTTTTTTCGGTTTGGTTCACCTGTGCAGTCGGCGTTAGAAACGATGTCAGGTGTGATGTTAAAAGCGGAAATCAGTTTAAACAAAATAAAAAGGCAGGCGAAAAAGGAAGGAAAGACGTTGGGAAGGATTCCCAAGAGCTTTTCACTTCGTCAGGAATTTTTTTTCCCTTTATGAAGAAAGCTCGAAGCTCAATGCACAAAAGTGACTGAACACTTACACAATTTCATTGGTAGCCGAAGAAAAATTTGAATATCCTTGTCGACGTTTTTCTACGGACTTCCTTTTTGCACACTCACCAAAATTTCACTTTTTATTATTAGGGGAACGACGGAAGAATTTGTTGATCGTCAAGGACATTAGAGCACTACCGAACGCACTGATATATCCAGAATGGGAAGGACAAGAAAAACAGCTATATTTTAGTGGTCAGGACAAAAATCCATCCACCACGTCCTTGTATTTGAGATCGGATCGAAAGAACTTTAGGCTAGTTGTTTCACACGTCGTACTATCACCAGATGCAACACTCCTTTTCGAAAAATGTTTGTGTACTGGCTGGAAGTCGGTATGAAATTTTCAGGATCTGTTGACGTCTCCGTAGCGAATGTCTGGGTGAATCTGCTCGTAAAGTGCGTGCTCATATACAAGAGAGGAGGAAGAAAAAAGGTGGTACAATTTCGCGAACGTGAAACAAAGCACTATAGCATTTAGTCGTAAGGGAGTTCACAGGAAGTATTAACACTCATCCCTCTGGCCGCAACAACAACAATAACAATAAAAATATTTTCAATTTTCACTTGAACCTGCACTCAATCCGCTACTAATCGGGCCGGAATTAAAGAACGGAAAAACACCTACTGAAAAACGCACCCCCGCCACACCAAACAGAAACACGCCCGGAACACTCACGGTTTAACGAAATTCACTCACGCAATTTCCTTTTCGTTTCAACCGCCCGAAAAAAGAGCCTGGCGCGCCCGAAGATAACAATAAGAACCGGAAAACTCCAAGTCTGAAGAAAGTCGCGAATTTGCTAGAAAATCAAGGAAAATAACTGGTAAGGTCCTTAAAATTCTGCCAATTTTTTTTTTTAAGTAAGTTTTTTTTTTTAAAGTATAAGAAAAAGGTAGTAGAGTGTCTTAAAAAACTGGAGGAGCAGAGAGTAGCGCACAGAACTCGCGCGCGTATCGTCACAGGTGTAGTACGAAATGGGAATATCCTCGAATCGGGGGAACGGATCCGACTGTTAGCCCGAAAGGAAAATCATCAACAACAACAACAGCACACAACCTTGTCTACAAATACCAGCAATTTATTTTAGAAAATGGGAAATGTTGAGCAGTGTACAGCGAAAAAAAAACGGCCGTCTACCACCCCCACAATCACACACGAGCAAAAATACCCAATTTTCCCAGGAGAGTAAGCGAATAGAACGGATTTCGGAAAATTCGAGAGAGCGAAGAGACGAAATCCAAAGCAAAAAAAAGCAACGGCGAACTAAGGGCCGAATTTCGAATGAAAATTTTACACTACGTTGCGAGCACTCGAAGAGTGAAAATTGAAGGATACGAGAAAGAAAAATGTCCTTTAGTGAAGAAAAATAAAACCAAACCTTTTCTAAGATCGGAAGGAAAGTTTTTCTCTCGATTCTACGAAAGAAAAACCGATTTCTCCGAAAAGATAAGAGTTTTCCAGCACACCACCCCGTCCCGGGAAAACTGGGCAGGATGAGATGGTGGCCAGTAGCAAGAACACGACAATTCACTGTGCGAAAAGTTAACCGCTGAGCTTTACTTGTGCTCGGTGGCGAAGTTTTTTTTTTCCCCGACCCACATCCACCCACATCCACCCACTTGCCGACACATTGTACACAAAGTTTTCCAAAGCCTGATGGCTATAGCGAAAGAATGGTATTTTGAAGTATTTGTAGGCGGAAGGTCGGGAAATGGAAGGGTTTTAGGCATTGATGGAACTAAAGATGTTGCCAGGCATATCGAAAATTCGGTTAAGATTTCTGTCGGGATAATATAAACCGCGGACTGAATTGCTTCTTGACTCGAACGGACTAGCTCGCAGGCAACTCACTTTCTAGCTTAGAAGGTCATCCCTTAATGCACTTTCACAGGCAAGACGACAAAGGTAGGGGATAAAATGTTGGGGTAAGGAATTGAGAGAAGCGTCTAAAGTGCCAGTTAACATTGTTTTTGAATTGTTGAAGGTTGCATTTCTCAAGAAAGATATTGTCTTGCAATGCGTTCCACATTAGTGATGTGTTTTTTTTTGAGAGTAATCAACTTTATTAAAATTCAATATTTTGTATAAAAACATCAACAAATGTCAGAAATTCAGAATCTATTAGTTCCAAGCTTGCTTTCCAGACAGCAGACAGAAAGAAAATTAAGTAAAACGTAATTCAAAATAGTTTAAACAAAAGAAATAAGAAAATGATACACATAATAATTAAAAAAATAAGAAATTATAATTTAGAACAATATTAAAAATCTGCCAACAGTCTGGGCGCAACTTTATTATTTTTTCGGTAGAAGTTCGGAACGCGTTCAATTCTGAGACGCGGTGTAGGTTACTATGTGACTGAAAACTCAGAAAATAGTTCAGAAAAGGTTAGAATGGGGTCGCGCTGGAATAATTACGCCGCTACCACATATAACATATGAATTACATAATTGGGTCATACTCCGGGACGAGGTCTAAGTCGTAGTATAATATCAGTTGTTACGTGATTATGAGATTTTTAGTGATTTTGTTTTGGGCCATTTCATGAAATCGGAAATGCATTTGTAAGCGATAATATAAAAAGTCTGAGGAAGTGAAAACCAATCTGATATCTTATCAATCGTAAGAAATATGTCGAAAGCCTTACGTCCTATTGGAGTTGAATATCTAAAAACATTGAAATCTACTTTTGACGATTATGTAGGAAGCCTTAGGAAGTAAAAATGAATTTGATATCTCATTAGAACTAAGAAATATGTAGAAATTTGTGAAAACATATGCAACCCCCTTGTACCCACTTAGGGGTTGAATATTAAAAAATCCTGAAATGAGTTTTTAGATATATGTAAAAAAAGGCCGAGGATGTAAAAACCAATCCCATGTCTTATCACTCCTAAGAGATATGACGAAATTCGTGAAAACGTGTTCAACCCGTTTATACACTCTTAGGGGTTGAAAAAAGGAAAAAATTTGAAAACGTGTTTTAGGTGATTATTAAACAAGCCCGTAGAAGTAAAAATATATTCGATAAATAATCAGACCGGAGAGATACGGCTGAGTTCTTGAAAATGTATACAACCCCTTTACACCATCGTGGGGGTCGAATTTCAAAAAATACTGAAAACACTTTCTAGGTATTTATATGAAGAATACGTGGAACAAAAATAAATTCAATATTTGAAAAGACCTAATAGATATGATGAAAATCGTGAAAATATATGCATTCCATTTTCACTGATCATTTTTTTTGCCCCCTTCTGTACGCCAATGGATATTTAATTTTTTTATACTCTAGATGAAATCATATAGAGTATTATAAGTTTAATCCAGCCGAAAAGTTTGTAACGCATAGAACCAAGCCTCGGACGAAAAAAAGTTATATATTATTTTTTGTTTATTTGTGGCCAAAAACCTCAAATCCGCCTGACGTCCGTCCGTCCGTCCGTCCGTCCGTCCGTCCGTCCGTCCGTCCGTCCGTCCGTCCGTCCGTCCGTCCGTCCGTCCGTCCGTCTGTCCGTTAGCACGATAACTCAAGAACGCCTTCACCTAGGATCTTGAAATTTTGAATCTGGATGTTTGGTTGAATTTGTAAGGCTAAGTTCGTTAACGGGCAAAATCGTCTTACTCCTTCGGGTAGCTGCCATACAAAATGTCCTTAAAACACGTGTTCAAGAATATTGGCCGATAACTTCAGAAGGGTTTAAGCTACGACTTTGAAATTTTGTTTGTGTTATTTTTCCAATAGTTCGAGCTAAATGCATGATTATGAAGAAAATCCTGTTAGTCCTTCGTGTAGCTGCCATACAAATATCCTGTCAAAATGTATTCACTTAATTTACGAAACTTACTATAACTCAGGTAATCTTTTAGGTACGAATTCGGAATTTTTTACAAATTAGTTTTGAGTAAAAACAAAGTTCGAGTTTACTAGTCAGCGAAATCCTTTTACTCCTTCTGGTAGCTGCCATACAAAATATCCTTAAAACAGGTGTTCAAGAATATTGGTAAATAACTTCAGAACTGTTTAAGCTATGGCATTGAAATTTTGTATGTGTTATTTTTCCAATAGTTGGAGATAAATATATGATTATGAAGAAAATCCTATTAGTCCTTCGTGTAGCTGCCATACAAATATCCTGTCAAAATATATTCACTTAATTTACAAAACTTACTATAACTCAAGTAATCTTTTAGCTACGAATTCGGAATTTTTTACAAATTAGTTTTGAGTAAAAACGAAGCCTGAGTTTACTTGTCAGCAAAATCCTTTTACTCCTTCTGGTAGCTGCCATACAAAATGTCCTTAAAACACGTGTTCAAGAATATTGGCCGATAACTTCAGAAGGGTTTAAGATACGTCTTTGAAATCTTGTACGTAGTATTTTTCCAATAGTTGAAGCTAAATGTATGATTATGAAGAAAATCCTATTAGTCCTTCGTGTAGCTGCCATACAAATATCCTGTCAAAACGTCTTCTTTTAATTTACGGAACTTACTATAACTCAAGTAATCTTTTAGCTATAAATTGGAAATTTTGTACAAATTAGTTTTGAATAAAAACGAAGTTCGAGTTTACTAATCAGCGAAATCCTTTTACTCCTTCTGGTAGCTGCCATACAAAATGTCCTTAAGACACGTGTTCCACAATATTTTTCGATAACTTTTGAACGCTTCAAGCTACGAATTTCAAATTTTGTACACGTTCATTTTTAAATAGTTCCAAGGAAAAGGATAAATATGTAAGAAATCGAGTGAGTCCTTCCTGCACCTCCCATGTGAAAGTCCTTCAAAAAGGACATTTTTTTTCGATGACTTACCCAGTTCAAGATATGAAACTAAACACTGAAAATTGTCTTTTAGTTTTGAGTAGCAATCTAATGGCAGTCCTTAATAAAGGACATACAACATGTACACACGTAATTCTACTTTATCCCCAACTACAATATAAATCGGAGTTCAGTATTCATCTAGAGTATTATACGATTGGCTTGCAGCCGATCGTGACTGCAGTATGTTTTTTAATAAAAATTACTTTTCTAGTTGACTTACATATACATACTGAGTTTCAACTTTCTAGCATAAGCCGTTCTATAGTTAGGAAAAACACCCCCCACCCCCGTACCATACTACCCCTTTAAAAAATTATATTTTTCCAACATGCTACTACTATAGCTCTATCTAAATACCAAGTGTCAGCTTGATGTCATTTTAGGTTCTCGAGATATAATAATCGGAACTTTTTCCTTTTCACCATCCCCCAGCCTCACCCTCTACATCCTCACCCTCAGCCTCACCCTCTACACCCTTCCTGCTAGGGGTCTATTGGGCCTATTTCTGGTAAAAATTCTAAGCATCTATCGTACATTGTTCTTGAGATATGAGACGTGATTTTTTAGAAAAATTCTTATCCCCTCCATTTCCACACTCCACCTCCCCCTTAAAAATTTTTACTTTCAGCAAACTTTATTTATCAACCTTAATACAGAAACCGAACTTCGTTTTTTTAGTGCAATTGGTTCGTGAGATATCGTAATCTAAAGTTTTTCACCCCCCACCACCGTACGCCACTGCCCCCTCTCAAAAATTTGTATCCGAGATATTCTCCTAGTATACCCACAGATGATCATTAAGTTTCAATTTCGTAACATTAACCGATTAGGAGATATGGATTTTAGAATGTCTCAATCTCGGCTTTTTTGCGTTTCGGACGCATTATTATTCCCCCCACTCCCACACCCCTTTACCTATATCATAATGTTTTTTGCAAATGGGTCCACTATCCATGCTCTATATAAATTCCAAGTTTCAGCTTCCTAGCCTAAGTGGTTACTGAGATCTGGAAACCAAAATTTTCCGTCTAAAACGCTTCCCCCACCTCCCCCCTCGCACCCCCCCCCACCACTCAAAAGGTGGCCACTTGAAGGAGTCTGCTCGGTCTACCAACAGAAAAAAATTCAACTTAATAGCTCAAAGAGTTTGAGAGTTATAAGCTTTCAAACGTTTTGCGTACGGCGGACGGCGTACGGCGCACAGACGGACTAAAAATTTTTTTTGCTTTTTTGGTGCTTATTAGTCAAGAAACGTATAAAAAAAAATTTTCAGGGTAGCAAATTTTTTTTTTTTAAAAATCGATAACAATACTTTATTATTAAAATAATGAAGTAAAAATCTGCCAACAGTCTGGGCGCAAATTTATTATTTTTCGGGTAGAAGTTCGGAACGCGTTTAAGATTAATGCGGTGTAGATTACTATGTGACTGAAACCTAAAAAATATGGTAGAATGGGGTCGCGCTAGAATACGCCGCTGCCACATATGTTATAAAATATGAATTACATAATTGGATCATACTCCGGGACGCAGTTTAAGTAGTAATATAATACTACGTAGTTATTACGTGATAAGAAAGTTTTTCGTGATTTGGTTTTGGGCCATTTCATGAAATCGGAACTGAGTTTGTAGGCGATTATATAAATAGTCTGTGAAAGTGAAAACCAATCTAATATCTCATCAATCCTAAGAATATCTTGAATATCTAAAAATCCTGAAATCAACTTTTTGACGATTATTTAGGAAGCCGTAAGAAGTAAAAATGAATTCAATATCTCATTAGAACTAAGAAATATGTGGGAATTTGTGAAAATATATGCAACCCCCTAGAACCCACTTTGGGGTTGAATATCCAAAAATCCTGAAATGGGTTTTTAGATATATATAAAGAAAGCACGAGAAAGTGAAAACCAATCCGATGTCTTATCACTCCTAAGAGATATGACGGAATTCGTGAAAACGTGTTCAACCCGTTTATACCGTCTTAGAGGTTGAAAAAGGAAAACATTTGAAAACAAGTTTTAGGTGATTATTAAACAAGTCCGTGGAAGTAAAAATTTATTCGATATCTAATCAGACCTGAGGGATATGGCTGAGTTCGTGAAAATGTATACATCCTGTAACGAACGGCCTGCAATTACACGTCACCCGTCACACGTCATTCCTTGTTGGTAATATACACCAAGTTTACCAAAATACACAGTATGTACACAAACGTACCAAAATACAGCCAATGTACACAAAACCTACAACGATACATCGAATGTAGGTAAAACTTACATAAAATACATCGAATGTGCACGAAGTACAAGATATCCAATGGGCAACGCTACATGCGCATGCGATGACATGCACTTTCCTAAAGCCACGAAGGAATAAAAAAATAAGGTGTGGACGATTCGTGAAGGCAGTGCGCAGTGCGCAAAAAGAACAAACATGACAGTCGGGAGTCAGAGCTTGACCGCGCCGGTCATAGAGTACAAAAAAAAAAAAAAATATAGTGAGTGAAGAATCCCAATAAGTCAGGAGGATACAGCCAGGAGACGAGCAGCGGCAGAAAAGGGGCCCTGAATAGGCACCCCACGAGGGAGGAAGAAATCCGGCGATTGTTTTAGCGAGAGGTGCTGACACAGCAACCCCATCATGTAAGGTTCTTTCTTATATATTTATATTTTTTCTTGTTTAAACACTTATTTTGTGGATATGTTAAAACTTTTGCGGCGCGCCGGCCGAAATACGGCGGAAAGAAATAAAAATTAAACTTATAATGTAAAGTATCGAATTTTCTCGTCTGTCGCTTGTGCGTAATGTGTCCGTGCGGAAGTTATGTGATATTTAATTTATTGTCCTTCTCTCGAAGTCTCGTTCCGTGAATTTTTTTTTTTTTGGTCTACTCCTCTGCTTCACTCGAAATTCCGAAGGAGCAGGATATCGCTTTCGGGTTCCCAGTTGGTGGACTAAGGGACCACAAGGGTTTCTTGTTCGGCAAACAGACCGAAGAGTCTTCTGGTAGCTCCGACGAAGCCCCAGTGAGGTGAATAAGGGCTATTTAAGTGTTAAACGACCCTAATTGGTTACGGAAAGAACGGTACATGCCCTAAAAAGGGAAATAAAAAAAAAGTGTCAAGTGCAATAAATCCGCGTTTCACGCGCAATTTAGCTAAGTCTGTGGCCTCAATGGCAATTGTCAAGCCACGCGGTAGATAAACTTCCGCTACTCGTACCGGTAAAGCTTCCCCTAGCGGGTGTACAACCGTTGAGTCCGGACCAGGTACCGCTTAGCGCATACCGTTATGCGACGCTCAACCGCGTGTTCGTGACAAGTTTTCCGGTATTATATCACGCGGCGTTTAATAAATTTGGGTACCTTTTCTCTTTTAGCCGGTCTGAACGTCCTTTTTGGGATTTCCTGGAAGACATAGGCGGAGAAACATTCAACATAAATTGGTAAATCTTTGGGGGGGTTTAGGCATTGCAAGCCCACATCGTCTGGCTCTTTCGGTCCATTCTCTTTGTTTGTGCTTTTCGCGTTTTATAGCTTGGAAATTTAGAATCACGAGATGTTGCAGTAGTGAGATTACGCCGGCTGGATCAATGTTAGCCATCCGAAGAGTTTTTTTTTCTTCTTGGTTTTTTTTTTTTGGGTGCCGAAATACCCTCCTTTGTACAGGACAGGCATACGTTTCTTGCAGATACTATAATTCAACCAAGGAAGAAAATTACTGGCGGGAGTTTATCCGTTGGAGGTTAGTTTACCTGGAAGCATGCTCTACCTGTAAAAGTAAACGCAGTTACGTCAAAATACGGACCCCAATTACCCTCCCAGGAGTATTTTCTACCCTTTTCTGGAATTTCAGCCCCCATATTAGGCAGCAGAAGGACCCACTCGGACCAACGGGATATATATTGGGCACCAGCATGGTCGAACACATGCCTTTCTTTTTGTGTGAAGCACATTTTGGGGCTTACGTAGTTATCATTTTTTTTCTTTTGCATTTGTACCGTCCCCTTTTCTAAGGTAGCCGCATTTATTTCGGGAATTCTTAATGCGGAATAACCCAGAGAAAATATTTTAGGAACCATGCTAATTGATAGAGTTGATTTAGTTTTTTTGTTTTCCGTACAAAGCGAGAGTGATAGGGGCCCATTTATTGGAGACCGCATCGGTATGAGGGGTAAAACTCATGCATTCTATCGCCTATATAGGCGTTGGGCCCGTTTATACGGCTCCTAACGTATGCCGAATCACATGACGCTTATCAAACCTGATTGTAGGGTGTATATATATTTTTTTTTGTGCGTTAATTTATGGTGACCTTAGGTGGCACCATACATTATGTGGCACCCAACGATATGCTTGTGTTGCGTCAGAGGGCGGCGCACTTTATATGGCACCCAACGTTGTGTCGACAGAGCAGGGCGCCCGTTTTAAAGCGCTCTTTCGGTTGCATAGGGCCCATATTTTATGGTACCCAACGGCGTCTTTATCCAACGCCATACATTAAATAAGGCCCACACGATTTTGGGATTAGGATTTATATTATATGGCGCTTGGAATTTCGTATTATACGACGTATAGGTACTATCAAGATCGAGTACAGGCATTTGTTAGGCCCTATTTGATGAGCCTTGTGGCTTTATCTACTTCAACTCTTTTGAGTTATTTTTACCATCTCAATGATATATGATTGAGTATGGCATCGGCCTTCCCGTCGGAAAGTCTATATTCCTGTGCTTTTCCACCTTCATTTCCTATCTTCTCATTTCCATTTTCATTTCCCCAGTCTGTTATTCCCTCCTTCCTTTTTCCTTCACCTTCCAGCCCGCTGAAGATAGAGTTCGAACTCCTCAATTCGAACTTTCAGCCCAAACCGTGCATAAATACGTTTTGTCCATGGTTAAAGGTAGCCACTCACGCCCCTTCCGACGAGCTATGCACGTGCTAGAGCTAGATGCACGCTACCTATCGGGAAACCATGGGACTAAAGTCACCCAACTGTGGCTTGGTCACCGGCTGACAATTGTCTTCGCGGCGTGTGTTTGTCCGGTCCAATTTGGAATAGTGATGACGGAGACAATCTCCCATCATTTGTTTCAAAGCGGGCTGAGTGATGAATACATGCTGATGGTTAAGACGATTACTTGGGTAGTAATGTCGTTGATGGTTTGATGGTACGGATACTATGGCGTGATTTCGGTCATGTCATAGCGCCTCAAATCTATTCAGCATTACTACGCCAAAAACCTGCTTGTGTACATTATAATCCCCTTTACACCATCGTGGGAGTCGAATTTCAAAAAATCCTGAAAACACTTTCTAGGTATTTATATGAAAAATCCATAGAATAAAGCAAGCCAATCGTATAATACTCTAGATGAATACTGAATTCCGATTTATATTGTAGTTGGGGATAAAGTAGAATTACGTATGTTCATGTTGTATGTCCTTTATTAAGGACTGCCACTTGATTGCTACCCAAAACTAAAAGACAATATTCTGTGTTTAATTTCATATCTTGAACTGGGTAAGTCATCGAAAAAAATGTCCTTTTTGAAGGACTTTCACATGGGAGGTGCAGGAAGGACTCACTCGATTTCTTACGTATTTATCCTTTTCCTTGGAACCATTCAAAAATTAATGTGTACAGAATTTCTAATTCGTAGCTTGAAGCGTTCAAAAGTTATCGGAAAATATTGTTGAACACGTGTTTTAAGGATATTTTGTATGGCAGCTACCAGAAGGAGTAAAAGGATTTCGCTGATTAGTAAACTCGAACTTTGTTTTTACTCAAAACTAATTTGTACAAAATTTCCAATTCATAGCTAAAAGATTACTTGAGTTATAGTCAGTTCCGTAAATTAAGTGGAGACGTTTTGACAGGATATTTGTATGGCAGCACGAAGGACTAATAGGATTTTCTTCATAATCATATATTTATCTCCAACTATTGGAAAAATAACACATACAAAATTTCAATGTCGTAGCTTAAACCCTTCTTAAGTTATCGACCAATATTGTTGAACACGTGTTTCAAGGACATTTTGTATGGCAGCTACCCGAAGGAGTGGGACGATTTTACCCGTTAACGAACTTAGCCTTACAAATTCAACAAAACATCCAGATTCAAAATTTCAAGATCCTAGGTGAAGGCGTTCTTGAGTTATCGTGCTAACGGACAGACGGACGGACGGACGGACGTCAGGCGGATTTGAGGTTTTTGGCCACAAATAAACAAAAAATAACATATAACTTTTTTTCGTCCGAGGCTTGGTTCTATGCGTTACAAACTTTTGGGCTGGATTAAACTTATAATACTCTATATGATTTCATCTAGAGTATAAACTTGTAAAATTTTTGAGGGAAGATATGAAGCAGGAAAGTGGGGGAAAGCCATTTTTTTAAAGAAATTAAATATTTACCATATATCTGAAGAACAGCACCAGATATGATCTTTAAAGTTTTACAGGAATTAAGGCCGGTAGACCTCTAGCCGAGAAAAAAAATGTGGGGGGTGCAGGTGAAAAAAGTATGGTTTTCATTTCTCGAAAACCGCAAGCTAAAAATTTACGACTATATAAAGCCACAATTGGGGCATCTTCCAAAAATAAATTTTTTATAGTGATATCAAGGTTAAAGGGTAGGGGTGAGGGGTGGTTTTTTATATCTCAAACGGCTAATGCTAGAAAGTTGAAACCAATTACGTATATGTATGTATGGCAGGAGTAATTAAAGGCAGGAGTAATCAAAGGAAAAAAAGTTAAGATTTTCATTAGCATACAAAAATGGAGTGAAAAAAATTTAAAAGATGTACTTAAGAGTACAAAATGAAAACACATGTAGTTAATGACGTACTAACATAGCTAGGAGCCGGGTGTAGTCCAGTGGTAGTGTACAGGTCTTGAAAACATTGCTACCGGAGTTCAATTCCCACTCAATGCATAATTTATTTATATGAATTTTTCAGTTGCCATTGGTTTCAGAATATTAATATAAATCGTGAACAGTGCGGAATGTTTAATAGGGTCGCTTGTAAAGGATTTAAATCTGAGCAAATGAGTTCTGTTTACATTCTTATCAGATTCACAAATACCATCAGAGCTGCCAGACAGTAGTTGATTTGCTATAGGCAACTTTGCTGTTCTGGTAGATCGTATCACAGCCAATAGTACTGAAAAATTATGAACATTAACACCTGCTAGTACACTGCCATACCCGGCCCGATTCCTGATCTTCCTTCCCATTCCTAAAACGGATTAAGTTCGGTATCCCCTCTCTTCTCCACAATTCCTTCCAACTCTCCTCTCCTCCTTCTCACCATGAAACACGGAAAAATATTTGATAGAACAATACCGTGGCCAATTGGGCTCAGTTTGTTCTTGACAATTAGCCAAAAACAGCCATCAGCCGTAGGCGCCGTGCCGTGGTGCAGTGGGATCACAACGGACCCATCTAGCGGTCTATGTGCTAGCTATCTCTGTCAATAGCTACCCACCTAACATAGCTTCAACTTTTTCCGTTTAGATACCTGCAGATATAAGAACAGGTATTCACGTATTGTCTGAGGCTAACAGCTGACCAAACTTTTATTTGAAACCAAGGAAAAACCTATAACTCATATGAACGAAGGGATTTAACCGAAATTCGTCATCTTACGATAATGATTATTGTTATATTTTACTATCGCGTATGTGCCCCGCAAAGTTTGCTCAAAAACCAGTGAGTGAGTGCATAAGTGGCTTTTGGCTTGCTTACTTTTGGGCTGAAAAGTTGTCTGAATTACAGCAAAATATGAAACATTTTCTGGATTCTGTGGATTATTACACAACAATATTTAACTTTTTTAATTTACTCTATTCACCTAATGAAAGTCTAAAGTTTTAGATTACCCACCTCCGCATATCACTGACCTCTCTCAAAATGTTGGTTTCCAATATATTCTCTTAGAACACGTTCAAACAATCGTCAAATTTTATCCTTGTGATCAGGCACGTGCGCACTAAGGGTTTAAGGGTCAAACCCCCCCCCCCCCCCATGGTTTTTTTTCACATTTTCACGAATTTCGTTATATCTTTTAGACATGTCGTGTTATCAAATTAATTTTATTTCTACTGGCTCTTTATATAAGCGCCTAAAAAAAATTTTCAAATTTTTCGGTATCCAACCCCTGAGTGGTGTAAAGTGGTTGTGTACATTTTCACGAATTCCGATATATATCTTTGGTCTAATGATATATCGACTTCACTTTGACTTATAAAGGCTTTAAATATAATTGGGAAAACCTGTTTAAAGCATTTTTCAATATTCATCCCCCTGGGAGTTTAAGATATTCAAGTTTTCACGAACTCCGAAAATCATTTAGGTTTATTGAGATCGAATTCACTTTTACTTCTATTGAGTCTTCTATTGAAAAAAATACGTAAATAATCGGCTAACAGTCTGGGCACAAGTTTATCATTTTTGGGTTTTAGTCCGAAACGCATTTTATGCTGAGATGCGGTGTAGGTTACTATCAGACTGAATATTGTTCTTTTTAGCAAATTTGTAGCTCTGTTAACTCATTAGAGAAGTAAACTAGATAAAATATTTGATTTCAAGGCAGCTATTCACATTAGCATTTCACACCAGCACTGCCGTATTCAAACTCTGAGGTATTATTAAAATTTCAATTTGTTTTTTTTTTCGAACGAATATGGCACACCTTGCATACTCTAACTCTTTATGTATGTATGTACACAGCTTAATGATAAACGTATAATTCAGTAGTTTTCTGCGAGAATCCCTGATTAAAACGAAATCGATGCATAGCAAAGCAAAAGCATTCTTTTGATCGCCTGCATGTCATATGGGTATGCAGGTTCGCACACTTTGCGGAAGACGAATACAAATATCTTCACAGAAATCTCTTGGTACTGTTCATAATTCACATTTATGCTTAGTTGTTCTGGAATTTGGGCATTTATTATCCCCGAGGATAATACCAACATTTATCGTGTATTGAGTGACTGGTCCAGATTGTAAGACGACTTACAATAATTCTATATTTCATGTTATTGAAATCAATTACATCTAAATGTTAGCAATTGCTCTAATACCGCTTTTCACAAAGAAAATAATATCTATTCTTCAGATAATAAGGTGAGAAATATGTTTCTCATTAAAACTGACAGAGTTCTAGAGTTGGAGTAATTTTGAACATATATTTTACTTTTAGGGACTATATTGACTATAAACACAAATAAAACACAAATTCGACGTACAAAAATAAATTCTTATTCAAGTTTTTGTGTTCGTTTTGAATGTTCAATGTATTAACCAAAGTTGAGCCTCTTGGTTCGACGTTTTTTTTTTAATTTTTTTTTTCCAGATGGATAAGACTCTGTTAACAAACGATGATTGACCACCTCCAAGGAACTCGCCGAAGAGAAATTACTGAAGGAGTACAGACCGGACCGCTAACAGCAAGCACAGCGCAGTGGGACCACGGTATCGTGACTCCATTCAGTCTTTCTTTGGACATCCACTCACAAAATTCTTCGCCGCGACAACTCATCCTAACAATATATTTTATTTTATTGAAATAACTTACATGCAGTAGAACCAACCTACAATTGTATATATGTATATTATAAAATTAAGTTCATTATAAGTCATGCAACCAAATGTAAAATAGTAGTCAATATCACTAGAATTAAGATTAACTTTAAGTGGATTAAAAATTTACATTATAACTACTACTATTATTATTAGAATTAAAAATGCATATTATAATTAAGAATTCCTCCGCGCGCGGGAGAATGTTTAGACCTTCATCAAAGGCTAAACATGGCCATATTGCACATGGCCACTGTACATACGGGCGGCTCATAATATATGACGCCGTCTGTAGAAGTCCGGATAAACGGCAGCTTAAAAAAGCTCACCGCGCTATATAAGCCTTGACGGACCACGGTTTGCGCAGCTTCAAATCCGGTGATCCGTCATAGTGTGGACTATGACGAGTCTTGTCAACGTAGATATAAGCGCCCTAAGATGGCGCTTCTGAATAACTAAGGATCTTAACGAGCCTTAGTCTGTATGGTCGGATCAATTCGTTGTTCTTTACGGACTCGAATTGCCTCCGACCATTGTTCATGGTGAACTTAGTTTACTGTACAAGCATTCTCGCAGGTTTTCCATGGCTTCCTGTTTGCTTGGATAAATATCAATGCTTTATAAAGTCGGCCATGGCCGCACATTTCGATACTTGGTTACATTTATCAGTTTTTTATTTAATTTAATTATGATTGTTTCTGTCACGTTCGCCGCACGACTATCCCTTTTAGTTTTTTCTGCGTTTGCAGAGTTTATTGATGGACTATTACCAAAGACTATCTATAACAAGACGGGACACTTAATACACATGCATTTTTTGTGTAAAAAAACCAAAAAATCATTGCATAAGCGGAACAAAGAAATCCGATTGAACAATTTAAATTCCGTATTCTTACGGAAATTCACATGCGAAGAAAAGAGTACGCTAATATACAAAAATGAATGATTACACATTCGCATCTGTGTGCATCGTTTTTCTCAAAGCACGTAACAGAACGCATTTTTTGCGGCTGGTCTATTCTCAAGTGTTTACACATACAAATTTATAGGAACAATATGAGAAATGAAATCTCACAAGCACAACTGAGCTGTGTCTGCACATGATTTGATGTCGTTTTTTTATAGGCGTTCTGTGAGGATGTCATTGTATTGGTGAATGCGATTCGTTATCAGTTTTTGTCTCTTCTTTAATCATGCATCATGCTATTGCTATCTACTTCCCTCATCTCATTAAATAAAGAAACCAAGGTCAAATTTTTATAAGAATAATACTGCGTAGTGTCCTGTCTTGTTATAGATAGTCTTTGCTATTGCTTCCTGTCTGGATGTGACCCTTGGCGGGTTGAGGCGATCTTTTTAGACTGTCTCTACTTTGACTTTGGTGATCACCTGGATAGGTTCTGCTATGCTCCATCTGTTAGGCAAAGGTGGCTTAACCACCAACTCCCACTAATTATTTCTTTTAATTTTTCTCTTCTTTAAATTTTTATTAAAGTAGTTTCAGATAATATATTAATGTTCTGGCATCTTCAGTCATTAATTACCACTTTGGTACATTACTCGTGCCATCACTTATTTAATAACCGTTAACCTGTCGGGAATTTTAGATGAAGGAGTCAGCGCCTCGGGCTCGACTCATCTCTACGTTGATGGAGCCCTTCGGTCTCCTATGTCGGCTCCAGTATTTCGTGGTTCGCGCAGCTTAGTACACAAAAAACCCTGAAGTTGATGTCGTTTCGGCGTACACATAAGGTAAGTTAGCTCGAAATTAAAGGTACTTAAAAAAAGGACTGTTTTTTCCTTGACTTTCTTTTCGCCGCTTCGACAGAAAGAAAGTCAAAACAAGTAGCCACGTCCAAGCCGGCATAAGTTCGCTTCAGACTTCCCCTTGAGTTACTGTTTCCGCTTCCAGGGGGTATTTTGAAGACAGAACAGCGCGATTCCGAAACCACTAAACAAACTACAAAATTTCACAGAAAATAAAAATTTAAAGTAAAACACTCAGAAACCGGCATTTTTTTATTTCCTTACCTTTCCCGATTTCGATTTCAGGAGAGAAGGGTTCGGAATTGAGAGTCCGAACACCAATGAAGCTAATATTTCTCTTTAAACAACATTTCAACAATCCTCAAACAACGAAAACGTTTTATTGTAAACTCATATGCTCGACTCTAGAAGACGTTAGCTCCGCTTGGGCCCAGACTGCGTCGAGCACATATAGAGTTGAATCAGTTCAGCGAAGATTTGTACGCTTTGCTCTACAAGGACTTCCCGGGAACAATAACCGGGGACCGCCTGAAACTGCTGTCGATGCAGACACTGAAGACTCATCGATGCTCTTCAAATATTCTTCTGGGCGCAAATATTATTTGTGAAGAAACAAATTCCCAACAACTACTTATAGCAGTTTAATGTCCATATCGATAGGAACAATCCACTTTGGAACACATCCTACCATCACGAACTTACATGAGTTTCAATATCAGCGAGAAAATTGCAGAAGTACACTCTCCGCCTGGTTCTTCTTCTCCTTATAGCTACTGCAGAAAATTGCGATCCCTTAGCATTGTTCCAGCAACATTTATTTTGTGACTAAATTTAGGCATTGATTCCAGTACACCCTGTCATCGAAAAACTTCTCAACTTGAATTTTGTTGTGGGTGTTGTTTGCGCAAATCCTAAAATTCTCAACTGTATACACGGACGAAACGTATTAATGCGATATACAGCGCTGAACAGAGACATGAGTATAAGTGAATTTGAAAACCATACAAACACTCCCTCAAGTACACTCACAAAGACTACTAGTAGTATAGAATCATTTCCAGTGTAAAGAACCAGATGGAAGTCCTTTAAGAATACAATCAGTAGCCCCCAGTTCTTGTGTGACATACTAGGGAATCGGTTGTGCACACTATCAGCACGCAGCACGCACTAACTTTCGTTCATGTTGCTGAAGTTTAGGATTCGATTTTCACCCATGCTCTCTGCTAATATCACGCTCAGCCCTTGTTATGTCTTGTATTCCCGATTGTTCATCAAATCTAAAGCCGCGTCCTTCCATCTCGATATCCTTCTAATTTTCTAATCCCCGGTCACATATGTTTCGCAGTATTGTCTTGGCTTCAAGCTGCCTACTGCGCCTTCCAGGCTACAGATGTCGCTCCCTGGTCCTTCGAACGCCTTCCTCGTGAAACTTCGGTCGTTGCTTTCTCGCAGGACTTAAGATTTGTCTATGCCAACGGATAGGTTCGCTATTTAGGGGTTTGGGCGATATAAGATAGTAAGTGAGTGGTGAGAGAGTCGGGGTGGGGGTGGAAAAATAGTGGCGGAGCCTTTTCTTGAAATTAAAGTCAACATAAATATCGGGTAGAATCAGAAAATTATGGTAATATTTCGCGTAATAGAGAAGGACCCTATCGATCTGACCCGTCATCCCCGAAAACGAAGCGTTTCTTTTGCCAGTTCTTGTTTTCATCGTCGGGGATTTCTTTTGCAATATTTCGTGTTTTCGAGACACTCTGGGCCGGATAAGAAGTTCTGATGAGGGGGCGGTGCGAGAATTTAAAGGGATGGAAATCCTGTTTCATTTCGTTTTTTTCTTCGCGTAAATTGTATTCGGGTAGGTTTTCGTTTAGCAATAAATGTCACCCTGTTATTTTGTGCTTGATCTTTGGATTCTATTTGGACTATAGACGAGAATGTTTTTTATGGGAGGGTTGTTATTTCTGGGTGGTGGAAATGTAGGAGGGTGTGTTCTGTTGGTTCCACGGCGGGTTGGTTGTTTTGATATTTGAGGACAACTGATTTGAATGCGGACAGGTAAATGATTAATGGGTGAACGGTTCGTTGATGTTTATAATGATACGTAGGTCGAAGGAATGGGAATTGGTTTGTTTTGTAGTCATTTAGGGGTTTTGTATTTTATGTTTCGAAACTTAGGATTTATAGGGTTTATAATTGCCAACTTTTGTTTCATGGATTAAGTTCCTTGGAATTTTGATAAATTGTTGAGAAAATTGTTAGGAGAGATTAAGCAAGTGCTTACTTTTGTGCCAGGCTGGTAGCTCTACGATAGCTTCGAGATTAATTTGTGCTAATTGAACTTTTAATTAATGGAGCAAGGAAAAACTCTTCTCTGTGTTAATAAATTTTGGGTGTAGATAGTGGAAATGATGATATATATTCATAGAAAGAGAAAATGGGAATTAAAAGATGAAATTAATTTCAACTAGATAACCAGGATTTAACTTATGATGTCAGCATAAAACAATATGGAAGACTTAATAGTACCTACAGTAACACTGAGTCCAAATCAAGCGATTAGAAATCACACCGCTTACGAGTATAATGTAAATTTCATTTACATTTTAATGTACATTTACGGAAAAGAAAAGTGCAGTATCATTCCAACTATTTTGCTCTTATCTGGCGCGTAGTGTGAATCTTCGTAGGACTAGCGCCACGATATGATCGCTAAATTTCGCGGAATTTTTTGATTACTTCCTGGAATTTAGCAATCAAAATCTTATTTTTGACTATAAAATTCATTGAATTTCATGATAGTGTTTATTTTTTTTTTTAATAATTGATTTGATCCCTTCATGCAAAATGGGCAATTCCTTCCCAAATCAAAGTTGGTGAGAAATTCCCCATTTGGGCACACTTTCTCAGCTTAAAGCTGGTAACCATACTGTCTCCTTGTTCAATGAGCTGGAAAAATTTTCACCGTATCGAGATAATCATGCATGTATGCCGACATTGGGCTCAATGTCTATTAAATCTATACCATAACCCGAAAGTACTCCCCAGACAGCAACGCACTGGTATAAGGGGTAGTACCGTGATATAAGCTATATATTATCTAATCCGTTAATCAGAAGAAGAGAAAGAAATAAAAAAAGTAATCGGAAAATGTAAAAAAAAAAATAAATAAAAAGAGTTAGTAATTACTAATAAATATAACCAAAAAAGTAGTCAGAGAAAAGAAAAACGAAAATGAGAAGAAGAAAAGAAAAGTTTAATATTTAAAATACGTAAAACATGCAGAAATAACACAACACAAGCCACAACCATTCTCTAGAATCTTCGAGAGTCTCATAAATTCGTCAGAATAATTATCTGTTTCTAGGTCGATTTTATTTGCAACTATGTGTAATACTGTTCCTACACTCCGCGACAAAACTTTAAGACAGGGTTCAATTTTTTGCTTAGTTTTCAAATAAAATATTGGTTATTTAATTTTCGTGATTCATATTTATTAGAAATATGTCTTAACTACATTTGACAAATAAAAATGGAATAAAATTAATTTTTAATGCTTTAAAGAAATATAAACTTTAAATTGTCAGTATTTCGGTGCGACAAAACTATAAGACAGGCAGAAGTAAATGTGTAATTCTGCAGTTATTTCGAGGTGTTCGACGCGGATAGTACTTTGTGTGATTGAGAGTTTTGTTTTTGATAGATATTTGAAGTTATTTGTACTGAGTTGTGAACATGCCGAGAGGAAAAAAGTTAAATAGCAGTGAAATAGACATTATTAATAAATTGAAGAAGAAAAATGAATCAATTAGTAAAATTGCTAAATTATTGAATAGTAGTCGCTGCGCTGTTAGCAATTATTTAAAAAATAAAGAAAATTATACTAAAAAGAATCCTGGAGGCCGACCAAGTGCAACAACAGTTCGAGAAAAGCGGCGTGTTTTAAAGGAGGCGTCAAATTCTTCTTCAACAGCGCGTCAAATCGCCGCAAAAGCAGGAGTAACAACGAATATCCGAAATGTTCAAAGGATTATAAAAGAAGCCCCCCACTTACAACGACGAAAATTAGTCAAAAAGCCCCCTTTGACTGCTGCCCATAAAAAAGCGCGATTGGATTTTGCGGAACAACGACTTCACTGGAAAAAACCCTGGCGAAAAGTTATTTTTTCTGATGAAAAGCGTTTTAATTTAGATGGGCCTGATGGCTTGAACTATTATTTTCACGACCTACCCAAACATCGACTTTTTTTGCAGAAAAGACAGATGGGAGGTGGCGGTGTTATGGTCTGGGCATCTATAGGATATTATGGAAAGAGCGATTTAGTATTTGTTCCAGGTAAAATCAATAGCGAAGCGTACGTGAACGTAATTAGTGAACAGTTAGCTCAATTTGGAACGCAAATTGCGCCAGAAAACTTTATTTTTCAACAGGAAAATGCTTCAGTTCACACGGCCCGTACTGTAAAAAACTACTTTGAGGCCAATGGAATACAAACTCTTCCTTGGCCAGCAAGATCCCCCGACCTAAATATAATCGAAAATTGTTGGGTGATCTTAGCACGTGCAGTTTATTCAGAAGGCTGTCAATTTCAGTCAATAGAAGACTTAAAATCGTGCATTTTGGACCAATGGAGGCTCTTAAGCCAAAAAACGATCAAAAAATTATATAAATCCTTGCCAAAAAGAATGAGAGAAGTTATAAAAAATAACGGAGCTTCAACTAATTATTAAAGAATGAAAATTTCATTAAGTTTGCTAGTTTGAACTATTTTCTTGATAATTTATTCATTGTGTCTTATAGTTTTGTCGCACCGAAATACTGACAATTTAAAGTTTATATTTCTTTAAAGCATTAAAAATTAATTTTATTCCATTTTTATTTGTCAAATGTAGTTAAGACATATTTCTAATAAATATGAATCACGAAAATTAAATAAAAAATATTTTATTTGAAAACTAAGCCAAAAATTGAACCCTGTCTTAAAGTTTTGTCGCGGAGTGTAAGTACGACTTAGACGATGCTTCTTTGCAAGTTGTTTCAGCTGAAACACATTCTTTGCCATTTGTATGTTTGTCGGTAAGGCATTGTATTCTCGTATTGCCTCAAATACGGGATCCTTTCTAAGTCGGTCTGTCCGGGGAAAATGTTGCTGTCTAATAAATCTTGTGTTATAGTTGTGTACTTCTTGATTGTTGATCAATTTGATGGAGGTTTAAGTTTCTTGTTCTTGATATTGTTAATTAGTTTTATGCGTTCCAGGCTTATGAGATGATGTATGGTTAGTTTGCCATAATTAGAATAAAGTTCCTCCGATGGTGTTAGTTGAGGTAAGTTATGTATGGCTTTGATGCCCTTATTCATAAGTCTCGCAATATTGCCCAAGCTTCTTTTCGCGGTTTGGCTCCATATAAGAAGAGCGTAACTTATGTTGGATATGAGAAAAGCATTGTATAGCAAATTCTTTATAGGGACTTGTAGGTAATCGTTACGTCTTAGTACTCCAATAATCGGGGCAATTTTTTTTCTTAGTTTAGTTATGTGAGGATTCCAAGTCAGTTTGTCGTCAATTGTTATTGTATTTCGTTTCCTGTGCTCTCGTTAGCTGTATTCCATCTACTTCTAGCTTCAAATCAATGTCCAATTTGTTCGTTTGCCTAAAGACCATGTAGTTTGTTTCCGCAATATTTAATGTTAATAAATTGCCCAGAAGCCAGTTCTTGAAAAGTTTCAGGTCAGCGTTGATCAACAACTCCAGTTGTTCAGCATTTTTACCTTTGTAGAGAAATAGAGTGTCATCAGCATAAGTTATATATTTTGCTTTATGTCCTGTGAACTGGAGGTTGTGTATATACAACAGATATAAAGTAGGGCCAAGAATCGAACCTTGTGGGACTCCTATATTGACTGTCTTAGGAGAGCTAAGTTTTTCGAGATTTTTAGTAACGTACTTCCGTTCCAAATAGGCTCCTGGTTATTTCTTAGGTTGTCAGTCGCATAGTAACCTACACAGCATCTCATCATTAAACACGTTTCGGACTTCTACCCATAAAATAATAAAGTTGGGCCCAGACTGTTGGCATATTTTTTTTATTTATTTACGTATTTTTTTTATCAATAAAATAATTCATAATAGTAAAAAAGAATTCGATCACATTAAACCTAAAAGATTTTCGGAATCAGTGAAATCTTGAACAATACCCCCAGGGGGTTTAATAGAGAAAAATGCTTAAATCGGGTTTTTCCCCGACTACATTTAAAGCTTATAGAAGTAAAAGTGAATTCCAAATCTCAATATAACTTAGGAATATATAAGAATTCGTGAATAGTACACAACCACTTTACACCCCCTTAGGGGTTGGATATCAAAAAAAATTAAAGAACGTTACTAGGCGCTTATATAAATACCCCGTAGAAGTAAAATTGCTTTGATAGTTTGACATATCTAAAAGTTTTAACGAAATTCGTGAAAATGTGGATTCACGGACATTTTTTTTACTCAACCTCTGAACGCCAATAAAAATATGAACTTTTTTTTGCTTTAGTTACTCTAATAGCACATCTACATATACGTACTAATTTTCAACTTTCTGGCATAAGCCGTTTCTGAGACATAAAAAACCACCCCTCACCCCCGTACCTTGCTACCTCCCTTGCTAGTGGTTCCTGAGATCTGGAAACCAAAATTTTTCGTCTAAAACGCTCCCCCTCATTCACCCTTACACCCCTACCCTCTTAAAAAATACCATCCGCAGG
Source organism: Beris morrisii (assembly GCA_951812415.1). Classification (NCBI taxonomy): domain Eukaryota; kingdom Metazoa; phylum Arthropoda; class Insecta; order Diptera; family Stratiomyidae; genus Beris; species Beris morrisii. Next base: position 93,050,184 of record OX638313.1, on the reverse strand, counting down.
GGTTCACCAAATCTACCCACCATAAAAATTTCAACTCAATACCTCAACGGGTTTGGGAGCTACACGCCTTCAAACGATTTTGCGTACGGCGGACGTCGTACGGCGTACGGCGTATACGGCGGACAGATAAAAATTTTTTTTTTTTTTGCTTTTTTGGTGTTTACAAGTCCTAAAACATGTAAATACAAAATTTCAGGGTAGCAAATTTTCTTGAAATTTCAGGTCGATCACAATACTTTATTATTAAAAAATAATAAAGTAAAAGTAATTCAATATTTGGAAAGACCTAATAGATATGGCGAACATTTTTTTTACCCCCTTCCGAACGCCAATGGTTATTTGAATTTTTTTTAAATTAATATCACTTTCTATTTGATTTACATATACATATAAAAATTGCAACTTTCTAGCATAAGCCGTTCTATAGTTAGGAAAAACACCCCCCACCCCCGTACCATACTACCGCTATAAAAATTATATTTTTCCAACATGCTACTACTATAGCTCTATCTAAATACCAAGTTTCAGTTTTATATCAGTATAGGTTCTCGAGATATAAAAATTGAAACTTTTTCCTTTTCACCCTCCCCCACTCTCACCCACATCCCTGAAATTTTTATTTTCTGCTAGGGGTCTATTGTGCCTACTTCTGATAAAAATTCTAAGCATCTATCATACACTGTTCTTGAGATATGAGACGTGATTTTTTAAAAAAATTCTTACCCCCTCCACTTCCATACTCCACCACCCCCTTAAAAAATTTTACTTTCTGCAAACTTTATTTGTGAACCTTTATACAGAAACCGAATTTTATTTGTCTAGTGTAATTGGTTCGTGAGATATCGTAATCTAAATTTTTTCACCCCCACTCCCGTACGTCCCTGCCCCCCCCCCCTCCTCAAACGTTTATTTCCGATCTATTCTCCTAGTATACCCATAGATGTTCATCAAGTTTTAATTTCGTGACATTAACCGTTTAGGAGATATGAATTTTAGAATGTCTCGATCTCGGCTTTCGAGCGTTTCGGACGCATTATTATTCCGACCACTCCCACACCCCTTCACCCATATTAGCAATATTTTTGCAAATGGGTCCACTGAAACTTGGAATTTATATAGAGCATCGACTCTATATATATTCCAAGTTTCAGCCTCCTAGCCTAAGCGGTTACTGAGATCTAGAAACCAAAATTTTTCGTCTAAAACGCTTCCCCCACCTCCCCCCTCACACCCCCACCACTCAAAAGGTGGCCACTTGAAGGAGTCTGCTCAGGCTACTAACGAAAAAAAATTCAATTTAATAACTCAAAGAGTTTAAGAGCTATAAGCTTTCAAACGTTTTGTGTACGGCGGACGGCGCACAGACGGACTGAAATTTTTTTTTCTTTTTTAGTGTCTATTAGTCATGAAACGTGGAAAAATAATGTTTGTTTAATAATCACCTAAGACTAGTTTTCAAGATTTTTTCTTTTTCAACCCCTAAGCGGGTATAAACGGGTTGGACACGTTTTCACGAATTCCGTCATAGTATTTTAGCGCCACCCCATTCTAACCGCTTCCCGAACTTTTTTTAGGTTTTCAGTCACATAAGTAGCCTACACCGCATCTCAGAATTAAACGCGTTTCGAACTTCTAGCCAAAAAATAATAAAGTTGTGCCCGGACTGTTGGCAGATTTTTTCTTCCATTCTAGTGACAGAGTTAACTTCCCGAAAACCTTCATTGTCGCGAAACAACCAATGTTATAGTTCGACTTTGACGGCGTTCCGGAGTATGATCCAATTACATAATTCAAGTGTTAACTGTGGCAGTGGCGTAATCATTCTATCGCAACCCAACACTTTAACTGTGACCCTTTCTTGTTGAATCTAGCCATTAAAAACTCTTGTTTAGAAGTAGCTTAGTCAGAGTTCCGTCACCAGTCCTTAAAACACGTATAAATTAAAAATCCTACAGAATTGGCCAAACTACGCCGATAAAACAAAGCAAATTCTTTGACCACCATTCCCTTCGAAAAACCACAATTAAGGGCGTTGCTCCATAAATTGCAGATTTTAGGAGTTAGAAGCTACGCCATATGTTATGTCCTTTCACCGCACCACCGTCACCAATATAATGAGAGGTTGCAACACGGGACACCATGGGCTCTTTGCTTCCTTGTTATGAGCATGTAATTTACTTCCTGAAAGGAAAACCCAGCAGAACAAACTACCCTCCAAAGTGCATGTCGTGACTTTACGGTTTAAATCATCCCCGTCCTTTGCTGCGCCTCTTTACACCGAATCGAATGCAACAAGTTGACCACCCGACCTAGCAACATTTTTAGCGCTTTCATTTTCTTATTAAATTCTTACTGTCCGATTTGTACTCTATGCATTGTAGCAGTATCTTAGTGTCTGTATCTTTAGTGTTAATAGCACTTAGTGTGACCCAGTCCATAGTGCCGCCGCAATGATAGGATAAAATCCAAGGAAATCGGCCCTCTATGGGGTGACGCAACAGTGTAAAGTGATCTGGCGATTTGTTGCAGAGCTCGGTATGTGATTATGGTGCCTTGTATTTGGCGAAAAGTTGAATTGGCTGGTCAGAGGACAAGCAAACAACCGATTCTTACCAAATTATCATCGTGCAGAAAGTGTTTTTGGCCACAAGCCAATCGCCGATAACAGCAACAAGGAAATCGTCCTGGCACCGTATCAATAATTTTTTTTCCACTTGTATGTACCCAAGAGAGAAATTATGCTGTGGAAGTTGAAAGGTAAGGGTGGAGTGGGTGGGTAGATGGTAGGTTGGGGTCGGAAAAATGAAAGTCATGAAATTGGTCAATAAATGCAGATTTAGAGTTGATGGTGTGAAGGTGATTCGATAAAAGTTTCTTTCTATATCGTAATGATGTTAAATTTCCATAAGGCGTCGTCGGGAACGAAGGCTCTTCTGAATCGAGATATAGTTGAATGGCACGTAGATAATCTTTATGAATGGACGTTTGATTGCTTTCAACTTTTCGAGATTTTCTTGAATGGGCTTTTAATGCGATGCTTTTGGGATTATCAAAATTTGAGGTTTGGAAAGTTTCAGGATTGACGATATTTGGGACGCATATTCCGGAAAAAAAAACAGAGTTTCCTGAAACTTGTTTGACTTGCTTAGCTGTTCTTTTGTTTGAATTTTGATCAACTATCAGACATTTTTATAATAATAATAATAGATTTAATCCCTTCATGCAAAATGGGCAACTCCTTCCAACTCAAAAAGTCGCAGAAGAATTCCCCATTTGGGTACACTTTCGCAGCTTAAAGAACTGGAGACAGTGGCGGTTATATTGCTTTTCCAAGGGTTGGCCATTGAAGTTCAGTAGCTACGTTAATGCAGCGTAGATGGAAATTATGCAAATGCTATGGTTGCTGCGGTTGGTACTTTTTGAAAATATTAACTTTTCATTTCCGCATCTAAATCCCCAGATTTTGGCAACCGAATTTCAGAATATTAAAAAGCATTAACATCGCTCTGAAGGGATTTCTTTAACATCGTTGAATTTATCAGCTGATTGTATGATATCAAAAATTTGAACCTGTATTGTATGATTGTAACTCTTTAAGCAATGATAAATTGAATAGCATGGGTAGGAACTAGAAAATAAAATTAATTGATTCAAAAGCTTGGAGAACATAATTTTCGATTTCAGTAGAAGTCGATGTCGATCTCGATTTCGACAAAATTTAGAAGCCCAAACAGACTTCAAGATCTCTTACATGTATGAGAAATTTAGTAGATTTTGAGAGTTTTGTTAAAATTTCAAGATTTCGCCAAATCCAGTTTGAAATCTTTGAATGTAAATTAGCTGTTTTTGAGACCACCAGAAAACTAGTGCATCTAATGTTTATTAATTCTACTATCATACATATTTACTGAAACTCAATATTAGGCATTAAAATTCAAACCCTGTATCTCATAATCTAAAGACTTCAGGCCCAAGGAAGAAGAGATCACCCCAGTTATTAAGTTACCCTACAATACATACTTAAAATCTACGAAAGAAATATTTTATGCTAACTTTTGGAAACGAGGAATTTTAATTTGAATTAACAAAAGTCGAAAGCTTATCTGTATTGAGGATTTTTTTCCCAAAGAATTTTTTCGCGGTACCTCTTACAATGGTTCTAATTCGTATAAAAAAAATCTGCCAACAGTCTGGGCGCAACTTTATTATTTTATGGGTAGAAGTCCGAAACGTGTTTAATGATGAAATACGGTGTTGGGTACTATGCGACTGACAACCTAAAAAATAACGTTCCAAATAGCCTCCTGGTTATTTTTCTAGGATGTCTCCATAGTGGTTCTATATAATCATAAATTGTTAGCTTTCTATTCATTACAGTTTTTGAGAAATAAAAATCAGAATGTTTTCCTTTCTACCCCCTTTCACCATCACCCCCTACACCCACACCCCCAACATTTTTCCCCCTATTAGAAGTTTACCGACCCCAACTCCTGTAAAATTTTCAAGATCATATCTGATAAAGTTTCTGAGATATAAAAATTAAATTTTTGGAAAAATTGCTGTCCCCCCACTTTCGTGCTCCACCTCCCCCCTGAAAAAATTTAGTTTCGGTAGACTCCTCTTGTGATCTTATATACAGAAACAAAATTTTATTTTCCTGGTGTAATTGGTTCGGAAGATTTTGTTATCCAAAGTTTTTCACCCCCCACCCCACACCCCACCACCCCTCTTAAAATTTTTAGCCCTTGTCTAATCTTGAAGTATCCCTAAGGACAACAACAAAGTTTCAATTTTCTGACATCAATTGTTCAGGAGATATCGATTTTAGAATGTTTCAATCCCGTCTTTCATGCGTTAAAGACTCATTGTTTTCCCCCCCACTTCCACACCCCTTAACCAAGATCGACTATTTTTTTGCAATTGAGTCCATTATCATAGTACTATACAAGTTCCAAGTTGCAGCCTCCTAGCATAAGTGGTTCCTGAGATCTAGAAACCAAAATTTTTCGTCTAAAACGCTCCCCTCTCCTCTCCCCTTGTACCCCCACCCCTTGAAAATATACCAGTCGTAGGGGTTCACCCAATCTACCCACCATAAAAATTTTAATTTAATATCTCAACGGGTTTGGGAGCTACGCGCCTTCAAACGATTTTGCGTACGGCGTACGGCGGACGGCGTATGACGGACGGCGTACGACGTCTACGGCGGACAGACGGACATTTTTTTTTTTTTTTGCTTTTTTGGTGTTTACTAGTCCTAAAACGTGTAAATACAAAATTTCAGGGTAGCAAACTTTTTTGAAATTTCAGGTCGATCACAATACTTTATTATTAAAAAATAATAAAGTAATATATGTTTTAAGTTTCACCCCGATCAGAAAAAATAAAAAAAATTTGAGATTCCGAAAAATGGGTCCCGATGTATTAACAAAATGGCTAAATAATATTATTCTGTAGTTGATTGTAATTCTAAATATATAGGTTATGTACCATCGTCGTAATAAGAAAGTGAAGTTCTTCATATTCAATCGGTTTCGACCGTATTTTGATAATGGTTAATAATACGAAGTTAGTATTGTCGGCAAAAATATCCTATTTCTAATGCTCAATATTATATAATATTATAGAAAGAGGAAACGGTTCAGGAAGTCCTTCACCAAGTACGAAATTAAATAAAACTATAACGGATTAGTGATTTAATGTCAAAAATCATCTTTTCGTCCTTGCTGAAGGACTCTTTTTTTCCTTTTTTCACAACATTGAGCACGCGAAAAGAAATGTTGCCGATGACTCTAACCTCGTATCGTTTACGCTCAAAAATTTATTTTTTAAGATAAACTTCAATTGCTGAATTTAGGCACTAGATGGCATTTACGATGGTACACCACCACCACAGAATGATAATGAATGAGTTTTCGGAATCTTATACAATTTTGGTTTCTTTAAGGTCCTTGAGACACGTGTATAATATTATCGAGATGAAACTTAAAATGGGATGGGTGCTGCGAAAAAAATTCAAAATTTTTAAATTGAGTGATTAGCTTTGATTGGGTTTTGAACTACCCTCACTCGAGTAGATTTCAAATTCATCCAAATATGGGAAATATATTAGAATTTGATAGAATCTTATCGAAATCTCGACGTTTCGGCAAAACGGATTTATTTATTTATTTAATGGAATCCATTGTACAGATAAACTTATCCAATTACACAACAGAGTTTTAAATCTTTAGATGTAAATCAGTTATTAATATGCTCGGACCTAGTCCAACACAATCTTATAAAAACTGGCCTATCCAGTGAAGGTTTTCCAACTGTCATGTCCTCAAGGACATCAACATCGGGGATTTCGTGTTGGGGTTTCACACACGGAAAACAAAAAAAATTTCTTTATATATATTTATATCCGAAATTTTATTACTTTTCGATATTTTTAATTAGTACAGTCTTCTTTTCAATCAGGAGACAAAAGAAGGATTAAAGAAAGACATAAGGGAAAATGAGATTTAATTGCATTATACTTTAAACCTTGAAACCTTATTGAGGGACCAAGTGGACGAACCGTTGCTTTTCTTCTCAAATTGAGCAGAAAGGAATGTAGTAGTATGGTTTGTGTCCTCAAAGGGCTTAACTCGTGTGGCCTACACCTGGTCAGATTGAGAATCATTGACGACCCCATGTGCACTAATTGCGACGAGAGCGACGACACAACGGAACTTTTCCTTCTCGAGTGTCCAGCTTACTCGTTTGCGAAAATGCACGTATACGGCGTTGATGCTATGAGGATGGAAGAACGCCGTTTTCGATCCCAACCTGAGCTCTTGAAATTCGTGAGGAGGACGAAAAAGTTCAGGTAGAGACTGAATGCTCAAGATGCGCTGCTTTGCTTCGTGTCTCCCCCCACACCAAACAGCAACAACACAACAACTACACTTTATTAAGTGCATTACACTTTATTAAGTGTATCTATTAATCTAATAGTTTCATTTAATTTTCTTTAAAGCAGACATGATAAAGTAATCATGGCTAACGAATTTGTTAGGGTGGGGGGGGGCATGGCCTCCACCCCTATGACCGCCACTGACTGGAGACACTATTATCATACAGCTCAATGAGCTGAAAAATTTTTTACCGTATCAACATACTCATGCATGTATGCCGACATTAGGCTCAATGTCTAAAAATATGTATACCTTAAACCCAAGAGTACTCCCCAGTCAGTGCATCGCACTGGTATAAGGGGTAGTAGAAATAAATTTCAAAAAAATAAATATAAAAAATAAGAAACAAAAAAATAAACTATTATAATAAACAAAAACTTGAAGTTATCAGAGAAATAAAAATAAAATAAAATTAAAAGAACTTGATTTTTTTCTTTTTGGGCAAAAAGGAAAAACCAGTTATTAATAAATGCAAAGAAATAAATGTGGAACTGAAGGAAAGAAAAAAAAAATTCAAATTAAAAAGATTGACCAAAATAAAAATAATTAATTATAGTTAAGTATATATGTAGTATAACTAACAGTAATAAAAATAAAAATCTGCCAATGGTGAAACTTTATTAATTTTCGGGTCAAAGTTCGGGAGCGGTCAAAGTCGGAGTATATCATCAGTTGTTTCGAAATTATGAGGTTTCTTGGAAAGTTAGTTTTGTTATTCAAAAAAAAATATTTAAAATTGAGATTTTTAGCCGATTAAACATTAAAAAGCCCGTGTAGACTATTCGAATTTCGGTATATTATGTACACTAAAAGCCCATAGAAATAAAAACGAATTTGTTGCCTTATCAGACTTAAGAGATATGACGAATTGTTAAAACGTATACAAACCCATTACTTCCACTTGAGGTTTGAATTTCGAAAAAATTGTGAAACAGGTTTTTAGACAATTTCATAAGAAGCAACTTAATATCTCAAGAGAGACGTGGGACTTTGAACAATTTGTGAAAACGTAAGCAAACCCTTCACACCCTCTTGGTTTTTGAAATTCGAAAAATCGAGAAATTGGTCTTTAGGTCATTACATCAAATGCCGTAATATCCAATTTTATATCTCATCAGAACTAAGGGATGGCAAAAATTGTGAAAACATATGCAAACCCTTGGGATTGAATATCGAAAAATTGAGAAATGGGTTTGTAGGCGATTATATGTATAAAAAGTCTGTGGAAGTGAAAAGCGATCTAATATCTGTAATGTACTCAGGACGTTTTTAAGATACAATGCCGCGATCAATTTGGGGCGCCATGACATGAAACGAATCATATCACGGTATCCGTCCAACCAAACTGAAAATTCGCAACATTGTAGCCCAAGTAATTGGTTTCACCACGAGTGTATATTACCCAGTACTCCGCCCTGAAACAAATAGTGGGAGCAGATCTCCATCACTACTTGCCCAAGACGGCCAGGATCATATAGACCGGTGCAAACAATTGTCGTCTGGTGACAAAGCCACAGTTGGGTGGCATATGCCCCATGGATTGCCGAAAGATAACGTGCATCTAGCATTTAAGCACGTGCGTAGCTCGTCGGAAGGGGCGTAGGTGGCTATCTATATCCATGGACATCGTATTTTTTTATGCACGATAGGGGCTGAGAAGTACGGTTTGAGAAGTCCGTTCTCTATCCTCAGCGGGCTGGGTCGGTATAGGAAGAAGGAAAGCAGGAAGTCAGACTAGGAAAAGGATGGAGAAAGAAGAGAGAGGAAATGAAGAAGGAGAGCACAAGGATGGAGACTTTCGGCGGGAAGGCCGAAGCAGTAACCATACTTTTGCTGGTTAAAATTATTTATACATATCCTTTCGTAATAGAAAGGCAAAAGAAAAGCGATCCCCATGATCATTCCTACCAACATGTTGACTATACTAATATGAAGGTAGAGAAAGGTGGTATTTCACCGTCGTAGGGTGTTAATAGCCCGCAAGAAAAGCCACAGAGCTCACGAAGACGAAGTTCAACCAAAATATAGAGAAAGGTACAAGATAATCGAATATTTTCTCGTACATTTGACTCAGAAACTTCGGAGGAAAATGAAGTATTACTAGTAGTCGGGAAATAGGGCGCCCCTCTAATAGGACTACCTATTCGTAAAAACGAGCACCGATAATACTTGCTAATTTGAATACCGCATGTGTTGGGGCATTCAGTTTTGAAGCTAAAGAAGATAAAAGAAAAAAAAAAACTTCTATATCTCGAATTTTCTCTAACTCGAATTTCTTGAAAAACCGCTATTCACGGTGTGTTTTGGCGTAGCCTCGTGGCGCAAGCTTTTAAAAAAACGGGTTTATCTGCGGCGTAGGCGAATTTCCGAGAAATTTTGCTGATTCCAGATATCCTCCCTAACCAAATTGCGTTGGAAATTATGTCCCAAAAGAAATATGAAATGCAAAAAAAAAATTATTTCATAATTTTTCCCTGCCATCGGAGAGTGTTGGGCTTTGGTCCTTCCTTTGTTAACCTCTCCGTATACGCTATTCTCCCTTTTTCCCCATGGTATGGCTAGAAATAAAATAATAAAATCTGCATCCGCTGAAAAATTGAGAAACACTAAAGAAAGAAAGGAGGATGCGTCGATCTTCTCGTAATCTTGCTGGACCGACCTCGACGATGAACCTGAAAATCAAAAAAAAAGTCTAGAAGAAAAGATTTCCGATTCGAGTTTAAATTTTGCAACGCTTCTTCGACCGAAAGAAAGGTGGAACTCTATACCCTGAAAATCACCAAAAAAAAAAAAAATCCACGAAAATCCCAAATTCGATGACTCCATTTCGATGAACTCCAATCGGATTCAATCGATTTGTGCGCCATGAATTGTCGTAAATTTCGCCTAAGGAAATATCGAAACTCTTCACGACATTTGCAAGAAATTGCAAAGTACCGAAACATTTCTTTATTAGCGGGATTGCTAACGGTGAACTTTGTTGTGCGTCACCCACGCCGCATGGAAAACAAACGGTACCTCCCGAAAGAAGACCGTTTCTTTTCAGGAGGGCTGACCGTTATTTTTAATTTTTCCACTTTTCGGCACCGCGTGTCTTAAAATCACCAAAAAAAAGGACACGAACCAAAAGGCATCGAATGCCGCACAAATCACGCACCAAATGAAACTCCACAAAAAGAGGGTTCGCGTAGGCAACCGATCTTCAATTTCCCGAGAGAAATCCTACACCAAAATGGGGCTTTCAGGGCTCCATGGTCGTAGCACGGACACCACGGACCCGACAAAAGGCCATCCGGTGGGGCAATTTTCAAACGAAAAGATCAACTTCGCCCGGGGACCGCACAAAGAAATCGCGAAATTTACCACACACAAAAAAAACTTAACACGACACCGTAGCAGGTAGACTTCACGACATCTTTACACAAAAACACAAAAAAAAAATGTGAATAAAATGTAACTTTAATTTATTAAAAGGCATTTTGTTCGCAGTTGTTTTCTCTTTCTTTTCTTCTTCGTTCTCGTGCTCATTACAATCGCCATAGAGAAAACTATCATAAAAAAATGAAAAAAAAATACGAGCCTAGCTCTCATACCGTGTGTAATTGTACGTTGCTCCTTTCCTTTCCTTTTTTTTTCTAGATAACTTCCAATTTCCTGGCGGGAGCAGCCGTGGATTGGGGTCTTCCCAGCGAGCACTTCGGTTCGTCCTTTTTTTTTTTTTTTTTTATTTCTTATCCCCACGCTGGCGGGAGCAGCCTGGTGTTTGGGTCCTCCCAGCGAGCACTTCAATCACTCCAAAATCAAAAAAAAAAAAAAATTTAATCCACCGCACTACTTGGTGTACTTTTTATTTATTTTCGACCGGCGCGGTCGGATGACGAAAACCAACTTCCTTCTTTTTTGTTCTTGACATCTGTTGAAGCCTCTGACGATCCTTATTCACCTTTCGATTATCGTTTTAGGTGAGTGGTGAATATCGTTTATTGCATTGTGGTGATGGCGAAATGACAGTCATGCTCCAAAGGACCTGTCAATAGGCAGATTGTTGCGACTTAGTATAATTCGTGTGCAGGCATTCCATTACAAGGCAGGTTGCTGGTCCAGGACTTTCCGCAGCACCAGAAAGCTGAGAGAGGAATGTCGTCTTGATGTAATTTTGGCGATAGTGGATTTTAGGCATTCCATTACATATCTCAACAAACCTAAGAAATATGTCGAAGCTTTGAAAAGCATACAACCCCCTTACAAGCCTAAGGATTGCATATCTAAGAATACTGAAATTGACATTTTGGCGCTTATATAGGAAACCTTAGGAAATAAAAATGAATTCGATATATCATCAGATATGCAACCTCCTTACTCCCAGTTGGGGGATAAATATCCGAAAATCCTGAAAGGAGTTAATAGATAAATATGAAGACAACAGGAGAAAGTAAAAACCAATTCAATTTCTTATCACTTCTAAAAGATATGGCGGAATTCGTAAAAACTTGTTCAACCCTTTTATACCCTCTTCGGGGCTGAAAAGGAAAACACTTAAAAGCGAGTTTTAGGCGATTATTACACAAGCCCTTGAAAGTGAAAAGATATTCGATATCTGATCAGACCAGAAGGATATGGCAGATTTCATGAAAAAGTATACAACCCCCTTTCCACCCCCTTAGGGGTCGAATTTAAAAAAAAAGGTATTTATAGGAAGAAGTCGTGGAATAAAAATTAATTCAATATTTGGAAAGACCTAATAGATATGACGAAAACCGTGAAAATATATACACTCCGAGTTTCAACTTCCTTTTTATCTCAATTAATTTTCTAGTTAATTTACATACACATACCGAGTTTCAACTTTTTAGCATAAGCCGTTCTATAGATAGGAAAAACACCCCCACCCCCGTACCATACTACCCCTATAAAAAATTATATTCTTCCAAGATGCTACTAGATAGCTCTATCTAAATACTAAGTTTGAGCTTTATATCATTATACGTTCTCGAGATATAAAAATCGGAACTTTTTCCCTTTCGCTCTCCTCCACCCTCACCACAAAAAAAATTTTTTCTGCTAGGAATCTATTAGGCCTACTTCTGGTAAATATTTTAAGCATCTGTCTTACACTGTTCTTGAGATATGAGACGTGATTTTTTAGAAAAATTCGTATCCCCTCCACTTTCATGCATCACCGCCGCCTTCAAAAATTTTACTTTCAGCAAATTCAATTTATCAACTTTTATACAGAAACCAAATTTTATTTGTCTAGTGCAATAATTGGTTCGTGAGATATCGTAATCTAAGGTTTTTTACCCCCCACCCCGATCTCGGCTTTTTTGCGTTTTGGACGCAATTTTTTTCAACCTCACTCCCACACCCCTTCACCCATATCAGCAATTTTTTTGCAAATGGGTCCACTATTAAAGCTCTATATAAATTCAAAGTTTCAGCCTCCTAGCATAAGCGGTTGCTGAGATCTAGAAACCAAAATTTTCGGTCTAAAACGCTTTCCCCACCTCTCCCCTTACACCCCCACACCCCTCAGAATTTGGACACTTCAGGGGGCCTTTTTTTTTAAAAAAATCGATCACAATACTGTATTATTGAAATAATAAAGTAAAAATAAAAATTTGCCAACAGTCTGGGCGCAACTTTATTATTTTCGGGCAGAAGTCCGGAACGCGTTTAATTCTGAGACGCGGTGTATGACTGAAAACTTAAAAAAGGTTCGAGAAGCGGTTAGAATGGGGTCGCGCTAGAATACTTAAACGCCGCTGTCACATATAACATATGAATTAAATAATTGGGTCATACTCCGGGAAGAGGTCAAAGTCATAGTATATCAGTTAAGACGCGATTAGGAGGTTTTTGACCATTACATGAAATCGGAAATGCATTTGTAGGCGATTATATAAAAAGTCTGTGGAAGTGAAAACCAGTCTGATATCTTATCAATCCTAAGAAATATGTCGAAAGCATTACGTTCTTACGTCCGAGTTCAATATCTAAAAAAACTGATATTAACTTCTTGACGATTATGTTGGAAGCCTTAGGAAGTAAAAATTAATTCGATATCTCATCAGAACAAAGAAATATGTAGGAATTTGTCAAAACATATGCAACCCCCTTGTACCCACTTTGGGATTGAATATCAAAAAATCCTGAAATTAGTTTTTAGATATATGTAAAGAAAACCCGAGGAAGTGAAAACCAATCCCATGTTTTATCACTCCTAAGAGATATGACGAAATTCGTGAAAACGTGTTCAACCCGTTTATACCCTCTTAGGGGTTGAAAAAAGACAAAACTTGAAAACTACTTTTAGGTGATTATTAAACAAGCCCGTGGAAGTAAAAAGTTATACGATATCTAATTAGACCGGAGGGATACGTCTGAATTCGTGAAAATGTATACAACCCCTTTACACCACCGTGGGGGTCGAATTTCAAAAAATTCTTAAAAAGCTTTCCAGGTATTTATATGAAAAATCCGTAGAATAAAAATGAATTTAATATTTGGAAAGACCTAATAGATATGACAAAAATCGTGAAAATATATGCATTCCATTTTCACTGATAATTTTTTTTGCCCCCCTTCTGTACGCCAATGGATATTTGAATTTTTTTTTAATCAAATTTACTTTTCTAGTTGACCTACATATACGTACCGAGTTTCAACTTCCTAGCAAAAGCCGTTCTAAAGTTAGGAGAAACACCACCCATCCCCGTACCATACTACCCCTATAAAAAATTATATTTTGTCAACATGCTACTACTATAGTTCTATCCAAATACCAAGTTTCAGATTTATATCGTTATAGGTTCTCAAGATATAAGAATCGGAACTTTTTCCTTTTCACCCTCCCCCACCCTCATCTAGGGGTCTATTTGGCCTACTTCTGGTAAAAAGTCTAAGCATCTATCGTACACTGTTCTGGAGATATGAGACGTGATTTTTTAGAAAAAATCTTATCCCCTCCACTTCCATGCCCCACCGCCCCCTTAAATAACTTTACTTTCAGCAAACTATTTTTTCCAGCCTTTATGCAGAAACCGAATTTTATTTGTCTAGTGCAATTGGTTCGTGAGATATCGAAAACTAAAGTTTTTAAATCCCCCCCCCCCCTCCGTACGCCACTGACCCAACTCAAACATTTTTTTTCCGATCTATTCTCCTAGTAAACCCACAGATGTTCACTGAGTTTTAATTTCGTGACATTAACCGATTATGAGATAGTGATTTTAGAATGTCTCGATCTCGGCTTTCGAGCGTCTCGGATGCATTATTATTCCCCCCTACTCCCACACCCCTTCACCCATATTAGCAATTTTTTTCCAAATGGGTCTACTATCGAAGCTCTATATAAATTCCAAGGTTCAGCCTCCGAGCCTAAGCGGTTACTGAAATCTAGAAACCAAAATTTTCCGCGTAAAACGCTTCACCCACCTCCCTCTTCACACCCCCAACACTCAAAAGGTGGCCACTTAAAGGTGTCTGCTTCGTCTACCAACAAAAAAATTCAACTTAATAGCTCAAAGAGTTTGAGAGCTATAAACTTTCAAACGTTTTGCGGACGGCGTACCGCGCACAGACGGTTTGGTTTCTATTAGTCATGAAACGTGGAAAAAAAATTTTTCAGGGTAGGAAATTTTTTTCTTTTTTAAAAATCAATAACAATACTTTATTATTAAAATAATAAAGTAAAACTCACGAAACTCAAATGAAACAAAATATTTTTGTCCGCTCAAACAAGAGTCTAAAACACTTGTGACTGTTGGCAGTTAGCATGGACACATTTCCCCCAGCTGCTGTTTTCGTTGGCAGTTAGCATGGACATACTTTTCTCTGCTTTTATTTAAAATCATTAAGCAGAACAGAAAGAAAGCAGCACTGCCGATGCTGCTGTTGCTGTTGCTGCCGCTGCTTTCTGCTTTTATTGTGTCACGGCCTTTATTCGCATTCTATAATCGCACTTTTAATCGTACTACTGGTAACGCTGCCCAATTTTATGTACTACTTGATTACTGCTCGAACGCTGCTAGCAGTCCAAATCGCCTTACAAATACTTTCGGGTAAAACTCACTGCATAATCCGTAGTATGAACTATGACTTTCTGCAAACTGTGTCGCGCTTATATACTGCATGTGTTGAGTCGAGAGCTTTCCCGAATATTCGGTTGTGTGTGTGGAATGTTAGGGAAGGCTGAAGAACATGCGAGGAAAGAACAAGAAGAAGGGTATTCGAGAAGTATACAGAAGTTTCCCCTTTGGATATTGGAAGCCGTGGCGTGGCTTTCTCACTGGAAACTGATTTCATTGAGTTGTGCGGGTTACCAGGGTACATGTAGCAGTATGTATAATAATTGGATATCATTTACCTATACAACTCCTGCAGAATATTACAAAAAAACTTCAGTATTTCGCGAGTGCAAAAAAAGTTATATGTTTATACGCACTGCGGTCCCAACACTTTTGTTTTCTTTTATTTCAATTCAGTATTTCATCTAGATTATCACATACCTGAGCTACCATAGGCCTGTCGTCACTGCGGTTGTGATTTGAATCCACTTTTTTCATGATTGGAGGAACTCTATCTTGGTACCGCAACAACGGAAGAGAAAACAAATCGAATAACAAATAATAAATGAATTGTCAATCAGTGTCTCATTGAATCAATTTATCACTTTATCGCCCTTCCAACGAACAGACAACGTGTAAACGTGTCATCGTAATAATATCGATTTAATGACCTTTTCGTGTATCGAAAGTTCGTTCTGTTGCTCCAAATAAATGGTGTCGCCCTGTCTTTCTGTTTATACAATGGATCAAATCTGCGCCATAGCTTAATCGGTCAATTCCTGTTGGTTGAGTGTAAACTGTTTAATTGGTTTACATCAATTTCCGGTCAATCAATTGAACAGAAAATGTCGCTGCCAGACGATATTTTGAATTCGATTGTTGTTTTGCCTTCCGGGATTTATTGCGTGACAATTTTCGAAAATTTAATCAATTTTGGTTAATTCGTTGAATTCAATCTGCAGTGAAAGTTGAAAGAAATAAATGGAGGTAGAAATAAAAAACTAATTAACGAATTTTATGCAATTTGGACTAGAAAGAAAACATTTCTGTAACCAATCATCTGGAAGCGGCCTTCATGTACTAGCTCGCAACCAATGTTGCCACCATACTGTCCAAGAACTTGAAATTGTTTGGTAGAAGGAAAATATAGTCAAAATGTTTTATTCGATAATTATTTACGGCAGAAGCCACAGAGAAGTAGTAAAAATAAATTGGAAATTCAACCATTCACAAAGAGGGAAACTATGTGAACCGTACTTCAGAAGGAACCAGAACACCCATGCACCATTGTGTATTCCCAGGATTAAAGTCCAGTCACACTCGAGAAAATAGTTGCGTCTTTTGAAGAAGCATTGAATGCTCTGGACTACAAAAACTACTGAGAAAGATGAATATCGAACTTTCTCCGACCACTGAAAACGATATCTTGGCTGGTATCGCAAACCTTTAAAATTACCAATCTACCGGCCACGATAATATATCCACCAAATTACTGAAGGACTGCAAGGATTTTCTATCGAAACCAATTTCCCCAATCATTAACTCTTCTCTAATC
Source organism: Beris morrisii (assembly GCA_951812415.1). Classification (NCBI taxonomy): domain Eukaryota; kingdom Metazoa; phylum Arthropoda; class Insecta; order Diptera; family Stratiomyidae; genus Beris; species Beris morrisii. The sequence goes on along the minus strand of OX638313.1, from coordinate 93,033,622 downwards.
GAAGGAGCTGTAGCTGTGGTTGGAAGATCAGCAAGATCGTCCTGAGGTTCTAGTTACGAAAGTTCCAGTTGCCACCTGATCAGTATACTGTCAAATATCAACAAAATATTGGGAGTAGTCATCAAAAGGTAGTTACAAAATCAATTAACTATGCACTAATCAAGTCCCAGCTGAACTTCTGAAAGCCGGCGATACCTGCATAGCACATCTCCAATAACGATTAATCTCGGACATATGGACGCAAGAAGCACTTCCTGAAGATTGGCGCAGGAGTATTATATATCCAATTTATAAAAAAAGCGACAAACTCTGCTGTGAAAACTACCGAGGAATATCCCTGTAGTGTACATCTTATAAGATCTTGTTGAAAATACTAGAAAAGAGAATTAAGCCCTTTGCTGACAAAGTAATTAGTGAATACCAGGGCGAATTCAGAGCTCGGCGATCGGACCAGATATTTTTAGTTAGACAGGTGCTGCAAAAGTGCTGGGAATTTAACATTGATGTGCACCAGATATTTGTTGACTTCAAACAGGCATACGACAGTATCAACAAGTGCATGCTGTATAAAATCATGATGGATTTTGGAGTCCCACTGAAACTGGTTCGTGTTACAAGAATGACAATGACCGATTCTATATCACAAGTCAGAGTAGAAAATGATCTGACTTCCAGCTTCAGAACTGACAACGGTCTTAAACACTAATGCTTTTCAATTTGACACTCGAAAATGCTATTCGGAAGCTCCCTGTTGACACCAAGGGAACACTATGCTCCAAATCCACGCAACTAGTAGCATATATGCCGACGACATTTTTTGTTTTGTTTTCGTTAATGCATAGTCCAACTTCCCATGCTACCGAGTCAAAGTTTACAAGTATTTCTTGGGCACTCTCCAGAGATCTCGCAAGTATAAACGGAAGTTGGACTATGCATTAACGAAAACAAAACAAAACATACTGCAGTCACGATCGGCTACAAGCCAATCGTATAATACTCTAGATGAATACTGAACTCCGATTTATATTGTAGTTGGAAATAAAGTAGAATTACGTGTGTGCATGTTGTATGTCCTTTCTTAAGGACTGCCATTAGATTGCTACTCAAAACCAAAAGACAATATTCAGTGTTTAATTTCTTATCTTGAACTGGGTAAGTCATCGAAAAAAAATTTCCTTTTTGAAGGACTTTCGCATGGAAGGTGCAGGAAGGACTCACTCGATTTCTTACATATTTATCCTTTTCCTTGGAACCATTTAAAAATGAACGTGTACAAAATTTCAAATTCGTAGCTTAAAGCGTTCAAAAGTTATCGAAAAATATTGTTGAACACGTGTCTTAAGGACATTTTGTATGGCAGCTACCAGAAGGAGTAAACGGATTTCGCTGATTAGTAAACTCGAACTTTGTTTTTACTCAAAACTAATTTGTATAAAATTTCCAATTCATAGCTAAAAGATTACTTGAGTTATAGTAAGTTCCGCAAATTAAGTGAAGACGTTTTGACAGGATATTTGTATGGCAGCTACACGAAGGACTAATAGGATTTTCTTCATATTCATACATTTAGCTCAAACTATTGGAAAAATAACACCTACAAAATTTCAAAGACGTAGCTTAAATCCTTCTCAAGTTATCGGCCAATATTCTTAAACACGTGTTTTAAGGACATTTTGTATGGCAGCTACCAGAAGGAGTAAAAGGATTTCGCTGACTAGTAAACCCGAACTTTCTTTTCACTCAAAACTAATTTGTACAAAATTTCGAATTCGTAGCTAAAAGATTACTTGAGTTATAGTGAGTTTCGTAAATTAAGTGAATACATTTTGACAGGATATTTGTATGGCAGCTACACGAAGGACTAACAGGATTTTCTTCATAATCATACATTTAGCTCCAACTATTGGAAAAATAACAGTATGCAGACTGCAGTATGTTTATTTTATGGGTAGAAGTCCAAACGTGTTTAATGGTGAGATGATAATGGTCAATATACGAGTAACTAAGAAATATATCGAAAAATTTTGAAGAACGTTTCTAGGCGCTTATATAAATAGCCTCTAGAAGTAAAATTGCTTTGATAGCTAGACATGTCTAAAAGTTTTAACGAAATTCGGGAAAATGTGGATTCACGGACATTTTTTTTACTCAACCTCTGAACGCTAATAAAAATCTGAACTTTTTTTTGCTCTAATTACTCTAATAGCTCATCTACATATACGTACTAAGGTTCAACTTTCTAGCATAAGCCGTTTCTGAGATACAAAAAACCACCCCTCACCCCCTACCTTGCTAGCACTATCTAAAATTTTATTTTTTTAGAATGTATCTATAGTGACTCTATATAATCCTAAATTTTTAGCTTTCTATTCTTTACGGTTTTTGAGAAATAAAAATCAGAATTTTTTTTTATTCTACCCCCTTTCACCATCACCCCTTACATCCTAACCCCTAATTTTTCCCTACTAGAGGTCTACGGACCCTAACTCCTGTAAAGTTTTTAAGATCATATCTGATACGGTTTCTGAGATGTAAAAATGACATTTTTTGAGAAATTGCTATCCCTCCACTTTTGTGCTCCACCTCCACCCTCAAAAAGTTTACATTCAGTAGACTCCTCTTGTGATCCCATATATAGAAACTAAATTTTATCTTCGTGGTGTAATTGGTTCGGAAGATATTGTAATCCAAAGTTGTTCACCCCCAGCCACCATACCATCCTACCGCCCTTAAAAATTTTAGACACTGTCTAATCTTGAAGTATCCCTAAAGACAACCACAAAGTTTCAAACTTCTGGCATCAATCGTTCAAGAGATATGGATTTTAGAATGTTTCAATCCCGGCTTTCAAGCGTTTCAGACTCATTGTTTTTCCCCCCACTTCCACACCCCTCAACCCTTATCGATAATTTTTTTGCAAATGAGTGCACTATGATAGTACCTACTACATTAGTTGCAAGTTTCAGCCTCCCATCATAAACGGTTCCTGAGATCTAGAAACCAAAATTTTTCGTCTAAAACGCTCCCCCCTCATCCCCTTACACACCAAACCCCCCTCTATAAAAAATTATATTTTTCCAACATGCTACTACCATAGCTTTATCTAAATACCAGGTTTGAGCTTTATATCATTATAGGTTCTCGAGATATAAAATTCAAACCTTTTTCCCTTTCACTCTCCCCCACCCTCACCCTCTACACCACCACCACCAAAACTTTTTTCTCTTCTAGGGTTTTATTAGACCTACTTCTGGTAAAAATTTTAAGCATCTATCTTACACTGTTTTTGAGATATAAGACGTGATTTTTTAGAAAAATTCTTATTCCCTCTACTTTCATGCCTCACCGCCCCCTTAAAAAATTTTACTTTCATCAAACTTAATTTGTCAACTTTTATACGTAAACTGAGATATCGTAAATTTAAGTTTTTCATCCCCCACCCCCATACGCCACTGTCCCTACTCAAAAATTTATTCTCGATCTAGAGATGTTTCTTAAGTTTAAACTTCGTGATATTAACCGTTGAGGAGATATGGATTTTAGAATGTCTCAATCTCGGCTTTTTTACGTTTCGGACGCATTATTTTTTTGCAAATGGGTCTACTATTGAAGCTCTATATAAATTCCTAGCATAAGCGGTTGCTGAGATCTAGTTATCAAAATTTTTCGTCTAAAACGCTTCGCCCACCTCTCCCTTCAAACCCCCACCACTCAAAAGGTGTCTAATTAAAGGGGTATATCCAATCTACCCAGGAAAAAAAATTCAACTAAATAGCTCAAAGGGTTTGGGTGCTGTGTGGCTTCAAACATTTTTGCGTACACCGGTAGACGTACGGCGTACAGACGGACTGAATTTTTTTTTTGCATTTTTCGTATCTACTACTCATGAAACGTAAAAAAAAAATTTTGAGGGTAGCAAATTTTTTTTTTTTAAAAAACACAATACTGTATTATTGAAATAATAAAGTAAAATTGCAGACAGCTCACTAGAAGAATTTATTTTCGAAATCCCACTGTTTCTTCGTTCCAGTTTATTCCATGGACGAAGGGTATCGTCAGGTCTATGATGTTAGACAAACCGATCAGTAACCCTGCAAGAAAGCTCTACCCGAAAGTACAAACACATGCATTAAATCCAACACCCTGACATCAAAATTGTTCAATTGTATGCGATACATTTAAACTTTGAATCCTTATGTGACATCAAATTTTCACGTAAATTAGTCGAGCGGACCTATCCCGCAACGCCGTAACCCCTACTGCACTACTATCATTTTTGTTCTACTGCAATTAGGTACCTGACGTTTTGGACATTATTTTTTATTTTATACTTACTTATCATTGTTTTTTTTAGGTTTTTCTTAGCGAAAAAATGATTTTTTCCTTCTACACCTTAATCAGGCCGAACAGGTCAGTGTACCTGCTGTGGAAAATTCAGACGCATTTTGAATTAAAACGGATATAACCATTTATTACTTTAACACTAAGGACTTATACGAATAGTTAAAACGTACTGGCTTCGGTTACAACTTTCCCTGCATGTAGTTAATTTAGTATTCAACTACCGGGTACCATTCACTGGTAATATACCAGTTAAATCGTACTGGCTTCACTTCCAAATTTCGATGCATCCATATGCTTAATTTAGTATTCAACTATCGGGCACCATTCACCGGTAATATACCAGTTAAATCGTACTGGCCTCGCTAAGTAATTTGCAGTATGGGATTGGGTTAATTTAACGGTCAGCTACCAGGTATCATTAACTAGGAGTGAAAGAGATGGAGATAGTTGACAGATAAAGGTAGAGAATCACACGTATGTACACCGATACGAAGTATATGAGTTAATTTTGTCCCAAGGCCTATACCTTTAAACTGAAAGATTTCCGGTTAATGCTACGACGGAGCTCCGGCGGACTTAACCGGTAAATTTCTTGCAGGGTAGGCTGTCCCAATACATGCGGACATGGTTACACTCAGCTTCTGAAGCATACTGTTGCCAATGGAAATTTTTGTTAATCCAGTCCATTGATGTATTCCTTGCATTCAACATTATGCCGATCATTCCTTCTGGATATATTTGGATTTTTGTGAAAATCGGAAGCAAAAGCAGGCAATGAGTTTAATTTTGCATATGTTATTAGTCTCATTATTTGTCAGTCAGCATTTTATGTGTAAATCTCAAAATTGTGTACAAATTTATAATATCTCCATAGTCAATATTTCGGCAACCAATTTGAAAGTTCTAATAATTTTTGTAGCATTAATAGCAGTCTAAACGATGATACCAATCACGAGTTATGGGGCAAGCATTAACAAGGTAAGTGATTGCACGGAAATTGTTCTTTATTATTCTTCATATTATGCCAAAGAAAACACAGTACTTCAAATAGCAGTTATATGGCATGGGTCCAATTCCTTTCTTTTTCGTATAATTTGATTTAATTCCTATCCTTGAGGACACTTCCTTAGCTCGAAGAACTAGAGACAGTGCAGTTTTCCAGCTCATCGTAATGGAACAGTTCTCACTATATTACTATACTCGTGATATATGCTTACATAGGTATTAACTGATCTTGATGTGCCAGAAGTTCTTCTCAGTCAGTATAATGAACTGCTACTAAAGTAGTACAAAATATATAATAAATATAAAATGGGAAATACCCTATACAACAGTTGTACCGACGTGTGTTGCTGCGATATCTATCCAACGCTTGTATGAGCGGTACACACGACACGATTTGTTTCCAATTTTCTTGCAATATGCTGAGAGCGTGCAACCTGCAACCGTGCGATATCGGTCCAACCGTCATTCATAAGCGCATACATGATACAATCGTCGCTTACAACGACAGATCGGGCCAACAATCGGTACAACCGTGTATTTGTCGGTTAAGAATAATAAAGTAAATCAGTAAAAAATGATACTTCATAAATAAATAGAGATTCTAGGAAATCAAAATAAGAGAATAAATTAGTAAAAAAATCTGCCAGCAGTCTGGGTGTACATTTATTATTTTTGGGTTGAATTCCGGAACGCGTTTAATGCTGAGATATGGTGTAGGTTACTATACGACTGATAACCTTAAGAATAACTAGGAGCTTATTTAGAACGTTGCATTCCATCTTCCTCCACCTTAGCCCATTCCACCAGATCACTTATTTTACTTTATTAATTTTTAATAATAAAGTATTGTGATCGACCTGAAATTTCAAAAAAATTTGCTACCCTGAAATTTTGTATTTTCACGTTTTAGGACTAGTAAACCCCAAAAAATCAACAAAAAAAATGTCCGTCTGTCCGCCGTAGATGCCGTACGCCGTACGCCGTCCGCCGTAAGCCGTACGCAAAACTGTGTGAAAAACTTTGGATTACAATATCTTCCGAACCAATTACACCAGGAAAATAAAATTTAGTTTCTGTATATTTGATCAGAAGAGGAGTCTACTGAAATTAAATTTTTTGAGGGGGGAGGTGGAGCACGAAAGGGGGGGGAACAGCGATTTTTCTCAAAAATCGAACCAGATATGATCTTGAAAATTTTAAACTGTAAGTAGGGAAAATCATTTTGGTATTGGTGTTGCGGGTGATGGTGGAAGAGGGTAGAAAGGAAGAAAATTCTGATTTTTATTTCTCGAAAACCGTAATGAATAGAAAGCTAAAAATTTCGGATTATATAGAGCCACTATAGAGACATCCTAGAAAAAAAAAATTGTTATAGGGGTAGCGAGGTACGGGGGTGAGGGGTAGTTTTTTAACACTCAGAAACGGCTTATGCTAGAAAGTTGAAACTTAGTACGTATATTTAGATATGCTATTAGAGTAATTAAAGCAAAAAAAAGTTCAGATTTTTATTGGAGTTCAGAGGTTGAGTAAAAAAATGTCTGTGAATCCACATTTTCACGAATTTCGTTAAAACTTTTAGACATGTCGAGCTATCAAAGCAGTTTTACTTCTGCGGGCTATTTATATAAGCGCCTAGTTACGATCTTCAAAATTGTTCGATATTTAACCCCTAAGGGGGTCTAAAGTGGTTGTGTACATATTCACGAATTCTGATATATTTCTAAGGTATATTGAGATTTGGAGTTCACTTTCACTTCTATAAGTTTTGAACATAGTCTGGGAAAAACCGATTTAAGTATTTTTCCCTATTAAACCTCACTATTAAACCTCCTATTAAACCTACCTATTAAACCTCCTATTAAACCTCCTCTACCCATAAAATAATAAAGTTGCGCCCAGATTGATGGCAGATTTTTATACTCTAAATAAAATCTGAGAGTATTACACATTTATATCCAGCCCAAAAGTTTGTAACGCATTGAACCGAGCCTCGGAAGAAAAAAAGTTCTGTATTTATAATATATTAGTTTTGTTTATTTGGGGCGAAAAACTCCAAATTTGCTTGACGTCCGACCGTCCGTCCGTCTGTTTGTCCGTTAGCACGATAACTCAAGAACACCTTCACCTATAATCTTGAAATTTTGAATCTGGATGTTTGGTTGAATTTGTAAGGCTAAGTTCATTAACGGGCAAAATCGTTTTACTCCTTCGGGTAGCTGCCATACAAAATGTCCTTAAAACACGTGTATGTGTTCGTTTTCCAATAGTTGGAGCTAAATGTATGATTATGAAAAAAATCCTATTAGTCCTTCGTGTAGCTGACATACAAATATCTTGTCAAAATGTCTTCACTTAATTTACGGAACTCACTATAACTCTTAAGTAATCGTTTAGCTGCGAATTCGGAATTTTGTACAAGTTAATTTTGAGTGAAAACGAAGTTCGAGTTTATTAGTCAGCTAAGTCCTTTTATTCCTTCTGGTAGCTTCCATACCAAAAATTCTTAAGACAAAAATATTTTTCGGTTCAAGCAAGGAATTTGAAATTTTGTACACATTAATTTTTAAATTATTTCAAGGTAGAGGATAAATATGTAAAAAATCGAGAGAGTCCTTCCTGCAGCTCCATGTAAAAGTCCTTCAAAAAGGAAAATTTTTTTTCGATGACTTACACAGTTCGAGACATGAAATTAAACACGACGATATTGTCTTATTAAAAAATAATAAAGTTAAATTAAAACAACGAATTTAAATGTAACTTAAAAAAATAAATAAAAAATAACTTAAATTTAAATAAAAATACTTTATTATTAAAATAATAAAGTTAAATTGATAAAACCACACAACAAGCAAAATCTGGAATAAATAAATAAAACAAAAATTAAGGAAAATGGAAAAATTAATAATGAAGAAAAATATGAAATAATAACAAAAAATATCAAAAAAACTAGAGGTACCTTTCTTATTTTTCGATATTAAGTCAGAGATGGAGTTAAAGTCGAGATGCATGAGAAGTTCGTACATCGTTGAATGAAGCAATGAGTATACTGAAGACACTAATTCCATTTGAAAATAAAACATTTCCTTTATCAAACACTCAGTCAAGACTGATGCGTCTTAGAAATAAAAAAAAATTTATTTTCCCGGAAAACTTGTTAATTTTTTTCTAATTTCAAAATATCCTGTGGAAAGATTCAGGCCGCAGTAAAAGTTGAAATATAATAGAATAGTATGCGAGAACCAACCTAAGCAAATTAACCATGAGGTTTTTAGTTTGGCAGTGAAAGCGATTCACCGTGCTTACTATAATTTGAGTCGCGATATGGCACGAGCGATGCGATTTGGCCATCGTGAGCATCGTTCTCAATGTTAATGCGAAAATACAGTGAGAGCGATGAACGCGACGCAGGCGATGATGCAACCGCATCCCGCGCGTCATGGTGCATTTACACCACCCCTTGAGGCTCGCCTCGAGGCGAGCCTCGAGGCGAGCCTCGAGGCGAACCTCTATCCCCATCAGGCCATTGCAAACCGGTTTTCGTCGGCTGTGTTCTTTGCTGTGTTGAAAGCAATTTACACTCAACATGCCTTTGCGGCGCAACTTGCCTATAAGTGCGATATTTATTAGTCGTTTACCGTCTATTCAACGTTTGCTTATGATAAAAACTAGTTACGGGCGCAACTAAATTAGAAAATACTCTATCAAAGCAACGCGACTGAAGCGATGCGATAGGCGGATTATACTGAACCAACTGTCATCGCGTCGCATCACTTCACGGGCGCGCGTCGCTTTCATTATAATTCCACCTTTACAGAGATACACTCTGTCTACCGTTTGCAAATAAATTAGAAATAAAAGAGAAGAACAAAATATTGCGTAATCTCAATGGCGTCCGTACTTCAAGTGATTTAATGGCTGACAACCAAATTATCTGCATTATTGTACTCGAAATAGGGTTGAAAATCATGATTTCGGAATGCTTACTGATTCTACAACTAGGAAGAATTATCAAAATTCGCACATATTAATTATTTGCACTAAGATATTGATTCTTTAAATTTTTTTATTTTTAGGATAGATTTATATTGATTGCACGAATGGCAGCAAAATTAAGTGCATTTACTCATATCTGGTAATCTAGCTTATTATCGAGATGGGTTATATAGTTACATGCAGCCATTCAAAGGGACGATGAGCTATTAATAGGATTAAAAACAGAGCAATAACTGACTAGCACGTAATTTTAGATTAATTTAATAAAAACTTTGTCAAGTGGAGTACTATTATTGGAATATTGGGCCGATGTCATCATTTTTAACTTACCTAGCAACTGTGGTTACGTAAGAAGCCAATATTGCCCACAGCTGTGAGCTGTTGTTCGAACTTTAGGCTAAGTTATCAAGCATGGATCACCGGCCAGTCGGAGGCCACACGTCCAGCCTGGATATTTGCTTTAACGTCCATTGGCGCCGTAGTTTTTGGGATGCAAATGGAAGGGACAATATTTCCTTTTTTTTTGCGAGTGTCCGGCTCTAGCCAGAACCTGACTTCGTGCACTAGACAAATCCTTCTTTCATAACGTCAATAAGATCTTAAAAAATGAATAGAGAATTGATACTATTCTTAAACAGGACCGGATAAATATGATTATCCAATCCAGTTCCGGGTCTTTGTACAGCTCCGTAACGATTCATTTCACCGGCCTTCGACAGCCAGATTAAACGAATTGTTGTAAAAAAAACAGCGCTATTTGCGCTAATTGGGCCTTCTCTGACCGATAAGCCAAGCCAACCAACCTAAGGAACTGAAAGGCTATGCTGATTGATGGAAGCTAAAGTAGTTATAGTTAAGAAGAAACACGAAAAACAAATATGGAAACCTTCAGGAAAACAACGTACTGAGTGAAAAGCTGGAGGACCTGAAAAACTCATCAAAATCAAACACTAAAAATTTCTAGAAAACATTTTTTATTGGTCAAAATCCGTAAGGTTAATCGATATTTAATCATTTAGCTTTAATATGCTGGTGGTGCTCCGCAACCAACTGGTTGAACAGATGGCGCGCACGATAGAACGATTGCCTTCGAGCATGGGATAGATGGTCCTGGTGACGGGTAGGTTAACTTAGCTGGAGCGTATGACGGAGCTGGAGCGTATGAAGGAGCTGGAGCGTAAGATGGCGCAGCCGGTGCGTATGATGGAGCAGCACCGTACGATTTCTTCTGGCGGATCAGGTCGCTATTCTCGAATTCAATAACAGGCTCGTACTGTTGGTATCCCAGTTTCGGTTCTTCAAAGTCCGAGGTGGCAGCGATTTCAGCTTTGGCGGTCTCTGCTGTTGGTGCGCATAATACTGCGGAAGCCAGGACTCCGACGGCAAAGACAACGTAGAAAGCGTTCATGGTGAAATATTTGGTGTTGCGGCTACTTGAATTCCAAGAGAACTGATGTTGATGCTTGGATTTTCGTGCCTATTTATAATGGAGGTATGAAATTTAATGTAGTGATAATCAGCATTTTTTTGCAATGTAGAGTTTGCTTTCATTTCTCCAACAATTTATTGCGACAATCGACATACTTATAAATGTGCTGACTACACCTTACCTTACCCGAAGTTCAGCATTTCCTCATAATTATGTTTATGAAAATAAGCTCTTAATAATTTACATAATTTGTCAGTACTCGATATTCTTCCGCAAGTAATTTCCCATATCCCAAATGTCGAATAATTTTTTATATGAAGAAAAATTGTCTCTTGTCAGTATTATCTTGCCGACATCTTAATAATTTCGTAAATACTTCTAAGACGCTATTATGTTAGTAATTTTTGCTGATTGCGCATTCTTTCGACTTCTGCACTAGTCCAAAGAACTCAATGAACTTGTTGTTTTGTAACTCGATCGCAATAAAATCGAATCAATTTGCGTTTCAAACCTATTTTCTGATTTATTTAGCACTTTTATTATGTTGAGTTGTTTTTTTAAGTTGGTTTCATGGTTGGATTATATATCGTTTAAAAAGAATTAAATAAATTTACTTTCTTCTGAAAGATTTTTATAAATTTTATTCTACTTCAAAAAAAGGTGAAAGCTTCGACTGTAAAAAATTAATTACTATTTGTTCATTGGTAGCCACTAGCCACTAATACGGTTGTCTCAAAATTGATATCCACCCCTAAAAAAGAATAGAATGTCTTGGCTTGTTGGTAAAATCCTACCATTCCATCAAGCAGCTCCCAAATACAAATTTGAAGCACTTATGTTCAGGACTATTATCCATGGCGCCCATATAGGAGGCAAGAGTGCCCCCCGTGTGTATTCTACCTTTCAGTACTATAAAATGAGAAACAATAATTTTTCAGACAAACTACTGAACTATTTATTTACGAGTATTTTATTCATAATTATTTAAAAATGATTGCTCACATATTGTATCTTCCCCGTAGTTGCATATACAGGTTGTATAAAGTTCGGATAGATACAAATTATAAGGCTCGAAAAACTGAGTAAATTAGTTTTTGAAAAAAGTCCTTGGTTATTGTTTTCGATAAAATGCTAGTCGATTTATAGCTGTTTTTACGACATTTCCCAAGAAAAACTTTGATTCACGGTCGTTTATCCAAAAAACGAGATCAATGACTAATAGCTTTTTCTTTATATTACTTAATATCTTGTTGTTAATTTTCATTCGAAGGTAAGTTTATCGCGCTAGCTTAACTACTTTAGAAGTTATCTTCATTTAATTAAAGTCATTTCGTCACCTGAGTAATTCTTTTTTTTAATTAATGTGAATTTAAGACTCTTTAATTGTTCTATTACCCATATTTTGTTGAACTGCTAACAAATAGTTACTAAAACAACACCGTTTAATGTTTTCAATAAAATGTTTTATTTGCATCTGCATTTAAAGAAATTTAACTTGTTCAAAATTAAGATTTGCTTACTTACTGCATAAAAACTGCATTGTAATTTAAGCATAGAGGTACATAAATAAAATTAAAATAGCGTAGAAACCGTCAATATTTAATTGAAAGAATGCTAAAAAAAATCTGCCAACAATCTAAGTGAAATCTTATTACTTCTCGGATCAATGTTCGGGAACCGGTTAAAATGGGGTCTTGTTAGAACGCGTACGCTACTGCCACATGCAACACATTAGTTACGTAATTGGGTCAAACTCCGGTACATAGGTACTCTAAGTCGAAGTTTAACATCAGTAGTTTCGAGATTAGGAGGCTTATTGGAAAGTTATTCTGTCCTCAGAATATAAAAAAAATAAAAACGAACTCGATCTCAATAAACCAAAAAGATTTTGGAAGTTCATTAAAACTTGAACAATACCTTACACTCCCACTCGAAACTTTCTTAAATCTGGGTTTCTCTGATTATATTTAAAACCTTTAGAAGTGAAAGTGAATTCTATATCTCATAAGACCTAAGAGTTATGTCGGAATTCGTGAAAATGTACACAATAACTTTACATCTCCTTAGGGCTTTGATATCAAAAAACTTGAAAAAAACCTTTCTAAGCGCTTACATGAAGAGCGCGCAAAGGTACAATTAATTGGATAACTCGACATGTCTAAAAGATATAACGAAATTCGTGAAAATGTGGAATACACACTTTTTACGGACTTTTTTTTACTCAACCTCTGAACGCCATTGAAAATCTGAACTTTTTTTTTCTTTAATTACTCTAGCGGAACATCTTCATATACTAAGTTTCAACTTTCCAGCATAAGCCGTTTCTGATATATCAAAAATTTTATTTTTTTAAGATGTCTCTATAGTGGCTCTATATAGTCGTCAATTTTGAACTTCTATTTGCGGTTTGATCCGCGTCTCCCTCATAAATGTTACAGTCAGTAGACTCCACTTGTAATTCCATATACAGAAACCAAGTTTATTCGTCCTGGTACAATTCGTTCGGCAGATATTATAAAATCCAAAGTTTTCTACCTCCCCTTCAACCACACATCTCACTCTCCCCTTAAAAATGTTTTAGCCCTTGTCTTATCTCCTTGTATACCTTAAGGTTGGCCGCACACTGAAAGAGCAAAAACAGTTTTAGTCAAAAACGTTTTTGACTAAACATGACTATGTCGCTGTTTCAATAGCAATTCGATGATCAGAGGACACTGATTAGTCGCGTGCCTTGAAGCGAGCTCGACTAATCAGTGTGCTCTGATCATTGAATTGCTATTGAAACAGCGACATAATCATATTTAGTCAAAAACGTTTTTGACTAAAGCAGTTTTTGCTCTTTCAGTGTGCGGCCAGCCTAAGACAACCACAAACTTTCAATCTTCTGACATTAACCATACAAAAGATATGGATTTTAGAATATTTCAATACCAGCTTTTTAGGGTTTCGAACGCATTGTTTACGAGCCCACTCCCATACCGACCATTTTTTGCAAATGGGGCCACTGTCACAGTTCAACATACGTTCCAAACTCCTGCCTCCTACCAAAGGCGGTTATTGAGATCTAGAAACCAAAATTTGTCGTCTAAACAACCTCCCCCCCCCCCCTCCTACCACTACCACGCCTAAGAACACCATTCGTAATGGTTCACCCAATGTACCCACCATAAAAACTTTAACTTATCTAAGCGGGTTTGTGAGCTACGCTTCTTTTTTTTTGCTTTTTTGGGGTTTACTAGTCCTAAAACTTATGAAAAATACAGATAAAACTTAAATCTTCCAGCAGGTCATACTGCCAATGGTTTCCTATGAGATGTAGTATTTTTTGGGAAATTAGAAACTTTACCGAATCGCGAAACTACTCTAAAATTATCTTCCTTTTAGCATTTACTACAACTTGAAAACGGTTACAACTAATTCCAAATATTCAAATTGACTCACGAATCAGGCAAGAACTATTTTTTTTAAAGACTTTTGTATGGTATCCAAAAAACACTATCTTCATTCCCGTTTTCTGATTCCGATCCTTTAAATTGTGTTCAATATGTGTAACTATATAACCTCCCCCCTTCTCCGAGATTTTTGTCTCAACTTAATTACGAAAAAGCTGTTCTGCTATATGCGATACGTGGTATTGCTTCTTCGGGAAAAAAACACGAACTATTTTCATTTTGTATGGCAGATAATCAAAAGAATTCCTCAATTTCGACAGACCTTTTTTTTGCAATATTTAATGAAAAATAATTATATAGTGCGAAATTTTTCAATTCCAGAATGTGGTTTTTGTGAATAATGGCATAAGGTTAATAACTTGTATTAAGGACTTTGTATGCGAGGTAGACATGTTTTTACTCACTAACGAATTCGAAGTAAAATTCCGACTTCCCTGTATTTTTCTCCAATCATCCGATGCGCTGATATTGTATTGGTGTGGAAAAAAATACTACATTCTACTTGTCACAATATAGTTCTCGAAGTTTCTACCTCCTTTCATAAGGCATAGCTTTGCTCCTCCCTTCAAAATATTGTATGGGCGCCCATGACTATTACGGCAGCAAAAATAGATAACAATAAGAAACTACTGCACAAAACTCCTAAAAAAATAGTCTTGCATCTGAAGTGGTATCATAGAACAAGCCAATGATATTACCACAAAAGCATTGTATTCTAAAACTTATTTAAGCAGTAACCGTGAATTTATTTAAACAAAAGTATTTTATCCTAAAATTTAGTTTAACCGATAACCGTGAATTACTTAAATCAAAAGCATTTTATTCTGAAATTTAGTTTAAGCGATAACCGTGAATATATTTAAACAAAGCATTGGATTCTAAATATAAAATTCGAAATAACTTCAAACAATAACCGCGAATGCATTTTAGGCAAAAGCTCATTGTGCAAAATTTTAATCCGCACCGTTGTTCAGAAACGGAAAATATTCTGCTTTAAACAACAATTGAATTTCAAAATTGTAAGTCAGGTACCTGTATTAACCCTAACTAAAACTAGATTTAAGTTAGTAGAATTGTAAATGTTTTAAAAAATAAAATTAGTCTATTCGTAACTTTCGTCGGAGACGGAGACTTTTATTCAAGACCATTCGCCTCCTAAGTCCAACTCAAACCCAATACATCAACCCAAGCTCGCAAATGACACATGCTTTTCCAATTAGAGTTCAACAAACTATTGTAGAAAGTTGAAACTTCTTTCATATGTTCTAAGTACTTGCTTTGAGTTTATGGAAATCTTATAAAAATTATTGAGAAGGAATGCAAGGCTTGGATTTCCCTCAAAACTAATTGGAATCAGTGCCCGAATTTCAAAAAGCACTAAAATTTTAACTAGGACTTGAAAATTAATACTTATGTTACTAATAGAGTTATTTTTGTAAACTAAACCTATACAATACTAGCTGCGTCCTGCGGCTTTGTTCTTGGGTTTGTAGTTTTCAGATTCCAAAACAGGGAGCGAGCTGTAATAAAAACCTCTTTATTTGACACCAGTTCCGCCAAGGTGTTGGAGCGTATCTTCTTCACTGTTCATAAAAATTGCTACATATGTCACGCAAAAAATGGCGAAATCAGTTTTTATGCGTTGTTAACCTTTAGGATTCTCTTCGGATATAAAATATTTAGGAATTCGTGAAAACGCTTATTTTACCCACGAAAACTGCGGAAAACACTTTTTAGCCGTTTATATACATATATAGTAGGTTAGGTTAGGTATCAGTGGCGGCTTAATAGCCTCACATAGACCCTCGAGGGTCCATAGCGATACCACATAAAAAGGAGACCCAATGTACCTAAGGTAGATGCGCTTGCGTATCGATCTGTGTTGAGAGTTCCTCGTTCAAATCAAAGGTCCCTGTTACCGTAGCAAAGTTTAGCAGGCTCTGCATGCTGCTACGCGAGACTTCTTCAAGGTTTGCGAAAGACGGTGCACCTAGAGCCTTCACCCGTCTCCTAGCAAGAGCCGGGCAGCTGCACAGGAGGTGTGCCCTGGAACCCAGCAGAGCTCCACTTTCCTATTTGAGCACAGTTTCTGTAAAGCGCGTCGACAGTTGAGTACCGCCTTAGATTTGATAGTGCAGGATTTCATAGCCATTAAGGCTGCTTGGCTATCCGTATAGATAAAGACTGCCTTATCCCTTATTCGCGATTTGTGAGCTATCTCCGCCGCCTTCTGAATTGCCAGTACCTCCGCTTGGAAAATACTGCATATATAGTAAATAGCCTGTAGAATTTAACACCAATTTGATACCGCATCCGACCTGAGGTACACATATTTGCGGTATTCATGAAAAAATATTGAAATCTTCTCTAAGTTGTTTTTTAGGCGTTTGTGTAAGTAGCCTACAAAAATAAACACCACTTTGAGTGTCATTGCATCGAAGAGATATTTAGAAGTTCGTGTAAACATTCTTAACTCTTTTCCTTCGATTTGAGAGTTAAATATCAGAAAATACCAAAATAACTTTTTAGCCGTTTGTATGTACAGCCGGCTTAAATCTATTTGATATTTTACAAAGTCTGGGAAATATATAATAGTTATAGTTAATCGTGGAAATGTATTTAACCTCATTTCGTCGCACTTGAAGTTTAATATTGAAAAATCCCGAAAAAAGTGGTAGGCTTTTATAAAAGTAGCCTGTTAAAAAGCATAAAAATATCTCATTTAACCCAAGATATATTAAACGGTTTTTTAAAATGTATTTGACCCATTTTCACCAAGACGTAAAACGTAATTTCCCCCTTTGTTTTTAATTGACTCGTTTGTTTAAATATTGTAACCTTTTTTCTACCTGCTTTCATATAAAAACAGTTTGTAAAGATATTGTCGATCAGTTTGATAAAGGACTCAGTCGAGTCCGAAACGTCACGCAAAAATAAATAAGAACAGTATTGAACCCGGAAAACTTGTATTTTCATTTCAACATGTACTGTGAAAACATTCACCAAAAAATTAGATTTAAGTTATTAAATTCATTACAAACTAATATCATAGATTATGATTATCACATGTATTAAAAACTATTATCACAGTTAATATTTTATTATTACAAGTTTGAAAATTTGCAGCTTTTACTTTACTCTCTTGACATTTCTGTAAGTAGCCTAACTAAAAACCAACTTATTTGTTTATCAGCCCTAAGATATATCGAGAAATTGGTAAGCACAAATTGAACGCCTCTTCACTCCTAGAGGGCTGAAATTCGAAAGCGCTAAGCATCCTACTTAAGTATTATTAAAATAACAACCCTAGTAAATTATCAGCAGTCCTAAAATACATTGAAGAACTTCACTGCCTTGAGAATTCAACAGCAAAAAGTGCTGCATATACATTTTGGGCGTTCATGTAAGTACAAGTCAATTTCAATTTAGGGTTCTTCGTAAAGAGATTTTGGGGAATGGATATAAAACCCTTCGGACAAAATTTAAAAAAATCACTTAAACCATGCAGCGCTTTGATTGGAGACTGATGATATGTCAAAATTTTACGATATGTTCGCGATAATATCCTACACAGTAAAATATTTTTACAACATTTATCGTTGGCAATCAAAAAAAGTGTAAAATTAAAACCAAATGTAATTTTACATTTCAATAGCTAATCCAATTAACTTCGGTTTGTAAAATTACATACGTATTGTAAATATGTTTACAATGTAAAATGTAATAGCAAATTGTGGTTCTAAAATTTACAAACAAAATATTTGGAAATAAATGCATGTAACGTAATATTTTCCATTGATTAGATTTAAAAATACACTTTTGCTATTAATTTAAAATGTGAAACTTAGTTAGTTCATATGGTGCCGTAAGAACGAAAAGTTCATTTTAATGAAACATTTATTTATTCCAATTTAATATGTAAGGTTTTTTCTATTGTTAAATGTAGTATAAATTAAGTAACTTTCAAAAATGTGATATATTAATTTAAAAAATTAACATGATAATCAATTAAATTCAATTAGAATTTGAACTAGACAATTCAATTTTGTTATCTCTTTTTCCTACGAAACGTTTCCGAAAAACATGTGATTTGAACGCGGAGTATTTCGCAAATTTAAGTACACAATGATCATTTCTACAGTAAAATATAAAGGTCGGATCAAACCTGTGATTATACAAATGCTGGCTGTATTTTTCCACTGTTTCAAAAGTTAATTCGCACTTTAAACACTCCAGCATTTCGATTTAGCATGAACGAAAAAAAAGACCTCTGAATATTATTTGCAGTTTACATGGAAAGCGCAATAAGTTACGCCGTCAGAATCAATTACGTACACACACGCACTCAAGCCCTTCGATCAATTTCATGTTTATACTCTAGATGAAATCATATAGAGTATTATAAGTTTAATCCAGCCCAAAAGTTTGTAACGCATAGAACCAAGCCTCGGACGAAAAAAAGTTATATATTATTTTTTGTTTATTTGTGGCCAAAAACCTCAAATCCGCCTGACGTCCGTCCGTCCGTCCGTCCGTCCGTCCGTCCGTCCGTCTGTCCGTGAACACGATAACTCAAGAACGCCTTCACCTAGGATCTTGAAATTTTGAATCTGGGTGTTTGGTTGAATTTGTAAGGCTAAGTTCGTTAACGGGCAAAATCGTCCTACTCCTTCGGGTAGCTGCCATACAAAATGTCCTTAAAACACGTGTTCAAGAATATTGACCAATAACTTCGGAACGCCTAAAGCTACGACTTTGAAATTTTGTATGTGTTACTTTTATAATAGTTGGAGCTAAATGTATGATTATGAAGAAAATCCTGTTAGTCCTTCGTGTAGCTGCCATACAAATATCCTGTCAAAATGTCTTCACTTAATTTACGAAACTCACTATAACTCAAGTAATCTTTTAGCTACGAAATCGAAATTTTGTACAAATTAGTTTTGAGTGAAACCAAAGTTCGAGTTTACTAGTCAGCGAAATCCTTTTACTCCTTCTGGTAGCTGCCATACAAAATATCCTTAAAACACGTGTTCAAGAATATTGGTTGATAACTTCAGTAGGGTTTAAGTTACGACATTGAAATTTTGTATGTATTATTTTTCCAATAGTTGGAGCTAAATATATAATTATGAAGAAAATCCTGTTAGTCCTTCGTGTAGCTGCCATACAAATATCCTGTCAAAATGTATTCACTTAATTTACAAAACTCACTATAACTCAAGTACTCTTTTAGCTACGAATTCGGAATTTTTTACAAATTAGTTTTAAGTAAAATCGAAGCTTGAGTTTACTAGTCAGCGAAATCCTTTTACTCCTTCTGGTAGCTGCCATACAAAATGTCCTTAAAATACGTGTTCAAGAATATTGGCCGATAACTTCAGAAGGGTTTAAGCTACGTTTTTGAAATTTTGTATGTGTTATTTTTCCAATAGTTGAAGCCAAATGTATGATTATGAAGAAAATTCTATTAGTCCTTCGTGTAGCTGCCATACAAATATCCTGTCAAAACGTCTTCACTTAATTTACGGAACTTACTATAACTCAAGTAATCTTTTAGCTATGAATTGGAAATTTTGTACAAATTAGTTTTGAGTAAAAACAAAGTTCGAGTTTACTAATCAGCGAAATCCTTTTACCCCTTCTGGTAGCTGCCATACAAAATGTCCCTAAGGCACGTGTTCAACAATATTTTCCGATAACTTTTGAACGCTTTAAGCTACGAATTTGAAATTTTGTACACGTTCATTTTTAACTGGTTCCAAGGTAAAGGATAAATATGTAAGAAATCGAGTGAGTCCTTCCTGCACCTCCCATGTGAAAGTCCTTCAAAAAGGACATTTTTTTTCGATGACTTACCCAGTTCAAGATATGAAATTAAACACTGAATATTGTCTTTTAGTTTTGAGTAGCAATCTAATGGCAGTCCTTAATAAAGGACATACAACATGCACACACGTAATTCTACTTTATCCCCAACTACAATATAAGTCGGAGTTCAGTATTCATCTAGAGTATTATACGATTGGCTTGCAGCCGATCGTGACTGCAGTATGTTTTTCCTAAGAAGTTTGATTTGTCTGCATATTGCTCGGCTAATTTTGCAATTAAAAATTGTAAAAGTACAAATGGCAATAGATTTTTTAATAGTAACATTACAATTCAGAGGTATATTTCATACAGTCAAAGTAAATTTACATTAACTTAAATGTAATAGTGCATTTTACATAGATTTCCATCTAAATTTACACTATGTCATAAATTTACATACTTTACATAGCATATTTTAATGTAATAATTATTGTAAAGATCGAAAAAAATTTTACTGTGTAAATCGGATTGGCAATATGATATTTTCATTATCCTTTGTAAGCGATAGAAGACGATAACTGGGATATCATAAGGATATCGATTGTGATATCTTTACCAAATTTGTATGCTAAGTAAGACTTGTTGCGATGAGTTCACTTCCATTTCAAGTAAAACTACTCACACTCGCTTAATTAAAAACAAATAACTTTTTAAAATTTTATTTAAATCTAGTAGCTTCGTCAAGAAGGGTGACACCCAGAGCGAAACTCGATGGTGTTATGGTGGTGTATGTTTTTCTTAACAAATTTAATAACTTTTCCCATTTAGTTTTAATATAATATTCAAAATTTTGGAAATGGTTTTGAAGATTAACCCGCTTAACAGTTTTCATTCATAGACAAAAATAATCTATACTCAGAATATATCGTGTGCTCTGATGGCAATTTTCTGTACCTTTCAAGGTATAAGTACAGAAACTGCCAGTTGAACATTATTTACATACGAAATTGAGATAGCGATCGGAAAGTTTAAGTTTTTTACTTTAAAACATCGCTAAAATCAAATTAAAATTATTCTAACAATAAAATAGGAGCAACATACAGTAAAAGATCTATAATTTAAACAAAATCTGCCAACAGTTTTTTGGGTAGAAGTTCGGGAGAGTTTAATTCTGAGATGCGGTGTAGGTTACTATGTGACTGAAAGCCTAAAAAGAATTTGTGAAAACATATGCAACCCCTTGCACCCACTTTGGGGTCGAATATCCAAAAATCCTGAAATGAGTTTTTAGATATATATAAAGAAAGCCTGAGCGAGTAAAAACCAATCCGATGTCTTATCACTCCTAAGAGATATGACGGAATTCGTGAAAACGTGTTCAACCCGTTTTTGCACTCTTAGGGGTTGAAAACGGAAATAAGTTTTAGATGATTATTAAATAAGCCCGTGGAAGTAAAAAGTTATTCGATATCTAATCAGACCTGAGGGATACGGCTGAATTCGTGTAAATGTATACATCTCCTTTACACCACCTTGCGGGTTGAATTTCAAAAAATTCTGAAAACACATTCTAGGTATTTCCATGAAGAATCCGTACAAAAAAAATTAATTCAATTTTTCGAAAGACCTAATAGATATGACGAAAATCGTGAAAAAATATGCATTCCATTTTCACTGGTCATTTTTTTTGCCCCACTTCCGGGCCAATGGATATTTGAATTTTTTTTAATCGGAATAACTTTTCTAATTGATTTACATATACGTACCGAATTTCAACTTTCTAGCATAATCCGTTCTATAGTTAAGCTAGTATTACACTGTTTGACCATGTGGTAAAATTGCAGTAATAAGCAATGCGAAATAGCGAATTCTAATTATTCTCGCAATATCCGCTCGGTCAAATTCCCTATTTTGCATTGCTTGTTACTGCAATTTGACCACTTAGTCAAACAGTGTAATACTAGCTTTAGGAAACCCCCGTAAAATTATATTTTTCCAACATGCTACTACTATAGCTCTATCTAAATACTAAGTTTCAGCTTTATGTCATTATAGGTTCTCGAGATATAAATATCGGAACTTTTTACTTTTCACCCTCCCCCACCCTCACCCTTTACACCCTCATCCCTGAAATTTTTTTTGGTTTTTTGGTACTTATTAGTCATGAAAAAAATTTTTTTTTTAAAAATCGATAACAATACTTTATTATTAAAATAATAAAGTAAATTGGAAGAAGTCTGTTCCAAATTAACGAATTTTCTAATTTAAAGAGAATTTTAATTACAAATTTTAAAATCAACAGGTTACAGACGTATTGAACAACAGGGTGATTTTTCTGAACTTTCACTAAAGGCGAGGAAAAATCGAAGGTCGTTGAAATTGTTAAAACGCTGATATTTTCTTAGTGTGGATTCATTAAAGGTGAAGAAGTCGAATATCGCAAAAAGCATGAACGAATGATTGTTTTTCAGGCTTATAAAGAGAAAAACACTTGTCGGCCTGCGTTTTTTTTTTCAAGGAAAAATGAAGAACTTCGGTCAGTTTTCTATTCGAAATATAATATTTCATCTAATTCTTCAAAATTTAATTCACCAGAGACTCAATACCATTTCTCATATACATTTAAGAATCATTGACATGATTTAGAAATGATTCGATTAACTTTCGCCAAAGTTAATAAATACCGCGTGCGTACGTAACCCTTGCTTATGTGATGATTAGGCTTTCGATCGGGATAAAGATTCATAACTGGATGTGAATTACGTAAAACTAGAGAGTCACCTTCGAGTTGCAATTGAATTCGCTGTGGTGATATACTTTCGAATCATTTTCGAAATGAACATTTTACTGGGTTTGATTCAGTTTTGGAATAAACGTGCTTGTGAATGATATAAGAAATTACATCTTACGGAAAAAAAACTCATAATTGTCTTTATTTCACAAAAAGTCGATTTCTTTTTCAAAAACAAAAAAGGGGGTAAACAAAAAATGTAATCTGTTCTTGCTTGTGTTTAGTGGGTGAATTTTCGTAGAAAAAAATAAGTGAAACAAAGTTTAAAATATTCACACATATTAATTTTTCAACTTAATGCAACTTGCTTCACAAAAATAGATTTTGAACTTTTAATTTTGGATTGAATACTGTAGAAAATTTGGGTCTGTATCTTGTAAGATTTGTGTCGACATTTTATCTTATCGGGAAAAGTTCTGTCCAAAATCAATAAATTTGATGTGAATATAATTGTGTTCGGTTTACTTTCCAAACCTTTCGATACATAGAATAATATAATAGAATAATCTTATAGATAAAATCCACCTCCGCCTTTAGCTGAAGCTGATTAAATATGTAGATATTATAGCATCAGAATAAACAAATATTAAATATTATGCAAGTAAGTGCTAGCTTCAAAAGAAGGTCTACAAAATTTTCAAATCAACAAATGATTTCACTCAACAACAATTTTTTTTTTTATTATTATACATTATTAGACTCTCAAGTCCAATACTTCCCTTGTTCCAATTCTTTGTCGAAGTTCTTCAAATTCTAGCTGACTTAGCCATAACCCGTCCAATGCCCCTATCTCGGTGCATAATCTGCTAAGTAAGGCTTCAAGTACACCCGCTTATGAACCTGACCTAACATCTACATGGAATATTTTCGAACTTAATACTTTTGCCTAGATGGAAAGTACTCGGATTTACTTGCACAATTTTCACTAGTAAAGACTTTCTTCTGGCGCTTCTTCATTCATAAATAATTGTAAAATGATCACACTTCGGAATTTCTTGCTTCCGAATACTAAGAATTTTCTTCAGTGAAATGTTTAATTAGACGTATCACATTATTTTTACAGGTAAGCTCTCACATTAATTACTTGACCCGAAATATGATCACATTTGGAATGGACGAAATTAAGTCCGTACCATGGATTTGATCATCGATTCCTAATAACAGTTTCGAAAGATAGTGAACAAGTTCTTAATTGCCGCAGAACGTACTACAAATTTGCACTTTTTAGGACTATATAAAAGGAACTGGCTGGTGGAAATAGTTTACAGTAGTCCAACTATTAGAACATCGTGATGACTCTTTTAGTAAGCTCATTACTTATCTTCCTTACAGGATTCGCAGCAGCCGAACGAGATACATGGTACTATCGTGGGGTTCCATCTGGTCACAATTTTGCACATCAACTAGAACATCTAGACTCTACTCCAGGCACCATGGACTCTCTGAGGACTAAAAAATCTACAGTAGCAACTATCTGCGTTGAAATTAAATCAGGACGCAATGGAGAAGAGCCGTACTACATGTGCAAGGGAAAAGGTCTAGCAATTCCATCAGCGCTGCAGGAGTATATATCACACGATAACAAAGATGAATATGGTCTTCCTGATCATCATAAATATCCTTCGCCAATCGAGACACCATACAAGGACCAGAAGTACCATCAACCTGCACCAGCCGCCTACTCTAATTCCGCTATTCAGGTGCATAAGATACAGCCAGTTTACAAACCAGTCCAACAATATTCGGATTATGGAGTGCAGCATCAGTATGAAGCGAAACCGGCGTACAAACCCGAAAATCATTACTCTACTGTAGCGAACAAGCCACAGTATGGACAACATACAGAACCTTCCAAACCAGTTTACGAGAAACCAGCTCATATTCCGGAGGGATACGATCAGCACAGACCTCATAATTCCGGATATGATAAGGCACCTGTCGAACCTTACAAAGGATATGATCAGCACTTTGGAAAGAAACTTCCAATGACACCATCTCCATATCCAGATAATCAAGGCGTTAATAACCATCCTTTACAGTCAGACCAGTACCATCAGAAGCCCAATTATCCCGAGACAATTCCCTACCGGCAGAGTAGTTATCCGGTAGATGAAACACCAGCTCGACTTCAACTGGACCCAGGTTATCCATCTGGAAAACCGGACGAAATAACAAATCGTAACTACAACGTCAAGTACAATACTCCCCAAGTTCCGTACACACTTCCTCAATACTTTCCATACTATGCCCCATATTCCTATCCAAGTCTACCATATCCTCCATCTTTCCCGCAACCGATCTATCCACCACAGTACTTCCTTAATTGTAACCCACAGTGCCCGACATATCCTTGTGCTCCAATCAACCAGGTTCAGTGCAAGCAGCCACTAGTAGGATCGCCACATGTTGAAGTCGACGATCAGAAAACAGCATCCCCAAAATCTTCCGCATCAGAAGATACTTCTGCAATTGACGATAACGAACGCATCCGAAACCCTGAGAAGATCAGCCTGGAAGATTCGACCAAGAACATCGATTCGGATCCGATCAAAACCAACAGTGAGAAGGAAGGTATTAAGCCCGATGACAAGAGTTCAGGAGGATCAATCGCTGGACGTGGAGAGGATAAATCACTGAAAGAAATGGAATCTGATCGGAAGAAGGTGGAAACCATGATGCGCATGGCTCAAATGGCGAGGAATCATACGAAAAGCATCGATGCTAAGAACAATGGTCCGGACTCATCATCGGCGAATGGCAAAAATATTGCCGAAACGAAGCCCAACATTCCCAAATCAATTTATCCCTATGTTCAAGATTGGTGAAATTTGCTCTGAATTTCTTTGAAAATAATAAATCATATTTGTACTGCACATTACTCGGTTCTTTTATTTTTTATATTGTTGTATTCCGCTTTCAATTGAATTTGCCCATGCAAGTATTTTTCCCTGCGAAATGATGATTGAATCCGGTTCAGGTGTAACTGGAGATCATTGAATTAAATCCAATTATAAATCAGCTATAAAAGCTTCTCGGATTAGAACATTCTTATCAGTAGTGTAGTCATTCATTTCTAGTCTGCCACAGTCATCATGAAGATCTGCTCTATCGGCTGCTTATTAGCAGTGGTCTTAATTTTGGAGGTGTCTTCGGAAGATCCCGTAAAGGAAGTCCTGAAAAAAGAACTACAGAATGAAGTAGGATCTCTGTTTCATCATTATAATGGATATGGCTATGGACACAAAGGATACGGCGGTAATCATTTTCGTCATCATGGTGGTTTTCATGATCATAGCAGAGACTATTCTTCCTATTCTGTGCACAAATCTGGATATCATCACGGAGGCGGAATTCATCATGGAGGCAGGTTCCACCACGGCAGCTATCTTGGGTCACCTCAGATGGGATCATACAAAAAGCATCGATGCTAAGAACAATGGTCCGAACTCATCATCGTCGAAACGAAGCCCAACATTCCCAAATCGATCTACCACCACTATGTTCAAGATTGGTGAAATTTGATCTGAATTTCTTTGAAAATAATAAATCATATTTGTACTGCACATTACTCAGTTCTGTTATTTTTAATATTGTCGTATTCCGCTTTCAATTGAATTTGCCCACGTAAGTATTTTCCCTGCGAAATGGTGATAGAATCCGGGTCAGGTGTAACTGGAGAGCATCGAATGAAATCCAATTATAAATTAGCTATAAAAGCTACTCGGATTAGAACTTTCTTATCAGTAGTGTAGTCATTCATTTCTTGTCTGCCACAGTCATCATGAAGATCTGCTCTATCGCCTGGTTATTTGCAGTAGTCTTAATTTTGGAGGTATCTTCAGAAGATCCGGTCAAGAAAGTCCCGAAAAAAGAACAGCAGAATGATGTAGGATCTCCGATTCATCATCATTATGGTCATGGCTATGGACATGGCCATGGACATGGCTATGGCCATGGCTATGGCCATGGGTATGGACATAAAGGATACGGCGGTCATCATGGTGGCTTCCATGGTCATAGCAGTGGCTATTCTTCCTATTCTGTACACAAGTCTGGATATCATCACGGAGGCGGATTTCATCATGGAGGCGGGTTCCACCACGGCGGCTATCTTGGATCACCTCAGGTGGGATCACCACAAGTAGGTTCAGCACAGCCCCAACAGCAGCCCTACGCTCCAAGTATTCTTTGCCCGCAGAATATTGCATTACAATGTCAGCCGACTATTCAAGCCGTTCCTTGCTCGTCTAGTTATTAAGAATTTTTTTTATTGCCTTAACAAAAAAAAAGTATTTCTTTAAATAAAAGTTATTAAAGCAAATTTTGTCAGAGACTCGATTTTATTAATAAGTTGTTACAACTGAACTAGGGGTAAATAAACTAGGTAACCTAAATTTTATACGCCCTGGAAGGAGAATTTACAAGTTTTATATGATCGAAATGCAACTCGTTCGGAGCCTATTTGAAGATGTTACGCGGTATGACCAATCCATTACTACTTCTGTTCCTCAATCTCAATGTGCATCTCTACTATCGATAATCAGTTCAGTGAAACTCCATAGTTTGTCGGTCTTATTTTCTTTAAATTTATAGATTACAATTGAGTTGACTTCTCAAAGATTAATCAGTTCGTTTTTTGGGAGGGGGGAGTTAATCTCTTAATATGTTATGAATGTAACAAAACTTTACGCTTTAAATAGGAACGCCACAAAAATGTTTACACTGCTGGAAATACTTTCGGATTTTTTTTGTCATATGAACGCGCTTGAGTACATGATTTTGTTAAATATATTAACTTTATTTTACGTGAATTTTTTCCATTTACGATTTGTCACAAAAATTATGATGAAACTCCTTTAAATTTAACCTTTTTCCTTGATAATTAAAAAAAAACTAGGCAATAACAATTTTCAAAAAGAAGCAGGAACATTAACAGTTTATTTTAACGAGGGTCACATTATCGCATATTAAGTTTTAAACTGTTACAAGTTTTTGCTTATTACCAGCAAAATGGTAAAACCTAAGTCATAATTATGTATAAAGCTTTGTAGCTTTATGGCACCTAAAAAATAAAATTAAAATGACTCTTAAGTAATGGGGTTTTTTGAGAAAAATTACACTGATCAAAGAATTTTTAGGGTCACTGTAGCAAACATTTGTATTTTGAGCACGGTTAGAAATTTTGGAATAAATTGTAACATTTTCTATGATACATATATGGCCACACTAAAATGGTATTAATTTATAATACTTTCGAAGTATTAAATCCATAAATTAAATCAACTCAGTATTAACAGCTATTCTTGTCGTGGTAAATAATATGTAATAGAAAATGATTACAATTTAATAAATCAGTATTTAAAATAAATATCTGATTGATTAAATATTAATCTGCATTTAGATTACATTTCAATAGGATGTTGTTCAAATGTAATACTTTTATTACGATAAATTTAGGAAGTAACGAGCTACAATTTATATATATAGGGATTAGAAATTGTAAATCGGAAGTAAAAAAAAAATCTGCGAATGGTCTGGGAGAAACTTTATTATTTTTCGGGTCAAAGTTCGGGAGTTGTCAAAGTCGGAGTATAATCATGAGTTGCTTCGATATTATTAGATTTCTTGGAAAACTAATTTTGTGCTTAAAATAAAAATAGTTAAAATAGAGATTTTTAGCCGATTAAACATTGAAAAAGTCCGTGTAAATTATTCGAATTTCGGTATATTATGTACACTAAAAGAGCCCATAGAAGTAAAATTGAATTTGTTGCCTTATCAGAATTAATACGAGTAGGTATGACGAATTGTTAAAACGTATACAAACCCATTACTTCCACTTGGGGTTTGAATTTCGAAAAAATTGTGAAATTGGTTTTTAGACGATTTCATAAGAAGCAACTTGATATCCCATGAGGCACGAGGGATTTTAAAAAATTTGTGAAAACATAAGCAAACCCTTCACACCCCCTTGGTTCTGGAAATTCGAAAAATCGTGAATTGGTTGGCCGTAATAATCAATTTTATATCTCATCAGAACTAAGGGATGGCAAAACTGTGAACACATATACAAACCATTGGGGGTTGTAGGCGATTATATAAAAAGTCTGTGGAAATGTAAAGCGATCTAATATCTCATCGAACCTAAGAAATATGTCGAAGCTTTGAAAAGCATACAACCCCCTTACACCCATTAGGATTGAATATCTAAAATACTGAAATTGACTTTTAGGCTTTTTTATATAGGAAACCTTAGGAAGTAAAAATGAATTCGATATATCATCAGATATGCAACCTCCTTACACCCACTTGGGTGTTGAATATCCAAAAATCCTGAAATTAGTTAATAAATAAATATGAATTTCTTTCTTTCTTTCATTTCTTTTCACTTCGAAAAGATATGACGGAAGTCGTGAAAACGTGTTCAAGCCTTTTATACCCTTTTAAGGGCTGAAAAAGAAAAAAATTTAAAAACAAGTTTAAGGCGATTATTACGCGCGCCAGTGAAAGTGAAAAGATATTCCATATTTGATCAGACCTGGAGGATATGGCAGAATTCGTGAAAAAGTATACAACCCCTTTACACCCCCTTAGGGGTCAAATTTCAAAAAATTCTGAAAACACTTTCTAGGTATTTATATGAAGAAGGCGTAGAATAAAAATGAATTAAATATTTGGGAAGACCTAATAGATATGACGAAAATCTTGAAATTATATGCATTCCATTTTCACTGATAAATTTTTTCGCCCCCCTTTCGAACGCTAATGAATATTTGAAATTTTTATACTCTAGATGAAATCATATAGAGTATTATAAGTTTAATCCAGCCCAAAAGTTTGTAACGCATAGAACCAAGCCTCGGACGAAAAAAAGTTATATATTATTTTTTGTTTATTTGTGGCCAAAAACCTCAAATCCGCCTGACGTCCGTCCGTCCGTCCGTCCGTCCGTCCGTCCGTCCGTCCGTCCGTCCGTCCGTCCGTCCGTCCGTCCGTCCGTCCGTCTGTCCGTTAGCACGATAACTCAAGAACACCTTCACCTAGGATCTTGAAATTTTGAATCTGGATGTTTGGTTGAATTTGTAAGGCTAAGTTCGTTAACGGGCAAAATCGTCCTACTCCTTCGGGTAGCTGCCATACAAAATGTCCTTAAAACACATGTTCAAGAATATTGGTCGATAACTTCAGAAGGGTTTAAGCTACGTCATTCAAATTTTGTATGTGTTATTTTTCCAATAGTTGGAGCTAAATATATGATTATGAAGAAAATCCTATTAGTCCTTCGTGTAGCTGCCATACAAATATCCTGTCAAAATGTATTCACTTAATTTACAAAACTCACAATAACTCAAGTAATATTTTAGCCACGAATTCGGAATCTTGTACAAGTTAGTTTTGAGTGAAAAGGAAGTCGGAGTTTACTAATCAGCGAAATCCTTTTACTCCTTCTGGTAGCTGCCATACAAAATGTCCTTAAAACACGTCTTCAAGAATATTGGTCGATAACTTCAGAAGGGTTTAAGCTACGTCATTCAAATTTTGTATGTGTTATTTTTCCAATAGTTGGAGCTAAATATATGATTATGAAGAAAATCCTATTAGTCCTTCGTGTAGCTGCCATACAAATATCCTGTCAAAATGTATTCACTTAATTTACAAAACTCACAATAACTCAAGTAATCTTTTAGCTACGAATTCGGAATCTTGTAGAAGTTAGTTTTGAGTGAAAAGGAAGTCGGAGTTTACTAATCAGCGAAATCCTTTTACTCCTTCTGGTAGCTGCCATACAAAATGTCCTTAAAACACGTCTTCAAGAATATTGGTCGATAACTTCAGAAGGGTTTAAGCTACGTCATTCAAATTTTGTATGTGTTATTTTTCCAATAGTTGAAGCTAAATATATGATTATGAAAGAAATCCTGTTAGTCCTTCGTGTAGCTGCCATACACATATCCTGTCAAAATGTATTCACTTAATTTACGAAACTCTCTATAACTCAAGTAATCTTTTAGCTACGAATTCAGAATTTTGTACAAGTTAGTTTTGAATGAAAAGGAAGTTCGAGTTTACTATTCAGCGAATTCCTTTCACTCCTTCTGGTAGCTGCCATACAAAATGTCCTTAAAACACGTGTTCAAGAATATTACCAATAACTTCAGAACGGTTTTAGCTACGTCTTTGAAATTTTGTATGTAGTATTTTTCCAATAGTTTGAGTTAAATGTAGGATTATGAAGAAAATCCTATTAGTCCTTCGTGTAGCTGCCATACAAATATCCTGTCAAAACGTTATCACTTAATTTACGGAACTCGCTATAAATAAAGTAATCTTTTAGCTACGAATTCGGAATTTTGTACAAATTAGTTTTTAGTAAAAAGGAAGTTCGAGTTTACTAATCAGCGAAATCCTTTTACTCCTTCAGGTAGTTGCCATACAAAATATCCTTAAAACACGTGTTCAACAATATTTTCCGATAATTTTTGAACGCTTCAAGCTACGAATTTGAAATTTTGTACACATTAATTTTTGAATAGTTCCAAGGAAAAGGATAAATATGTAAAAAATCGAGTGAGTCCTTCCTGCACCTCCCATGTGAAAGTCCTTTAAAAAGGACTTTTTTTTTCGATGACTTACCCAGTTCAAGGTATGAAGTTAAACACTGAATATTGTCTTTTAGTTTTGAGTAGCAATCTAATAGCAGTCCTTAATAAAGGACATACAACATGCACACACTTAGTTCTACTTTATCCCCAACTACAATATAAATCGGAGTTCAGTATTCATCTAGAGTATTATACGATTGGCTTGCAGCCGATCGTGACTGCAGTATGTTTTTAATCTACTTTACTTTCCTAGTTGATTTACATATACATACCGAGTTTCAATTTTGTAGCATAAGCCGTTCTATAGATGGGAAAAACATCCCCCACCCCCAGTACCATCCCAGTACCATACTACCCCTATAAAAAATTATATTTTTCCAACATGCTACTACCATAGCTCTATCTAAATATCATATTTCAGCTTTATATCATTATAGGTTCTTGAGATATAAAAATCGGAACTTTTTCCTTTTCACCCTCCCCCACCCTCACCCTCCACACCCCTACCCACTGCTAGGGGTCTATTAGGCCTTCTTCTGGTAAAAATTTTAAGCATCTATCTTACACTGTTCTTGAGATATGAGACGTGATTTTTTAGAAAAATTCGTATCCCGTCGACTTTCATGATCCACCGTCCCCTTTAAAAAATTTACTTTCAGCAAACTTCATTTGTGAACCTTTATACACAAACAGAATTTTTCTTTTCTAGTGCAATTGGTTCGTAAGATATCGTGATGAAAAGTTTTTTACCCCCCACCGCCGTACGCCACTGCCAACTCAAAAATTTGTTTCCGATCAATTCTCCTAGTATACCTACAGATATTCGTTAAGTTTCAATTTTGTGATGTTAAATGTTTAGGAGATATGGATTTTAGAATGTGTCGATCTCGGCTTTTTTGCGTTTCGGACGCTTTATTTTTCCCCCCACTCCCACACCTTTTCACCGATATTGACCATTTTTATGCAAATCGGTCCACTATCAAAGCTCTATATAAATTCCAAGTTTAAGCCTTCTAGCATAAGCGGTTGCTGAGATCTAACAACCAAAATTTTCCGTCTAAAACGCACCCCCCTCCTCCCCCCTCACACCCCCACCCCTCATAAGTTGGTCACTTTAAGGGGCCTACCCAGTCTATTCATAAAAAAATTCAATTTAATATCTCAAACCGTTTGGGAGCTACGAGCCTTCAAACGATTTTGCGTACGGCGGACGCCGTATGGCGGACAGACGGACTGAACATTTTTTTGCTTTTTTCGTCATGAAACGTAAAAAAAATTGTTCAGGGTAGCAAATTTTTTTTTTTTAAATCGATCTCAATACTGTATTATTAGAAAATAATAAAGTAAAAATAAAATTAAAATGATCTTTAACTAATGGGTTTTTTTCAGAAAAATTACATCGATTGAAGAATTTTTACGGCCACAATAGAAACCATTTGTATTTTGAGGTAAATTTCTCCAGATCGAGTACATCTACATTTTCGACGTCAGTCACAAGCGTGCATATTTTACTACGAAAGTCATCAGTATTAGCATTATTTTTTATGTCTTCCGCCAAAGTTTACCCAATTGTTGAAAATGTCTGTTCATTTTTCTAAATCTCAAGAGCCGTTAATGATAAAAGTTGAAACTGAAATTTAAGTAGAGCTATAGTGGTTGCACGTTTAAAAATAAGTTTTTTAATAGGGGTTGTGTGGGAAAGCGTTTTCAGAAATTTCTTTTATTTCAACCTCTAAAGGGGAGCGGTGTAAAGGGGTTGCATACGTTTTCACGAATTCCGCCATATACCTTAGGGCTGACGAGATATAGAATTCGTCTTTTCTCCGTCGGTCTTACTATAAAAACCCCGAAAAATGAATTTCCCCACAAAGGGCTTGCATGGGGGTTGCATACCTCTTCACAATACTTACCATATCTCTTAGGCCAGCATGCGTTATCTCAAATTCCAACATATCTCGTAAATCTGATCAGATATCGAATTGGTTTCTACTTCCTCGGGCTGTCTACATAATCTCCTAAAAATAATTTTCAGGTTTGAAAACGTTTACATAATTGTCGCCATATTTTAGCTCTGAAGAGGTATAAAATTGCGTATTACTTCTACGGACATTTCACATAATCGCCAACTCACGAGGATGTAAAGGGGTTGTATACGTTTTCACAAATTTCGCAATATCTCTAAAGGTGCTCATTTTATTTTAGTTTTAGTTTTAAGAAGGGGCGAAGCGCTGAGCCACCGCGCACACTAGGCACCAAAAGGGCCCATAGCGATCCCTTCAGAACCTCGTAGGTCACTAAACATCCCCTAAACAACCCAGATCCCTAACGAACTTGACTAGCCTATCATGCCCTATTGACCTCAGGTCCTCCAAATTGTCAAAGAAAAGACTTTCCAGCCACCTCAGTCGCCTCCTTGCAACCGCCTGACACTCAAACAAAATGTGGGTGATGTCCCCTTCAGCACATATGTCCAGGCAATACCTGCACACGTCAGAGTCAGCGATCCCCATGCGCATAGCGTGCTTCCCTAGCAAGGTGCTCATACACGAGCAATTTTTCAATTGATTGCCCGGCGACTATTGCCAAAACTAGTGGAGCGATTAATTAAGCAATATCATGCTAGTTGCGGCAATATTTCGGCAATGTGGTAATGTTTTCACAGATTGCTGGTTTAACTCATCCTATAGTTGCTGTATTTGCATTGACTTGGAAAATTCCGAGCGATTGTCTTCGTCCGGTGATTCAATTGTTAAGTTTTGTTTTGAGTTTTGCATTCATTTGTCAAGTTTCGTGTTATAATAGCTTGGAATTCAAATATGTCCAAGTTTTATTTGAAGTTTTAGATTTGTTTGTCAAGTTTGCTTTCGTGTTGTTCATAGAATGAATTGCTCGTCTAAGCCCTTATTGCCGAATTGCTAGATATTTGTCAATATCGCTCATCACAATTCAGCAACAAGTTGATGAAAAGTTGATCCAGCCGGTTGTTATTGTTGCTTCATATTTTCGTGACGACAAAATTGACGAATATTGCTGCAAATTGAGCAATTTTAATCGCTCGTGTAAGAGCACCTTTAGATCTGATGATGATATTTTTCTCAAATTGGTTTAATCTTTTCCATGCCTTTCATATAATCGACTAAAAATTTATTTGACGATCTTTTGAAATTAAACCTTAAGTGTATGTAATGGGGTTGTATATGTTTTCACATATTTCATAATGTCTCTGGGCAGAAAATTGCTTTTTACTTCTATTGGCTTTTTATATAAATGCCTAAAAACTAATTTCAGTATTTTTTGATATTCAACCCCGAAGAGAGTGTGATGGAAGAGTGTATCAGAAATTCTTTAAGAGATTTTTGTATGTATTTAATGAAAATCGATATGTTCGATATTTTTACATCCATGGGTGTATTTATTTCATTTCGATGTGTGTAAATAAACCCTAATAAAGGTCCAAAGTTGTATCTTACAAAGAGCTACTCTAGTGATAAAATTAACTTTCCAAACAACATCCTTGTCTCAAAATAACCGATGTTACATTTCAACTTTGACAACGTCGCGGAATATGAACCAAAACGTAATTCATACGTAAAGAATGGGAGTAACGTAATCATTGTATCGCACCCAACTTTAACCGCTTACCGAAAAATAATAAAGTTTCGCATTTTTCAGGATTTTTAGTCCCCATAACTTGGGGACACTTTTACAGCCCGAAGAACTGGTGAAGTTTTTCTTGTCCACTCTCACTACCTAAACTCTTGCCCCAATTTTTTGTTCTCTGCTAGGTGTCTACTGGGGCTACCACCTGTAGAAATTCGTTTTTTAAGATTACAAAATCCGTTTTCTTGAAAAATTTATATTAATCCATTTTCGTACTGCAAAGCCTTGCTCAAAAATTTACATTTGTTATACTAGACTTGTACACTTATGTGTACAAACCAACTTTCATCTTTCTGGCCTAATTGATTCGGAAGATATCGTAGTCCAATTTTACTTTATTATTTTAATAATAAAGTATTTAATCTAAAACGCTTACCCCTTAAATTCGATAGGGGAACAAATTAAACGTGCGAATCATTTACCTTTTCCTTTAAATTCAAAATTTGTCTTCTAGATTATTTACCACTCCACTACCGAGTCATGTACGTTTGTTCTATAAGAAAGATCTCACTTGCTTAGGTTTTACACTCATGATATTTCTTTTACCGAAAGTGATATGCCCGTGTGAGACTAAAGTGAGGCTCTTATCTGAATAACCAGCATAATAGTTTCTAAAAACAGTATTCAGTGCAGTGATAGTATGAGGTACTGATTTGTATCAAAGTGTTTAGAATCACCGAATTAATTGCTGACCTGTGGGGAGTAATAAATGTGACATCTCTACATAAAAGAATCGTCTTATTACTTCACCATTTTGTATTTTTCGCAGTGGACTCAACTCATCAGTTATTGTCTTAGGTTCGTATTCCTCTTTTCTCACGATCAAAAAGGTACTACAAGCTAAATGTCACCTGTCCTAGTTTCAATCGGCTAAATTACAAAATTATTAGTATTTTAATTATGCAAAGTACGCACGTCTCGAATTCATACGAAAGTATGCGCACTTCCAATGGCCTACAAATTATTTCTGCAATACTTGCATTGTTCTGTGAATTAATTTGTCCAACCTATAAATTAATTTGCACACTAGAACTTAACATCAGTTTCGTATTTTTTGTCCAGCGCATCATTCGATTAGTTTCAACTCTGACTTTAAGAAATATGAATTCGCTGGTTTTTTTCGTAATTTTCGCCGTCGTTTCGGTCCAAATCAACGCCGCCGAGGAACTGGGAAGTATTGCAGCTCACAACGCCGATAGCAGAGATGCCGGAACCCTTCTTACAAGCGCTGATGAATTGGCCAGATGTCGAAAAGCAGCTTATGGACCGGCAGCTTCTTATGCTCCTGCTCCTGCTGCTTATGCTCCTGCCGCAGCACCGTCATATTCAGCACCGGCTCCGCTGACCTACCCTTCGCCCGGCCCTTCGATTCCATGCTCCAAGGCTTTGATTTTTAGCTGCACACCAGCGGTTTCGTCTGCTCCATGCTCGGCTCCATCATACGCTGCTCCGGCCTACTAGGACCACATCACAAGGACATTCAACATTTTAACAGTTTTATATTAAAAAAGTTTGAAAAATAAAACTCCGTTTTGTGAATTGAAATTCCAAAAAAATTATGTTTCTTTGAATTTTGTTTCGGTCCAAATCAAGGGTTGAAAAGGAGTCTTTTTCGAATTTTCAGTTTAAATAGTAAAGACGCAGACTTCCGAAAGTTGATATTCCAAATTTTTCATAGGACTTATGAATGGCGGACGAATTGCTTGCTCGATGTTCTTCAGATTTATTCCTTTATCCGAAACTATTGGAAAATTAACGTACATATGTGACAAATTTCAAATTTCGAATTCCTGCCTTAAGTTGGAAGGCCACTTTACAAAAAAATTTGCCGACAGTCTGGGCGCAACTTTATTATTTTTTCGGGAGAATTTTGGAACGAGTTTAATTCTGAGATGCGGTGTAGGTTACTATGTGACTGAAAACCCAAAAAAAAGTTCGGGAAGCGGTTAAAATGGGGTCGCGCTAGAATACTTACGCTGCTGCCTCATATAACATATGAATTACATAATTGGGTCATACTCCGGGACGAGGTCTAGTCCTAGTATAATATCAGTTGTTACGCCATTAGAAGGTTTTTCGTGATTTGGTTTCGGGCCATTACATGAAATCGGAAATGCGTTTGAAGACGATTATATAAAAAGTCCGTGGAAGTGCAAACCAATCTAATATCTCATCAATCCTGAGAAATATGTCGAAAGCATTACGTTCTATTGGAGTTGAATAACAAACATCCTGAAATCAATTTTTTGACGATTATGTAGGAAGCCTTAGGAAGTAAAAATGAGTTCGATATCTCATTAGAACTAGAAATATGTAAGAATTTGTGAAAACATATGCAACCCACTTGCACACACTTGAAAACAAGTTTTAGGTGATTATAAAAAAAGGCCGTGGAAGTAAAAAGTTATTCGATATCTAATCAGACCTGAGGGATACGGCTGAATTCGTGAAAATGTATAATCCCCTTTACAGCACCTTGCGGGTCCAATTTTAAAAAATCCTAAAAATACTTTCTAGGTATTTATATGAAGAACCCGTGGAAAAAAAATGAATTCAATATTTGGAAAGACCTAATAGATATGACGAAAATCGTAAAAATATATGCATTCCATTTTCACTGATCATTTTTTTTGCCCCACTTCCGAATGGCAATGGATATTTGAATTTTTTTTTAATCAAAATTACTTTTCTAGTTGATTTACATATACGTACCGAATTTCAACTTTCTAGCATAAGCCGTTCTATGGTTAGGAGAAACACCCCCCACCCTCGTACCATACTATCCCTATAAAAAATTATATTTTTCCAACATGCTACTACTACAGTTCTATCTAAATACCAAGTTTCAGCTTTATATTAGTATAGGTTCTCGAGATATAAAAATCGAAACTTTTTACTTTTCACCCTCCCCCACCCTTACCCTTTACACCCTCATCCATTCTGCTGGAGGTCTATTAGGCCTACCTCTGGTAAAAATTTTAAGCATCTATCTTACACCGTTCTTGAGATATGAGACGTGATTTTTTAAAAAAATTCTTACCCCCTCCGCTTCCATGCTCCACCGCCTCCTTAAAAAATTTTACCTTCAGCAAACCTTATTTGTCAACATTTATGCAGAAACCAAATTTTATTTCTCTAGTACAATGCGTTCGTGAGATATCGTAATCTAAAGTTTTTCAACCCCCCGTACGTCACTGCCCCCTCTCAAAAATTTGTTTCGGATCTATTCTCCTAGTATACACACAGATGTTCATTAAGTTCTAATTTCGTGACATTAACCGATTAGGAGATATGGATTTTAGAATGTCTCGATCTCGGCTTTCGAGCATTTCGGACGCATTATTATTCCCCCCACTACCACACCCCTTTACCGATATTATAATTTTTTTGCAAATGGGTCCACTATCGATGCTCTATATAAGTTCCAAGTTTCAGCCTCCTAGCCTATGCGGTTACTGAGATCTAGAAACCAAAATTTTTCGTCTAAAACGCTTCCCCCACCTCCCCCCTCACTCAAAAGGTGGCGACTTGAAAAAATTGAACTTAATAGCTCAAAGAGTTTGAGAGCTATAAGCTTTCAAACGTTTTGCGTACGGCGGACGGCGTACGGCGCACAGACGGACTGAAAATTTTTTTGGCTTTTTTGGTGTCTATTAGTCATGAAACGTGGAAAAAAAATTTTTCAGGGTAGCAAATTTTTTTTTTTTAAAAATCGATAACAATACTTTATTATTAAAATAATAAAGTAAAATTCTAAATTAAATTAAAAAACTTTTCATAATTTTCCGTCCGATGCAACTTTTTATTGAATCATTGAATCTATATTGATTAATTAATGAACTGGTTCTTAAAACAATAATTTATTTAATAAATTAATGAACTTTATTCATAATTTGATGAAGTTGTTCATGAGGTCAATGTATTTTACTTTATTATTTTTTTATAATAGGTGTGTTTTTTTGCGCATTTGTCCAGATTAGAGTAGTGATTAAAATTTATATACAAAATAACAACAACATTGCTGTTTTTACGATTCTTTATAACTTTTTTCAATAGATAGTAGGCTAGATTAGAGAATTTATCGCGAGTAGTTCACCCAGTGAGCTTACTGGGTTAACTATTCCGGCTAAAATCTATATTCTAGCCTACTATCTACAAGGAAAAGAAATAAAAAATAACAAAAACAGCAATATTGTTGTTTTTTTCAATGTAAATTTTAATCACTACTCTAATCTGAATAAATGCCCAAAAAAACACACCTAATAAAGTATTGTTATCCACCTGAAATTTCAAAAAAATTTGCTACCCTGAAATTTTGTATTTTCACGTTTTAGGACTAGTAGACCACAAACAAGCAAAAAAAAAATATCCGTCTGTCCGCCGTAGACGCCGTACACCGTGCGCAAAACCGTTTGAAGGTGCGTAGCTCACAAACCCCTTGAGATATTAAATTGAAATTTTTATGGTGGGTAGAGTGGGTGAACGCCTACGAATAGTATCTTTTGGAGAGGTGGGGTGTAAGGGGGGAGAAGGGGGGAGCGTTTTAGATGAAAAATTTTGGTTTCTAGATCTCAGGAACCGCTTATGTTAGGAGGCTGAAAGTTGGAACTTATGAAGTACTATGATAGTGGATTCATTTGCAAAAAAATGGTCGATAGGGGTTGAGAGGTGTGCGAATGGGGGGGAGAACAATACGTCCAAAGCGCTTGAAGGCTTGGATTGATATACCCTAAAATCCATATCACCTGAACCATTGATATCAGATGGCCAAAATTTTGTAGTTGTATTAAGGGATACTAGGAGATTGGAAAGGAGTTAAACATTTTAGGGGGAAGAAGTAAGGTAAGGGGGTGCGGGGTGAAAAACTTCGAATTACAATATCTTCCGACTCAGTTGTGCTAGGAAGATAAAATTTGGTTTCTTTATATAGAATTACAAGTGAAGTGTACTGAATGTAAAATTTTTGAGAGGGGAGGTAAAGCGCTGAAGGTGGGAGGCAGCCATTTTTCAAAAAAATTAATTTTTATTTCTCATGAACCGTATCAGATATGATCTTGAAATTTTTACAGGAGTTAGGACCAGTAAACCTCTAGTGGAGAAAAGGTGTGGGTGTAGGGAGAGATGATGGGAGGGGTAGAACGAAAAGAATTCTGATTTTCATTTCTCTAAAATCGCAAAGCATAGAAAGCTAAAAATCTACGACTATATTGAGTCACTGTAGAAGTATCCTCGAAAGATAAAATTTTTGACAGGGGTAGCAAGGTACGAGGGTGGGGGTGGTTTTTCTTATCTCATAAACGGCTTATGCTAGAAAGCTGAAACTTAATATGTACATGTAGAAGTACTACAGGAGTAATTAAAGCAAAAAGAAAGTTCAAAATTTTATTGATGTACAGAGCTGGAGTAAAAAAAAATGACTGTGAAAAGGGGTTTTCCACCATTTTCATGAATTTCGTTATTTCAAGCTAAAGAATAACCAATAGACTTTTTGGAACGTTATTTTTTAGGTTATCAGTTCACCGCATCTCAGTATTAAACGCGTTTCGGACTTCTACCCAAAAAATAATAAAGTTGCGTCCAGACTGTTGGCCGATTTTTTTATTAACTAAGAAATTTAAAATATGAAAAAAAAAATCTGCCAACAGTCTGGATGAAACTTTATTATTTTTGGGAACAAAGTTCGGGAAAGAGTTAAAATGAGGTCGCGCTACAATGCTTATTTCACTGTCTCATATAAAACGTGAATAACATAATTTGGAGGTTTATTGGAAAGTTAATTTTATCCTTAACGTTATCAAAATCAAATTATTTTCAGCATATAAAATATAAGCGTTATATATAAGTAAATCTAATAATCATTTATCAATTTATCTTGTAACCACAATATCGAAATATTTCATACTTATTAACATTTAATTAAAAAATCTGCCAATGGTCTGGGCGAAACTTTATTATTTTTCGGGTCAAAGTTCGGGAGCGGTCAAAGTCGGAGTGTATCATGAGTTGCTTCGAGATTATTAGATTTCTTGGAAAATTATTTTTGTTCTTAAT
Source organism: Beris morrisii (assembly GCA_951812415.1). Taxonomy (NCBI): domain Eukaryota; kingdom Metazoa; phylum Arthropoda; class Insecta; order Diptera; family Stratiomyidae; genus Beris; species Beris morrisii. The sequence goes on along the minus strand of OX638313.1, from coordinate 92,992,483 downwards.
ATAAAAATATTTAAAATAGAGATTTTTAGCCGATTAAACATTGAAAAAGCCCGTGTAGACTATTCGAATTTCGGTATATTATGTACACTAAAAGCCCATAGAAGTAAAACGAACGAATTTGCTGCCTTATCAGACTTAAGAGATATGACGAATTGTTAAAACGTATACAAACCCATTACTTCCACTTGGGGTTTGAATTTCGAAAAAATTGTGAAACAGGTTTTTAGACGATTTCATAAGAAGCAACTTGATATCTCATGAGATATGACGGATTTTGAAAAATTTGTGAAAACGTAAGCAAACCGTTCACACCCCCTTGGTTCTGGAAATTTGAAAAATCGTGAATTGGTTGGCCGTAATAATCAATTTTATATCTCATCAGAACTTAGGAATGGCAAAAATTGTGAAAACATGTACAAACCCTTGTGGGTTGAATATCCAAAAATTGAGAAATGGGTTTGTAGGCGATTATATAAAAAGTCTGTGGAAATGAAAAGCGATCTAATATCTCATCGAACTTAAGAAATATGTCGAAACTTTGAAAAGCATACAACCCCCTTACACCCATGAGGATTGAATATCTAAAATACTAAAATTGACTTTTTGGCTTTTTTATATAGGAAACCTTAGGAAGTAAAAATGAATTCGATATATCACCAGATATGCAACCTCCTTACACCCACTTGGGGGTTGAATATCCAAAAATCCTGAAAGGAGTTAATAAATAAATATGAAGACAGCACGAGAAAGTAGGAACCAATTCAATTTCTTATCACTTCTAAAAGAAATGACGGAACTCGTGAAAACGTGTTCAACCCGTTTATACCCTCTTAGGGGCTGAAAAAGGAAAAAACCTAAAAACAAGTTTTTGGCGATTATTACGCAAGCACGTGAAACTGAAAATATATTCGATATCTGATAAGACGTGGAGATATAGTAGAATTCGTGAAAAAGTTTACAACCACCTTCGCACCCCCTTAGGGGTCGAATTTAAAAAAACCCTGAAAACACTTTCTAGGTATTTATATGAAGAAGTCGTACAATAAAAATTAATTCAATATTTGGGAAGACCTAATAGATATTACGAAAATCGTGAAAATATATGCATTCCATTTTCACTGATAATTTTTTTTGCCCCCCCTCTGAACGCCAATAGAAATTTGAAATTTTTTTTTATTTAAATTAGTTTTCTAGTTAATTTACATAAACGTACTGAGTTTCAACTTTGTAGCATAAGCCGTTCTATAGATAGGAAAAACACTCCCCACCCCTGTACCATACTACCCCTATAAAAAATTATATTTTTCCAAGATGCTACTAATATAGCTCTATCCAAATACCAAGTTTCAGCTTTATATCATTATAGGTTGTCGAGATATTAAAATCTGAACTTTTTCCTTTTCACCCTCCCCCACCCTCACCCTCTACACCCACACTTTCTAAATTTTGTTTTCCGCTAGGGGTCTATTAGGCCTACTTTTGGTTAAAATTTTAAGCATCTATCTTACACGGTTCTTGAGATATGAGACGTGATTTTTTTGAAAAATTCTTATCCCCTCCACTTTCATGCTCCACCGCCCCCTTAAAAAATTTGGCTTTCAGCTAACTTCATTTGTCAACTTTTATACACAAACCAAATTCTATTTATCTAGTACAATTAGTTCATGAGATATCGTATTCTAAAGTTTTTTACCCCCCACCCCCGTACGTCACTGCCCCCACTCAAATTTTTGTTTCCGATCTATTTTCCTAGTATACCTACAGATATTCATTAAGTTTCAATTTTGTGACATTAACCGTTTAGGAGATATGGATTTTAGAATGTGTCGATCTCACCTTTTTTGCATTTCGGACGCATTATTTTTTCCCCCACTCCCGAACCCCGTCACCTATATCGGCAATTTTTTTGCAAATGAGTCCACTACCGAAGCTCTATATAAATTTAAAATTTCAGCCGCCTAGCATAAGCGGTTGCTGAGATCTAGAAACCAAAATTTTCCGTCTAAAACACTTCCCCCTCCTCCCCCTTTACACCCCCATCCCTCCAAATTTGGTCACTTCAGGGAGCCTACCCACTTTACCCAGGAAAAAAAAATTCAACTAAATAGCTTGTAGGGTTTGGGTGCTACGAGCCTTCAAACAATTTTGCGTACACCGGTAGACGTACGGCGTACGGCGTACGGCGGACAGACGGACTGAAATTTTTTTTTGCTTTTTTCGTGTCTACTCGTCATGAAACGTAAAAAAAATAATGTTGAGGGTAGCAAATTTTTTTTTTTTAAAAATCGATAACAATACTGTATTATTGAAATAATAAAGTAAAATTAAAATAAAATTTCTGAAATTTATCTTACGGCCCTTGTGATAAAATTTATATACTTAATAATTTAATTAACAGATTACAATGTCTTAATTATGAAAAAATTGCGCACTATTAGCACATTAAAAAAAAATATATTATTAATGATGAATTTTTCATATCAGATATTAAGGTTTATCGAGCTTAACACATAAGCGTAGATACTATTTAACTTCTTAAGAGTTCTTTTCAACTGACCCTCAGGACACTTGTTTGTTATCGGTCTCATGGTTACATTTAGGTTAAAATCTACCACCCAATTTGTGCTGCACTATCAAGCAACATGACACGAGAAATACCTTCTAGTAATCATAAACATCACTACGGGTCTCTCACTCTTTGGCTAAATGGCCTTATTTCAGAAGGACATGGATTATTAATTTATCACACTATTATAAAATATAGATATTCCATACACTGCATCCTATATTTGTTAAAAATAACAAAATGGCTTATTGCTGAATTTTTTTCAATTTGTATTATATACATTACATAATTAATTTCATTTGATTAACATTATTCATAAATTTATGAACAAATACTTATTTCTATACTATAACAAACTAGTTTTGAAGCAATTCTGTATTTCAGTACCTAAGAAGAACTGTGACGAGTTATAGACAGGTACCATTATCTAGTACTTCAGTTTCAGTTGGGGTGGATATAAATGATCACCTGTCGAAGTGAAGGGTCGAACTTAAATATAAGTATCTCACCAACGCATTCGCAGCCAGTCCAGAAGCTAGCAAGCACATCCACCAATTCAAACGTTATCAGAATTGACACGTTCTTTCCTAATCCTCAAGCCATCGTTCGGTTTTTTGACTTTTTGAAGTAGAAGTAACTACCCCAAGTTCTTCGTTCACAACATTTATTTATTTTTCTGGTAGAGCCTATAGAAACCTCACTACTTCTCGAACTACGACCTAAGAGGTCTTTTGTTCCTGGCTCTTAACCACTCCCTAGGCCATATTGATTCCTTTGAGAAAGGAGATGATTTTACTCAGGGGAGTCTTCGACAGGTCTTCATAGGTGAGAGTAAATCCACTGAGAATCTGCCTTCTTGATCTGGCCACTGCATCACAATCACACAGAATGTGTGCCGTGTTTTCAGATGTGGTATCACAGAATCGACTTGTATCTAGTGATAATTTACCGATGATCTTAAGGTGATAATTAAGGAAATCATGTCCGGAAAAATATCCCATTATAACCCGTGCGTTATACCTGCTTCAGGAAAGGAATTCCGACGCTCTCCTACTTGAGAAAGTCAGGAATTTCTTTGACTGTCTAAGTCCTGAAAGTGAGTTCCAATAATCTTCCACCTGAAGATTTACCCACTTCAAAATGCCATCCTTAATGAAGCCTTTACCTATTCCACAGAATGGCTCCGGGCAAATCATTGGTGAGTTGGCTCCCCGCTTAGCTAGCTGGTCAGCCGATTCATTACCCGGAATACCCTCATGTCCAGGCACCCACATCAGGGTTAGACTATTACGATGTGCCAGCTCTTTAAGAAGAGTATGACAGTCCCACACAAGCCTAGAATGGAAACAATAAGATTTCAGCGCTAGCAGTGCCACTTGGCTGTCAGATAGGATAATAACTATAGCCCCTTTTGGTTTATTCAGTAGAAGTTTACCTGTGCACAGCTCTATGGCATGTACCTCAGCCTGAAACACAGTGGCGGTTTGTCCCATTGCCGTCCATATTTTACAATTGGGTCCAAATACGCCCGCTCCAGTTCCACTATAGGTCTTAGAGCCGTCCGTGTACCAGACTGAAGCACCTTCCCCAAAATCTGGTAGACCAGATTGCCATGATACACGATCTCCCAGAGCCACCATATATGGTTTCTCAAAATCATGTACCTTTGGCATGTTATCGTTTACTGAGTCGGTTAGGTCCTTCTGATTAAATTCCTGTAGAATTTTAAGGTGACCGACAAGGTCTCCTGCCTTGAATTTATTGTACTGCTGTAGCCTTATGGCCTCTCTCAGAGCCTCCTTCTTTATCTCTAAGTGTAATGGGGCCAAGTCTATCATGGCTTTCATTGCAGCAGTGGGACATGATTTAAGTCCCCCAGTAATGCTAAGAACCGCACGCCTCTGAATTTTTTGCAGGGCCTTCTGTGATGTGATTTGTTCAACCTTTGGCCACCACACCATAGCGGCATATGTGATCATTGGTATTTTAATAGACTTGTAGGTCCAGTATACCATATTTGGTCTGAGATCCCAAGTGGTACCACAGAGCCTTCGACACGCCATAAAAGTCAATGTTACTCGTGTGGAGATGTTTTTAAGATGTAAATTCCAAGTCAGACACTTGTCCATGGTAATTCCTAAGTATTTGACATCGGACGAGAATTCAATTGTAGTTCCTCTCACAATCAGGGGCCTTAAGTTTACCTTCCGTCTTCTAGTGAATGGCACTATAATTGTTTTAATTGGATTTATACTTAATTACTGTTGGATGCACCAGTGATCTACTATCTCTAGGGCCTCTTGCATGCGGTCCGAAATGACACAGTCATGTTTACCTCTTACAGTGATCACCAGGTCATCAGCGTATGCTTGAGTCTCAAAACCCTTGATGCTTAGATCCTTAAGGAGATCATCTACAACAATGCACCACAGTAGTGGGGAGAGTACACCTCCCTGAGGGCATCCCTTCACCGCTCGTACAGTGAGACCTTTACCTCCGATCTGAGCCGAAGTTCTACGAGAGTCAAGCATCGCTACTATCCATCTCGTTACCGTTTCTTCTACTCTTATTTTACGAGTAAGTAATTCAATGGATTTGTAGGAAGTGTTGTCAAAAGCACCTTCAACGTCAAGAAAAGAGCACAACGCTATTTCCTTGGATGTCAACGTCTTCTCAATTTTTTGCAGTAAGTTGTGAAAAGCGCTAACAGTCGATTTACCAGCTTGATAAGCGAATTGATATTTGTTGACCTGGCTGAAAGCAGCTGAGCTCCTTATGTACCTGTCTAATACCTTTTCCATAGATTTAAGTAAGAAAGAGGTTAGACTGATTGGGCTATATGACTTTGCGTGAGTCCAACATCTATTCCCCACTTTTGGAATGAAAGTCACATTTACGTATCTCCATGCCAGTGGCACGTAAGCATATTCAAAACAGGCTCTAAATAATTTGACCAGTATGGGAAGAAGCACATCGAATCCTTGTTGCAGTAATGCAGGAAAGATGCCATCAGCTCCTGGGGATTTATATGGGAGGAATGACATTACCGCTCATTCTATTGTATTAGGAGTAAAGATTCTGCCAGATAATGCCCTAGTTCTGTTATTTGGCATAATCCCATAATGCCTAATTTCATCCGTATGACACCCTATCTCCTCTTAGCCAGGAAGATGTGTTTGCATCAGAACTTGCATAGTTTCCTTGATACTAACGACGTTACTTCCATCTTGCTGAGTCCAATACCGTTATTGTGAACTCTAGAGAGTATCTTTTGCATTCTGGCAGCTTCTGGTAGGCTATCAATATCCTCGTAAAAGTTGCGCCAGGTGCGTCTCTTTGAGTCCCTAATTTCTTTATTATATACTGTTAGGGCCCTTTTATACTCAGTCCAATTATTGGACCTTTTAGCTCTATTACACGTTCACAACATAGTTTCCAGGATAACTTAACTTGTAAATGATGCCCGTCTCGAAACAACCAGTGTTTCATTTCGACTTTGACCACGTCCCCGACTAAGACCCAAAATCAAAATTTATGTTTTACAGTTGGCCCTTCTGTCACACCCCGACTTTAACCGCTTTCTAGACTATGTACCAAAAAAAAATTAAAGTTGCCCCCAACTGTAGGCAGATTTCTTGATGATGCCGCAGCGATTGAACATTTTTCGAGGTCGCATATTAGGGTTTTTATTAAGACCTTAAAATGAACGAATTTGTAAAATTGTATTTCCCCCCAATATTTTAATAAATTAAGTCCCTTGTCCGCATTCATGAAAGAAGCCACCCACCACATATTCTTTAATTATCCCCAACGGAAAGCAACTGTAAATTTATTACGAGTATTGATCAATTGGTACTGCGGTTTGGGCAAAACAGTTCATTTGAGTGAAGTACTTCACAACTAGTTATTGACTTTGAGTTAGTTCACTGAAGTACTTCAATTGAACTGTTCATTTCATCTTTTCTCTGACCAGTCGTTCAGTAGATACTAGTCACTCACTAGTCACTAGTCCCTACTCCTTCAATTGAACTGTACACTTACTTTATTCTCTTCTCTAACCACCGTTCAGTAGTCACTAACTAGTCAGTCAGTCGTTCAATTGTACTGGTGTGTGTGGGATGGCTTATCTAAACAGCCGTTCACTAGTCGGTCAGTTCAGTTGTGCTTGTTGGTTGGGAAATAGAAAAAGAGCTATGTAGCCATGTAGAGCTACTTTTTCTAACAATGGAATGTCGCATAGATTCCCACAATGCAAAATGCCACACGCATATGGAATGAATATGAAGGAAATATACATATTAAATATTTGTATGATAAACCACTGAGAAAGAAGAGCTGTTATTTTGTGAGAAATTAACTTCTTTCTTCACTGTGGGTGTTACACGGAGACGAAGACGGACGAAACGAGAAGACTGGTTGGTTGTCTGTCTCTCTTCTCACCGTGATCGAACATTTCACTCTGTCAAATGTCCTTTTAGAATAGTTCACTCTTGAACGACCCATCTCTATTGCGGTATGTTCTGTTCTTCATGTAGTCTATATTCAACTACAAACTAACACTTTTTTTCATTATTTATTAATAATTAAATTCATACAATAAAAATAAAATTAAAATGTTATGCTGATTTCATAAAAAGCGGAGGATTTTCAATAAGCTCTTCAGTTTCGATCGACAAACTTAAATCCAAAGACTGCGGCTTTGGAGTGCTCGATTTCTTGCACTTAAGCTGAAAAATTAATAAGAAAATAATTTAATCTAAACCGGTTCAAAAACAAAACCAACCTTTGCTGCTTTATATTCGTCCAAATGATGTCCCTTTTCCTTAAGCAAAAGGTTTGCGTGGATGTGCTCGACAATTGGATCGCAATTTAGAACTTCGGTTTCGGAAAGACGTTGTCCCTTCCTATTTCGATAGACGTTCTTCAGATAGTCGTCATCGGTTTCCATCTCGGAACTTCCTAAGTTGGAAATCGAGCTGGAATTCTGAGCGGATTCTGAACTGGAAATGCTCAGTGCTAGCGCAATATCGTAATCATCGCGTTTTAGTCGTGATTTAACTGGGATAGCATCTCGCTTCCTACGGCTCGTGTCAACTGTAGGTGATGTTACTGTTGTAGGGGATTCACCTTCGGTATTTGTGGTATCCAGTTCTTGTGCTGGTTCTTCACTAGGTGAAACTGATTCAGTAGTAGAATCTGTCGTAAGATCAGTGGGCTGTGCTTCCGATGTGGAAGAAAGGTCTTCAAATACAGCTTCAGTGGTTGAAGAAATTTCTGAAAGCAAAGTAGCTGTACTTGAATCCAAAGTTGTGGTTAAATCCCCATCTATTTCTTCAGTAGTTGTTAGGATTTCTGGAAGCTCGGTTGTGCTTAAAGTAGAATCATCAGTAGTGGTTTCGGCTAGTGGCATTCCCGTTTTGATTGTAACGTTATGAACTATTGTTGCAATTCTTGTACAATTTTCTGAAAGTACATCAATTTGCTTTTGTTTCACAAATAAATGACCATATCTCGCTTTGATTACATCCAATAAATTGGCATATTTAGCTAACTCTTCGAAATGTTGGAGATACTGATTGATGGAAGCCTCAGCTGAAAAATTTTTCGAAACTATTAGTTGTTGAATTGATTCAGTATTTCCAGCATTTCTGGCTAACTCGTTGATATTTTGAAGATATTCTGGTGCAAATCCCGTCCCTTCTATGTTGACCGTTCGAGTTGGAATAGGTGTAGTGGAATACGGAATGTATACTTCCTTAGTCAAAATACTGGTCTGGTTTTCAGCATACCTAGCTTTTGTGGAATTTAAAATGTATTCCGGTATCAATAATTGTTTAACTTCATCTCTCGTTGTTGAAAGTATTCCTTCCTTGGTAGTTGTCGCCACCTCTTTTTCTCCGGCAGTTGATATTGTTTGTCGCGATGTTCCTTCTCGGCTTGACGATCGAGCCAAAAGTTGTCCAATATTTTTCGACAATGTTTCCAACATAGTCTGAATTCCCTTGGTTTTCTTGTCTTCAGGCTCCTCATCGGATTCATCGAAGTAATCATCATATTGGAGTGCATCAAAAGAAAACTGATTGGCGAAACGCAGGGCATCATAAATTGGTCCATATTGTTTTGGAGCTCTTTCCAAGGTGGTTCCGTATCCGGAACCACCTTCCTCTTTATCACAATCTTCCGGTGATGTTTCCAGTATCTTAGTTATAGTCTTCCATTCTTCATTACTTTTTGAACTATCACTACAAATCTCGGAAGTTTTCCAGTTTGAATCATGCCTTTGTTCACTCGAATTTTCACTGTCTCCATTTAATTGTTTCAATTCACTCGTTCCGAGTTCATCATAAAAAGCCTCGAAATTTGTATTTCCTTGTCTGCCATATTGCTCTCGATGATTTTGTTGGAGATGATTCGTTATTTTTTGGTCCAAAATCTGTGTTCCTTCTTCACTGTGTTTTGGTTATTTAAGAAAACTTAAGTATTGTTGAAATCTTTAATAACAATAATTGAAAAACCTACCCGATCTCCGTATGTTGGTATCGATAGGCCTGTGCCAAGCCCAATAGAACCAGAAGCATCAAGCAATAAAACCCACCCATGGTAGGTGTTCTTGTATCAATGGCTCAACTTAGTGTAACCACTTTCACAAAAAGTTTACAACTAAATAACGAGACGACCAGTTAGTCGGCTAATATTTATTCATCGCAAACATCTTCGGAAGATTGTACCAACTTATTGTTTTAAATGTAAAAATTATTGCATAGTCTCACATCCGCTTAATTTCTACTCATGTAATGTTTATATTACCGAACATAAAATTTCTAATAATATTATTTTAGTTATTGTTTAACAATTTCTACGTGTTATTTTCTTCAGTTCGTTATTGAAAGTTATAGAATTATCCATGGACGTTTGAAATAGGAGTGTAAAGCGTACGTGGCTTCGGTTACCTTATCACTACCTTTATTCATTTCCGGTATCGTAAACTTCGACTTAGGGCTTACTGAAACAATTATTCTTAAAGTTTGTTTTAATTTTTTTACAGAATATTCAAATCAAAAAGGCCTCTGATTACTAAACAGCAGCTCTACGCAGTACAACAATGTATACAATACTTGAAAGAAAGTAAGTACGAGTATATGAATAAGGTAGTCATGTTTTATGTTTCTTATAATTGTTGACTGAAAAATGATTTACAAACATTAGTGCATATACATATGTTATAACATATAAATATAAATGAGACCTCAATAGCGTAGTGACAAGAAAATGACGATCGATGGGAAATAATGAGTTCTGATGTATCAAAAATTATAGTGAAGGTAGCAAGGAAGTCGCATCAATATTGTTAGTTCAACAATTAATTAATTAAATTCTGGCTTATTTTTTCTCGGATCTAATTTCGCTTTCTGCTTTCTGGTTGAACGACTTCTAGAGTAATAATGAGTTCCGAGATATGCACAAATTGTTCAAGAACTTTTGTATGGAAGGACCAACACGATTTGTGTTATGTGCATTATTATATCTTCAACTATAGAAACTGAGCGTAACTTTATTATTTTCGGGACAAAGTCAGGGATTCCGTTAAAGTAAAGGTGCAACAAAAGTATTGACGTTTCGCTCATAGTCAGAACATATCATCAGTTTTTTCGAGATATGGAGGTTATTCCAGAAAACTAACTTTGTCACTAAAATAACGCTTTATTAGAAGCAGCTTTCAACGTTCAATGATAGTTCTCAAAAAGTTGTTTGTAGGCGGTTATAAAAAAACTGCGTTCAAGTAAAAGCGAATTTGATATCTCATATAAGAGATATGGCGAAAATTGTGAAAACTTATCAACCCCCTCACACCCACTTAGGGGTTAAATATCAAAAATCCTGAATAAAGTTCTTAGGAAAAAATAAAGAAAACCAGAGGAAGTAAAAGCCAAATCGATGTTTTATCACTCCTAAAAGATATGACGGAATTTGTGAATCGTGTTCGACCCTGTTATACCCTCTTAGGGGTAGAAAAAGGAAGAGCTTGAAAACGGCTTTTAGGAGATTATGAAGCAAGTCGGCGAAAGTGAAAAGTTATTGAATATCTAATCAAACCAGAGAGATATTGCTAAATTCGTGAAAATGTATACAACCCCCATTACACCACCTTAATAGTTGAATTTCAAAAAATTCTAAAAACACTTTCTAAGCATTTATCTGAGGAATTCTCATAAAAAATATGAATTCCGCTTTTCAGTAGACCTAAGAGATATATGAAATTCGAGGATATATATTGTTACATGTAAACCTGGCAACCGCGCAACCGTGCAACTCGATCGTTTCACATAATAAAAACAACAACAACCGAATACCTAGTTGCAAAATAACCCAATCAGAAACCTAGCTGAAGATAAGGCGAAACAACACGATTGTATCTCCCTTCTTATCGAATGCTCTCCAATGCACTAGAACCCTGTACATAAACCACTGAACGAAGATCAAAATCGAAAGCTCTAAAGCTTTCTAGAACAATCCGCACGCATCGAACGTTCAAGTACATCCTAGACTGCAACCGGCTAGTATATAAGCAGGTGAAGCTCTCAGCGAAGACACAGTAATTTTTATTACGTCGTCTGTGTCAGCCAGCGTGTATACGCGACCGTGTTGAGAGAGAACGAAAGTGAACGAGTCAAGCGATATATGGTATAAGCGGGCGGTATTGCCATAGAGTGTGAATTATTGTGCGATTATAATTCTGTGAATTTAAAGTGCGATTAATAAATAATCACTTATTTTTATTTTAACCGAATTGTGTTTTACTTGAAATCCCGGCGAACCCCTAGCTCGCAACAATATGTAATCCATTTCCACTGACAATTATACTCTAGATGAAATCATATAGAGTATTATAAGTTTAATCCAGCCCGAAAAGTTTGTAACGCATAGAACCGAGCCTCGGACGAAAAAAAGTTATATATTATTTTGTGTTTAGTTGTGGCCAAAAACCCCAAATCCGTTTGCTGTCCGTCCGTCCGTTTGCACGATAACTCAAGAACCCGTTGGCCTAGGAAGTTGAAATTTTGTCAGCACCTGTAAAATGGAAAAAGTAAGGCTAAGTTCGTTAATGGGCGATATCCTTTCACTCCTTCGGGTACCTCCCATACAAGAGACTTTACAACACGTATTCACAATTATTGCTCGAATGCTTCAAGTTAGGAGCTTGAAATTTTGAATACTTAAAGTTTACCATGTTTGAAACGAAAGTTCCGAATATGATGTAAACCGAATGAGTCCTTCATGTAGCAGCCTACAAAAGTCCTTCAAAAATGTTTACAAGCTACAGAATCCACTATAACTCTAGTACAAGTTAAAGCAGGGATTCAAAATTTTACAGGAATTAGTTTTATATCAAAAGCAAGACTGATTTCATTAATTAGAGCAATCCATCAACTCCTTCGGGTAGCTGTCATACAAAAGTTCTTAAAACACGTGTTCACCAATATTGAACGATAACTTTAGAACGTTTTGAGTTACGACTTTGAAATTTTGTATACGTTTATTTTATAATAGTCGCAGCTGAAGGTATTAATATAAAAAATATCTCGTAAGTCCTTCATGTAGTTGCCATACAAAAATTCTGTAAAATGTCCCAACTTAATTTATGGAACTCACTATAACTCAAGAAATCGTTTAACCATCCATCGAGTAGCCACTATACAATAGTTTCTACCTGTAAATAAAAGTTCATGCAATAATTGTATGTGCACTCCTCATTCTTTTGATATAATCTCAACTAAAATATAAATCGGAGTTCAGTATTTCATCTAGAGTATCATACAATTGGCTTGCAGCCGATCGTGACTGCGTTATGTTTTTTGCCCCCTTTTCGCCAATAGATATTTTAAATTTTTTTTTCTCTAAATTACGTTTCGAGTAGATTTACATATTTTTACAACTTTCAACTTTCTATCATAAGCCGTTCTATAGATAGGAAAAACACCACCACCCCCGTACCATACTACCCCTTATACCCACTTGCTGGTTGGTCATCCAAAATTCCTGAAAGGAGTTTTAGATTAATATAAATAAAGCCCGAGGAAGTAAAAACCAATTCGATTTCTTATCAATTCTATATCTTTTCACTCCTAATAGATATGGAAACGTGTTCAATCCTTTTATACTCTCTTAAGGGTTGAAAAAGGGAAAATCATGAAAAAAGTTCTTAGGCGATTATTAAAAGAGTCCGTAGAGTCAAAAGGAATTCAATATCTAATAAGACCTGAGGAATACGCTTAATTAGTGGTAATGTATACAAACCCTTTATACCCTTAATCCGGAAAATGCTTTCTAGGCATTTATGTGAGGAATTTGTGGAATAAAAATTAATTTAGTATTTAATAACACCTAAGAGATATGATGAAATTCGTGAAAATATATGCATTTCATTTTCACATTTGTTGTGCTCCCTTCCGCACTCTAATGGATATTTGAACGTTTTTTTTTTTAACTGGATTACTTTTCCAGTAGCTCTCACCAAGTGTCCAATTTCTAGCTTAAGTCGTACTAAAGATGGGGAAAACATCCCCACCCCGTACCATAGTACCCCTATAAAAAATTATATTTTTTCAACATACTACTACTACAGTTCTATCTAAATATCAAGTTTCAGCTATCCACCATTAAGGGTTCTCGAGATATATAAATTGGAACTTTTTCTTTTTCACCCTCCCCCACCCTCACCCCCCACACCCACACCCCCAAAATGTTGTTCCCTACTAGGGGTCTATTAGGCCTTGGAATTTGGAATTTCCCCGTTGGAATTTCTATCTCAAACTATTCTTGAGATATGAGACGTAATTTTTTTAAAAAAAATTTGTTTGGAGTTTGATGAAAGTAAAATTAATGTGTACAAAATTTCAAATTCGTAGCTTAAACTCTTCTGAAGTTATCGGCCAATATTCTTGAATACGTGTTTTATGGACATTTTGTATGGCAGCTATCAGAAGGATTAAAAGGATTTCGCTGACTAGTACTAAACTCGAACTTCGTTTTCATTAAAAACTAATTTGTATAAAATTCCGAATTCGTAGCTAAAAGATTACTTGAGCTATTGAGTTTCGTAAATTAAGTGAAGACATTTTAACAGAATATTTGTATGGCAGCTACACGAAGGACTAATAGGATTTTCTTCATAATCATACATTTAGCTCCAACTATTGGAAAATAAACGTAAACAAAATTTCAAAGTCATAGCTTTCTTGGAAGGTTCTTGAGATAAGATACGAGATTCTTAACAAAAATTCTTATCCCCCCAACTTCTATGCCCTACCACCCCCTTTAAAAATGTTCTCCATTTAATGACATACCAAATTTTTTTTTCTAACGTAATTGGTTCATGATATATCGTAATTTAAAGTTTTTTAATCCCCACCCCCGGACGCCGCTCTTCCCACTCAACATTTTATTTCTAGTCTCCTAGTATATCTACAGTCCGTCTTTAAGTTTCAATTTCATAACATTAACCGTGTAGGAAATATGGATTGATAGAAGAATGTCTAATCTCGGCTTTTGATCGTTTCGAACAATTTTTTTTCCCACATAATTTGATTCCCTAAAAAACAAGCTATAACATGTTAAATTGTGATTACTAGTTTTGAAGATATAACAGTTTTTATGAGGAGAGCACATGTCCAAAAGACTTTTCTTTACCATCCTTATCTCCTCGGATATTGAAAACTGACCCACTTTGTAGAACATGTTTTTTCTCAAAATACAACAAGGAATCACTCCTCAAAATATTGCCACTCATGTACCGGACACTCTGAATAGTAGCCAGTATACGCACACTAAACGTACACGATACAAGAAAATAAAAAACCGTGTAAGTACGTATCACGCTTTTTTATGTACGGAACCCTAAAACAAGCAAACTACACAACAAATAAGTACATATGTGCACACCTGTATTTTTATTATTATTTATTACTTAATTTATTGTTTTAGTTTAGCAGTTTAAACCAAAACATTTGTCTTTTTTGACAATTATAAAAACAAAAAATGAAGAATTAATTCACTCTTGACCAGCCTTAGTCCTTAATAAAGGTCAAACTATATGCGCACTCCATATTTCACGTTATCCCAACTGCAGTATAAATCGGAGTTCAGTATTTCATCTAGAGTATCATACGATTGGCTCGCAGCCGATCGTGACTACAGTATTTTTAAATCTAATATTTTCTTCTCGATTTTCAGATTGCAATTACGCCGGAATTTTTATCAATTTTGGATCACAAATAAAAGTCCGACGAATTATTTCGAAAATTCGATCAGGCGATGAATATTTACTCATCTTTCTGAAATTAAGTTGTACACCACGCGAATGTGCTTCCGCATTAAGTCAATTCTTATATAAAATTGGACAACCCTTGCTGCCGAAACGTGTACAGCAGCTTCTAATCGGTAAGTAGTTATGCCATCTTTGCTATACTATGAATCAGTAGCGTAGCAAGAAGTATTTTTGTGTAAGGGCACGAGCCAGTTTGGAACTAATATCTCTACATTCGTGTGCTAGTTAAGGTGCTGCCAAAACTAGTGGAGCGATTAATGGAGCAATATAGCGCAATATCATGGTAGTTGCGGCAATATTTCGGCAATATGGCAATATTTTCACAGATTGCTGGCATTGCTCGCCATATAGTTGCTGTATTTCCATTGACTTGGAAAATTCCGAACAATTGTCCTCGTTCGTTGATTCAATTGTCAAGTTTTGTTTTGAATTTTGCATTAATTTGTTTCATTTTAGTTTTAGCTTTATTTGTCAAGTTTGCTTTCGTGTTGTTCATAGATTGAATTGCTCAAGTAAGCCTTTATTGCCGACTTGCTAGATATTGGTCAATATCGCTCATCACAATTCAGCAACGAGTTGATGAAAAGTTGATCCTCATCGCCTGTTGCTATAGTTGCTGTGTGTTGCTTCATATATTCGTGACGTGAAAATTGACGAATATTGATGCAAATTGAGCAATTTTAATCGCTCGTGTAAGAGCACTTTTAGGGAACTAGTGGCAATTTCAGTATTACCTACCTTTCACCCTAAACCCAAAAATTTAGCTTGTTGTTTTGACTTGTAACTTAGAGAAATACATTCATAAAATTTTCTTTTTAGCTGAAAACAAGGGCGTTTGCTCGCGAACAGTCGCTCTGGATGCCTTAGGCTTAATTGCCGAAGAACTACAAGGACCTCATCTTGAATTGTTTGTTGCGCTGATGGATATGATGAGACTGCTTTCGACTGTTGGTAGTCTCCGTCCGACAGAAGTTCGCGTATCTCATGCGCCCTATTTATTGATGCCATTGTTATTTTCCACTTCTGTAAGCACTATACTTTTATTTAAAAAAAAAAAAACAATAACAATTTCTTGAAATCACAGAATAAACTTGTTAAAAATTGGCGCAGCATAGCCGATATTTTGAATGAAATGATTATATGTTTTGATACGTATACGGACAGTTCCGATCAATTTGTAAATATCACAACCATTCCACAAGTGTATCAGGTAATTCGAAGAATTTATCCAGAATTTGAATTTTTCATTTGTGTTGTTTTTTCATAGGGTCATCCGATGGCAAGGAGCATAAGTAAGTAATCCATCCCAATTTTGACAACTTTTATTCGCCTGCTTTTCATTCCAGACCACAACGTCCTTTTGGAACCAACGCTAGGTCGAATGCCACCTCGGAGTCGACTACATCCGGGTCTTAACATCTTCATGGCTGTTAATCCACTGGCGGTTCACCCTAACATGGATACTAATAGTTAGTTTGCTGTAAAAATTGTGCAGCGATTCCAATAGTATAAGTAAGAGTTTATTAAAATTTTTATAAGAACGAAAAAATAAAACATTACATTCTCCCCCAACAATAAATTCAGTGGGTTTGATATATTAAACTAGCGCCTTCCATTTTGCATCACAGCAATTCCTGTCCGAATTAGATCGTTGAATCTCCTAATTCCCGACACGTCCCAGAAGGATCGTTGTGATCCGGGATTATCATGAGGTCGAAGCAGCAAGCTGGGATCGAAGAAATCAAACGCTCGTAGTGTTATGTTTCTAACAGTAGAGTGAATTTCTGAGAAAAGACACCGAACGAAAATTAATCAGTAAAAATCGAGACGAGATCGAATAGACCTAACTTACCTTTAGATTCGCTACGAATCAGATCACGAATCCCGGCTGATTCGGCTGTTGATACATTTTCCAACCCCGCTGTAGTATTCTGTCTTACCTGTGAATTACCGTATTGGGAAGTAGTATTACCGCTCGTATCCTGACTTGCATTAATAGATAGCCGATTTGCTAACAAAATTTTAAGAAATTATAAGAGTAACTATTTAAAAAATCTCACAGTTTTACTGAGCGGAACAAAATCTGGACCAAATTGTACTCCATCTGGATTCTGGGATTCTGAAATTAATTTAAGTATTGTATTTCTGAAAATTCCTTTCGTTAAATCCTATGGAAACGAACCTGGTATGCGGCTATTTGGTCGGCAAAATACCCCAACAGATAATATCACTAAAACCGAATAAATTGCCGATGAAATGTTCATTTTACCAGATAAGTCAAGGGTTTAGCTAACTAACTAGTGTGGTAAATTTTTAAATAAGTGAACTATTGGTTGCAGTTAATTTTTACTTTATTATTTTTTAATAATAAAGTATTTATAGAGGTCTAGCCACGACAGTTACTTTTATAGTGGTCACATATTCAGTTTATTAGCACTAAATTTTGATGTCTGAAATTTACGATTGCTTGTGCGGTAAATATAAGGTAAAATCCACATTGACTGACTAGGTTTCGCTAACGATCAGACGAATGAGTTCCAGTTCTTTTGTTCGTTGGAAGCAAGAACTTTAGCTAGACAAAACCTTAAATCTGAAAACCCTTTTCATAGTCACCTGGACTAGAATAGTTACTCTTTAACACCTAAGCACAGTTCCAGTCAGTACTCAGGAGGTGGAGGTAGAAGGTATTAAGCAATTTGAAAATTGAGCTGGAGTCATAGAGCTACTGGAGACGACAAGTATAAAGCGCTTTGAAGCCAAAAACACGATGAGAAGTGAGACAAAACAGGGTCGTTGTTGTTGTTTTAGCGTGAGAGTGAGTGAGACAGAACAGGTTCGTTATGTCAATTGTTGTTGTTTTTGCGTGCAAGTGAATGCGACGACGTCCGCCTTCAACTCAATCGCTGTTTGTCATCTCCAGTATATATATCTCTATGGCTGGAGTTACTCAGTTTGAATCGCCATACAGGGTGTTTCGCACTCCGTGTGCCACCTTGTAAGGGGTTATTCCTTGATATATTTGGAGAAAAAACTTGTTCTACAGGTTGGGTCAATTTTCAATATAAGTGGAGATACAGAGTGGTTAAGAAAAGTGTTTTTGACTGGTACCCTCACTCACTTAAAACGTTAAATCTTGAAAACGAATAATCACAAGGCAAAGTGTTATATATGTTAATCGTAACTCATACATATGTATGCAGCTTTTGTAGGTAATAATACGGCTCATAAAAAAATAAAATTAAAATGACATTTTTATAATGGGGTTTTCTGAGAAAAACTACATTGATCACTGAATTTTTAGAGTTGACGTAGCAAAAATCGGTGTTTTCGAGTAAATATCTTAAGATTGGGTGCAGTTACAATTTAGACTGTTACATCAAATGAAAGATAATTCGATTGCCTAAAAAACGAGTTATAACACTTTGCATTGTGATTATTCGTTTTCAAGATTTAACGTTTTAAGTGGGTGAGGGTACCGGTCAAAAACACTTTTCTTAACCACCCTGTATCTCCACTAATATTGAAAATTGACCCACCCTGTAGAACAATTTTTTTCTCCAAATATATCAAGGAATAACCCCTTACAAGCTGGCACACGGAGTGCCAAACACCCTTATATTGTAACTAATGTGTTTCTTACTCGCTAACTAAAACACATGGTTGTTCACTTGTCCAGCTTTATTTAACAACTAACTTAAAACTAACTTAAACTACAGTGGGTAGTGTTGCCACTTTTGTGTGAATACAACATCCTCCCCCTTTTAATTTAGATCTTCAACGATTTAGTATTTCTATTTTGATGAATTGATGTTTAGAATTTATCCTTATATAATTCAATAATTCGTACCTTCTCCTAAACATCATTCAACACTATAATTCTTTATTGTTATTTTATTCAACGACTCTAATTTACTGTTTCAAAATTTTATCAAATTTTTGTTTAATTCTCTTGGATCTCCTGGGTGTCATTACCTGATCTTTAACATCTTTTCTATTTATAATATTCTGGAAGTTGATTGATTGAATTTATTTCAGTATCCATGAGCGTAGCTCGTGCGGATAGTGCGGATAATATTAAATACAATATCTACATGTGTTTTTAAAATCGAGTAAAAATTTTAACAATAATTCATTGTAAAAAGAGAAATTCATTAAGAAAGAGAAAGAGAATGACGTGAAATTTAATGGTAATAAAGAAAAAAGAAAGGAAAAAATAAAGCTAACAAAATGTCAAACAAGAAAGAAAAATAGTACTACTGTGTGAAAGATAATACAAAGATGATAATGCTAATGATAAAGCAATGAATATTGAAGAATAAAATAATACATATGGTGTTTTATTGAAGCAGATATTTTTTTAAATTATGCTTTAACTTGTTGGGTTGAGATTGAAGATCTCTGGGAAGTTGGTTGTAGTTTTGTATCGCCTTGTTTAAAACTGAGCAGGATCCGTGTCTGGCAGTACGTAAGGCAGGAACGTATATATCGGCAGCTCGCCTAGTGTTGTAGTTATGGTTGTCACAGTGATAGGAAAATTTTATGTCGCTGTTTGTAGTCTGCCGCTTAATTTTGTTAATTTGGTCTGATGATTCCAGGTAGTAAAGTTGTTCGACCGTGAGCAGTTGATATTTGGCATGAATGGTTTTCGTGTGTTCTCGAGAGTTTATGTTATATAGATTCTTTATTGCTTTGTTTTGCATTTTCTGGATGCACTGTAATTTGGAACTAAAAGCCGATCCCCATATTATTATCCCATACTGCATCTGACTTATAAATAGAGAAAATAATATAGTTCGCTTTAACTTTTCAGGTACTTCTTTCCCGATTTTACGGAATATTCCTGCAATAGAAGCCAGGTTCCGCCTTAGTAGGTCAATGTGGAGGTCCCACGTTAGCTTTGAATCCAGTATTATACCGAGATACTTGAAGCTATCAACTTCATCAATTATTTCGCCGTTGAAAACAATGCTAATATCAGTTGATGATGACTTATTAAAAACGACATATTTAGTTTTTTTTGGATTCGCTGATAGCTTATGAGCATTAATCCAAATATTGATCTT
Source organism: Beris morrisii (assembly GCA_951812415.1). Taxonomy (NCBI): domain Eukaryota; kingdom Metazoa; phylum Arthropoda; class Insecta; order Diptera; family Stratiomyidae; genus Beris; species Beris morrisii. The sequence continues at coordinate 92,972,529 of OX638313.1, read as the reverse complement.
ATTGAGGTCGCAATTAATATCATTCTGCAGTGCATCAATGTCGGATGCAGCGTAAATTAAAGCTATATCATCTGCATACAGCGAGATGCTTCCTTTTAGATTTAAGTTTGTTATGGAATTCGTATAAATGTTATACAGGATAGGCCCAAGAACACTACCTTGTGGGACACCACTGCTGACGGGAAGAAGAGAGCTATTCATGTTGTCAATAGATGTATACTGGAGTCTAGAAGTAAGGTAGCTCTTAAACCAGTCATACGGCGTTCCTTGTATACCGATCGCAGATAGTTTTCTTAACAGAATTTCGTGGTTTACCGTATCGAACGCTTTTGATAGGTCAATAAAAACCGCAACAGTAAGGAGTTTTCTATCGCATGAAGACTGAAGTTTGGATACGACGTCAAAAAGTGCTGCTTTGGTGTCCGACTGCGACCTAAACCCATACTGCTTCTGAGATATAGTTCCATGCATAGTTAGGTGATCTTGTAACTGCGACTTGACAATTACTTCCATAATTTTATTAATATTCGATAGTATGCTGATCGGGCGGTAATTGGAACAGTCGCTCTTAGAACCTCCTTTGAACACTGGGATGATCTTGCTGACCTTCCAATCATCTGGGACAACTCCTTCGGTTAGAGAACAGTTGATTATTGCGGAAATTGGTTCAGATAGAAGATCCTTGCAGTCCTTCAGTAATTTGGTGGGTATCTTATCATGGCCAGCAGATTGGCAGTTTTTAAGGTTTGTGATGACAGTTTGAATCTCGTTTACAGTTGTGAGCGCAAATTCGAATCGAGACGTTTCTATGCGATGCTCGTGTAGCGGAACCGAAATTTGTCCAGACACAGGAATTCGGTCAATTATAGAGATAAAATAATTGTTAGTGTCGTTGATTATTTTCAATTTAGACTCTTCATCGGGTGCACTTCGCAAGAGGTCGGATTCCTTTCGAGGCACGTTTCCATTGTATATGCACTCCTTTATAACACGCCAGGTAGCTCTCGGGTGGTTAATGCTATTCGAGAATGTTTTTGCGAAGTAAGTTGTTCGCTTACTTCTTTTCAAGCTAGTGGCTCGGTTTCTCCAATAGTGGAATTCTCTGCGCAAATTGAGGTTTCCCGGGTCACGGGATAGTTTGTTGTACCAGTAATTCCTTGCGGCGAAGCATTTAGTCAATTCGGCATCTATCCATGGCTTGGAATAGACCTTATTGGCCTTGCGAGGTTTTATTAGTCTTTGGCTGACCTCAATCCGCTTTCGTAGGACTTCCATGAACGAGTCCAACATAACATTCACCCTTGCTGTCGCGTTGATAGAGATAGGAGATTCCCTTAAAGAGTGTTTAAGTTTTTTGTAATCAATTTTTTTGACAATGTTCGGGAAACACCGATCGAGATTATCTGGACGCTGTTTACCAAGAGTCACATTTTCCAATTCTACAAATATCATTTTGTGATCAAAGAGTTCAAACGGCACTAGTTGTATGTTTACTATTTGTGTGATGTCATTGGTAAGCACATGATCGATATTCGTGTTGGAGGCTGGTCTAGTTATGTGTTGTGTATTGCAAAAGTAAAAATGGTTCGATGAGACCGTGTTAGTGTAGTTCTTATTGTTCGTGTCAGTAAAATTTAATAGGTCAAAATTGAAATCACCCGCAATGATGGTAGGAGTATTAGAGCTTTTAAGTCTGCTGTCTAGACTAGAGAGGAATTCACTGACCTCAAACGAGTTTTTGCGTGGCTCCCGGTAGTATCCAATAATATTGATTTGCATGTGTGCAAGTGCAACAGCAACTGCAATACTGCTGTCGTGGTCGTTGCTATCTTCAAATAGGAGATGATGCTGCAAATCGTCGTGTACTAGTATTGCAACGCCACCAGCGGCTCTGTTTGGTCTGCAGGAGAAATAGCAGGAATAGTGATCAATGCCAAAATATTTACTTGTTGTCATATTGAGCCAGGTTTCAGCGATAACGATTACATGCATTTGTGATTGAGCGCGATTTAGTATATAGTTAATATCTTCCATTTTATTCTTCAAGCTTCGTGCATTTAAATATAGAAGTTTGAACGAGACAGCACTTGTAAATTTTAGGGTTCGCAGTGTTTTTTCATAGGTGTTTGGGTAGAATGATAGGGTGGAATTAACGTAGTCTGAGTTCATCTAGTTGAGAGGAATGTTTAACGTGGATTACTTTTGAGTTTTCACTTATTCTAATCAACACTCTACCATTCCTAACCCAAACATATTTTATAGTGTTTTGCCGTTTACAGTCCCGTGATATTTTGTGCAAATAATTGTTGCGCGGTGTTAGTGCCTCATTTATGTATACAGGCCGTTGATCGGAATTGTGAATTGTGAATTCTTAAAAGAACTTGTACTTGGTATATTCATATCGTTTTCGTTTACTATATTCTTATCTTGTACATTATCATTATCATCATTCTGAATCAGCAATGTTGGTACGACTTTATAATAATGATGTAAATTCGCATAATTCTTTCGAAGTTGATTTACATGAACAATTCTTTGATTTTCTCTTATTTTAATAACATATCTTACAAAACTTAATTTTCTTACAATTACACAGTGTAACCACTTAATATTTTCTTTAACATGATTCTTATAAAAGGCTCTCTCCCCCTTTTTATACAAATTTTCATTATTAAAAGGAGTTACATTGGTTTTCGAATCCATTACTCTTCTACAATTTTCTGTTTTATTTTCATTACTTACATTTTTCTTCAGTGGTTTATCAATTTTCAACAAATCTAACAAAATTTTAGGTTTATAAGCAAAAATTAGTTCAGACGGAGTTTGAGATGTCGTTGAGTTTGGGTAGTTCCTATGATTCATAAGGAATTTATTAATTCTTTCAGGCCACGACAACTCTGATTCTTTACATAATAAAAACTTTTTAAAAACGCCTTTTACCGTTTGTACGTGTCTTTCTGCAAGCCCATTCGATTGTGGATGATACGCAGGACTATGTAAGAGGTGGATTCCATTCTTAGAGCAAAAGTTTGAAAATTCGAACGAACTGAAAGGTGGTCCATTATCTGTGACAATCGAACCCGGTAATCCATATATGACGATAAAAGAACTTAGTTTTCCTATTAATGTTTTTGCTGTGGTGTTATGCATTATAATTATATCCAAATATTTACTGTATGCATCTACAATAATTAAAAACGTTTTCCCTCCAAAGAAAAAAAAATCTAAGTGGATTCTTTCGAATGGACTATTTGTCTTCGGCCAATTTGATACTAATTCTTCCTTTTCTACATTTCGTGTCTGTTGACATACTAGGCAATTTCTTATGAATTGCTGTATACTCTTATCTAGCCCAGGCCACCATACATACGATCTAGCTAACTTTTTCATAAGTACTATACCATTATGATTGGCATGCAAACTTGTTAAGATTTGCTGCTGTAATTTTTTTGGAACTATTATCCTGTCACCGTAAAACAGACAACAATCTTCTGTGCTGATCAAATTTATTATCCTAGAAAAGGGCTTTATATCATCACTACACTGTTTTGGAAACCCCTTTGTTGCAAAATTATATACCTTCGATAGTAACATATCTTTTGTAGTTTCTTCCTTTATTAATGTGATGTCAATCGGACAATCATCGGAGAAATTAATTGTATTTATACAGATCTCCTCCACATCTGTAAGTTTGGGTAATGGTAGACGCGACAATGCGTCAGCATTTGCCATTTTTGATCCAGGTCTATGTACTATTCTATATCTAAACATTGAAAGTGTGATGGCCCATCTTTGCAGTCTCGCTGCTGCTACAGAAGGGGTGCCCTTCATCGGATTGAAAATTTCTTTCAACGCCTGATTATCGGTATATATAGTAAACTCCTTCCCATATATATATTTGAAGAATTTTTTCACTGCGAATATCACCGCTAGAGCTTCTCGATGTAGCTGTGAATAATTCCTTTCTGCATCTGACAGCGTACTACTTGCAAATAAAACGGGTTTCTCCTCACCATTTATGACATGTGAAAGAACCGCTGCTACTCCACTTGGACTTGCATCTGTTGAGACTACAATCGGTAAACTTGGATTATAAAGTGCTAATACGTTATTACTCAACATTTCCGATTTTATATTTTCAAACTCTTGTTGGCAATCTTGGTTCCAACAAAACCTGCAATCCTTCCTCAACAACTTGTATAAGTTTGCTAGCTTCCCCGATAACTTAGGAACAAATTTCCTATAATAATTTACCAGACCGAGAAATGCCTGCAACTCTTTTACATTCCCAGGAACTGGGGCGTTTTGGATTGCCTCTATTTTTTTTGGATTCGGCATTACTTTATTTTCAAAAATTACATGACCTAAGTACTCTACAGATGTCTGTAGAAACTTGCATTTAGAAGAATTTATTTTAATTTTATGTGAATTTAATCGCTCAAGCACATCATATAAATTTTTCTCACATGCATCCTTTGTGTCTCCTCCAATAATAATGTCGTCGATATATCCGAAAACATTTTCAAGACCTCGTAGGACTTCATCTATAATAGATTGAAAAATTGAAGGGGCGCTAGCTACACCGAAGGGTAAACGCGTATACCTAAATAACCCCTTTTCGGTATTAATTGTTAATAGCTGCTTCGATTCTTCGGTCAACTCTACTTGTAAATACGCTCCAGATAAATCTAATACACAGAAATAGTTGCAATTTGCTAAATGTGCAAAAATATCCTCGATATTGGGGATAGGGTAATGTTCTGTTTTTATAAAACGATTTATCGTTACTTTACAGTCTACACATAACCTAATTTTCCCATTTGGTTTTGGGACTGCTACGATGGGAGATGCCCACAGACTATACTTCACTGGTTCAAAAATTTTTTCCTGCACCAGTCGACATAGTTCTTCTGAAACTTTCTCTCGTAACCGATACGGAACTGAGTATGCTTTATGAAATATAGGTTGGCATTCGCGTAATTGAATTTCTGCTTTATAACCCACAATCGACTGACTCACATCTTGCGACACAACCGATGGATACTTTGACACAACATTTGCTAATATATTATAATGGTTGTCGTGTTCTATGCTAGTCCCTACATTCTTATTACCGATTTTATTGATATTTTTACTCACGAATTTTTCTTTCCAATTTGGCATTAGCCTTTCCAGCCACGATCTACCCAGCAATGGTTTGAAGGTCATTCCTTGAACTATTATTAACTCCAATTCCTCGACAACATCACCAAACTCCACCTGCACTTTAGTCTGTCCTATCACATGTAGGTTATTTCCTGTAATTGTATTTAATTTTAAAGCGCAATTTACAACCTTTACTTTTTTAAACTTCTCTTTATAATCCTCAAAACTTATGACAGATACGCATGCTCCGGTATCTAACTCCATTTTCACTGCTACGCCTTCAATCTTCACATCCAATTCATACGGTGCTGTTCCATCTGTTGCGATTTTATTTTGCAGTCTAATTGTTTTTACTGCTGTATGTGATTTTGAACTGGACCCTTTCGCTGTACCATGCTTAACATTAGAATTAAAGCATGCCTTTGCTGTATGCCCGACCTTTTTACATCTGTAACAAATCCAGTGCTTCGCGGGACACTCTGTACCTGGATGCGAGACTGCACAACGAGTGCATAAGTCACCGTTGTTTTTTCTTGATGTATCACTGTAGTTGGATTTCTTTTCTCTCGATGACTGTTGTACTCTGGAACCTGTTTTCGGATGAATTCTATTCAATTGATTTACCGTTGGCTGCATAGACTTTTGTTCTTTTATGGACATTTCCATATTTAACGCCACGTCACAACATTTCTGGAATGTTCTACTGTCGTCTGTCAGTAACGCTTGCTGGATTTTCTCTTGACGTAGGCCCAAAATAAATTTGTCGGTAAGCGCATCTTCCAGCGCTAAATTACGCAGGTTGCCGGAATTGGCATTTGCATCGGCAATAAAATCTCCGAAATTACAAGTTTCTGCAAGATTACGAAGTTTCACTATGTACTCACTAACTGATTCTCCTTCCTCTTGTTTCGCCTTTTGGAACTTGAATCTCTCAGCTCTTTTGTTTACCTTTGGAGCATAGTGCGTCTCAAGAATGCTTATTAACTCCTCGAAAGATTTACTACTCGGCAATTGCGGAGCGGTTAGTGACTTGAGCACTTTGTAAATTTCTGACCCCACAAGAGTTATGAACACTGGGGTTTGTTTCTTAACTTCAACGTCATTAGCGAGGAAATATTGGCTTACCCGGTCTTTGTACGCCACAAAGTCTTCCCCAGGGATGAACTCACCAATATTCCCTACATACGCCATTTTGTGCTTTTCTTTTGTTTCAGTGGTTCCCGAATTTTCAGCTATTTCCTTTTTCGTTTCCACTTTTCCTTCACTTGCACTGTTCTTTGTCATCGAATTTATAACTTAATCGAATATACTTTATCGAATTTATAATTGATAACTTTATCCTCGTCGCCAGTTAATGTGTTTCTTACTCGCTAACTAAAACACATGGTTGTTCACTTGTCCAGCTTTATTTAACAACTAACTTAAAACTAACTTAAACTACAGTGGGTAGTGTTGCCACTTTTGTGTGAATACAACAGTAACAATCTGGGAATACAGAAAACTATTATTAGTTTTCACACTACGGATGAATGTGAGTTCTTGAAAAAACTGCTGCGTTCGTGTGTTGGAAAAAAAGATCAAAAATTTCCTTGAAAGTAACAATAAAACTGGGCGAAACTTTATTATTTTTCGGGTCAAAGTTCGGGAGCGGTCAAAGTCGGAGCATATCATCAGTTGTGTCGAGATTATGAAGTTTCTTGGAAAGTTAATTTTGTTATTAAAATAAAAATATTTAAAATAAAGATTTTTACCCAATTAAACATTGAAAAAGCCCCTGTAGACTATTCGAATTTCGGTATATTATGTACACTAAAAGCCCATAGAAGTAAAAACGAATTTGTTGCCTTATCAGACTTAAGAGATATGACAAATTGTTAAAACGTATACAAACTCATTACTTCCACTTGGGGTTTGAATTTCGAAAACGATTTCTTAAGAACCAACTTCACATTTCACATTGTCAAAACATAAGCAAACTCTTCACACCCCCTTGGTTTTTGAAATTCGAAAAATCGTGAAATAAGTTTTTAGGTCATTATATCAAATGCCGTAATAACCAATTTTATATCTCATCAGAACTAAGGGTGGCAAAATTTGTGAAAACATATGCAAACCCTTCGGTGTTGAATATCGAAAAATTGAGAAATGGGTTTGTAGGCGATTATATACGGTGGAAATGAAAAGCGATCTAATATCTCATTAAACCTAAGAAATATGTCGAACCTTTGAAAAGCATACAACCCCCTTACACCCCTTAGGATTGAAAATCTGAAAATACTGAAATTGACTTTTTGGTTCTTATATGGGAAACCTTAGGAAGTAAAAATGAATTCGATATATCATCAGGTCTAAGCAATATGTAGGAATCTGTGAAAACATATGCAACCTCCTTACACCCACTTGGGGGTTGAATATTCCAAAATCCTGAAAGGGGTTTATAGATAAATATGAAAACAGCACGAGAAAGTTAAAACAATTGAATTACTTATCACTTCTAAAGGATATGACGGAATTTGTGAAAACTTGTTCAACCCTTTTATATCCTCTTAAGTGCTGAAAAAGGAAAAAACTTAAAAACAAGTTTTAGGCGATTATTACGCAAGCCCGTGAAAGTGAAAAGATATTCGATATTTGATCAGACCTGGAGGATATGGCATAATTCGTGAATAAGTATACAATCCTTTAACACCCCTTTAGTGGTCGAATTTTAACAAATCCTGAAAACACTTTCTAGGTATTTATATGAAGAAGCCGTAGAATAAAAATGAATTCAATATTTGAAAAGACCTAATAGATTGTAACGAACGGCCTGTAGAACAATGTGTCAGAGGACAAATTGGAAAAAACCCCAGTCCAGATCATCGAATAAAATTCCTAGCAAGCTCTCGCTAGAGAATTCGCTGGGCACAACAAGCACAACTCCAAACGTCACACTTTGGTCTGGGACCATAGAATACCCAGGAGAAGCTATTAAAATCAGCCAAGTACGCGTACATGCGAGGCAACAACGCACACCAGACATCAAACTGCACAGCCTGGCTGGAAAAAGATGCTTGTGCGCAGTAGGGACTGACAGAACGTGGTCAGTAGGAAGAAAACCACCAACCGCGCAGGTTGAAGGAAAAATTAAAAAGTAAAGTGGAAAAGAAAGAAAGTTTTTATTTCGGGTATTGAATTTTTTTTGGTGTGCTGCGCGGACGCCGACAACCGAACAAAAAAAAAAGGGGAGTGAAGGAGATCCGGTGGAGCCTCGTCAGGGCCCTAACTTTCAGGCACCCTCGCCACCGTGGGATCTGAAGACCAAGCTGAAAGGACTTAAAAACAAAAAGAAGAATAAAGGAAAAATCATGTAAGGAATTATATCCTTTTTTATTTCTTTTATATTATTTTTTTTTATCTAATTTGGTCGGACAATCCCTTTTTATATTGCGACTTACGGGGGGCTAGTGCGCAAAGTTGGCCCAAAATGGTCTAATCCATTGTTCTTTTCCTTTGTGTTTCCTTGTTTTTGTGTTGCCTTTTTTTTTTTTACAAGTGAAGAAGTTTTTTTCTTGTTTAGTTCGATTGGGGATGTTCGTCCGTGAGTGCTCCGCCCTCGCTAATACGGTCATTAACCTAAAACGCGCCGACAGAAGCTCCCGCGTATCCTCCTAGTGAGTTTTGGGGTTAGATCGGATCGCTCATGATCGATCGTAAAACGGTCCGCGGATAAACCAAGTGAAATGTGGGAAAATTTTGAAACCAATTCAAATTAAAGAGAATTTTCGCCACGATCCGTTAATGCTGTGCGCATTCCGAACAGAGAAATAGTTTTCCGTGTGTAGTTCGCGTCTATTTCAGCTCCAATTAACTTGTAGTCGTGAATTTCCTTTTTTTTTCTTCTACTCGTTTGTAAGGTTAAGTGCTAAGCTATCGGTGGCACAAAGGTGCGTAATACCGGTATGCGTAACGGAGGTTCCCCCGTTAGGCATCATGCCATCGGCAGGTTCCGTTATCCAAGCCTGAAGTACCGCTAGTGACGCGCAACCGCATGGATGCCAACGCAGTCCCCGGTTGCCCTCATGTGCCTTCTAAATGGATCCCTTTTAGTTTGTCGTCCTGTGTGCTGATTTAGCATAGTACATTTTAGGTTATGAAAGGCTTCGATGGATTTCCTTTGTTTCTGCTTTTGCCAAATCCTGAACCAGTATGCGTTGAATTCGGCCTTCGTGTACCCTTATGGCTTTTGGAGAAGTTTTAGGCATCTTAAGAACCCCGTAGGCGGACAGCGGCGCTTATCGAAGACAACGGCTGGATCAATTAAGCCGCAATAGCTGAAAACTTGCCTCCTTCTGTTTTCAGGTTAGGTACGCGCGTTTCCTAATTTTAGCGGATTCAGCCACATTATGTTTCCTTTTGACCCTTCAAGCCGAGAAATTAAAAACCTCCGAAGTCGAGTGAAGGACCAGCAACGGATGACGCATCGTTTTACTTATAGGACACCCCGCTGTCTGTAGTTCTTTTGTTTCGTGCTTTAATGTTTGGCACGCACCTAATTAAGCGGTTAGTTTTTTTTTTGGTTGTTGTTCAGGGCCCACGTTAGGTGGCTCCCGAAGATATCATAACCTCATAATGGGATTTATGAAGACCAACACCAAGTCCACCTTAAAGCACCACAGTACATTGAGTCCATCGAGCTTGTAAAGGCGTCAGGAGACGACATGTACATTGCATGGCTCCCCAACATGTTTGCCTTTACCCTTTAAGGCGTCATTAGCCGGCGCGAGTACATTATATGGCACCCAACGTATAGGACTGCCATTTTATCCGGCACCAGGTACAGTACATGGCACCCTCAGTTTCGTGCTGTCGGTTCATGACCCACATTACTTGGCGCACATATCAATATCCAAGCAATATATTTTTATGACGCCTGATGTACATCAAAATCAGTTCGTCTGTGGGAAATTGGCCTCCAAGTGGGCTTTTACTAGATTTGCCACCGCGCTTTGTCGGCTTCATACTAGCTAAGTCCCAAACTCTATTGAGTTTGCTCCACCTCTGAAGTATATAATCGAGATGTGCATCGGCCTTCCCGCCGAAAGTCTCGACTCATGTGCTTTTCCACCTTCATTTCCTTTCTTTTCTTTTCCATTTCCTTATCATAGTCTGCATTCCTTCCTTCCTTCTTCCTTACTTACCAGCCCGCTGTTGATAGAATCCGAACCTCTCAAGTCGGATTTGCAGCCCAAACCGTGCATAATTACGTAGTCCATGGTTACAGGTAGCCACTCACGCCCCTTCCGACGAGCTACGCACGTGCTAGAGCTAGATGCACGCTACCTTTCGGGAAACCATGGGACTCAAGTCACCCAACTGTGGCTTGGTCACCGGACGACAGTCGTATTCGCGGTGTGGGCTCGTCCTGACCAACTTGGGACGATTGTTGATGGAGACATACTCCCTTCAATTGTTTCAGGGCGGAATAAGGGATGACTCCACACTGATGGCTAATTCGACTAGTTGGGGCGGTAATGTTGTTGAAGATTTGGTTGGGACGGTTACTATGGTATGACTTAGTTCATATCATAGCGCCACAAATCGCTTCAACATTGCTGCGCCAAAAGCGCTCGCGTGTACATTACATGGCGCCCAACGGGCAGGCAACTTCTGGCTGATGGAATTATCCATCAGTACATCATTCCTTCACGGAGTTCAGATGTACAGAATTTGCTTTAGCCCGACTTAAGTGTTTATTATATCTATCTGATATAATCACAGTATTCTAGTGTTTTCATGCATTTATAAAGTCCTTAGACAATTTTTGGAAAATAGTCCCTATATCATCCTTTTCGGTTTACTGAGGCAAATTTGTAGATACCCTAAATTTTGTAATCCTTTCCAGGCACAAGAGTGAGTTGTCAAACCGGGATGCATATGGTGAGGCATGCTATGAAAGGGGTTCCTCTGGTTCAAGAACTCTCATGGCTCACCCTCTAAAGTCACTCGGGACAGTTGAAGAACGAGATTTGATTAGCATGGCTGCGACCAGCGGTCTTTACCGTTGCCCCAGATGCGGGATCATTTCAGCTGGGGGCGATCATGATTTCGAGTCTGGCGCTGGAAGTGAGATGGGCTAAGTAATCAGGGTTGAGACACTTGTCTTGGCGAACTTGAGCACTTGTGTGCAAGTTCAACCCTTGGCTCCTTTGAATGCTGAGTCGATCAATCTTCATTAAGCGTATCCAGGCAATACCGTAGTTGTGATCGACACAAACCTCCTTCGTACACCCACCTTTCGATCGGGAGCTTGCAGTCACTGAGTAAACTGGTTGCTGAGTCGGTTCGACTTGACTTGTCACTTCAGCTATGAAGTGGATAAGACACGCATAGCTGAAGGTTGATATCGTCGGACCTTGCGGAACTAGTAAGCATACTATCAAGTAATGGCCATCTGTTCGATTTGTAAAATCGCTCAGAGAAATAATGACAAGAGTCATTGTTTCAATTAGGGAAATAAATGATTGCGTTTATCTTCTTTTAAATATTTCTCTACTATATACTATTATTAGCTTGCCGAATTAATAGCTAATTACGTGCTGATTATCCAAGCCATCCGCAAAGGCGATCCCCTAAGGGTTGCGTGCCGAAAACCAAAAATTTTTTTTTACAAGTCTACCGTCCTGTTTAAGATTTAGTATAATTTTTTTTTTTTGTTTTTGTCTGTCATCTAATGGATTGTTTAACTATTCTGGCTGTAAGGATGTACGTTGCATGGGGAATACCTGAGAATTATCCAAATAAGCTTATAAAAACTTAGACCCGGCAAGATGATTAGAGCCGAAAAAGCTTAAGAATGTGTGTTTTTTTTGTGATGGTGTGATATTGATGACAGGTAATATGTCTTTATTAACCTTTCCGTTAATTCGTTCGGTGTTGGAGATAATACTAATATAAGGGGGTTGTGTCGGTGGTTTTTTTTTTTTCTTTTCTCTTATAGACATAGACAGCCCTCGTAACAAGAGCAGCTATACGCGGTTCGTGGTGCAATCAGGCAAATTGGGACACATCCTCAGCAGGGCCAGAATAGGTCAAGATGATGTCCGCTGGCGGTCCATTCGCTTACGGAACGAATTTAAAAATGAGTACAAATTTGGTAAGACACGAGATGTGGCGAAGTCTCGCCATGCGGGCATGTATGGCTTTCCTGAGCGAAATGCACCCCGTAAGCCAATTACGTGAAAGATTAAGCTCCGGACTCCAAGACGAACAGAGACTCCGGGCGGACTGGTCATCAGTAATGACTCACGTAGAAGATTGTAGAGCTTGTAGTCTAGGTCAACCCTTCAAGCCATGTCTTCAACGGGTGGAAAATTTCCCGGTAAAACGGCTAGAAGCCGAAGAGGAACACTTGGCGTTGGTAGTTGCCCAGTCTCACAGTGTTAAGCGACAGGGAGTGTTGGAGCCTAAACTGTTAGAGTCAGACATACAAGAACCCTCTAGGTTGAATGCCGTTCAACAAGAAATGACCGCCAACATCCCTACGTCACACTCGGCTTGGATAAGCGATCAGAATTGTGCAGCGCGCCAGGGCGAATATTGCCCGTTACACCAAACAAAGGGTGGTACGATATCGCCGGACACCGACCCAGTACCTGCCCCAGTTCGTCCGTTGGCACAAACATATTCAACATCTAAATTGACTCCAGCGAAAATCACGGAGCCAACAGTGAACTTGAGCATGTCTGAGGTGTTCAGACGCGGAGCCCAATATATCGCCTCCATGGACACATGCCAGTATGTCATAGAGCACCTGATTCGGGAATTTAATACTCACGGAAATTATCTATCGCTAGATAGCCAAAGTATGGGATCCGATCGGGACCCGGAGCTCCAGTCGCTGACTATCGGCGTCGTGAACGGCGAAGTGTATTTGTTTGACGTAAGACAATGTCCGGAAATGATGATGGGCGGTTCATTACGGTCATTTTTAGAATACCCCAAATGCACATTTGTCATATACGATTGGACAAACACGCCAGCCCGACTCTTTATCCAGTTTGGGGTACTAATAGGTAATGCTCTGGATGTGCGTGATGTGCAGATGCAGATACGAAAATCAAACGAGGCCACCAAACGCGACGGTAGGATGTCATTAAACGACACTTGTCGCTGGTACGGGTCACCAATTAACCCTAAGAAAGAAGAACATAAAATGTTGATTAAAACGCAAAGGGACTTTTGGTCACGACGCCCCGTAACCCAACAAATGTTAAGCCTGGCCACCTGTGAATCATTTACATTAAGCCGTAGACAGCTCATCCTGTCCTTGGTAGCCGCCCTGCGAAAAGGCTCGCCCAACCTATCGATAGAGATGTTGTGGATGACGCTTAAACTTCGCATAATGCGAACACAATCCAAGCAAGTCGTGGACAACCCGTTGTTCCAATCACTCGAGTCACCACCGGCCACAGCAATCAATGTAGCGGGCGATGTCAAATGGTCAGCCGTCACCACTCCAACGCAAACGGATTGTGACGTGAATCAGACAGCGCAGGCACATTCGTCGACTTCCCCACGGCCAAACACGCTATGTTGTGCACCGACGCAGTACGAACTGCAGAGTCTTTTTGACACCCTGGAGCTCGGACCTTATCCAGTAGAAGGCAAAAAGATACCAGAGTCTCTCCCGTTACCCCCTGGAACAGAAAAAGCAATTTCAGTAGAGAGGTCAATCGGTACCCAAACCCATCTATCCGGATTGGTTACGGAACCCTCCGAATACATGGCTGAACTGATACCCGTACCTTTTGTACCGTACTCGGTACCAGAACCATGGACCAATGGGCCGCGCCCACGCCTGCGTCGGTCCAGACCGATACCGAGCTCAAGTTACTCTGGCCAAAGTCTCATACGCCGAAGGAACGTCTAGTCTACCAGGATGACAAAAGAAGAAAAAAAAAAAAAAAATAAGAACAAAAACACCTATTTTTGTACCTGAAGTACCATGATTAAGTTTATTATATTTTTTTTTGCCTAGTTTTAGTCAAGCTTTAGAAAAGCCTTTCGAAATGTTATTAAGTTGTGTATTAAAATCATTATGTTTTGTTATAAACTCGTGGTGTTTTCATTTATGTGTTTCATGAGTGAGAAGAGTATGACTGATACGGTTAAGGGTATTGGAGTGGAAGGTAGTGGTGATGGTATTCGGTAAACTAATGAACCCAAGGACCAAATACATTCTCGTCAAAGACCGGATGAAGATGGTTTTTATTTTTCAGCGTAGTAAACAATTTCTTTCCAGATGATTGACTAAATCAAGAGAAAATAGAAAAACAAGTAGGACGTCCTACAAATGATCACTTCTAGACCCTAGCTAATCGATCAGCTGCCTCTAAAAAGAGAGAGAATAGCATTTACCGGATTGCAGTCTACACGCACGCTATTGCTCGCCGGAGAATCACGGAAGCTGTCAGGTATACCCTAATGCCTATTTTATTGAATCGTTTTTTTTGCATTGGTAGAACGACTTAGTATAAAGCAGGACACTTCAGGTGAGAATGACCTCAAGAACTCCCGCGAAATCTGGTGGGGCCATTCCCAAAGCGGGCATTTCGACCAGACAAATGCGACGAGACGAAGCTTCGGCCCAATTAAGTCGTTCGGTCGACAAATCGTCCAAGCCAACGAAACGTTGCATTTCGAGCGACAATCTGCGCACAGTCATGCCGCATCAGTCAACTCATCGCGTGCTGGGTCCCCAATAGTTGTTCCATTAGGCCAGGTACCTCCAGTAGACAGGCACTCTCAATGGGATCTTTCTGGGTCTAGACCCCCGCCAAGTCTGAATACCTCAGGAGTTGGGTTGTTATCGCCGGTAGAAACAAGGGTACGCCCTCGTCCAAACCTGAACTTCACAAATCCTCCTCCAGTGGACTTGCAATGGGACCACTCGGCAAATGTGATGTTGGGAAACACCTCACTACCTAGAGGCCGCCCCAGGCAACCACCAACCGAATGGCATATATCACAGAATCAAAATAAGGCTTATGAGAGCCAAATTAAAGAATTGCAAAATGCATTGCAACAATTGCAATTCCAAATAGATGGGCGGAATACCATACAGCCAACCATGCACGATTTCCGTCCACGAGTTCCGAACTATCCACCACCCCCGGCACCAAATTGTTATTCTGATGCAAATATGTTTAGGCCCCCACCTGCTATGGGTAGCCCCTATCATTCACGCTCCAATAGCCCTCTAAAAAGATGGACTATCAAATTCGACGGTAACGCTAAGAACATGCCCGTAGATGAGTTTTTGTTCCGATTGGATAGGGTCAAGAGACAAAGTCCAGCACCGGAAGATTATTGGGTCAGTCAATTTCACCGGTGTGTGAGCGGGGCGGCAGACACTTGGTTCTGGCAGTATTTGCGAGCCAACCCCGACCCTCGCTGGGAAGAGCTTAAATTAGCATTGACCAAACGTTTCAAAATATGGAGTTCCGACGCGGAAATTACTAGGGCAATGGAACGACGCCGACAAGAACGACGAGAAACTGTCGAGGACTACGTGTCGGCGATTGTGGCGCTAAATTCACAAAGGACTACCCTTTTACGGGACGATGAGTTGGTCCGTCTGATGATGCCCAACATCAATCCTAGAGTAGCTCAGTTGGTGTATGCCATGAATTTGTCTACACTAGATCGCTTCCGAGAAGAATGTCGTAACGCAGAAATATATTTACGCGAAAGACCAGACCCTGAACAGCGTCCTACCCCATATACCCGCGAAAAGAATTATCCCTTAGCTGAGATTGAGCAGCCTCCTCCCGATGTGGAGCCCGAAATTGACCCCATCACTCCTGAAGTGGAAGCTTTAGATGTGTCTCGTTGGGAGTGTTGGAACTGCGAAGTCAAGGGTCACGGCTTCCGAGACTGTCCTTCTTTTACGAGAAATCTTTCTGCTACAAATGTGGAGAAAAAAATAAAACGACCTTAAACTGTCCACGCTGCAAAGAAAAAAACTTAGCAAGGGGCCGGCAGAAGATTCCCTGGTCCGGTCCGAAAGTAGAGAAGGACGTAAAATTAGCAACAACGGTGAATCCATTCAGGAAACCGACCCCAAACGTTCCACAATCATCAAGCCCGCTATAAATTCCGAAACCACAATATTATCTAACCCCAATTTTGTCCCTCATTCTACTTATCACATGGCCAACAATACCCAATTTCAATCAATCCCAATCCCCAATTTTGTTCATGTAAATGACGCGGTAGTAACGGCTAATAACACCCTTATAACTCCGTCAACACCTCTTTATCAGCAAAATTTAGCGCAACGAAAGGCTAATTATTCCGTAGTTCGGGAACGAATATTTAAAACCCAACACTCAAATAGTGAAACTGGTTCAACCTCGAAAATCAATCGATCTATAAGACGACGTAAAAACCAAATACAGCGACAAATACTTCTACGGGGTATAAATATTTCCTCTATTCAGACAAAGAAAGGAGATGCTCGTTTATACGCTCAAGTCTCAATAGGTGGTCATCCTATCGTCGGACTTCTAGATAGCGGAGCAAGTGTTAGTTGTCTCGGCGCAGGGGCCTTAAGTCTTCTTAACCGCCTGAAAATTAAGTACTTACCTACAAAATCTGACGTTAGAACTGCTGGTGGCGCTACCCACTCTATTCTCGGGCATTTTCCATCACGCATTGAATTCAATGGTGTTACCAAAACACTCCACATTCATGTTGTCCCGGATCTAGAACAAGAATTATATCTTGGAATAGATTTCTGGAGATTGTTTAATCTAACTCCATCCTGCCCAAAAGCCATGGTTTTAGACTCACTAACTAAAGAAGTAACTCCAAATAAACACCAGTTGTCTGACCAAGAACAGCAAAGTCTTGATCATATTATAAGTAAATTTCCTTCCTGTTCGGATTATGGTCTGGGAAAAACTCATTTGGAACAGCATATCATTGAGGTAAGAAGCACCGAGCCCATAAAGCAAAGACATTATCCTGTTTCGCCAATGGTGCAAAAACTTATGTATGACGAATTGGATAGAATGCTTTCCCTGGGCGTAATTGAGAAGAGTCGGAGCGCTTGGAGCTCACCAGTCGTCTTAGTGCGCAAACCTGGTAAAGTCCGGCTATGTTTAGATTCCCGGAAATTGAATAACGTCACTGTAAAAGACGCATACCCCCTACCGCACATTGATGGTTTACTTAGTAGGCTGCAGGATACTCGGTTCATTTCTTCCGTCGATCTTAAGGATGCCTTTTGGCAAATACCCCTGGAAATAACTTCCAGAGAAAAAACTGCATTTACAGTGCCAGGAAGACCTTTATATCAGTTTGCCGTAATGCCTTTTGGATTATGTAACGCCCCACAGAGGATGTGCAGGCTGATGGACAAGGTAATGTCTCCATTGCCAGGTACAATGCGTGAGCAAGTCTTTGTATATCTGGATGACTTACTAATTATTTCACCAAACTTTGAATCCCACATAGAATTATTGCAAGAAGTAGCCAACTGTATTGCGAGAGCTAGATTAACTATAAATTTGTCCAAAAGTCACTTCTGCATGACTCAGGTGAAATACCTTGGATATGTAGTCGGAGACGGAACTTTAAGAGTCGATGACGATAAAGTGTCAGCGATTGCAGACTTTCCGACTCCAACCACACTCAAACAAATTCGGCGATTCTTAGGCATGTCCGGTTGGTACCGTCGTTTCATACCAAATTATGCTGCAGTCGCAGCTCCCATAACAGATTGTTTGAAAAATCCCACTCAAGGATTCCGATGGACAGACGAAGCTCAAGACGCCTTCATTAAACTCAAAAACGCATTGATGTCCTCTCCCGCTTTACGAAATCCGGATTTCACTAAGCCTTTTGTTATTCAATGTGATGCTTGTACCACGGGAATAGGAGGAGTTTTGTATCAACTAAATGATAATAATGACGAACAACCCATAGCGTATATTTCCCAAAAGCTTAATGAGGCACAAAAAAATTATAGCATCACTGAGCTGGAGTGTTTGGCAGCAATCATCTGTGTAAAGAAGTTTCGAGCATACGTGGAGGGTCTGCCGTTCAAGATAGTCACCGACCATGCTAGCCTTAAGTGGCTTATGCAACAAAAAGACCTTAGTGGACGTCTGGCGCGCTGGTCACTCAAATTGCAGGCCTTCGACTTCACGATTGAACATCGAAAAGGTACCCAAAATGTTGTGCCAGATGCATTATCACGAGCTTTTTCGGATGACAAAGCCAAACCACGGTTGGTGCCAGTTGAGTCTTCCATATCGCTGGGCCAAGATACTGCTGTTAATGCCGGCATTAACGAGATAGTTCCGTCAGTAGTCCCCGAAGTAGACCTTACTTCTCCCTGGTTTACGTCTGAAAAATACAAAGATCTAATTGAAACTGTAAAAAGTAACTCAAATATTTTGGCTGACATCAAATGTGTGGACGGATATGTATACAAATTAATCCGAACAACGTCTGTTTCGGATGTTGTCGCAACTTCTCCGTGGAGATTGTGGGTTCCCGAAGAATTGACCAATAATTTAATTATGGCCTCACACAATCCACCAGTATCATCTCACGGAGGAATTGCAAAAACCCTAGATCGCTTACGCGTCAAATATTATTGGCCAGGTATGCCTAAACAAGTAAAAGATTATATTGGAAAATGTGATATTTGCAAGCAATCAAAAGCTCCAAATTTTGTATTGAGACCACCAATGAAGGCTCAATTAACACCAAGTAGAGCTTGGCAAAGAATTTACATTGACCTCATGGGCCCTTATCCCCGTTCGAAAGCCGGAAACACGTCCCTATTGATTGTATTAGACCAATTCACGAAATATGTACTCCTAAAACCCATCCGAAATGCTACGACTCGTCCAATAACTAATTATTTGAAGACCGAAGTATTCCATGTGTATGGAGTACCGGAACATCTCCTATCGGATAATGGCGTACAATTTACGTCTCGGGAATTCGCATCGCTTATGTCGACATATGGAATAATACATACCACTACGGCAGTATATTCTCCACAAGCGAATGCGTCTGAGCGAGTGAATCGTTCGATATTGGCAGCCATTAGATCATACTTGGACGATAAACACAACGAATGGGATGTGTTTATTAGTGAAATCGCATGCGCTCTTCGCACAGCATCGCATGAAGCAACCGGATTTTCACCATATTTTCTGAATTTTGGAGAAAATATGATACTTCACGGAACTGCATATCCATTACTGGAACGTTTGCAAAGTCTACAAGCTGAGAACACAACTTGTCTTACTATGCCAGATAGCATGCATAGCATTCGAGAACAGGTCAAGTCTAAATTACAGGAAACGCATCGAAAATACGCGTCGCGATACAATTTAAGGTCCCGCGAGACAAATTTTGCCCCGGGGCAAGAAATCTTTCGACGTAATTTCACTCAAAGCGATGCTGCAAAAGGATTCAACGCGAAATTAGCACCGAAATTCGTTAAATGCCGGGTAATACGCAAAATCGGAAATTCGATGTACGCTATCGAAAACCGACAAGGGAAATTTATTGGAAACTTTCACGCGAAGGATTTAAGATCCTAATACACGGAATAAGTAAAACATTAACATCACCAATATGACTACATCCGACCATAAAATACCCAGAACTCTAGTCCTCTAGAAACGCGTGACATATCTGTCGTAGTTGGTGCGCAAATGTGATCAGTAGAATCATAGTAAGGCAAGCGCAACCACCCTCGTTTGGTATTCGAATCAATAATTCATTAAATAAGCATCTCGCCCGTGCACTATTTCGCGCCGGTATTCTAAAAGAAATAAACAATGAAAATATGTTCTCGTAAACATAAAAACCGATAAAGCACCAAACCGAAGGTTCACTTTATTTAATATCTGGACCTCCTTCAGGGGAAAGCACGCATTGGAACAGTATGAATGTTCTTCCTAAGTCGGTTTTACCATCATAAGGCCGTGACGGGATATTGCTTGTTCGAAATGCCACGCACTTCGAGCATCCCGACACGAAATGGTAGATAGTTTATTTTTTTGAATATCACAAGTACACGCTAAAGACTTTTAGCCACCGTCAAATTTGCTGCAGGACCCGAGATAAATGGGCATCCTGCAACAAATTCGTACGGGCCTCAACTCGCGAAGAATTGTTAAGATTTAGACAATAAACAAACAAAGTCATCAAATTGTTTATTTATTGTCAATATAATTTAACATCTGTCATTGAGACGTTAACAACAATGACCAGGAATAATAACTAAAAGAGGATAAGCTATTTCTGCGAGCTTACCAGCAAATTTTATCGCCGCGAATTTACGAAAAATTTCTGAATAGCAACTAGACAAAATTAGTACAGCGAAATTCACTATATGTAAAATCGAAAAAAAAAAAAAAGAAAATCCTAACTTAATAGCATACTTGACAATAAGCAAGAGCCAACAGGCTCCTTATTATCCTATTCCGTTTCGTCCTAACACTAACCTATAAAATTGTTTTTGTTTGTGTTGTTTAAATTTCTTTTGAAATACTTTTGAGATTCCTTGGTTTTTGAAGCAACGAATTAAAATTAAACTTTTATTAGAATCAATAAATTATTGGTAAATTATTTCCATTGCGAATAGAATTAGTTAGTATTAAGAAATAACTAAATTTATAGAATTAAATAACTTTAATAAGGATTAAATAACTTACATACATTTAAATCTATTTGAACGAAAAGAACTTTTGGTATACCAATATAATTTTTAATCTATAAGTTATAAGAATCATTATATCCAATAGTCTGGAATCATTTCCTGGAAATGATAGTTTTGAATATATTATATGAATTTTCTTTTTTTTTTGTAAAAAAATATTGTTAGACGTTAAGAATAATAACGAATCAACCTATATCGTCCAACACATCACGCATCACCGGCAATACTTGCGAATAATCCCGGCGCTTACACTCCAGACCTACGTCATGCACCAAATATAAATCATCAATCAACACCAACCTTCCTAAATAGTGACGGCTAAGTCAATGAAAAAGCGGTATATCAAAAATTGTCAACCTATTCAATGCAGCATACATGAAGGATACATCAGACGCTAAAGCTTTCAACCAATTCAACTACGGATTAACTTATCCAGAAACACGATATAGCAATTACAACACTGTATGCCCGGCTGAATTGAAGGACGAGACTTTAGTCAGGGTCGCGGGTCGAGCCACACGTTGGACAATATCAATCCGTACGTCACCCACGCTTGAAGTCGCAGCAGAAGAAGCCGTTCATTTTTTTCAGCTTCCTGACCATCGGTAGGACCTAGGTCAGCAACCTGATGGCTGTAACGAACGGCCTGTAGAACAATGTGTCAGAGGACAAATTGGAAAAAACCCCAGTCCAGATCATCGAATAAAATTCCTAGCAAGCTCTCGCTAGAGAATTCGCTGGGCACAACAAGCACAACTCCAAACGTCACACTTTGGTCTGGGACCATAGAATACCCAGGAGAAGCTATTAAAATCAGCCAAGTACGCGTACATGCGAGGCAACAACGCACACCAGACATCAAACTGCACAGCCTGGCTGGAAAAAGATGCTTGTGCGCAGTAGGGACTGACAGAACGTGGTCAGTAGGAAGAAAACCACCAACCGCGCAGGTTGAAGGAAAAATTAAAAAGTAAAGTGGAAAAGAAAGAAAGTTTTTATTTCGGGTATTGAATTTTTTTTGGTGTGCTGCGCGGACGCCGACAACCGAACAAAAAAAAAAGGGGAGTGAAGGAGATCCGGTGGAGCCTCGTCAGGGCCCTAACTTTCAGGCACCCTCGCCACCGTGGGATCTGAAGACCAAGCTGAAAGGACTTAAAAACAAAAAGAAGAATAAAGGAAAAATCATGTAAGGAATTATATCCTTTTTTATTTCTTTTATATTATTTTTTTTTATCTAATTTGGTCGGACAATCCCTTTTTATATTGCGACTTACGGGGGGCTAGTGCGCAAAGTTGGCCCAAAATGGTCTAATCCATTGTTCTTTTCCTTTGTGTTTCCTTGTTTTTGTGTTGCCTTTTTTTTTTTACAAGTGAAGAAGTTTTTTTCTTGTTTAGTTCGATTGGGGATGTTCGTCCGTGAGTGCTCCGCCCTCGCTAATACGGTCATTAACCTAAAACGCGCCGACAGAAGCTCCCGCGTATCCTCCTAGTGAGTTTTGGGGTTAGATCGGATCGCTCATGATCGATCGTAAAACGGTCCGCGGATAAACCAAGTGAAATGTGGGAAAATTTTGAAACCAATTCAAATTAAAGAGAATTTTCGCCACGATCCGTTAATGCTGTGCGCATTCCGAACAGAGAAATAGTTTTCCGTGTGTAGTTCGCGTCTATTTCAGCTCCAATTAACTTGTAGTCGTGAATTTCCTTTTTTTTTCTTCTACTCGTTTGTAAGGTTAAGTGCTAAGCTATCGGTGGCACAAAGGTGCGTAATACCGGTATGCGTAACGGAGGTTCCCCCGTTAGGCATCATGCCATCGGCAGGTTCCGTTATCCAAGCCTGAAGTACCGCTAGTGACGCGCAACCGCATGGATGCCAACGCAGTCCCCGGTTGCCCTCATGTGCCTTCTAAATGGATCCCTTTTAGTTTGTCGTCCTGTGTGCTGATTTAGCATAGTACATTTTAGGTTATGAAAGGCTTCGATGGATTTCCTTTGTTTCTGCTTTTGCCAAATCCTGAACCAGTATGCGTTGAATTCGGCCTTCGTGTACCCTTATGGCTTTTGGAGAAGTTTTAGGCATCTTAAGAACCCCGTAGGCGGACAGCGGCGCTTATCGAAGACAACGGCTGGATCAATTAAGCCGCAATAGCTGAAAACTTGCCTCCTTCTGTTTTCAGGTTAGGTACGCGCGTTTCCTAATTTTAGCGGATTCAGCCACATTATGTTTCCTTTTGACCCTTCAAGCCGAGAAATTAAAAACCTCCGAAGTCGAGTGAAGGACCAGCAACGGATGACGCATCGTTTTACTTATAGGACACCCCGCTGTCTGTAGTTCTTTTGTTTCGTGCTTTAATGTTTGGCACGCACCTAATTAAGCGGTTAGTTTTTTTTTTGGTTGTTGTTCAGGGCCCACGTTAGGTGGCTCCCGAAGATATCATAACCTCATAATGGGATTTATGAAGACCAACACCAAGTCCACCTTAAAGCACCACAGTACATTGAGTCCATCGAGCTTGTAAAGGCGTCAGGAGACGACATGTACATTGCATGGCTCCCCAACATGTTTGCCTTTACCCTTTAAGGCGTCATTAGCCGGCGCGAGTACATTATATGGCACCCAACGTATAGGACTGCCATTTTATCCGGCACCAGGTACAGTACATGGCACCCTCAGTTTCGTGCTGTCGGTTCATGACCCACATTACTTGGCGCACATATCAATATCCAAGCAATATATTTTTATGACGCCTGATGTACATCAAAATCAGTTCGTCTGTGGGAAATTGGCCTCCAAGTGGGCTTTTACTAGATTTGCCACCGCGCTTTGTCGGCTTCATACTAGCTAAGTCCCAAACTCTATTGAGTTTGCTCCACCTCTGAAGTATATAATCGAGATGTGCATCGGCCTTCCCGCCGAAAGTCTCGACTCATGTGCTTTTCCACCTTCATTTCCTTTCTTTTCTTTTCCATTTCCTTATCATAGTCTGCATTCCTTCCTTCCTTCTTCCTTACTTACCAGCCCGCTGTTGATAGAATCCGAACCTCTCAAGTCGGATTTGCAGCCCAAACCGTGCATAATTACGTAGTCCATGGTTACAGGTAGCCACTCACGCCCCTTCCGACGAGCTACGCACGTGCTAGAGCTAGATGCACGCTACCTTTCGGGAAACCATGGGACTCAAGTCACCCAACTGTGGCTTGGTCACCGGACGACAGTCGTATTCGCGGTGTGGGCTCGTCCTGACCAACTTGGGACGATTGTTGATGGAGACATACTCCCTTCAATTGTTTCAGGGCGGAATAAGGGATGACTCCACACTGATGGCTAATTCGACTAGTTGGGGCGGTAATGTTGTTGAAGATTTGGTTGGGACGGTTACTATGGTATGACTTAGTTCATATCATAGCGCCACAAATCGCTTCAACATTGCTGCGCCAAAAGCGCTCGCGTGTACATTACAAGATATGACGAAAATCGTGAAAATATATGCATTCCATTTTCACTGATACATTTTTCGCCCCCCCTTCCAAACGCCAATGGATATTTAAAATTTTTTTTTATCTAAATTACTTTTCTAGTTAATTGACATATACGTACCAAGTTTGAACTTTGTAGCATAAGCCGTTCTATAGATAGGAAAAACATAACTCACCCCCGTACCATACTACCCCTATAAAAAATTATCCAATATGCTACTACTACAGTTCTATCTAAATACCAAGTTTCAGTTTTAAATCATTGTAGATTTTTGAGATATAAAAATCGGAACTTTTTCCTTTTCACCCTCCCCCACCCTCACCCTCTACACCCTCACCCCCTGATAGGGGTTTATTAGACCTACTTCTGGTAAAAATTTTAAGCATCTACCTTACACTGTTCTTGAGATATGAGGCATAATTTTTTAGAAAAATTCGCATCTCCTCCACTTTCATGATCCACCGCCCCCTTAAACAATTTTACTTTCAGCAAACTTCATTTATCAACCTTTATATACAAACCGAATTTTATTTGTCTAGTGCAATTGGTTCGTGAGATATCATAATCTAAAGTTTTTTACCCCCCACCCTCGTACGCCACTGCCCCCACTCAAAAATTTGTTTGCGATCTATTCTCCTAGTATACCCAAAGATATCTATTAAGTTTCAATTTTGTAACTTTAACCGTTTAGGAGATATGGATTTTAGAATGTGTCGATCTCGGCTTTTTTGCGTTTCGGGCGCATTATTTTCCCCCCACTCCCACACCCCTTCACCTATATTGACAATTTTTATGCAAATGGGTCCACTAACGAAGTTCTACATAAATTCCAAATTTCAGCCTCCTAGCATAAGCGGTTGCTGAGATCTAAAAACCAAAATTTTCCGTCTAAAACGCTTCCCCCTCCTTCCCCCTCACACCCCCACCCCTCAGAATTTGGTCACTTCAAGGGGCCTACCCAGTCTATCCATAAAAAAAATTCAATTTAATATCTTAAACCGTTTGGGAGCTACGAGCCTTCAAACGATTTTGCGTACGGCGGACAGACGGACTGAAATTATTTTTTGCTTTTTTCGTGTCTACGAGTCATGAAACGCGAAAAACAAAATTTTCAGGGTAGCAAAATTTTTTTTTTTTAAAAATCGATCACAATACTGTATTATTAGAAAATAATAAAGTAATGGAACTATAAAACTAACAACCCTTCTATTAGTTCATCTATCAATTTTATGATCTTGGACGGAATAATATTCTGTTAAATTTCTCCAGCAGCATAGCTTTTTATACTCTAGATGAAATCATATAGAGTATTATAAGTTTAATCCAGCCGAAAAGTTTGTAACGCATAGAACCAAGCCTCGGACGAAAAAAAGTTATATATTATTTTTTGTTTATTTGTGGCCAAAAACCTCAAATCCGCCTGACGTCCGTCCGTCCGTCCGTCCGTCCGTCCGTCCGTCCGTCCGTCCGTCCGTCTGTCCGTTAGCACGATAACTCAAGAACGCCTTCACCTAGGATCTTGAAATTTTGAATCTGGATGTTTGGTTGAATTTGTAAGGCTAAGTTCGTTAACGGGCAAAATCGTCCTACTCCTTCGGGTAGCTGCCATACAAAATGTCCTTAAAACACGTGTTCAAGAATATTGGTCGATAACTTCAGAAGGGTTTAAGCTACGACATTGAAATTTTGTATGTGTTATTTTTCCAATAGTTGGAGTTAAATATATGATTATGAAGAAAATCCTGTTAGTCCTTGGTGTAGCTGCCATACAAATATCCTGTCAAAAAGTATTCACTTAATTTACGAAACTCACTATAACTCAAGTAATCTTTTAGCTACGAATTCGGAATTTTTTACAAATTAGTTTTGAGTGAAAACGCAGTTCGAGTTTACTAGTCAGCGAAATCCTTTTACTCCTTTGGGTAGCTGCCATACAAAATATCCTTAAAACAGGTGTTCAAGAATATTGGTAGATAACTTCAGAAGGGTTTAAGCTACGGTATTGAAATTTTGAATGTGTTATTTTTCCAACAGTTGAAGCTAAATATATGATTATGAAGAAAATCCTATTAGTCCTTCGTGTAGCTGCCATACAAATATCCTGTCAAAATGTATTCACTTAATTTACGAAACTCACTATAACTCAAGTAATCTTTTAGCTACGAATTCGGAATTTTTTACAAATTAGTTTCGAGTAAAAACAAAGCTTGAGTTTACTTGTCAGCGAAATCCTTTTACTCCTTCTGGTAGCTGCCATACAAAATGTCCTTAAAATACGTGTTCAAGAATATTGGCCGATAACTTCAGAGGGGTTTAAGCTACGTCTTTGAAATTTTGTACGTAGTATTTTTCCAATAGTTGAAGCTTAATGTATGATTATGAAGAAAATCCTATTAGTCCTTCGTGTAGCTGCCATACAAATATCCTGTCAAAACGTCTTCTTTTAATTTACGGAACTTACTATAACTCAAGTAATCTTTTAGCTATAAATTGGAAATTTTGTACAAATTAGTTTTGAGTAAAAACCAAGTTCGAGTTTACTAATCAGCGAAATCCTTCTACTCCTTCTGGTAGCTGCCATACAAAATGTCCTTAAGACACGTGTTCTACAATATTTTTCGATAACTTTTGAACGCTTCAAGCTACGAATTTCAAATTTTGTACAAGTTCATTTTTAAATGGTTACAAGGAAAAGGACAAATATGTAAGAAATCGAGTGAGTCCTTCCTGCACCTCTCATGTGAAAGTCCTTCAAAAAGGACATTTTTTTTCGATGACTTACCCAGTTTAAGATATGAAATTAAACACTGAATATTGACTTTTAGTTTTGAGTAGCAATCTAATGGCAGTCCTTAATAAAGGACATACAACATACACACACGTAGTTCTACTTTATCCCCAACTACAATATAAATCGGAGTTCAGCATTCATCTAGTTTATATTGATTCATTTCGACAATACTTTTTTCGGTGGTAACAACACTGAAGAGTTTTTGCTTCGAAAATCGGCTTATTCATCCATATAGCAAACAAAAAATACAGTTTTTGAATAAATGGATTCACAATTACTAAAGGATACGGGTAGTTTTGAATCGAAAATTTGTATAATGTACTAATACACCCTTCAAGTGGCGTCCATACAAATATCCTAAAAAAGGTACTTGCAACTGTTTGCAATACTCCAAATCGGAACTGCAAGCTCCAATAGCTGTCAGATAGAGTCCAGGCAATCAGTACTGGCAATGAGAACTAAGCATGGATTCCAAATCCTGAAAATGTTCGGAGAGAGTTCAGATTCCTGAATTCATCGTTAAGAGTATTAGCAATGTGGAATGAGTGGTTCAGTGGAAGAGTTGCCTAACCCACAATTACTGCGAAATTAGATATCGGGCTCTAAACTTAGACGTAATTTGAAAAGTTCCTCTCAAAAAGAAATAATTTCTATTTTGTTATACTGTCAAGCAATGTGTACTGATACTATGGTGAATAAATAAGTTTGGAAGACAAAGATATGGTTGGTGTGGTCAAACTAAAAAAGCCTAAGCATCAAAAAATTCAATGTGGCTTAGGCAACTCTTCCACTCAACCACTCAATTATAAATTCGAGTTCTTTACCAGAAGAGGAATATACATATATACATAAATATATAACATAATTTTTCATTATTATTTTTATTAATAAAGTATTGTTATCGGCCTGAAATTTAAAAAAAAAAATTGCTACCCTGAAATTTTGTATCAACACGGACTAGTAAGCCTCAAAAAAGCAAAAATGTCCGTTTGTGCGCCGTAGACGCCGTACGCTGTACCCAAAAGCGTTTGAGGGCGCGTAGCTTATAAACACGTTTAGATATTAAGCTGAAATTTTTTTGGTAGGTAGATTGGGTGAAGCTCTACGAGTTGATAACTGTTGGTGGGTTTAGGTGTGAGGAGGGAGGTGGGGGAGTGTTTTAGACGAAAAATTTTGGTTTTTAGATCTCAAAAACCGGTTATGCAAGGAGGCAGAAACTTAGAATTCATTTTAATGATAGTGGACTCATTTGCAAATGGTTGATAGGATTTGAGGGATATGGGGGGGGGGGGGGGGGAATGCACGAAATGCTCGAAAGCTGGGATCGAATCATTCTAAAATCCATTTCTCCTGAACGGTTGATGTCAGAAGGTTCAAATTTTGTGGTTGTTTTAAGGGGTGCTAGAAGCCTAAACAAGGACTTACATTTGGAAGAGGATGATGGGGTGTGGAGGTGGTGGTGAAAAACTTTGCCCCCTGCAGTTGCAGGGAATAATGCGGGGAGCAGGTGGGAAGGAAATAATTCAGATTTTTTTTCAAATTCACGTATACTATTTCTTACAACGATGCCATCCATGCTGTCATGAGAATTGCGCGTGATGCGACATCCGGTGAAAGATGGAAAAACGGCGACAAAAAGTACTGGTAACACTTGACGTCAAGAATGCCTTCAACTCAGCGAGCTGGTTGCGAACAATGCAAGCAGTAAATAGTTTCAACGTACCGGGATATCTACAGCGAATCATAGCTAACCACTTCGAAGAAAAAGTTCTTCTGTATGACACCGAGGACGGCGTCAAGCGCTACGATGTTTCACGAGGAGTCCCACAGAGCTCAGTGCTTGGCCCCACATTATGGAACATCATGTATAATGAGGTTTTTTGCATTGAGCTTCCAACGGATACCACATTGGTTGGCTATGCGGATGATATCGCACTAGTGGTAGTAGCGAAACATATCCAAACCTTGGAAGTTCTGTGCAGTGATGCGATCGATAGAATTATGCAGTGGTTAAGTAGTGTGGACCTAGAGTTGGCATCGCATAAAACGGAGGCAGTTCTTTTGAGCTCTCGAGAAGTGCGCGAAGTTTTCACATTCAGAGCCGGAGAGCACGAGGTCATCTCGCAGCCAAATCTGCGATATCTTGGGGTGTTAATTGACACTCGGATGTCCTTCAAGGACCATCTTCTGGCGATCAGCGAAAAGGCTTCAAGGGTAAATGGTGCACTCTCACGCATCATGTCAAACATTGAAGGACCACGCTCCAGCAGGCGAAAACTATTAGCAACGATCACGAGTTCCGTAATGCTATACGCTGCACCGATCTGGGCAGATGCAACAAAGAAGAAATCGTATATAGCCGGATTCCGATCAATCTATCGTCTTAGCGCACTAAGGATTGCTAGTGCCTTTCGAACAGTGGCCGATGAAGCAATCAGAGTAATATCCGCAATGTTACCAATTGACATACTAGCGTGTGAACTTCAGCGACTCTACGTAGCAGCCAGTAGCGTAGCGTGACGTGAAACCTCGGGGTAGCGCTCTTAAGGGCTCCATATACGACAGGTCGATCGTTTGACGATTTTGGTTTTTTCAGGCAGGTATGACTGATCTATCGACCTGATGTATGTACATGGAGGGAAATTAATTGGTATGATACATTATTAAGATATGGCGTGTTCTTTTGCTCTTTAACTAGTGTGGAGCAGGTTAGTGAAATGGGAAACAACAACAAAGCTAAAATTTTGTTTTTGTTATTGCCATGCCTCTAGCTTGCTCTTCACTTAATAAGGGCGCAAAAGACCATGCGCGTTATGCACCAGTGGACTTTTATTTATAAATTAGTTCAATTCGGCGATTTTTTTTTACAAAATTGTCGATAGCTAAATCATAAAATTTGGAATTCGGAGACGACTCTATTTTTTGCCAATCGCTTTTTTTCTATTGATATTATAGATAAATTGGTAAGCCTCTGCTGTCCTTGAGTAGACCTCAAATATGATTTTATACGACGTAATCCCGACATTGTTCGCTCCACAGTTGTTGTAGTGGCTGGGATCGTCAAAATGAGTGTTGACAATCTATAAACTTCCGGTAAAACCCATGGCATTTCATTGAGATTAGTTACCAGCTCATGAATTTCCTTACCGGCTAGCTCACTATTTTTGTAGAGTATTGTAAGCTCATTTTTCAACTGAATGTAATCGAATCTCTTATAAAAAGAGATGAGTGAATTCAAAATATGCTCCGGAAAATTTTGCGTATATGACTTAAATTTTGTTGAATCAAGAAGCGACACAAATGCAAGAGAATGAAAGTTGACAAAACGTTCAGACACTTGCATTATAATATTGTCTAAAATTTCGTTAAAAATCCTTCTATATGAACTCTCTAAATCTTCGGACGTACGTTTTTTGTTATCTGGACTTACAACTTCATCTGCATAACTTGGTGAAAATCCGCTATTACGTAGCTCTTCCAATATAGATTGAAAAAGATCAATCTGCTTTAGACAAAAGGCTATATCAAAACGCGTAGATTGCAGAATAGGTATTATACAAATGATCGGAATGTAAAAATATTTTGGTGAATATTTTGAGCAGAAACACGGTTTCAAATTTTCTAAGCTGCGAGGCAAAACCTAAAGCTTTACAAATATCATCGGGTTTCCTGTTTTCTAAATTGTCTGCCATATAATCAAAAAAATTTATAAATTGAACACGAAACTCGCCAATCATAAATAAAAGGCTTGATGCGAAATTCCATCTTGTTTGAGATTGATGAGGTAGCTTCTTTACAACGAATTTGTGCAATTGTTCTTACCTTGTAGTAGAATGTAAAAAAAAGGAAACTACTCCATTCGAGGTCTGAAAAAAAAGTCGGATTTCTTTAATGCAATTGGTCGATTGCTGAAGGACTAAATTTAGTTTATGCGCATAACAATGTACAAACAAAGCTTCTGGGAATTTTTGGCATACTTTACTCTGTAATCCATTCAGGTGACCTGACATTACGGCGGCTCCGTCATACGTTTGCGCAATCAATTTATGTCCAATTTCAAAAGAATCGGAAATAGCCGAAACGTGACTAAACAAGGCAGATGCTGAGCGATCTGAACTCACATCTGAAAAACCTAAAAAAGTTTCACGAGGTTCACCTTTTCCATCGACATACCGAAAAACTGTCGAAAGCTGCGATTTTGAGCTCACGTCCATCGTGACAAATTCAGCTTTACTTAGGTCGGACCTTATGTCGTCTAAAATCACATTTGCCACGGCATCTATGAGATCATTCTGAATATCTGGAGAGGTTCCCTTGAAAATAGTTGCTGATTTCAATTCATCCAAAGGCTGATCGTACTCCTTGAGAAGCTGCACCAATTCGAGATAATTTCCTCTATTTTCGGCATCTGGTGCTTCATCATGACCTCGAAGAGGTAGTTCCTGCTTTGCTAAGAAGCAAATACAATCAATGAGCCGAATCAGCACTAGTCTATTTTTTTTAACATTTTCATTATGTAGACTAATCCTGGCAAGTTCCTGCTCATTGATGAGAAGAGTCCGTGCTGTCGTTTTGGTTTCGTGCGTTGGATTAGATTAACTCTTTAAAAGAGAGAAATTGATTTGAATTACAATAAATCATAATTTCATATTATTTAAACACTAAATTAATTTTGCTTTGCAAATCATGTATTGTTGGTAGAAACAAGAGATTTTTTGAAAGAGAGCATGGTAAAAAAAATTTATATATAAAATTGGTTCGTAATTGTAACAAATATGATTTGCTGGTTTCTTGTTGTTTTAGTAAAGAAAGGACCAATTAAATTCACATTTCTTGGTTTTTGACATCATCAAATAGAGAAATATATCTACTGTTTTATCAAAGGAAAGCAAATTGCAAGAACATGTTTGAATCAAATTACAATGAGCCAACCAACAATTTAAAATCCAATATAAGATCGCAATCGCTGTAAAACGACAACACTTTCGAAGAGAAAACCATATAGAGGAAGCGCAAATTTCTAGCGCTGGCCAGGCCGAAAAAAAGTGCGAATGTTTTTTTCTTTTTTCGCTGTGATTTTGTTCTAGGTTTCGTCTTGTAGCATAGCGCTAAAAAGTTGCGATACCCTCCATGGAATGATAGTTTTTTTGAAGGTAGAATCAAGAAACTTTGCGTGAGCTCTGGATTTCGATACTTAACATATGGACATATAAGTTTAATGTTGATCGATCGATTGATTAATCAATTGGACTAGGAACGTAATAAAAAAAAAGATTCTTTTAAAAAGGAACGGGGTAGCGGCGCTACCCCCGCTACCCCTAAGGTTACGCGCCTGGTAGCAGCAGATGAAGCATCGAAAGTGGACGAGCGACGGCGCAGCATCCAGGAATGGCAAGGCCGCTGGGAAAGCGCGAACAAAGGGAGATGGACATTCACATTGATCCCAAACATCGACAGCTAGATAAGCCGCAAATACGGAGAAGTAGACTTTTATGTGACCCAGCTGCTCAGCGGAAACGGTTGTTTTAAGCAGTATCTTCACCGCTTTAAGCATGAGGAAGACCCGTTCTGTCACATTTGCCCCCACGAGATTGAGGACGCGCGGCATATCTTACTGCACTGCCCGCGCTTCGACGTCGACCGAGCCGAGGTTGCAGAGGCCTTCGGAGAAGCTCCGACCGTAGAAAACTTCGTTAGACACATTTGTGACACAGCCCTCAAGTGGCAAGCTTTCTAGACTGCAGCAGCACGGATTATGTCGACACTTCGCCGCTTTGCGCGAATAAGAAACATCCAACGCGACGCACCACAGGAGACGACTGACTAGACTAGACAGACAATAACTGACGGTTTTAGCAATATTGCTATGACGGCCTCCCGACGCAATACCAACGGTGGTTCCGGGAGGATCCATCCCTACGACTGAGGAGATGTTTAGCGGGTTAAAGTCCCGCACTGACTTAGGCTTTCAATGCTTTTACTCCTCGTTAAAAAAAAAAAACAACCCCCTTCCGTATAAGGGCGAACGACGTTGAGCCGACTAACCCACCGAGACGGGGTAGGCGCCACACAGCTAAGATTTCGACATCGTCCTAACTACCGAGCCAGCTGTGGAGCTGGGTAGTGTTATGACTTCCAATTCGCGAATCTGAAATAGGAGAACTTCACACTTATCTTCCCCTAGAAACCATTGAATAAGAACTATTTTGATTGAATAATAAAAATGATAATTTAATAAAAATTTGGGCAATCAGTATTTCAAGAGATAATGTATTGTGAAATGTAGGATTATCGCAAACAAATTCCTTAAAACTAGGGTACCACTGTTGATTCACGCCGTTCGCCGTCCCGTACCGCTCAGCCAGGCCATGCGTCATTGATCGGAATAGGTGGTAGTCGGAAGGGGCGATGTCTGGTGAATACAGCGGGTGGGGTAGGACGTCCCATTTCAGTGTTTCCAGATAGGTTTTCACAACTTGAGCAACATGTGGCCGAGCGTTGTCGTGTAGAAAAATCACTTTGTCGCGTCTCTGCTCATATTGCGGCCGTTTTTCTTTCAATGCTCGGCTCAAACGCATTAGTTGTCTTCGATAAAGAGATCCTGTGATGGTTTCACTCGGTTGCAGCAGCTCAAAATACACCACGCCGAGCTGGTCCCACCAAAAACATTGCATGAGCTTGGAACCATAGATATTTGACTTTGCAGTCCATGTTGATGCATGGCCAGGATATACCCACGATTTTTGGCGCTTCGGGTTGTCGTCGTGTATCCACTTTCATCGCCAGCCACAATACGATGCAAAAACCTTTCCTTTTCTGCCGTTGGATCAGCTGTTCGCACGTGAAAAAACGGGTCAGCTCGTACGGCACCCAATTTCTTTGTTTTTCCACCATTCCCAGGGCTTTCAGACGAACTGCAATGGCTTGTTGAGTCACGTCCAATGAATCCGCAAGATTTTGTTGCGATTGTGCGTCCTTGCGCTCCTTGTCTTACACGTCAAAATCACCTATTTTGAAGCGACGAAACCATACGCGACCCATTCGTTGTCGAATGGTTCACTAATAGAAGACTCACCATACGTTGCTGTAATTATTCGACACGCCTCAGCCGCAGATTTCTTTGAATTAAAACAAAAAAGTAAAGCTTCCCGCAAAAGACGCTTATTTGGCTCGAAGTAACTGACGACGATAAAATTTTACAAGGGAGTTGTTGCCATATTACGTTTCTGATCCGCCATTTTTTACCAGTATTTTGTGCTAGCGCCATCTATAGGGAAACGATACGAACTTACTTGTACACTATTTCAAAAACGTCCTAGTTATGTTAAAAAGTTTAAACTAGGTACGTGTATGTAGATGAACTTCAGGAGTAATTAAAGAAAAAAAGTTCAGATTTTTATTAGCGTACAAAAGTGGAGTGAAAAAATCTGTCAGGGTATTTGTATGGCAGCTACACGAAGGACTAATAGGATTTTCTTCATAATCATATATTTAGCTCCAACTATTGGACAAATTAGACATACAAAATTTCAAAGACGTAGCTTAAACCCTTCTGAAGTTATCGGCCAATATTCTTAAACACGTGTTTTAGGGACATTTTGTATGGCAGCTACCAGAAGGAGTAAAAGAATTTCGCTGGTTAGTAAACTCGAACTTCGTTTTTACTCAAAACTAATTTGTACAAAATTCTGAATTCGTAGCTAAAAGATTACTTGAGTTATAGTGAGTTTCGTAAATTAAGTGAATACATTTTGACAGGATATTTGTATGGCAGCTACATGAAGGACTAAAAGGATTTTCTTCATAATCATGTATTTAGCTCCAACTATTGGAAAAATAACACATACAAAATTTCAATGTCGTAGCTTAAACCCTTCTGAAGTTATCGACCAATATTCTTGAACACGTGTTTTAAGGACATTTGGTATGGCAGCTACCCGAAGGAGTAGGATGATTTTGCCCGTTAACGAACTTAGCCTTACAAATTCAACGAAACAACCAGATTCAAAATATCAAAATCCTAGGTGAAGGCGTTCTTGAGTTATCGTGCTCACGGACAGACGGATGGACGGACGTCAAGCGGATCTGAGGTTTTAGGCCACAAATAAACAAAAAATAATATATAACTTTTTTTCGTCCGTGGCTTGGTTCTATGCGTTACAAACTTTTGGGCTGGATTAAACTTATAATACTCTATATATGATTTCATCTAGAGTATAAAAAATCTGCCAACAGTCTGGGCGCAACTTTATTATTTTATGGGTAGATGTCCGAAACGTGTTTAATGATGAAATGCGGTGTACGTTACTATGCGACTGACAACCTAAAAAATAACGTTCCAAAGAGCCTCCTGGTTATTTCTTAAGTTGTCAGTCGCATAGGAACCTACACCGCATTTCATCATTAAACACGTTTCGGACATCTACCCATAAAATAATAAAGTTTCGGCCAGACTGTTGGCAGATTTTTTTTATTTATTTACGTATTTTTTCATCAATAGAATAATTCATAGTAGTAAAAACGAATTCGATCACATTAAACCTATGAGATTTTCGGAATGAGTGAAAACTTGAACAATACCCCCAGGAGGTTTAATTGAGAAAAATACTTAAATCGGTTTTTCTCCGACTACGTTTAAAGCTTATAGAAGTAAAAGTGAATTCCAAATCTCAATATATCTACCTTAGAAATATATCAGAATTCGTGAATATGTACACAACCACTTTACACCCCCTTAGGGGTTTTATACCGAAAAATTTTGAAGATCGTTACTAGGCGCTTATATAAATAACCCGCAGAAGTAAAATTGCTTTGATAGCTCGACATGTCTAAAAGTTTTAACGAAGTTTATGAAAATGTGGATTCACGGACATTTTTTTTACTCAACCTCTGAACGCCAATAAAAATCTGAACTTTTTTTTTGCTTTAATTACTCTAATAGTACATCTATATATATGTACTAAGTTTCAACTTTCTAGCATAAGCCGTTTCTGAGATATAAAAAACCACCCCTCTCACCCGTACCTTGATACCCCTTTCAAAAATTTTATTTTTTGAGGATGTCTCCATAGTGGCTCTATAGAATCCTAATTTTTTAGCTTTCTATTCATTATGGTTTTTGAGAAATAAAAATCAGAATGTTTTCCTTTCTACCTCCTTTCACCATCACCCCCAACACCCACACCACAAAAAATGTTTTCCCTACTAGAAGTTTACCGACCCCAACTCCTGTAAAATTTTCAAGATCATATCTGATACGGTTTCTGAGATATAAAAATTAAATTTTTTGAAAAATTGCTGTCCCCCCACTTTTGTGCTCCACCTCCCCCCTCAAAAAATTTAGTTTCTGTACACTCCTCTTGTGATCCCATATACAGAAACTAAATTTTATCTTCCTGGTGTAATTGGTTCGGAAGATATTGTAATCCAAAGTTTTTCAGCCCCACCCCACACCCCACCTCCCCTCTTAAAAATTTTAGCTCTTGTCTAATCTTGAAGTATCCCTAAGGATAACAACAAAGTTTCAATCTTCTGACATTAATTGTTCAGGAGATATCGATTTTAGAATGTGTCAATCACGTCTTTCATGCGTTTGAGACTCATTGTTTCCCCCCCCCCCCACTTCCACACCCCTTCACCAATATCGACCATTTTTTTGCAATCGAGTCCACTATCATAGTATTATATAAGTTCCAAGTTTCAGCTTTCTAGCATAAGTGGTTCCTGAGATCTAGAAACCAAAATTTTTCGTCTAAAACGCTCCCCTCTCCTCTCCCCTTGTACCCCCACCCATCGAAAATATACCAGTCGTAGGGGTTCACCGAATCTACCCACGATAAAAATTTCAGTTTAATATCTCAAAGGGTTTGTGAGCTACGCACCTTCAAACGGTTTTGCGTACGGCGTACGGCGTGTACGGCGGACATTTTTTTTTGCTTTTTTGGGGTCTACTTGTCCTAAAACGTGCAAATACAAAATTTCAGGGTAGCAAATTTTTTTGAAATTTCAGGTCGATAACAATACTTTATTATTAAAAAATAATAAAGTAAAATGGAACCTTTCTTCAGTGATACCAGAGAAAGCTTCCCGCTATACAGTCTAGTTGTTAGAGAGAATATCTTCACGTTCCTCAGTATACAGGTATGCACAATATACTGGGTACTATTAAAACCTCCCTTATTTACAAACACTAGCCAAGAGCAAGAAAAATTGCATTGATTTATTTATAAATGCAAATTAGGCATAAATATCTTCGCGATTTAATGGCTAATACCTCATAATTGAATACGAGAAATCACTCACACTGATCACGTACATCCATAAAAACAAGCAACTTATTAGCATCATTCAAATACGGTTGTCCCCGAATCGTGATCAAGACGAATTAAACTAAGTCAACATAAAAATCTTTAAAATACAAAGCCCACCTATAAAAAATCAGTTCTAGACGATCTATACACTGGTCAGGACTTAATTAAAGTCCAAAAGTTAAGCTAATACAGAAAAATCGCTTTAAATCATTAGCACGTTGACTTCCTCTCAACAAGCTGCTATTGTCGGAACTAGTTTCTTGATTGACCATCTTAAAGACACTAAAGAAACAGGTATGGTGCAGGATTAGTCGTATCGATTGTTTTTGGGCACCACAGCGTCTCCGACGGTGATCTTCATTAAAAAAAAAACATACCGTGAGAAAAAGGTTTACCAACACTGTGCTAGACTTTCCAGCGCGTCCAGATCTTCATAACATCACAAGATGCTAATAATTCAATTAAACAGACGACAGCGACAAACACTTCCAATTCAAACCTCATCTCTTCATTTCAACTGCTCCAAGCCCAAAGGCAAAACAAGTTAATCAAATTTTCTCCCATTACCAAGTTTAGTATCAAAACGGCAACGATCGTGCCAACACTAGTGCTAAACATGTTTTTAATCGGGCGCGTTTTTCTAATAGTTTTCGTAGTTGCTAGCCAATTAAGTTCGACACGGTTGGGTATCCTTGCCCGAAGCGTTTCGAAACGATCACTACCCCAATATATGGAGTACGATAGTCCGGTAAGTCATCCACCGGAGCATCGATCGCATATAGTGAAGATCCATCCGAGGAAGGGCTATCGTAGCGATGAACCAGTTCTGAACGATGTAACTGCTTTTCGAGGTATAGGACAAGATCACAATGCATTTGGAGGTCCTTCCTATGCGGGACAGCATTATCCGTTCTCCGGTAAGTAAAGGAGGGATCGTGCCAATGGCAACTGACCGATTCACTTTCTTTGTACTTATCCTTATCAAAAATTCTTATCATTTGACTGTGTAGATCGCACGCAGCAGAACAGAAAAGATCAACAACAAGCAGTTCATGGAAATTTCAGTTTTGGAAATCTTTTATCTGGTCTGGCCTTATGGAATCTTGCTAACGAATTTAACACGTACAATAATCAGGAATCGCATCAATTAACATCGAATATCAACAGGCGACAAGATCATCAGCAAAATCAACGATCTTCAGACAAATAGAAGTCAAAAGTGCAAAGTCTAATGGAACAATGTTTTTTTTTTTGTTATTGTTTATGATTCTTGAAGTGATCTACATTATTTTTCTATTACATCAAACAGTTGTAACTTGAATAATTATTGCAAAAAAAATGATGCATTAAATTATACGTCGTATAAAAATGCTTGAAGTTATATGAAATACATATTAACATTTCATCTAATGTGATAGAGAGTCTACGAAAAGAAATGATCTTGTTAAGCTTTAATCTTCTTTTTTATATAATATAGCATTAGTTAGGAACATTTTTTTTAGTTATTGGCCGTAGCATTCCAATATATCGATAAAAAAATAAACATAACTTGATTTTAATCAACAAAGTTGTTTACTAGTATTTATTTTGTGGATCCAAATTTAAGCTTGTG
Source organism: Beris morrisii (assembly GCA_951812415.1). Lineage (NCBI taxonomy): Eukaryota > Metazoa > Arthropoda > Insecta > Diptera > Stratiomyidae > Beris > Beris morrisii. The sequence continues at coordinate 92,933,460 of OX638313.1, read as the reverse complement.
TAGTGGTCAAAAAAACATGAAATTTATCAAGAACAAGTGTAAATTAAAATCACGTGTTTTAGCGATTTAGTGTGTACGGAAAACAACAATTAATATTAAATTTTTTAGTCAAACAACAATGTAGTTTTATTTTACTGAAACTCCGTGTTATTTTTTTATCATTTTTTGGACAACTGCAATAGAGTATCCTCCAATTGAACACTTGGAGAAATTTGGCCAGCTTGGGCGCAACTTTATTATTTTTTGGCTGGAAGTTTGGGACGGGATTAAATTTTTTTTGCGTCTGACAACCTAAAAAAACGTGAAAACATATAGCGTAAGCGGTACAATTATTGGCACCCCAAATATCATCATCATTTTACTTTATTATTTTTTAATAATAAAGTATTATATCTATTGTGATCGACCTGAAATTTCAAAAAAAATTGCTACTCTGAAATTTTGTATTTTCACGTTTTAGGACTAGTAAACCTCAAAATAGCAAAAAAAAAATGTCCGTCTGTCCGCCGTAGACGCCGTCTGCCGTACGCCAAACCGTTTGAAGGTGCGTAGCTCTCAAACTCCTTGACATATTAAATTGAAATTTTTATTGTAGGTAGAATGGGTGAACCTCTACGAGTGGTACTTTTGGAGGGTGGGGCTGTGGGGGGGGAGCGTTTTAGACGAAAAATTTTGGTTTCTAGATCTCAGGAACCGCTTATGCTAGGAGGCTGAAATTTGGAACTTATGTAGTACTATGATAGTGGACCCATTTGAAAAAAAATGGACGATAGGGATTTAGGAGTGGGGGAATAACAATGCGTCTAACACGCTTGAAAGCTGAAATTGAAACATTCTAAAATCCATATCTCCTGAACGATACAACTCAGAAGATTGAAACTTTGTGGTTGTCTTAAAAGATACTATTATATTAGAAAAGGGTTAAACAATTTAAGGGGGGTGGTGAGGTGTGGGGGTGGTGGGTGAAAAACTTTGTATTATAATTTCTTCAAGAACCGTATCAGATATGATCTTAAAAATTTTACAGGAGTTAGGACCAGTAGACCTTCTTTGAGGGTTGGTGTGGCAAATGAAAAAATTCAGATTTTTATTTCTCGAAAACCGCAAAGGAAAGAAAGCTAAAAATTGACAAATGTATAGAGCCACTATAGAGGTACCCAAGAAAAATGTTTGATAGTGGTAACAAGGTACGAGGGTGGGGGAGGTTCTTCATATCACAGAAACGGCTTATGCTAAAAAGTTGAAACTTAGCACCTATATGTAAATGTGCTACTAGAGTAATCAAAGCAAAAAAAGTTCAGATTTTCATTGACGTACAAAGGTGGAGTAAAAAAAAATGTCTGTGAAGAGTTTCCACATTTTCACAAATTTCGTTAAATCTATTAGACATGTCGAGCTCTCAAAGCAATTTTACTTCTGCGGACTTTTTGTATAAGCGCGAAACGTTTTTTAAAATTTTTCGATTTTCAACCCCTCAGGGGGTGTAAAGTGGCTGTGTACATATTCACGAATTCCGATATATTTTTTAGGTCTAATAAAATATCGAATTCACTTTAACTTCTAAAAGCTTTAAATATAATCGGGAAAAAACCGATTTAAATATTTTTTGATATTAAACCAACCCTCTTGGGTAGGAGGAAGGTTTTAAGGTATTGTTCAAGTTTTCAGGAATTCAGAAATAAATAAAAATAAAGTAAAACATACTGCAGTCACGATCGGCTGCAAGCCAATCGTATAATACTCTAGATGAATACTGAACTCCGATTTATATTATAGTTGGGGATAAAGTAGAATTACGTGTGTGCATGTTGTATATCCTTTATTAAGGAATCCCATTTGATTGCTACTGAAACCTGAAAGACAATATTCAGTGTTTAATTTCATATCTTGAACTGGGTAAGTCATCGAAAAAAAATGTCCTTTTTGAAGGACTTTCACATGGGAGGTGCAGGAAGGACTCACTCGATTTCTTACATATTTATCCTTTTCCTTAGAACCATTTAAAAATGAACGTGTACAAAATTTCAAATTCGTAGATTGAAGCGTTCAAAAGTTATCGAAAAATATTGTTGAACACGTGTCTTAAGGACATTTTATATGGCAGCTACCAGAAGGAGTAAAAGGATTTCGCTGATTAGTAAACTCGAACTTCGTTTTTACTCAAAACTAATTTGTACAAAATTTCCAATTCATAGCTAAAAGAATACTTGAGTTATAGTAAGTTCCGTAAATTAAGTGAAGACGTTTTGACAGGATATTTGTATGGCAGCTACACGAAGGACTAATAGGATTTTTTTCATAATCATACATTTAGCTCCAACTATTGGAAAAATAACACATACAAAATTTCAAAGTCGTAGCTTAAACCCTTCTGAAGTTATCGACCAATATTCTTGAACACGTGTTTTAAGGACATTTTGTATGGCAGCTACCAGAAGGAGTAAAAGGATTTCGCTGACTAGTAAACTTGAACTTTCTTTTCACTCAAAACTAATTTGTACAAAATTCCGAATTCATAGCTAAAAGATTACTTGAGTTATAGTGAGTTTCGTAAATTAAGTGAATACATTTTGAGAGGATATTTGTATGGCAGCTACACGAAGGACGAATAGGATTTTCTTCATAATCATACATTTAGCTCTAACTATTGAAAAAGTACCACATACAAAATTTCAAAGTCGTAGCTTTAGGCGTTCCGAAGTTATTGGTCAATATTCTTGAACACGTGTTTTAATGACATTTTGTATGGCAGCTACCCGAAGGAGTAGGACGATTTTGCCCGTTAACGAACTTAGCCTTACAAATTCAACCAAACACTCAGATTCAAAATTTCAAGATCCTAGGTGAAGGCGTTCTTGAGTTATCGTGTTCACGGACAGACGGACGGACGGACGGACGGACGGACGGACGGACAGACGGACGGACGGACGGACGGACGGACGGACGTCAAGCGGATTTGAGGTTTTTGGCCACAAATAAACAAAAACTAATAAATAACTTTTTTTCGTCCGAGGCTTGGTTCTATGCGTTACAAACTTTTGGGCTGGATTAAACTTATAATACTCTATATGATTTCATCTAGAGTATAAAAATCTGCCAACAGTCTGAGCACAACTTTATTATTTTATGGGTAGAAGTCCGAAACGCGTTTAATGCTGTGATGCGGTGTAGGTTACTATCCGATTGACAACCTAGGGAATAATCAGGAGGCTATTTGGAACGTTCATTTTCAGGTTTTCAATCTACACCGCATCTCAGCATTAAACGCGTATCGGACTTCTACCCATAAAAATAATAAAATTGCGCCCAGACTTTTGCCATTTTTTTTTTGCTCTGCACAAGGTCTATTTTGACTGAACTTGCTGATAATACATATATGTACAATCCAAACTTTGCATAATTACGCATATTCTGGAAAACGGTAGATTTTTTATTCCCGCCGACTATGCGGCTCACATTCGATTTCCATTCACGGCACATGCGATCATTGAAAACGTTCGGAAACTGCCTAATCGATATAAAGGGTTATTCAATAGGTACATAACAATTTTGTATTGTAATACAAATGCACCCTTAAGCTTTTTTGCTGGTCTGTCAATGTCAAAACATTAGTCAAGGTTTACGTTTTTATCATGGTTAAGTTCATGAACGAGCAACGTTATTCTGTCTGTTATTTAAACATAAAATTTTTATGTCCCTATTGAATAACCCTCTACTTTAAAGACATGTTTTGCGTGTGTGTGAAAACATATTTTAATGCATAAAAATGTCCAAAATTACAATACGGTAAATGTGGGAGATGGACCATCTCAATTGAAAAAAATCTCAAATTGAAAAAAATTTCAAAACGCCACTATTTCAGTGCGGATTTAAACTGTCAAATTTTCGAGAAAGTGAATCATTCACGAATTTTCAATAATTTAAAATTAGGAAAATCACGTAAATTCACTCCGGCAGGTTCCAAAATAAGTGCCAATATCTTAGACTGAAGGGGTGCGTGGGTGACAATGCACTAAAATGATGTGCAAAACTTTTTAATTTTGCTACTCTGAAAAAATTTTTAGTAGTAGACACCAAAAACGCAAAACCGTCTGTACGCCGTCCGCCCTACGCAAAATTGTTTGAAAGCTCGTACATCCCAAACCCTTTGAGCTATTAAGTTGAATTTTTTTTGGTGGATGGACGTGGAAATGACGAGCAACGACTGTTTTGAAGCCGGACGATTCCTCGCAAAGGACCGGCAATAAACACTATGCTACTATTAGCATCTTACTCACATTTATGTTATACTCCGGTCTTGAACACAAAAAATGCCAAACATTTAAATACTAGGCTACTATTTGCATTTCGCTGCCACCTGGCATCAAACGCTCCATACAAACACGTTCAATTTTGCTTCAAAATGCTTCAAAGTGCTTTAAACAAAAACGGCGTCTTGTCGTCTCCAGTATTTATATTTCTATGGACTGGGTATATCACTTTAAGTGGCAATCTTTTGAGGAGTGGGGGTGTGAGCGTTTTAGACGGAAAATTTTAGTTTCTAGATCTCACCAACCGCTTATGCTAGGAGGCTGAAACTTGGAATTTATATAGATCTTTTATAGTAGACCCATCGATATTGTTGCAGGGGTGTGGGAGTGGGAGAAAACAATGCGTCTGAAACGCTCGAAAGCTGGGAGGGTGAAAAGTAAAAAATTCTCTTATATCTCAAGATCCGCTAAAGATAGAAGACCTGAAACTTAGTATTTATGTTAGGTAAGGCTATAGTGTAATAGTTCCACGTTCTAAAAATATAATTTTATACAGGGGTAGTATGGTATGTTGGTGAGGGGGTTTTCCTATATCTGGATCGGTTTATGATACAAACTTGAAACTTGGTGAGTATATGGAGATTGGAGAACATGTATACGCACAAACAGAAACATTCACATTCTCAAGAGCGGTCAATGCGTATATCGACGAAGACAAATAAAATTCACGCAGTTTGAATATGTTACTTTATTATTTTAATAACAAGGTATTGTTATCGATTTTTAAAAAAAAAAAATTTGCTGCCCGGAACATTTTTTTTTATACGTTTCTTGACTAATAAGCACCAAAAAAGCAAAAAAAAATTTCAGTCCGTCTGTGCGCCGTCCGCCGTACACCAAACGTTTGAGGACATATAGCTCACAAACCCTATGAGCTATTAAATTGAAATTTAAATTTTTTTTTTTTAATAGACTGGGTAGGCCCCTTGAAGTGACCACATTTTGGTGGATAAGGGTGTGAGGGGATAGGTGGGGGAAGCGTTTTAGACGAAAATTTTTGGTTTCTAGATCTCAGTAATCGCTTAGGCTAGGAGGCTGAAACTTGGAATTTATATAGAGCTTCTATAGTGGGCCCATTTGCAAAAATATTGTTGATATGGGTGAAGGGGTGTGGGAGTGGGGAGGGGGGTGGGAAATGATGAGTCCGAAACGTTCGAAATGCCAGATCGAGACATTCTAAAATCCATATCTCCTAAACGGATAATAACACGAAATTAAAACTTAATAATCATCTGTAGGTATACTAAGAGAATAGATCCGAAACAAATTTTTGAGAGGGGGCAGTGACGTACGGGGGTGGGGTTGAAAAACTTTAGATTACGATATCTCACGAACCAATTGCACTAGAGAAATAAAATTCGGTTTCTGTATAAAAGTTGACAAATAAAGTTTGCTGAAAGTAAAATTATTTAAGGGGGCGGTGGAGTATGGAAGTGGAGGGGGTAAGCATTTTTTTAAAAAATCTCGTCTCATATCTGTAGTGTAAGATAGATACTTAAAATTTTTACCAGAAGAAAAAAAATGTTAGGGATGAGGGTGTATAGAGTAAGGGTAAGGGGGGTGAAAAGTAAAAAGTTAAAATTTTTATATCTCGAAAACCTATAATGATATAAAGCTGAAACTTGGTATTTAGATAGAACTATAGTAGTAACATGTTGGAAAAAATATAATTTTTTATAGGGGTAGTATGGTACGGCGGTGAGGGGTGTTTTTCCGAACTATAGAACGGCTTATGCTACAAAGTTGAAACTCGGTATGTATATGTAAATCAACTAGAAAAGTAATTTTGATTAAAAAAAATTCGAATATCCATTGGCGTTCGGAAGTGGGGCAAAAAAAATTATCAGTGAAAATGAAATGCATATATTTTCACGATTTTCGTCATATCTATTAAGTCTTTCCAAATATTGAATTCCTTTTTTTTCTACGGGTTCTTCATAGAAATACCTAGAAATTGTTTTCAGGATTTTTTAAAATTCGACCCCCAAGGTGGTGTAAAGGGGATGTGTACATTTTCACAAGTTCAGCCGTATCCCTCAGTTCTGATTAGATATCGAATAACTTTTTACTTCCACGGGCTTATTTAATAATCACCTAAAACTCATTTTCAAATTTTTTCCTTTTTCAACCCCTAAGAGTGTAAAAACGGGTTGAACACGTTTTCACGAATTCCGTCATATCTCTTAGGAGTGATAAGACATCGGATTGGTTTTTACTTCCTTGGGCTTTCTTTATATATATCTAAAAACCTATTTCAGAATTTTTGGATATTTAACCCCAAAGTAGGTGCAAGGGGGTTGCATATGTTTTCACAAATTCTTACATATTTCTTAGTTCTAATGAGATATCGAATTTATTTTTACTTCCTAAGGCTTCTAACATAATCGTCAAAACGTTGATTTCAGGATGTTTGTTATTCAACTCCAATAGGACGTAAGGCTTTCGACATATTTCTCAGGATTGATGAGATATTATGCCGCGTTATGCCTATGCCTTCATATGTGTTGGGCATATGCGATGAAAGCGAATGTCTAGGCATATGTGGAAACGGTACGCATATGCTACAAGCATATCCCTTTGATCTGCGTCAAAAACTGTCTTCGAAGCAAATGTTCAATGCGAATGTTTTTGGCAGTGGTGGGGACTAGCAAGTGTTCAGTTCAGTCCCAGCGGGAATATGAGTAATGTATTATGTACTGTATGTAATACTATAGTTTATGCAAGATTATTACAAAATGTCTTTTTCGCATTCTGAAAAATGTATAGAGAATCATTCCTTCAACGTTCCAGAAAAAAATGAGTATGTAGTAGTAAAAGTATGGTAATTATTCCATCCATTGAATAGGAATGTTTACGAAATGCATTCTTCAGAACCCTTTTTTCCTGCTGGGGTAGTGTCTTCATCCAATGCATATGAAGGCATAGGTGGAAACGGCAAGCATATTCTACAAGCATATCCCTTTGATACGCGTCCAAGAGACAAATGTACGCGAATTTCGATTTCGTATGCATACTTACGCGAATGTGCCGTTTCCACATATGCATATGCGCTAATATGCCTCGTCCAATGCATATGAAGGCATAGGTGGAAACGCGGCATTAGATTGGTTTGCACTTCCACAGACTTTTTATATAATCGCCTACAAACGCATTTCCGATTTCATGTAATGGCCCAAAACCAAATCACAACTGATATTATACTTTTACTAGATCTCGTTCCGGTGTATGACCCAATTATGCAATTCATATGTTATATGTGGCAGCGGCGTAAGTATTCTAGCGCGACCCCATTCTAACCGCTTCCCGAACTTTTTTTTAGGTTTTCAGTCACATAGTAACCTACACCGCATCTCAGAATTAAACTCGTTCCGAATTTCTACCGAAAAAATAATAAAGTTGCGCCCAGACTGTTGGAAGATTTTTGATTAATAAAATTAAGTTTTATATTTGAAATTGCACTACCAAAACGACATCTCATCTGCAGCAACCTAATGCTTAGAACAGCAACCTGAAGATGCCTTCAAAGTTTCTGATCAATCGGTTGTATAGTTCCCGGGAAAAGGGTACATGAATTTCAATGTTAGGCCTCCTTAATGTTAATCAAAATAAAAATAGCCCAAGTTATCATATCGTCCATTACTCAAGTAGTAAAATCCATCGAGATGACCTATTCACTGGTTTATCCATAGATATAAGTGAATACTGGAGAAACCGTTTAACATGAGGTCCTTCGAATCCAAATGGAAGTGAAATACGAGTACACTGACTTTGTAGTGCCAAATTGTTATTGTTTTTCCAGTTTAAGAGGGAAACATAATATAGATGTGAGTTAGACGCACCATATTTGCAATGTCAAGCGTGCGAGTGAATGAAATTAACCGGTTTCAACTCATTCGCTTCTCGTCAGCTCACTAAAATTTCAAACTCTTTGACCTATAAAGTCAAAATTTTATGTGACTCAATTTAGAAGATAAAAATAAATTTCCTATTGGCACAGTTCATTGCAATGCTTAACAAATTATTTAAAATTAAGTTTAATTCAGTTTTCCAGTACAAAACAGAAGAGAGAAACAGTGGCGGAGTATGTGGATGGGTTGCATACTATTACCCAATCTCATGTCGATCTTTTCATTGGTCATTAACAATATGATGGCGTGGGGTTCGTAGGTTGATTCAAAGATTGCACGTGATATAGGAATCGGTGATTTCCCCTAAAACCCTCAGCAGCATGTCATAAGAATAGTGTTAAAGTTATTGAACTAATCTGATAATCCAGAGGTTGTGAAATCAAACCAGTAAGGGTGTTACTATGCAAATATTTTGAAAATATCATCATCTGGGAAATAGCACTATATTGCAGACTTACGCTCTAGAACGCATCATTCTGGAATTCATGATGCAGTGATCCAAAGCGAAGATTACACTTAGATTTTATCGGAGGCGAAGGGATTACGTCTGTTCTGATACCTAGAGATCCCTGTCCAATTTAATTACTTCGCGAAATTATTTTAACTGTTGTAGGTCTGTTTTGGCAATGAATCAATTGCAGCAAAACGTAAATACCAAATGAAACAAATCCTTTTAAAACATAGTTTAATGTATGCTAATCAAATTAAAAATTCTTTAGAAAATAAAAAGTTTCCTAACATCGAATTCGAAGCTACAAATTGTTAATAAACAATTTTAGTAGCCATTCGAACTATACATGGTGGTCCCCATTTGATTGTTCGGATTATCAATAGGTCGATTTTGCACAAAATCATTGCTTGATTGCGTTGTGGTAGTCGTCATCATGCCGCTACTTGAATGCATAGTATTGTCATAACTGTAAGTAGGTTGAGAAGTTACCGATGTATCGATTCCACCACCTTGATGTGAAGGCATATGCTATCGAGTAAAATCATTAAACTCAATTAAGTTTTATTCAAAGTTATAGTACCTGCTGGTTCATATTTTGCCCTCCTGGCGGTGACCATGACATGTTTCTCTCCATATCGTCTGTACAACAATCAAAACACATAAATCAAACAATGAGTTCAGATGGCACTCAGAAATTATCTTACCTAGAAAATATAATGGAAAATATCTGATCAATTTCAAAGTAGAAGAACGAATTTTTTTAATAAAATTTCCACTCGGTCTGAACTTACTTACTTTGGTGAACAAGACGTTAGAACTGAAAGCAATAGTTTTAATTTCTAATCTTTTATAATTTTCACTTCTTTTAACTTGAGCGTGTACTTCAAGTTCACTTCACCAAGTACTGCGATAACGCCTAAACAAGATAGTCGATATTTCTGTTCAAGTTACAATGCAGATAAGAATTTTGCGTTGCATTAGGGAAAAGAGTTTTGCGGTTTGAAATGAGTAATACAAAAAATATTGTTTGTAGTGCACTCAAAATTAATTCTTGATGAGATCACAAAAGATTTAAAAAAAACTCTGATGATAGTGGTAGCATTTTATGACTAAATCAACTTGCGTTGTGCTAAAATTGATTAAGAAAATTATAAAAATTCTAGACAAAGCCCCCCACACTAGAAATGTATGAAAAAAGACGAATTTCATAAATATTAAATTTATTGCAATAAAATCGCAACTCGCACATCAACAGCCAGTCTTACGCACAAAAAGTCACCCAGTCGTCGCCCGTTCCAGCATTAAACCCAACGAAGTTGGCGTCCAATTTGTAAAACTTCCATCGCTGACCATCAGCACGGATCGATCAATGTAACAAAAGAGTTTCCCAACGCGATAAACCTGAAAGAAAATCAAATTGAAATCAACCAACCGAGATGATGCATACCCTTGCACTTTCAATTACCTGTTTTCCAAATTCTCGTCGTCCTGGCATCGGTGCAAAAATAATTCCGCGTTCGGAACACCGTTGCGAAACGAGTTCTTTAAATTCGAGTTGTACGGGCGGATGAATTTGAAGATCCATCAGAGCGGGCGGTAATGAGATAGTCTGTGACTGTGACGAAGGTGGTGAGTCTGTTGTAGCCGTGGAAGCAGATGGAGCTGCACCGGTAGCACGATGCATAAGTTCCAAAGCACGTCGAAAGTGCTCCTTGATGTTTGTTTGTTGTAGAACATCGTCAGATATCAGACTCTTCCAACCGGTATACCATCGCGAAATTTGCTCCAAATTCGGCGCCTGATTCAGCCAGATGACAAGCGTTTGCATCCATTTCGGAAAGAAGAACTTATCGAGCAGTTGCGTCATGAGAAGTGTAGGAATTATTTCGTACCATTCCCAAACTTGATTCCACAGCTCCAAGTCTTGTTGCAGCGGATTGATAACAATTTCATTCAGTGTAATTTGCAATTTAGGAATTATGTGCTTGAGTAAAAAGCTATGCATTTCACCATCACCGAAAGCATTCTTCCATGGTGTAAGCATTGCTCGAGCTGATCTATCCTGCGGCACCCAAGCTTGTAGTGCGTTGCCCAGCTTTTCACGTATTGTCGGAAAAATGTACTCTTCCATTTTATGTCCCAAGATTCCGCTCCACGGCAAAATCCACGCATGGATTGGTGTGGTATCGGTTAAAGGATCCCAATTTTGTACGCCCATATGTAAACGTGGCAAAATCAATTGCTCCAGAACATTGTCCAGGATCCAAGTTGGAAATAAAGGCGCCCAACAGTCCAGCAACGGGGCCATTTGTTGATGAAGTTTCGGATTCCAGTCGACCGCAGCCGTACGGAAAGTTGGAATAACGCCGGCCCATATCAAGGATGAGTACGGATCGAAAACGTTACGACGCTCTGACTGATGCATTCCTAAAAAAAAACAAGTTGTTTAAAAAAAGAGATCGGTAAACTTCCATGGAAGCACATTTCCCCTACCTAAAATTGTCTTCCATTTTTTTATTTTCTCCACGTTGCCCGTCGGCTCTTCCAACGGGTTCCAGTCGCTTAGTTCCGCATTAACAAGTGGTGCAACAATCCCGGCAGCCAAATCGCCAAGTCCAAACTCTTTGTACTCCGACGCAAAATCAGTTTGTAGCTCGATGAAAATTCGTTCGGCTTGTTCCAGTGTCAATGGTTCTTTTGGGTTCGTCAGCGCCTCGACCAAATCGAGCGCTTTTTCCAACGTGTAGATGTGATTATTTTCCAAATTGACAATTTTCTCCAGATTTTCCTTTTCGTGCTCCAATTGTTTTTGCCGATCGCTGGATTCACGTTCAGCTTTATCGATTGCAATGATCTCTTGCTCGCACATATCAACAATCAAATTTAAATTGTGCATGAGTTCAGGAAGGACAAAATTCGTGCATTTTTTAGCTGAACGATGTTCGTAAATTTCCTCGTCGATTACTTTAGCCTGACCTAGAGCATGATAACCGCTTAAAACTCGTTTCTCGGGACCGGTCATATCGATTACGGTCACATTGCCCAGTTTGTTGCTGATGAAAGGAATACGTTTGTAGTGAAAAATTTCGTGCGAACATTTAAAAATACAAACCTAAACTTATCAGATAAAATTGGGTGGATCTTCTTACCCTTCTCGATAACTTCCTGAACGCTACGGTAGTAGTAGCGATTCTTTTTGGCTTTGTCTACTTTTCCGTCTTTTCGCCATAACGATAATTTCTCTTTAAATTCCTTCGTTTCGCGTTCATCCTCATCAATTGTTTGTTTGGCCTAAAATGACAATTTAACTTTGCAAAATTTGGCATAAATTACATATTTGTGAAGTTCACCTTTAATCCTCCAACGGTAGCCGGCTTCTCAGGACCATACGCACCGATAGCTCCACGACCTTTTCGCATGTGCGCTTCAACTGGGCGCGCAATACCTTGCAGCTCCTTTCCTAAACCTTTGCCTGGTTCGTAGCCCATTTGGAGAAGCAATTTCGCTCCAATACCTCTTGTATGTTGTTCCCATGTTGCTAGCTTAGACGGTCCTGATGATCCGGCAGGCGGTCGCGATTGATTTCCACGAAAGCCGGAAATGCTTGGCTTTGGTGGACGAACTTCGGTATCGCTTTCGGAATCTGTTGATGTATGCGCTTCTTTTTTACCAAACGATGGTCGTTCTTCTTCTGAAAATAACACGGTTTTTACTTGGTACTGATTGGGACTCACTCTAAGAAATGGAAGGATCTACTTGTAATCGAAGTTCTATAAAAATTCCTACAATCACAAATTTTTCCAGGACTCATTTTTTTTATTATTTCTATTAATATAAATGGAATGCGATCCCCGAAGGATGAAAAGGACCAGCAGCTAGATGACGGATAACGTTGCCATTGAAAAAAGAGTCGCCTGGAGTTGATACTACATTGCGTCAATGATAGAGAGAGTCAATAGTAGCAGTGATTGAATCATTGCCTATTAGATTTGATTACATTTCAGAGGAGATTCTTCAAAGAACCGTGACCAGTGGTCTATTGTGCTATACCTCATAGATCTTTCTCCAATTTCAACCTAGAGGTCCTCGTCGAACTTTATTTCTCTGTTCTCCAAGACATCTGTAGCGCTGAATTGCAATTGCTTCAAAGTATCACAGAATGTGTGCAGAGCTTTCTGCTGTATCCCGGTATTGTCACTTTTTTTGTTTCTCCCATTACCTTATACCAAAGACAGTAGAAACTATAAGATGTCCCAAGGATGTCAATATCAATTTGAAAAGCTTTACGATTGGCGACCCAGCTCCGGTGGCTATTGCAAAGTTTTAGAATTTATGATGTGACCCACTGAGTGAAAGCTCGCCAACTAACAACAAATAATCAATCAAAGGCAGGTTTTTTGTATCGGATTGTCAATGGGACAACATTCTTAGCTATATACATATGTGAATATGAGTCGTATGGCGGTAATATTCATAGTGCTAGTTCAACATGATAATCGTTAAATTTCGCGATATTTTTGTTCATTTCCTGGAATGTTCTAAAAAGTCTACGTCCGAATGAAACCTGCGTTTCTATGATCATTTAATTCATTAGATAAATTACAAGGATGAATTGTTCTGCTCGGCCATTACAATTTGATGTTTATATACGTAGTAGTTTTGTTCAATTGTAGCCAAATACTCCAAATCTTCTTTTCCGAACACACGAATTTAGAATCTGATAATTTGCTCGAATTTGCAGGGCTAGGTTCAATGGCCAAATCGATTCTCTCCTGTAGTTAGCTGCCATACAAAATTCTTCAAAATACCAATTTTTCAATCAGTGATATACCAAAATATCTACGTACTGAATTAAAAATGTGACCTTCACCTTCAAGTAGCCAACAAACGATAGCTAAACATGTCAGTATTTCTGAAACTGTAGGTAGTTGGCAAATCACTGAATACCTACAAAACTTTCCTTTTTCAAAGACTTTAAGTTCCTGGCTGAAGCATACAGAAGATCTCTACACACGTGTTTGAAGGACTTCTATATGACAGTATATCAAAATATTGTTATTACTGATGTAATATTCTCAGTCTAGAATTTCTTTTTAAATTTATTGACTCTTTCGTTTTCCATGAACAATTCTTGCGCAGAAGAACCAACAACATAAAATCTAAGACTTCTCGCCGATGGTCATGGCATAACAAACATTAAAAAAGGTGTTTCTTTAGAAATTTTCATTAGTTTAAAACACTTGTTACGTTTAGAATAGCGAAGGCCCGCAAGGCTCAAATATGGTACTCGGGAAGATGGGTTTCGCGTGCGGACGGCTGCTAAGGTAATTTACTTTACGTTTGGCTCAATAAATTAGTTTTTTTTTCATTCTGAAGTATTTCTTCTGCTGAGAGGAAGAATTGGCACGCGAACGGATGAAGGTCCGCGTTTAAAGGCACGGTAACGTTACCAACCGACCCGAGCAGAATTCAGCCCGAAAACCTGAGTAAGGAGCAGCGTTGGCGCATGCCATTAAGTAGAGGGCCATGGAACTTTATTCAAGAAATTCAGTTTTGCAGGAAACGAGGTTTCCTCGAAATGTCACACGATGACCGAAGCCTCTTTTGCCACTGGACTGTTGAGGCGTGAGGTTGGCTGATCCGACGCCGATTGCGACAGGTTGTCGAAATTTTTCCCCAAAATCGCGCCCAAGTACTGTTGTCCTATGACATTTAGTTTTGTTGGTACGCAATACCTTCGCCACGCCCGTTTCTGCAGCTCACCGGGAGTGAAAGGAAAAAAAAGACGTAACACACTTTCTATTATTAGAACCACTGATCGCAAATAAGAGCACGAATATTTAACCCGATGTTAAATATTAAACTTTTTAAATAATTTTTTCAATTATTTCTTGCAATTTTTCGCCTTCCATAACTAGTTAATAATGACAAATAAATGTAAAGATCCTGTTTTATTCAAATAAAGTAAATAAAATAAAAAAGGGATTTAAAAGTAGAAGGGATCGGAGGAAAATAGTCGGTGATTACATTTAAAGGTGTCGTGGCTGAGGCAAGCTGTTATTTCAGTTTTTTTATAGCACCGAACTGGACTTAGGGGTCAACCTTTGGCACAGTTTTGTACAGTCCAGTCAGTTTAGGGTGAGTACAGGGTCCGGCAAAAAAAATGCACTGATTTCCGGCGTCCATTGTTCCTATATGGGTGGGGGTTACAAAATGTGGTGGTGCTTTGTAGGTGCGCTAACTCATAAAGTTTCAGTATCCCATTATGCCTTGGTCAGGTGAACATCGTGCGTTCGTTGTCGAAACTTATTTTAAAAATGGCGGTTCCGTTATTAAAACGCAAAGATCGTTCAGATTTAATTTTAATCTTCGCCCTTTAGACACAGTACCAGATCGCAATGCGATTATTCGTTGGATAGCTGCCTTTCGCGCAACTGGTTCAACATTGGAAAAGAAATCTCCTGGTAGGCCAAAAAGTGTTAGAATACCTGCAAATATTGAGAGATTAAGGCAGTCCGTTCTGCGATCGCCGCGTCGTTCCCCATTGGAACAAACGGCTACTTTTCAGTTGTCCGATCGAAGTGTGAGGCGAATTCTGTACCTTAAGTTCCATTCTTACAAGATGGCTCTTGTTCATGCGATGCACGAAGGTGACTTTCAAAGACGTGTGGATACGTGCCAGGCCATTCTTCAAAACGTGCCGAGAAATGCAGTATTATTGACCACTGATGAAGCTCATTTCCATCTATCGGGTTTTATGAATAAGCAAAATTACCGGCAGAGTGTACACCAACCATCATCAAACCATCAATGCCTTGAAAGCAGCAATCCGTGCAGAAATTGCAAGGATACCGCCTGAAATGGCAGCACGTGTTATGCAGAACTTCAGAAATCACATAATCCGCTGCATCGCAAACGAGGGACGCTATTTAGAAGACATAATTTTTCACAAATAAACTTTAAGATACTGTAAACATTTTGTAAAAAAAAAACTTTTGGTTAATGTTGTCGTTTATCATTTACTGTTTTTGGAAATCAGTGCATTTTTTTTGCCGGACCCTGTAAAATAAAAAAAGGATTTAAAAGTAGAAGGGATCGGAGGAAAATAGTCGGTGAATGTTACGTTTAAAGGTGTCGTGGCTGGTGGCGGAGGCAAGGTGGGCAGACAGCAGAGCGCCCTGACAAGTCGCGCAAACCATCGCTCCTCGGTCTTTCACGACCTATGGGAAAATATCTCCCAAATTTTCATAACAGGGGTAAGCCGGCGCGAATAATTTTTGTTGTACAGACTAAGGGTTTATTGTCTGTCTTCAAGCCACGTACTCCCCAACAGCCGCAGCTAGCCGAAATTCAGCCACCAATTCGAACATAGGAGGAATTGGCCCTCTGTTTCCTCATACCTTACCTTTCCTTCGAATATTTTGACTTTTTCCAATCAAAATATTCACTCCAAGGCCTCCAATCACAACAAAAGACTGGAAGTCATACCCGCTAGAAAACACAATCGAAGGCAGTGCTTCCACATTCTAGTTGCGTGAGAGAGAAACGACGGATTTTAAAGGCCCTCCTCCTATAAGACGATATAAGTTTTAGATGCTCCAGCCCAGATATGTGAATTGTACTTGTACTGTGCAAGATCTAATGGTGTGAAAAATTGTTTGTACCTCCGGAGAAAACCTAGGCGCTTCGAGGCGTCAAGAGCTACATCATAAATGTGTTGACTCCAATCAAATTTGTTTAGTAATCGTAATTCCTAGTAGATGCACCGTAAAGTCCAATGTGCCACCCTTAGATAAGGTAACTAAGGATAGGACACCCCGGTGTAAAAGCACGTAAAAAAATAAAGACCAAAATTATTTTGACAGTACCAAGGGATCCAAGGATGCCAAGGGATCTTGCTTGTCAAAAACACACGTGAAATAATTATGAAGGAATATTTTGTTGATGGTTTTTATTGGTTGCTATGGTAACCTGAACGGCTAGGATCTTGGATACAATGGTGTAGCAAAATAACGTTATATTTGGGGCCATACAAAAGCGTTAAAAACGTGAACCTTGCGAGCATGCATCTGTACTTAAAAAATAAATATTTATTAAAATATCCATTTCTGTAAAAATGCTTTGCATCGAAAGAAATCTTTTCGATGACTAGTCTCCCTTGAGTTCACAACAATATAGCCTTCTCATTAAATCTCTATATATAAAAATGAATGTTTGTCTGTTTGTCATGTATAGGCTCCTAAACCACTCATCCAATTGCGATGAAACTTTGGTGATTTGTTGAGGGTACGCCCTCGATGGTTTCTGCGTTAACAAAATTATTTAACAGTTGGTGGTTCGCGAGTTATTTCAACATTTGAGTGTTTTTCATATGATTTAGCGGCAGTTTGTTCGTTTTCGGTGTATTAGTTACGCGTTCCTATTACTAAATGGTAAAGTTGGACTATGGATGGTGGATAGAGGATAGTGGATAGAGGATGGAGGATGGAAGATGGTGGATGGTGGGTGGAGAATGGTGGATGGTGGATGGAGGATAGAGAATGGGGGATGGTAAATGAAGGATGGTGGATGGTGGTTAGAGCATGGTGGATAGAGGATGGAGGATGAGGTATGGAGGATGGTGGATAGAGGATGGATGATGGAAGATGGAGGATGGTGGATGGAGGATGGTGGATGGAGGATGGTGTATGGGGATGGTGTATGGGGATGGTAGATGGTGGATGGAGAATGGTGGATGGTGGATAGAGGATGGAGGATAGAGGATGGGGGATGATAGATGGAGGATGGTGAATGCTGGATAGAGGATAGAGGATGGAGGATGGTGGATAGAGGATGGTGGATAGATTATATAGGATGGAGTATGGTGGATTGGGGATGGAGGATGGTGGACCAAAAAATCTTCAGCAGTGACCGACAATCGAATCGTTTCATTATCTAAGCGCGACCCATTCAAATCATCCAGGACAATTACGATCGAGATTGGGAATGTCATTTCATCACGAACCGTTCGACGCCGATTAGCAAGCGCAAATCTACCCGGTAGGATTGCTCGCAGAGTTCCCCTGCTTAGATCTGCCAATTTGATGAAGAGGAAAAACTTCGCATTGGCTCATAAAACCTGGCGCGGGCCACAGGGCGAAAAAAAATGGCGCAATATCCTCTGGAGCGATGGGGCAAAGATCAATTTGTTTGGTAACGATGCGGGAAGAAACGTTCGTCGTCCGAAAGACAAAGAATTCCACATTCGGTTCACGAAAAAGACAGTGAAACACGTTGCAATGGTATGGGGATGTTTGTCGTGGCAAGGTGTAGGTCCCATACACCGCATCGATGCCATTATGGATAGATTTGCCTACAAGAATTTACTGGAGACGGTTATGCTGCCTTACGCCGAGGACAATATGCCCCTTTTGTGGACATTCCAGCAGGATAACGATCCGAAACACTAATCGCGATTTGTCAAAGCTTGGTTCGAGGAGCAAAGTGTGAACGTCCTTGAGTTGAGTCAATCCCTAGACCTCAATCCAATTGAAAACCTGTGGAGTGAACTTAAACGAAAAGTTTCAAAAATGGGTTGCTAAAATAAAACGCAATTATGGGAAAATATTCAAAACGTTTGGTGCAATATTCCCTTAGAAACTTGCCGGAAGTTGATATCGTCGATGCCCAGAACAATCGAAAAGGTCATGAAGAATAATGGTGGATATACTGGGTATTAAACGCGGTCTACCAAAATTAGCATAAAGCGCCACCATAAGTGACGAAATTTCAAAATGAATACTTATTTTTTAGTCACACCTATTATTGTGACCAGCCGAAAATTGTTGTTTTTGTTTATTAATTGAAAAAATATTAAGTTTTTATTGAGTTTGCAAAGCCATTTTTGTATTTTGTAACAATGAAGTATGCTAAAGTGTAAAATATCTTAATTTTTGCGGAATAATAAAGAAATATGTGAAAAGCATACATGTTTGAAAAGAAAATGAAATCCGCACACCTATTATTTTGTCCAGTAGTGTACATATATGATAAAATAACATGCATCTGTAAAGCATACATACATAGATTACAAAGAGATAGATACTTTTATACTCTAGATGAAATCAGAGTTTAATCCAGCCTAAAAGTTTGTAACGCTTAGAACGAAGCCTCAGAACACAAAAAAAGATAAATACAGTAGAACCTGCAAAAGTGACCACCTTCATAATGTGACCATTTGCCTATAGTGACCAAATTTCCTCTTCTCATAGTCCGACATTCGCATTTTCCACATAAATTAACTCGTATATAGTGACCATCTGCTTATTATGACCATTGAACTTTTTATTGCACAATTGTCCTTTATGCGCTTTCGATTCATATCTTGTAATGAGACCATCAAATCGAACAAAAAATTGTTCATTTGTTCGACATTGTATAGAAGAAACGATGAAAATTCAAAGAAAACTTTCGTGAACAATATCAAGAAAAGAAAGATTGAGTATTTGAGCCGATCAGAATATCAATCAGATTTCCAATGTAAAAGACAAGCGACTGATTTTAGTGAAATTAATAAATTAACGTTAGCTTGGTTCACGCGGTATCAATCCACCAATTTCCGGACCAATGTTGCAAGAAGTCGCGTTGAAATTCGCTGCGGAATTAAATTTTCCCGAATTCAAAGCGTCGTCCAGCTGGCTTGATAGTTTCAAAAAACGTAACTGTATTTCACAAAGAGTTCTCCTTCGTGATGCGAATGAGGTGAGTTTAGATGTTGTTAACGATTTTCGCGATATATTTTCGGGATTTGTTAGTGGTTCCAGTCGCGAAAATATCTTTAACGCTGATGAATGTGGCCTATTCTTCAAGGCAATGCCGAATCGAATTTTGGCTATCAAAGGAGATACCTGTAAGAGTGGAAAAATGTCCAAAGAGCACCTCACGGTTTTACTTGCTTTTACTTTTACTAGAAAAACTAAAATCACTGGTCATAGGAAAGTCCCAAAAGCAAAGGTGTTTTAAAAACGTACAAATGAGAAATCTTCCTGTGCAGTGGAAAGCTAATAACAAGGAATGGATGACTTCAGAGTAATTCACAGAGTGGCTGGAGGATGTAAGTAGAAAATTCAAAATGCAAAAAAGGAAAATTTTAATGATCAACGATAATTGCCCTACCCATCTAGTAATTGAACACTCATCGAATGTTGAAGATTGGCTACCGCCAAATACCACTTCGGTATTGCAACGCTTAGATCAAGGGATAATAAAAAATTTTAAAGCATTTCACCGAAAGGCACTTCTATCTAACCTAATTTCAAAATATGAAACGGACTCCTTAGAATCCATTTCTACAGCTGCATAAAAATTGAATGTATTGGAAGCCATTTTGTGGATAGGAGATGCGTGGAAGAAAGTTTCAGACGAAACCATTATAAACTGTTTCTAAAAGGCTGGATTTTCGATTGAAAACGAAATTATTGAAAACGAAGAACACGAAATTATTGGAGACGAAATCGAGTTATCGCAAATTGGAGGTTTCGATATGTATAGCTATTTAGAATGTGACATAGAAACAACTGTTTGACAAAGCATCTCCCCAGCCGAAGTCTTCACAAGTGTTTTGTAAGAGAATAGTCCAAGTATGGAAAACGTAGAACCGGATGTGGAAATCAGTGACTACAGCGATTGTGATTTAGTTCCACTGGAGCAGATGAGACCACTAACTGCAACTGAGGTATTAAATATGCTCGATAAAATAGTGACCAATTTCGCAAAAGATAAACATTCAGTAATGTTGATACCAATTACCGAAGCGAAAACTATTCTTACCGAAAAAATATTTCAAACAAAAATTAATCAGTATTTCAAAAAATAATATGCATATAAAAATTAATATTTGTTAACAATAACCGAATTCACAACTTGTTTTTAATTTTTATAGTAAATATGTATACATATAAGTATGTAAAAAAAATATTTGCTACATAAATTTGATTAATTAATTTTTTTTAAGCTGTGTATTGTGACCACTATGTAAAGTGACCAATTTTGCGTGGTCCCGACAGTGGTAACTTTAAACAGGTTCTACTGTATTATTTTGTGCTTATTTGGTGCCAAAACGTCCGTCCGCCCGTCCGTCTGTCCGTTAACATGATAACTCAAGAACGCCTTGACTAGGATCTTGAAATTTTGATCTGGGCGAATTTGTAAGGCTAAGTTCGTTAAGGGGCAAAATCGTCCTCATCTAGAGTATCATACGATTGGCTTGCAGCTGAACGTGACTGCAGTATGTTTATGCAAAATATATAATACATGCAAAAAAACTTTTAAAATGCGACCCAACATTTTTGCCCCTAAAATAAATAAAATCAGTTTTGTACGACCATGCAGCTTTTACTTCGACATGCGCATAAAACTTGGCTCTTTTTTATGGTGGCATGTCCAATCCTTTTAGGTATGTAATCTAAGGTGCCACCGTAGAAAATAAAATCAGGCACCGACGTGTCGTGTTTAAGGGAAAAATGACAAGCTTGTGTTACCTGCAAATTTCTAAACAAAACCCAGGTAGACATTTTTGGATAACGGCGATCAGCACAGCCGCTGACCAATAGGAGCTCCTGCAGCCAAATTGGACACTACGTTCAATGCACACTGTCATAGTCGCCAGAACAGGAACGAGCAAAATCCGCTCTTCCATTTCCTTTGCGTATGTCCGGCAAAAAACAGAGCCCAAGAACGTGCATTAGACGAACCCTTCTATGAGAATCTCAAGGAGATCTCGAAGAAGAAAGTTGGAGAGGATGGATATACTACTTAAACTAAACAATCACGCCCCCCCCCCCATCCTGAGTGGGTGAATGACCTTGCTGCGTCATCTTTCAATGTTTCGACTCCATAAAAACGAGCTGTTGGATCCTCGGTCATTAAAATCGAGATAACTTTTTCTTTTATACATTTGAAACATTTTACTATTGGGAGAGCACAGTGATCCTTATTAGTGACCAACATGGGATGCGATAGAATCTACCACGCCGAAAAAAGTATTTAACAGGGTGTGGAATCCAGAAATTGACAATGAGACGAAGGTAATTATTCAAGAAAGGAACATGCTTAGACGACAGTGGCAAAGAACCAGAGATACTTCTTCTAAATTCAAAGTTAACTATCTTACCAAGGTTATACGTGAGAGATTAGCTATGCTACGCAATACTAAATGGAATTCAATGTTGACTACCATTGAAAAAGGTTCACAAAAGATTTGGAAAC
The DNA here is from genome assembly GCA_951812415.1 of Beris morrisii. Taxonomy (NCBI): domain Eukaryota; kingdom Metazoa; phylum Arthropoda; class Insecta; order Diptera; family Stratiomyidae; genus Beris; species Beris morrisii. The sequence goes on along the minus strand of OX638313.1, from coordinate 92,911,546 downwards.
TGAACAAGCTTTTTAAACAACGTAGAGTGTTCCAAACTCCTTCCCTTCTTGACAACAATAAAAAACTAGTATTTAGTGACGAACGGAAAGCTGAATTGATTGCTAACCATTTCCATGCCGCAGATTTCATTTCATACTATTGTTAATGGCGCCGTTCGGAAATCAATCCAAAACATCCCGCTAATTACTGAGCTACCTTCGAATGCTCTGTGCAAACCTAGGTAAATAACAAATATAATTAAAAGACTGAAAAATAACAAAGCTCCTGGTAACGATAAACTACCTAACATAATTCTCAAAAAGCTACCTAGGAAGTCAATATTCTATTAAATTTCATCTTCAATGCTTGCTTGAAATTAAATTACTTTCCTTCTGTGTGGAAGAAAGCTGTTATTATACCTATTCTTAAACCGGGCAAAGACCTGACTTGCCCAAATAGCTACCGCCCAATAAGTTTACTTCCTACCATAAGTAAAGTTTTCGAAAAAGTAGTCCTGAGCCGCGTGCACAGCTTTCTAGAAGACTCAAAGATTATCCCGGACTTTCAATTTGGATTTAGGCGGCAGCACTCGACTAATCATCAACTATATAGAGTTACCAAATATATAAAAGAAGGAATTCATGAGAAGAAATCGGTTGGCTTGATAACTCTGGACATCGAAAAGGCCTTCGATTCTGTTTGGCACGAAGGGCTTAAACGGATAAAGGTGTAGGAGCAGGAGTTTATGGAGTGCGCCCAAATGTGAAATTCTACTGTAGCATGCACATAACATCCACTGTTTTTCAGGCGGAGACTCATGCTATTGAACTATGCATTGGAGAAAATATCAGACGGGGCTACAAAAACCAACAAATATATATTCTCTCGGACAGCAAGGCAGCAATAATGGCACTTCAGTCCGTTCAAATCTACTCCAAACTTGTTTGGAATTGCCTCCAATGCCTGATTGAACTCGGAAATAAGAACAGAGTTAGTCTCATTTGGATTCCGGGACACAGCGGCTATGTAGGTAATGAAATGGCCGACTTAATGGCTAGGAAAGGTTCAGAAGCTGACTTCATGGGACCATATCCATTCTGTGGGATACCATTAAGCACAGCCAGAATGAACATCCGAATGTGGCAAAAATCGCAAAGTGCCATTCACTGGGACTTGGTACCGGGCAACAGGCACTCAAAGCTTTTTATGCCAAAACACTCGGAAAAAAGAACATCTGATTATCTAAAATTAAGCAGATATCAGACCCGAACATGAGGAAGCATCTGAATAGGATTGGTCTCTCTGAGACTAAAATTTGCAGAATATGCAATGACGAAGACGAAACACCAGAGCATATCCTCTGTGAATGTGAGGGTTTAACTCGCAAAAGGCTTCGTCACTTCGGTCAGGGTTTCATGGACCCATCGGAATTCCTGACCATTCCTCTTCGCAAAATACTAGGCTTCATTGAAAGCGCAGGGATAGAAGAGGAATCATAATCAAACCGGGGGACGTCACAATAAGCCCAACTGTGGCTGCAGTGACAGAGGTTAACCATACCAACCCCTATTCCCAAATCTAATCTAATCTAAGGGCTTATTCATAAATTACTAAATTTTTCCTTCCCAATGTACCTTGTGAAACTTATCTTATCTAGTCTTTCTTGTCGAATCGAAGTTTTTCGGTTAAAATAAAATCAAGCATGTTCAGTTTCCACGATATTCCTGCGGGCGTCCCACAAGGCTCAAGTTTAAGCCCCACTCTATATAATGTCTTTACTTCAGATGTGCTTAAAAATTCAAACTGCGAACTAGCCGTGTTTGCGGATGATACCTGTCTCTACACAAGAGGCGACAACCCAAACACAATAATCTTAGTGCTTGAATCCTTCTTGGAACGGTTGTATCAATTCTACCACAGATGGAAAATTAAAATAAATACAACCAAAACTAAAGCAATATTCTTCACGAAAAAAAGGAAGCGAACCTATTTGCCAGACCGCGAAATAAATTTTATCGGGCAACCCATCCGTTGGTCTTCTAATTTAATGTATCTGGGCCTTACGCTCGACAATAAACTCACATTTGCTAGCCACATCGAAAATATATGCTTCAAGGTCTCAGGATGCATTCATGCGTTGTACCCGCTTATAAACAGGAAATCCTTTCTTTCTGCGGAAAATAAAGTCTTAATTTTTAAAGTAGTAATACAACTTATCATTCCCTACGGTGCTCCCATCTGGATTCAATGCGCTAGCGTTCACAAGAAAAAACTGCAGGTCTGCCAAAATAAGTGCCTTAAAATAGCAATGAATAAACCTTTCTATTATTCAACTAGAATACTACACGCTGATGCTGGTGTTTATACCATTCAGGAACTGGCCGAATCCAAACTCTCCTCATTTTTGCTACGGTCCCAGATGGTAGACAACCCGATTATTGCATCTTTTCTATAACACATATATTTACATATATATATTTAACCTATAGTAAGTAACTACTGAAATTCCCTATTATTTTCATTTTATTTCATATTAGATTGTAAGTTAGTATGTAAGTTAGTTTGTAAGTTAGGTAGGATTTAACGAGCAAGGTTTTTTATATAATTTTTCCTTGAACATGAATTAAAATAATAAACAAAGAACTAATCTTAGCAAAAAACCAAATTGTAACTACAGATGCAAAGATGTAATATCTGATCACTGAAATTGTTAATTGTACGTACTATTTTTAAAAACTGAAATAAATTTATGTTTATGAACCCAATCAACTAGAATTCGCCGTCTTACCTTCGTCCGTAATTTGTGAGTCGTCTTCATCCTTAACTTCTTGATCCTTTTTCTTTCCGGACTGCTGTACTCCGCCGGCAACAAAACTGACCGGAGCCGAGTAGTCTTTCACTTTCCGGCCACGTCTCCTTCCCGTCAATTCCTCCTCCTCTTCGGCTTCGCTATCATCCGCCCAGACTCCTAAAAATCAAAAACACATAAACGTTTCAAATCGCGAGTTATTTTAAGCCGGCCTTTCTCCAGTGCGAAACATATGCCTTACCATAGATCTGCTGGTGTTTTGTTTGACGCTTTCGACCGCGGTTCGGGTTGAATTCATTTTGCAAATCGTAGTCGGTGATTTCGAAACGCTCGTACTCGTTGTCGGACATCGTTTTGAACGCTTAATCCCGCAAACTTGTTCAAATCGTTTACAAACAAACGGTGATTTGGTTGCCAGACAGAGCGGTGACGAAGTGTCAGATCTGACAGCAGCAAGTGCAGGAAATATATCGCGACATAAGAAAGTCACATCCGTGAGGTATTTTTGTGTCATGTAAGTTGAAGAAAAACTTCCGTTTGTAACGGAAAAGTTGAAGTAATTTTGACTTAAAAAAATTACAGTGTTTGATTTTACCGTTTAGAAGCGATTGAAATGATTTCCGCACTTTTCCGATCGATTTGACCGTCGCTTTGACCACTTGTTGCCGACCAAAACCAACGGAAATTTCCCTAAAACGTACGTACAATTTCCATGCGCACTACAGTTTCGAGCAGCGTGCTCCCGTCCACCACTACACCCACCCGCTTCACTACACCCATTCCAACCCACACTACCGCATCATCGCGAAAAAATCCTAATTACAAAAGAAGTGCGCGAAACGCCGAATAAAAATGACAAAAAAGAAAAAAATGACGGATCGGTCGCATTTGTAAAAGAAAAGAATTCGCGCACGTGGAACTCGCGTTCAGTTTTTCCTCGATTTATGGCCGATTTTTAGTGATTTGAAAGTGAAAAAGTGCCCAAAACGATGGTTCAGGTAATAGAGGAGCGTTAGCGAATGAAATTCGTCGCGCCAGTTCGATGTAAACAAAGTTTTTCGCGTTTTTCCAATCGCGACCGTGAGTTTTTCTGTTGGTTCGGTCGTCGTCGATGTGGTGAAGTGCAGGACTCCGACGTCGGGGGCTGCAAGCGAACAAACTCGCGGAATTTTTATGTCAACCATTTTTTCGTCGTTGGGCCCGCATTTCAGTTGGAAAGAGTGGCGGCGGGCTTGGCGAAGTGTTTGAGTGGGCCGCATACGGAGGTGCTCCGCAATTCGAAGAACCGGGCAACGGAACAAAATCCCGGAAAGCCCTGGTGTGCGCGCGAGATTTTTTTTTTTTTGGGAAAATCCACGGGAACAGACAGAACGTAATTTTGTTTGGTTATGTTGTGGGTTTCCTTGAGAAATGTCAAAAGACGTTTGAAGCGAAGGATGCGGGTGGCGGCGACGTTCGGTGCCGCTTAAGCAACATGCTTGCTTCGGGGAGTATGGGGCCACCACAAATGCACCACCCGCGGCTCTCATGGTCATCGCACCACACGTACGAGGGTGACACCGTCTCATTCTGCTGCCGCTGCACGGTGGAACTCGTTGGGAAAAAAATTCGTGTGGACGCGACGGTGGGGGTGTTGTATAGCAGCCGTCGAGGGTGGAAATCGCGCGGCAGCCCCCTCGCAAAGAATGGCAAAAAATGATTATTGATTTTGTTGTCAGTTTGCGATTGCGATTCGCGTTGTTTTTTTTCCCTGTACGCCACTCATGGAGTTGCCTCCCGGACGGTTTTTTTCGCGTTTCTATGATTCCCCGTGTCGTTATTTAATCCGACGGTCGCGGGGAATGGGGTCCAGGTTGGGGAGTGAACTCGGTACGGGAGATTCATTTTCTGTTTTGTTATTTTTACGGTGTGTGTTAGTCCCGTTCCGTGGAACTGTCCTCCCTTAACAAGCCTTCGGACTGGCGCTAGTCCTTTTTTCGGTGGTCGTGGACTGGCGACCCACACTTGGTCCGTTCGTCAGCGCTCACATATCACATGCATTGTACGTTTTTTTACTTTTTCTTGCTATTTTTTCCCTATCCGGTTCAGTTATTGCTTTTCATGATTCGCGGACTGAAAGGGATTCCGCTTTGGAGTTCTATTTTTTTTGTTTTTGTCCCGATCAAACGACCCCGTTCCACGTTTTACTTAAAAATCGGTGGCACTCGTTCGATGATATAAAAACGAGGAACAAATCGGCATTGAATATGGGCGACGTGAGCGATTCTGGTGCCTGGGCAGTGGAGGCAAAGTATTGAATGTTCGGAATTATTGTAACATCATCGAGGATTTAATGAAGGGGTTGGAATTGGGTGCAGGCGGTGGGGGAGTATATCACTGAAAAGTTCGAATAGGAACTATTCATTTCATAGGTGGATTCAAATCAAACAAAACTCCGCTACGAATTTATCTTAAAAATATTTTGTTATGGTTCTGACTAGGTACGAACTAAAAATTTGGGACACACACAAATTGCTTGAAACTTAAGCGGCTCAGTTTCCGTGCAATGATTTTTCTTAAAAAAAACGAACGACAATTCTACTCAGGCATTCTGCAAGGACCTGAGTTCCAAAACATTTACTTTACGATTTGGATTACATTTAAATTGTTGGACTCGTTTCCCTTATATTAGCGATTTCAAGCGGAGACTTGAACGCAGAATATTACGAAGAGAACGTTAAATAATAATAATAATAGATTTAGCCCCTTCATGCAAAATGGGCGATTCCTTCCCAATTCAAAAGTTGGAGAAGAATTCGCCATTTGGGCACACTTTCTCAGCTTAGAGAACTGATGAAAATGCTGTCACTCAGCTCTCAGCTGGAAACATTTTCACCGTATCGACATACTCATGCATGTATGCCGACATTGGGCTCAATGTCCAATCAAATTACCTTAACCCGAAGGTACTCCCCAGTCAGTGCAACTCACTGGTATAAGGGGCCGTACCGAGATATACCTAGTCTAGCCATAAATACTGTTACCAAACTTTTTGAAGCACTGTTCAATAAAAGAGGTGTTATACGAGGATGAGTCAAATATAAACCGGACTTTTTTTATACACATTTATTAACAGTAATAATATTCAAATAAGACTTTAATCATTTTTCTACATAGTCTCCTGCACGCTCTACACATTTTTCCCAACGTTTTGTCAGCTTAAAAATTCCTTGTTCATAGAAAGTTTGAGGTCGAGTTGTCATCCAGTTGCGCACGCGCTCCTCAACTTCTTCATTCGCTTCAAATTTTTCGCCCCCCAAAGCTTCCTTCATGGAACCAAACAAAAAATAGTCGCATGGGGACAAGCCTGGACTATAGGGTCTCCCAATGCAGCTTAATTAATTTATCCTTTGTCAATGCAGCTGTGTGAGGTCGGGCATTGTCATGGAGGAGAATTACCTCTCTGATGGGATTTTTCCTTCTTTTGTTTCTGTAGGCGGCTTTTGCTGACTCTAGCAGCTGACAGTAGTAGGCAGCATTTATTGTACGTCGGTCGTGCAGGAAATCGATCAGTAAAACTCCTTTGTAATCAAAAAATACAGTTGCGAGGACTTTTCCGGCTGAGAGGCGCGTTTTGGCTTTCACTGGACAATCTTCGTCTTTCCGCCGCCATTCCTTGCTAGCCATTTTTGACTCGGGGGTGTAATGGTGCACCCAAGTCTCATCACACGTGACAATTCGTCTCAAAAAACTATCGCCTTCATGGTGAAATCGATTTAAAAGTTGCTCAGAAATATAAAACCTTTCCGCTTTTTGATATTCGGTCTGTGGAATTAGCAATAAAGCTCTTAAAAAAAACGTTTTATTAAATAATTAAAATTATTATTTGACTTGATCAACAATTTTAATATTCGTTAAATATTTTATCAATCTGATTCTCGCGTGATACTTTTCGATCCAGTTTTTCTTCTGCTGTTTTTTTTCAGCGACCGGTTGATTGATTTTTATTATCAATCAAAATCAAGTAACCGGTTACTTTGTCTTTATAATGTGTGAAGTGTTTGCTACATGCATTCCACATATGTTGCCCACACCCCACAGGTCAATAACCTTGGGACCCACCTGGCGCAGACTTTTCGGAAGCCAAGATGATCTGTGATGATGGAATAAGCACTACCATGGCTAATACCCACTTCTGAAGCGATTTCATCAATAGTGAATCGGCGTTCACCCTCGATTAGATTTTGAACCGCTCGAATATTGTCATCAGTTACACTTGATCTTGGGCGTCGATCGTGAGTTTCATTTTCTACACTTTCTCGTCCATTTTTAAATTTTCTAGCCCAATTAAACACTTGTGTCCGTGAAAGCGTATTGTCACCAAACTGCACCTTCAACCTAGCCAAAATATTCGATGGTGAAACGTCTTCATTTGTTAAAAATTTAATAATAATACGTTGCTCAATGGATAAAGGAACCACTTGCTCACTCATGATTGCTACTGATCAACTGGAAGAATGAGCAGCCCGGGAGCGGCTGTCCCCACTCTTAACAAACCAACCTAAGACCCCCCACCCAACCAGACCGCTCGGCAGAGTCTGAGACTCATAAAGACAAAAGTCCGGTTTATATTTGACTCACCCTCGTATGTTAAGAAATCATTGTTTATTTATTCAATGCATTGTTAACAACGGAAATTGCAACAAGTTATTCGAAGTGCCTTGTGCCTTTACACAAGCCTTTAATCGAGCTGGCCACTTATCTATGGAAGCACGCACGACTTCAATCGGAAAGTTGGCGACTGCATGTGTAACAGACTTCTTTAAGGACTCGATATTAGGATGTCTTTTAGAGCACGCCATTTACTCTAAGACAGACCATAATTCGTAATCCAGCGGATTCAGGTCTGGGCTAGAGGAAGGCCAATCTTCAGCTTTAATAAAATCTGGAACATTTTCTTCAAGCCATTTTTGGGTTGACTTCGCCTTATGACCTGGTGCAGAGTTTTGAACCTTTTGGGCAACTTGAGAAGCTTCTCTGGCACTGCGAGCATAAACCCTATCGTTTTGTTTATTAAATGTTTCTTCGACATTAAAAATTTTTTCGTCCGTAAACAAAATTTTACGGTGTTCTTGGTTTGCGTATCGGCAATGTAATCGTTTTGATTATTCCACTCTATTTTTTTTAACGAATCTGTTAGTAAATGCCCGGTAGATCTACGATAAGCACCCAACCCCAAGTTACTTTTGATGATACGTGAAATTGTTCTTTGGGGTATTTTCATCTCACGCGATAAAATTTGTTTGTTTCCGAAGATGATTACGGCGAATTCTCTCGCGCAGGGCTTTACCGCTTCAGGTGTTCGAATAGCTCGCGGACGGCCACTCCTTTGACGGTCACTTACTCCAGACGTATCATTAACTCTTTCAATAGCCCGATACACAAACATTCGGCTTATACCAAGGGTATGCAGAGTCTTAAAAATATCACTTGGTTGCATTCCTACTTTACGAAGTGCAATCACAGCAATTATATTTTCTTTGTCGCCCCAATCCCTATTCACTAAATTAAACTCAAATCGTGACAAATGCATCAAGCACAAGCGTACTATAGCGATTAGCTCAATTTCTAAGAAATGGAATATAACGGTTCCTTTCTGCAGGGTTGCCAAACCTTGTAACAATATTTATGGCTAGACTAGGTATAGTTTTCAAATATTTTAATATAGAAAAATAAAAATAAAATTATTAATAAATTAAAACAAATATAAGTGAAAAGAAGAGAGGATTGTGAAAAGTTTTAAAAATAAACACGTAATACATGCAACAACACAATCTACAACCATTCCTTAGAATCTTCGATAATCTCGAGAGCCGCCTGAATAATTATCTGTTTCCAGGTCGTTTATAAATGGAACAATTCTTAATACCGTTCCTAGTTTCGACATAGAAGTTGCTTGTTGTTCATCCGCACACCGGCCGATTGTTACAGTCAATTGGTACTAGAGAAAACCGGTCGTGAACGATTTTTAATTTGGTCAATGTGCGCATCTATATAAGCCGCCGTGCATATAGAGGCCAAAGCGAGAGTTTAGTCGCACATCAATCGAAAGGGATCTGGCCTGCCTATTAAACTGTTTAGTTTGGACGATCGTTTAGCCTCAGTGTACGCCCTTCCATATAGCTTCATAGCCATTAGCCACCCAACTAAACTATCGGGCGATTTTAAATCTCTAGTGTGCGGGTACTCTAACGACTAAACAGTTTAGTCGGGCAGATAACAATGTGTGCGGCTCGTTAAAGTTGTGTATTTCTTGGTTGTGGATCAATTTGATGGATGATTTAAGTTTCTTGTTTTTTATATTGTGAATTAGCTTTATTCGTTCCAGGCTTATGTGCTGGTGTATGGTTAGTTTCCCATAGGTATGGTAAAGTTCCTCCGATGGTGTCAGATGAGGTAAATTATATACGGCTTTAATGCACCTATTCAACGGTCTCGCAATTTTGTACAAGTTTTTTTTCGAGGTCTGGCTCCATATAAGGAGACCGTAACTTATATTGGATAGGATGAAAGCATTCTATATCACATTCTTTATTGGAACCTGTAGGTATTCGTTCCGTCTTATTACTTGAATAGCATCAATCAAGGCTGACGTATTGCTGCCTTCTTGAAACCCGTATTGGTTATTATCAAAACCAGAATATTTTTATACTCTAGATGAAATCATATAGAGTATTATAAGTTTAATCCAGCCCAAAAGTTTGTAACGCATAGAACCAAGCCTCGGACGAAAAAAAGTTATATATTATTTTTTGTTTATTTGTAGCCAAAAACCTCAAATCCGCTTGACGTCCGTCCGTCCGTGAACACGATAACTCAAGAACGCCTTCACCTAGGATCTTGAAATTTTGAATCTGGATGTTTGGTTAAATTTGTAAGGCTAAGTTCGTTAACAGGCAAAATCGTCCTACTCCTTCGGGTAGCTGCCATACAAAATGTCCTTAAAACACGTGTTCAAGAATATTGGCCGATAACTTCAGAAGGGTTTAAGCTACGACTTTGAAATTTTGTTTGTGTTATTTTTCCAATAGTTCGAGCTAAATGTATGATTATGAAGAAAATCCTGTTAGTCCTTCGTGTAGCTGCCATACAAATATCCTGTCAAAATGTATTCACTTAATTTACGAAACTTACTATAACTCAAGTAATCGTTTAGCTACGAATTCGGAATTTTTTAGAAATTAGTTTTGAGTGAAAACAAAGTTCGAGTTTACTAGTCAGCGACAATTATTTTTTTATTATTTTTTGTTTATTTGTGCCCAAAAACCTCAAATCCGCCTGACGTCCGTCCGTCTGTCCGTTAGCACGATAACTCAAGAACGCCTTCACCTAGGATCTTGAAATTTTGAATCTGGATGTTTGGTTGAATTTGTAAGGCTAAGTTCGTTAACGGGCAAAATCGTCCTACTCCTTCGGGTAGCTGCCATACAAAATATCCTTAAAACAGGTGTTCAAGAATATTGGTAAATAACTTCAGAACTGATTAAGCTACGGCATTGAAATTTTGTATGTGTTATTTTTCCAATAGTTGGAGATAAATATATGATTATGAAGAAAATCCTATTAGTCCTTCGTGTAGTTGCCATACAAATATCCTGTCAAAACATCTTCACTTAATTTACGGAACTTACTATAACTCAAGTAATCTTTTAGCTATGAATTGGAAATTTTGAACAAATTAGTTTTGAGTAAAAACAAAGTTCAGGTTTGCTAATCAGCGAAATCCTTTAATCCTTCTGGTAGCTGCCATACAAAATGTCCTTAAGACACGTGTTCAACAATATTTTTCGATAACTTTTGAACGCTTCAAGCTACGAATTTGAAATTTTGTACACGTTCATTTTTAAATGGTTCCAAGGAAAAGGATAAATATGTAAAAAATCGAGTGAGTCCTTCCTGCACCTCCCATGTGAAAGTCCTTCAAAAAGGAAATTTTTTTTCGGTGACTTACCCAGTTCAAGATATGAAATTAAACACTGAATATTGTCTTTTAGTTTTGAGTAGCAATCTAATGGCAGTCCTTAATAAAGGGTACAACATGCACACACGTAAATCTACTTTATCCCCAACTACAATATAAATCGGAGTTCAGTATTCATCTAGAGTATTATACGATTGGCTTGCAGCCGATCGTGACTGCAGTATGTTTTTTATAAATTTTAGGAGCCTCCTGTTAGCTTTTTCGTAGATTTTGCTTACCGTGCTGATTAATGCTATTGGTCGATAGTTATTCGGATCTTTGTTTGAACCACCTTTATAGATGGGAGATCAGTGCTGTTTTCAAATATTTTAATGCTAAAAACTCGAAATTCCTTAAATTAAGCGAGAAAAACGCAAAAAACAAAATCAATTTGAATTTTGTGGTTCTATGTAGAAGTACTATAGGATAGAGTTGGACAAGCTGTTTTGCGCTCTGACTCGTCCTCCGAGCACAAAAGTTTATATGTAGTGAACCTAGCTTCTTCCTGTATTTCTAAGTGTAGAGGTGCTAGGTTGAGAAGCACCTCTAAAGGTACTGTCCGTCGCGGTCAGCAGTAACTGCCGGCAGTAAACTACTGCTTCAGGCAAAACTAAGCTATCCTGTCTGTTTGAGACTGCTCGGCAGTTCACGGTCGTGACGTCATCGACTCGGCCGCGCGACTGCTGATACTTGACTGCTCCGTGACCAGCAGTGGCGGCTCGTGCCTTTCTTAGCAGGTGAGGCTGAGTTGGAATTTTAAAACACGACTTTGTCGGACTAAAACTATATGTGTAAGGACGTCGATTTACTGCGGAAAGTCATTAAGCAACATTTTCAAAACAAAAAATCACTAGTAACTTGATGACTTTTTCCTCTGTAAAATGGTGAGGCTCAGCCTCACTAGCCTCATGCGGCGAGCCGCCACTGGTGACCAGTGCAGCAGTCGCGTTCAGTACAAGTAAAAACTTTGGATTACAATATCTTCCGAACCAATTGTACCAGGAAGATAAAATGTGGTTTCTGTATATAGGACTACAAGTAGAGTGTATTGAAAATAACATTTTTGAGCGCGGTGAGTGGAGCACGGAAGTATGGAGATAGCCATTTTTCACAAAATTGAATTTTTATCTCTCAAGAACCGTACCAGATATGATCTCAGAAATTTTACAGGAGTTAGGCTTAGTAGACCTCTAGCAGGAAAAACAATTTTGGGGTCATGGTGAAGTGGGTGACCGTGGGAGTGGGTGGAACGAAAAGATTTCTGATTTTTAATGTAGGATTTAACAGAAAAGTTAAGTTAAATCCCCACACTAAAATTGAGTTTAATGCCAACTATTCGGAAAAGTGTAACTTTACTCCGAAAAGTGGTGGATGTTGTAGAACTTCGTTTCGGAGCCCAAATAATTCCATTTTTCTTAGAGTTTAGAGCCACTATATCCTAGAAAAATAAAATTTTTGGTAACGGCAGCAAGGTACGGGGGTGGGGTGTTTTTTATATAAAGTTAAAACTTCGTACGTATATGTAGAACTACTACAGGAGTAATTAAAGCCGAAAAAAGTTCAGAATTATATTGGTGTACAGAGCTGGAGTAAAAAAATTTCCGCGAAAAGGGTTTTTCGCACATTGTCATGAATTTCATTATATTGTTACGTGCAAGCCTGGCAGCCGCGCACCTCGATCGATTACGAATAGGGAAAGAGCAACAACCGAATACCTAGTTGCAAAATAACGCAATCAGAAACTTAGCTGAAGTATTTAAGGCGAAACAACACAATTGTATCTCCCTTCTTATCGAATGCTCTCCAATGTACTAGAATCCAATGAGGATCAAAGTCGAAAGATCTCAAGCTCACTGGAACCCTCTACATACACCACCGAATGAAGATCAAAATCGAAAGCTCTAAAGCTTTCGAGAAACATCCAGACACATCACCGATCGAACATTCAAGTACATCCTAGACTGCAACCGGCTAGTATAAAAGCAGGTGAAGCTTTCAGCGAAGACAGTAATTTTTATTACGTCGACTGTGACAACCAGCGTGTATACGCGACCGTGTTGGTAGAAAGCGATCGATTGAGTGTGATCGAATCAAGCGATATAGATAAGCGGGCGGTATTGCCATATAGTGCGAATAATTGTGCGAACGAAATTAAAGTGCGAAAAATAAATACTCACTTATTTTTATTTTAACCGAATTGTGTTTTACTTGAAATCCCGGCGAACCCCTAGCTCGCAACAATATCTTTTAGACATGTCCAGTTATCCAATTAATTTTACTTCTGTGGGCTCCATCTAAAAGCACCTAGAAACATTTTTTAAAATTTGTTGATATCCAACCCCTAAGTTGGTGAAAAGTGGTTCTGTTCATTTCCACGACTCCGATATATTTCTTAGGTCTCATTAGACGATATATCGAATTTAGTCACTTATAAAGGTTTTAAATATAAACAGGAAAAACCGATGTAAGCATTTTTCGATATTAAAGCTCCTGGGGTGTAACGCATTGTTCAAGTTTTCACGAATTCCGAAAATCTTTTAGGTTTAATCATCATCATCAATGGCGCGACAGCCCAAATCGGGCCAGGGCCTGCAGGATACATTGTCTGAAGTCATCTCGGTTCAGCGCCCCCCGCGTCCTCCAATTTGTGCATCTAAGAAGCGATCTGCAATCTACGTCAACTGAGTCCTCGTATCTTTTCCGCGGTTTTCCCACCGGTCGTTTGCCATGAGCTCTACCTTTCAGTGTGCGTTTGGCAATTCTTCCGTCGTCCATTCGCTCCACATGGCCTGCTCATTGTAGCGAAATTTTATAAGAGTCGATGCGGATGGGTCGTCATAGATGTTATACAACTCGTTGTTGTACCAGATACGCCATTCAGTGCCTTCTCTTACTGGTCCCAAAATTCTTCGAAGAATTCGTCGTTCAAAAGCGTCTATTGATTTTTCAAACGCTTGGGTGAGAGTCCACGTTTCGCTTGCACAGGTCTTATATGTATATGCGAAGTTTGCTCAGCCTGTGCACTTTTTTCGATTTTAAGATCGGGAGAACCGTGAAATACGCCTTATTTGCTAGTGTGATCCATTGTTTTACTTCGTCTCGTTCGTTGCCGTCTATTACAAGGTGTGATCCCAAGTATGAGAAATGATCCACATTCTCCAGGTTGTAGTCCCCACGTTCATATTTTGTCTAGTTGGCGCGTTTCTTCTCGTTTGGGTCATGAACTTGGTCTTATTCTCATGGACCCTTAACCCGACATCCTTTGCCGCTGAGTCTAGACAATGGAAGACTTCCTTCGCGCCTGAAACAGATCTGGCCATGATGTTTATAACATCCGCGTACACCACTAGTTGAGTGGACTTGATTAGTAGGGTACTTCTGGTATCAACGGGTACCTTTCTGATGACATATTCTAGGGCGATATTGAAGAGCATGGGAGCGAGTCCATCTCCCTGCTTCAGGCCGGATTCTGTTCGGAAGCTTTGGGTAAGCTCGTTTTGTATCCTTACTTGAGATTCAGTGTCAGTCATGGTCATTTTTGTTAATCGGACGAATTTTGATGGGATTCCGAAGTCAAGCATTATTTTATATAGTACATTACGATCTAAACTATCGTATGCCTGTTGGAAGTCCACGAAGATCTGGTTCACGTCGATGTTATACTCCCAGCATTTTTCTAGCACTTGTTTGACTGAGAATATCTGGTCAATAGTCGATCGTCCGGTTCTGAAACCACCTTGGTATTCGCCGATAATACTTTCAGTATAAGGCTTTAATCGATTCTGAATTACTTTCGTCAGTATTTTGTAGGACGTAGACAACAATGATATGCCTCTGTAATTTTCACATCGCAGTTTATTTCCTTTCTTATAGATTGGACATATAATGCTCTGGCGCCAGTCGTCGGGTATTTTTTCTTCAATCCAAATTTTTGTCATGATTTTGTGTAGGAGATTGGCGAGGTATGGACCACCTCGCTTTAGAAGCTCCACTGGTATTGCATTAACTCCAGGTGATTTGTGTATTTTTTGGTCGCGCAGGGCTGCATCCACTTCTCCGACAGTGGGTACCGTAGTTGATGCCTGCTCATCAGATGTTGCACTTGGTGTAATAATTGGGTCGGCGGCCGTCACTCTGTTCGGGTTTAGCAGCTTTTTAAAGTACTCAACCTATCTTTGTTTAATTTGTTCTGAGTCACTAAGGATACGTCCTTCCTTGTCTTTACAGAGGTTTGTTCGTGGCTTATAGCCTTGTCTTATTTGTTTGACGGCAGTATATGCGGATCGTCGTTGCCGTTGATCCAATCTTATCCGAGGCTGTAGTCCTGCTTTCGGAGCAATAGGTTTATTCTGGGAATGAGTTGTTAGCCCATCGCCCAACCCCCAACCATTGAAAGCATTGAAAGTAGAAGCAGGCAAATTTGATAAAAGTGATTTTATATTTTTAAGTTTCATTTACACTTACCTTGTCGCGAGAATCCAATACATTTTTGTAGGCAATCGATCTGATCGCGGCGAACTCGTCTCAAAAATTAATTCTATTTATTATGACCACTAATCTGTACTATTGTTTGTATCGTTGATTAGGCTTTGGACGATTATGACGTCCAGCAGGACCTACCGCAAGCCTTACAGCTTCTAGGTGAAATGAACAATAATGTGAAGCAAGTGTCGGATTTGGTCGAAGGAATGCTACAGAGGGTCAAGACTGGCGAAATATCAACCGAATATGGTCTTAGTTTTCTTGAAATTAAATATCACATGCTTTTAAATTATCTCATAAATTTAACGTATGTTGTTTTAAGAAAATGCTCGGGTAAGCTTGCAATTTCAACCTTTATCTACTCAGTGAAATGATTGTTTGAACGATTTTTAACAGGGCAAACAATAGAACGCGATCCTTCCATAGACAGGCTTATCGAAATTCGTACAGTTCTTGAAAAAATCCGACCCATCGACTACAAACTTCGCTATCAAATTGACAAATTGGTGAAAACGGCCGTTACGGGAGCAACCAGTTCATCCGATCCAATTTCGTTTAAGCCAAATCCAAGCAATTTAATATCACAGTTACCGGAACAGGGTTCAAGTTCAGAATCATCGTCTGAAGATTCCGACGAAGAGGTTTCGAGGAAAAAGACTACGACAAGTAAAAGTGAACCGAAGACTGGTGTTTATGTTCCGCCAAAGCATACAGCTGTACATTACGACGGAGAAGAATCAAAGGTGGAACGCGATAGAAAATTATTGGAACGTGCCCGAAAGAGAGCACTATCGTAAGTTCGAGCGTTTCGATAGAAAAACGATTTTTTATTCATTTAATTTTAATTGTTAGATCTTCAATACTGCAAGATTTGAAGGAGGAATATTTAGATGTCCCGACCGAAGTATCATCGGGCTCGCGAGCACAACAAATCTTATCGAAAGCACAAAAGGAAAAACAGGAATACGAGGAAGCCTATTTGACACGACTTCCTGTTACCAAAGCTGAAAAGCATCGGCAACGTAAATTGACTACATTAGGTAATTTATCAAAATCGAAATTTCGATGGTTCTTCAAATTGTAATTAATTCGAAATGTACAGGAACACTTGGCGACGAAATAACGAGCTTCAGCGACATCAGTGCTTTGCACGGTGGCAATCCGAGCAGCAGTGGTGGTGCAGGAAAGAAGCGAAAGAAAAAAGCATCGGGAAAAAAACGTGGCGGTAAGAAGAAGAGATTCCATTGAATTTTTCTTTCAAAGAATCTCCGAAACGACCGATAATTGTGTCCCGGTAATTCTTAAAAGCTCCTTTTTTTCTCGAACAAACAAGAGCTGAGTCAAAAAAGAAGATATTCTCCATAGTTCCAAAGTCTGAATGTAATCATAGCCATCGTAAAGTATTCAAGTTTTTTTTTATATTATTGTAGATAATTGATTATTGTGTTTCATAATCGATTCATTGATTGTTTATTGTTCAAATTTTACCATTCTTCGAATTATTCTGCTGATAACAAAGATCCCTAGTTACAATCATTGAAACAAACTTATTTCCTATTACTTTTTTATTGATCACGATGATCGAAATTTATTTTTGTTCGTGTTTTGTTTGTAGTTTGATCATTTTTTCTTCATATTATTAATGTTTATTTGCTCTTCTTTGAAAGAAATGTTTAAGTTGATCTTTAGTCAAATAATTTTGTTTCTTATTATTACTGCATGAATTTTGCTGCAGCAAAATGTTGTGCTTAATTTCAATCGATTTTTATTTTTAAGGGTTGTCACTTGAATGGCTACGAAATTATTTTCTGTTTTTCTTGGTTATGTTAAATCAAACTCTGCCTAAACAAAGGCTGTTGTTTTAGTCTTTTTAGTTATTATTTTTTTTATAATAAAATTAATTTTATATATGTATTAAATTTTTTTTAATTTTTATTTTCTCGTCAGTTTTGGTGGCATCTGTCTCCGATTTTCTGAATTTTTCGAATACAGTTAAAGTTCTTTAAGTCTAAAATTCAATGCAACCGTAATCCTCCTTCGGTTTTTTATGACCCCAGGCAAGTAATACCGCTCTTCTGAGAAACTGCTTCAAATGTCCTTTTTTTATACGTTCTTGGCTCGGAGAAATTCCAACACATGACTTCAGTGATTGCAGACTAGCGCGCTTAGCCACTAAGACGCCAAGACTTCTTTCACGCTCGGTCACTAATTGCTTCGATATAAAGCGAGCTCGTTTCGATCATACCATTGTCTTTTAGTGAGGAAACGTTTCAGAAGGCAATCGTTCTCAGTCAAACAAAAAAAAGGTCAATACTGTTGAATTCATGCGTATTCGAGGCCGTGTTAGAAGTCATTTTCATATTCTGAAATTTCAACATGTTTAATTGAAAAAAAATCCGAAAGTTTCTCATTCGAAACCAAACCAACTTAAGAAAAGGTGCCTATATACCCGTGTACCAATCGTAAAGCCAATACAATGTAAGTCGCTCGAGCCCTGCCCCAAACTGCACTTTGATACGGTATTTCCGGTAGTCTAAAATACTGATTTAGAAGAAGCACAACATTTACGAATATTTTAATCAGTTTTAAGACTACAAAACTGAGTCATTTAATTTTTTTTTTGGATTTACAGCGCGGCAGCCCAAATTTGAGGTCCGCAAGTTTTTATTTCCAGTGATAGGCCTAACATTTGATGTAGGGGCAAAGATATTAAAGGATAATTCTGGACGGATGTAGAGAAAGCGTGTAACCATGGCATGAGTTTATTTTGAACCAGTGTGTTGTGTATTTTAATATCAAAACTAGGTTCCTGTGAAACACGTCTTTATTCCATGACGGGTTGATGTCGAGAGGGCGAGAGCCGTATCGGAACAATCCAAGCTCATTGATAGCGGAATTGCCAGCACAACTCCTATATAACCTCTGTTAGATATCACGGAGCTCTTCAATAACTAGTGGCATCTGTATGAAAGACTGCAATACAAGAAAGTACCATTAATTAAAGCTATGCTATATCGGCTTGGAAGATACGCGCGGCTCCCTGTATCAAGTACAGACACACTACCGTTGTGTTACCACAGAATCATAGAATCCGGTCCTACTCACTGAAACATCTTAAGCTTTCAATGAAGTATTGAATTCGCGTAGCCTCCGTTACGGTCAGACTATCGAATATCGGGCTCCTAGCTATGGTGCTGGTATTCTCCCTTCTGAGCGAAATTAGTCTATTAGAGCGTTTCAGATTCTTCTTGAGCCAGATCTGTCTCGCAATGTGACATGTCCATCCTAAAGTCTGAGTCCAATTTAAGTATAGGTTTATATTTTGCAAGAACACACAGATTTTGATTTTCCGACATAATCTGAAGGGTTGTACGGTGTCGAGCGAGTTCGTCGGCCATACAGTTACCTGGAATTTCCTTATCCTGGCACTCGGCACATATGAATATTGAACTGTGCCGCTATCTTCTTGATCGACATGCCGCGGCAACCCTTGATGTTGTAGAGGATATATTTTTGCTAGTAACGTGCAGGTGTCACATTGTCCAGTAGCGTAGCCAGAAATTCCTTAATTAGGGCTCATATTTTTACAGACGTCGAAATACCTTTAACAAATTATGCACAGCTACTTTCTAAATACTTAGATGAAAAAAGGATAGAAAATCCATGAAATGAACGACTGGCTATGAACTGCGACGTACCTTCACAGCAGTAATAATCAGTGATAGTTTCTAGAGTACCGTCACCTACAAAACTTTGGGATAGCCCAGACGTGAAGGAAGTTTTCCACTGTCTAGACTCAATGGCAAAGAATATTGAGTTAAGGGTCAATGAAAATAAGACCAAGTTCATGAACCAAACAGGAAGAAATGCGGCAACCAGACAAAATATGACCATGGAGGATTACATCTGGCCATGATGTTTATGTCATCTGCGTACTCATTGAGTGGACTTGATTACTAGGGTACTCCTGGTATCAACAGGTACCTTTCTGATGACATATTCCAGGGATTTAAAAACATGGGAGCGAGTCAATCTCCCTGCTTCAGACTAGTTCCTTTTCGGAAGCTTTGAATGAGCTCATTTTGTATCCTTACTTGGGATTCAGTGTCAGTCATGGTAATTTTGGTTAATTTGACGAATTTTGATAGAATTCCGAAGTCAAGCATTATTTTATATAGAACATTCCGATATCGTTCGTCTGCTGGTCTACGAAGATCTGGACAGCATTTTTCTAGCACTTGTTTCACTGAAAATATCTGGTCAATAGTAGATCGTCCGGTTCTGAAGCCAACTTGGTAATCGCCGATAATACTTTCTGTATATGGCTTTAGTCGTTTCTGAATTACTTTCGTCAGTATTTTGTTGGATGTACACAACAATGATTTGCCTCTGTAATTGTCACATAGCAGTTTATCTCCTTTCTTAAAATTGGACATATAATGATCTTCCGCCAGTCAGGTATTTTTTGTTCAATCCATTCTGAATAACAAATCTAATAATAAATTTTCTGCAGTCAGCCATGCGTTGGATAAGTGAAGATGAAAGTGTTGTTGACAAAAGACAGTTTACTATGTACCTACCGCCTTTTTTTCCATGCTTAAATCTTCGCATGATCTGTCCTCAACCCATACTCAGGATCAGCATTGCGTCTCATCAAATTAAATTTGGTAAAGCGATTCGACCTTCTGCATTCCATTCGAATTATGTATCCGGTTGCGGAACCCCTTAAAAGTAAAGGACGAATAAGTTACTAAGGGCTCTACTTCCCTTTTTCAGCGGCAATAAAATACGGGTCAAACCTATTTTATGTGTTTAATTTTTACATAGTGGTGCTGACAAAGCAATTGGTCGGATTGTGACACTCATTACATAAACGACTGTTTACTGAAGTATTTTCATGTGTAGTCTATTTCGCATTGTATCAATTACTCTGAAGCGTCACAGCCTAGGCCGTGTTTCAGAACTCCAGCTGGTCATGGACTTATCACCCGCGGTCTAAATACAGTAAAAACATTTGAAGCAATAACAGAGCGCCGTTACTACGCTATGAGGAGGTCATATTGGAACTGCAGTCACAGCCGTAGACCCGGACTACATGGTCCGGTTTTTTACTTGTTCCGAAGAGAATTCTAGTCGGTATAGAATAGAGCCTTCCGAGACAAATGCAAACCATGTTCAACAGAAATGTTTGAAAATAACCTAACGATGTAGTCCGAACCTAAGTCGGGCCCACTGTAAAAACAGGAAAACCAACTAGTACTACCTTTTGCTTCGCATCTACGTGAATAACCATCCCCGATCGGACCCAATATATAAGATTCTTGCTAACCAATTGCTGAAAATTTGTCTAAGGAAAAAAATATACTATGAACTTCTCAGTTTCGAGCTAGGGAATATTCGACTTAAAGAACAATATTTTCTGTACGTCGTTGAGTCGGCGCTCAAGTCGAAAAAAAACGTAAACAGTTAATCAACAATCCGCAGTCGTGTTCTCGACAGGTCTACGTATTTTGTAAAGCTTAATACAAATAAAAATAATCATATACACTCGCTGCCAAGAATCAACCTGTATATGTCTGCATATTAATTTCATAAAAATTTATCTTATCAGTGAAATACCATCACTAGTATTCCCTTTTCAATAAGCCCGTTCTCGATATTATGTTCGTTAGCCGTATTAAAGATAAATCTCATTACCGGACTCCATCCATATTACAAAAAAAAAAACTTATATTTTAAATTGTTTCATTGCCTTTCAAATCTAAAAAAAAGTTTTATTTAAAATAAACAAAATAAATTTTGTTTAATACCGATAATGCCACATAGTCGAGAAAAAAACCACAAAATAGACAAAAAAGTATGAAATAAAACTAAAAACACACAATGAGCCTTTTATGTATTGATACGCTGTTTTTAGGAGTCCAAACAACAAACAAACAATAAAACCTGACAATTTGATTTTAACTGTAACAACACAAATTGTTTGTGTATTTTTAAAATGGTTGCCTTAATTATTATTAAAACAAACAAAATATTGTAGTAATTACAAAGTGGTAATTTTGTGTGAGGTCAGTTTTAATTTTATCGAGATTTTGATCACAAAAATTGAATGGAACATATGACTACTTGCAATTTTTATTAAATTTTAAGTAATTTGTTAAAAAAAATAAACACGGACAGATATTCACACGAGCAATGTACTGGGCCGTGGTGTAGAATGTATAAGCTTTCTAATTCTGGGTTTTTGCCAACCAAACCATCTTTGCTTTAATTATTATCGTATAAAGTTAAACTTTTATCAGCCATTTCCCCATACTTCAGACAATGCAGGAAGGAAGGAAATACATTGAAATCCTGGAGGAACTTGTTGTGAACGGAGGCCTTAGAGTGAATATTTTGACTTGAATGATAAACAAACTAGCGAGTTGATGGGAACAATCGCCACGGAAATATCTGAACAGAAGAGCAATTCGGTTCGACTTGGCGAACTAGTTACGGCTGGGCAAAGTTTCGATAAAATATTTAGTAATTATCAGAAACGCCAGAAATCTTTAGAATTGAAATGTCCTTCGAAAATTGGATCATCCACCTACGTGATGGCTTACTCTCGTAGAGATATATGTACTGGAGATGACGAGCATAATGTTTTGAAGCCAGACGATTCCACGCAAAGGACCGGCATTTAACACTATGCTACTATTAGCATCTTACTCACATTTATATTATACTACGGTCTCGAACACGCAAAACACCATACATTTGAATACTAAGCTACTATTTGCATTTCACTGCCACCTGGCATCAAACGCTTCATACAAAATCGTTCAATCTGGCTTCAAAATGCTTCAAAGTGCTTCCATACAAAAACGGCGTCTTATCGTCTCCAGTATTTATATCTCTATGCTTACTCTTCAACATGTTGAAGAATCTAGATGGTACTTTCAGTCCAATTGAGTGAGTTGGCCTCTTCGATAATGTTACTTCGATTGAATCTGTGAAGTCGGTACGCCGTGGTCAAAACTGTGATGACTTTTGAGATGCGACATAGTCTTTTATAACCTAATGGAATAGATGGTTACGCAATGAACTCTTCATTCGGGCGAATGAGGAATCAGGTAGACTAAATGATTGAAGTTGAAGTAATATAGCGACATAACATACTCTGTCAAAACTCAAGAAATATCAAGATCGGCTCAATTTTAAAAGTCTAAATGATCAATAGGACGCCTGTTGACCGTTTCGAGCCTCATTCATTTTAGCTGCCTAAATTACGGCACAAATGTTCGCCTTTGTTCAGAAGTCGGAAATGAATTCTCTGTTGTTGAGGAGTTTGAAGGATGAAAGGATGAAGGTATGAAATTATTTTTTATCGATCCAACGAGTGAACAAAAATTTTTCAAATCCTTTATTTAAAATTAGGTTTAGAGAGGTGATCTATAACACTGTGCCACAGCAAATGACGAAATATCTCTATGGATCTATTATAGCTCCCTCGTACGTAAACAGAGTCGACGTAGTTACTGATTCCAGATATTGTTCTTTCTGCTGAAGAGAGAAGATCGTAGTAACTATCGAGTAGATCGTTCAAGACGATTTTCTCACAAGTTTCGACACCTTGTTCGAAACAGACTAATTTAACAACTGTGTACTGTGTCGCACCAGCAACATAGGTCTGTCATGGTAATACCATTTTCCCTATGTCCTAGCGGACTGCGACTAATTATTACACCTATCCACCTTGTTTGATAATTTTTCTGTCGTGGTAAAAAATAAAGCTCCAGTTTAGATCAACTTTATCAAGCATGCATGCAACCAGAAAGGCTCGCCTTGATGCATTCAGAATGCCTGAGTACTTCTTCTGTATCAATAATACCCTTCTTCCTTTTGATGGGGCATAGAACCAGTTTATCAATCACTTTTATGCTCATCTTCGACCGCCTTATTGCCTTTTTTTCTAACCTTTTATTGCCGGGAAAGTCACAGATTTTCAGGGAATGTCCTTTAGGATTGAAAACATATTGCGTTCTATGTTTTGGTTAAAGGTTCAGCTCAAATTGGGCCTTCCTCGACAGGATACTGATATACCACCTTCAGTCATCTAGATCCTGTTACCGCTTCCTCCTGTGGTTTGCTATACGATTGAGTTCCAATATTCTATACCCTAACATGTCTAGAGATTCTCCTGCGTATTGCTAGAAGCTAGATGCTTTTTTTCTATGACTCCTTTTGAAGCCTAGAGCTGTATCAAGCCTCTAATTCAAGCATCAAAAGTGATTTCAAACTCACGTTCTTCGGATTGGTGTACTAGGCTACTAAGACTCTAGAATTCATAAATATGTACACAACACTTGCAACGAAAAAATTTTAATATTAAATAATTTCGTTGGAGATAACGTGTAAATTACTTTAGTGAGAACAATTAAATTTTTAACATAAATGAGAAAGAGTGAGTATCAAAGGCAAAGTTCTATAATCTCAATTAGTTGCCACAGAAAAGTTGTAAAAGCAAGTAAAAGTTTCTGCTAGTCCCTCGATAACTTCATTATCGTATCTTCTTGAAATTTTGAAATGGAACTTTAAATTAATCTATTAAGGGCGCACTTAAAGTTTATGGAGTTGAAAAACTGTGTCTTAGATGGTGACGAATATCTGCAACATAGAAGGAGAAGAGCAATTGATTGTACACTGTACAACTACAGTTTACAACTAAATTAAACTTTCCTTCGTAAAGGTTTCAGCAGCTTACTATACTCTTATTAAAGCTTCACTTTGGTAATGATTGTAAAAACATTTCAACTTGCGCTTGCGATAGTTCTTGAAGAAAATTTAATAAAAATCTTTGTTTGGAAAAGAATAGAACTTTTTTTTATCCGTCGAGCCGGATTTGAATCAACAACCAAAAGAAGTGAGTAATAACTTGAATTGCAAAATATTTTATTCACATTTGTCAAGAAAACTGCACTCTAAAAACAGAATGTAAAAATACTTTGTATTAAAAGCAAAAATAAGTGCAAAAATGTATGTAATTGTACGTCTTATTGACGTATAACCGTTTTTAGCGCACATATAGGTAATATTACACAATAAGGTGGACAATTACATCTATTTTGCTCTACAAAAAGAGTAATTTTAGGCGTCATGATTATATTAGACCATTAATAATGTAAATTCACGCTTAGTGTAATTTTACTTTAAATACTGTGTAATATTTTTATTGCACTTGCTTTCGGTGCACCTGGTACCAGGTTCGAGTCTGCTTGTAAGTAATTTTCGAGAATGGGATTGGGTGCCGGACTACCAGTTCAGTACTTGAGTTAAAATCGGGGTAATAATCACGGACGATTATTGTGTGATTATTGTGCCATTGATTATTATTACTGTGTAATATTACGCCAGAATAACTAACAACTAAGTTTCCTTGAATGTTTTCATCATTTCATTCCACTTCACGTCATTCCTTTTGTTGGGTGTTAGGAATTAAAGCAGCCAAATGTTTTTACATTACATCATTGATGTATATTTATTTTTTAATTTTCCCTCTAATTACGTAGGTTGCTACTTAAGTTTTGAGATATGGCAATACTGATGTGAATACGTCAAATCTGACATTGTCGACGTAAAGTTTGACATATTTAGTGGTGAACGTACTTTCACCACTAAAAATGTCAAACTCAGAACGTCATACGAGTGCTATTTGTGTTGTTTACAGATACTTGAAATATTCATCTTGGTCGAAAAATGGAATTAAATCGTGAACATTTTCGTGCGATGATTTTCTATGACTTTCAACGTAGATTAAACCAACAGCAGTGTGCCGATTAACTCGGTTCGACTTTTGGTGATGAAGCACCATCTCGAGCCACCGTGTTTCGCTGGTTTTCTGAATTCAATCGTGGTCGCACTTCGCTACAGGACGAATTTCGTGAAGGTCGTCCAAAATCGGCAGTTGTGCCAGAAAACATCGATGCTGTGCGTGAACTGATATTGCAAGATCGTCATGTGACATACCGTGAGATTGAGGCGTTCCTGGGTATTAGTTCCACTCGCATACATTCAATATTGTATGAACATTTGGCTGTCAAATAGATTCGTTCGCGTTGGATACCGCCAAAGCCCTCTGAACTATAGCCGCGCAGCTGAATTGAACATAAAAAACCAGAGTCATAACAAACATGATAGCTCCATACAAATCGCAACCATTTTGTATGGCGGGTGCATGACTTGGATGATAAAAACCAAGTTTTCTATTAAAGTGCAAGCTTTTGTTAGACAAAGCAAAGTTAAATAGCTTATAAACATATTTAAAAATGAGAATTAGACAAGTTTTCTCATCTGGAATTGAGTTTTCATAGAAAAAATTAGGTTGAAAAAAATATCGCAATTTTCAGCAATGTCGGCATTCTGCCATTTAAAAAATGTGCAGTTAAATTGCTTATTTTTTGAAAGATAATTGTTGTTATATGAAACACATTGTATATTCCTATGATCTTGAATATTTGTTATTCAGTTATTGACTCTAGAGGGTTCGTCAATTCCAAAGTTTTGTATTAAAACACCGCGCTTTGGGATAATAAAATATTGTTACGAATTCGTTCCAAAAAGATTCTCCAATGAACCTGGTATATTTTCTCGTTTTGATCCGTGACGTCACACAGCACATAAAAAACGAGGCATTTCTCACAACGAACTGTCATATGTGCGCGGCTTGAGTTTAAGTCGGCGCTGATACCGCATAATTTGACAAACGCTCAAAAAAAAGCTAGTGTCGATTGGTGCAAAGAAATGTTGAAAAAATTCAAAAGTGTGTTGATCTTCATGGAGAAAATTTTGAAAAACGATAAAGCCATTTTTTACTATAAATATTTGTTTTTATTTGTCTATCTCAAAACTTTAGTAGCAACCTACGTACACGAGCATGTAATTAGAAGCAAGTATCGATAGAAAACATTTGCCAACTATAATAATTGTAAATTTACTCAAATATTTCTTAGATTGTGTACCTTTTCCTATTTTATAATATTTTACGGATTGGTTTTTGCTTGACCCCACCACCCTACGAGACTTCGATTTGTGAACCGAAAAATATTCACAGTAAAAACCATAAGTCAAATAGTTGCATCAATTCCGCATTAACTGAGAACGGGTTAAGCTACGGACCTCAATTTTTTCCTACGGTTATTTTTCACTGTTTTCAAGTAGAAGAATGAAGTTTTTAAAATCCATGTCCTCTTAAGAGTAAAGATTTTACTCGTGAATACGTTGAAGAATTTAGATGCTATTTTGAGTCCAATTGTTGTATCTAATTTGGAAGGAGGTGGTTGAAGAATCGAATTCCATAAAATCAGGGACGTCATTTGTGGGGGGGCATTTACCCTCCCACCTGAATTATGTATTTTTATAGATTATACATAGCATCCGCATATTTATATATAAAAATATATACAAACATAACAAACAACCCCCCCCCCCCCCCCCCAATATAAAACTGAAATGACGTCCCTGCATAAAATACTTCGCGTAACTACCATACAATTCCCACTTTTGTGGAACCTCGCTCTGAATGGGGCACTGAAAGATCTTAACGACTCGGGGTTGGAGGTTGTAGCCTATGCCGATGACGTGGTGATCGGGAAAGTACACAAGCACGCTGTCGGAGCTTACGACGCGGGCTCTTAACAAGCTACTAAACTGGTCAAGAACCAGAGGGCTCAAAGTTAACCCTTTAAAAACGGAACTGGTTCTTTTTACTAGGAGAACAAAGATTCAACAGTTTAAGCTGCCTAAGATGGGTAACACTGAGCTAACCCTGAATGGCCATTCGCGATATCTAGGAGTCATCCTAGACAGCAAGCTGTCATGGAAACTCAATACGGAAGAACGAGTATCTAAGGCAACCATCGCTTTCTACGCGTGCAAAAGAATGTTCGGTAGGAGGTGGGGTTTAGAGCCAAAAATCACTCACTGGATCTACACGGCTGTAGTTAGGCCAATCCTATTATACGGTCTGCTAATATGATGGCCAGTACTCGACAAAGTAACCTGCAGGAAAAAGTTGAAAAAGTGCAGAGACAGGCGTGTCTGGGGATAACAGGCGCCCTTTGTACCACCTCTTCAGACTCGCTCAACGTCCTTCTCTCTCTGCCACCAATTGACCTGTTCGCAAAATACGTAGCATGAAAATGCGCCCTAAGACTCAGCGAGTTCAACCAGTTCAAAGCATGTACATACACAGTAACATCAGCCTACCTACAACAGGGACTACGGACTATGCAGATCCTAAGCTCTGGTTTGACAGGAAGTTCGTCATAAACGTACCAAGTAGAGAGTACTGGGAGGTAAGAGCCGGTGACACTGCGGGGTCGATTAACATCTATACTGACGGTTCTAAGATGGAGGACGGAGTGGGCGCAGCCGTGCACTCACTTGATCTTCCAGCAAACTCTTGCTGCAGACTACCGAATAATTGCAGTATTTTCCAGGCGGAGGTACTGGCAATTCAGAAGGCGGCGGAGATAGCTCACAAATCGCGAAAAAGGGATAAGGCAGTTTTTATCCATACGGATAGCCAAGCAGCCTTAATGGCTTTGAAATCCTGCATTACCAAATCCAAGGCAGTACTTAACTGTCGACGCGCTTTACAGAAACTGTGCTCAAATAGGAAAGTGGAACTCTGATGGGTTCCAGGGCACAGTGGTATTTTCGGAAACGAGCTCGCGGATGATCTTGCTAAAAAAAGGTGCAAACCTTGGGCAAGAAACCGCGGTTTCGGTACCACCGCCTTTTAACGTCGTTCGCAACTCCCTCGAGCAGAAGATGGTAGGCCTGTCCGAGGCCAGGTGGCAGGCTACATCAACCTCCAGAACCACAAAACAAATGTGGAACACTCAAAATGAGAAAAAAACTAAACTCCTGTTAGCACTACCAAGGGCGCAATGCGCCATTGTTTGATTAGGGCGCATGCGTACAGAATGGGGCTAATTACTAATGATCTCTGCAGGAACTGTAAACTACCCGGGGAACCGGAAACCTAGAGCACCTTCTGTGCAACTGCCCAGCTCTTGCTAGGAGACGGGTGAAGGCTCTTGGTGCACCGACCTTCACAAATCTTAAAGAAATCTCGTTTAACAGCATGCAGAGTCTGCTAAACATTGCTACGGTAACAGGGACCTTTGAATTAAAGGAGGAGCTCTCAGTACAGATCGAAACGCAAGCGCAACTATCATAGGTACATTGGGTCTCCTGTTTTTTAGTGGTATCACTATGGACCCTCGTGGGTCTATGTGAGGCTTTGACCGCCACTGTAACCTAACCTAACCTACCATACAATTCTTAAAACATGTGCAGAAAAAATCAATTTCTTAATAGTTCAAACTACAAAATTGAATATGAAAATCGTCACACTTTCTTCGATAATGTTTCTTTGGTCGAATCTGTGATTTTCTCGAAGCTCGCCAACTTTGAAATTGTTTTTTCTCCGGGGATAAGCTATTACTATTACTCACACCATGAAACTATAATTGGGTATGAGGAAAAGTTCACGACCATGCTCCATCCATCCACATTATTTAAAAATCAAAAGATTTTTTTAAACAACGTATGCAAAAACCAAACAAAAAATTTTATGTAGGTGAGATTTGAGAGAACAAGGCAAAAAAACTCAGAGAAAAATACATTCCTGCTGTTTCTTGACGACCTCTATTTTTCTCTGGCCATACGGAAGTCCGAAAAAATTGATATTAAACAGAGCGTGAGGAAAAAATTCACTCTCACTGTTACTTTTATAATTTTTTCTCGAATATCTTAAATCAAATGGAAATTAAAGTTGACCTCATCAAAAAGCAATAGGTAGTTGATTAAAAATAGTAACAATGAAATAAAACCAAACAATTTTTTATAAATTTTTTGGTGCTCAAAACTGAATTAAAACACATGCAACAAATGAATATAAAAATACAGCAAAAAACTTATATTCTAAAAACACACACATTAAATAAATCAAATTCCGCTATGCAAAAACATAGAAAAAAACTGAAAAGTTTATAAATTATTGTAAATAAATAATCCAAAGGTATGAATTATTAATATTATATACAAAACAAAATGAAATAAAATAGTTACTAAACTTACATATAAAAATAGAAGATATTAACGAAAATAAACCACTCCTAAAAACAGCCGAAAAATGCTATTCCTACAGTTATTTCGTCCAATAGATGGAAACAATACAATGTTCTATTATTTTTTCATTAAAATTATTAAAAAGCTAAAATATTATTATATATTATTATTGAAATTGTAATAATCCATAAAAATGAAAGAATACGATAAGAACTGTTTCATATTTCTTTGATATGTAAAACAGAATGTAGACAAAAAGTAAAATAGTTAAAAATAATAAAAACAACCTACACAAATTTAATAGTCACAATTAAAAGCTAAAACTAATTTCAATTCGTTCATTTGCTATGCAAATTATACTAAGCATAAATCAAAAAAATAAAAAATGTAAACAAAAGTTGTCTATTTTTTATTTTGACTTATTTTTTTTACTTATTTACATTATTAAATAAAATAATAAAGTAAAACGAATACGCAATAAATCGAATTAATTTGTTTATTTCATAAGTAATATACTTTGTTAATTTTAGTGCCTCTTCTTCTTATTATTAAAGAAATATATTTAAATCCCGAGAAACAAAAACAAAATGAATTAATAAAACACTTCTGTTTTTAAAAGAAATGGAAAAAAAAATCACGTCTTCGTTGAAAATATATCATTAGCAATGTAAGATCTAAATCCAGCCTCCTACATAATAACCTAATTAAAATTATTATCAATGAAATGATAAAGCAAATAATAACTACATCTTCTTCGCGCAATAATAATTATGCTCTTTTAATAGTTCATAAAATTAATTTATTTTATTTGAAAGTATGGCTTTAATTTGCATTAATCGTCAAATTACTGTGTAAATATTATTACACATTCGGCTGTACTGCACAGTAATAATTTTATTTTATGTTTATGATATCAAACACTTGGTTGTTAGTGCAGTACAGTTTTTATATTTCATTATTAAGTTGAACAATGTAGTAATGTAAGTCAAACAAATGGAGCAATGTAGATATTTCTTTTTATTTTATACATGATAAAGTACTAAATGTACGTTACAGGGACTATCAAAGTAGAACTTATTTTAATGGTACACAGTGTGTATCTAAAACCTCAAATTGGCCTGTTTCGTCACAGTAGTTCTCAGACGGCACAACACACAAATTCAATTGAAACCGATTTTTAACTAGATTTTCCAATGTATGGTTTTCACCTGGTTATACTCAATGATTATGAGCCCATTTTCTGAAAAACTATCCTCTCCTGTAT
The DNA here is from genome assembly GCA_951812415.1 of Beris morrisii. Taxonomy (NCBI): domain Eukaryota; kingdom Metazoa; phylum Arthropoda; class Insecta; order Diptera; family Stratiomyidae; genus Beris; species Beris morrisii. The sequence goes on along the minus strand of OX638313.1, from coordinate 92,880,894 downwards.
AACACTCGTGCGGAATTCGAGCGAAATGCTTTTTCCCCTTCCGGAACATGCAGAGCTCCAGCGGAACATTACACTGACTGAATTCTGAACTGATTTAACATCAAATGTCAGTAGTCAGTCTGTACTGAAATGTAGTACTATGAAAGGAGTATTGTATTGAATTTTTGTTGCAATAATGATTTAGAAAAACCACTTCTGTGAACAACTTTAGTTTATATTAGGTTGTTGCAGATGTAATGTCGTTTTTGGTAGTCCAATGTCAATAATCAACTGTAACTTTTATAAAACTTAATTTTATTAATCAAAATATGCAGCAGGACATGAAATACACTTCTCCCAAGGAGATACAAGTGCATTTATGCCAGTTTCGTAGAAGGCCGACTTTCTAGAGCGAAGAAAGTCCTCGAAGGCACTTTTGATGGCTGCTTCATTATCGAATTGTTTGGTCGCCAAAAAATGATCCAAATGTTTGAAAAAGTGGTAGTCGGTTGGCGAAAGGTCTGGTGAGTATGGTGGATGAGGAAGAGTCTCATACTGCAACTCGTTTAATTTTTGGACCGTTGTTCTTGAAACATGAGGCCGTGCTTTGTCATGAAGCAGTATAACTCCATCTCTAGCCAATCTAGCCCGTTGAACACGCAATTTCTGATGCATTTCATTGAGTTGGGCACAATACTTCTCTGCATTAATGGTTTCACCACGCTTCAAAAAGGAATAGTGAATAACTACAGCTGCAGACCACCAAACAGTCACCATTATCTTCTTCGGAAGAAGGCCTGGTTTCGGCATGTGTTTTGGGGTCTCATCAGCATCTAACCATTGTCCCGATGGGCGACGTTGTCGTACAGTATCCACTTTTCATCACATGTCACTATTCTGTTCAAAAACGGATCGTTTCTCTTCCGGGAAAGCAGGAAACTGCAAATTTCCAGTCGACGAGTCATGTTTTGCTCAGTAAGCTCATGCGGAACCCACTTATCAAGCTTTTTGATTTTTCCAAGCTGTTGCAAGTGCCGGCAAACTGTCGAATAGTCTACGCCCAATTTCTCTGCAATGTCCCTTACAGTTTAGCGTAAATGAGATTCCACTAAAAAAATCCAGCTCATCGTTGTCGATCGAAGGTCCTGGGTGACCACATGGCTCACTTTCAAGAATCAAATCTCCTGATCGAAATTTTTCGAACCATCGCTGTGTGGTTTGTTTGTTTACCGTATCAGTTCCAAATGCCCTGTTGATGTTTTCGGTTGCCTCCGTTGCGCTGTGGCCGGGCTTAAATTTATAAAGGAAAGTTACCCGTTTTTTACCCCAATTCCATTTTTTTTCTTTTTTTTCTGTCCGATTTCCATGAAGTCCAAAACTGAAATGACTCCATGAGTAAATGTAGGGGTATTTATACTTCAATACCCAATACCACTTGTGCCATCTGGCGGCAGTTTGAGACATGAAAATCGCAACTGACTTCACTTCATAGAGAAAAACGACATTTAATTTGCAACAACCTAATATTATTTCTAAAATCTATCAACATTTTCCATTGTGAAAGAAAATTTTATGATTTCGAAGATTCGAACTTGTTTATACATCTGAAGAAATATCTTACACCCTAGGCTTTACAGTGCCAAGTATCTTATTGGAAACTATTCTTCTCATGTGGATTGTTTCAATCCCTGGTAGTAAGGATTGAAACGATCCACATGAGACAGTGCACAGTACTGACTTTAAGAATTCACAAACTTTGCGTTGTAAAAACGCACTTTTTTTCACAGGAACTTCATCAGTTTGTGTCCTGCTTTATAGTGAAGATTTCATCCATTTCTTGATAATTGAGAAAAGCTAAGATTCTTAAAAACATTTTTCACTTCACTATTAGGCACATAAAAATACATTTAAATAAGACCAAATACGACTAAATAAGTTTTGGCAACCAACGATATATTGTTGTGTTTTATACAAAATGGTAATGTTAGTAGCACTAAATAGTATTGCATTGCTAATAATGATGAAACCACATTTTTTAATGTCTCTAGCTTCAAATTGTTTCCTCCAAAACGATTCAAACGCCATGAATTACTGGAATTATTCAGTCCTGTCACAGTACTAATTTCTTAAGTATTTCGGTGAAACATAGAATTTTTTCGGAAGCCATTTCGATTTAGTATTGATAAAGAAATTGAGATGAACAAAAAGACAAAACGAAACAACTTCAGAAATTCGGGTTTCTTTCCAAATGTATTCCGTCCGGAAACTATTCGGGAAGTTCGTGTTTTTGATGGTATTCATTGTGGGCCTTTTCAGAACTTAATCCATATGCAATTAAAATGTTCACTACTGACGTTTAGATATTGCCAGCTGCACGATTGGTTGGCAGACGTAAAATTATTTGGACTTTTGTGTCCTGCTTTAAATAGTTGTTTCGTCAAAAGCACTATACACAATTTGCTCAGGCCTACATAATGTCAATTTCTGCTACAGTCTATCTCTCTCTTTACTTCAATACAGTGTATTAAGTTTTCCTTTTATAACGACACTACAGCCTAAGCCTTGGTTTTCTCGAGAATTTTTCTTTAAAAAATTTTCCACTCATTCGTAGGCATCATAATATCACTGAGTGCCTCGATAGCTGACATTATTGTTTGTCGAGTTTTCCCAGCATTCCAAAACATAGTTGAATCATACACATGTTCACAGCTGAATTTGCTTTCGATTCTTAGTTGAATCATTAAGCGTGCTGTATAGCTACTCATAAGCGAATCATGTAGGTGGATGATAAGTGAATCATCTAAGTGAATCATATGTGAAACATCTCGGTGCATCGCATTTGCGATTCGTTTAAAACGAAAAGGAGTTTTTGCGTACGTTGTATTTTCATTTAAAATCAAAAAAATATTCTGTACCTGTAGTGAACATTGAAAACTGCCAGCATTAATATTAACGACTTTTTCGTACAAAATTGAGATTTTATTTACATGCGTTAAATATTACTACTCAGCAAGCCAGAAGCATCGTAAACGAATCACTGGCGGTTTACCTAGGTAAAATATATGTCTATATGTGATCACATGTGAATTCCCTTGGGTAAATTAATGACAGCTCTTTCTCGATCTGTTTTGTTTATGTACGAGGGCGGTCCGATAAGTACTTAGCCTACAAAAGAAAAACGAAAATTTTGAAAAAGTGGCGATTTATTTCTCAACATAGTCTCCTTTTAGCTCGATACACTTGACCCAGCGATGCTCCAACTTCTTTAACCCGTCTGAAAAATACGTTTTCTCGAGGTCTGCAAAGTAGGCCTCCGTGGCGGCGATGACCTCCTCATTCGACTCAAATTTCTGCCCTGCGAGTGACTTTTTCAAGTTTGGAAACAAAAAGAAGTCGCACGGGACCAAATCTGGAGAATACGGTGGATGGGGCAGCAGTTCGTAGCCGAATACGACCAATTTGGCGAAGCTGTGAGCCGGTGCGTTGTCATGGTGGAAGAGCACTTTTTTCTTCGCCAAATGGGGCCGTTTTTTCTGCAATTCGACGTCGAATCGGCCCAATAATTCGGCATAGTAGACCCCTGTGACCGTTTTGCCCTTCTCCAGGTAGTCGATATAGATCACACCTTGTGAATCCCAGAAAACCGTGTCCATCAACTTTCCGGCCGATAGGACATTCTTCGCGTTCTTCGGAACACGTTCGCCGGGTGAAGTCCACTGTTTCGACTGTTCCTTGGTCTCTGGTGTGTACCAGTGGATCCATGTTTCGTCGACGGTCACGAAACGACGCAGAAACTCCTTCGGATTGCGCTTAAACAGCGTCAAACACTGCTCTAAAGTGGTCTCACGGTTGCGCTTGTTGTCCGGAGTGAGCAAACGCGGCACCTATCGCGCCAACAGCTTTCTCATGCCCAAAATTTCATGCAGGATATGACCCACGTGCTCTTTTGAGATGCCTACTGTCTCAGCTATCTCGCGCACCTTCAATCGGCGGTCTGCCAGTACGAGATCGTGGATTTTTGTCACGTTATCTTTCGTGGTAGCCGTTTTCCGGGCACCTGGGCGTGGCTCATCAAAAACCGACGTGCGACCACGTTGAAACTCGTTAAACCAATTTTTGACGGTCGCCATCGAAGGAGAAGAGTCACCGTACACAGCATCCAAGCGCTCTTTGATTTCGCTGCGCGATTTCCCTTCCAAAAACAAGAATCGAATCAACGACCGATATTGCTCTTTTTCCATTTTTCTAAAATGCGCGGACACGACCGCTTCCACACGCGGTCAAAACAAAACTACGAGTCCTATTCGGCTGAAATTTTGACAGTAGCCGTCTACGAGAATGTACTACAGGATAGTAAATTTCTCTTGCGATAGTGGCGCCATCGGGCGGTGAGGCTAGGTACTTGTCGGACCGCTCTCGTATAATACACACTCCTGACACCAATTATTCACTTATTAGTAAGTGTATCACGTAGATCGACCAGAAGTGAATCAACTAGCATTAATATGTGGTTTTTTGTTCGTAATAATCAATGGCGCGATAGCCTAAATCGGCCCCTGCCATTCAGATCTTTTGTTCGTACGTGCTGTATATTCTTTGTTTAAAACTCAATTTTTCTTTTCTCTCTTATTGCGATCTGTCGATGCAACTGTGCGATAAAAATTCAACACAGTTTTCAAACTAGCATTTCCAGTGAGTTTTTCATCGGTCAATGGTTTAATTTCACTGTGTTTAGCACTAGCCAAACTAGCGTTCTAACCCAGACGACGATTACATGTTTCAAAACAAAAAACCATTTATATGGAACAAATATATTCTCACATTCAAAAAAATTTTGGAAACTTTTTTCACTTCATGAAGTTCCTTGTGCGTTGTTGCATTCGATTACTTTTCAAGTACACCTGCATTGCTTTCACATTTGTTTGACTTAAATCACACTTTAAACAGGAATCATAGAATTAAACAATGATTGGATCGATAATTAAAAAAAACTTTAACTCGGAAATACTTTTATTAGATGAATAGATGATATAAAAGCATTCACACGAGCGTATAATGGTATAAAACAAAAAAAAGAGTTAAAACGCATAAAACGTAAAAACCAATGTGTTTACAAAATATAATATATTTTTTGATAAATTTTTACAGAAGAAAAAAAAAACAGCCGTGATTAAATAACAAAAATATTAATTAGTACTATAAGATTTGCAAAAAAATTAATAAATTAATAATTTCCTCGAAATGCAAGAAAATTAAATTCGGTATAATTTCATTGTCAGTATTTATTTTTTTTAGCAATTTATTTTATTTTAGAATAAGTATTTTGAAAAAAAAATAAACTCAAGCTCCGGTGAAATAAACTCATAAAAAAACAATTCTGTTTTTCCGAATTAAAATATAAAAAAAAAATAATATAATAGTATTTCGTAGTTTTGTTCTTAATTTCAAATAGATGGTAGATTTTATCTAAAATAAAATGATTGAAAACATTAAATAAGAAATTGAATTAAAAAGAAATTCAATTAGTCATAATAAAAGAAAAAATTGGGTATTTGGTATAAGATTCTAAACTAACGTAAAACTTAATTGTAGAAATTAAATTTAATAAATTATTTGGTTATTTTACTCACTTTCGAATTTATCACACAAATTTACTGCACTCTGAATACTTTTTTTTATACTCTAATGATTTCTGAATTTAAGTTTCATAAAGTTTACTTCAAGAAAAGCGAAAAAATTTATAAGAACTTTTTTTTTAACTTCTGTGATTCCTGGCGTAATGAGCGGATTTTTAATTTTATTTAAATCGAATGTAATAGAAATAATTTATTAAACTTTTATGATTGTAATTTTTAGATGTTGTGGACGATACAGAAAAATGTAGACTAATTGAAATTGAAAATTTGGACTTAAATATTTTTGGTAAATATTTAACATATGCGAGAAACTGGGGAAAAAATTTTAAATATGCTGGCAATCCTTTGAAGCACGATTTTGGTTAAATCCATTTTGAAATAAAACTCTTACAGGAAGACTGCTGGATCGAACTGCCTGCCCATTCCATCCAATTGGGGTTAAGTCCTACGGGCCAATTACGAAACTGGAGTCGAGTGAGTAACTCGACTCACATTTGAAGTCGACTCGCGCTTAAGTTGATATTACTCCCTCTGTCCGAAAATATACAGGTTGCGCCATCTTTTATATCGGTAAGTAAACATTGAATAACTTTGAAAAAAAAAGCAACTGATTTTTATATGTGAGGTATTTTTATTCAATTTGGTCCTTTAGAATTTATTTGGATTAGTTTTTGAATACAACATCAATCAAGTGGCTGCCTCTATTGGCCACAGCAAAATGTGCCATTTTTGCTGCGTTTTCCATTACGTTTTCGAGCATCTCGTTCGGTATAGCGATGATTTCGGCATGAATGTTTGCTTTGAGCTTGTCAATGGTCTGAGACTTGCTGGCGTACACTTTGCTTTTCAAATAACCCCATAAAAAGAAGTCCGGAGGAGTCAAATCTGGAGATCTCGGTGGCCAGTCAATGTCGCCTCTTGTCGACATCAGACGTCCAGGGAATTTTCATTGCAGAAACTGAATTGTTTCATTTGCAGTGTGGCATGGCACCGTCTTGTTGAAACCAGTAACCATCCAGACCTTTTTCACGCATTTGCGGGTAGACATAATGGCTAACATCCACCGATATCGTTTTCCATCGACTGTTTCGTTTTGTGGGAAAAAAATGGCCTAATGATGGTTTTGGCGCAAACGCCGGCCCAAACAGTCACTTTTTGATCATGCAATGGCGTTTCATGGATCTCGTGTGGATTCTCCGTTCCCCAAATGCGGCAATTTTGCTTGTTAACGCCGCCAAAGAGTGTAAAATGGGCCTCGTCGGTCATCAAAATTTGCTTCCAAAAATCAGGTTCAGTGTCAACCATTCGAGCGACGGTTTGGCCGTATTCCAAGCGACGTGTCGGTCTGTCGGCAATATTCTTTGTGTTAATTGCAAAAACAAATGCAAATCATCCTTCAAAATGCGCCGCAAAGTGGTTCCACTGACGCCAAAATGCTGAGCGCGGTGACAATACGAGATTTCTGGGTTCTCGGCAACGCTCTCTCTGACCGCTTCAACCAGTTCATTTGAACGTCTTGGTCGTCGATGAAAGGCATGTGGACGATCTCTCACTGCCCCGTGCTCAAAAGAATTCGACACCAAACGACGAATAGTGTTGTCAGACGGTTCCTGTTGGCCACGATATATTCGTGGATGGAACGGAACGACTATTCTCAATGTACAGCGTCACTATTTCGGCGCGTTGTTTCGGTGTGAAGCGATCCATGGTTAAAATTTTACTGAATTCACGTTTTCAAAACTTATACAATCAAGTCAATCTGTTGAAAAATGTCAAAGTTATTCAATGTTTACATACCGATATAAAAGATGGCGCACCCTGTAGTTTACCTACATTTTCATATTTTAGGTTAGGTTAGGTTCAGAAGGGTGGACTAAAGCAATGTACCCCAGTCCATCACGAGAGATCACTGTGGATCCATTGTGGTCCCCTCGCATAAAACCGGGCTCTAGACTACTGATTCCAAATATTGCTCTTCCTTATGAAGAGAGTAGTTCTCCATAAAGGAATCATCGCAAGTTCTGATAGATCGGTTAAGGAGAATTTCCCCAAGTACGGATGCCTGGTGCTTGCCAGACTTTCACATTCACACACTAGATGCTCCAGTGTTGGCTCAACATTCTCATCACCACAGCGACACAGATCGGCCATGGGTATTCCCAGCCTTTCTCCATGCATCCCAAAGGGACAGTGCCCCGTTAGGACCCCTATAAGTTGTCTGCAAATGTCCCTACCCAGAGACAAAATGAAGCTAGAGTTCCTCCTGTCAAGTTTCGGCCAGCAGATTCTTGCTTGCCGGCATCCCGAGAGATTCACCCAGGCCCCCTCCAACTGTCTGAGCGCTTCAATATCAATCATTCCCTTTACACATTCAATGCGACATAGAACCGACTCGTCGACCAGCTCTATGCTCATCTCCGACCCCCTTCTGGCGAGCTCGTCTTTCATATTTTAAATACGGTATACATTTACGAAAAAAATCAAATAAAACTAAAATTAAATATTAAATTCATTTTATTATCACAATATAACTTTAGAGCGCTTGTATTTCCATGGAGCATTTTCCCAATTCGAATTTTCCCAAAACCATTCCAATAGAATTTTAATCGGAAAAAAGTAGTGTTAGGGCATCAAACCTGAATTGAACACAATAAACTAGCGCTTAGACAGAAAATGATTTCAATCGGCGATGCAGAACACAAAACTAATTTCAAAATATAACCTGCAAACAAACGATGACAGAAAGCTGGCAGTCTTTTAGTTTAGCGTCACGCAAAAGGCTGAAAAATATGCGACATGCGACGCAGACGCAGACTGTCACTTGAACTGCAATTTGATTGGTTGATTAATGCGTCTGGCGCAGAATTGCGACGACAATGAAAATCCACCTTTAGGTTGGCGGCATAAAGGGCCATCCAACCAAATTTCGTCTTAAGAAATATAGCGGGAGGCAGTTCTTCCCCACCATCCTTAGGACCCGATTAGAGAGTAGTAGTCGCAGCTTTGGGTGATGATCATCGCTGGCACGTTGGTAAGAACTGCATGGTGCAGGAGACATAACATTATCTCTACTGGTAGAATTGTTCAAGGAGGAGGAGGTAGCACCTCGAGGAGAATCTACCCTGACCCTCAAATACCCTGAGATGATGATTCAGCGTCCGACTCCATCCATCGCAGCGTCTTCATCCGCGTTACTGGTAAACTGACTACCTCGAGAGAAGGTGATCGTCGAGGTATCGGACTGCTCCATCCATTCAACCCGAACCTTTGCCGTATCCGTCTTATCCCGCGTTTCCACTATCGCCTTCATGTGCATTGGACATTTGCGATGAACGCGAATGACTAGGCGATAGTGGAAACAGTACATTCGTGCTCTACGCACATCCCTTTGATGTGCGTCAAAAACCGCCATCGACGCGAATGTCAATGCGAATGTTTTTGGTGGGTGCTAGCAAGTGTTCAATTCAGTCCCAGCGGGAATACGAGTAAAGTATTATGTACTGTATGTAATATTATAGTTTATGCAAGATTATTAGAATGTGTCTTTTTCGCATTCTGATAAATGTATAGAGAATCATTACTTCAACATTCCAGAAAAAATTTAATGTGAATAGTATGGCAATTCTTCCATCCATTGAATCGGAATGTTTACGAAATGCATTCTTTAGAACTCTTTTTTTTCCCGCTGGGGTAGTGTCTTCGCAAAGCGATAGTGGAAACGCTACATTCGTGCTCAACGCACATCCCTTTGATGTGCGTCCGAACACCACCATCGACGCAAATGTAAGCGATTCTCGACTTGAGTTGCAAACTAACGCGAATGTGCCGTTTCCACTTACGCGTACGCGCTAGTTCGCATCATCCAATGCACATGAAGACAATAGTGAAAACGCGGCATAGAACCATTCTGCGTGAAGCACATCCCACTAGAAAGTGGGCCAGAATAATTTACCTGAGCTGTTAAGAGCCGATTCCGACTGAATCTTAGCACCATTCTGCGTAATAGTGCGTTTACACTCACCCTTAAGTCTCGCCCCGAGGCGAGCCTCTACCCCCATCACGCCATTGCAAATCGGTCTTCGGCGGCTGTGTTCTTTGCTGTGTTGAAAGCAATTTACACTCGACATGCCTCTGCGGCGCAACTTGCCTGTAAGTGCGAAACGACAGAAATACGATGAGCTGCGAATTGTGTGGTACCACAGTTCATTGTATGTGTGTACACATATGGAAGCGTGCGTCGGAGAAAAAGTTGAAGAATGTTAGACTCTTGCGACTCCACAAGCCATCTGATTGGGTTATTTTTTGGTGGGGATAGAGGCTCACTTCAAACGTTGAGTAGAAATGCACCATGAAGCAGACCCCACTAGAAAGTGGGCCAGAATAATTTACCTGAACTGTTAAGAGCCGATTCTCTTTACGGAGCTGAGAAACTACCACCTGCCCCTTCGACAGGCAAAGCCATCTTCAATTCTACTGAAAAAGCGATTTATGACAAGCAAAATATAAAAAAAAATAGATGCAAAATCAGAATGGCGACCTTAGCGATGTTCGCCCCTTGTTGCAGCTTACAAAAGCTGAAGAAACCGGTCTCGCAGATTTGAACTTCTAGAATCACTAAATCTCCGTCCCAACCGTATTGGCTGCCGATCGCGACTCAAAATCAACTTAATGAATCTGATACGCGGACGAATGTTTAACCCGGGTTGATTATTGGAACTCACTTTTAGGACTTAGACAGTCAAACAAATTCCTGACTTTCTCAAGTAAGAGAGAGTCAGAATTCCTTTCCTTAGACAAGTATAACGCGAGGGTTATAATGGGATATTTTTTTTTTCCTTAAATTAAGAGGCTCAGAGGCTGTAGCCATATTGGAGCCGTGGAAAAGTTTATTTAAAATAATATTAAAAACGTATATTGTATGCATTAGCGAAGTTAAACAGCACTAAAAGAGGTTTGTCGTTATTTTGCATGATAGAGACTGCGATGATGTCCCGTATAAACAGAGGAAGAGTGAAGCCTAAAGTCGCCAGAGATGCAAGAAGTGTAGTTCTAAAGGGGTATTTGGAACATGACCAAAAGACATGATCGGCAGTCTCATATTGGTTGCAATCGGCGCACAGTGGGCTTGCATTAATTCCTAGTCGGTTCAAGTTGGTATTGAGGCCATTGTGATTAGCCATGAGTCGAGAAAAAAGAATTACCATTGAGCGGCTAGGTTCTACCAGCAGCCTTTGGAACCATGCATGTATTTAGACATTGAGCCCAATGTCGACATACATGCATGAGTATGTTGATACGGTGAAAATTTTTCCAGCTCATTGAGCTGTGTGACAATATTGTCTCCAGTTCTTTAAGCTGCGAAAGTGTGCCCAAAGGGGGAGTTCTTCTCCGACTTTTTGAGTTGGAGGGAATTGCCCATTTTGCATGAAGGGATTAAATCTATTATTATTATTATTATTATTATTATTAATGGAATTATGGAGTGACAGTATCTACCCATGTCGTCTTCTTGTCAGTGTTTTTGCCACCTATCTTCGTCATGAAGTTTTCTTGAAGCGGATTCGAGAAGAGCGTCTGTGTGAGAGGTAAGGACGCCCCTTCGCGCGCTAGCTTGTCTACTAGTTCGTTTCCTCGGATACCGCAATGTGCTGGAACCCAGCCCAGTGTTACTATAATGGGATATTTCTCAGGGCACTATTTCCACAATTATCACCTTAAAATCATCACAAAGTATCATCAAGTATCGATTCTGTGAAACCACATATGAAACCACTGCAAACATTCTATATGTAATTATGACTCAGTTGCCAGATCAAATAGGCAGACTCTCGGTGGATTCACCCTAATCTATGAAAACCTGTCGAAGACTCCACTGAGTAAAACCATCTCTTTTCTTAAGTGAATAGATATGGTCTAGGGAGTGGTTAAGAGCCAGGAACAAGAGACCACTCAGGTCGTGGTTTGAGAGGCAGTAAGCCTTCTACAGACCCCTTATTATTATTATTAGTTGTCGATAATACACGAAGTCTACTCTATGTTCAATAATCGTATTAACTGGGTAGTTATCCGGGAAATTCGTTTTATTAACCATCCGCTCTAATGTACAGAGTGGGCCAAATACAAGTTTCTTCTTAAAAATGCAATAAAATGAACAAAATTAAATTTTTTTCCATGTATTATGGCTTTATTAGTAAGAGTAAACATTCCCATTAATGATGGAACACAACTTCGTTCAAGTGGCTGCCTCGGCTGGCTGCGCAGTAGCGCATTCTGTCACTCCAATTTTCCAGGACCTTGTTGATGATTTCGGGCTGTAGCTCACGGATTGCTTGGATGATATTGGCCTTAAGTGCTTGAATCGTTTCTGGATTGTTGGCATAACATCGGTCCTTCATGGTTCCCCACAAAAAAAATCCAAAGGGGTCAAATCGCAGCTCCGAGGCGGCCAATTGACATCGCCAAGACGGCGATTTGGTGCGTAAAAGATCGATTGTGACATGGGCTGTGTGGCATGGTGCGCCATCCTGCATGAACGAGAGGTCGTCCAAATCCATGTCTTCAATTTCAGTAAAAAAAAAGTCGGATAACATGGCTCTGTAACGTTCACCGTTGACCGAAACGTTGTTGTTGTTCCCACTCCCACCCACTTTGGAAATAAGTTTTCAATATTTCCCAACGTTGTTCAGTCCGCGGAGGTATGATACTGACTTTCTGTCAAGATTTCGAGCAGGAAACAGCTTTCAGTCTCAAAATAACCTATGATTTAAAAAGAAACCACTAGATGACCCACTCTGTATATATACTACTTTGTAGGCCATTCTAAAAATTACAGTCACAAATTTGTTTGTAACTACTATTTAAACTATTACACGCTATATTAGTAATTTAAATGACTGTAAATTATATAAATATTGATATTAAAAAAAACTTGTATAATTAAAGCTAAATTAAAAAAAAAATAATTAAAATGAAATAAAAATTACCTAAATATTGCCTTCGAATTTTATAAAAACATAATAATTATTAATTGATATTAACTATTATTGTCCTTATATATTATAAATTTAATTAAAGTATTTAAACTTTAATTCAAATTAACCTACAAACAACCACACACACAATTATAGCAAAAACCAACCAACAACAACCAAACAATAGACTAAAAACCAATGCAACAAAATAAAATGGAAAATAAAAACATATAGAATAATTTTTTATTTTTATTTTTATAAAAAAAGGAATTAGAAATTATAACTTAAATAATAATTTTTCTTTCATTCTTTTTCTAATATTTAGAAAAGAAAACAAACCACAAAACTGTTTTATTATCTAAATATATTGGAATACATAATTATTATTAGTATTAATACTATTTACAACAGTAGCAAAACAAACGCAAACACACACAGCAAAAACAAAGAGAAATAAACTGAATAAATAAAACTGAAAACCATGGTGATATATATATTTATATTAAAAAAAAATAAATAAAATAAAATGAAAAAAATATTTGTTAAATTTATTTGTTTATTTAGTCAAATACAAAAATGCAAGAAAATAGCAAAAAAAAACTTAAAAGGTTAAATAGGAAAAATGGTAATATTCCAACAACAAAAACCTAAAAATTCATAGTTCAATTTACAATAAAAGAAACGAAATGAAAATATCTAAAATATCAGCACAGGTACGAAAATAGAACATACAATTTATATTTTATTTATTCAATTTAAATTCAAATTTTGTTCTTTCTGTTTCTATTATTTCAAAAAAAACAAATTATGTTTCCAAATTAAACATTCTCGAGCTTCAAAAATAAAATAAACAAAATTATAAATATTAAAAAAATTATATTAAATATTTAAACAAAAATAAATGAAATGTAAGCTTTCGACACTTTGATCTAAAACTAAAAAAATATAAATAATAATAAAAGAAAAAAAATACTAAGAAAACTACTTATTTTAGGCACTTTGGCAACAAAAATTAAATTAAATCTAATATTGCGGAAACTTTCAGAACTCTGAAGAAAAAATAAAAGTAGTTTTGTAGTTGGATATTAGAAATTTAAAAAAAAAACAAAAATGTATGTACAAAAATAAGACAAAATTTTGAATATATAAATAAAAAAATAAATCTTTTACTGCATATACCATAAAACAAGATGAATAATTCTATTGTAAAAGTTAAACCAAAAATGCAATGCTTAAGAAATCATGTCGAATAGAATTTATTTAAAAAAAGACAATGTAGAAATTAAATTAAAAAAAAACAATATAATATTTCGGTCTATTAAGGAAACCTTACTTGTAACATAAAATAAATTATCGTGTATAGTATGCTTCATGCTAAGTAAGTTGATAGGATTTTATTAAATTCAAAGATTTTCGGCTTCTTTTCGGACTTCGAAATTTTGAAAAATTGTATAAAAAAATAAATTTAGAAAAAAAAAATGAGACAGCAAGAATTTCGCAGTTATAATAGGCTGATTGAAAATGAATAGAACCCTACTTAACGGGAGAGAAGTTAATAACATAAAAAATATCATTGTTCTAACAAAAAAAAAAATCACCAATTATAAAAAAAATGCAGTAAAAGATTATACAATTATTTATAACCCTTTTCGGATATTTCGTATAAACAATATTTAAATTATTCATATTAATTTGTCATTCGGTTGTTTCTTTTAAACAAGTTTTCGAAACTATCCACTGTAGTCATATTATTATAAATTTACTCAATTTTTATACAACACTCTAATCTTTCGGTATTACGAGTGAGTTCAAGAAATATGCGATTTAAACAAAATATTCTCGAATATTTTCGAACAAACTAAATTTTAAATTGTAACAATTAAGTGAAGTAGTATTGGTAATATCTAAGTTCAAATTGAATTAATTTTTTGCCCTTGTTTTTGGATTCTATTAAAATATATTAATATAATTAATCAAAATTGAAATGTGTAATTTCTTGAGCTCGCTATTTTATTTACTCAACCAAAAAAAAATTAAATCATGAATTTATTTCAACGTATTTTTCTTGTTTAAAATGAAAAACGTTAAGGAAAATATATTTGTTTAAACAATAATTAAATTTGATGTTCATGTACCGATTAATTTCATTTAATAAAAAAAATAATAAAAAATTGGTTCTTACTATTTGATTAAATTAGGACAATGTTAATGTTTTGAAAGTGTACGTGTTTCTTTACGGAGCGTTGGAATATTTGGGAGACCCCAAACGGGAATTTCAAATGTAAAGCTAAAAACATAACGCAGTCACGATCGGCTGCAAGCCAATCGTATGATACTCTAGATGAAATACTGAACTCCGATTTATATTTTAGTTGGGAATATATCAAAAGAATGAGGAGTGCACATACAATTATTTACAGGTAGAAACTTTTGTATAGTGGCTACTCGATGGATGGTCAAACGATTTCTTGAGTAATAGTGAGTTGGTACATTTTTACAGAATTTTTGTATGGCAACTACATGAAGGACTTACGGGATATTTTTCATATTAATACCTTCAGCTGCGATTATTATAAAATCAACGTATACAAAATTTCAAAGTCGTAACTTAAAGCGTTCTAAAGTTATCGTTCAATATTGGTGAACACGTGTTTTAAGAACTTTTCTATGACAGCTACCCGAAGGAGTCGATGGATTGCGCTAATTAATGAACTCGGTCTTGCTTTTGATATAAAACTAATTCCTGTAAAATTTTGAATCCCTGCTTTAACTCGTACCAGAGTTATAGTGGATTCTGTAACTTGTATACATTTTTGAAGGACTTTTGTAGGCTGCTACACGAAGGACTCATTCGATTTGCATCATATTCGGAACTTTCGTTTCAAACATTGCAAACTTTAAGTATTCAAAATTTCAAGCTCCTAACTTGAAGCATTTGAGCAATAATTGTGAATACGTGTTTTAAGGACTCTTGTATGGGAGGTACCCGAAGGAGTGGAAGGATATCGCCCATTAACGAACTTAGCCTTACTTTTTCCATTTTACAGGTGGTGACCAAATTTCAACTTCCTAGGCCAACGGGTTCTTGAGTTATCGTGCAAACGGACGGACGGACAACAAACGGATTTGGGGTTTTTGGCCACAACTAAACAAAAAAAATATATAACTTTTTTTCGTCCGAGGCTCGGTTCTATGCGTTACAAACTTTTCGGGCTGGATTAAACTTATAATACTCTATATGATTTCATCTAGAGTATAAAAACTTAACTTAAAGGCTCTTGCTATGATTGAAGCGAAGAGAGGATCAATAAGTTTTTCGCGGCTGTGCAACGAAGCAAGAAACGTAATCTTCAATGATTTTTTTGCACAATTTGAAGAGTTCTCTTGTGAGTTTTGGCACAACAACTCCAAGTAGGGGCGCCATAGAGCAGCATTGGTTACATTACCATTTTGTATGTTAGCAGTTTATTTTCCAAGGACAGTTTCGATTTCTTGTTTATGAAGGGATATACAGTAGATGCCGCTTATAGTAATCGCGGATAATGTTATAAGCCGCATTTTGTTATCAATATAAGTTAGTTCCATTTTCCACAAACGAAATTCATCGCTTATTGGAAGAAAAATTCGCTTTATGTTATCATTCGGGTCAGATTTCCGTACAACATTACAAGTTTTGTGACTGTATTCTTAATCGCTCCGCCTTTTTCTTCATGTGAATGTGATCAAAACGGCAAAATAAAAAGAATCTCAAAATTAAAAATGATTGCTCTTGGTTTTACATTTATGTAAACACAAGGCGATACATATCATAGATTACTATGAGAAATTTCAGTCTTTTCGTAGCTTCTGAAAACTATTGATGTTGATCTCGTTCAACAGAATGAGCTCAACTTCGAGTAAGTTTTCGAGACAGTTTAATAGAAGTGGCGCGCTGAGCTGAAAGACATGACCAAAGCTGGATCTAAAACGCTGTACAAGGCTGAATTTGCTAAAAATGGAGAGAATCAGTACCACAGTAAGTGTCCTGACCAGACACTGTCTTATAATCCGGCATGCTAAAAGACGGTGATTCTTTTCAAACCACTTTGTGTAGAAACTGCCTGAATGAGGAGCAAGAGGAAAAAGTATTTCGTATTCTCTGTAGCTTTGTGAAACATTGAAGCTAGAGTTGTAAATAACACTTAATGAATAAAAAAAATAATATTAGATGCTTCGAGCAATCTATATTCAAGCGTAGAAAAATAAATGAGAAAAATTTTCCCCTTCGGCTATTGTTATCATCCGGTTAATGTTATTGCTTATGGCCGGTCCCAAAGTGATTACAATAAGCGGCATCCACTGTACTATTTTAATACTTTTCATTGTCTTAGACGCAGCTTGGGCTATATGTTGATGATACGTGAGCTTCTTATCCAAGTAAACGCCTAGATATTTAATATCACTGTTCCAATTTATTGATTGGCCCAAAACATTAATAGAGGGGTAGGGAAGGTATCTCTTTGCTCTTCTTTTCGTGAAATTAATAGCTTGCGTTTTATTAACATTAACTTTGATTTTCCAATCTTTGAAGAATTCTGAAAAGGCTTCTTGTTGTAGTTGAAGATTGTAAATGATTATACTGGGGTCCGTTGAGCTAGAGTACGATGCAGTATCATCAGCAAAGGAGGCGGTTTCGCACAGTGGCGGATCCAGACTTTGCTGTTGGGGGGGGGCGGCAATTTTTTTGATTTGGCATTTTTGTTTGATCAAGTTTTGTGTGAATTTAGCTACATAGACTGCACTTAGCAAAAACGGGATCATATTGTTTTCTTCTTATTATGGGTCCATCATGAATCGCCAAAGTTGACCTTACCATTTCCGATTCTTTTGAAAATGTTTGTACTTGAAGAACTAGTGAAAAAAATTAATTGAAATTCAAGTTTTTGTTTCTATGTCATTTTTTAACTGACAAAAACAACAACAATCTTTAAAATAATCCCTACTTTATTATTCAATTTGGACATCTTTTTTGGGAAATTTTTAACATACTATAACTAACAAAAAAATGAGATAGAAACAAAAACTTGAAATCATATTTTATTTTCACTAATTCTTCGAGTACACAAATTTTCAAAAGAATCGGCGATGATAAGGTCACACTTTTGGCGATTCTTGATTAAATGACCCTTTTCCTATAAAATAATTGAGAACCACCATAATGTTCTTCGATTTTTTTGACCCCGATCCCATTGAGATCCCAAGTTAATTTTTTGGTATATTTTGAAAAACAGTATAGCCTAAAAAATAAAAGGGATAAAGGACAAAATCATTATCCTTGAAAAAAAATTCAAGAATAATTTTTATTGCGATAACCTTCCCCTTTAAAATAAGACATATTTTATTATTCCAGGATAAAAATTACCAGAGCTATTCATTTTCAAAGAGGACTCGGACACCATTTTTGCGAAAACTGTAACATACTATAACTAACAAAAAAAATGAGATAGAAACAGAAAATTGAATTCCAATTATTTTTTTCACTAGTTCTTAAAGTACAAACATTTTCAAAAGAATCGGAGATGGTAAGGTCACAAATTTCGTCATTCTTGGCGGTTCTTGATGGAATGACCCTATTACCTACGCAATATGTTGTCTCCCAGCAGCGAAAAAAGGCATTACAGAATCAATAATGCAATTACTTCTCGGTAATGGGAATTGCTTACAATCAAGCTTACACCCCATGTTAAGAATGCCTTACATTTACACAGCGATGTCATAGGCAGTAGGCTGCATTACATATAAATAATTCTAGAACACATTCCTTAGAAGTTGTTATAGATTAAATTACTGAAATACGATATAGAACTAGTTACAATGAAGTTATTACGGAATGGGTAGATGTAATTCGTTGTATCAGCATTTACTATGCACATATTTCTGAAGGAATTTCTGCCACTAATCTGTTCCGGAACCACTTCAAAGTAAGTTATTTGTTCCGGAATAAATTAATGGTACAAATTCGGCACGTTTTTAGTCACAAGCGACATTGCAATGATTACTTACTAAGAAGGATACACTCAACAGAAAAATAAAAAGCATACATTTTAAATAATAAACAAATTATATTTTTAATGAGACTTCTCTTTCTTTTCTTAATTTCTAAGTAACAAAAAAAAATCATATTTCTATTTATAAAATAAAAAATAAAGCTTTTTCATAAAATTAAACATAAATTTTTTAATTTTAATATTTTCACGAAAACTTCACTTTTGTCACCATTTGCTAAACGAACCAACACGCTTTAAATCCACAGATGACTGAAAATCAGAAAAGAAACAATTGAATGTAAAATACAACTTCTGTCTCTATTTATCGACACCATTGAACGATTAACACATTACCGATTGCATTACATTTTTCCAATTTGGAAATAGATTGGTAATGCATACTCATTTGTGGTTTTTCTGATTCATTAACTGGTGCGGAATCCAACATATATGTTATATATTTCATGTTGTTATCTATGTATATGATTGCTCGGTAACTAGTTAGAGAATGACTTATATCGGTAATTACTTGCTCATTTCGCTGCTGGGCTTGTACCACAGTTCATTGTATGTGTGTACACATATGGAAGCGTGCGTCGGAGAAAAAGTTGAAGAATGTTAGACTCTTGCGACTGCACGAGTCATCTGATTGGTTGATTTTATGGTGGGGATAGAGGCGCGCCTCAAACGGCGAGTGTATGGTAAATCCACCATCATGGTTCTGTTCTGTACTTTGTATTGCACCGCAGAACTGCAGTAAATGCTAATTACAGTCCACATTGCAGTGGAGTAAAAAAAATCGGAGAACGGTTGAAGTAGGTATGTATGTTTAGAAAATTCGGAATTGCTCTTGGGGAGGGCGGCCGCCCCCTCCGCCCCCCCCCCCCCCCTGTATCCACCAATGATTTCGCAGTCATCCACTTTAGGAAGGTCTCACGGAAAAAAAGAAATTGTTTTGACTGCCAACGAAACAAGGATTCTCGTTACTATTGTAATGGTGAAATTTTAGCTAACCATAATTTTTAGTTCTCAGTACCACTATAAAATGTTGTTATTAAAATGTGATAAGAATAATTTAATTGTATTTATTACTATTTTTGTGTACAAATCACATTTCGCAATTTGTATAATTTACAACGAAAGAGTGGTCAATACAATTAGAAATGTTAGTAACAAAAAAATAGTAATATTTACGATGAAAATTTGTTAAACCAACACAGTACAAATGTAAAAACCACAATATGGAATGTTTTGAGAACATTTGTTATGTAGCGTAAACTTTGAAACATTTTCATAGTTCTGAAAATGTAGGAACGAGCATGAATGAATAGAGAATAGTACTAATTGCAACGAAAACGTTCTAGAAATATGTTGCGTTTTTAACAGTCCTTCGATTAGTATCTAATAAGTCCCACTTTTGCTGTCAATAGGTACTCGTATAATACTATAAAAAAATATTTTTTATTGAAGTATAATATGGCACAGGGTCATGTTGGGGAGATCGATTAAAAATATAACAAAAAAAAACATTTATTTAGTTAATTTTTTTTATTTTTTATTGATTATTTTGTTTCCATATTATGCTTAATTCTATATAATTGTTATTTTTGGTAATTATACTCAGTTTTTTATTATAAACATTGTTAAACTAAATAAGGTTACGTCTTTAAATCTACTAATGAAGCATTGTTAATAGCAAAATTTTTAAATATTATGAAAATTGATTAATTTTAACATATATGTGATTCTTTCAAATATGATTTTACTTTACATTATACATTCCTTTGTCAGAATAATTGTTAAGCAACAAGAAATATGTTCAGTTGAATATTACTCCTGCTTAATTCTTAATTTAACATGACAATTATCAACTGATATTAAAATATTTGAAAATGGTAGTTTTCTGTGATTGACCAAGCAATGTTCATTGTATGCTAAACGCCAAAACTGTTAGTTTTGCAGCATAGATCATGAACCATTTTCATTCAATTGTCTACAGTTGCAGTTAAAAGAAGTTACTTTTGAATTGTTGATTAAAATTTGTGTAAAAAATTTGTGTTGCTATTATACACTAAGTTTTATTTGCGTTAGATAATTATATTGTGAATTTCCTTCTCGGTCCATAAAATTATGATAGGGTGCTTCGAGAAACCATTCTTAAAACGATAGTCATCCTTAATGCAATGATCGCATTGCTTAACTTCGTTTGGCGTTGTCTTGAAGATTTTGATGACACTCGCGCGGCAATAGGAGCTCTCCCGTGTCAAGTCGCGATTCGCATCGAGTATTACGGTTTCCTTTCCGGTCGATATGATACCGTTTGTTCCAAAATCTGATTGTTGATAAGTTTGTAGAGGAGCAGTCGGCAGTAGTAATGTTTTCTTCGCGGTCCTGCATTTTGTGCTTGTTTGACTTTCGTGAGAAGCTCTTTAGCTGATTGAACACAGCGTTGCGAAGAATCATGTCGAAGCCGGCACGTCTCCGGTTGGGAATTCGGTCCGAAAAGACACAACGCGGCAAGCATTACGCACTTCGCACAAATGTGGGTCGTGGTTTGTTATTATTTGACCCTGCAAAAAACGAAACCAGTCTGAGACAAATTAAAGTGAAAAATTTACTTTAAATTTACCGATACCCATCCCGGCAGTAGCAATGTTTTATTTGCGGTCCTGCATGTTGTGCTTGTTTGACTTCCGTGAAAAGCTCTTTAGCTGATTGAACACAGCGTTGAGAAGTTTCATGTCGAAGCCGGCACGTCTCTGGTTGGGAATTCCGGCCGAAAAGACACAACGCGGCAAGCATTACGCACTTCGCTCAAATGTGGGTCGTGGTTTGTTATTATTTGACCCTGCAAAAAACGAAACCAGTCTGAGACAAATTAAACTGGAAATTTATAATACTTTACCTCCTTGCCTATTTTGATTCCACACTTTGGTATCGCATCGAATCGGTTCCAATCCTTTTCCGAACGATAGTCGCACTCGTACACCGTGTTGAATTGCAAATATCACTTTCACGTTTGATTATGACATTTTTGAAATGTCAACTGAGAAATGTCATAAAATTGACGGTAACCTTAAGTTTAGTACTACTTCGGTATGGAAGTGTATGTGCGCGAAATTAAGGTTTTCTTTTGTAAATTTCAGTACAGTAGAACCCGTATATATGCAACCCTGATAGACGCAATACTCCCGTAAATGCAACGTAACACAATGTCCCGAATCCGTCCTATAGAGAGCTTGTACATTTATAACCGCATAAATGCAACCCTCATATATGCCATATCCGTCTAATTGCAATGAAATTTGTGTTTTTGCCCTCTTAAATGCAATATTTTTTCTGCTAGGCGTCTATTAGGCCTACTTCTAGTAAAAATCGCTCATTTGGAGGTTTTTTTTTCCGTCACATGAAAGGAATGATACGATTCACGGTGGGTTCATGTTTGTAGATGTTGCGTTTCACATGGCGTTGCATAGTATTGCTCATTCGCGTTCGGAACGTAAAGTTTGAAATTTATGTGATTATGGAAAAACCAATAGAACTCGTGAACAATTTTTGTAATTTCACAATATTATTCATTCGTGATGAACTCATATTTGCAGTTGAACTGAAAATGAGACACGTGTTTAGTTGTAATCGCGTATCATGCATTTCAAAACGCAAGATACTCTTGATAGAAGAAAAATTGTGGAATTGTGCAACGGTGGTGCGATAAGCGAAAATGCAACAAATGGAACCGGGGCTTTAGACAAATTCCTATATTTTATATCTGAGAAAGCAGGATCAAAGATGATCTCAAAACCTCTCCGAGTCACCCCCATTCCGTTGTTTTTTTAATAGTCTAGTTTTTTTTAACAGTCTCTCCACCATACAGTGATGGTACTCGAGCACTAATTACGAGCTAAGCATTTTAGAAGAGACTTTTAACACCATAAAACTGAAGGTTTCATCCATGATGGGAAAAAATATGTTTTGTAATTACTCCCTTACAGTAGATGAAATGAGTATTATGAAAAAGGTGGAGTTAGGAAAAAAAATTAGGGGATTTGTTGATCTCGGAATAGCGGATGCTGAAGAAACAGAGGCAGCCACACAGGCTTATGTTTTCATGCTAGTTGCCATGAACGACTGCTGGAAATTGCCTGTGGCATATTTCTTCATTCACTCGTGAGGTGCTACAGAACGAGCAAATTTAGTTTCAACTACAATCTCAAGATTGCAAGCTATTGGCGTCAACATTGCATGAATAACATGCGATGGACCTTCCTATAACAAGGCAATACTAAAAACTTTGGGGAGTAGAATAGATTTACCAAATGTGAGACTTTTCTTTATAACAGTTGAAAACCCAAATGAAAAGATTTTCACAGTGCTCGATTCTTGTCATTGCGTCAAATTGATAAGAAACCATTTTAGCACTACTTCTTTTAAATAAGCCACTGGGAATATTGATTGGAAGTACATTAAGTTGCTGCACGAAATGCAGGAGAACGAACAGATAAAATTAGGAACAAGCACTCCAAACTTCATCTTGAAATGGCAAAATAATAAGATGAAGGTAAAGTATGCTACACAAACTCTAAGTGCTAGTGTCGGAGATGGTATAGAATTTTGCAATATGCAACTTCATTTATTGGAATTCGAAGGTTCTGAAGCAACCGTTGAATTTATAGGAAATGTAGATCTTGCCTTCGATATTCTAAATTCCAGAAATGCTTTCGCCAAAGGAACGAAAGCGCCTTTGAAAGCAGGTAATTACGTCCAACGTTGCGAGGAGATAAAAAATATACAACAATATATTGTCTCCTTGAAAACAAACGATGGAAGGCCAACATGTAACTCCAGAATAGGCACAAGGTTTATGACGAATTTTGCATTAAAAGGGACTTAATGAAATATGTACTGTCATATAAGTTAAGTCAGGACCACGTAGAGTTATGCTTTTGCGCGGTCAGAAGCAAATCCGGGTGGAACAACAATCCTACTGCACGACAATTTGTATTGTCAGAACTGACAATTCGAATTGTCCGAACTGACGATTCAAATTGAAAAGTTTTTAATTTTCTTTAAGTTGTTGCCCATGTTGTTCGAAATTCGAAATTTTAAGAAGGAGCGAGAGGGTACGATTTCATCGGCTATTTCAAACTGTCATATCGTATAGGGAAATGAGCCATATATATATATCAGTGCAAGTAGTATAAAAGCAGATGAAGCTTTCAGCGAGGGACATAGTAATTTTTATTACGTCGACTGTGACAGCCAGCGTGTATACGCGATCGTATTGGCGCAAAGCGATTGATTGCGTGTGGTCGAATCAAGCGATATAGATAAGTGGGCGGTATTGCTATATAGTGCGAATAATTGTGCGAACAGAATTAAAGTGCGAATTAATAAATTGTTACTTATTTTGATTTTAAACGAATTGTGTTTTACTTGAAATCCCGGCGAACCCCTAGCTCGCAACAATATTGTTTTAAACTTTCCCAAATGCTTTAAATAGATAATTGTTAATTGATAGAAATATTGATCAATATGAAAGAAAATTTTGTCATTTCGATAATACATGTTTTGTTAAAAGAACGAACTGGAATTTCGCCGAATTTTTATCAATTCGAGAAAAATTTATCAAACTGTATAATTTTTATTTGTTAAGCTGACATATTATTATCATTATGACAAAACTGCACTGTTGAAATTCAACAAATACTTTTTGTCAATTTTTCCAAGGATTTTTCTTTGAGTGTACCGCACCTATTTTCTGTACAGTAGCTACTGAACTTCAATGGCCCCCCTCTTGATAAAGCAATATGACCGCCACTGGCTGCTCAGCGGAGGTTTCTCTAAATAGGAATAGGCTCCTCTAAATAGAGAATTCGAGTAGTACAATCAATCTTCAGTTCCAGTAATTCCATGGCTTTACTCTACAATTTGCATCTATTCAAGCTATCTAATTTTTATTAACTTGGGTATTCAGTTAAGGATTATCATGTATGTAGTTGAACGACCATATCGACCACTTTTACTTTCGATATGCAAAAATTTAAGATCTTTGATCAGCATTCTGAATATTCCTTCCAGTCATGGCAAAAAACCCGTCTTATTGGAATTTTCACAGTATCACGATCAAAAGATCCCCAAAAAAGCTGTACAAAAAATCCACACTTATAAAACTCGATTCTATGAAAGATATGCTCATCGCATCTTAATCATGACTTCAGGTTCGAAAATGTCAAGGATAAATCGCATAACTAATAAAAAAGTATGTCGATCAGCTAGCAACGTGAAGATCATATTATGAAGATTATTAATACCTACATAAAAAAAAACTAAGAATTGTAGAATTTCAGATTAACCGGGAAATTAGATCTGATCTTTTTAAAAAACTTATTTAAGATCTTCTTTCTGTCAGACCTACTGAGTTGAAGCACAAATGATCTTCAGATGATCAGCCCCAACGATTTATCATCTGCTGAAGCAAACATCACATTGGTTGGTGGTCATGAAGTTACGTAAATGCCAAATAACTGAATACGTAATAGTCGCGGCAACTTCAGCTATCTTCAGTGATCGTCTCTTCATCAGGTTGTTTTCTTCCTCCGATCTTCTAATAAACTTGAATTCAACTGATCAGTTTCTTAAAATCCGTCTTACAGTTCGCAAGTGTTTTACATTCGTTTCGTTTTGGATTACGCGAAAAGTATTTTTTTTATAGTATAGATTTTATCTACTGAAATAATGGCCAGAATTTTATTGGCTTGTATTGCACTAGTTGCAAGTGCTGGTGCTGCTGCACCAGGTAAGGAAAAAAAAACGAAAATTGCTTAATAGGAAAAAAAAAAATAGTTAGTCATGGTTTTTTATTATTATATTCTGTGAGAACATGTTAAAGTGTATTTGCAAATTAAATGCGCAATTTAAAAGTGTTTCTGGACCGGTTAGGGGGAAAATTGACGAGTTCGTAGGGTGAAAAGTTCCCCAAAAAAATAATGCTTAAAAATGTTGATATTTCAAATTTGAAAACACATATTGAAAATCGTATAATCAATTGGAATAAATTTATTGCCTGGTGCTCACAATCTTCTTACTTTCTCCCTTTTGTTCTCGCTCATCCGTGCTTTCTTCCTTTCTCTCACTCCTTGCCCAATTTAAGGCTTCATTGGATTGTTCAGTCTAATCTTACTTCAAAGACATGATGAAGAAAATTGAAAAGTTTTTTTTAGCTTCTTAGCTCAACACGTTCTCTAGTTATTTCAAGTTCGGTAGAATGGAAGCATTAATTTTTTTAACAACATTTGTGAGGTAGATATAATCAAAAGAGTACCTACTTTAATTTTATTCTATTCCCGTATTTTCAAATAGTGAAAAGTTACAGTGTCTAAAATATTAGTTCCTAGACTTTTGTATGGGAGCTCTCCGACCGTGGCCGGGGATTTTGGACAGTATCCAACCCGACTTTCAATCGAAAAAGACAAACGAAATCCTCACAGAACGGGTTCTTTTATTTTAAGATCCTTTCAGTTCTGAGAAATCGGGAACAGTGGAAGAGGTGTGATTAATTTGTATGTGGTAGGTGCGCCTACTGCCGAAGTGATAGGAGTTGCTACACTTTATCCTAAGTTTTCTTTCTCTCATATTGCCTTGCGTGATTGACACAAAAAGTAAAATTTGGTTTATGTTAGTAATCCTAAGGAATAGTGAAGGTGGAACCATTTATATACTGGTAATCTAAGCTTTCAATGGATCTTATATAGATTCATGCTTGCGATGTCCTTTTTGAATTCGATGCAGCTAGAAGTAGAAGTATTGTCCCAATGCGGTTGATTCTAGGGAGGATTTCTACTTCAAAGCAAACCACGGGAGCTCTAATGAATGCCAAGTTATTCAACTCGGTACAGCTAGGATTTGAAGAGTGTAAGCTGCATTGATACCATAATAAACAAGTTTAGTTTCGAATAGAAGACAAAAATTTCCTAACAACCATCCCAACCCGTATAGAATGGGAAAGGGATTCGGTACGGACGGAAGAGTCCGCCCACATATATACGGACGGCTCCAAAACTGAAGGCGGGGTAGGTGGAGGGGTTTTCTCCTTCCGCCTTCCAGAACACTGCCTATCAGGCGGAGCTTATGGCGATCAAGGAGGCCTTGTCCTGGCTGAGGTGTAATGTAATATCTACTAGGGATACTAGCATTTTCACAGACAGCCAAGCGGCAATAAAATCCTTGGAATCGGCCTCGACAGCATCAAAGGTCGCCGCAGAATGTCGATCATCTCTTAAGGGGATGGCTGAACAGTTGAATATTCTTCTGTGCTGGGTGCCAGGACACAGGGATATTCCAGGGAACTGCATGGCTGACGAACTCGCTCGACGCGGTACTACCCTTCAGATTATGCCGGAACATCGGAATCTGGGTGTGCCTCTCTCTACATGCAAACTGCTACTGGGATTGGACTCAATTGAGAAAACCAACTCAAGATGGGCAGACGATACACTGCGAGACAGATCTGGCCGAAGCTGGATCTAAAACGCTCTAAAAGGCTGACTTTGCTTAAAAGGGCGAATATCAGCACCATAGTCGGTGTCCTGACCGGACACTGTCTTATAGGTCGACATGCTAAAAGACTCGGCCTCTTCTCAAACGAATTCTGTAGAAGCTGCCTGGATGAGGAGGAGGAGGAGACAGTCCTTCACCTTCTCTGTACCTGTCCAGCTCTATCCGCTAGAAGGAAAGCTCATCTTGGAGCTTACTTCTTCAACTGTCTTGGTGATCTTGCCGTAATGGAGGTCGCGAGAATCCAACGCTTCATTGCAAGCTATAAATGGTTCGACGAGTAGGACCGGATTCGATGATCCTGTGGTAGTACAACGGACCTTTTAGGTCTAAGTGTGTCCGTATTCTCACGGGCAGCCACGCGTACCTACCTACCTACCTTGGATGTTGCATATCTGAAATGGTTGAGGCGTGAATTGTTTTTAAAATAGAGTCAATCACCTGCCGGGCTCTTCTTGGAAGACATGTCTCGTAGAAGCCACAGACCTGGACATTGTCATTGAAGTCCGTTAAGAAGTCGAACTGCTTTGGATCGTGCCTCGTTGCCCCCCCCCCCTTGACTGCGAAGTGAATCCTAAATTTGGACCTGGTCAAGGGTTTGCGAAGGAAGACGACTCCTTGAAACTTTACTGTTTACAAGAAGAGAAGGATTCATGGATCTCATATACAAACTGTGCGTATCTTCATTTTCAACCAGTTTACATCAGGAGGTTTAATCGTCATCGTAACTATCTTGTTTACGTGCTCCCGTCTTCACCTCACTATTTCACACTCAGTTTGACCAAGCTCCAAGCATTTCAGTGGTTCTTAGTGGGCTAATGGTGAACATATAGCCCACTAATCCAGAGGTACTGGGGGATCGATTGTATACTTGTAAGCGAGGGATGAGAGCTTCTAATGTCCGATGCCACACAGGTTTAATAAAATTGAAGGTCCAGGGAGTGAGGAATTGTTGATTCTACCAATACCTTTCTTTTTCTTCGACCAAGGATGAAACTCCTAAGTCTATAACTAAGTGGGAGTTCAGTGTTGAATGTTGATAGACTGAGAATAGCGAGCCAGATGACTACCAGGTCCCTAAGGTATTACATGAGGTCCTTGTTGTTAAGTCGTAATTGATTTAAGACGCCGACATGAAGACTTCCTTGCTTTCCATTCTTCTGGTCATGTGGTCATGCGTTTTGTGTAATCAAACGGCCTTTATTTCTCGCTAAATTATCTACAATTTAAGCTGAAGTGCGCAATTAAAACCAATCGACCTTCTCAGAAATAAACACCTACCTATGTATCTTCTGATGAAGCAGAGGTCGTTTAAAGTATAAAAAAAAACCCACTGCACATGTTGATACTTAAATATGAGTGTTATAATCAATCATCGAATTAAAAGCGAATTATTGAGCTGAGCTGGTATAGTGCAATCGATTGGAAACAACATAAGTATGGGTGGCATAAAACTCTTAAAGACGTTGGTGTCTTCGTGTTGCAATGTTTTGTTTATGATTTCCTCTGCACCTTCATAATTCCCAAGCCTCGTAGCAGAAGTGCTTCACCTTCCTGAAGAAATTCTTCGAATATTTATATGCTATCTAATCGCAACTCTATTGACGGGGACAGGTTCGAATCATTTCACAATACGCTTTGTTGATCACTTTCGCTGATGAATGCCAGGTGATCATTAAACCCAAGGTGCTTCACACTTGCCATTTTGAAGCTATCCCAATAATTCCCAACCCGATGACAAGAAGCACAGCCGAAGGCGTTTAGATCGGATATCGTATCACCTTAGGCTCGATCATCGTATCGCTCATAATAATGCAGAAATTAGCGGCACGTTTCTTATGATCTTCACGGGAATTTCACCGTGTCGGCTTAGTGATCTTGGGAAGTTCCATATGAGCGCCGTTTGTAGATCGAAGTTACCCAACTCTACCTACTAAATACTCGCTAAACGTGAAGATGCATGTGATTACGTGAATGACATTGAAATTGTTAGCAGAGTAATAGCCAAACTGGTTAGGTGAGGTCTGCTTTGATTTATTTACTACCTTGTTCCGAACCATCCGATAATGTTGCTGTGAATTTAATAAAATGGAAAATTTGAAATTTTTTTTAGCGCATCTTATGCGACAATGCGAGAGGAAATCTACGGAATAGTGTTGTTTGACCTTTAACGAGTGGAATATGAAAAGTATTTACAAATACTTTAAAATCTATCGATTTGATATTACTTTGCTTGTTCCCAGACAACAATTTGTATACGGGTATTTGGCACTCCGTCCGCCACCTTGTAAGGGGTTATTCCTTGATATATTTGGAGAAAAAAATTGTTCTACAGGGTGGGTTCATTTTCAATATCAATGGAGATACAGGGTGGTTAAGAAAAGTGTTTTTGACCGGTACCCTCACTTACTTAAAACGTTATATCTTGAAAACGAATAATCACAAGGCAAAGTGTTATAACTTTTTTTAGGGAATCGAATTACCTTTCATTTGATGTAACAGTCTAAATTGTAACTGCACCCAATCTTCAGATATTTACTCGAAAACACAGATTTTTGCTACGTCAACCCTAAAAATTCAGTGATCAATGTAGTTTTTCTCAGAAAACCCCATTATAAAAATGTCATTTTAATTTTATTTTTTTATGAACCATATTATTACCTACAAAAGCTGCATACATATGTATGAGTTGCGATTAACATTTTGGAAGTAATAGGTAAAAATACATATCGCATAAAAATGAAATATTTAAAAAGTCAGTGCATGTGCATGTTGATCTACACTACTTGCTTGAACTGAAAGAATCTAATAATGGTTTTTATGTTTTATTAAAAAAAATTTTTTATAATAAATGTTCAAAATGGCCACCTTCATTTTGAATGCACGCTAAAGCTCGTTTGGCGAGTGTTCTCTTGGTATTCATATTCCTCAACTGCTGCCTTACTTCTTTTGCTGCTGCATCGATCCTGGTATTTAGATATTCCAATGTCACTACTGCCGTTGCGTTGACAAGGTCCTTCATTCGTCCCCATACAAAGAAATCCATAACAGTAAAATCAGGAGATCTTGCAGGCCAGTGTATCGGTCCATTTCTACCTATCCAGCGATTGCTATAATTGGAATTTAACCAATCTATGATCTGTCGGCCGTAATGAGCTGAAGCACCATCGTGTTGGTAAAACATGGAAGCCAATCGTACCAGTGGAATATCATCCAACAAGTCCTGTAGATCATTTGATAAAAAATGTAAGTAATTGGACCTATTTAGAGTAGGCGGAAGCCTAATACTCGTAGGTCCAAGGAAATCGTCACCAATCGCACCTGCCCATAAATTGACACTGAATCTGTGCTGAAATGATGCCGCTCTTCTTGTGTGTGGATTGCTCTGAGCCCACGTATGTAGGTTGTGGAAGACTCATCCGTCCACAGAATATTGTTGAAAAAATTATCGTCATCTATTTGTCGTTCAGGGAGCCAATTGCAAAACTCCATCCGTTTGGGAAATCAATGGGTAGCAGCTCCTGTACTGGTGTGTGATGGTAGGCATGGAAGCGTTCTACTTTTAAAATACTCCAAACTTTCCAAGTAGATATGTTAAACTGCAATGCCAAGCGTCGGATACTGATCGATGGATCATTTTGCACTGCTTGCAGTATTCTTTCATCAATCTGAACACCGATTATAGGCGCAGGATTTGCATTTACTCTCCTTGTTCTAACGTTGCCAGTTTCCCTAATTCTCCTGTAAACGTCTTGAAATACTCTCCTGCTAGGTGTCCGTCGATGAGGATGTCTCTGATGGTAAAGCCTTCGCGCGGCTCGTCCATTTCCACGACACTCTCCATAAATTAACACAATATCAGCATATTCTTCATTGGAGCTCTGAGGCATTGATTCTGCTTTACGTGTAAACGCTGAATGTGACGCGTGGCCCCATGATGGAGAAGCATAGCATAGGGTGGACTTAATAATGGACTTTTATATAAGCTACTTGCTGAGAGGGGGGAAGCTTCGAATGTTGTTCACAGAGTAATGGAGTTTGGTGCTTGTCCAAGAACGTTTGAATGTGCTGTCCGAAAACTGTTTCTTTTCTAATTTGATCCCTTGGTACTTAAAAACTGGCTTGCAAGGGATATCGTCCCCGAAGATGGATGCGTGTAAGTGGGGTGGTTTTAACCGATACCCGAGGAGTACGTCCTCATTCTTGGCGGTATTAGCATTAATTCTCCACAGCTTAAGCCAGTTTTCTAGTTTCGTATCAACCTTTCGCAATTCGTTTGTAATAGGTTTAGGTTTAGGTTTAAGAAGGGGCGCAGCGCTAAAACCACCGTGCTCACTAGGCGCCAAACGGTCCCATTGCGATCTCTTCAGGTCCTCGTGGGCTATTCCATCACCTCAGAAACATTCCAATTCCCTGCAGAACCTGACTACTTTGTCATACCCTAACGACCTCAAATCCTCGATGCTCTCGAAGAAAAGACTACCCAACCATCTCAAACGCCTTCTAGCGATCCCCGGGCATTCACACAGAATGTGAGTGATGTCCTCCACCGCATACAGATCATGGCAGAACCTACACATGTCCGGCTCTGCTATCCCTAGCCGCATAGCGTGTTTCCTCAGCATACGGTTCCCCGTTAGTGCTCCGACAAGCAGTCGCAGTTTTCCTCTATCCCAAGTCAATATATTCTTAGTCTTTTGACTATCCAGCTCGGGCCACAGGGAACTAGAAATCCTGCAGCTTGCCAGTCCCGCCCACCTAGAGTTGGCTGTACCTTTCGATGCCGATCCCGATCTCGCAAGCTCGTCCGCTCTTTCGTTCCCTACTATGCCCTGGCACCCAGCAAATCTGTACTTTGCTCTGACTACAAAGTACCTTTAGCACTTCTCGACAGCGCTTTACTAATTGGGCCAGGCTGTCAATGTAGAGTGAAATATTCTGATCGCATATCTCCCCCATTAACAGGATGTTTGCTGCCTGCAACACAGCCAGCATTTCCGCTTGGAAGACGCTGCACACATCTAGCAACTTAAACGACTTCCCTACACTCAGCTGCGCAGAGAAGACGCCTGCGCCAGTGCCGCATTCCATTTTCGAACCATCCGTATATACGGAAATTTCCCCTTCACGTAGTACCCTATTGTTCTCCCAGTCCACTCTACTAGGATACACAATTTCGTATGGCGTCACAAAATCCATCCCTGGAATTAAGTAGTCCGTACTAATATCCGCCGGGCTTCCCAAAAATTCGCTGAGAATTGAACTATGCCCTTAAGAGCTCCGCTTAAAAAGTTCACAGCTCGATTGCCTAACTGACAATAGATGCATAAACATCTCCAACGCGGCAGTAGGCGTTGTGCGAAACGATCCCGTGAGCATAACAAAGGCAGTCCGTTGCACTCTTCCTAGTTCCCTAAGTTCTTTTGTAATAACACTTGCCTTCGGTGGACCTGGTACCAGGTTCGAATCTGCTTGGCTACAAGTAATTTTCGAGAATGGGATTGGGTGCCGGACTACCAGTTCACTCAGCTGTAAATGAATACCTGAGTTAAAATCGAGGTAATAATCACGGACGAGCGCGTGGCTGACCACTTCACCTCCTAGTGTTCCGTTGGTCTAGTAATGAAGTAACTCTAGCATTACTTCAAGGCCTAGGTCCAATTTGGGCTGTTGTGCCATTGATTATTATTCAAGGTTGACGCATGAATGGAGTGTCATCTGCATAAAATACAAAGACAGAGCGAAGAAAGAAAACAGCAGGGGATACAAAATCGACCCCCACTTCGGAGGTCCACTGCCTCCCAACAATTTTATATCCACTTACACATCTACATGCACAAACCAAATCTTATCTTTTCTGTGTAATTGGTTCTCGAGATATCGATATTTGACGTTTTTCACCCTACCTCCTCGCGGAAGATTGTGTTCCTAACATACTCCTACATTTGCTGCCCTAAAATTTTAGCATTTTAGGACTAGTTGACGCCCAAGAAAGCAAAAAGAAAATTGTATTGTTGTAGTTAAATTTTTAGCGTTTTAAGTGCAAGAACTCATACTTTCCATCTTTGTACATACAAATTTCATCACACGACGCTAAGCTCAAAATAATTCACACACGAACCTTTCCCATTTTCAAGGTAATCCAGTTGGAGGTGCCGTATGTTCCGTAAAGAACGGACGTTACCCACTCGGCGGACAATGTGATGCCTACATCGAATGCGTCGATGGTGTTCCACAGGAGCGTCTTTGTCCCGATGGCCTTCTCTTCAATGCTGAACTTGGTCCACATGCCTTCCCATGCCAATATCCAATCGATGTTTCCTGTACCGCTCGTTCCGCCCTTCAACCGGCTCAGGCTACCGAAAGATGTCCTCACCAATATGCCTACTATCTGAACGGCGACAGTAAAAATTGCGGAAAATTCGTCAACTGTGCGAACGGTGTTGCCTTCGATTTCGAATGTCCCGAAGGATTGGCCTGGAACAAGGACACCTACAAATGTGACTGGCCCGATCAGGTTCCAGATTGCGACGCCGAGGCGTTCTTGGGATTCAATTGTGCAAACGACGCGCGCAGTAACGGCCTGGGTCCGGAAGAAGGACGTTTCTATCGATCGAATGTTGATAGCGTTCACTATTTTGTCTGTTTGAATGGAAAGCCCAGAATGTTCCGTTGCCAAGATGATCAGACCTTCAGCGTTGAGGCCAACAAATGTGAGGATATTGTTACTGCTACCGTACCTGCTATTCAGGACGTACCGTATCAGCAGCGAGGCGTTCAAAACGTACCATTCCAACGTTTCGGTAATGTTGGGACTCGTGGATAAATTCGCAGATAATATCGATTTTGACAAATTCAAAATGTTCCCAGTCTAGTCGTCGGAGAGGTCGCCTTGGTGAAAAACCTGTTAATAATTTTACAACCGATTAATTTCGAAATAAATTTTACAAATTGATGTGCTTGGTTTTTAGTTTATGAAGTGGTTGATTTAGTTTTCGTTGAATCATTTTTATTTTCCACAGGAGGTCCTTTGCAATTCATCCACCAAAAACAGCCCGCTGATCAGTTGATTGTAGATTCTTGTTCTCTCTGAGCAGTTTCACAAAGAAAATGCTCAGTTCCCTTGCAATCTCGAGCTCGTTTGCTTTCCCCCAACTGTAGCCAAAATGTCTCGTGCTTCTAAAAATATAAAATACGAGTAGAAGTTAAATTGTGCATCAGCACTAAAATATAATTTTTTAAAAACTCTTCCATTCAAGGTCACGGTATATGTCCGGAAAAGAATGGCAAATTCGCGGTGCCCGATCAATGCGATGCCTACATCGAGTGCATCGAAGGCATTGCCGAAGAAAAACTTTGTTCCGACGGGCTCGTATTCAACGACAAGCTCGGAGCCGAAGGTGAATGCCAATTCCCACCCGGCGTAGATTGTGGGAATCGTGCCAAACTTCAGCCTGCTCAACCGACCGCTGACTGTCCGCATCAGTTCGGACTATTTCGATACGGCGATCCAGCACATTGCGGCCAATACATAAACTGTGCCAACGGTAACGCATCGATCAGCTATTGCCCCGAAGGACTCGCTTTCAATTCGAACTCGTGGCGATGTGATTGGCCCGATGAGGTTTCCGATTGCAATCCGGAAGCGTATCTTCGTTTCACGTGCCCGCCGAGTGCTCGTTCCGAGCCACCGCAACCCAACGATGGCGATGAATTGCAGTATTTCGCGTCCGAGGAGGATTGTCGCCATTACTTCGTTTGCGTGAACGGACATCCGCGGCTTTACAATTGCGGTAAACATTTGGTTTTCAATCCTAGATCAGGCTCATGTGATTTACGTTACAAGGTTACTGCATGTGCCCCCGCGAAGTATTAGATCGAGGCACCGATGTCTTGGACGCCGGCTATCACACTGGCCAGGAAATTTCTTTGAAGGACTTCAGCCTAGAGGAAGTTCTTAAAATACAGCTGCCTAAAAAAGTGTGAAATAATATGAAGTACATTAAAATTAATTAATTGATATTGCTGTTGTTGTTCTTTTTTTGTTTATTAAACTTATGAAAATTATTTTTTACGTCTTCAAATTACAACCCAGTTTACGGTTCCATAATCTGATCCTGATCCTGAATATATTAACAGTTTTTGTTTTACGATGTCAGAGAAGACCGTTGCAAGGAATTTCCGACTAGAGACAATGCCGTAGAATCCGTTCAGGTCACACTAGATACTGTTAAGCGCCAAATATCCACCCACTTTCTTTCGTGAACTCCAGATGGAGAGGACTGACCAACTGCGTCATATCTAGGAAGATATGGGCATCCTACTCCCGGAGCAGAACAGACGAACTTCTGAGCAGGAGCCGTGTGGACGTCTCCAGAGTCACGGCAGTCAGCACGGGCCACTGGCCGATCGGCGACCACGCGGCCAGACTGGGTATTCCGTTCAACGTCAATTGCCGCAGCTGTGGGGAATGCAATAAGAGAGAAACTGTTATTCACATTCTTTGCGAGTATCACGCCCTAGCTAGAGCCAGACTTCGCGCACTAGGCAAACCCTTATTCAATAACCTTGATGAGATCTCGAAAAACAAGATAAGAGAACTGATTACCTTCTTGAACAGCTCTGGATGGATATGATAATCCATTCAAGCCCCAGGTCTCTGTAAAACTATATATATACTTCATCAGCCCTCAACGAGCAGGTTAAACGAGTTGTGGTATCAAAACGGCGCTCCTGTGCTAATTGGGCTCTGTTTTCGGGAGACGGGCCACCACGTAAACCAACCAACCAACCAGAGACAATGCCAGTCGCTAGCGTCAAGCTGATCCCAAGCATTTTTATTTATAACCTCTGGTTAATTCCAGTTTTCCCACAGATTTGGTATTATTCACCTCCGGTTATCGTTTTTAACCGGTGATTCGCTGGTTTTGTAATCACTGGTTAAAGTTACCCAGGGAAAAATTTAACCGGTGGAAAAGTTCCAGTTTACTACGATACCCAGGGATTTAACCGGCGATTTGACAAATTTTGTATTATTCGCGATTGAAGTCATGGCAAGAGCTCATTTGTGGGATTATTGGAGTGATTCTGACGAAGAAGACGACTCGAGTGTCGCCAATTCAAAATGGCACAACGAATCGATATCGACATATCCGACGACAAAGACTGTTTCTGCCGATTCCGAATTGCAAAGCCAAATGATTTTTTTCCATTTTAAAGTTCTCCACCCTCACACCTTCCACCATCTCCCCCAAGTTTTCAGCTAGTGGTGTATCAGGTCTAGCTCTCGTATGAATTCTAAGATTCCAGATGATCCACCACCTCCCAGAAAAAATTATTTTCAGCGATCTCCTCCATCCATCCTTAAACATAACCCAAATTTCCATTTTACTTTATTATTTTCTAATAATACAGTATTGTGATAGATAGATCAAAGTCGGAGTATATCATCAGTTGTTACGAGATTATGACGTTTCTTGGAAAGTTAATTTTGTTCTTAAAATAAAGATTTTTAGCCGATTAAACATTAAAAAGCCCGTGTAGACTATTCGAATTTCGGTATATTATGTACACTAAAAGCCCATAGAAGTATAAACGAATTTGTTGCCTTATCAGAACTAAGAGAAGATATGGCAAATTGTTAAAACGTATACAAAACGTATCATCAGAACTATGGGATTGCAAAATTTGTGGAAACATATGCGAGCCCTTATTGGTTGAATATCCAAAAATTGAGAAATGGGTTTGTAGGCGATTCGATATTTCATCAGATCTAATGATATAAAGCTGACACATGGTATTTACATAGAGCTATAGTAGTAGCATCTAGGAAAAATATAATTTTTTATAAGGGTAGTATGGTACGGGGGTGGGGGATGTTTTTCCTATCTATAGAACGGTTTATGCTACAAAATTGAAACTCGGTATGTATATGTAAATCAACTAGGAAAGTAATATAGATAAAAAAAATTTCAAATATTCATTGGCGTTCGAAGGGGTTATTAGTGAAAATGGAATGCATATAATTTTACGATTTTCGTCATATCTATTAGGTCTTCCC
This sequence comes from Beris morrisii, assembly GCA_951812415.1. Lineage (NCBI taxonomy): Eukaryota > Metazoa > Arthropoda > Insecta > Diptera > Stratiomyidae > Beris > Beris morrisii. Next base: position 92,843,669 of record OX638313.1, on the reverse strand, counting down.
AAATATTTAATTCATTTTTATTCTACGACTTCTTCATATGAATACCTAGAAAACGTTTTCAAGATTTTTTGAAATTTGACCCCTAAGAGGGTGTAAAGGGGTTGTATACTTTTTCACGTAGCTTACCATGAAAAAATTCCATTCTTAAAATTAGCAAAAAAATAAAATTGCTGTTGACGGGTTTCGATGTCGCGCTCTTAGCGTTTAGCTCTATATATCCTGGCGTACAACCAAAAATTCCGCCAAAATTGGTTGAAATATTAGGTGATCTTTAGCGCCACCTCCTTTAGTATAGGGTTGCGATGGCGGGAAGTTAGCTAAACTTAAAATTCGCGGATCGTAAATTTGATTTCGAGTTCGCTATATAGAAATTATGCTCAGCAATTCCACCAGCTGTAAGGGTGTTTCGGATAGTAGGCATGATACACCCTCTAACGAGTCTATGCCCTCCGATGGCGAAACAGCTCCTTCGGACCTAGTCCAACACAATCTTATAAAACTGGCGTATCCAGTGAAGGTTCTCCAACTGTCATGTCCTCAAGGACAGCGATTAATCAACAGTCGGGAATTTCGTGTTGGGGTTTCACACCAGAAACCCTACTGACGCCGGAAAACAACTAACATTTAATCAAATTTGCTTCTATGGTAGCTTACCATGAAAAAATTCCATTCTTAAAATAAATTATTAATATTACATGGGGCTACCCATGTCGAATACTCCGCGATCTGAGGTCGGATTGTCACTGACGGATCGATGGTTCGATTCTTGCCATCAAACCTCGCATCCGGTTGCTGACCGATTCCGTCTTTCTCACGACATTGCATTTCTTATGCCGATTCCACACGCGCAGTCACTTGACCTAATAGGTCATTATTCCACATGTGTGCCATCGGCATTTCAGTTTTTACGGTTCAATAAATTGTAGCACGCGCGATCAAAGTTTATAGCCGTGTAAAGCCCGAAACACAATGCTCCCGTTCCGTTCCCTTCCGTCACGACAAGTGAGGTTATGTGATCCGTAAAAGTTGAATTTTGGTCAACTTTTCCGATCCGTTCCGTTACGACCATTGTGTGCATTTACATGGTCAACCCATAAGGTCTACTTTGACAGCTGAACGGAACGGAACGGAACGGGAGCATTGTGTTCGGGGCTTAACGTGTTGTTGTTGTTGCACTTGCAACTGAGGTCGGATCGCATTACGTTCTGTATGGGCCCAGTATGACCGTCGGCGAGAACGAATATGATCCCCTATTCACTTGTTCTAATAGATAAGACAAGTGAAATGAGGTAGGTCGTAATATTTGTTGTTGGACTCCCTTGCTTATGATGTAAAGGGATTGGTCCAACAACAAAAGTTGTACTTACAACACTGTCCAGCTCTATCCGCTAGGAGGAAAGCTCATCCAGAAGTAGTAGGACCGGATTCAATGATTCTGTGGTAACACAACGCACGTTTTCAAGTCTAAGAGTTGCTGTGTTCTCACGGGCAGCCACGCGTACCAACCACCAAAATGATGAGTAGAGTGCTATGTCCACCTTCAAAGGAAACAAATAACTTAAATTTACTATTCATAAAAACACATTTGAATTTTACAAAAAACTTAAATTGCATTTATTTTCATTTCATTTTATTCACATTATTTGTAATATTTAGTATTAATTATCATGCCCTCGTCTTTGCTTTATTAAATATCTGCGTATCTAAAGGGTGTATTTAATATTTTGTATTGATGTTTCTTTTAATTTACATAATTTTTTATTAGTTACTCTTTTTTTTATAAGTTTAAGGCACTTTTCAACTAGGATCAAGTCAAAATTACTATTTTTTCTTTCAGAATATGTTTTCAATTACGAAATTTACTCGTTTAAATGATATAAAAATGTAAGGATTTTCTTTGATCTTTTCCAATTTCAGATAGGTCAGTAGCATTTTCAAGTCGATAAGCATGTACTTAAAGGATAGTGAATGACCGAGGAGGATATTTTGAAGGGGACTGGATTTTGTGCTAAAAACGAAAGAGTGTTTGTGTAAGGCCCGGACTACAAGGTTCGTTTTTTTTCCAGTCCGGAGAAACCTTTACATGCTCTGTTTTTTTCTGGATTACTGATTTTTCTGGATTACTGCTTTTCAGGAGTCATGTAATCAACGAGCTAAAATCTCAAACATTTGTATGGGACATGGTTCTCATTCGTCTCGGAAGACGGGGCCTATTCTCTCCGGACCAAAGAAAAACGGATCATGTAAAAAGAATTATTTTGAGATTATCTGGGGTCTGGACCATGTATGAGAATGAGTTTTAGGCAGGCTGGATTAAAGTCAGCTGATGTCCTAAACACTGTCTAGGCTTGGTGTTTACCTGACAGCAAATTTGAATTTTAAAGCTTTGCCCGTTCTCGAGTAGGGTAGAATGGGTAGCCCTGCGCCATAGGGAGAAATGCACCACTCGCCATTGGCGCTCGCCCGTAAGTAAAATCTGCAAAGCAGAAGTAGTATTATCTTTCTCTTTCCTATCCACACGATCGCGTTCAGGAATCGTTAAAATACCGAGTAATGCCGAACAGTTATTCGGAGAAAAAGAAAAACGCAAAGGAAACTAACTTTTATTATATATGCAACATTTTTGTTTAAGGACAAATTATCGATCGTGCACTTTTCTAGGTAGGCACATATATAGCGTGTAGTCTAAGGTGTGTTTTAGTAAAGTGCTAGTTTATTATTTATTTTTATTTATAAGAAAAAAATAAAAAATATCCATCTGGTGGGAATCGGTAGAATTGCACTACGAGCTTATAGGGAGATATGCATCAGATTGTTATGCCTCCTTTGCCTGAATTCATGGCCACACATATCTTACTGATATTCAAATTATTTTGCTGCAACCAGAACGGATTCGTTCTACAAGGAGACAGCAGTAACATTTCAATTTTACAATCGATTTTTCAAATTTTAATATCCGTTGACTTATCAAAACTTATATAAAACCATTGAATTATTATTATTCGGTATTTTCTATTATTTTTTAATGGTATAAAAATCGATAAAGGTTTAATATATTTACTGTTTAGTTCGTTATTGTTTGTTACTTTTCTAAATATATTTCATGTTTTTTGTTTCAACTAATTTGGTTTGGGTTGGCTATACTCGTATATATAAAATGCCATCATATGTGAGAAATGCACCATTTCGACTGACTGCGTTCTTCTTCATTAGGCTCAAGATCTGTTTATATTTTGCTCTTTGATATGAATAAAATATTTGCGCAAGGTGTTTGATCAAATAAAGAAAGAAAAATTAATCAAGTTCCACTACTACGGAGATATGGATTAATTAATGAAAAATGCTGCATTTCTACCTAGTCTCCCCTACAAGTGAATAGTGGCATAATTTTTTTAACGACATTTGTATTTTAGCTGTACCTCGATATTGTTAGATTTTAGTTTCATACCTGTAAATAGCCAAACAATATAATGTGAATACTACGGAGACTTTGGTATGAGAGGTATCCGAGAAGATGGAAAGAATTTGACCTGTCTGCCTTTTACTTTATTATTTTAATAAAAAAGTATTGTTATCGATTTTTAAAAAAAAAAAATTTGCTACCTTGAAAAATTTTTTTTATACGTTTTATGACTAATAAGCACCAAAAAAGCAAAAAAAATTGTCAGTCCGTCTGTGCGCCGTCCGCCGTACGCAAAACGTTTTAGGGCTTATAACTCCTAAACCCTATAAGCTATTGAATTGAAATTTTTTTCTTTAATAGACTGGGTAGGCCCCTTGAAGTGACCAATTTTTCGGGGGTGGAAGTATTAGGGAGGGGGGGGGGGGGAAGCGTTTTAGGCGAAAAATTTTGGTTTCTAGAACTCAGCAACCGCTCATGCTAGGAGGCTGAAACTTGGAATTTATATAGAGCTTCGATAGTGGACCCATTTGCAAAAATATTGTTGATATGGGTGAAAGGGTGTGTGAGTGGGGGGAATAATAATGCGTCCGAAACGTTCGAAAGGCGAGATCGAGACATTCTAAAATCCATATCTCCTAAACGGTTAATGTCACGAAATTAAAACTTAATAATCATCTGTAGGTATACTAGGAGAATAGATCGGAAACAAATTTTTGAGTGGGGGCTGTGACGTACGGGGGTGGGGGTTGAAAAACTTTAGATTACAATATCTTACGAACCTATTGCACTAGAGAAATAAAATTCGGTTTTTGTATAAAGATTGACAAATAAAGTTTGCTGCAAGTAAAATTTTTTTAGGTGATGGTGGCGCATGGAAGTGGAGGGGGTAAGAATTTTTTAAAAAATCACGTCTTATATCTCAAGAACGATGCAAGATAGATGCTTAAAATTTTTATCAGAAGTAGGCCTAATAGACCCCAAGCAGAGAAAAATTTTTCAGGGATGAGGATGTAGAGGGTGAGGGTGGGGAGGGTGAAAAGTAAAAAGTTCCGATTTTTATATCTCGAAAACCTACAACGATATAAAGCTGAAACTTAGTATTTAGATAGAGCTATGGTAGTAGCATATTGGAAAAATATAATTTTGTATAGGGGTAGTATGGTACGGGGTGGGGGGTGCTTTTCCTAACTGTAGAACGGCTTATGCTAGAAAGTTGAAATTTGGTATGTATATGTAAATCAACTAGAAAAGTAATTCTGATTAAAAAAAATTCAAATATCTATTGGCTTTCGGAAGTGGGGAAAAAAATGATCAGTGAAAATGGAATGCATATATTTTCACGATTTTCGTCATATCTATTAGGTCTTTCCAAATATTGAATTCATCTTTTTTGTACGGGTTCTTCATATAAATACATAGAAAGTGTTTTCAGGATTTTTTGATATTCGACCCCCAAGGTGGTGGAAAGGGGATGTATACATTTTCACGAATTCAGCCGTATCCCTCAGGTCTGATTAGATATCGTATAACTTTTCACTTCCACGGGCTTATTTAATAATCACCTAAAACTCGTTTCTAAGTTTTTTCCTTTTTCAACCCCTAAGAGGGTAAAAACGGGTTGAACAAGTTTTCACGAATTCCGTCATATCTTTTAGAAGTGATAAGACATCGGATTGGTTTTTACTTCCTCTGGCTTTCTTTATATATATCTACAAACTCATTTCAGGATTTTTTAATATTCAACCCCAAAGTGGGTGCAAGGGGGTTGCATATGTTTTCACAAATTCTTACATATTTCTTAGTTCTAATGAGATATCGAATTAGTTTTTACTACATTTAGGCTTCTTACATAATCGTCAAAAGTTGATTTCAGGATTTTGTTATTCTTTCGACATATTTCTCAGGGTTGATGAGATATTAGATTGATTTGCACTTCCACAGACTTTTTATATAATCGCCCACAAACGCATTTCCGATTTCATGTAATGGCCCAAATCCAAATCACGAAAAACCTTCTAATGGCGTAACAACTGATATTATACTAGGACTAGACCTCGTCCCGGAGTATGAGCCAATTATGTAATTCATATGTTATATGTGGCAGCGGCGTAAGTATTCTAGCGCGACCCCATTCTAACCGCTTCCCGAACTTTTTTTTAGGTTTTCAGTCACATAGTAACCTACACCGCATCTCAGAATTAAACTGGCTTCGAACTTCTACCGAAAAAATAATAAAGTTGGCAGATTTTTTTTCATTACTTCAATAATAAAGTATTGTGATCGCTTTTAAAAAAAACTGCTTACAATAGAAGGCTGAAACTTGGAATCTATACAGAGCTTTATACAGAGCTTTAGATAGTGAAGCCATTTGCAAAAAATCTGCCAATGGTCTAGGCGAAACTTTATTATTTTTCGGGTCAAAGTTCGGGAGCGATCAAAGTCGGAGAATATCATCAGTTGTTTCGAAATTATGAGGTTTCTTGGAAAGTTAGTTTTGTTCTTAAAAAAAAAATTTAAAATAGAGATTTTTAGCCGATTAAACATTGAAAAAGTCCATGTAGACTATTCAAATTTCGATATATTACATATGTACATTAAACGCCCATAGAAGTAAAAACCAATTTGTTGCCTTATCAGACTTGAGAGATATGACGAATTGTTTAAACGTATACAAACCCATTACTTCCACTTGGGGTTTGAATTTCGAAAAAATTGTGAAACAGGTTTTTAAACGATTTCATAAGAAGCAACCTGATATCTCATGAGACACGAGGGATTTTGAAAAATTTGTGAAAACGTAAGCAAACTGTTCATACCCCCTTGGTTCTTGAAATTCGAAAAATCATGAAATTGGTTTTTAGGTCTTTACATCAAATGAAGTAATAACCAATTTTATATCTCATCTGAACTAAAGGATGGCAAAAAATGTGAAAACACAATTATGTAAACCCTTGGGGGATGAATATCCAAAAATTGAAAAATTTGTTTGTAGGCGATTATACAAAAAGTCTGTGGATGTGAATAGCGACCTAATATCTCATCTAACCTAAGAAATATGTCGAAGCTTTGAAAAGCATACAACCCCCTTACACCCCTTAGGATTGAATATCTAAAATACTGAAATTGACTTTTTGGCGCTTATATTGGAAACCTGAGAAAGTAAAAATAAATTCGATATATATCATCAGATCTAAGCAATATGCAGGAATCTGTGAAAACATATGCAACCTCCTTACACCCACTTGGGGGTTGAATATCCAAAAATCCTGAAAGGAGTTAATAGATAAATATGAAGACAGCACGAGAAAGTAAGAACCAATTCAATTACTTATCACTTCTAAGGGATATGACGGAATTCGTGAAAACTTGTTCAACACTTTTATACACTCTTAGTGACTGAAAAGGGAAAAGACTTAAAAACAAGTTTTAGGCGATTATTACGCAAGCCCGTGAAAGTGAAAAGATATTCGATATTTGATCAGACCTGGGGGATATGGCAGAATTCGTGAAAAAGTATACAACCCCTTTACACACCCTTAGGGGTCGAATTTCAAAAAATCCTGAAAACACTTTCTAGATATTTATATGAAGAAGTCGTAGAATAAAAATGAATTAAATATTTGGGAAGACCTAATAGATATGACGAAAATCGGGAAAATATATGCATTCCATTTTCACTGAACAATTTTTTCGCCCCTCCCCCCCCTGCCGAACGCCCGTGCAATCCCTACGGTGGCGAACATATCCAAACCTGAACGAAGGGCCCTCAAGGAGCTAAAAGAATTGAAGGACATCTCAATTATGCGGGCTGGCAAAGGAAACGCCACAGTAGTTATGGACACGACGCAATATGAAGCTAAACTCCAGAACATTTTACAAACAGGACCATACACCGAAATAAAAAGAGATCCAACTGCTTCCCTCCATCGAAAACTAGTACTATTGATGAAAAAGGACCCTAACTTGACGTCAAAATATTCAAAATTGATTCCTTCTGATCCACATACTCCAAAAATGTACGGTTTGCCAAAGATCCATAAACCGGATACTCCACTTCGTCCAATTGTTAGTTCCATCGGATCAATTACGCAAGGTTTAGCCAAAGCATTCGCGGCTGAGTTGCGCCCCTTCGTTGGAAACACACCCATGTCAATAAAAAATTCTACACATTTAGTAGAAACATTAAAAAACATTCAAATTAGCCCGGAGGACATACTAGTAAGTTTGGACTTCGAATCCTTGTTTACCAACATACCGATCAAGGACACTATGAATATCATCAAAACACTCATACCAGATAACAGAGTGGATTTAGTTGATTTTTGCCTAAACAACACCTATTTCTCAGCATTAGGCAAACTCTATAAACAGACGGAAGGAGCCGCTATGGGGTCCCCGATATCTCCAGTAGCGGCGAAAATTTTCATGGAAGAATTCGAAAAGAACGCGCTCAACTCAGCACCACTAAAACCGTAACAATACCTTCGATATGTTGATGACACCTTCATTATTTGGCAGCATGGAAAAGAGGAATTGGAAAAGTTGCTGGACCATCTCCACTCATGCCACAGAAACATCAAATTCACAATGGAGATCGAAAAAGACGGCAAACTCCCCTTCTTGGATGTACTAGTTGAAAAATCTGCTCCATCTTTACATTTCTCTGTTTATAGGAAACCTACTCATACAAACAGGTATCTATACGCATCATCCCACCATCATCCTAAGCAGAATGAAGGAGTACTTAAAACACTTATCCACAGAGCACAATGTATCACCAACGGTAACCCACACGCCCTTCACAACGAAATGGAACATCTACAGAAAACCTTTGCAGCCAACGGATACACGGAGAGCACTATCAACAGAGTATGCAAACAAAAACCAAAAGCTATGAAAAACCAGGAAGAGAAAGATAAGAACGACCATACTATCAAACGGTGGGTAACATTACCTTACATAGAAGGTACCACAAATCAAATCGGCAGGGTACTCAAGAAAGCTGACATACGGATGACCTACTCTACAATCGGTAAGTTTAAAGACGCTACGTTGTTTAGTTTTTATTTGGCAGCCATCAATAGCGAAATCTCTCAGTGAATTTTTGAAAATGGAAAAAATTGGTATTCGTCTGTGATACAATACTTTCATTTGAAAGGTCTCAGTCTAACCAATATTAAGGCCGGACTAAATTTTACTCTGGGGAGTCTGCTCCTTCGCTTATAACAATAAAATATTGAGTGGCAGAGTTTAAACGAGGCCGTACGAGCTGTCAAGACGAACAACGCAGTGGTAGACCAAAGAAGGTGACCACGTCAGAAATGGTGATTAGATGACGTGTTAGATGACCGTCGACTGAAAATGCGCGAGCTAACAGACATAATAGGCATTGCAAAAAGTGTTGTACACCGCATATTGACTGAAAATTTGGGCAAATAAAAAGTTGTGCGGAAGATGGCTGCCGCATTTGCTCACAATGGAATAAAACAGCGTCGTGAGGATGTTTCAATCAATTGTTTGGCAATTTTTCACAGCAATAAAGCCGAGTTTTTGCGTCGATTCATAAACATGGACGAAACATGGGTCCATCACTCCACACCTGAGTCAAAACAATGGAATAAGAGGGGAGAATCGGCTCCGAAGACGGCGAAGGCAGTGCCATCTGCAGTCAAGGTTATGGCGTCAGTTTTTTGGGATGAGCGTGGGACAATTTTCAATGATTATCTTGAAAAAGGAAAATCAATTAACGGCGAGTGTTATGCGAACTTATTGCACCGTTTGAGTCATAAAATCAAGGAAAACTGGCCGCATTTCGCGAAAAAGAAAGTGTTGTTTCACCAAGACAATGTACCGGTCCGCACATCCGTTATCGCGGTGCCAAAATCAATGAGTTAAAGTTAGAATTGCTTCCACACGCATCCTATTCGCCAGATTTAGCCCCCCTGGTATTATTTGCTCTTAACAAATTTAAAAAAAAACTTGGTGGTAGGTTAGGTTAGGTTGAGAAGAGTGGACCGAAGCAATGTGCCCCAGTCCATCACGAGAGATCACTGTGGATCCATTGTGGTCCCCTTGTATAAAACCGGGCTCTAGACTACTGATTCCAAATATTGCTCTTCCTTATGAAGAGAGTAGTTCTCCATAAAGGAATCATCGCAATTTCTGATAGATCGGTCAAGGAGAATTTCCCCAAGTACCGATACCTGGTACATGTCAGGCTTTCACATTCACATACTAGATGCTCCAGTGTTGGCTGAACATTCTCATCACCACAGCGACACAGGTCAGCCATGGGTTGGTTGGTTGGTTTAAGTGGCAGCCCTGTCACTCAGACAGAGCTCAATTAACTCAGAGGCTGTGTTGGAACCACAAACTCGTGTTAAACTCGGATGTTAAGGGTTGTTGATACTGGGGAATACGGAAGATGAATGTGAGAAAGATGATTGAATTGACTCGCTATAGCCACCCTGTGCTGTTCAGGAAAAGTAATAACTCTCCAATCCTCTTCCCCGAAATCTCCATCAGGTCCCCGTAGAAGGGCTTGCCTAGCGCTCGCTCTCGGGCTCTAGCTAGAGCCGGACACTTGCAAAGGAAATGAACGAGCGACTCTCGCTCATTAGTGTCCTGGCAGCTGCGGCAGTGTACTTTGAATGGAATGCCCAGTTTGGCCGCATGATCCCCAATCGGCCAGTGACCTGTACCAGCCATGGGTATTCCCTGCCTTTCTCCGTGCCTCCCAAAGAGACAGTGCCCCGCTAGGACCCCTATAAGTTGTCTGCAAATGTCCCTGCCCAGAGACAAAATGAAGCTAGAGTTCCTCATATCATGTTTCGGCCAGCAGATTCTTGCTTGCCGGCATCCCGAGAGATTCACCCCAGGCCCCCTCCATCTGTCTGAGCGCTTGGTGATGGAAGCTTGGTGGTAAGTGATTTACCAACAGAGAAGAGGTGAAGTCAGCGATTAACGATTATTTTGAGCGGTTCGACAGTTCCTACAGGGTATAGAAGCTATCCAATATCGCTGGGAAAAGTGTATCTTCCTTAAAGGAGAATATGTTGAAAAATAAAGATTTTTTGTGTTTTCTTGGTTAAGCTAGGTACTTTCGGCACCACCTCGTAAACACAGCATTAAAATTAGCATCAGTCTTGCTTCGCCTGACGGTTTTATGTATATCAGGTGTGTGAATATGCAATTGCCGTTCACACATAGATGGCTCTTGAGGTAACGTTTATTGTGTATGAGTCATACCCATATTTTTTTTTAATTGGTTCAACATCTGTCAGGAATATTCAGTATACCACATTTCAAGTTTTTTGCAACAACGTAGTGTTTTACCTCATATAAAATGGAAAATTTTGTAGCAGAAAGTTGTGATTTGCGGATTTTATTACGTTTTTGTTTTTTTTCTAAGGAAAACTGTGGCTGAAGCGCATCAAATGCTTGTAGAAGCTTATGGTGAACATGCTTTAGAAATTGGTTTCAACGATTCAGAAGTAACGATTTTGATGTGAGAAATCAAGAACGTGGCAGACCACAGAAGAAGTTTGAAGACTCCGATTTGCAAGAAATATTGGATGAAGATGATACAGTAACTCAAATACAAATAGCAGATGCATTAAATGTTGACCGATCTACAATTTCTTCACGTTTAAAAGCTATGGGAGATTCAAAAGTGTGGAAAATGGGTGCCACATGAATTGACTGAAAGGCACATGGAAAATCGAAAAACAATCAGTGAAATGTTGCTTCAACGACACGGAAGAAAGTCATTTCTGCATCGAATTGTGACTGGTGATGAAAAGTGGATTTATTTTGAGAATCCTAAACGCAGAAAATCATGAGTTACAGCATCAACATCGACTACAAGACCAAATCGATTTGGAAAGAAGAGAATGCTCTGTGTTTGGTGGGATCAAAAAGTTGCGGTATATTATGAACTTTTAAAACCTGGTGAAACTGTCAATACTGATCGCTACCGATAACAAATGATCAATTTGAACCAAGCATTGATCGAAAAACGACCAGAATGGGCGACAAGACATGGTAAATTTATTTTGCTTCATGATAACGCACCGGCACACAAAGCAAATCCGGTTCAGGATACGTTGAAGTCACTTGGCTGGGATTTGCTACCTCACCCGCCATATTCACCAGACTTGGCTCCTTCTGACTATTATTTGTTTTCATCGATGGGACACGCACTTAAAGAGCAGCACTTCAAAACATCTGAAGAAGTCGAAAAATGGGTCTCTGAATGGTTTCCATCGAAAGAAGAGCAATTTTTTTGGCGTAGCATTCACAAATTGTCTGAAAGGTGGACAAAATGTGTAGCTAGCGATGGGCAATACTTTGAATGAAATATTATGTACCATTCTTTCAAAATAAACGTACTATTTTAAAAAAAAAAAAAAATTTCATATTCACACACCTGGTATGTGTTATTGTTGGAACTGCTCCCTCTAAGGGCTCCCTCTAGGGCGCCCTTGTGAGCAATTTGCTCATACTCCATGAGCTCTACACCTTTTCAACATGTATTTCAGATTATGTAAATTGTATTTCAGAAGAGTGAATTGTATTTCAGATTTGGTAAAATGTATTTCAGAATAGTGAATTGTATTCCAGAATACATAAAATGTATTTCAGAATAGTGAATTGTATTTCAGATTTGGTAAGATGTATTTCAGAATAGTGAATTGTATTTCAGAATACGTAAGTTTGAATTCAGAAAACGTAAATTGTATTTCAGAGTATATGAATTGAATTTCAGAACACATATAACGTAACATTTAAATTGATAATCGAAATAATAAGACTTAATTTCCAACTTGCATATCATCCAATGCCAAAGCTTTAGCATGAAAAGTGGTAGTATGCTGCGCCGCCCGAGCACAGTCACCACCAGTGACATTCGGTAGCTGCAAATGTCCTTTCACATAGCTCTTGATTTTCGACCAAATATGATCAACAGGATTAAGCATTGGAGAATATAGCGAAGGACGTAGCAAGTTTGCAGTACCATGCTCATTCACCTCTCTGATGCCACCTCCAGTTTTGCATGGCATGGGGCATTGTCGCAAACAATAATCAAAACTTGTAATTGATTCCCCATTCCTTGCCACCGGTGTAGAATGGTTTTCAACCATTCATTTGCCAGCTGCGAAGTAAATGAACTCCTTCTTCTCTCCATTGACACCACACCTGCCCCGGAGATTGCTGCAATTTATCCCGAGAGATACTGCCAAAGACGACCAATCTTCTCCTTTGTTAGCGCTGCTCACAATTCTCTCTCTATCCTGTTGGTTATGCTTGTGGTATTTTCGTCGAATGACTTGCTCACTGCTAACTATGCCCGATCGGCAAATTGGACGCATCACGCTGTCTTCAGTCATCAATGCCAATAGACAAGTATCATGCAGAAGATGGCCACAAGGCTGTAATCTCTTAACTGCCTTCCTTAACATGCTAAGGCAGCAAATAGCGCAGTTATCCTCCAATTCTATCTTACTTAATCGAATCTCAATACAATAATTAAATTAAATGTCAACATTCAGATTAAGAATGCAATGGTATCTGAAATACAATTTACGTTTTCTGAATTTAAACTTACGTATTCTGAAATACAATTTACGTTTTCTGAATTCAAACTTACAGATTCTGAAATACAATTCACTATTCTGAAATACATTTTACCAATTCTGAAATACAATTCACTTTTCTGAAATACATTTTACGTTATCTGAAATACAATTCACTATTCTGAAATACATTTTACTTAATCTGAAATACAATTCACTATTCTGAAATACAATTTACATAATCTGAAATTAATATTATATAGTCTGAAATACATGTTGAAAAGGTGTAGATATCCACGAAAAACTACTGAATCAATTTTATTGTCACGATAAGTACAGCAGTCTACATGGCCTGTTTCATCGTGACCTAATTCTTCGTGAATTTCTGTAGTATATCTTCATTAACTTTCAAATTAAATTGAAAGATTTTTGCGCCTTCGGGTCAGCTGTATTTGCGAATTTTTTTCTTATGGCGGAGCTAACAAACTTCCTTCGCGGGCCGGGAAACAGTTTAAAACATTGCGCTAACAGTACCAATCAAGTACAATTATACATTCAAATTATCGCCTTCAAAAAAAACCTCCGTGCTGTAGCAGACTGATCAACTACTGACTTGTCTGGTTAATTATACAAAATTAAAAACAATGTCGAGAAGCATGACATATTTTTTGCTTCGTACATTTTAAATTTGTCAAATCTAAAAAAAAAATACAATTTTCACATCCATTATATACAATCAAAAAAACCATTCACTCTTTAAATTTTAACAAAATAATAAATCGTTTTCGTTTTTCTATTTCTTTACATTATATTCTTTTTTCTCTTTGTTTTCTTTTTAATTTTATTCTTAATTTTACGATTTTCGTCTTGATTTTTACTTTTGCGATTTGTTTTTTTGCTCTATGTTTTCTTACAAAATAAACAAACACATTCTATTTGTTATACTATACTCTAGAAAAATAATATTTTTGTTTATACTTTATCTTAAATCACTAGACTTACAAACTAGACAATTTATCACTTGTTGTTTTTCTTGTTTTTAGTTTTATTTTAGATTATACATACATATATATATATTTTCTTTATTATTATTATTATATATTTTCCATTCTATCTTGTCTATTTTCGTCTATACTTTCTACAAAAACATTTCGATTTAAAATCGATCAAAAATCTATTTGAATTTTAGTCAAATGTGTTCATAGTCTGGTCATTTTAGGGAATTAGTAGTATGATGGCGACTAATAAGCTTAAGTTCAGTCCGAGCTGAACAAAAGTACAAGTAGTAAGAGTTAAGCGATTAGTTTCGAATGGATAATAAATAAATAAATAAATACTGACAAGTGTTAGGACTTGAATGTTTTTTGTTTTAAGACGGGATAAACAATTAAAATTACAGGCACAAAGAAATTAAAAATTATGCAATGCGTTTTTCCTAAAGAAATTAGTCTATGAAGGATATAAAAATGGCAGAGCAATGAAGCGCAGTTCTTAATCGAGAAGGCGTTACTACAAGCCTTACCTATTAAAAACTTTTGAAGTACTATGCTGATATGTATGCAAGGTGAGAATAATGAGTTGATGGTAAAAATTGACAATAGAAAAGTTCAAAAAAAAAATCTTACAGATCGAGGAACTTAATTAACTTTTTTTTTTAAATCATACTTGGGTCAATAGTGTTTTAAGGCTTTAAATAAAATTGTTGCAACACTAAATAAAAAAAAACAATAGTAACACTAAGCTTATTTCTCACCATCAACTAGTTACGCTTTTACTTTAAATTTTACGTTACTTATTTTAATACATAAAGCACGTAAAAGAACTAATTAAATCAGTTTGGTTTAGAGCTTGCCGGCAAGCTGCGAGCGTACTTTTTGATGCACGTTTGCATGGATAATTCATATTAATCCGTATCTCTTTCTTCGTTGGGTATGTTCCATAATTGCTGGATCGCTGTTCTGATCGGGCTCTTTGTCGAAATAAGAATTCAAACTACAGGGCTGCTTGTACTTGTACGTGAAAATTAGAAAGGCGAGGTATTCGCCGATCTTGAGCAATGGAGTCAGTAGCCGCTGGAAGGTCAGAAGAACTTATAAGTTTGCAAAAATTCATAGATCGAGTTTAAGTATTTTTTTTTCATAATGCAATTCCGAAATTCAAATTGCGCACAGCCTAGAGATATTTTTGAAGTAGTCTGCCAATTAGAGAACTTGGGTATGGCCATGAAAATCGCGTATCGTCACCATGGACTTTTTTGGCTCAAAAAATATGTCGGAACGAATCAATAAAAACGAACAATACCGTTCGTTACCTTCGTTATTATTTCACTATCTTGAGTGCGTAAGAGATCACCCGGCCAGAGTTGGTTTAGCTGCATAATCTGATAATGAGATTCACAACTTTAAATGGATAGAATGACCCGTTGAAGACGCGAAACCGGCATACATTCTTCGGATCTTTCCAACCTACTTTCTAAAAAGTAGAAGAAGCTGTCTGCAGTTAACAAATTAATAGACCTACAGAAGACAGAAGAATATATTTTAGGTGTTGGAGTCCGACAGGTATGTTATCAGCATGTTCGAACCAACAGTGAAGATGTCCCTTCATTAAAAAGATACATGAATGTTACCCTCGTTTTCTGAGACGGTAATGGTTCCAATCACACTAGGTTTTAAGCGCAAGATCAACTGACATAAAAATTAATTAAACTCGAAACAGCAGTAGTGTCTCAAAAGGATCCTCCCGAGGCCGAGAGGTTCACGTTAAACTGAAGAGTAGAAGCAGCGAATTCGAATCATATTTCTACAATACGCCAAGACTAGAACGCCCCTATTATTTGTTTATCCTAATATAATTTACATTTTATTCAATTATTTTATGTAATTGTTTTTTTTTTTTTTTACTTTGTTTCCTATCTAAAAATCTATAGAATAAAAAAGGAAAATAATGAAAATTTCTTCTGTAGTTTTTGTTTCCGGATCAGAAATTTTTGTTTTCGTCGATCAGCAGTAACACTACTAGTTTTAATTGTCCGATAAATACCCTTTTCTTCTGTTCGTAGGAAAGGATATTTATCATAATTACTATACGGCACAGCCTTTTCTTATGCCATACATTATCCTAAGTTCCGGATATATAATTTTCCTAATTAATTGATTTGTTTTAGCCGATAACATGGCACGTCTGGTGTCCTTTTTCAGGATTTTAATACCGGGCTTATGCACCAGAAATGCATTATCGAGTATATGGAATTCATAGTCGAGGGCACAAAGTGCATAACCCTGAAAATATGCAAAAAAAAAATGGTTTAATAACTAGATTTTTTTTTTAAATTGCATCAAGGTTCCTTACCTGTGTCATTTTATCACTTTTACCTTCCCAGCTTAATCGTTCGTCGTAGTGTGGATCGGCATGTGTACCAATGTAAATCGGCTCCCAATGGATAAAGTAGCCAATTCTTTTTCCTACGTAAAATATTCCCAATTCTTCGGTTTCGTTGGCTAATTGCCACTCCTTCGATTTCGGTACACCGTGACAACTTGCACAAACTCGTTTATGGAATGGGATGGCCTTTCCCGTTCGTAGGAGTTCTTGAAGTTCGGTTTTGTCTTTTGGAACGGGGGCAGCACTTTCAACTTCAAATATCGAAAGTGGATAGACTCTGAAATTGATAAAAATTTAAATATGTAAAGCAATTAGTGATAAAACAAAGCCCTGGTTGAGGATAGGGCTGAAGTTCTGGATTGCCTTTAATAGAGGAATACTATTTGAGCCTGAGGACTTATACGCCAAGGGGGCCATACAGGAATTTCAGTCACGCCTTTAAGTACTTTGGGAACTCGCTAGGCTAATGAGAAGTGAAACAGAGATCATGGATTCGAATCACCCTAGTACTATGGTGTGTGGTGTGTGCAGATGCCCTGGTCAGAGACATTAGCCCTCAACCAGGACCATCCAAACTAGCAGAAAAAGCAGATGATCAGGGCAGAGAAATCAACACTCAACCTGCAACATCACAAGCTCCTATACCCATGGATGTAGAGTCTAGAACTGCTACAAACCAAAATGTTCAGGACATCTACAACACGCCCCAACCCGGACCGTCACAAGGTCCCTTGGAGTGGACTAGAGTCCAGCGCAGAGTTAAACCTCACGCAGGCTCCTCCAAAGGTCCAACATCTGGTGAAAAACCTCTCGCTAAAAAGCACCTCAAGCCACAGCGCAACACTCCCAAAGATCTACTAGCCGGAGGGAAGAAGGCGACTAAAGGCTCAGAGCTAGCGAAACCACCAGTGCCGTCGGCATTGCAGAGACGGATTCAGCGCATCAGAGATGCTGCTCAGGCAGTTAACTCTGACAGGGCCAACCCCACTGCCGAGCAATGACCGCCTCAGGTGGCTTCAAGTGAACCTGCAACATGCGAAAGCATCATCAGCAGTCCTCTCTCGCAGATTTGTTAAGGACATTCGTCACGACCTTATACAATGTCGCTGCCGACGTCTTTGCTGCGACGGCTCACATCGCAGCCGTCGTCTTTGTTGCGACGGCTCACATCGCAGCCGTCGTCTTCGTTGCGACGGCTCACATCGCAGCCGTCGTCTTTGCGGCGACGGCATCATTCGCTGCCGTCGAGCCGCGCCGTCACCATCGCTGGCTCGTGCCATTTATGCCGGTGACGGCTGACCGCAGAGTCGTGCGGTTGCTGCGTCGGCATAGTTCGGTGCCGGCGTCTTCACACCTGTGGTGTGTGGTGTGTGTAACTGCACTGATGACTATTGGCGTCATCACTTTGCAGTGTGTTGTGAGTCGCCCGCCAGTCGGCGAACGACTGGCTGCCACTTCGATTTCTCGTCCTTATATACGAATCGAAATGACAGCCAGCGTCCTTGGATCTGTGATCCAATTTGTGAGGAGTGTTTTCGGCCTGAGTTGTTTGGCCGCAAAACAACTCCCCACAGATTCACTGAAGTTCACTTTGACGTCGCTCTTATCCAGGAGCCATACTTAACGGAGGACCATGTAAGAGGCTTGACCGTGGGAGAGCTCTTGTATGACTCTACCAATATGGGTAGACCCAGAGCATGTTTACTTTTTAAAAAGAATACTAAATATGTTCCAATTCCAGGTTACTGTACGAAGAACGTTGTAGTGGCCTTTGTAGAGCTGCCGCTCCCGGAGGGCAGGACAGAGATCATCATATGCTCGGCCTACCTTCCCGGGGATTGCACTGAACCAGCGTCACCCGTCATCAGGGACATCGTCGACCTATGCCGGAGGACTAATAAGCAGCTGGTACTTGGCTGTGATGCCAATGCACATCACACTATGTGGTCAAGTTCTAGCATCAATGAACGGGGTGAGTTGCTTCTACATTTTATTTATACTAACAACCTAAATATTCTCAATAGAGGTAACAATCCAACTTTCATAAACAGAGTCAGGCAGGAGGTCTTGGATCTTACCATTTGTACTCAATTCCTGAGCACAAAAATCTGCAACTGCCACGTCTCTAATGAGACTTCTATGTCAGATCATAGGGATATCCTATTCAACATAGAATCCAATATCATTTTGTCCGAAACGTACAGGAAGCCACAAACGACGAACTGGGAACTATACGACCAGAAATTGTTGGAATGCATGGCCGGCACCATACGTAATATTAAGGACATTGACAGCATGGAAATAGCATCAGAACAAATACGCAATGGCATTGAAACTGCTTTCAACTCATCCTGCCCGCTAGGCAAGGTTCTGCTCTTCAGAGCTCTCTCGTAGAATCCGTTCAGATCCCACTAGGGACCTTTAAGCGCCAAATATCCACCCACTTTCTCACAAACGCGAACTCCAGATGGAGAGGACTGACCAACTGCGTCATATCTAGGAAGATATCGGTATCCTACTCCCGGAGCAGAACAGACGAACTCCTGAGCAGGAGCCGTGTGGACGTCTCCAGACTCACAGCAGTCAGCACGGGTCACTGGCCGATCGGCTACCACGCGCCCAGACTGGGTATTCCAATTTCGTCAATTGCCGCAGTTGTGGGGATGCAAATAAGAGGGAAACTGTTATTCACCTTCTTTGCGAGTGTCCCGCCCTAGCTAGAGCCAGACTTCGCGCACTAGGCAAACCCTTCTTCAATAACCTCGGTGAGATCTCGAAAAACAAGATAGGAGAACTGATTATCTTCTTGAACAGCTCTGGATGGATATGATAATCCATTCAAGCCCCAGGTCTCTGTAAAACTATATATATATACTTTATCAGCCCTCAACGACCAGGTTAAACGAGTTGTGGTATCAAAACGGCGCTTCCTGTGCTAATTGGGCTCTGTTTTCGGTAGACGGGCCACCACGTAAACCAACCAACAAACCATCCTGCCCGGAAAGGTCCAGAGCAAGTAACAGGAAAGTAGCTTGGTGGAACCCAGCACTAACTAAGCTCAGATCTCAAACAAGAAAGCTCTTCAATAGGGCTAAAAAAAACTGGTGAGTGGGAATCGTACAAAAGGGGTCTAACAGAGTACAACCACGAAATTAGAAGAGAAATTCGTGGAAATTGTTCTGCTAGGGTATAAACGATTTACCCAGCAGCGCAAGAGTACACAAAATACTTTCTAAGGCACACACTAACGAAATGGGCTTATTAGAGAAACCCGATGGCTCGATTACCGAAAATGGGAAACATACGTTAGAACTTTTAGGTCAAATTCATTTCCCAGGATCCTCAACCATAGAACCAAGCAATGAAGAACGGTACACTGTTCCAAAGCCGAGCAGACCAACCATATTGGACTGGAAAAACTCAGCCAAGATCTTCACTGCTAACAAGGTTAAATGGTCTATATGTAGTTTTAAACCATTTAAATCTCCTAGAGAAGACAGGATATTTCCCGCTTTACTACAAAGAGGAATGGACCATCTTCTACCAACACTGTTATCCATATTTAGAGCAAGCCACGCACGGGGTTACATACCCATATCCTGGCGTAACGTTAAGGTGATATACATATCAAAAACAGGGCGCCGTTCGAGCAATAATCCTAAGTCGTATCGTCCTATCAGCTTAACGTCATTTCTCTTGAAAAATATGGAAAAGATTATTGATAGGCATATCAGAGATGGGGCTTTGATATCTCAACCCTTACACTCCCATCAATATGCATATCAACCAGGGAAGTCTACAATCCACGCCTTACAAAACCTAGTCACGAAAATCGAGAAATCGATTACGGACAAGGAAATAGCTGTTGGTTGCTTCTTAGATATCGAAGGGGCTTTTGACAACACTGCCTACGAAAGTATTTACTCTGCTGCACAAAAGCGTGGTATTGATCTAAAAACCTGCAATTGGATCAAGGCCATGCTAGAACGCAGGAAAATAACTTCGACACTAGCCGACTCAACAGTCACAGCCACAGCTGCGAAAGGCTGTCCACAGGGTGGGGTACTATCACCCATCCTCTGGTGCTTAGTAGTGGACGACCTTCTTCAAGACCTAACAAATTCCAGAGTCACGGTACAGGGTTATGCTGACGACCTTGCCATCCTTGTTAGAGATAAATTTGAAGAGACGGTGACAGATCTAGTTCAGAATACTCTAAACCAGGTAGCAACCTGGAGCACTAAAGCAGGATTGGGTATCAACCCAAAGAAAAGCACAATTGTTGCATTCACGAAAGGGAGGTGTAGGGACAAGTTATCTAAGCCTACTCTTTTTGGAGAATCCATAGAGTATTCTAGTTAGGTAAAATTCCTGGGTATTATCCTGGATGAAAAGCTCACCTGGAATGCTCATTTGGACAAAGTTCTTGAAAGGGCCAGAATTTCTCTCTAGACCTGCAGGAGCCTTCTCGGCAAAAACTGGGGACTGAGCCCAAAACTAACCTACTGGATGTATACCGTCGTTGCTAGGCCCATTATAACTTACGCGGCATCCGTCTGGTGGAAGAAAACAAAGCAGAAAACTGCTCAGCTTAAGCTGACTAAATTACAAAGACTGGCATGCCTGGGTATTACTGGGGCGATGCGCACCACTCCCTCAGCTGCCTTAGAGGTGCTTCTTAACCTAGCACCTCTACACTTAGAAATACAGAGAGAAGCTAGATTCACCACATACAAACTTTTGAGCTCGGAGGACGAGTCAGAGCGCAAAACAGCTTGCCTTTCCGCGGAACTCAACAAGGACCCGATACTAGCGATACCTCTTTCTGATTCAATGGTACCGAAATTTAATTTAACAAATCCATTCAAAGTTGTCCTACCTGAAAGGGAGGATTGGGCCACAAACAAACCCTCTCCAAAACCAGGATCTACAATCTGGTACACAGACGGATCTAAAACGGATCAAGGTGTAGGAGCAGGAGTTTATGGAGTGCGCCCAAATGTCAAATTCTACTGTAGCATGCACATAACATCTTCTGTTTTTCAGGCGGAGACTCATGCTATTGAATTATGCATTAGAGAAAATATCAGACGGGGCTACAAAAACCAACAAATATATATTCTCTCGGACAGCAAGGCAGTAATAAAGGCACTTCAGTCCGTTCAAATCTAATGCCTGATTGAACTCGGAAATAAGAACAGAGTTAATCTCATTTGGATTCCAGGACACAGCGTAATGAAATGGCCGACTTAATGGCTAGGAAAGGTTCAGAAGCTGACTTCATGGGACCATATCCATTCTGTGGGATACCATTAAGCACAGCCAGAATGAACATCCGAATGTGGCAAAAATCGCAAAGTGCCATTCACTGGGACTTGGCACCGGGCAACAGGCACTCAAAGCTTTTTATGCCAAAACACTCGGAAAAAAAAGAACATCTGATTATCTAAAATTAAGCAGATATCAGACCCGAACCCTAGTGGGAGCTCTGACTGGACATTGTCACATGAGGAAGCATCTCAATAGGATTGGTTAAAATTTGCAGAATAAAGTATGCAATGACGAGGACGAAACACCAGAGCATATCCTCTGTGAATGTAAGGGTTTAACTCACAAAAGACTTCGTCACTTCGGTCAGGGTTTCATGGACCCATCGGAATTCCTGACCATTCCTCTTCGCAAAATACTAGGCTTCATTGAAACCGCAGGGATTGAAGAGGAATCCCGGGGGGACGTCACAATAGGCCCAACTGTGGCTGCAGTGACAGAGGTTAGCCATACCAACCCCTATTTCCAATCTATCTATCAATCTAGTACTATGGACTCTTCTTTCTTGAACAATGAGACGGAGTAGGAAATGCAGAAACGGTTGGATAAAGGGACCAATATATTTTCACCTTCCTACTCTCCCCTATACCATTCCTCATACTTACTTTGGATTTTTTCGCTGTTGCGTTGCATCGTTGCGGGCAATCATTTCCAAAAATTTCCTAACTAATCCCGGATTCGGATACAATTCGACATCGCTGGCCAAAATAAAATGCGTTTGGGCTGCATCACGGGCAATATTTCGGCCAACATTGACCGGATACAGGAGCTTCTTCTGCGTCTTATACATGGCGTTCGTCGACACGTTGTTGAAGGGTGCCGGTAACGAACAATTGTACGGTGTCTCCAGAACTTTATCGTACTTTGGAACGTTCTTTGGGATATGCTTCGTACTAAAGTAAATGTGAAATGTGACAAAGTAGCGGACTAAATGACTTTCCGGTTGACAATCTCTTAAATATTTAATAGCATTTATGGTTGGAGGGAAGTCGGTTCCGGGTGCATGTAGGGCTATGCTGAGCGGTGCATTCCATCTGAAAGGAGAACAAATCGGGTGAGTACTGGAAGGTCCTGACGGATTTACTGATCTTATACCTTTCGAGTAGAGGAATTACGTTGTCCAGAAATGTATAATCAGCATGGGTAGTGTACGTGATCGTTTCTTGGCACTTGAGTTCGCCATGTTCGGCTCGAACATAGTTTTTCAGGACCCAGAAATCACCGCGTTGTACTGTCTCGGCATTGTAGTCGCGATCATGGCACTTAAGAATTGACTTCAGTCGTTCGGAAAATTCCTTTTCATCCCCCGTCGGCACATACGGATCAGAACTTGCATTGTTCACGAAGCTGACTGATTCGGCCGGAGCCGATTGTACTACCTCGTTCGCTGTCTTATCCTGAACAGGAGTCTCGTTCGGTTCGTCCGGTATATCGAAACGTTTGTCATCGGATATTTCGGGTGGAACAAGGTCCTTTGGCTGTTGGATCTCGACTTCCTGATCTTGCTGGACCAGGAGCTGAGCGACGGGCTTTTGTGCATTGGCCTCTTCGGATGGGGCGTTATTCTGATTATTTGTATTTGGAGTATCCGGAAGTTGAGGTTGTTGTTGCTGACTGACTTCTTGCTTCGGAGACTGATCGCCTGATGAAGACGGTATTGGAGTATCCTATGCGGAAAAAATAAAAAGAAACATTTTATTTACAAATAAACAAATTCCATTGTTAACAATGTTCATAAAAATTTGATACACCTAATTCGATAGAACGTGACACCAATAAATGAAATGCGAGTAAAGCTCAAATGACTCTGCAAGTCCGTCTAAGTACCGTGCTCATAAAATTGATAAGAAATATGGAATTAAAATATTCAACAATTCCTAATTTATGAGTGGAATTTTTGCGGAATTTTAATGTACAGAGCTCGACCTGAAAATGAGTTACAGTGGTTCAAATTAGAAAAGGGACAACATTATTTAATATGCTGACAACAGTTTTGCTTGTAGTTTTACTACAAGGTACTAAACCTACTACCAAGTCGAGACAGAGACAAGGGTCGACATATCCGCCAGCATCGAAAAGTCAAATACGAACTTTATGTAATTGGACTATACTGGTATGGTTTTCTGGCCACAATTGTATTGTAGGCAATCAGTCTACGGACCAGTTAGCGAAAAAAGGAGCTGCCTTAAAATTCACAGACCAGTGCCCTTCTGTGGAATGCCAGCAGCTGCGGCAAAAGAAAGGCTGTTGGATTGGATTAACATCCAAGCTGATCTCCACTGGACAGGAACGGTTGGGTGCAGACAGTCCAAACTGTTGTTGGAAGGTCACTCCAAGAAACAAACCTCCGATTTCCTTATAATGAGCTTGAATCAGGTTCGGTGACGACAAGGTGGGGAAATTCGAACGAGCTATGAAGGTCGCGTTTAATGCCTCATGTCCTTTGAAACATAGTAAGAAAACGCTCCCCCCATGGTGGAGTGAAGACCTGTCTAGATTAACGAAAATAACTAGAGAGGTTTTTAACATCTGTTACAGGCGCAAGTCTTGGCAACCTTACAAGGAATGCCTCAAGATCTACAAGAAACGCATTAGAACGGCCAAAAGGCAGGCTTGGACTGATCACTGTCAATCCATTGAGAGTGTCCGGGATTCGGCGAGGCTTAGCAAGATTCTATCCAAGCAACACACGAACCCGTCGTTCGTGAAAAAGTCGGGCGGGATCTGGACTGATTCCTCCGCCGAGACTCTGGAACTCTTGATGAACACTCACTTTCCTGGGTGTCAAAACAGCGGGATGGAGATGTCAAGCATTCAGGGTGTACAGTGTATACCGGAGGAAGACATCAATTCCGTTATCAATGAAGAAAGAATTTCCTGGTCTATTAACAGTTTCTCTCCTTACAAATCCCCTGGCATGGACGGCATACTTCCAATATGCTGCAGAAACTACAAGATGTAGTAGTTCCATGGCTTGTGAAAATTTTCAGAAATTGCATCCTACTAAATCATGTGCCCTATGCCTGGAGAAGTGTCCGGGTAGTGTTTATTCCGAAGGTTGGCAAGAGAGGTCACGAACTCGCGAAGGATTTCAGACCCATTAGCCTAACATCATTCGTGCTGAAAACACTGGAGCGCATTATAAATATACATGAGAGGCAGACCCTGGAAAGGTCACTGCTATCCAAATCTAAGCATGCTTACCTCAGGAGTAGATCCACGGAGACGGCTCTTCACGAAGTGGTGCGCACGAATGTGCATACGATAAACTACAAGCAATACACTCTAGCAGCTTTTCTAGATATAGAAGGGGCTTTCAACAACGTCCACACCGAAGCTATCCAGGAATCTCTCACCGAACTGGGTGCGACCGAAAGCTTCAGCAATTGGATAATATCCATGCTACGGACTAGAATTATCCATTCAAACCTAGGAAAGAGCAATTTAACCAAGCACGTGCGTAGGAGAAAACCACAGCGCGGTGTTATCTCACCTCTACTCTGGCTATTGGTCATGAATAAAATCCTAGTAAGACTAGACAGGGAGGGAATCAAAGTGATTGCGTACGCGGATGATCTGGTGATTTTGGTCTCAGGATTATTTCCTTCCGTAATCAGTGAAATCATGGACGGCGCTCTGGGTAAGGTAAGCACCTGAGCTACCGGCTGAGTTGGTGCTATTCACCAGGAAAACCAAGATACCGTACTTTAACCTTCCCCGCCTGAACGGCCAACCGCTCCAGCTCTCCTCCAGGGCAAAGTATCTTGGTGTTATTCTTGATTCAAAGCTGAGCTGGAAACTCAACATAGAAAACCGGGTGGAGAAAGCCCGTCTGGCCTTCTACGCCTGCAAAAGAACCTTCGGCAAGAAGTGCGGACTCAAAACAAGGATGGTTTTGTGGCTGTACACTGCTGTAATATGTCCAATTCTCAACTACGGGTCACTAGTCTGGTGGCCCGCTCTGAGTAAGGACTATAACATAACTAAACTCAGTCGAGTTCAACGAAGTGCGGCAATAGGCATCACAGGTGCTATGCGGTCATGCTCGACCGATGCTCTAAACGTGCTACTCTACCGCCTACCAATCGACCTTTACATAAAAAACACCGCATCAAACAATGCCGTCAGGCTCAAAGAATCTGGGTGCTGGACTGCGAAGCCATACGGGCATAGTAATATCCTGGGTCAATTACCAAAGGAATTGGATACATCACCGACTGACTACATCACCCCTAAACTGAGCTTCACGAAACGATTTTCTGTTGGTTTCCCAACTAGAGAGGAGTGGAAGAACAGTGCGGTGGATGCAGACTTCGACACGATAATATTTACCGACGGTTCGAAAATGGACTGCGGGGTCGGGGCAGGAATATTCTCTGATACACATAATATCGCTGAGTCCTACCGCCTCCCGGACCACGCTAGCGTCTTTCAGTCAGGGATACTGGGGATCCGGGAGGCTTGTCGTACACTAAAACACGACTCATCGCCAAAACACAACATCGTCATTTTCACCGACAGCTAAGCCGCAATCAAAGCACTAGATTCGGCTACCACCTCCTCTAAACTAGTTCAACAATGCCGTAACGAACTAGCCGATTTGGCGGAACGGCTCAAAGTCACTGTGCTCTGGGTCCCGCGGCATAGAGACATAATGGGAAATGAGCGGGGATCCGCTCTTCCCGGCTCTCTTGCGCAACTAGTCCACGTTCCTTTAGGAGTCGTAAAGAGGATCATACTCTCACACTTCCAGACAGCGGCTATCTTAAGATGGCAAAGCCTAACCACCTGCGCCATATCTAGGAATATGTGGCCATCTTACAACCGAGCCAAGTCAGACGAACTTCCATACAAGATCCGGGCAGACGTCTCCAGTATCACGGGATCATGCAGCCAAATTGGGCATTCCGTTCAATGTACACTGCCGCAGCTGCCAGGAGTTATTACTTTTCCTGAACAGCACAGGGTGGTTATAGCGATTCAATTCAATCAATTTTTCTCACATTCATCTTCTGTATTCCCCAGTATCAACAACCCTTAACATCCGAGTTTAACACGAGTTTGTGGTTCCAAAACGGCCTCTGAACTAATTGAGCTCTGTCTGGATGACAGGGCTGCCACTTAAACCAACCAACCAACCAGGTTCGGTGCTTGATCCCGCTAATTATAGGACACTGTAAGCTTAAAAAGCACAAACACAATAGGCCCACTGAAGACTAGGCTTGCGCATTTTAGTTCACCATAGTGAGCGATCATTTCCGATTCCCGATCCCTCGCGAACTAGTTCGTTCTTTTAGTTCATAGTTCATTACTTCAGGGGAGTTCAGTGATGAGTAGTCGTAGTTCGAAGACAGTAGATCTAGTAGAAGATGTTGAGCAAAAAAAAAGTCAGTAGATCTAGTAGAACATGATGAGCAAAAAAAAGACACTAGATCTAGTATAGTATATTCTCGCACAGAGTTCCGAACGGCAATGAAAAACGAACTAGGAGCGGGACTGACTGCAAACTAGTTCGTTCATTTCAGTTATGGGAACGCTCTTCTGATCTAGTTCGTTCGCGAACTACACAAGCCTGCTGAAGACACAGTGAATCGGGATTTTTAGACCGTCCTCCACCTTCTATTATCTGTCTAATCTAACTATAAAAATTTGCCAATAGTCTGGTCGAAACTTTATTATTTTTCGTCCCAAAGTCCGGGAAGATGATAAAGGGAGGGTTCAAAAATGATCTAAATTTTTGGGTCGATCGGTTGTTTCGAACCAGCTTCCTGTAAAATACAATTTTCAACATTCCTCCTGGTTCTTTATACAAACAATCAAATAATTAAACTGCCCATAGAATGAAAAATATCGTAAATTTAGATTTTTAGCCGATTATACATTTAAAAGATACTTGTAGACGTAAAACGTATGTAACCACTTCAGACTACCTTCAGGGTTGAATAGAAAAAAATCCTTAAATTAGTTTTTAGCCGATTACATAAAAAGACTGTAGAAGTAAAATTCAATTTGCTACCTCAGTAGATGTAAGAGATATGACGAAATTTGTGACAACACCCCATTACATCCACTTGGTGGTTAAATTTCGAAAATCGAAAAATGAAAGATGTAGGTACATAACAAAAGCGTTGAAAAGGTAAAACTAATTTCGGATCTCATCGGACCTAAGAGACATTGCAAAATTTGTGAAAACTTATGAAGTTTTTACTGTTTTCCGGCGTCAGAGGAGTTTCTGGTGTGAAACCCAACACGAAATCTCGACTGGTGATTCATCGCTGTCCTGACTACTGCCATTGAGGACATGACAATTGCAAAATCTTCACTGGATAAGCCAGTTTTTAAAATTGTGTTGGACTAGGTTAGGTTAGGTTGAGAAGGGTGGACTGAAGCAATGTGCCAAAGTCCATCAAGAGAGATCACTGTGGATCCATTATGGTTCCCTCGTATAAAACCGGGCTCTAGACTACTGATTCCAAATATTGCTCTGCCTTATGAAGAGAGTAGTTCTCCATAAAGGAATCATCGCAGTGTTGGACTAGGTCCGAAGGAGCTGTTTCGTCATCGGATGGCATGTAGAATATCATATTACGTCGTGTCCATCACTACTGTGGCGTTTCCTTTAATAAGCAATGGCACAACAGCCCAAATTGGGCCTAGGCCTTGAAGTAATGCTAGAGTTAGTTCATTACTAGCCCAACGGAACACTAGGAGGTGAAGTGGTCAGCCACACGCTCGTCCGTGATTATTACCCCGATTATAACTCAGGTATTCATTTACAGCTGAGTGAACTGGTAGTCCGGCACCCAATCCCATTCTTGAAAATTACTTGTCGCCAAGCAGATTCGAACCTGGTACCAGGTGAACCGAAAGCAAGTGCTCTAGCCACTAAGCCACCCAGACTGCTGGCGACTGGTGGCGTTCCCTTTGCCGGAACGCATTATTAAAATGTCCTTCAATTATCTTAGCTCCTTGAGAGCTCTTTGGAGGCTTTGTGCTTCTTCATAATTGTTTTTTTCATTTCTCTTAGTTTTAGTTTTAGGAAGGGGCGCCACGCTGAGCCGCAGCGCACATTAAGCACCAAAAGAGAGCCCATAGCGATCCCTTCGGAAATAACGTGGAACTAATTAATCACCACCAAAACATCCTTAATCCCTAATAAATTTGACCATCTTGTCATGCCCTATCAACCTCAGATCTTCCAAATTGTCGAAGAAAAGACTGCCACTTTAGGCGCAACCGCCTGACATTCACACAAAATGTGGGTAATGTCCTCCTCAGCATATAGGTCAAGACAGTACCTAGACACGTCATAGTCGGCTATCCCAATCCGCATAGCATGCTTCCCTAGCAAGCAGTGCCCCGTCAGTATTCCGATGAGTAACCGCAATCTTTCCCTATTCCATGTCAATATTTACCCAGACTTTAGTCTGTCCAGCTTTGGTCAGAGTGCCCTAGAGATCCTACAGCTCGTCAGCTGCTCCCACCTTGAGTTCGCTGCGTCCGTGGCCCGCTCCCTGATAAGCGCTTTGATGCCGCTTAGTGGTGGGCTAGATTAGATTAGATTTCTTCGGAGGCGGAATAGTGGTGGGCTAACCCTCTCCTCCACTATTTCGGCTGACGCCGATCACAATCTCACCAGCTTATCGGCCAGTTCGTTTCCTGGTATGCCGCTATGACCTGATACCCAGCATAGTTGTACTCTATTCTGACAGCAAAGTACCTTGAGCACTTCTCGACAGCGCTTTACTAGTTAGGATTTAAGAATTCTGTTAACTAGGGTATTACTTTAATGACCTACCTGACTGTTGTTTCTATTGTCGATAAGTTTGATAAAGGACTTAGTCAAGTCACACAACGTCACACAGAAAAAAAATAAATAAACAGTATTTTACCCGCAAACCAAGTCTTTTCAATTAAAAAATTAACTGTGAAAATAGTCAAGAAACCACCTTACCAATCGATAGCTTCTGCAGCGTCCGTAGAAACAAACAGAAAAGGACATCTGGCGGCAAATCCGAATTAAATTTCCGTTCGATTCAATACTAGTAAAGACATAACTCATAACAGCATTTCCTCAAACCTTCGACACAATTATTTTTTCGCTTCGGATTATCCTTTACGGTCATCCCTCCATTCATCGTCGTAATAAACTATACGAATCGCTTCTAATTAACCACAACGCTCCACCAAACAATAGATCACAATGCTTAACAAAAATTTTCAAACAACACTTTTTTGTTCCTTTTTTTCTGAATGTTGCTTTACGTGTTTTCATCTTCCTACAGACGGAGGGACTTCATCTAATTAGTTAAGCCATGCAATTAGTAGTTGGCTGACTAGAAAAAAGCAACAACAATACCAACACCTTCCTGGTTAAAAAAAAAGCAGGGTGGAGGTAGACCTAGGCAGAATAGATGCTACCAAACAACAGAAGAAAAAAAAATTAAGTTCAGTTTTTGTTCGACATCCAAGCATCCAACTACTGATGAAATCATTTCGCATTAATCATGCTTAGCTTCGAGCAAAAAAATCACAGCATAATTTCTTTAGAAAATGCGGTCTGACTTGAAAGATTTACAAATGATTTGTCAGAGGTGCTAATTAATTTCCTGGCTGGTGATCGAAAATTGTTCATTCCAACTAAATTTATCATTTGCAGATATTCGATAATTTGTTAAAGCAATCGAATTTTCATGACGGCCAGTCCTTAAAAGGATACTTCCAAACCTTTGACCGAAAGAGCAATTTTTAATGGGATGTGACGAGACTGAAAAAGAGGACACATTTTTCAATTGTCTTCCGGCCTGAAAATGATGGGAACGAAGCCTTGAAAATGTTTCCTCGGAGCAAATAATCTGGAAAGCATATAGCCTCATGGGTTGGATGATTTTTCATAGCACGAGTATTGATGGTGGTTAGTGGCTCGTACAATTATCGAGACTTCAAATCCAGAGGTCGTTAGGTTTGAATCACATCTTTTGATCTAAGAAAAGTGATACTTTCAAAACACATTGCATTGCGATGTATTGCAAAAACTTCAGTGAGTTGACCAAATCGAGTTGAAAATACAGAAGGCATGGTAGTTCTGACGAAAACATAAGGATCTCCTAACCCTTTATTTGTGTTCACAACAGGAATCGTTCATCTCATATTCAGGCTTCTTGTATCATTCTGAGCAAAGGAATCGGCGACAACTATTACTGTTCGCCCTACGGAAGCGGCCTTTCTGCCGTTAGTAACCGATATCGGTGGAAAACCGCAATCGAAAACCCCCTGGCACGAAGGGGGGCGAACAGGTCCTTGCCTGCCAACCCAGAGAAGGGTCGTGGGCGCCAGTGGTTCCGAATTTAAGGAACCCGTTCTTACTTGCTTTTCCCAAGCCGAACCACTGGTTCGGGAAAATCAGCTATAAAATAAACTAAGCGTAATAACCGACGGAAGCCAAGCTGAAAAACATTACAAACACTTAATGAATTAGGCCAAAGTTAGAACAAAAGAAATGAAAGATGTTTTGGTGAATGTTTTCACAGTACATGTTGAAATGAAAATACAAGTTTTCCGGGTTCAATACTGTTCTTATTTATTTTGCGTGACGTTTCGGACTCGACTGAGTCCTTTATCAAACTGTTTGATAAAGGACTCTTGTAAAAAACTTGTATTTTCACGAAATGAAAGATGTTAAATTTTGGATATTTCGTCTTATATCACACAATGTTTAATTCAAAATTTACGTTATAATATAGTGTGTTCTAACGATTTTAGCTACCTTCCTAACCTTTCTAACCTGATAATTCTGTTTAACCTTAATCTAGGGCGCCTCTGTTGATTCTCCTCCAGCGATGGTATCGATATTCCGCTTCCAGTGCTGCCTCCCACGGTTCTTCGCTCGTTCCAAATTTGGTGGCCGTTTCGACGACGATCCAGACACTATCCTCGATGATCCTCCTCACTCTTACGAATTTATTCCCACCCGTCACCGACTTGTGATCGGGTTGCTTAGAGATTTTCAGAAAAACTCCCTCTGAATCGTATTCCTCGTTCTAAATTTCCACGCACGTCTACTCTGTTTGATCGCACTATCCACAAGAGACCGTTTTTCGGGTCCATCCTTCCCGCGAAAACTCTGTTGCGCTTTTTCAACCGCTAAACTCCGTTTCACGGTTCAACGCTCGCTTTCTCCAGGTCATTCCCTCAGGAGCATAAACTTTATTTTCTCCGAACGACGATTTAGCCGAGATTCGACCCTTGCGCCTCTGTCTTATCGACTCACAATTTCTCGCTGTTCGCGCAGTACTCGTCCATGTTTACAACTGCGGCTTATGACGTTTCTGGTTGTTTACGTTTGAGTGTCTAAATTGTGAAATTGAGAGTGCGCGGTCCGACGTTTTCATTTTCGGTGGGTGGCGTAGCCTCGAGCACCGACAGGTAAGTATGATCAGCAGGCTGCGTTGATATCGATGTGACGACATAGCGAGTGCGCGATCTGATATGGTCATTGGGTGGCGTAGCCCAGCGCATCTACAGGTAAGTATGGAGTCCCGGCTCTTCCAGGTTGACGGCAGCCTTCGAAGTTATCGCCCTCTTGGCGGTATTAGTGTGTCGATTCGTCGTATCCTAGCTCGTACCTAATCTGGTAGTCCCTACTCCCTAACCTAAACTAATCCTAATTAATTAATTCAAACTAAATTATAATTTACATTCCGCGGATTCGAAATATTTATTTCCTCATTAACCAGCTTGTCTTCCGTCTCGTCCTCAATTTTACATACAACGTTCTAATGCGTGCGTACAACTTATCTTTTTAAGTGCCATGCGGAGCGAAGGTGCATAAATAGGCGTCCCACTGGTTGCACCAAGAAAATCAAAAAGGTAAACAATATTACATTCCTTCTAACAACTTAACTAATTCTTTTCTTTCATTTCAGGGCAACTGTAACACAACACCTAACCATGTTTCCCGAACTATAGAATAAAGCTGCATAATGCAGAGAACAGTTGTATCCTGGTAGAATCAAATATTTTATAGACTATCATATGAGAAAACACCTTTAAAGGATTGCTCCTTTTGAGAAGAGAAGAAGAGATGAGTAATTTGAGGTGACGAAAACAAAACACCAGAGCACACTATCTGTGAATAAGAGGAACTAACTTACAAAATTCGATGAATCCTTCGGTGAGGGATTCATGGAATCAGTAGAATTTCCCACCAGTCTTCTTCGAGATAATCCAGAACTTCATCAATAGCACCGGAATCGAAGAGAAACTAGAAATAACGTAGGGTACTTTACAACGAACTATTGAGCCTTCAGAAATCGAGCAAAACAAACCCTAAACTAAAAGAATATCTTGACCACGACAGATGAAGTCAATCCTGTAATAATCTAGATGAACAAGTACTGAACAAATACTGAACGACGATTATTATTGCAAGTCATGTTTTTTTTACCGGATCAGGCTCTTGATTATTACTTAATGTATGAAAATTGAAAATAATTCGGATAGAATATCACGATCTGCTCAATTAATCTGATCTTCTTTCCAACTTTGACTTTAAGATGGCGCTGTTGAATCAAATTATTAGTTTCAACTACCATCTCACCGGCTCAAAAATTAACATCTGTTTACGTCAAATTCGTCAAACAAGTCCGTGTTCTGTGAAGTCCCAGGCACAAAATCTGATAAGTTCATCAAAATTAGCCGGCTGCGTTGATAAGAAACATTCCGAACTATTAGCGCAGGCATACCACCAATCGTTTCTTTCCAACCTGATATAATCAAACGCAATAAAAGCTACAAAATCTGCCAACCGTCTGGGGGCAACTTTATTATTTTTTGGGTAGAAGTCAGACGCGGTGTAGGTTACTATGCGACTGACAACCTAAAAAATACATTCCAAAAAGCCTCCTGTTTATTCTTTAGATTTTTTATATCTCAGGAACGGCTTATGCCAAAAAGTTGGAACTTTGTATATGTTTTAGATGTACATACAAGAAAAGTAATTTGAGCAAAACTAATTTAGATTTACATTGGCGTAAAGAGATAGGGTCAAGCAAGCTGTCAATGAAATGGGATGCATACATTTTCATGAATTCCGTCATATCTATTAGGTTAGACGAGGTGTCGAAATAATTTTACTTCTGCTTTCTGAATTTTGCGATAATGAACCCCTAAGATACTGTAAAGTTAATTGTGCATGATTTCACGAATTCCGACATATTTCTTAATATGAAAAAATTTTGATCTTTATTTTTCGAAATTCGCAAAGGATAGAGAGCTAAAAATTGACAACTATAAGAGCCACTATAGAGACATCTCATAAAAATAAATTTTTTGATAGAAATAGCAAGGTACGTGGGTGGTGGTTTTTTATATCTCAGAAACGGATTATGTTAGAAAGTTGAAACTTAGTACGTATACGAAATTGTGCTACTAGAATAATTAAAGCAAAAAAAAAGATAAAATTTTTAAGTACAAAAATGGCCGTGAAGAGGTTTTTTTTCACATTTTCACGAATTTCGTTATATCTTTTAGACATGTCGAATTATCAGATTAATTTTACTTTTGCGGGCTCTTTATATAAGCGCCTACAAAAGTTTTTCCAAATATTTTGATACCCGACCCTTAAGGAGGTGTAAAGAGGTGGTGTACATACGAATTCCGATATATTTTTAGCTCTAATGGGATAGCTAATTCACTTTCACGCTTTAAATAGAATGGGGGAAAAGCCGATTTAAGCACTTTTCGATATGAAACTCCCAGGGAGTATAAGGTATTGTTCAAGTTTTCACGAAATCCGAAAATCTTGTAGGGTTATTGAGATCGAATTCGCTTTTACTTCTATTAAATCTTCTATTGAAAACATACTGCAGTCACGATCGGCTGCAAGCCAATCGTATAATACTCTAGATGAATACTGAACTCCGATTTATATTGTAGTTGGGGATAAAGTAGAATTACGTGTGTGCATGTTGTATGTCCTTTATTAAGGACTGCTATTAGATTGCTACTCAAAGACTAAAGAACTAAAAGATAATATTCAGTGTTTAACTTCATACCTTGAACTGGGTAAGTCATCGAAAAAAAATGTCCTTTTTAAAGGACTTTCACATGGGAGGTGCAGGAAGGACTCACTCGATTTCTTACATATTTATCCTTTTCCTTGGAACCATTCAAAAATAAACGTGTACAAAATTTCAAATTCGTAGCTTGAAGCGTTCAAAAGTTATCGAAAAATATTGTTGAACACGTGTCTTAAGGACATTTTGTATGGCAGCTACCAGAAGGAGTAAAAGGATTTCGCTGATTAGTAAACTCGAACTTCGTTTTTACTCAAAACTAATTTGTACAAAATTTCCAATTCATAGCTAAAAGATTACTTGAGTTATAGTAAGTTCCATAAATTAAGTGAAGACGTTTTGACAGGATATTTGTATGGCAGCTACACGAAGGACTAATAGGATTTTCTTCATAATCATACATTTAGCTCCAAATATTGGAAAAATAACACATACAAAATTTCAAAGACGTTGCTTAAACCCTTTTGAAGTTATATGCCAATATTCGTAAACACGTGTTTTAAGGACATTTTGTATGGCAGCTACCAGAAGGAGTAAAAGGATTTCGCTGACTAGTAAAGTCGAACTTCCTTTTCACTCAAAACTAATTTGTACAAAATTTTGAATTCGTATCTAAAAGATTACTTGAGTTATAGTGAGTTTCGTAAATTAAGTGAATACATTTTGACAGGATATTTGTATGGCAGCTACACGAAGGACTAACAGGATTTTCTTCATAATCATATATTTAGCTCCAACTATTGGAAAAATAAGACGTACAAAATTTCAAAGTCGTAGCTTAAACCCTTCTGAAGTTATCGACCTATATTCTTGAACACGTGTTTTAAGGACATTTTGTATGACAGCTACCCGAAGGAGTAGGACGATTTTGCCCGTTAACGAACTTAGCCTTACAAATTCAACCAAACATCCAAATTCAAAATTTCAAGATCCTAGGTGAAGGCGTTCTTGAGTTATCGTGTTCACGGACAGACGGACGGACGGACGGACGTCAGGCGGATTTGAGGTTTTTGGCCACAAATAAACAAAAAATAATATATAACTTTTTTTCGTCCGAGGCTTGGTTCTATGCGTTACAAACTTTTGGGCTGGATTAAACTTATAATACTCTATATGATTTCATCTAGAGCATAAAAATACGTGAATAAATAAACAAAATCGGTCAACAGTCAGGGCACAATTTTATTATTTTTTTCGGTAAAAGTTCGGAACCCGTTTAATGCTGAGATGCGGTGCTATGCGACTGACAATTTAAAGAATAACCAGGAGGCTAGTTGAATGCTATTTTTGTGGGAATGGGAAGAATAAATTAGTCGTCCCAGTAAATGAAAGCTAACGTTTTACAATGGCTTTTGCTTCTATGAACGAAAAGTAGTTGTCCCTGGTACATTGAGGTAGAAACATAGCCACAATAACAAGGGACTGTGACTTCAAGAGCGCCATTAGAGCGAAGCAAGAATGAGCACTTTCTGTATTCCCAATCTGTATTCATCCAAACTGGTTTTTTATTTTGCAATTGAAGGTGCCAGTGCAATAACCATACAACTCCACATTTTTCCAAAAATGACTTTTTCGCACCAAATATTAGAGAATGCTTTTCCGCTTCTTTTGGTGATATAACTATACTTTTATGTTCATTCGATCATTATTTATTTCAGTTTTGGAATTGTCCGCTTTATTGGTCCGGTGCAAAAATAAACTCAAAAAAGTACAAAGACGTTATGACTTTAGCAAAGAAATGCGTTCCACCATCAGATATTGACTTTTATAACACTTTATTGAAACAACAGAGCACACAAGCAATGACTGAATATGACGATGATTAATCAATACTATACTAGCTTTGCAACAAAAAATTTTACTCCCAGTGCAAGAAGCAGACAACTCCAAAAGTTCATTTATTTTTTGGGTTCACTTGAAATGTTCTTTTTATAATACTAACTAATAAAAAGTTGTGTAATTATATTTTTTAATGAAACCAAAAATCTTTAATTTAAAAAAAATTCTCCTTCTTTTTTTGGAAAGTTTTTTGCGTTTTCCCAACAATTTTGTAAAGTGAAACTATCCGGTTATTGAACTGGCAGATTCAATTGAGGTTCACTAAAATGTATTTATATACTTCTTCTGGCTTCATAGGTTGTTAGTTCAAATCCGGCTCGACTGACCAAAAAATGTTCGAGTATATTACAAAAAAGCCTACTAATTTCTCTTCGAAAATTGAATTATCAAACAAATTTTTGTGATTTCAAAACTATTGTTTTCTATCAAAAATACCATAAATTTCGCTTTAATTTTATGATGGTGAGGAAATGCGCGAGCAGGTAGTCGCGACCATAGTTAAGAAATAATCCCAGCTGATCGTTCTAATCGGACCCCTGAAACGATATTTTGGCCTGTCGTCTTATTTAATGGGAATATTCAAAGTTTGAGAAGCAGACCTCTTAGGTTCCGAGTTGCAGTTCACAAAAAACCACGGCTTCAAACCGCCTACCTGCGGTATTTGACCTTATGTAAAGCTAGCACCCCACTTTTACCAAATTAAATTGAACGTGATGCTAACTTCCCATAGGTGGTATTTTAAGGTGGTATTTTATTTGGAATTTACGTATTCTGGTAGGTCACACCAATGACCTTCAAGATTCTCAAAGATTCCTCCGATCGCACTTCTTTGGATCCCCTGCGCAGCAATATTTTATGACCCCAACAGCAAATTTATATTGTTAGTAAAGACAAGAAAGAATCTGTGCTATAGACTAGCACCTTGTGGGATCCCCAAAAAAAGTTTGATGAACCTTCTTCTTCACTCTTCTTAAAAAAAACCATTTATATCTTCACCACAAAATATCAATAAATCGAATTAACAAATAGAAATACAAACCTGCTCTTTAACTTTCACTTCCATTTGCCTCATCTTCGGTATATCGTTGTGTTGAATGATAAAACCTGAGCCGGTAGCGAAATTACCGCCGCCACCGATCTTTATAAGACTGCACATGTACAAAACGACGACGACATTGATAAGAATGCTACACCTCAGTAGCCAGTTGCGTCTTGTAATCATCGTTGGTTCTTATCGCTGTAAGCTTTTTATTAGCAAGGATTTTATGGTTTGGAGATTTGCTACTTGATTGCGATTAGTGCAACTTATGTTATTTTTTTAGTTACAACATTAACACAAATATTTTTTTTTGTGTTTTCTTTTCGAGCTATTTCTATAGCACATTTATGTAAGTACACTTAAGAATTTTTGATGTGTAATATCTCAACTCAATGTGAGAGAGAGGGGGTATGGGTAGTTAGTTTTGGTGCGATTATTGTTGTATTGTTACGGGATGATTGCTGCACTGAGTTGTTGTAGTCGGTATTTTTTTTTTCTCTTTTAATTCAGGTTCACCTCTTAAGTCGTCTGCCGCGAATTTTGAATTTTTCATAAGTCTGCAGGCGTCGGTTATTCAATTTTTTAGCACTCATTTAGCGTTAGTGTTATTGTTGATCGGTTGCTCATTGCATAATTGTTTCGTATAATCTGAAAAGAGATGAAAAATTCAACGGTTACTTTATGAGGTCAAGAGTGCTAATTGGAATTATATACTTATAGTAACAACTAGTGGTATGTGGCTATTTTGAAATCGGCTTTTTGGCGCCTCGTGAACCACATTTGAAATGCCTCAGACGTAATACAAAATGGCCATAATTTAGTGTAAGTGCGATTAAACATCGAGTCGATTAACATTCTCAAGCATAGAATGTTCGCCAGCCGCGAACAGTGTTCAGAGGTTATGCGATGCACAGCGAAAAAAGCTTCAAAAATAGCTGAAGAAGTGCACACGTACGAGGGCTGTCTCGGAAGTACTCGACCTGATGTATAGATGGCGGTTTTTCTTTGAAAGAAAACTATGGTGGAAAGCACCATCCCTATAAGGCTTAAGTTTGGAGTTTAAAGACGCTACGTTCTTTAGTCTTTATTTGGCTTGGCAGCCATCAATATCAAACGCTCTCAGTGAATTTTTAAACGTTTGAAAAAAAAATTGGTCATCGTTATGTGATACAATACTTTCAGTTGAAAGGTCTCAATCCACCCAATATCAAAGCCGAAATAGATTCTACTCTGGGGCAGTCTGCTTCTTCGCTTATAACAATAAAATATTGGATGGCAGAGTTTAAAC
This sequence comes from Beris morrisii, assembly GCA_951812415.1. NCBI lineage: Eukaryota > Metazoa > Arthropoda > Insecta > Diptera > Stratiomyidae > Beris > Beris morrisii. The sequence continues at coordinate 92,804,737 of OX638313.1, read as the reverse complement.
GAGGCCGTACGAGCTGACGAACAACGCAGTGGTCGACCTAATGAGGTGACCACGCCAGAAATGGCGAATGAGTTAGGATGGCAGAGTTTAAACGAGGACGTACGAGCTTCCAAGACGAACAACAATGAGGTGACCACGCCAGAAAGAAGAAAATCCACAAAATTGTATTGGATGACCGTCGCCTGAAAGTGTGCGAGCTAGCAGACATAATAGGCATTTCAAAAAGTGCTGTACACCGCATATTGACTGAAAATTTGAACATAACAAAGTTGTGCAGAAGATGGTTGCCGTGATTGCACACAATGGAGCAAAACAGCGTCATGAGTATGTTAAAATCGAGTTTGGCGATGTTTCACAGCAATGAAGCGATTCATAACGATGGATGAAACATGCGTCCATCACTCCACACCTGTGAGGAAGAAGCAATCAAAACAATGGATTAACAAAGGAGAATCGGCTCCAAGGAAGGCGAAGGCAAGATTATGGCATCAGTTTTTTTGGGATGCGCGTGGGTTCATTTTCATTGATTATCTTGAAAAGGGAAAAAGAATTAACGGCGAGTATTGTGAGGACGGAAATTTCCGCGGTAGATTTCCACACACAAACATTGAACTAAAAAAAATAAACAACACTGAATTAAAATCTAAACTTAGAACTAAGAAACAAACATAGAACACCAAAGACATAAAGGAACAAAGAAAAGGGAAAACACGAGCACGGAAGACATAAATGGACAAAACTAAGCTGAAAGAGAAAGTGCACTTTGGCAAAACGCCTGAAAAATCGGTGGGACCGCAACAATGCCTCAGGCAGCCCTGCACGGTCGGATAAACCCACCGACAAAATTACATGCAAGATCCGAAAGCACTATATACTGACGGATGCATGTACCGACCGCGAATCACAACAAAGTAAAATTCCGAGTGCTAACGAAATGATTCGTGGATGGTAAATGTTCCCGCAAACACCGAATGACGAAAAAGAGGTCAGTCGGCAGTAGTCAGTCTGCTAACAAGGCAATGTGGAATTAAAGTTCCTCTTGTAGCAACGTTGACTACAGAGCGATCGATTCGAGCTATGATTCACAGCCTCGAAGAGAACGACGTACTGACAGGACAACCGTCTCTAATCGGTTCCCAAGCTGGATAAGGCAATGTGGAGTTAAAGTACCTCTTTGAAAGCTTGAGACCGACTAGTTCATGTCCAAGCAGCGGAGCGAGCCAAGCAGCGACAAGCCAAACAGCGGAGCAAGCCAAGCATCGACGAGCCAAGCAGCGACAAGCCAAGCAGCGGAGCAGGCCAAGCAGCGACGAGCCAAGCAGCGACAAGCCAAGCGGCGGAGCAAGCCAAGCAGCGACGATCCAAGCAGCGGAGCAAGCTAAGCAGCGACGAGCCAAACAGCAGCAAGCCAAGCAGCGACGAGCCAAGCTGCGACAAGCCAAGCAGCGGACAGAGCAAAGTAGCAACGACGCGCAGAGAAACGCAGCGACGACCACAGCGAACCACGACATGCATAGCGAGCCACGACGAGCAGAGCCAAAACAGCAACGCCGCGCAGAGCAACGCAGCGACCACAGCGAACCCCGACGTGCATAGCGAGCCACGACGAGCAGAGCCAAAGCAGCGACAAGCAGAGAGCACTCTACGATGAGCAGAGTAGACGAACAGAGCACAGCAACCGTCGACAGAGCAGATCAGGCGAACAGAGACAAGATGACGATCAGTAACCAGGGTGAAGTTAAGGCAAGCAGAGTCGAGCTAAATCCAGCTACGACAAGCCACGACGAACGACGCCAAATCACGATAAGCAGACACAGCTGAACCAAGACGAACAAGCAGAGGCCACACAGAGAGACGAAGACAGGGAAGGACGAAGACAGGGAAGGACGTGTAGACAGGGAAGGACGAAGACAGGGATGGACGAAGACAGGGATAGCAAAGGCCACACAGAGGGACGAAGACAGGGAGAGAGCAAAGACGGTCAAGGCAAGGCAAGTGAAGTCGTACCCACAGAAAATACGAATCGAGTCACGTTTAGCAGAGACGACGAGCAGACGGCAAGGAGAAAACCCAGAGGAAATCAAATAATAATTTTAATGTATGTCAACTAATAATAATAAAGTGAAGTCTAATAACAAATAAATATTTTGTAACGGATCCCGGCACCCGTTGAGCCTACCCCGGAAATTCGAGTCGTTACAGTATTATGCTGCAATAAGTGCATTTGAGTTATGAAATCAAGGAAAGACGGTCGCATTTGGCCAAAAAGGAAGTGGTGTTTCATCAAGACAATCCAGCGGTTCACACATCCGTTATCGCAGTGGCCAAAATCAATGAGTTAAAGTTCGAATTGCTTCCTCACGCACCCTATTCGCCAGATTTAGCCCCCTCGGATTATTTTCTCTTGCCAAACTTAAAAAAATAGTTCGGTGGTAAAAGATTTACCAACAGATCAGAGCTGGAGTCTGCGGTTGACGGTTATTTTGAGGAGCTCAACAGTTCTCACTATAAAGGGTATCGAAGCTATCCAACATGGGAAAAGTGTATCAACCTAAAAGGAGACTATGTTGAGAAAATTTTTTGAGTTTTCTTGATTAGGCTAGGTACTTCTGGGACAGCTATCGTACACCAATTTTGACTGAAAATCGCTTCTCGGCTGACACTTGACGGGAAGAGCTATTCGCGAATCGAAGAACTACAAGTGTTGGACAGCACGATTTCTTAAGCTAGCCAGCGGTTCGGTATCGATACTATTGCTACCGATGCCGTCAAGGCCTTATGAACGTATTAATAATCCTTAATTGCCAAACATATTACCAATTTTTGTAAGATCAAAAAAGCAAGAGAACCAAAACATTTATAATGTCTTGAAATCTTTGCTATTCACTAAGAAAGTAGACCTTAATTTTCCTTCAGGATATGAATCGTAAGTGGTGCAGAAAGTCGAGATATATTACAATCTATGGAAATCCCGAGTGTTTATTGATTAAAAGTGGAATCGAGCGGTAGACCAGAATCTTTAACCATCCCTTATAATATTTTCCCGTCGTTTTTATTCCCGAGAAAGATTTCTTTCAGCTTTTGTAGAGTTTCAAGCTCTTCCTTTTCGGTTTAGTAGCGTTTCAATTTTCTTTTGATGACTGCAGTTTTGACGAATTTTCCCGTTTTTTTTTCATTCCCGTCGAGAGCAATTCGACTTTTCTCATTATTGCGCTCGAGGTTTAGTGAATTTCCTGGATACGACTGGGGAATAAAGAACCGCATTTTGCTGATTGTAGAAAATGGGAAAGATTACCAGCAGAATTTCCTTGAATTAATAATTTAATGGTAGATAACTGGCCGCTATTGGGGCACTACTCATAAAAGCTAGCAGTGTATTACGGGGTTTGTTATATTAAAGAAGCTGATCATAAAAAGTTATAGCTACACTATTTACTTTTTAAATTATTGCGTTTTGTTTTACGATTCATTCATTGCTTTCAATCTCACGTCTGAATAAGCCGCAGTCTGTCTTAACTTTAGATAAAATTACAGAATTTATAAATTTCCATTTTTCAAAGCGAAGTTCATTAACGGACAAAATCGTCGTATGCATTCGGGTATATACCATATAAAAGTACTTATAACAAATATTCAAGAATATTGAACGATAACTTCCGTCTAGCAAGGTATCTGGTATACGTGAATTTTTTTTAACAGCTTAAGGTTAAAGATTGAATTATGTAGAAAATCGAACATGTAGTCTCCATACGAAAGTCGCACAAAAATTTGTGCATTAATGTTCCCGAACTCATGCTAAATGAAGAAATCCTTCAACTAACCAATAAAAATTTTCCACAAATTAGTTTGAGTTAGCGAAATAAGCTCCGTACCTCCAGTTGCCTCATACATAAAATCCGCGGACCGTTCACGACTATAAAAGAACTCTTCATTGAAGTGAATAATTTAAGTAACTCAGTCATTTTGGTGAACTACAGTTCAATTCGATATTCATCTTTAAAACGAATGAAGGGAGAACGAAGACTAACAGAGTGAACTGTACGAACATGGTGAGAAGAGAGACAGACAATCAACCAATCTTCTTGCTTCGTCCATCTCCGTAAAGCCCCCCATAGACACGCGAGCATGTTGGCACAAACAGAAGTTTGCGCAAACTCTAGCTGTAGCGCATACACCAGCGAGCATGTTGGCGAGCCTCAGTTGCTTATTATATTCCACCATGGAAACAACGTGTCCCTGTGCCGTTCTAGTTATACTAGTAGAGCAAAAAAAGGAAAGAGAAAACGAAAATTATGGATGTCCCTCCTTTTAGGGTTTTTCTGCCCCTTTTTTTTATTACCGAAATCCTTTTTATTATCCATATTCAGTTATTACTTAAATGCATTTTATTTTCATAATACGTTTTTCATATCCTATAAAGAGGAAACTAACCAATATGTAAGAGAGATCTTCGCCAACTTACAAATAAAAACTACAGTGAAATAAAACTATCCTCTTTTATTTCAAAAAATAATTAAAAAATAAAATCTAACCCGATTTTGTATAAAGCTCTTTATCGGAAGGCTGTAGAAGAAGGCACATGTAACGCCATACCAAGCATTACAACTTACAACCTTAGTAAAACTTTGTAAAACAAGCACCGACAAATAAGTTATATGTTCTTTACATTATAAATTAGAAAATGGTAGGCATAAGAAGAAAAAACTAATAAATATTGATTGAATTGGATAGTATTATATTATATCCTTAATACATTAGTAAAGCCTCGATAACGACTGTACTACTACCTTCAACGGCTGCGATTCAACAACTGAACACTGAAGTTTGCGCAAACATCACCACACACGTGCGAACATACGGCCAACACCAGCATGTTGGTGCTGAAAAATCAAAATATTTTGATTTTTGGACGATCATGTTTGCGCAAACGGCCCACAATGCCATACACGAGCGAATTGGCTCGCCAACATGATCGCGTGTTTATGGGGGGCTTAAGAGACACACTGCGAAGACATATGTTAATTCTTCATAAAATAACAGCTCTCTGTCAGTGGTTTATTATATATTTCCTTCATATTAATTTTATATGGGTGTGATTATTTTGCATTGCGTGAATATATGCGCGGTGCGAGAAGAATATCATGACATTCCATGTTCATGTATACATCGCTCTTATTCCAATTGCCCAACCCACAAGCACAACTGAACTGACTGACTAGTGAACGGCTAGTTAGAGAAGCCAAGCCACACACACAATTGAACGACTGACTGAGTAGTGAGTGACTACTGAACGACTGGTTAGAGAAAAGAATAAAGTAAGTGAACAGTTCAATTGAAGGAGTAGTGGCTAGTGTCTACTGAATGGCTGGTTAGAGAAGAGAAAAGATGAAGTGAACAGTTCAATTGAAGTACTTTACTGAACTAGCCAGGGACGTCATTTCAGTTTTTTCTAGGGAGGGGCAAGATGTTATGTTTGAATATATTTTTATATATAACATATAAATATGTTATATATAATCTATAAATATACATAATTCAGGGTGGGGGAGCAAATGCCCCCCTGCCACCCCACAAATGACGTCCCTGGAACTAACTCTTTCAAGTTAATGACTAGTTGTGAAGTACTTCACTCAAATGAACTGTTTTCATATAATATCAAAGTAGTTGCTAGCATCATTATGATCATTAAAAAAGGATGCCTGTGCTTATCTTCTCTCTAACTCGCCTTTAGAATTTACTGTTTCTGGTGTGTGATGGTAGTAAAAGAGCAGAGCAGAATACAAAGGGTTTGAGCTTCGCTTCGACACTATTCGAGTAATTTAGCGATTAATGCCGCCAACTAATTACAGTAGCACTATTTTTTAATATATGATTTTTTTTAGAACACCTTCGAATTTTATTAGATACCCTCTGGTTGGTTGGTTGGTTTACGTGGTGGCTCATCTGCCGAAAAACAGAGCGTAATTAGCACAGAAAGTGCCGTTTTGATACCACAGCTCGTTTAACTTGGTCGTTGAGGGTGATGAAGTAGACACATAGTTTTACAGAGACCTGAAGCTCGAATGGATTATCATATCCATCCAGAGCTTCAAGAAGATAATCAGGTCTCCAATCTTGTTTTTCGAGATCTCATCAAGGTTATTGAAGAAAGGTTTGCCTAGTGCGCGAAATTTGACTCTAGCTAGGGTTGGACACTCGCAAAGAAGTTGTTTTAATCATTTCACTAAACATTTAATTTATTCGATTTATAATTGTAGTTTTATAATGATTATATTATTTGTTAGTTAATAAATTTATCACTAATATTAACTATTCACTTTTTAAATATTAACAATCTTATGAACTTATTAAATTATTTATTTAATAATTATATATGTTAGAATAAATTATTCTTTTAATTATTTATGATTTAAAGATATTTTATCTGTATTTAATTGATCTTAATAGATCTTATTCGTTAAACAGTTTTAATTAAACTGACTTTTCTCCAATCTTCTATTTTATTTCCTTCAATAATGAATTCCGAGTACTAGATCTCTATACAATAATACAGCGATCAAGCAATCCGAATAATTTATTAATTTTATTACAGTAAATTTCTCAATTTTTAAATGTACAAAGTAATTAACAACCGCACCACCACACTCTTGCATCCACACAACTGCGGAAATTGACGTTAAATCATACCTGATCGTATTCATTGGTTGGTCCGCCATAGGTCGCTGGTTCATATCCGGCTCGACGGACCAATGAATACCATCAGGTATGATCGTTGTTTGTGTAGGTATTTTGGTTGGCGAGTTTGCCGAAGGAGAGATGGAGCTTGCTTGCCGTTGATGTTGGATATGGTAATAACCAGGAGGGATTTCTTGGTTCTCGGGGATTACTCGTGTATGCGTAATTGATGCCGCGTGAACGTGTTATCTTTGAGAAGAGCGCCCAGCTGATGCAGCGTACAGGCTAGTCTCAAAGATTTCCGTTTTGATTTTGGTGATAGTTTACCTTTTCTGTGAGGTCCTACTCGCTGAATTCAGCACGATGCGTTTCGCAGTCCAGACTTGGGGTCCCAAGAGTTGGTAATTAAAAGAGACCGACTGATAGGCAAACGGACCTTTTATAGGGCCGTGTAGCTTTAGCTACCGTTGCTTATTCCAGCGACACAGTCAACGCTGTCTAGGTTGCTTCACAGTCCGGCCCATAAGAGTGGACTGTGGCGAAAAATATGTTTGACGTTCAAACACCCAGTCTGGCCGCGTGGTCGCCGATCGGCCAGTGACCCGTGACTCTGAAGACGTCCACACGGCTCCTGCTCAGGAGTTCATCTGTTCTCCTCCGGCAGTAGGATGGCCATATCTTCCTAGATATAACGTAGTTGGTCAATCCTCTCCATCTGGAGTTCGCGTTTGTGAGAAAGTGGGTGGACATTTGGCGCTTAACAGTCCCTAGTCCCAGAGCCCTGAAGAGCAGAACCTTGCCTATCTAATTCGTCTGCCCGCTCGTTACCCTCTATCTTACTGTGGCCTGGGACCCAAAGCAAATTAACTTTGACTTGACTTCCTAAGTAGTCTAGGTCCTATCGGCACTGTTCGACGAGTTTAGAGGAGGTGGTAGCCGAATCTAAGGCTTTGATTGCAGCTTGGCTGTCAGAGAGGATTACAACATTTCGCTTTGGCGTAGCGTCTTGCTGCAAAGTCCGACAGGCCTCCCTGATCCCCAGTATCTCCGCCTGTAAAACGCTGGCGTAGTCCGGTAAGTGGTAAGACTTTGCGATATAGTGTATGTCTGAGAAAACTCCCGCTCCGACTCTCCAGTTCATCTTTGAGCCGTCAGATACCCTCTATTTAGTAGACTTAATATTCACGGTTATGCTGAAAGATATTTTTAAAACCTGGAGCATAACTAACGCAGAACCTTGTTATCAAACGTTACCACGATGAGTAAATCAAAAAAAAGATCAACATTTTTTAAATTATACTGATTAATTTCACGCTACACGTGGGCGTGTTTGTAAACTAATAAAAAAAAACTTTTTTTTAGCAATAATTTCTTAATTATTACTCTGATGAAAACTCGCTTTGACTCCATCAACAATACGGAGAGATAAAATCACCAAAATTAGTCAAGATATCGTACGAACTCAGTTTAAAGCTAGACAATTTCACAGAGCTAGCGCGAGTTCAATGTTTGAAAAATTAATTAGACATCAGGTAATACAAGCAAGGTTCTTTTCGGTTTCTATTTTCTCACGTTTTTAATGATAGAGTTTAATATCACAACGTAGTGCTAAGTTGTCTATGCTAATTTGTACTAACTTATGGATGAGATTTTTTCTGTATGAAAATCGGGCAGTTTTTCAAAAATTTACCTCTGAAAAATACCGCTAGTGAATATTTTTAGAAATAGGACCAGTTTGAATTATTTAGTAAAATAAACAAATACAATTAACCAGCTGAATCAGAACTAAAAATATAAAATGGAAATGGAGTACCACAAGGTTCACAATCGGTCATTGTACTCTTCAAAAAGAATGCACAGAAAAATTTAATTTGATACATTTATGAGCTAGAGAACTTTGGAGTTGGGGCTAGTATGAGGGAAATGGATGAGGTGCCTTCTGATGAGTAAAACATTTTACCCTTGTGCGAAGCAGTTTATAGACAAATAAAGTCAAACTTTTGAAAGATGGGATAACAACGTATCCCATGACAATCAACAGTGTGGGAAGGCTTCGAGAGAAGAACTGAGATCGAATGAAATTACGATAATGGCGTACTGAGAAGGATAACTTCCGTTTTATCATAACTCGTGGCAGCGTAGGTGTCGGCTGGATATAATGCAGTGATAAAAATATGCATTTTTTGTCGATAATTCCAATTATCTAAGTTTTTAGTCGGCACGACGTCGGTATGACGTTGGTACGACGTCGGTATGACGTTGGTACGACGTCTTAGATAGAAAGTCATACCTCAGTTAAATTGATTAGAAATGTTATTTCCTTCGTAACGTTGTGACAGCTTACGTTATTTTTTTTTGGGTGATTGTAAAAAAAAGGTATTTATCGCTTCAGCACACACTTTTACATTTCTAGAAAATAAAAAGAGTAGTACTGACATAATACGGACTATTCTGTTGAGTAACTGATTGAACGGCTTATGACTAATAAGCCATAACATAAGCATAAGAACGACGTTCTGATTATATGTAAATATACATGGACATAGAACACAAGTTTTGGTGGTAAGTACGACTTCCTGGTAAGGAATATAACTGAACTTATTTGAAAAACTTATTAATTGACAAAAAAATACTAAAAAGCTACCTAAATGACTTTGTGGTTACGAATATGACTCTTCTGGTGATATTTTTTTGAGAAGTCGACGAAGACTGTAAGAGTTATGCCGAGGTTGAGTCGAATCATTACTATAATCAAAATGGTCGGCACGACGTTGCGAGACTGACTAAAGGTTTTCTTCCCAACGTCGTTATGACGTCGAGACGACTGACTTGGCTGCAAATGTTCGATTCCATAGTAGCTATCACAGGAAAACAATTTTTTCAACAAAGTCGGAGATGTTGTAAAACCACCAAAGCAACAAGAGAGAACCACGATATTAAGTTGAGTAGCCCGTCTAATCAGACTAGAAATATCAACAAAATACAATAGACTTGAAAACATATCTTTTACACACTTCACGTTGAGTTTTTAGATGCAAAATAAATCTAGCAAATGAAGTTAATATCTACAAATACAAAGCTGTTCATAAGGAATTATTGAACATAACAACTATCCATTCCTTCAAATCACGTACTAACGACAAATCGAAGTTTAAGTTTAAGAAATTTCAGATTAATTTCTTATTATTTATCACGATGTAAAAATTTTGAACACATGTTTTAAAGGTTTTTGTATGTTGGTGGGCCTTGGTTCTTCAGGGGCAAGAGCTAAAAACTGAAGTCGTGGGCTCGAATCCCACCTAGCCACGTCCTTATCATCCGTGGAATAAGTAAAAATATATTACTTAGTGCAGTGGCAACATCTCAGAAGAGCACTGTAACTGCCATAGAGGCATATACCACCAAAGGGGTCATATAGGAAAGGAAAGTATGGAAGCTACCCCAGGGAGTTAAGTGATTTTACTAATTAATACACTCAATTGTTTTTTTTTCGCAAATTCATCCGTGGACAATTTTAGCTTCAGTGTATTTTCGAGTCTCTTGGTGGTAGGCACCCATTTTCATAAGGACTTTCAGTTGGTAAGTACTTGGCAAAATGTTACCGAACTTTCGAATTGTCAAAACCTATTGTTTCCAAAACTTTAAATTCCGCCCTTTATGTTGCTTCTCTGTTAATCGTGCAATAAATTTATAATAAATCAATTGGCTTTTGTATGGAAGCTCTGCGAAACAGCGAGGAGATTTCAATCACTAACGTTTTCGACATTATTTTTCATTTGAAACTAATTTGTGTAAAATTTCGTATTCCTTGCGGAACTATGAACGGTTGAATTTATCAAGGACATTTATATGGAGCCTATACGAAAAAAATACTCGCTTTCTTCAATTTACCTGAAATTCTTAGATAAGGGATGTACAAATTTTTAGTTGTTAGATTAAAGTGTTTTGAAGTTCTCTTGGCTAATATTCGTTAATTGACTTTTTAATAACCTTTGTATGGAAGATGCTCGAAGTAGTGGGGCAATTTCACTCAATAACGAACTTAATCTTGCATTATACTCGAAGTTAGTTCGTGTAAAATGTTGACTGTTGAAAGGATTTCTTGATCTAAAGCAGGTTCCGGAAGATTAATGCGAGTATTTTTCAGGGACTTTGGTATGGAGACCCGATTGTCTTGATTATTCGGTAGTAGAGGTGAAGCGGGTTTATGGCTCAGACGCTGAATTTCTTTAATTTCTCGAGCCAAGACTACATGATTTTCCACCTCCCCTACATGTTGTTGTTGTTGTTGTTTGAAGCGGGGGAAGATACGCAACAAGGCAGCGCATCTTGAGCACTCAGACAATTATTCGCCATTGCACTCGAGTCCCCCAGTCTCTACCCGAACTTTTTCGTTCTCCTCACGAATTTCAGGAGCTCAGATAGGGAACGAGAACGGAGTTCTTCCATCCTCATAACATCGACGCCGTATACTTGCATTCTCGCAAAAGAGTAAGCTGGACACTCGAGAAGGAAATGTTCCGTTGTGTCGTCGCTCTCCTCGCAAGCAGTGCACATGGGGTCGTCAATGATTCTCAATCTGACCATGTGTAGGCCACACGAGTTATGCCCTGTGAGGACACCAACCATACTACTACATTCTTTCCTGCTCAATTTGAGAAGAAAAGCAGCGGTTCGTCCAGCCTTAACAGCGTGTAAGTAAGCTCAAAGTTGGTATTGTTTCTTTTCATTGAGAGATGATTAATAGGATTAAGAGATAGCAAAACCGGCTTTTATCCTTCAGACTGGGATTAGGAAACACTAAGATTGTTCAAGTCGAATGTATGTGTTTCATCGGCAGAATTAAATCACACGACCTGCAAGACCTGCTATATATCATAAGAGTTGCATATAGCGTCATAGCCTGATTTCGGAATGGTATTGTTATCAAAAACGGATTTTCTGAAATCGAAGGACATGCAAGCCGTGGGTGACACTTTGAAGCTTCTAAGAGAAATTATTTCAATTAGAGTTGGGTCGTTCCGGAGTGAACTGTTCCAAAAGAACACTTCATTGAAGTGAGTGAGTGAAGTAACTCACTCCTTTTGCTGAACTGCAATTCCATTCGACACGTGACAAAAACATGAAGAACGATGGCCGCACGACCTTTTTTTTTTTGGTCATCACATTGAATGTTGTTTTCAGTGACGACTACGATCTTTTTTTTATTATCAACCTACAAAATGTTTTCGTTTTGCCCGTCTTTACAGACGGAAAACACACACAACGAAGACATAACTTCATTCTTCACAAAGTACCAGTCAGCTCTTCTCTCTCAGTAGTTTATCATATATTTCGTTCATATTCATTTTATATGCGTGTGGTATTTTGTATTGTATGTATGGATGGATACGTGACGCGGTACGAGATTCTACCGTGACATTCCATTTTCCATCATATGAAAAAAGAAAGAGGAAACGTACATGTTCATGTATACACCGCTCTTCTTCCTATTTTCCAAACCACAAGCAGAACTGTGGTAGTGAGTCCGGAACGAAGGAACGAAGAGTTCCATTTTAGCGAACACTTCAATTGAAGTGACTAGTGGAACCGAGTCCGGAACGAAGGAGTGAAAAGTTCCATTTTAGTGAACTCTTCAATTGAAGTGACTAGTGTCTACAGAATAGAGTTGGATCGTTCAGGAGTTTTCAAGTGAACGAGTGACACTGCTTTTGACTGCCGTTCCGTGTCAAAAACATGAAGAACGAGGGCGGGAGGACTTTATTATTTTATAATAATAATAATTTCACTTTACTATTTTATAATAATAATAATTTTACTTTATTATTTTATAATAATAAAGTATTGTAATCGACCTGAAATTTAAAAAAAAAATTTTATTTTCACGTTTTAGGACTAGTAAACACCAAAAAAGCAAAAAAAAAAATGTCCGTTTGTCCGCCGTAGACGACGTACGCCATACGCAAAACTGTTTGAAGGTGCGTAGCTCTCAAGCCCCTTGAGATATTAAGTTGAAATTTTTATGGTAGGTAGAATGGGTGAACCCCTACGAGTGATATATTTCATAAGGGTGGGGGTGTAAGGGGGGAGCGTTTTAGATGAAAAAATTTTGGTTTCTAGATCTCAGGAACCGCTTATGCTAGAAGGCTGAAAGTTGGAACTTATGTAGTACTATGATAGTGGACTAATTTGCAAAAAAAATTGTCGATAGTGGTTGAGGGGTGTGCGAGTGGGGGGAAACAATGCGTCCAAAACGCTTGAAAGCTGGAATTGAAACATTCTAAAATCCATATCTCCTGAACGATTGACGACAGATGGCTGAAATTTTTCAACAGATACTAGGAGATTAGAAACTAGTTAAAGATTTTAAGAGTGGTATAGAAGTATAGGGGTGGCGGGTGAAAAACTTTGAGTTACAATATCTTCCGACTCAATTATCGCAGGAAAATAAAATTTGATTTCTGTATATAGAATTACCAGCGGAGTCTACTGAATGTTTTGCGGGGGGACGTGAAGCGCGGAAGTGGGGGGACCATCATTTTTCAGAAAATTAAATTTTTATATCTCAAGAACCGTATCAGATATGATGTTGAAAATTTTACAGGAGTTAGGACCAGTAGACCTACAGCGGAGAGGGTGTGGTTGTAGGGAGTGATGGTGGGAGGGGGTGGAAATGAAAAAATTCTGATTTTAATTTCTCGAAAGCCGCAAAGGACAGAACGCTAAAAATTTAAAACTGTATAGAGCAACTATAGAGACATCCCGGAAAAATTTGTTGATAGGGGTAGCAAGGTACGGGAGTGGTTTTTCATATCTCAGAAACGGGTTATGCTAGAAAGTTGAAACCTACTATCTGTATATAGATATGCTACTAGGGTAATAAAAAAAAAGGCCGGCCAACAGTCTGCGACGTGTTTAATGCTGAGATGAGAAGGAATAACCAGGAGGCTATTTGGAGCGTTATTTTGTAGGTTGTCAGTCATAGTACTGGCGTTTTGGACTTCTACCCATACAATAATTAAGTTACGCCCAGACTGATGGACGTCACTCCTTCTGGTGAACTGTAGTTCCATTCGACGTGAGGAAGAACGACGACCTTTTTTTTGGTCATCAGAATACCGAAACGAACAGTTCACTGAAACTAGTTCACTGAACTCGTTCCTTCAAGTGAGTGACTCGGAGTGAACTCCTTCACTAAAAGGAACTGCTTTGCCCATCTCTAATTTCAATCGAGACTCTGAGTAGATTTCTATTTTGAAGTACAAAAGATCTTATTAAGCCATAAGGCTTGTTGCCGATGACTGAACAATATATTCTGAGCTAGTAGTATCCTCTAGAGCCTTAAGTACTTTTATTACGTGAAAATAAAGAACATAGCGCTATTGAAAATAAAGAACATCATAGAAAAAACCACAAACAAACTTTTACAGGCACGTCGCTAAAAGGATTAGCATTTCTTCGAGCATTTCCTTTACGTTTTGCTCGGCTAATATTTATACAGTGTGGAGTCTTATTAATTATAAAAATTAATTATCTACGGACAAGGATTAAAATTGCCAGCATAAAAACCAAGTTGATGGCAAAGAGAAAGTTTAAATCCATCGAGTTCCTTTTTTTCGAAACAGTCCATACAAAACTTTTATGTAAATGGAAAAAAAATTATTTTTCTACTGATGGCTTTCAAGAGTCTTTTTAAAAACATTATCGCGTGTTTATTAAAAATTGAAGGAAGGACTCTAATTAATAAACTCGCCGAGGACTTTTTTTCGATGGATCACTTAAAGGGGATATGCAATCATGAAGTAATTGTGCATATCGTTATTTTATGATGACCTTTAGTTGATCTAGGCGGATGTGAAGGTTAGGGAGATTAGTACTCTAATTTGCTAATATATAATAATTTATAATAATACTAATTTCGAAAGCCATACGAGCAACATAACACCTTTTCTGGATTACAGGTACTAGTTTAATGCACAACCTCCGGTCACATTTTCAGCATGAATATTAAGATTAAATAAGGGTTCTTGTTCAAGTAGCTACCATACAAATTTCCTTAACAAATTTTATATTCAATTCTTCGTCAAATTCTTTTTTATAGCAACTATTTCGTGCTAATGAAAAAGGGAAGCAATTGCATGCGACGCTAATTGCAATTAACTATATGGTCGAATAGGTTTGTGATAGCAAAAATGATGGATGTTGTTCATGAAAACATGTTGAGTAACGTACCCTGCTGATAAAAAACAAGTAGGTTTTAGTGTTCGGATGATAAGAAAGAATCACAATTCTATAAAAATGATCTTGTTATTGAGAAATCGATGTATAGCAAAAGTACAGATTTCCAGTTTAATGTGTTCTGGAAACTGATGCCTGGTGTTATTGACGAATTTAAAACAGAACTTTTGACTTGGAGCTTGAACTGTTAGTCTGTTGATTGAAAACAATACGATTAAATAGAGTTATTAATTCGATTCCTTAATCAACATTCAAACATTGCTGAATACTTCATAGCATCCTACGAGGTATGTTAGAAAAGTAATGAAACTGATTTTTTAAATTATCATTTATTTTTTTTAATTTAGAAGGTCTCATTCAAATTAATCCCTTTTAGATGCAACGCACCTTCTGTATTGTTGTTTCCAGTCTTCGAAGTACCGGTTAAAGTCCTGTTCTGCAATTTCCTTCAGTTAAAGATAAACTGTTCACGACTGAACTACTCAAATAGAACACTTCATTGAAGTGAGTAAGTGAAGTAACTCAGTTATTTTGGTGAACTGCAGTTCAATTCGAAAGGTCAATAAAAAATTTAAAACGAATGAAGGGTGAACTCTACGAACACGGTGAGAAGAGAGACGGCTGTCCATTCATCTCGCTTCGTCTGCCTCGGTGTCTCTCAGAAAAACATACAGCGTAGACAGAGCTTAATTCTTCACAAAGTAATAGCTCTTCTCTCTCAGTGGTTTATCCTATATTTCATTCATATTCATATCACATTGGTGTGGTATTTTGCATTGCGTGAATGTATACGCGAAGCGAGAAGAATACCATGACATTCCATTATAAGAAAGAGTAGCTGTCCTATTTCCCAACCCACAAGAGCAACTGAACTGCCTAGTGAACGGCTGGGTAGAGAAGCCAGCCCACACACACAAGCATAATTAAACGACTGACTGACTAATGAGTGACTACTGAACGGCGGTTACAGAAGAGAATAGATTAAATGAACAGTTCAATTAAAGTACTTCACTGAACTAACTCTTTAAAGTGAGTGACTCGTTGTGAAGTACTTCACTCAAATGAACTTCTCAATGGTGCAAAAATAACGTCCTTTGAGGGTTGCTTTCAATTTCCAAAAAAAAAAAATGAAATCGTGGTGGAGGACTGGAATTATTTTTTGAGCTCAAATTTCTGCCGATTATACGGTATGGGAGGGGGTATTGTCGAAATGAACGATCCAGTTGCTGGCAATGCTTGGCCTGGCACGAGAAACTTTTTTCCTGGAACGTTCCAAACACATTGTGTACATTTCCTCTGCTGTGAAAAATACAAAAGAGCACTGCCTTGAATTTTGATTTGCTCATTGAGACAGGGTGGAGAACTTGTGTGCTATGCCGTGATCTGGCGTTTTGTCTTTGGGTATTCTCAAAACTCCAACTTTCGTCTCAAGTGATGACATTTTGCAAGATATCTTCTATTTTAAAGCGCTCATGAAGATCAACGCAAATGTTTTGGCGATTTTCTTTTTGATTTGCAGTGAAGTTTGTTGGAATCAGTTTTGCGCAAAACTCTTCTTATTCCCAAAGCGTCAGTTAAAATTTGATGAACAGAAAAAACACTTAAGTTCAACTCACAGCTCATCACTGAAATGGTCAAACGGCGTGGCGTCCAGATTCCGCAAGAGCACATATGCCGAATTTACAGCGAACATGTTGAGCGCGACTTTACCCACACCATAAAAATCAACCGATCAGACGACGAGAAAGTCCTCGACTTTGAGTTTGTGGCATCACTCTCTCAACGTTTTCGTCCTTTCCCGATGTTGAAGGCCGTCCCGAGTGTGAATCATCTTCAATTGACTGCCGTCGTCTGAAAATGCCATGTGCCATCTGAACTTGGCAGACTATCTGAATCCCTTGGCAGAGCATTCTGCCTTCAGTTTCACGCAAAATTTAATCGCGCATCTTTGGTCAATTTTTGCGATTTCCATGTTTGTCTAGCACGTTGAAACTCGTACTGGACGCCTGTCTGTAAGTAGCGACTAGTGACTAGTGAGTGACTAGTGACTACTGAACTGCGAGAAGAGAAAGATGAAATGAACAGTTCCATTGAAGTACTTCACTGAACTAACTCCTTACAGTCTTTGACTACTTGTGAAGTATTTCACTCAAATGAACTGTTTTGCTTCTGTACTGCAGTTGACCTAGAAGCCTTGTGAGTAGGGAGGCTTAGGAATCCTCTTTTCTTCACAGCGACACTATAGACTCGTTACTTTTCTAACAGACCTCGTAGGTTCTCGAATAGTTTTCGTCATCCCGGAACGAACTAAATAAATGTAAGCCCCAATTAAACTGGATTTGGAAATAAAGTTTTTTTATACATACACAGTATGTAACCAAAAACCAAACGTTATTACAGAAGTCAACTCGTTTTGTAAAATCAAAATCGGCTACAAATTTCATAATGTATTAAAAAAAAGTTGACTAGTGTTGCAACATGTGTACGAAGTTCCAACTTTCTAGAATACGCTGTGTTCATCAAATATAGGTAAAAATATGTGAACTGTCCAGACTGCGCAGCTTTATTATTTTTTGGGTCAAAATCCGAAACGCCTACCAAAACAATTTCTGGAAAACAAATTTCGGCGTATTTAGTCGTCGTTTCTTCAGGAGTTATCAACTAATTCTGAAATCAGTTTTAAGTCTGTGAATAAATTGCTTTTAGGAGCAACTAATTGAAAATATATTTCCCCCCTTTGGTGTCGAAAAATTCTTAAAGGTGCTTGTATAAAGAGCCCGAAGAGGACAGAAACAAATTTGATCTAATCCAGCCTGAGCAATATTGCAGTGCTTCCGAAAAAATATTTGGAAATTAAAATGAAACTATATTTTATGTGCTTTTATAAGTAGCCTCCCGAAGCGAAAACCGAATTAAAATCTTATTGTATGTACGACATGCTGAAGTGATCTTGAATACATTTTCAACCTCTTTTCACTCCCTCGGAGGTTGAATATAAAAGTATACCAAAATTCCTTTCAGACGTTTATGTAAATAGCCTGTAGAAGGAAAACCCAATTTGTTATTTGATTTGGTCTGCTGGATATTGAGAAATTCGTTAAAACATATTGAACCCCTTTTAACCCCTTTTTGGTGTTAAATATCGAAAAATCACAAAATTACTTTGCAAACGTTTGTAAGTTGCTTGTAGAAAAGAGAACCAATTTAATATCTCGTTCGATCTTGAAGATAAGGAGGTATTTGTGAAACAAAAAATTTAACCTGTTTTCATCCCTATTGGAGTCGAATATTGAAAACTGATTTAATTGCCTTTTAGGCGTTTCTATACTTATAGCATTCTAATACAGTATAAATGAAAAGAAACTACTTGGTACTCATTACTCTTAAGAGACATTGAGAAATTAGTGAAAACAGATTAATCCCCTCTTCACGTCTTCTGGGCTTAATATCAAGAAGTTACGAAAACACTTTTAGTCGGTTGTATAAGTAGGTTGTAGAAGAGAATACTAACTCGATAAGTCATCGAGTTTAACCCCTTTTAACCAAATTGTGGGTTTAAAAGCAAAAAATCGAGAATATCCCTTTTGGTCGTTTATAACGGGTGGGCCATCTAGTGGTTTCTTTTTAAATCATAGGTTATTTTGACACTGAAAGCTGTTTCCCGCTCGAAATCTTGACAGAAAGTCAGTATCATACCTCCGCGGAACGAAATGAGTCGATTTACGCTTGAACAATGTTGGGAAATATTGAAAACTTATTTCCAAAGTGAGTGCTGTGTAGCCCAAAGAGTGCGTTTTTTGAAAAGAAGTTTTGGCCGAAATGAAGCACCCACCGCGTCTGCTGTACGCAAGTTTGTGCAAAAAGTTCGTGAGACTGGCATGCTAGTGGACAACACTCATGGCCCCCGTCGTCGTACGGTGCGCACAGACGAGAATATGGCTGCTGTAGCCGAGAGTGTGAGACTCACTCCACGAACATAAACTCGTCGTCGATCTCAACAGCTCAACATTTCACGCACTAGCCTGAGGAGAATTCTGCACAAAGATCTCGGATTATTCGCTTACAAGGTCCAATTGACTCAGCAATTGAAGGCGCACGACCATCCGCTTTGTTATCACTTCGCAATTTGGGCCTTAGAGCAGCTTGAATTGGACAACGTTTTTTAGCGAAAAATCATCTTTTCTGACGAGGCGCATTTTCATCTCGGCGGCTACGTTAACAAAGAAAATTGCCGCATCTGGGGCTCGGAAAACCCGCACGTTATTGTCGAGAAGCCAATGCATCCACAGAGAGTAACAGTTTGGTGCGGATTGTAGAGTGGTGGCATCATTGGATCATTTTTCTTCGAAAATGAGGCTGGGAACAACGTTTCGGTCAACGGTGAACGTTACAGAGCTATGTTATCCGACTTTTTTTTTTACTGAAATTGAAGACATGGATTTATACGACCTCTGGTTCATGCAGGAAGGCGCGCCATGCCACACAGCCCATGCCACAATCGATCTTTTACGAACCAAACTCCCAAATCGTGTTATCAGCCGTCTTGGCGATGTCAATTGGCCGCCTCGGAGCTGCGATTTGACCCCTTTGGATTTTTTTTGTGGGGAACCGTGAAGGACCGATGTTATGCCAACAATCCAGAAACGATTCCAGCACTGAAGGCCAATATCATCCAAGCAATCCGTGAGCTACAGCCCGAAACCATCAACAAGGTCTTGGAAAATTGGAGTGGGAGAATGCGCTAATGCGCAGTCAGCCGAGGCAGCCACTTGAACGAAGTTGTGTTCCATCATTAATGGGAATGTTTACTCTTACTAATAAAGCCATAATACATGGAAAAAAATTTAATTTTGTTCATTTTATTGCATTTTTAAAAAGAAACTTGTATTTGGCCCACCCTGTATGTGTAGCCTACAGAAAAAACATATTAAACTGTATTTCACCCTCTAAGGGGTGGGATTACTAAAAATTGCGTCCTAGCCAGTACCTACGCTATTTCAAACGATGGTATATGTACCCAATTATCATGCTTCTAGGTCCAGTGTGTTGGGTTGGGCGTTGATACGTTTCTTAATTCTTTTAAGTACATATTGTTACGAGCTAGGGGTTCGTCAAGATTTCACGTAAGACACAATTCGATTAATAGTAATAAAAAAACAAAGCTTTATCAATTTGCTTTCCGATTCCATTTGCTGCTCGATCGCTGCTACCAATCAAACTCGCTTTACAAACTCTTCCGCGTAGAACTGACCGTTGTCTCGCTTTCACAGTAGTAAAAGTGATCCCAAATACAAGTTATGCAGTGCTTATAAAGTGCATGTGTTGAGTCGAGCGATTTCCAGTATATTCGGTGATATGTGTGGAATGTTCGGGAGATGTGAAGAAAATCCGAGAAGGGGAAAAGTGTTTGTGAAAGATGTAGGTAGAAGTGTGCGGAGTTCCATGCTTTTTCATTGGATATTGCAAGGTATTGCTTTTCTCTGGCATTGATAATGAGTTGTTCGGGTTGCCAGGGCTACATTAGTGGGGCACAAGCAAAAGAGATTGTTTTCAATATTTTCTAACATTATCAAGTTTTCATTTTGAGCTAACAGTCCTCAAAATGTATCTAAGTAGAGTATGTTTTATCGGACCAGAAAAATACAAGAGTTCTTGCTGCTTTAAACAAACAAATAAAGAAATACACAGTGTGCACTTAAATAAGTGACCCGGTCATATTTGTGGGCTCCAGTTGAAAAAGTCTCGATAAAGCCATATAACGCATTAAATAGCTTCGTCATTTTTATTTCTCGATAATCATTGCAACAATAAATCACAATCACTGTATGCGTTGGCTATATACAAATTATCATCAATTTCAATCAAATCTTGTTACCAAAATTTTAATTTAGCATGAAGCTATTACTTCACGACCTAAAATTACCTCACCTTTCGCACCTTAACGACCATTTTTCTTCTGCGCACCAGCCAAGTATTAACCGCTTTTATAATCATGGGCATATCCACAGACATGACCCAATTTTACCCTAATGTTTACAATATGATAAAAAGTTCTAGGGCAGGTTTCTAACGGCTTAGAACTTCTAGACAATTTCCTATTGTAATTCGAAATATTACAGAACAGCTTCGCCATAAGAACAACATACAAGTCTATTGCCCTTTCATATATCGAGTATTTTTGTTTAAAAAAAGGCCGTAGCATTTTACCTGTGTAATCCACTTAAAGGAAAACTGACAATTTTATACGGGGGTGGTAAGTGCCTTTGCCTATAGATAGTTTGAAAGCTTCTACTTAATAGATTTTCATTACTCGTCAGTTCGGATGCATGTATCAAGGTTGGAATTAAATACTCTAATAAAATAAAAATATTAATCGCTTGTATGTACTTGCATATTTCAGTCTTAGTCTCACACATGATCTTTACCATGCACGTTGTACAAGTCTAAGATCAAGACCGATTCTAATCATTAGTATAGCTAGAATTCCATGGCCTGGAGGATTCGGCTCAACAAAGCCGCGATTACCTTAAAGTACTGAATAGCAACACGAATTGATGCCTTGCGAATGAAAATAGAATACTGAAACTGAAGGCTTTTGTTGTAATGAATCAAGTGACCTTCGAATCCAACAAAAACCACAATAGCGCCGTTTATATAGTCTCAAGTTTGCTGCTCAGCAAAGCAATTTCTCAAATAGTCTTTCAGACAAACAACAGCGGTTATAGAATTGCGCCAAGAAAAAGCAACCAAATATACAAATTATCATTTATCATAGACGCAAACCGAATTAGAGCACGGTACAGCTTAAACTTTCAGATAGGTAAGAGAGAGATGTGAAAGAGAGAGGCAGTCCTAATCGTCAAGAAGTATCAGTTGCACCTCGTAAGAGTCACAGGAGGTAAAGGTATGCCAGTAAGAAAACAAACAAAAAGTAATAAAGCTGCGAAATTACGAATACAGGACCAAATCGGACGAAAAGAGGACGCTATACTGGAACCATTGCAGGACTCCTACTGATGCAGCATCACACAAGAAGTAGAAAGTAATAGGAGTTGCCATCACAAAAAAAATGGGGGAATTTTAAAGGTGTATTAATCATTTCATATAAAATCTGAACTCCTACCTTCTACTATTCTATCATATTACCGTTCCCGATAAATTTTATCAGTACTAATTGAACTAATTGATGTCATTAGAATGGATATCAGAGTGCTCTTAATGGACGATATTCTCCATTTTGATACTACGTTTACTGGTAATCAAAACGTACCACTAGTAAGCCCCATCTTTAGTCAAATTATTTTTATAGTTGATACCTTTATAAATAATTCGTTCCGAATTATGGTAATTCATTGCCCTTCAAGTATCGAAGGTATTCAATTGGATGTCGGTATTAAGTTGCCTTTCGTTTCACGAAGAGAATATTAATTTTTGCAATTAATTCGAAATTGAAGGAGCTCCCAGAAGTATGATTTCTAGTCCCACAGCTTTCTATAATTACGCTAAAAGGTTCAAAGTGTACCGAAAAGCGGTAAGAAATTGTAGTATCAAGGGATCCACCACAGGTGTAACCTCACCATCGAAGATTCTTTTGAAAATTTGTGTTCTCGTAGAATTTAATTTAATTTAATTTAAATTAAAATTAAAATTTGTTAGTTATAGTATGTTAAAGATTTCGCGAAAATGATGTCCGACCCATCTTTGAAAGTTCATGTATCCTTTAGTTTTTATAAGAGAATAATTAAGGGGTCATTCCATCGAGAATCGCCAAAAATGACGAAATTTGTGACCTTACCATCTCCGATTCTTTTGAAAATTTTTGTACTTGAAGAACTAGTGAAAAAAATAATTGAAATTAAATTTTATATTTCTCATTTTCTTTGTTAGTTATAGTATGTTACAGTTTTCGCAAAAATGGTGTCTGAGTCCTCTTTGAAAATTCATATCTCTGGTAATTTTTATCCTATATAAATAAAATAGGGCTTATTTTAAAGGAGGAGGTTGTGGTAATACAAAAAAAGTACGAATAAAAATTATCCTTTAAATTTTTTTCAAGGATAACGATTTTGTCCTTTATCCTTGAATATGTCAAAATACGGTTTTTTTATTTTTTTTTTTTTTCGTTTTGTAGGTTATACTGTTTTACAAAACATACCAAAAAATTAACTTGGGATCTCAATGGGATCGGGGTCAAAAAAATTCAAGAACATCAGTGCTTCTCAATTAATTTATAGAAAAAGGGTCATTCCATCAAGAATCGCCAAAAGCGTGACCTTACCATCTCCGATTCTTTTGAAAATTTATGTACTCGAAGAATTAGTAAAAAAAAAAATATAATTTAAATTTTTCGTTTCTATCTCATTTTTCTTTATATATATAGTATGTTAAGATATCACAAAAAAGGTGTCCGAGTCCTCTTTGAGAATTCACATCTATTGTATTTTTTATCCTAGAATAATAAAGTGGCT
Source organism: Beris morrisii (assembly GCA_951812415.1). NCBI lineage: Eukaryota > Metazoa > Arthropoda > Insecta > Diptera > Stratiomyidae > Beris > Beris morrisii. Next base: position 92,781,356 of record OX638313.1, on the reverse strand, counting down.
TATTTTAAAGATTGTTGTTTAAAAGTTGTCGCAATTTAAAAAAAATACGAATAAAAATTATCCCTGAAATTTTTTTTCAACTATAACGATTTTGTGCCTTATCCTTGAATATCTGAAAATCAGTTTTTTTTTTCAATTTTTTTATATTTTGTAGGTTATACTGTTTTACAAAACATACCAAAAAATTAACTTGCGATCTGAATGGGATCGGGGTCAAAAAATTCGGAGAAAATCAGTGGCTCTCTATTATTTTAAAGAAAAAGGGTCACTTCATCAAGAATCGCCAAAAGCTTATCTTTAATTTTTTTATTTTTTTATGTTTTGTATATTACACTGTTTTTTAAAACATGTCAAAAAATTAACTTGGGATCTCAAGGGGATCGGGGTCCAAAAAATCGAATTAAATTATTAGAGAATTAAACTAGCCTTAATTGAGAACCACTGATGTTCTGAGATTTTTTTGACCCCGATCCCATTCAGATCCCAAGTTAATCTTTTAGTATGTTTTGTAAAACAGTATAACCTACAAAATATAAAAAAAAACATATTTTGAGATAGTCAAGGATAAAGGACAAAATCGTTATCCTTAAAAAAAAATTTCAAGGATAATTTTTATTTGTATTTTTTTTTTAAATTGCGACAACTTTTAAACAACAATCTTTAAAATAAGCTACTTTATTATTCTAGGATAAAAATTACCAGAGCAAAAATAGAATATACAACTATGAGCCATCGTATTGGGTAGCACTATTTGTCTAAAGCTAGTGTTACACTGTATGCCATAATGTCAAATATTTGACTAAAAAAATTTGACGAAAAGCTCAGTTAAATGTTTTTTCTCAAAACAGAGCAAAAAAAACCGTGCAATATTCTGGGCGCAATTTTATTATTTTATGGGTAGAAGTTCGAAACGTGTTCAATACTGATATGCGGTATAGGTTACTATGCGACTGACAAACAATAACGTTCCAAATAGCGTCCTGGTTATTTCTTTGGTTGTCAGTCCCATAGTCACCTACACCGCATCTCAGCATTAAACACGTTTCGGACTTCTACCCATAAAATAATAAAGTTGCTCCCAGACTGTTGGCCGATTTCTTGGCATTCGAACAATTATACTGTTTTTTAAAACATATCAAAAAATTAACTTGGGATCGGGGTCAAAAAAAATCGAATTAAATTATTAGAAAACTAAACTAGCCTTAATTAAGAACCACTGATGTTCTTCGATCTTTTGACCCCGATCCCCTTAACATCCCAAGTTCATTTTTTTATATGTTTTGAAAAATAGTATAATACACAATACGTAAAAAATTTAAAAAAATTAAGATATACATTTTGAGATATTGAAGATTAAAGGACAAAATCGTTATACTTGAAAAAAAATTTCAAGCATAATTTTTATTCGTATTTTTTTATATTACGACAACCTCTCCCTTTAAAATAAGCCCTATTTTATTATTCTAAGATAAAGATTACCAGAAATAGGAATTTTCAAATAGGACTCGGACACCTTTTTTGAGAAACCTTTAACATATTATAACTAACAAAAAATACTATATTATTAAAATAATAAAGTAAAATGAGATAGAAACAAAAAATGAATTTCAATTATTTTTTTTACTAGTTCTTCAAGTACAAAAATGTTCAAAAGAATCGGAGATGGTAAGGTCACAACTTTGGCGATTCTTGATGGAATGACCCTAAGGGTTTAATTTAAAGGGAAAGATTGCCGTAATATAAAAACTATTACAAATAAAAATTATCTCCGCCAATTTTTCAAGGATAATGATTTTGTCCTTTATCCTTGAATATCTCAAAAACCATTTTATGTATTTTTCAAAATATATAAAAACCTAAATTTGGGATTTCAAAGAGAACGAGGTCAAAAACATCACTGAAAATTGAAAATTACAATTATGTATTTAATTACTTAACCGTAAGTCACAAGGATTTTAATTTTTTGGCATCAGATATATAGTCAGCACTTAAAATCATAAATTTAAGCATTCTAACTTACTTAACTTAACTTATAAAAAAAATTTACATAGAAAAACTAATTTAAATTCTATTTTTTTTTCACTAATTCTTCCAGTACATAAAATTTCAAAATAAAATTTTGGACAGATTTCGTTATTTTTGACGATTTTTGGTGAAATGACCCAGTAATCGAACCAGAACAAAACTAAAGCTAATATTGCACTGTTTGACCATGTGGTCAAATTGCAGTAATAAGCAATGCGAAATAGCGAATTCCAATTATTCTCGCAATATCCGCTCGGTAAAAATTCGCTATTTCGCATTGCTTATTACTGCAATTTGACGACTTGGTCAAACAGTGTAATACTAGCTTTAATCAAATGTGACCAAATACATTGAAGTCAAATTGTTTTTTTAAATATTTAAAAAGAAGTTGATTGGACCGAACATAACATATTGCTCGCTGCTGAAGTCATCGCTCACAATTCATGTTATTCAAAATGTTGTCACTAATTTAAACAAAACAGAAAAAATACTCATATGTACTAAGTTTCAACTTTTCAGCGTAAACCGTAAAGCTTGGAAGAACATTTTTTTAGCTCATTTCAAAGATTTGCGGTTACTAAAAAAAACTGTTTATTGGTTAGTTAACCGGCTATTTTTATACTATAGATGAAATCTTAGGCTGGCCGCACACTGAAAGAGCAAAAACAGTTTTAGTCAAAAATGTTTTTTACTAAACATGACTATGTCGCTGTTTCAATAGCAATTCAATGATCAGAGCAAACTGATTAGTCGAGCTCGCTTCAAGGCACGCGACTAATCAGTGTGCTCTGATCATTGAATTGCTATTGAAACAGCAACATAGTCATGTTTAGTCAAAAAAGTTTTTGACTAAAACTGTTTTTGCTCTTTCAGTGTGCGTCCAGCCTAAGAGTATTTTCAGTTTAAGGGGGTATTTACCATATATTAAACTCAATACAAAAATGGAAAAATTTATTTTTCTTATTTCGGTAGATAAACATGTGTACAATATGGTACTCAAACGGTTTTTTCGAAATCAACTTTATACGTGAGCTATCGTATCAATTAGGCACCTACTTTATGGATTTCTAATGGCAAAAAGTACTAAAGAAAAACTTTAAACGTGTTTTTCGCTCGCTTACACGGTAATTCAACAACGCATTTTGTTGCGAAACTCAAAAAAAAAATTAATTTTATTTAATTTAGAGTATAAGGCGATATTCGGTGAATGTCCTAAAAATACTTACTTATTGTCATGGTTACTAGAAACATCGCAAACCTTGGCAGTTAAAATTTGACACTTTAAAGTTTTTCATTATTTGAAAGTATACCACACGCCTGAATTGTAAAATGTGTTGAGATAAAAATGTGTATAAAAAATGTTAAGTAAAAAAAAAGGCAGCTGCAGAATGGTAGAATGAAATAAAAATACGCCAAAAGCTCTACGGAAATATCCAAAAAGACCAAAGTAGTAAGATGGTGTATATTTCTCACACAGTAACAAACACCATCGAATATACTCGTAATTTTGCGACGCGACACATGTAGTACAAACGATATTCATTGCTAGCAAGAGACCTTTCGTAGGTATGAGTGTGACTTGAGAGCGAAAGTAGGTAGCAGAACCCCAAAAATACAGCATTGCCAAGTGTAATAATTAAAAACTTAAAGCTGATACTATAATTGATATAACATTTAGTGCCGTTTGGGCTATTATTCCCGGAATAAACAATTTACTGAAAAGAATTGTATGTATCATGCCACAAACGACGAACTTTTAACATTAATTAAATCACAATAATCAAACTTTTAATCGGTATAATTCATTTCGAAAAAAAATGATTTTCTTGGAAATACTTTTTTATGATTATTACAACCAGCGTAAAAACCATTTCAATTGAAACGAATATTCGACGTGACAATAAAATAAATATGTCAAAGATAGGCCACTATCCCAATCTTTGGAGTTTAGCTTTGTTAATCTTAACAAGATCCAATTTCCGCTATTCACCGATAAGAACTCCGGAAAAAATAGGAAATAAAATTAGCTTTTATTGCATAAATGTACGACTAATAGATTACTTTGTAAATAAGTACAACTGTTGTGTACTCAACAATTCATTTTCTTATTGCGGATAAATTAGCTTGCTTTTACGTCCAAATTTCGAAAATCTGCCAACAGTCCAGTCCGTGCGCAACCTTATTATTTTTTTTGGGTAGAAGTCCGGAACGCGTTTCATGCTGAGATGCGGTGTAGGTTACTATGCGATTGACAACCTAAAAAGTAACGTTCAAATTTCAACTTACTATCTCGACGGGTTTATGAGCTACTCGGCTTCAAACGCTTTTGCGTACGGCGTCTACGGCAGACAGACGGATTTTTTTGCCTTTTTGGGGTTTACAAGTTTTAAAACGTGAAAATAGAGAATTTCAGGATAGCATTTTTTTTTTTAAATTTCAAGTCGATCACAATACTTTATTATTAAAACATACTGCAGTCACGATCGGCTGCAAGCCAATCGTATAATACTCTAGATGAATACTGAACTCCGATTTATATTGTAGTTGGGTATAAAGTAGAATTACGTGTGTGCATGTTGTATGTCCTTTATTAAGGACTGCTATTAGATTGCTACTCAAAACTAAAAGACAATATTCAGTGTTTAATTTCATATCTTGAACTGGGTAAGTCATCGAAAAAAATGTCCTTTTTAAAGGACTTTCACATGGGAGGAGCAGGAAGGACTCACTCGATTTCTTACATATTTATCCTTTTCCTTGGAACCATTCAAAAATAAACGTGTACAAAATTTCAAATTCGTAGCTTGAAGCGTTCAAAAGTTATTGGAAAATATTGATGAACACGTGTTTTAAGGATATTTTGTATGGCAGCTACCAGAAGGAGTAAAAGGATTTCGCTGATTAGTAAACTCGAACTTCCTTTTCACTCAAAACTAACTTGTACAAAATTCCGAATTCGTAGCTAAAAGATTACTTGAGTTATAGCGAGTTCCGTAAATTAAGTGATAACGTTTTGACAGGATATTTGTATGGCAGCTACACGAAGGACTAATAGGATTTTCTTCATAATCATACATTTAACTCAAACTATTGGAAAAATACTACATACAAAATTTCAAAGATGTAGCTAAAACCGTTCTGAAGTTATTGGTAATATTCTTGAACACGTGTTTTAAGGACATTTTGTATGGCAGCTACCAGAAGGAGTGAAAGGATTTCGCTGATTATTAAACTCGAACTTTCTTTTCACTCAAAACTAACTTGTACAAAATTTCGAACTCGTAGCTAAAAGATTACTTGAGTTATAGTGAGTTTCGTAAATTAAGTGAATACATTTTGACAGGATATTTGTATGGCAGCTACACGAAGGACTAACAGGATTTTCTTCATAATCATACATTTAGCTCCAACTAGTGGAAAAATAACACATTCAAAATTTCAAAGACGTAGCTTAAACCCTTCTTAAGTTATCGACCAATATTCTTGAACACGTGTTTTAAGGACATTTTGTATGGCAGCTACCCGAACGAGTAGGACGATTTTGCCCGTTAACGAACTTAGCCTTACAAATTCAACCAAACATCCAGATTCAAAATTTCAAGATTCTAGGTGAAGGCGTTCTTGAGTTATCGTGCTAACGGACAGACGGACGGACGGACGGACGGACGGACGGACGGACGGACGGACGGACGGACGGACGTCAGGCGGATTTGAGGTTTTTGGCCACAAATAAACAAAAAATAATATATAACTTTTTTTCGTCCGAGGCTTGGTTCTATGCGTTACAAACTTTTCGGCTGGATTAAACTTATAATACTCTATATGATTTCATCTAGAGTATAAAAAGGAAAAACAGATAATTGTAGTGAAATCAAAAGAAAGTTTAAGTGGCGCTAAATAAGTTATAGTAAGGATCATGAGTCTAAAGTTTCAAATTTTCGATGAGTTTTGAGGGGATTCGAAAGACTCTTAGGAATGATTATCCCACAATTCATTATCAAATTGGTATCATTCATGAGCTAGTGAGTCAGAAGACCGCACCACACTTGATTCTAGGATTTTATTTAGCCACAATTTTCTTTCACAAAGAACAGGAATCAGTCCATTATCGTGCCGACGTTAGACTACGTCGCATCGACGTAGCACCGACGTCATGCCGACCAATTTGGGAAATTATTTTAAGATCGTAGCGACGTAAGCACAACTCTGTACCGACATCCAACTCTCAACCGACTTATCACTAAAGTCGTTATATTTTGTTGACTAAATCATGGCAATTATCGGACATTGAGAATCGATATCTCTCCGAAATATTATGTAATAGCCGATTATTATCATAATATCTCGAGATTTCGATAACAAGCTATTAAAATCGACTGGGAACACATTACAAAGCCAGATTTTTTTGGAAATCTACTGAAACGTTCACATTTCAACACAATATCTACTGGCACATATTTCAAACAAAATTTTCAAATTACTTGCTACGAACGCAAGCTTCTGAATCCAATAATTTTATCTTTTGGTTCTTGTTAATGTAGTCCAATTTTACTTTATTATTTTTGAATAATAAAGTACTGAGCTCGACCTGAAACTTTAAAAAAATACTGTATTATTAAAATAATAAAGTAAAACGGCAACTCTGCCCCAAAAAACAAAAAAAAAAAAATGTCCGCCTGTCCACCGTAGGCGCCGTACGCAAAAGCGTTTCAAGACGCGTGGGTCACAAACACGTCAAGATATTAAGTTGAAATTTTTTTGGTCGGTAGATTGGGTGAACCCCTACGAGTGGTACCTTTGTGGGAGGGGGTCGGGTGGAGAGGGTGGAGGTGACGGTAAGTGTTTTAGACCTATCGTCCGAACCAATTGCATCAGGAATATAAAATTTGGGTTTTAAATATACGATTGCAAGTGAAGTCTATTGAATGTAAAATTTTTGAGAGGAGAGATGGCGCACGGAAATAGGGGATAGCAATTTTGAAAAAAAATCAATATTCATATCTCAAGAACCGTACCAAAATTTTACAAGAGTTGGGCTCAGTAGACCTCTAGCAGGGTAAGAAATTTTAGGTGTGTGGGTGTTTAGGGGGTGATGGTGGGAGAGAATGGAAAGGAAAGAAATCTGATTTTTATTCTTCGAATCCGCAAACGATAGAAAGCTAAAAATTTACGAATATAGAGCCACTATAGAGGTATCCTAGAAAATTTTGGACAGATGTAGCAAGGTACAGGGATGGGGAATGGTTTTATATATCTCAGAAACGGCTCATGCTAGAAAGTTGAAACTTAGTAGGTACATGTATATATACTACGATAGTAATTAAAGCAAAACATACTGCAGTCACGATCGGCTGCAAGCCAATCGTATAATACTCTAGATGAATACTGAACTCCGATTTATATTGTAGTTGGGGATAAAGTAGAATTACGTGTGTGCATCTTGTATGTCCTTTATTAAGGACTGCCATTAGATTGCTACTAAAACCTAAAAGACAATATTCAGTGTTTAATTTCATATCTTAAACTGGGTAAGTCATCGAACAAAAATGTCCCTTTTGAAGGACTTTCACATGGGAGGTGCAGGAAGGACTCACTCGATTTCTTACATATTTATCCTTTTCTTGGAATTAGTTAAAAATGAACGTGTACAAAATTTCAAAATCGTAGCTTAAAGTGTTCAAAAGTTATCGAAAATATTGTTGAACACGTGCCTTAGGGACATTTTGTATGGCAGCTACCAGAAGGAGTAAAAGGATTTCGCTGACAAGTAAACTCAAACTTCGTTTTTACTAAAAACTGATTTGTACAAAATTCCGAATTCGTAGCTAAAAGATTACTTGAGTTATAGTGAGTTTCGTAAATTAAGTGAATACATTTTGACAGGATATTTGTATGGCAGCTACACGAAGGACTAACAGGATTTTCTACATAATTATATATTTAGCTCCAACTATTGAAAAAATAATACATACAAAATTTCAATGTCGTAGCTTAAACCCTTCTGAAGTTATCAACCAATATTCTTGAACACCTGTTTTAAGGATATTTTGTATGGCAGCTACCAGAAGGAGTGAAAGGATTTCGCTGACTAGTAAACTGGAACTTTGGTTTTACTAAAAACTAATTTGTACAAAATTTCGATTTCGTACCTAAAAGATTACTTGAGTTATAGTGAGTTTCGTAAATTAAGTGAAGACATTTTGACAGGATATTTGTATGGCAGCTACATGAAGGACTAACAGGATTTTTTTGATATTCATACATTTAGCTCCAACTATTAAAAAAGTAACACATACAAAATTTCAAAGTCGTAGCTTTAGGCGTTCCGAAGTTATTGGTAAATATTCTTGAACACGTGTTTTAAGGACATTTTGTATGGCAGCTACCCGAAGGAGTAGGACGATTTTGCCCGTTAACGAACTTAGCCTTACAAATTCAACCAAACATCCAGATTCAAAATTTCAAAATCCTAGGTGAAGGCGTTCTTGAGTTATCGTGTTCACGGACAGACGGACGGACGGACGGACGGACGGACGGACGGACGGACGTCAAGCGGATTTGAGGTTTTTGGGCACAAATAAACAAAAAATAATATATAACTTTTTTCCGTCCGAGGCTTGGTTCTATGCGTTACAAACTTTTCGGCTGGATTAAACTTATAATACTCTATATGATTTCATCTAGAGTATAAAAATTCCTCCGTACAAAGTGGATATAAATAATGTGCGTGAAATAGTTTTTTTTACATTTTCGCACGAATTTCGTAATATCTTTTAGGCACCTCGAGTTATAAAATTAATTTTACTCCGGTTGGCTCTTTATATAAACGCTTAGAAACAGCTTTCCAAAATTTTCGATATCCAACCCCTAAAGGCATGTAAAGTGGTTGTGTTTCTATATTTTCACGAATTTTGAGATATTTCTTAGATCTAATGGAATATCGAATTCACTCTAAAGGCTTTAAATGTAATCGGGGAAAACCCGATTTAACCGATTTTTCGGTGTAAAGTATTCTGTAAGTTTTCACGAATTTCGACAAATCTTTTAGGTTTGATGGAATTGAATTCGCTTTTACTTTTATTGGCTATAATGATCTAAAAATTAATTAGATTAGGAATAAAGAGGGTGTAAAATGATTGTGTACGTTTTTATGAATTCCGGCAAATCACATCGAATTGTTTTTTACTTTATCGGACTTTATACATAGTAGCCTAAAAGCGGTTTCGGTTTAGCTATGTCGATATTTTACTCTCTATATTTTCATAGAAATTGAAGAAAAAAAATCGTAAATAAATAATAAAATCTGCCAACAGTCTGGGCGCAACTTTTTTATTTTCGGGCAGAAGTCCGGAACGCATTTAATTCTGAGACGCGGTGTAGGTTACTATGTGATTGAAAACCTAAAAAAGGTTCGGGAAGCGGTTAGAATGGGGTCGCGCTAGAATACTTAAACGCCGCTGTCGCATATAACATAAAAATTACATAATTGGGTCATACTCCGGGAAGAGGTCTAAGGCATAGTATAACATCAGTTAATACGCGATTAGAAGGTTTTTCGTGATTAGGTTTTTGGCCATTACATGAAATCGGAAATGCATTTATAGGCGATTATATAAAAAGTCTGTGGAAGTGCAAACCAATCTAATATCTCATCAATCCTGAGAAATATGTCGAAAGCCTCACGTCCGTCCTATTGGAGTTGAATATATAAAAATACTGAAATCAACTTTTGACGATTTTGTAGGAAGCCTTAGGAAGTAAAAATGAATTTGATATCTCATTAGAACTAAGAAATATGTAAGAATTTGTGAAAACATATGCAACCCCCTTGCACCCACTTTGGGGTTGAATATCAAAAAATTCTGAAATCGGTTTTAGATATATGTAAAGAAAGCCCGAGGAAGTGAAAACCAATCCCATGTTTAAACACTCCGAAGAGATATGATGAAATTCGTGAAAACGTGTTCAACCCGTTTATACCCTTTTAGGGGTTGAAAAAGGAAAAAACTTGAAAACGAGTTTTAGGTGATTATTAAACAAGCCCGTGGAAGTAAAAAAATATTCGATATCTAATCAGACGGGAGGGATATGGCTGAATTCGTGAAAATGTATACATCCCCTTTACACCAACTTGTGGGTCGAATTTCATGTGTATAACCTTAAAACGAGCGTTGACACATAGATGGCGTTAGGGAGCTTGTTAAACAACCTAGGGACGCCATTTTTTTTATTTAAGGGTTGTTTAGTTGTTAACATTAATCAGTACATATCGTCACAAATTTCATTCAACAACATACGTTTGTCCTGTGCTGATCATGTCTAGTTTTTTGCCAGAAAAAGAGCATATGCGGGAAGCTCTGCTTTTTTGCTTCCATTTGAAGAAAACGGCTGCTGAATGCTTGTGGAGGCCTATGGTAACAATGTTTCAGCGGAATCAACGTGCAGGGCTTGGTTTCGTCGATTCAAAGACGGTGATTTTGACCTGAGCGACACGAAGCGCGAAAATCGGTCGAGGAATGTTGAGGACCATCAATTGCGGGCTTCTTTGGACGAGGACGATACCCAATCACAAAAAACGCTTGCCAAGCAATTGGATGTTACTCATTCGTCTACGTCATGGGAAAGGTTCAAAAGATCGGAAAATGAGTGCCGTATGAATTGAACGATAGGCAGATGGAGCGACGCCAAAACACATGCGAAATGTTGCTCGCCAGACACAGAAGAAAGTCGTTTCTGCATCGGATTGTGACTGGCGATGAAAAGTGGACTCATCCCGGTCAACCATCAACATCTACCGCAAGACCAAATCGCTTCGGACGGAAGACAATGTTGTGCGTTTGGTGGGATCAGCACGGTATCGTCTACTATGACCTCTTAAAACCTGGTGAAACTGTCGATGCCCGCTACCACCAACAATTGATCAAATTGCACTGTGCTCTGCGTGAAAAAAGGCCGGAATATCAACAAAGACATGACAAGGTGATTTTGCTCCACGACAACGCACCATCGCACAGGTCAAAACTGGTTCGCAACTACTTGGCCACACTCAACTGGGTGGTGCTACCCCCTCCCGCCAATTCACTAGACCTGGTCCCTTCTGACTACCACTTGTTTTCGTATATGGGCCACGCGCTCGCTGAGCAGCACTTCGGTTCTTACGAAGACGTCCGAAAATGGCTTGATGAGTGGTTTGCTTCGAAATTGAAGGAATTTTTTTGCCGTGGTATCCACAAATTGCACGAGAGATGGGAGAAATGTGCAGCTAGCGAGGGTGAGTACTTCGAACAAATTTGTTTTTGTTTTCTTTGAAAAAAACATGTGTTTTTCTGACAATCGTTTTAAGGTTATACACCTGGTATATGAAGAAGCCGTGAAATAAACATACTGCAGTCACGATCGGCTGCAAGCCACTCGTATAATACTCTAGATGAATACTGAACTTCAATTTATATTGTAGTTGGGGATAAAGTAGAATTACGTGTGTGCATCTTGTATGTCCTTTCTTAAGGACTGCCATTAGATTGCTGCTCAAAACTAAAAGACAATATTCAGTGTTTAATTTCTTATCTTGAACTGGTTAAGTCATCGAAAAAAAAAGTCCTTTTTGAAGGACTTTCACATGAGAGGTGCAGGAAGGACTCACTCGATTTCTTACATATTTATCCTTTTTCTTGGAACCATTTAAAAATGAACGTGTACAAAATTTCAAATTCGTAGCTTGTTATCGAAAATCGAAAAATATTGTTGAACACGTGTCTTAAGGACATTTTGTATGGCAGCTACCAGAAGGAGTAAAAGGATTTCGCTGATTAGTAAACTCGAGCTTCGTTTTTACTCAAAACTAATTTATATAAAATTTCCAATTCATAGCTAAAAGATTACTTGAGTTATAGTAAGTTCCGTAAATTAAGTGAAGACGTTTTGACAAGATATTTGTATGGCAGCTACACGAAGGACTAACAAGATTTTCTTCATAATGATACATTTAGCTCCAACTATTGGAAAAATAACACATACAAAATTTCAAAGACGTAGCTTAAACCCTTCTGAAGTTATCGACCAATATTCTTGAACACGTGTTTTAAGGACATTTTGTATGGCAGCTACCAGAAGGAGTAAAAGGATTTCGCTGACTAGTAAACTCGAACTTTCTTTTTACTCAAAACTAATTTGTAAAAAATTCCGAATTCGTAGCTAAAAGATTACTTGAGTTATAGTGAGTTTCGTAAATTAAGTGAATACATTTTGACAGGATATTTGTATGGCAGCTACACGAAGGACTAACAGGATTTTCTTCATAATCATATATTTAGCTCCAACTATTGGAAAAATAACACATACAAAATTTCAATATCGTAGCTTAAACCCTTCTGAAGTTATCGACCAATATTCTTGAACACGTGTTTTAAGGACATTTTGTATGGCAGCTACCCGAAGGAGTAGGACGATTTTGCCCGTTAACGAACTCAGCCTTACAAATTCAACCAAACATCCAGATTCAAAATTTCAATATCCTAGGTGAAGGCGTTCTTGAGTTATCGTGCTAACGGACAGACGGACGGACGGACGGACGGACGGACGGACGTCATGCGGATTTGAGGTTTTTGGCCACAAAAAAACAAAAAATAATTTATAGCTTTTTTTCGTCCGAGGCTTGGTTCTATGCGTAACAAACTTTTGGGCTGGATTAAACTTATAATACTCTATATGATTTCATCTAGAGTATAAAAATTAATTCAATATTTGGGAAGACCTAATAGATATGACGAAAACCGTGAAAATATATGCACTCCATTTTCACTGATCATTTTCTTGCCCCCTTCTGAACACCAATGGAAATTTAAATTTTTTTTTTTATCTAAATTACTTTTCTAGTTGATTTACATATACATCTGAGTTTCAACTTTGTAGCATAAGCCGTTCTATAGATAGGAAAAATACCCCCCACCCCCGTACGTTACTACCCCTATAAAAAATTATATGTTTCCAACATGCTACTACTATAGCTCTATCTAAATACCAAGTTTCAGCTTTATATCATTATACGTTCTCGATATATAAAAATCAGAACCTTTCCCCTTTCACCCTCTACATCCACACCCCATCCACTAGCAGTCTATTAGGTTTACTTCCGGTAAAAATTCTAAGCATCAATCTTACACTGTTCTTGAGATATGAGACGTGATTTTTCAGAAAAATTCGTATCCCCACCACTTTCATGCTCCACCGTCCCCTTAAAAAATTTTACTTTCATCAAAATTCATTTGTCAATCTGTATACATAAACCGAGTTTTATTTTTCTAGTGCAATTAGTTCGTGAGATATCGTATTCTAAAGTTATTCACCCCCTACTCCCGTACGACATTGCCCCCACTCAAAAATTTTTCCGATCTATTCTCCTAGTATATCTACAGATATTTATTAAGTTTCAATTTTGTAACGTTAACCGTTTAGGAGATATGGATTTTAGAATGTGTCGATTTCGGCTTTTTTATGTTTCGGACGCATTATTTTTCCCCCACTCCCACACCCCTTCACCCATATCGGCAATTTTTTTACAAATGGGTCCGCTTCCGAAGCTCTATATAAATTCCAAATTTCAGCCTCCTAGCATAAGCGGTTGCTGAGATCTAGAAACCAAAATGTTTCGTCTAAAACGCTTCCCCCACCTCCCCCCTTACACCCCGACCGCTCAGAATTTGATCACTTTAGGGGGCCTACGTACTCTACCCAGGAAAAAAAATTCAACTAAATAGCTCAAAGGGTTTGGGTGCTACGAGCCTTCAAACAATTTCGCGTACACCGGTAGACGTACGGCGTACAGACGGACTGACATCTTTTTTTGCTTTTTTCGTATCTACTAGTCATGAAACGTGAAAAAAAAATGTTCAGGGTAGCAAATTTTTTTTTTTTAAAAATCGATCACAATACTGTATTATTGAAATAATAAAGTAAAATGAGTTTGCCAACCTTTTTTTTCTTCTTATCATTTATGTAGTAGATTTATCCCTTAAAATGATTATAAAATTCGAATACTTTTAATTGAATTTTACTGTCTGGTCCGTAAGTAACCGAAATAACTTTTGTTCCACAATTACAGGCAACATTTTTCTAAATTGCATATGTGAAAAAGTTGCCTGAATAACTTTCTCGATCAAATAGTGGCCGAAATAACTTCTAAGCCATGTACTATTACCAGAAAGTTACTAAAATTACTTTTGAATCATAACTAGATACATTCACGAAGTCATTAAAAAAAAGTTTTTTTTCGAACACACGATTTAACGCTATAAAAATTACTTTTACAATGTATCGTTTAATGTGAGTATCCGCAAGATTCTTTGAACCTCTTGTGGAACCCTATGCTTAGTATTTGTCAATATCTTGAATAACAGTAGCGGAGAAAATCTGTTCGCACAGATACGGTTATATGTAAAAAAGGATTGTCCTTATTGAAAAGCTGTTGAGAAATACTGCTATATTCTGTTCCTTGCATGCATATTCTATCGGACATGGTACGCAGGGATGCACTTATCTCGGAACGCGGATATTATTGTTGGCAAATTTTGCACTGCATCGCAAAAATCGAGTAGTTCTCGAGCTACAAATGTGCAAACCATACAGACAGATAATCAACAAAATTCTAAATACGACACTCTTACGTCCTTTCGATTTACAAAGCTTAAATTAGACCGTATGACATGCAGTTAATTAAGTTTCAGAAAAAATAGGACAAATAGAATTTAGCTATCAAAAATTTGACTATTACACCAACAATACGCATTTGCTTCGATAAATATCGAAATCGAAATCTAATTTAAGTACGCCCTAGTGTATTGACACATGGGTATTAACCCATTCGATTATACACCAATCTGATTTTCAGATGATGCATTGAAACAGACCGGGCACCAAGAGTATAGTGAAATGTTCCACTGAGCCCTACTATCAATAATAGCACTTTAGATAACAACCTGTCGCGATAAAGTAGATATGAAAATAACAACCCCTGCCGGCAACTGTAAGTAGTAATTGTAGTAATAATTAATCAAAACATCGGCATTCGTGTTCTTTGATTCGCACTTAACTAGTGCGGTTTACACTTCAACCAAAACTTGGTTGACATCAAATGCAACTGTTTAATTACTTTAACGTATATCTAAGCAATTCGATCAGAACAATACAAGAAACAAGAAGTATTAGCAAATAAATCGAATTGGTGCATTGTATAAAAATAGTCTTTCATGTTTTAATTAATATAATAGCATATCAAAAAATGATTAAAAAAATATGCCAAGTTAATTTGCTACAGGTCGTAAATTACAATCAGCGTAATGTAGGAAATACTCGTTATATGAAATAATAAAGTGTGTCGCTAGTAGATATGAAAATAACAACCCCTGCCGGCAACTGTAAGTAGTAATTGTAGTAATAATTAATCAAAACATCGGCATTCGTGTTCTTTGATTCGCACTTAACTAGTGCGGTTTACACTTCAACCAAAACTTGGTTGACATCAAATGCAACTGTTTAATTACTTTAACGTATATCTAAGCAATTCGATCAGAACAATACAAGAAACAAGAAGTATTAGCAAATAAATCGAATTGGTGCATTGTATAAAAATAGTCTTTCATGTTTTAATTAATATAATAGCATATCAAAAAATGATTAAAAAAATATGCCAAGTTAATTTGCTACAGGTCGTAAATTACAATCAGCGTAATGTAGGAAATACTCGTTATATGAAATAATAAAGTGTGTCGCTAGGCAATTTAACGATAATAAGTTTTTCTTAAAATGTAAGTCTTGAATGGTTTAAAGAAATATTCGTTTTGGGTTAGGACTACTAGGTTTCGCCATAAGATCTTTAATGTACAAAATCCTAATATGGACTTAGTACAGAATGTGACATTTTTCCATGCGCTAAACAGAAAAGCGATATATGTGCATACGTTCCTTGAGAGCTAGGCAGCTAAAGGCACACACTTCTTTAACCAATTGCGACCCAAAAGAGTTACGTGCCAACAAGCTAGTTTGTTCCATATATAACCCACCGACAATGATGGAACCAGCTTCTAGGTGGCCCTCTCACTCTTGTTGTGAAATATAAAACTTCAAACTCATACTTATACATAGCATATTGTTACATGCAACCCCAGCGACCCGAACCACATATCAATGACAACGAAGTTTCCAGCATAAAAGGCTCTTCACACTTCTCGCATGATCTACACACATCACCGAATGTGCTAGAAATGACTGGACAAAAGAAATGCAGAATCAGTTTTCTACTGCAAAAGCGAGACGACGACCAGTTTTGCTGGAAAGTGACGGAGTCATTTCCATTGATAACAGCGACCATGTATAGTGTAAAGCTCTGACAGCGATTGTGTAGTTAATGAAAAAGCCAAGTATAAGCCAAGTGTAGCAATAATTGAATATGATAATAATAAAGAATTCGAATTAAAAGTTTGATTCCATCCGTTGGCACGTTATTTACACAGACTGACATTCAACATTCATTCCAAATCAATCAAGTAAAAAAGAACAGCGACTGGACAGTTCTTCCTCTTGTATAATATATCTGTACTAGAGATGTGCAAAAAGTAATTATTCGTTATTTAGTATTCGATACTTTAAACAATTACTAGTATCCGATACCACTTTTGAGAAGTATTCGATATTGCCTCAATTCAAATACCACTCAATAGCACTTGGTAAAGTATTTCAAGAAGTATGGAATACCGAAGTAATTGAATACTAAACAACGGGATTTAAATGGTTATGAGTGTATAGTCAAATGAATTCATCAGGATTGGTAAAGTATTTGAAGATGTATCGAATACCGAAGTAATTGAATATATAGTCAAACGAATACCTCAAGGTTGGTAAAGTATTTGAAGAAGTATCGAATACTAAGTATCGAATACTAAATATCGAATACTGTAGTTGATGTATTCAGTAATTATTCGTTACTAAAAAGTAATTGAATTGCACATCACTAATCTGTACTCCAACGGAATTCGAGCGGAGCTCTTTTCAAAACCGAAACATGCAGAGTTCGAACAAAAGATTTTAGGAACTGATTAAGTAATGTTATCAGAAAGTGATTTAAAAGCAAATATTAGTATTCAACCTGTACTGTACAAAAGAAATTTTGCTATCTCCATACAGAATTTTTTCTTACAAAAATGAATTAGAAAATTTTTTTTCACAATTATTATTTCTTGTTGCATATGCCCTTTCGGGACCATATACCTACATCTGAAGAAAACAACTTACACTCTAGGTTATACAGTAACGAATATTTTCATTTAAAAGATTTCATTTGCATTGTTTCAATTCTCACTACTGCTGACACAGTACTGACTTTCAAAATTCGCAAGCGTCAAATTGTAAAGAACTTGTTTTTTTATTTGACAAAATTTATAGCGTAAAATGACATCAATTGTAAAATTTTACCGAGTTTTTGATACTAATTTAGAAAATTTGAAACGCTAGAATTCTTGTCTAGTTTCTTAACAGATGTGAGATAAAATCAAGTAAAAAACAACATTCAATTCATAACACAGTTATTTCGTATATTGAATTCTGTTTAAGATATTTGTGTTAAGAATGGCTATAACAGAAAATTGACACCTCTAATTTTAACACTCATTAAGACCTGTCGCAGTAGTCTTAAGTAGTGAGTATCACTCTTCACAGTTCTAATTCGGTTCTGAAGCACAGAATTATTCCAGAACTACAAGCGTAAGTACTGAAATAATTTCGATATAGTATTGATAAAGAAATTGCTCTACAAAGAAAGGTAAAAAATAAATTCGGATTTTTTCCGACTGAATTCAGTACTGAAAATGGAGATATCCTTTCGTCGAAATTCATAATTCAGTTGACAGTGCAAGACCAGTTTAACTGATTTGGACAAATATTTAATTCTGAATATTTCGTTAACTGGCCACGACGTAGGGAGTAGTAGGGACATCCTTTAATAAATATGAAGAAAATTTCGATATTAACCTGCTTGAACTTTAAATTGATCAGTGAAATTCGACATAATTTTCAAGTTATTTATACTACTTATGAACATGTTAAATATTTTATAACTAAAATCGTCCAATTTCGAGGGAGGGCCACCCGCTTCCTATCCATTACTACGCCACTGTGATGGACCATCGGGATTTGTAAAACTTTGTTTATCATAGGCTGTCGTAAAAAAGAGTCCGTCATTTACAAACATGTCTCGTCTTTCAGCTAGGGGTTGTTCTGAATGTGACCAAAGATGTTCCCGTGTATTAGGTATTTTAAATTTTTCTTTCTCGTTTGGTGAAAAATTTTATCAATATCGAAATTCTTGGATAATCTTCTAAATTTTGGAAAGTCCAGATTAGTTCCAGATTCTACAAAATTGTCTGATTTACAGATTTCTCAGGATTGTTACCACGTTACTTTACTAAGTGATTCTAGGCCAGTTAAACAAAGGTGAAAACTTTTACTGAAAATTTTTGACCAAAACAAATTTTTAAAAAAAAAACATTTCACTTTTAGCAATTCTCCGTTTTTGATATATCACAATCAAAATACCAGAGAGCTCCTCGAGACACTTTTTCCACCCGCACAACCAAAATCTACGCCACTGCTATAGCAAAACAATACTCCCGAATCTCTGAAAGGGGTCCGCACCTACACGGTTAGAAATCTTGGAATTTTTTTTAAGCCCAACGATGTAATACAGAAGATTTTATTACTTTTATGATTACGCAGTAATCTTTTTAATTTATTAATTTATATGTATTTTAATATTTTTGAAATAAAATATATTACTTTTGTATTAAAAACGTAAAATTATTCTTCAGGGAATATAGTTTAACATCTACGAATCTAGTTCAACTTCTTTGTAGTATAGCTATGAAGGCAATAGTGGCCTAACCCACAAAACCATGAAAATTGAAAAAATTATATTTCTAGTATCTATAGTGCATTCTGTTGTCATTAGATTAATATAAAAAAAAGTCTTATATACTGCGGGCAGATGGCAGCAAATTTTATTAGTGAGAAACATTTGTATAAAATATTATGGAGAAAAATTGCCTTTATCTCCAATAGGTATGCTGGTGGGTTAGGCCACTTTTGCTCTCATAGCCTCAACTATCCGCCTTCTGCTCCAGGACATTCATTGTGCTCCAACAAATCGCAATTGAATGCATATTTTACTTCTTTGGTCACTAGGAAAGGATCCTCAACTTTCAATTTGTGTCTTAAATATGAGATGAAGAACTGAGGGACGTAATATAGGGGGGTGCGTTCAATTTCAGAAATGAAGGGAACCGTGACTTTTTGATTTCTTCAAGAAAGACTATTTTCAAAGGAGTTTAAAAAATGTACGTACTTCTTGAACTGTGTATGCGCGCCCCTGGGTAAAACTGAAATGACGTCCCTGGTCGAATTGTATTCAGTCGAATATGCGTCACTTCCAGTACTGATCTTTTCATGATTCTGTATCACATCTACAGTCTTGTCAGCGGTTACGTTTCGCTCTTTGAGATTTCTTGATATATTCTTTCAGGTAAGATGCACCTTTGGAGACAATCACAGATGTTGATGGAATAAATTTTGCATATCTTGCGGAAGCAAGGCGATCCTTCGTATGAATAAACAATGCAATTCGGTTTTGTTCTATGGTGCTTATCTGTTACATATCAGAAAGCCCGATATGTAACAAAAACTAGAGATGGGCAAAGCAGTTCCTTTTAGTGAACTAGTTCACTTCGAGTCACTCATTTGAAGGAACGACTTCAGTGAAGTACTTCTATCGTTCCTTCGTTCTGGAGTCACTATAACGTCGCCAGATTGGGCTATTTCCCGCGATTCGGGCTATTTAAATGTTCAATTCGCAGGTACAAATTTCAAAAAGCTACTTATACCTTTTTGGGCTATTCGGAAAACACACATATGGTTATTTTGCTAGTTTACAACAGACCCAATTTATGAGGAAAATATAAAAATAGAGAAATTAGAAAACTAAATTTCAGTCGTCTCTTGGGTTAAATCTGCTAAAATACAACGCTCAAATACAACGGTTGCAAACTACGTCATATCACAAATACTTTTGACACTAAGTTTCGGTTCTCCAGTCATAATATTAAAAAATAATATTAGAAAAGAAAAATTAATTTAGAATCGGTTCATTATTTGTGGACTTTCTAAAAATGAACCACTTTCTTTAAAGTTATAGACACCCCTAGAAATATAACATACAAGAGACAATAGATTTACCAATATTGATGACTATCATAGAGTTCCTTTATTTTTTGCATAATGTATTAATTATAATTTTTACTGAATTTCAGTCTCTCTAAAGTTATTGTTACATGTGTACTCTGACAACCCGAACAACTCACTTGTTATTGATATTAAAGTTTCCAGAGAAAAACAACAATTCTAAAGAGCTCTATATACTTCTCGCGTGTTTTAGACACTTCTTACATATAATAAAACTTCCGCGTTCTATACAAACAACCGCATATATGATGGAAATTTCTCGACTCAACACATGCAGTATATAAACGCCAAACAGCGGGCGGATAAGTTTTTGTACTGCGAGAGTGAAACAACGGTCTACGCGAAAGCGTATTTTTAAAGTGATTTTCATTGATAAAAGTGATCAAGTAGTAAATGAAATCGAATTATGTTTTACTTGAAAACCAGGCGAAATCATTTTTTAATTTTAATTTTAATCTTATATTTAACGAAAATATTTATTATACATTATACGAATTCTAGAAAACAGTTCGTCGTCGAAATCGCAATTGTGTTCAACACGTTTAAGTAGGTCTATTCAAATTGCAAAGTTGAGCGCGGTATTTGGGCTACAAGTCTTCATAAGCTCACTCGGCGGGTCCTGCAGCCAACTATCTGGCAATCCAGGTCACTAGTCACTTCAATTGAAGCGTTCACTAAAATGGAACTCTTCGCTCCTTCGTTCCGGACTCACTACCACTAGTCACTTTAATTGAAGCGTGCACTAAAATGGAACTCTTCGCTCCTTCGTTCCGGACTCAGTAACACTAGTCACTTCAATTGAAGCGTTCACTAAAATGGAACTCTTCGCCACTTCAATTGGCAGGCAGTAGAGTTTGCTTGTGGGTTGGGAAATAGGAAGAAGAGCTGTGTATGCATGAATATTTACATTTACTTTCTTACATTGAACATAACAGCACTGTTTATAATCAGTGATGCCAATTTAGTGCCTTCGGCGTTAAATTTGGTGCTCGAAATTTCGTCTCAGCGGACAAATTAGTTTTACCACTTGCGCATTATTTGAATATTCTTGCGATCGATATATATCGTATATCGTTGTCACGTGTCAAATGAAACTGCAGTTCACCAAAAGGAGTGACTTAGTTCACTCGTTCACTTCAAGGAAGTGTTCTTTGGGAACAGTTCACTCCGGAACGACCCATCTCTAACACAAACTATAAATGGTAGTGTGAATTACTAGAAATAATTAGAGGGCCAAATAAACAGCAGGGCACTTTACCACCCTCGCTTCTATTTATATTATGCAAAATCTTGAAAATCAACTTTGATTTTTCGAAAACAAAATATAAAATTTGGGGCACCAAAACGTAGAAAGTGCGCCGGGTGCCAAAACTATTAGTACCGCCACTGGCTGTGATCGCTGTCGATGGACTCCTTCCAATAGGATACCAGTATAGATTTTCTGGCTATTTTATGGTACATACAATCGAGTTGAATCCAAGCTGTAAAAATTTGGAAACTCCCAAATTTAAACGCTCGAATGCTGTTATCGGACCTAGCCTTATAATCAACAGCGAGGTTCGCTTTAATTTTTTTTTTACATATTAAATGTTCTAGAATTTATGTTTTAGACTTTAACATTTTTTTTGAGCAAATCCGATTGTGCTGATTTAATTTCATTAATATATTTGCAGAAGTCTAGCATTTACTCATCAAAAAATTAAGTTATCGTCATGGAAAGATATTAAATTCGAAGAATTATTATATTCATTTGGAAAAGTAAGAAAAGCTAATATCACGGATAGTGATGAATAAGTTCAAACTTATTTTAGTAATATACACGCTGAAATAAACAATATTTTTTATGTTAACTGGGTTGAAATTAAATATGGATACCACTATAGACCTGGTTTTGTTGTGAAACTAAGAAGCAGAAATAATATAAATGAATTTGGTTTAATCCAAGTCTTTTACTTGTTCAAAAATCTGCCAACAGTCTGGGCGCAATTTTGGGGCAGAAGTCCGGAACGCGTTTAATTCGGAGACGCGGTGTAGGTTACTATATGATTGAAAACCTAAAAAAGGTTACGAAAGCGGGTAGAATGGGATCGCGCTAGAATACTTAAACGCCGCTGTCACATATAACATATGAATTACATAATTGGGTTATACTCCGGGAAGAGGACTAAGTCATATGCGATTAGGAAGTTTTTCGTGATTAGGTTTTTGGCCATTACATGAAATCGGAAATGCATTTGTAGGCGATTATGATGAGAATCAGTCCTAAAAAATATTTCGAAGGCCTTACGTCCTATTGGAGTTGAATATCTAAAAATACTGAAATCAACTTTTGACGATTATATCTCATTTGATCTAAGAAATATCTAGGAATTTGTGAAAACATATACAACCCCTTGCACCCACTTTGAGGTTGAATATCAAAAAATCTTGAAATTTGTTTTTAGATATAAATAAAGAAAGCCCGAGGAAGTGAAAACCAATCCCATGTCTTATCACTAGTAAGAGATATGATGAAATTCGTGAAAACGTGTTCAACCCGTTTATACCCTTTTAGGGGCTGAAAAACGAAAAAACTTGAAAACGAGTTTTAGGTGATTATTAAACAGCCCGTGGAAGTAAAAAGTTATTCGATATCTAATCAGACCGGAGGTATATGGCTGAATTCGTGAAAATGTATACAACCCGATTACACAACGGTGGGGGTCGAATTTCAAAAAATCCTGGAAATGCTTTCTAGATATTTATATGAAGAATCCGTAGAATAAAAATGAATTCAATATTTGGAAAGACCTAATAGATATGACGAAAATCGTGAAAATATATGCATTCCATTTTCACTGATAATTTTGTTTGCCCCCCCCCCCCTTCCGTACACCAACGGATATTTGAAATTTTTTTAATCTAGATTACTTTTCTAGTTGACTTACATATACATACCGAGTTTCAACTTTCTAGCATAAGCCGTTCTATAGTTGGGAAAAACACCCCCCACCCCCGTACCATACTACCCCTATAAAAAATTATATTTTTCCAACATGCTACTACTATAGTTCTATCTAAATACCAAGTTTTAGCTTTATATCAGTATACGTTCTCGAGATATAAAAATCGGAACTTTTTCTTTTTCACCCTTCCCTACCCCCACCCTCCACACCCCCACCCACAAAATATTTTTTTTCTGCTACGGGTCTATTTGGCCTACTACTGGTAAAAATTCTAAGCATCAATCATACACTGTTCTTGAGATATCAGACGTGATTTTTTAGAAAAATTTTTACCCCCTCCACTTCAATACTCCACCGCCCCCTTAAAAATTTTTACTTTCAGAATACTTCATTTATCAACTTTAATACAGAAACCGAATTTTATTTGTCTAATGCAATTGGTTCGTGAGATATCGTAATCTAAAATTTTTTGACCCCCACCTCCGTACGCCCCTGCCCCCTCTCAAAAATTTATTTCCGATCTATTCTCCTAGTATACCTACAGATGTTCATTAAGTTTTAATTTCGGGACATTAGCCGTTTAGGAGATATGTATTTTAGAATGTATTGATCTCGGCTTTCGAGCGTTTCGGACGCATTATTATTCTCCCCACTCCCACACCCCTTCACCCATATCAACAATATTTTTTCAAATGGGTCCACTATCGATGCTCTATATAAATTCCAAGTTTCAGCCTCCTAGCCTATGCGGTTACTGAGATCTAGAAACCAAAATTTTTCGTCTAAAACGCTCCCCCCACCGACCCCCTCCCACCCCCACCACTCAAAAGGTGGGCACTTGAAGGAGTCTGCTCAGCCTACCAAAAAAATAAAATTCAAGTTAATAGCTCAAAGAGTTTAAGGGCTATAAGCTTTCAAACGTTTTGCGGACGGCGTACGGCGGACCGCGCACAGACGGACTGATTGCTTTTTCGGTGTCTATTAGTCATGAAACGTGGAAAAAAAATTTTCAGGGCAGCAAATTTTTTTTTTTTAAAAATCGATTACAATACTTTATTATTAAAATAATAAAGTAAAATGAGATATATTTTTATCTGGCTGGTTACGATGAATTATCATTTAATAATAATTTAAATTCATTCGAAGTAGGTAAGTGCAACATGTGAATATTTCGTTGTTCGTTACACTGATCTGACAAACAAAAAATCTAAAGAATTCTTTTATGTTAATCAAAAATTTTTTCTTATACTAGAGACAGTTATAGATTAAAATATTAATATGTCCATAATACTAATTATAAAAATACATATACAGTGAAACTTCTATTACCGGACACCTCCTTGTAGAGGACAGTTCTTTATTCCTCAATGAATTAGGTATTAAACTCAATACCCCCGAAAAGCGGACACCTCTTTATAGCGGACACTTTTGAATTCGCCAAAGGTGTCCGCTATAGAGAAGTTATACTGTATACATAATAATAAAATAATATTCGATATTAAATTTTTGTTTTCTTTCAAACTTTCTACAACAAAAATTCCTTTGGTTAATTTGGTAATAGTATGATAGTTGGTACTAGTATAATGAGATATTTATGTTGACAAAATTTTAGATGTAGGTGTGATCTATATTTTACAAAAAAAAAATTAAACCATATGATGTAATTAATTATTAATAATAAATTGTAATTATCAAATGATTATATTTTTAATCTATATTGTATTGTATTATTTATTGGCTAATAAATAATACAATTTATTCCATAAGCCTTATTCTGTATTACTTCCGATTTACAATTTTTAATCCCTACATATATAAATTGTAACACGTTACATCCTAAATTTATCGCAATAAAAGTATTAGATTTCAACAACATCCTATTAAAATGTAATCTAAATGCAGATTAATATTTAATCAATCAGATATTCATTTTAAATACTGATTTCTTAAATTGTAATCAATTTATATTTCATATTAAATACCATGACAAGAATATCTTTTAATACTGTGTTGACTTAATTTATGGATTTAATACTTCGAAAGTATTACAAATTAATACCATTTTGGTGTGGTCATATATGTAATATAGAAAATGTTACAAATTATTCCAAAATTTCTAACCGTGTAACTACAGCATGCAATGACAGATTTTCTTCCTGTTTTCGAATTTGCTACCCCTAACAGGTTTTCCGGTTTTTTTTTCAGGTCGATCACAATACTTCATAATTTAAAAAAAAAAAAAACACCAAAAAGAGTCGATAAATACCAATCCGACAGATTACGTCGAAAATCGTGACAATTGCTTAATGGCTTAGTCATGCACATCATCCAGACGGCGCGACGGTAAAATTAACTTATCGTTTCGCGCATGGCAGAATATAAAGCACTTTAGTACGCTTTACCCATAATCTTGCACTGACATAAGATAGCGATAGATCCAACCATCTTCGGAACCTAACGCTACAGCCATTGATAACTCGATTACATAATTAAAAAAACTACCAATCGACACGATTTATTTGATAACAATTTCTTCAAATTTATCACAGTTTTTACAGAGGATTTGAATACTTAAATATTTTTCTGTAGAACAGACATTTTTTGGATTGAAAAGGAAAATGTTTAGCGAAGCTCCAAATCCACAAAAATTTAATCTCGTCTGCACCACTGCAAGTTCCCTATGCCTAAAAGGTCGCATTATATGACCAATTTTCTTCAATGAAAAGAAAGACAAAAGGCTTCAATTTCATTGGTTTCGGCAAATATTTTAAATTGAGGTTGAGTCGTAATGAATTTTACTTTATTATTTTAATAATAAAGTATTGTTATCGATTTTTAAAAAAAAAAAATTTGCTACCCTGAACATTTTTTTTTATACGTTTCTTGACTAATAAGCACCAGAAAAGCAAAAAAAAATTTCAGTCCGTCTGTGCGCCGTACGCCGTCCGCCGTACGCAAAACGTTTGAAAGCTTATAACTCTCAAACTCTTTGAGCTATTAAGTTGAATTTTTTTCTGTTGGTAGACTGAGCAGACACCTTCAAGTGGCCACCTTTTGAGTGGCGGCGGTGCGAGGGGGGAGGTGGGGGAAGTGTTTTAGACGGAAAATTTTGGTTTCCAGATCTCAGTAACCACTTAGGCTAGGAAGCTGAAACTTGGAATTTATATAGAGCATCGATAGTGGACCCATTTGCAAAAATTATGATATAGGTAAAGGGGTGTGGGAGTGGGGGGAATAATAATGCGTCCGAAAAGCAAAACAGCCGAGATTGAGATATCCTAAAATCCATATCTCCTAATCGGTTAATATTACGAAATTAAAAATTAATGAACATCTGTGGGTATACTAGAAGAATAGATCGGAAACAAATTTTTGAGAGGGGGCAGTGGCGTACGGAGGTGGGGGGTGAAAAACTTTAGATTACGATATCTCACGAACCAATTGCACTATAAAAACGAAATTCGGTTTCTCTATTAAGGTTGATAAATAAAGTTTGCTGAAAGTAAAAATTTTTAAGGGGGAGGTGGAGTGTGGAAGTGGAGGGGATAAGAATTTTTCTAAAAAATCACGTCTCATATCTCAAGAACAATGTACGATAGATGCCTAGAATTTTTAGAAGAAATAGGCAAAATAGATCCCTAGCAGAGGGTGTAGAGGGTGAGGCTGGGGGAGAATGAAAAGGAACAAGTTCCGATTCTTATATCTCGAGAACCTAAACTGACATCAAGCTGAAACTTGGTATTTAGATAGAACTATAGTAGTAGCATGTTGGAAAAATATAATTTTTTACAGGGGTAGTATGGTACGGGGGTGGGGAGTGGTTTTCCTAACTATAGAACGGCTTATGCTAGAAAGTTGAAACTCAGTATGGATATGTAAGTCAACTAGAAAAGTAATTTTGATTAAAAATAAATTAAATATCCATTGGCGTACAGAAGGGGGGCAAAAAAAATGATCAGTGAAAATGGAATGCATATATTTTTACAATTTTCGTCATATCTATTAGGTCTTTTCAAATATTGAATTTATTTTTATTCCACGTATTCTTCATATAAATACCTAGAAAGTATTTTCAGTATTTTTTGAAATTCGACCCCCACGATGGTGTAAAGGGGTTGTATACATTTTCACGAATTCAACCGTATCTCTCCGGTCTGATTAGATATCGAATATATTTTTACTTCTACGAGCTTGTTTAATAATCACCTAAAACACGTTTTCAAATTTTTTCCTTTTTCAACCTCTAAGAGTGTATAAACGGGTTGAACACGTTTTCACGAATTTCGTCATATCTCTTAGGAGTGATAAGACATGGGATTGGTTTTTACTTCCTCGGGCTTTCTTTACATATATCTAAAAACCCATTTCAGGATTTTTTAATATTCAACCCCTAAGTGGGTACAAGAGGGTTGCATATGTTTTCACAAATTTCTACATATTTCTTAGTTCTAATGAGATATCAAATTCATTTTTACTTCCTAAGGCTTCCTACATAATCGTCACAAGTTGATTTCAATGTTTTTAGATATTCAACTCCAATAGGACGTAAGGCTTTCGACATATTTCTTACGATTGATAAGATATCAGATTGGTTTTCACTTCCACAGACTTTTTATATTATCTACTAAAAATGCATTTCCGATTTCATGAAATGGCCCAAAACCAAATCACGAAAAATCTCCTAATCACGTAACAACTGATATTATACTACGACTTAGACCTCCTCCCGGAGTATGACACAATTATGTAATTCATATGTTATATGTGGCAGCGGCGTAAGTATTCTAGCGCGACCCCATTCTAACCGCTTTCTGAACTTTTTTCTGAGTTTTCAGTCACATAGTAACCTACACCGCGTTTCAGAATTGAACGCATTCCGAACTTCTACCGAAAAAATAAGAAAGTTGCGCCCAGACTGTTGGCAGATTTTTTATAGGCTCTAGACGTATAGTTTGCTGTTTATGACTTATTACTAGTTTTAACAGTTTAGGAAAAAATTGCCAAAACTTAGCGAACATGTGCATCATACATTTCCACTTTGACTTTGACGTCTAAATCAAAAGTAAGTAAGCTAACTATTTGAACGAGTTAGTCTAAGCTGGCATTAATGTCAAAGCGTCAAACCATAACCTGTGTTTTTTTTTGTTTTTTGAGGGTTGGCAACACTGAGTGGTAGAGGGGGATCTCCTAACAGAGCGAGCATCGCAGAAATATGGTAGTAAGTAAACTCACGTTCCCATGTGCGAAATGCCGGAGTCCAACCAGAGTCCCGTACACTGCCCAGAATTGGCATTGCATTGTCCGCCAAGACTTGTCGATCGGTATTGTTTTGGTACTGACAAACCACCAGACCAGTGTCGGGCCAATCCTGGTGATCAGTACTCCCACTTGATCTGAGCCGACTTTGGTCCGAGTTGCTGGGCCTATGTCGGGCCTGGAATTGGCTTATTATTGGTGTCTAAGCTCTTTCGGCAGTGGCTCGACGGTCGGCTCTGTATTGGGCACATCTTGGTAGAAATATTTTTTGTTTCTCAACATATCAATTGATTTGGAAAAAAAAAAAAAAAAAAATAGTAACAATAGTTTGATTTTCATTTCTTTTCTTTACTGAGGCCCATTATCGGGTCAGAGTTTCACCAAGAGTAGGACCGGTGTGATCAAATCGACATTGGCTCGGCAATGATTTGGTCTAGGCCACATACTGGGCCCGAAACATTAGCCAGTACTGGCAACTCCGGCACCAGTAATAAGCCTGTGCTGTGCCGTTCTGCTTTTCGTACATGGGTTGTAGTGTCGGTAAGAAATCCCGCCAAGGGTGAGCCACGTGCTGTGATCCGCTTTTTACTCGCGCAAAGCACAACACCTACCAACATTTTTTCTCCAATCAAAACGGTTTACGGCGAAGGTGTTATGAACAGAACGAGCGTGTTTAAGTGGTGTAGGGAGTTTAGTGGAGGCAGAGCAAATGTTCATGACAAACAGAGGAGTGGGGAAGATCTGCCATTTTGAATGATGAGTTTTTGCAAAAAATCGAGGAAACTGTTCGTGAGGATCGCCGATTGAGAGTAGATGTAATTTCTGCGATGTTTCCACAACTCTCTTATACGAGACTCTCACAGAAACGCTGGGATAGCGGAAACTGTGCGCAAGATTGATCCCAAAACAGTTGACAGACGACTTCACACAGCCTTAGTCACCAAGGCGCTCTTGGGTTCATCTGGTTGGAATGTTTTAAACCACCCTCCGTATTTCCCTGACTTGGCTCCTTCAGATTATCATCTTTTCACCTCCCTAAAGACACACATGGGTGGAATTAAATTTTCAACCGACAAGCAGGTGAAGAAAGAGGTTCTGAAGTGTGGGAAAGAGCTGGCGGGAGAGTTCTTCGATGAGGGCATAAATAAGCTTATACCACGGCTTACCACATGCATTGCACAGGATGGCGATTATGTGGAAAAATAGTCAACAAGTGTATCAACAATATCCTGTAATTTTTTTTCCAATACACTTTTCCAAAAAAAAAAATCTAGTACACTTACTTTCTGAACATGCCTCGTAGCAATGAAAATATGTCAACATAGACGCAGTCATAGACATAGGCAGCCATCGACGCAGCAAACTATTCGCATACATCTTAACTATAAGGCGAGCATCAAGGGGCGGGGGAGTTTGTTGGTTAACCCCATCCCCCCTCCCGCACAGAAAGGATAAAACAATACAAAATTAAATTAAAAAATTTATTTAGATGTCGAAGGAAATCTAACCGGCTTGGAGAAGAAAGAAGCATCCTTCGCAGTTATTTTGAGTTTACTTCATGAGAAGCGAAGGATTCACAAACCTGGACCTGGCACAGGGTGTACACTTTGCTAAGCGGTTAAACCGGCTTGGGATAGTAAAGAAACCTGATGTTTGCTTGATTCTGATGAAGCAGGAGCTCACAATCAGGATCCAGTCATGGTACGAATTTAAAAATCAAAATCAAACCTTGAGGAATGAGTACCTTTAAGTTTATTAACGAAACAGGTTGGTACACACTTTTTGTTGGCCTAAGTGTCGATATTAGCCTAACATTTTGTTATTGTGGTTGTTCATTAAACTTTTAGATGCTTCAATATACTTCTCGAATACTCTTCTTCTCACTCTTTATCCAGCCCCCTCAAACATTATAAGATAAAAGCTTGTATTAGACGGTGTCAAATATTTGACCGAAAAATTTACAATAAATTAAGTCAAACTTTTCAAGTAAAACAGGCTTTATGTTGGACAAATAAAACAATATGACAAACAAATATTTGATGATTTCACTATTGTATTTACCAACTAAAATAGTGAAATATTTGACCAAATGGTAATATAAGCTTCAACATTAATTTTGTTGAGGTCCAAAAAAAAAATTAGTTAAAGTAATTTCGGTTTTAGGAGCTTTGTTTTCGTTTAGGAATTTTTGAGTTGTTTTTTGCTCTGACGCCAGTCTGTGGAGACTATCATACGACCTTCTCGACTGAGATCTATCGCAGCTCTGACTATTGGCATTTAAGGGTATGACAGTTGGAAAACCTTCATAGGTAAAGTAATTTTTTGAAAATTTTGTTGAACAATGTTCCGAAAGAGCTGTTCCAACGTCGGGAAGTTGCATTGACTCGTCAAACTCCGGAATACCCTTACAGCTTGCAGGTATTCATTTATCTGTTATTGGTTTGTCTTCTTAAATGACAACATAGTTTCTAAGCTGCATTCCTCTTCATCTTATATTATATTTAATCATTTTTCGTATATTACTCGTATAAGTCTCCGTAGCTGCATAGAATGGGGTAGTTTAGTATACGTGTTAATTCCTTATGTTATTCCGTGCTGCTATCCATTCCAAATATTCAAAACCGAATTCTTTGTCCAATTTTCAAAACTGAAATTTCGCGATAATGCTTAACAAACATTTTCCGTCGCATTTACGAGTTGTAACGCTCCCGATTTTTTGCTATGACAAAAACAACTTTTGATTTTGTAATAATTTTGATTGTTTTGACTCACTCCAACAATAGAGTTGTTCGAGTGAGTCAAGAAATAATTATTATTGTTCGTCTGCTAATAACTCCTATCAACTTTTTTTCTAAAAAATAAAGCTAAAGAGAAAATTTGTCTTATCACAAAAGCTCCCCGATTTTAGACCACGACTCACTGGATATTGCTATGCCTGCTTTCAAAGGCCATACAATTACTTGTTATGATTCAATAACTGCAGCCGCTGCTGCGATTTAAAAACCAATTGGATATTTCTTTTATTAAAAACAATAGCCACGATAATGGAAAATTGTATTCTCATCAATAATAAGTTTGAATGATCGTCGGCTAAATTGTCGACATCAAATGACACTTAATGTAAAATGGTCAAAACTCATACAAATTCTCGAGAAAAATTCAAGCCAATTTAAGAGGCTGCAAATGTATCGAAATACATTTGTATCTTCAGAAGAATGCACGCGGAATAGCATTGATTGAGTCATGGGTTTTAACAATTTTTACATTATTTGTTCAATAACGAATTATTGTGATCAATTTAAAAAAAATGGTTACCCTGAAAACCCGAAAAACCAAGACAAAATTGTTGTCCGTCTTACCGTCGTACAGAAACGCGTTTGTAGGGTTATAGGTCACAAGCTCTTGGAGCTATCAAGTTTAAATTTGTTGAGTGGTTTGATTGAGACTTGAAGAAGAGGTTTGTTTTCTAGTGGTGGTGATGTGCGGAAGCGTTTTTGACGAGAAAATTTGGTTTTTATATCTTAGGAATGTCAGAAAGTTGAAACTTGGAAATTGTCGAAGAACCGTGGGAATGGCGGTGGAGGGATGGAGAACAATATGTCCGCTCGAAAGCTAGAGTCAAGGCAATCTTAAATTCATATCTTCACAACGGTTCATGGCAAAAAATTCCAGATTCGAATTGGAATGCGGAGTTGGGACAAAAAAAAATGGTCGCCGAAAAGGAGGTGGATTTATTTTCACGAATGTCAGCATATCTCTTAGGTCCTCTATCGAACTATTTTTATATCCATGAACTCTTCAAATAACCGCACAGAAATCGTTTTTAAAATTTTATGATATTTAACTCCGAAGAGGGTATAAACGAAACTCGAAATGAAATATTTAGGTGTGACGAGGTATCGAGTTAATTTTCACCTCCCCTGAATTTTCTATATAATCAACGATTTAGTGACATTCAACACGTAAGGCGGTTTAAAGGGGTTGTTTTCGTTTTCGCAAAGTCCGCCATATCTCTTAGATCTGATGAGGTATTGAATTAGTTTTCTCTGTAATCGCCTAAAATATAATTTCATGAATTCATGATCGTCAATTCCAAAGTAGAATTAACGGGGATGCATACGCTTTCACGAATTCCGCTATATCTCTTAGGCCTGATGAGATAACAAAAAATTCGTTTTTATTTCCATGGGATTTTAATGTAATCGCCAAAACACCAATTTCATTATTTTTGGATATTCAACTCAGGCTTGTTTAAAATGTCACGAATTTCGCCATATCTCTTAGGCCTGATGAGGTAACGATAATTCGTTTAGTTCCATAGGGTTTTAATGTAATCGCCAAAACACCAATTTCATGATGTTTCCATATTCAACTCAGGCTTGTATACCAATTCACGAATTCCGCCATATCTCTTAGACCTGAGCCGCGATTCTGGCGACATGCGAATTGCGAAAATTCCGCATATTTCCCTTCATTTTCGAAACAGGGAAATTTGTCGGTTTCATGAGGCAAGGCTGTTGGCGAATATTTTCGTGACCTTCCTAGGTATTCAAATTGAAATTCGCATATGTGAATTGAGGAAACTGTTTGTTTTTCGTTTCGTGTTTCGTGAAAACAGTGCTGCTTTTTCGTTCTAAATTCTAAAATTTTGCCTCTGCTTCAGTACTGCCAACGTAAATCCCTTAAGAATTGCGAATGTTGTCAGCAATGGAAATGTTAAATGTGTCAAAATTGTTTCCATATACTCGTATTTAATAATCATTTTAAGCGAAAAGCTCAGAAAAATCAACGGAAACAAAATATTTTCATCAGCTCAAACAAGAGACTAAAATACTTGTGACTGTTGACAGTTAGCATGGACACATTATTCCGTGCTTCTACCTTCGGTGGTAGACACATTCTTCTCTGCTTTTGCTTTTAATTAAATGCATAAAGCAGAGCAAAAAGCAGCACTGGCGACGTTGCTGTTTCTGCCGCTGCTTTCTGCTTTTAATGTCTCACGGCCTTTAGGCCCAGTAGACCTCTAGCGGAGAAACAGTTGTTTTTACTGATTGTTTCTGTCAACGACAAATGTCAAAACTTCAGTGGGGCATGTTCAAAATACAAATGAAGCCATTTTCGAAATGATAATGTTGAGTCCAGACTTTTGGCATATTTTGAAGAAAAAATAGGTGAATTTTAGAAATTATTATCTCAAAAACTCGATTTTATCCAGGTTGGTTTTATTCGAAAGTATATATGTTGAGGTACGCTCATAATTTTTTTTATAAATATATATCAATCAGGGGCGCTGCTGCCAGGGTCGGCGGAAAGAATGTCCGTCGCTCGCACGCTCTACGGTTCCCAAGATTACATGCAGGCGGTTGATTCAAAACAAAAATTTCAAAAAGATTCTGAAAATGTAATGTATGATGCTCATCGCTACGTAGGGGTTTTTGAAAAAAAAAAATTTTTCACAAAATGGCGGCCGATTGAACTTGATTTTCAGTTTTAAACCTCAATTATCGACCTTTCTGGCTTGATAAAAAAAAAGTAAATAAGTTAAAAACAAAAATCCTACGTAGCGAAGTAGAAAACCTATCCAAAAATATTATGTAAAATTTTGGAAGCAATCGGTCAAGCCGTTTTCCGAAGATTTTGGGGACCGTCTTTGAAAAGTATTGTTACGTGTAAGCCTGGCCACCGCGCAACTCGATCGATTACGAATAGGAAACAGCAACAACCGAATACCTAAGCTGCAAAGTAACCCAATCAAAAGCCTAGTTGAGTAAATAAGGAGAGCGGAGCAACACGATTATACCCCACTTCTTATCGAATGCGCTCGAACGTACTGGAACAGCGTTAAAGATCAAATGGAATGCTCTCAAGCCTTCCAGTACCTTCTACACACACCACCAAACGAAGATTCAAGAACAGTCTCGACTACAGCCAAGTAGTATAAAAGCAGATAAAGCTTTCAGCGAGGGACATAGTAATTTTTATTACGTCGACTGTGACAGCCAGCGTGTATACGCGACCGGGTTGGTAGAGAGCGAAAGTAATCGAGTCAAGCGATATAAATAAGCGGGCAGTGCTGCCATACAGTGCGAATTATTGTGCGAATATAATTCTGTGAATTAAAGTGCGGATTAATAAATTATCACTTATTTTTATTTTAACCGAATTGTGTTTTACTTGAAATCCCGGCGAACCCCTAGCTCGCAACAGTATGTTTCGAGATAATCGCGTTTGAATGCTGCTCTATATAGAGAATTCATGAAGGTCCCATTCCGGTTAACTGCCCATAACTTTCACAATTCTTGGAATTTCAATATGAAATTTACACACAATATTCTTAAGACTGCAACCTTTAAGATGAGTGAAAAAAATTTTTTGAAAAAAAATGAATTTCTACTCGGATGTACCCCCTTAATATTAATTAATAACAAATAACCTTTAAATACATAAAAAAAAAATTAAAAATAACAGTAAATAATCTTTTGATTAGTGAATAGATTTCGAATCAAATTTCAGATAGGAGGCATTAACAATATCGATATGTGTCCACGTTTTTTGAATTGTATGACCTTGGTAGCATGTGACAGATAATAATCGAAAAGTTTAACGTTTCAATATAATGTCATTTAAATTATGAGCGGATTAAAAAAAAAATTATCCTTGGTAAGAACGCTTCGCACCCAAAATTACCTAGTAACGTATTCCGAATTGACAAGCTCATCACACAAACAAGACCACAGGTAACTCACTATTTAATTAATAATTATTTTCACTTGACATATAACTATCCACAAAACACCACAATATTTTTTTTTATTTTCATACCTTTTCCCAGTTCATCGGGATGATTTAAATCCTTAAACTAGGATTCAGACAAGATTTGCACAAAAAACACTGTTACATTTTTCCGCACAAAAACGCATAACGACATCTTTCACTCGCATTCAGTTATCAACTACTCGATTCAACTGCCAAATTGTTTTATAAGTATATTTTTAGCGGCACCTTTTCCGATTATTACTCGTATCAAATCAAAAAATTTCAGTTTATTATCCAGTAAAATTCGAACGAATTTCAACATTGATATGTACATCCAATAAAGTGAAGCGTCTTAGAGCGTTTGTTCAAACATTTTACAAAATTTTAAAAGAAATTTATTTAACCGATTCTCAATGGAAATTAAGCTCACGTTTATTTAAGATTGTACTACGGTTGATATTAGCAGGTGTTACGCAAGTCAATAGATATGGGTCTTAATCTTCAGTATTAGAATTACTGAATGAGCTCCGATTTCCCCATATGATGGCAAATATTGAAAACCAACTGAATCAATACGAGTTTTAAGCAGAAAGTGTGAGTTCGGAATGTTGTGTAATTAATAGAAAAAAAATAATACTGTAAATTAAATCTGTAGTATATTCCAAGTTCGAGGCCAGGGCTAGTCAGTTCGCTATGCTGCTTTTACAGGTGATAGGCTCCACTTCCAGGTCATTTAGTCTATCACCGATAGTCTAAACCAGATTAAGTGTCATATCGTCCTACAAAGGTTTTCCAGGAACCGTCTATCAGCGAAATGCATCGAATTTCCATATCACAAAGTATCTCGCCTATGACTTGTAATATCGTTAAAATTCTGGATCTGGAAAACCCCATAAATACATAATAAATAATCTGGTCACTGCAGAATATTTCACTCCAATTTATTTAGTGGAAACAACTTTCATGATTATTATGAATAAGCCTTCTGAATAGTCAAGTCAATAGTCAGTTGACTTACTGACATAATTTTTTAACTCATTTTTCCACTAAAAGTTGTTTACCTTGTTGTACACAATTTCTTAAAATCGGTTTGTTTTTCTTCAGTCGGCATATGCTTGCATGTAATACATATTGTTACATGCACTATGAGATCGAAATTTCCAGAGAGAAATACAACCTTCCTATATCCAATCAGAATTGCGTTGAAAGCTCTATGAAGTTCTCGTATGTTTTACACACTTCCCGCATGTTACAAACACACACTAACGAATATGCTGGATATCTCTCGGCTCAACACGTGCACTATATAAGCTCAGAAGTACTTGTAAATGGGATCGGATTTTCTAATGCGATTTTTATTGATTACAGATGAAATCGGGAAGAATTGAAAATAGTGTAGTATTCATAATTGACTGCGATAATAAAGTGTTGTTATTTTATTAATTTAATCGAATTGTGTTTTAACTTGAAATCTCGAAAATCCCCTACCTCGTAAAAAAAAAAAAAATTTATAGATGTATGACACAATTTATTTATTTGAATGTAAATACGTTTTGTTTGTTACAAGTACATTTTTCCTACGCATTTTACTTTATTATTTTTTAATAATAAAGTATTGTGATCGACCTGAAATTTCCAAAAAAATTGCTGCCCTGAAATTTAGTATTTACACGTTTTAGGAGTAAACACCAAAAAAGCAAAAAAAAAAAAAAATATCCGTCTGTCCGCCGTATACGCCGTACGCCGTATGCAAAATCGTTTGAAGGCGCGTAGCTCCCAAACCCGTTTAGGTATTAAGTTGAAATTTTTATGGTGGGTAGATTAGGAAAACTCCTAGGACTGGTATCTTTTCGGAGAGTGGGGCTGTAAGGGGGGATGAGGGGGAAGCGTTTCAGACGAAACATTTTGGTTTCCAGATCTCAGGAACCACTTATGCTAGGAGGCTGAAACTTGGAACTTATGTAGTACTATGACAGTGGACTCATTTGCAAAAAAAATGATCGATAAGGGTTGAGGGGTGTGGAAGTGGGAAGGAATACAATGAGTCCAAAACGCTTGAAAGCCGGGATTGAAACATTCTAAAATCCATATCTCCTGAACGATTGATGCCAGAAGATTGAAACTTTGTGGTTGTCCTTAGAGATACTTCAAGATTAGACAAGTGCTAACATTTTTAGGGGGGGTGGTGGGGTGTGGGGTTGGGAGGGTGAAAAACTTTGGATTACAATATCTTCCGAACCAATTACACCAGGAAGATAAAAGTTAGTTTCTGTATATGGAATCACAAGAGGAGTCTAATGAAAGTAAATTTTTTGATTTTTAGATAAAACTTCCATCTCCCAAATATTAGGGAATCTGAATTTTTTTGACTACAAATTGTTTACAGATAAAAAGATCATATTAAGTTTTATCTATAATTATCATTATCTTCATTTTTTTCAAAAATGGACTTGCCCCACTTTCAAAATAAACGGCTCATTTAACCGCATCCAGATCATCTATTCATTGAATTTCACTTCAAATCTCAAGATCACATCAAATCAAAACATCAAATTACATCAAATTTAAATTTTCTTTGTCATCTGTACAGTCTGGGCGCAACTTTATTATTTTTCGGGACAAAGTCCGGAAAGCGCTACAAGTCGGAATGCAATAGAAGCATATTATAAAAAATAATAAAGTAAAATAAGTTTTGTAAAACTTGTATTACACAATCAAATATTTGACTAAAAAATTTGTCGAAAAATTCATCCAAATAAAGTGGCAAACAAAAATTACCCGATTACACTATCTGACTGCATTTGCCAGTTAGAATAGTCAAATATTTGACATAGTGGCATACATTATAAAAAGTCTTACGACTAATTGGAGTACTCGCTACAAGTTACTTTCAGAGCTAGTAACAAAAGATTCTGATTTTTATATATCAAGAACAGCCAAAGCCTAGTTTTAAGGATGGCGAAAAGCTAAGTATCTTTTGACAAGTCTTCATTATATGGTAATTTTTTACCATCGGATATTTTGACAGGAAGAAGTAGAGCATTTTTGTTGACATTTGTTGAAATCATCGTAAATTCAAAACTTGAAAATACAGGAATTTCAAATTTAAGTAAGTTTAATAAAAGCACACAACAATTACTTATTTAGTTTAAAATAAGACTCAACAGGAATCGCTTGCAGGTGATGACCCCATGCTAAATTTTAGTTTTTCTCAAAACCCTTTGTCAATATTCGAATACCTTCTTGAACGCAGCTTTGGACATGACGTTTAGTGCCATGTCCGGTGAATACTGAGCCTGAGGAACCACAACTATATTTCTTTTGGTTAAAGATTCATGAACAAGCATTGAAGTGTGAGCAGGAGCATTAACGTGGAGTATGGAGTATGTTGCCATGCTGTTTCATCACAAATTTGGGCGTTTTCTCTGCATGGTGGAAATGGCACGTCAAAATCCAATACCCGGTTAAACTCGAAATCCTATGGGGCTAACAACCTAAAAAAAAATAACCAGGAGGTAATTGTTTGAAGGTGGCAGCCGTCCTAAACTTTGACCGAAAAAGAAACTGGACAAGAGAGAGCGACACAAAGCAGCGTTTCGCATTTAGATCTAGATGGCGTTTTGGCAACAATTTCAAAATATTGTAAATAAATAAGTTATTTTTTGTGAATATTTCAAAATTTAAAAATTTATTGATTTAAAAAAACACACATTTATGATTATTAATAAATTGAATAATTATATAAATATTAAATTGATTTTAGTTCAATTATTGTTATCAAAATTAATATTTGAAATCATATAATTTCTTATAGGTTTTCATGATTTTGAAATCACGTCAAAAGCGATTTTATATTTATTATGAACCAAATCACGCATTATTGTGAATCCCCACGATACCAAAAGATTCTCAGCTGCATTCAGCACATTATTGACATTGTCATCGTTGGTTTACATACGGTATTCAAATAAAAGCGAGTAAAACGGAATGATACTTCACTTTTCATTTTCTGTACTACCAATTTTCACTTCTAAAATTGTTATACAAACACACTAAATACGAGTTGTTAAATGAAATATGCATAATGAACAGTGTAAACAGTTCAATGTGATTTCGAAAATGCTTCACGAAATTACTTGATTTTGACTCACTCTATTCATGAACGATGAACGAGTCTACGTAGGTTACTATTTAAGTTTTGAGATATGGCAACACTGATGTGAATACGTCAAATCTGGCATTGTCGTCGTACAGTTTGACATTTTTAGTGGTGAACGTACTCAGAACGTGTTGTCATACGAGTGATATTTGTGTTGTTTACAGATACTTGAAATATTCATCTTGGTCGAAAAATGGAATTAAATCGTTGAACATTTTCGTGCGATGATTTTCTTTGACTTTCAACGTGGATTAAACCTACAGCAGTGTGCCGATCAACTCGATTCGACTTTTGGTGGTGAAGCACCATCTCGAGCCACCGTGCTTCGCTGGTTTTCTGAATTCAATCGTGGTCGTACTTCGCTACAGGACGAATTTCGTGAAGGTCGTCCAAAATCGGCA
Organism: Beris morrisii; assembly: GCA_951812415.1. NCBI lineage: Eukaryota > Metazoa > Arthropoda > Insecta > Diptera > Stratiomyidae > Beris > Beris morrisii. The sequence goes on along the minus strand of OX638313.1, from coordinate 92,741,532 downwards.
GTTGTGCCAGAAAACATCGATGCTGTGCGTGAACTGATATTGCAAGATCGTCATGTGACATACCGTGAGATTGAGGCATTACAGGGTATTAATTCCACTCGCATACATTCAATATTGCATGAACATTTGGCTGTCAAAAAGATTTGGTCGCGTTGGATACCGCATAATTTGACAATCGCTCAAAAAAAAGCTCGTGTCGATTGGTGCAAAGAAATGTTGAAAAAATTCAAAAGTGTGTTGATCTTCATGGAGAATATTTTGAAAAACAATAAAGCCATTTTTGATTATAAATATTTGCTTTTATTTGTCTATCTCAAAACTTAAGTAGCAACCTACGTATTTAACTTAAATGTGACTTTGAATCGTTCTGTACTTTGCCTTTTACTTCCTTCTTAAAAAAAATAAACTTATTCTAAAAAACCATATTAAAACAATAGTTGGACGTTAGGCTAACAATCACTCTTCAGAAAAATTAATAATGTTGTGGAGCTTCGATTAAAGAATCATATCAGGAGTTAGGCTCGTACTACACAGCATGCCCATTGTCAAATATTTGACTATTACTACCCTGACATGTGTAATCGACAATTTTTCTTTTTTGCCACTTTATTTTATTTGCTCTATATATAGTCTATTTTGACGGAACGAAATTTGACCGAACTTTTCGTCAAATTTTTTTTGTCAAAATATTTGACAACATGGCATAGAGGAAAATCATCGATAAGTCCAAAACCATATTCAACCTACATCGTTTCTGCATCGACACACTCCCTTGTTTTTTGCACGTTCTTATTCTAAACCTCCTACCAACACTTTGTGTTTTAATTGCGTTTCCCCAATTACTCTGCACTAAATATTTGTGTAATAATTTAGTCCCCACGCGGTTGCCGGCGAGCCAGACATTTGTCTAGCTGTCCATTACATCGACACAACTTTAATCAAAAATGCCCAGTCATATTACCATTAGAGCATCAATAATTTCGACTGTATTTGATTCGTTTAAGGTGCCCATCCTTAAACAAACCATAGATAGAAGATCTTAAATTAGACTATTATCAAATCACATATTGACTTCAAGAAAGAATCAAAATAGTAGTTTTTTTACAGATGGCCATAGAATAGAAGACATAAGATCTATAGTATCCGCATTCTAAAGTCGATATTTGCCCTGCAAAATACTTAGATGGTGGAGATGTTGAAGGTGTGATTTTGATTAGTCACGTTCATAATTGAATAAGTTCTTGGAATCAAGTTGTGAACATCGCAAACTATAGATACACGAATGTATCTAGGCAGATATTGGTAACATTTTTCGCAACTCATTTTGATAAGTTTGATCGAGTCCAACAACCTTCTTGTCGGAAATTGCACATCAGTCTCGAGTAGTCCGAAAAGCTATGGCTAATAATCTACTAGATATATGTAACATCGCTAAAGATACGTCATACCATACGGTTCCCAATTTTAAATTTTGAACCATGAAATCTGCTCTAATAATTATTTCCCGAAAAGGTATGTTCGGCATGTAGAGGTTCATGCCAAAAAAACGACCGTCAAAATTATATTGGGGGGGAGGTTTGCGGTATTCTAAACTAATTTGCTTCTTACTTTCGAAGACATGGCATCATCATCAGCAAGCTAGAGAAACACTTTAATTTTCTTTTCAAATCATTTATGTATGTGTACCTATTATAGTTTTAGGTGGCAGCAACATAGATACTCCTGCTAAGCATAACTTTCCTGTATGATTGCAAATGGGAATACCTTCGAGGGTCTTTAATGAAGCCACTTAAACGAGAAGACCTTACAATCTCTGGGTGCTGGGCATAGATTACCGTAGTCAGTCGATTGGCGCCTTCTTACACTTTACCCAGGCACATCTTTTTCTTCTTAACGCTAGGTACATCTTGCCAAGAAGATTGTGTCTTATAGTGCAATAAACTTGAAAAAGATCGGCGCGTGATGATTCGACATACCTGTAATACTCGGCATGATATTACGAGAGAAAAAAAAGATTTTTTTCACAAAACACAAAATTAATGACTTCTCGAGGACAGGCCCCTTAAGACTGTAATAGTGAAATTTTTCCCCATGAAAATTGCCGATGTACCGCCAAGTTGAAGGTAATGAAGAACAATCCGCACAAGTCTAAACTACGCAAAAAAAAATAACCAACCACATAGTACCGACATTATTCAATTGCGCAGTCGTAATATAGATAATTTGTATACTGTAGCTAACTGCTAGCTACAATATTTACAGTCTATATGTACCTATCCAGTTTGTAATCAGATATATTTGAGGAGAAAAAAAAATGACACTGAACTGGAGACTATCGGATCTTCTAGCCTAGCCGATTAAGGTCTATCTTAAGTTTCAGCCAAGGAATGCTGGTTTGAAATCAGCCATGAAAACGAAATATACCACGATTAGATGTACCTACTATACGACAGGTGCGATCGTTCAGTATGTTCCGCTAAATTGATGAAGATGTGTAAAATGTATAAAAAGTGGCTGGTAATTGAATGAAATGGCAGATCCAAGCAGTCGTCATAGTAATTTTTTGTTACTTATTAAGAGTTTCATCATACAGAATGAAAAACACTTCCTTCTATGACAGGCCTGTATAGTCGTATATAATGGATAGTATTTTTTTTTTGTTATTTTGGACATTGCTAACACATCACTCAATAAGTTCGTAGGATGACATATAGATGGCGCCACTATTGATAAATCCTTATGATTTTTAGGAAGTACAAACCTTCAAACAAAACGTGTTAAAATTTTATAAGAACCTGACATTTAGTTCACAAGTTCTAGTGACGCTAGTTTTGTAATTTTAAAAACAATGGACAAATCTGAAATTCGTGTATTGTTTAAGCCAAAGACTATCTATAACAAGACTGGACATTACGCAGTACTTTTGATATAAAAATTTGACCTTGGTTTCTTTATTTAATTAGGCGAGGGAAGTAGAAAGAAATAGCATGATGCATGATTAGAAAAGAGAAAAAAACTGATAACGAGTCGCATTCACCAATTCAATGACATCCTTACAGAACGCATATAAAAAACATACTGCAGTCACGATCGGCTGCAAGCCAATCGTATAATACTCTAGATGAATACTGAACTCCGATTTATATTGTAGTTGGGGATAAAGTAGAATTACGTGTGTGCATGTTGTATGTCCTTTATTAAGGACTCCCATTAGATTGCTACTCAAAACTAAAAGACAATATTCATTGTTTAATTTCACATCTTTAACTGGGTAATTCATCGAAAAAAAATGTCCTTTTTGAAGGACTTTCACATGGGAGGTGCAGGAAGGACTCACTCGATTTCTTACATATTTATCCTTTTCCTTAGAACCATTTAAAAATGAACGAGTACAAAATTTCAAATTCGTAGCTTGAAGCGTTCAAAAGTTATCGGAAAATATTGTTGAACACGTGTCTTATGGACATTTTGTATGGCAGCTACCAGAAGGAGAAAAATTATTTCGCTGATTAGTAAACTCAAACTTCGTTTTTACTCAAAACTAATTTCTACAAAATTTCCAATTCATAGCTAAAAGATTACTTGAGTTATTGAAAGTTCCGTAAATTAATTGAAGACGTATTGACAGGATATTTGTATGGCAGCTACATGAAGGACTAATAGGATTTTCTTCATAATCATACATTTAGCTCCAACTATTGTAAAAATAACACATACAAAATTTCAAAGTCGTAGCTTAAACCCTTCTGAAGTTATCGGCCAATATTCTTAAACACGTGTTTTAAGGACATTTTGTATGGCAGCTACCTGAACGAGTAAAAGGATTTCGCTGACTAGTAAAGTCGAACTTTCTTTTCACTCAAAACTAACTTGTAAAAAATTTCGAATTCGTAGCTAAAAGATTACTTGAGTTATAGTGAGTTTCGTAAATTAAGTGAATACATTTTGACAGGATATTTGTATGGCAGCTACACGAAGGACTAACAGGATTTTCTTCATAATCATATATTTAGCTCCAACTATTGGAAAAATAACACATACAAAATTTCAATGTCGTACCTTGAATCCTTCTAAAGTTATCGACCAATATTCATGAACACGTGTTTTAAGGATATTTTGTATGGGAGCTACCAGAAGGAGTAAAAGGATTTCGCTCACTAGTAAACCCGAACTTCCATTTCACTCAAAACTAATTTGTACAAAATTTTGAATTCGTAGCTAAAAGATTACTTGAGTTATAGTGAGTTTCGTAAATTAAGTGAATACATTTTGACAGGATATTTGTATGGCAGCTACACGAAGGACTAACAGGATTTTCTTCATATTCATATATTCAGCTTCAACTATAGGAAAAATAACACATACAAAATTTCAAAGTCGTAGCTGAAACCCTTCTGAAGTTATCGACCAATATTCATGAGCACGTGTTTTAAGGACATTTTGTATGGCAGCTACCCGAAGGAGTAGGACGATCTTGCCCGTTAACGAACTTAGCCTTACAAATTCAACCAAACATCCAGATTCAAAATTTCAAGATCCTAGGTGAAGGCGTTCTTGAGTTATCGTGCTAACGGACAGACGGACGAACGGACGGACGGACGGACGGACGGACGGACGGACGGACGGACGGACGTCAGGCGGATTTGAGGTTTTTGGGCACAAATAAACAAAAAAATAATATATAACTTTTTTTCGTCCGAGGCTTAGTTCTATGCGTTACAAACTTTTGGGCTGGATTAAACTTATAATACTCTATATGATTTCATCTAGAGTATAAAAAATCTGCCAACAGTCTGGGCGCAACTTTATTATTTTATGGGTAGAAGTCCGAAACGTGTTTAATGATGAGATACGGTGTTGGGTACTACGCGACTGACAACCTAAAAAATAACGTTCCAAATAGCCTAATGGTTATTTTTTAGGTTGTCAGTCGCATAGTACCCAACACCGTATCTCATCATTAAACACGTTTCGGACTTCTACCTTCTATTTTTTTTATCAATAGAATAATTCATAGTAGTAAAAGCGAATTCGATCACATTAAACCTAAGAGATTTTCAGAATCAGTGAAATCTTAAACAATACCCCCAGGGGGTTTAATTGAGAAAAATACTTAAATCGGTTTTTTCCCGACTACGTTTAAAGCTTATTGAAGTACAAGTGAACTCCAAATCTCAATATACCTTAGGAATATATCAGAATTCGTGAATATGTACACAACCAATTTACTCCCCCTTAGGGGTTGGATATCGAAAAATTCCGTTACCGTTACTAGGCGCTTATATAAATAGCCCGCAGAAGTAAAATTGCTTTGATAGTTTGACATGTCTAAAAGTTTTAACGAAATTCGTGAAAATGTGGATTCACGGACATTTTTTTGACTCAACCTCTGAACGCCAATAAAAATCTGAACTTTTTTTTGCTTTAATTACTCTAATAGCACATCTACATATACGTACTAAGTTTCAATTTTCTAGCATAAACCGTTTCTGAGATATAAAAAACCACTTCTCTCCCCCGTACCTTGATACCCCTATCAAAAATTTTATTTTTCTAGGATGTCTCCATAGTGGTTCTATATAATCCTAAATTTTTAGCTTTCTATTCATTATGGTTTTTGAGAAATAAAAATCAGAATGTTTTCCTTTCTACCCCCTTTCACCACCACCCCCTACACCCACACCACCAAAATTTTTTTCCCTACTAGAAGTTTATCGACCCCAACTCCTGTAAAATTTTCAAGATCATATCTGATACGGTTTTTGAGATATAAAAATTAAATTTTTTGAGAAATTGCTATCCCCCCACTTTCGTGCTCCACCTCCCCCCTCAAAAAATTTAGTTTTGTTAGACTCCTCTTGTGAGTCCATATACAGAAACTAAATTTTATCTTCCTGGTGTAATTAGTTCGGAAGATATTGTAATCCAAAGTTTTTCACCCCCCACCCCCACACCCCACCACCCCTCTTAAAAATTTTAGCTCTTGTCTAATCTGGAAGTATCCCTAAGGACAACAACAAAGTTCCAATCTTCTGACATCAATTGTTCAGGAGATATCGATTTTAGAATGTTTCAATCCCGACTTTCATGCGTTAAAGACTCATTGTTTTCCCCCCCACTTCCATACCCCTTAACCAATATCGACCATTTTTTTACAATTGAGTCCATTATTATAGTACTATATAAGTTCCAAGTTTCAGCCTCCTAGCATAAGTGGTTCCTGAGATCTAGAAACCAAAATTTTTCGTCTAAAACGCTCCCCTCTCCTCTCCCCTTGTACCCCCATCCCTCAAAAATATACCAGTCGTAGGGGTTCACAATCAATCTACCCACCATAAAAATTTCAATTTAATATCTCAACGGGTTTGGGAGCTACGCGCCTTCAAACAATTTTGCGTACGGCGTACGGCGTACGGCGGACGGCGTACGGCGTACGGCGTCTACGGCGGACAGACGGACATTTTTTTTTTTTTTGCTTTTTTGGGGTTTACTAGTCCTAAAACGTGTAAATACAAAATTTCAGGGTAGCAAACTTTTTTGAAATTTCAGGTCGATAACAATACTTTATTATTAAAAAATAATAAAGTAAAATTACATCAAATCATGTGCAGACACAGCTCAGCTGTGCTTGTGTGATTTCATTTCTCATATTGTTCCTATAAATTTGTATGCTGAAACACTTGAGAATAGAACAGCAGCAAAAAAAAATCTGCCAATGGTCTGGGCGAAACTTTATTATTTATCGGGTGAAAGCTCGGGAGCGGTCAAAGTCGGAGTGTATCATGAGTTGCTTCGAGATTATTAGATTTCTTGGAAAATTAATTCTTCTTAAAATAAAAATATTTAAAATAGCGATTTTTAGCCGATTAAACATTGGAAAATTTCTTTCTTCTTATCATTTATACTCCCTTAGGAGCTGAAAAAGGAAAAAAATTAAAAAGAAGTTTTAGGCGATTATTACGCAAGCACGTGAAAGTGAAAAGATATCTGATAAGACCTGGGGATATAGTAGAATTCGTGAAAAAGTTTTCAACCCCCTTTGCACCCCCTTAAGGGTCGAATTTTAAAAAATCCTGAAAACGCTTTCTAGGTATTTATATCAAGAAGATGTACAATAAAAATGAATTCAATATTTGGGAAAACCTAATAGATATGACGAAAACCGTGAAAATATATGCATTCCATTTTCACTGATAACTTTTTTTGCCCCCCTCCGAACGCCAATGAATACTTGAAATTTTTTTTTATCTAAACTAGTTTTCCAGTTGATCTACATAAACAGACCGAGTTTCAACTTTGTAGCATATGCCGTTCTATAGATAGGAAAAACACCCCCCACCCCCGTACCATACTGCCCCTATAAAAAATTATATTTTTCCAACATGCTACTAATATAGATCTATCTAAATACTAAGTTTCAGCTTTATATCATTATAGGTTCTCGAGATATAAAAACCGGAACTTTTTCCTTTTCACCCTCCCCCACCCTCACCCTCTACACCCTTACTTCCAAAATTTTGTTTTCTGCTAGGGGTTTATTAGGCCCACTTCAGGTAAAAATTTTAAGCATATATCTTACACCGTTCTTGAGATATATGACGTGATTTTTTAAAAAAATTCTTATCCCCTCCACTTTCAAGATCCACCGACCCCTTAAAAAATTTTACTTTCAGCAAACTTCATTTGTCAACCTTTATACAAAAACCAAATTTTATTTGTCTAGTGCAATCGGTTCGTGAGATATCGTAATCTAAAGTTTTTCACCCCCCACCCCCGTACGCCACTGCCCCCACTCAAAAATTGATTTCCGATCTATTCTCCTAGTATACCTACAAATATTCATAAAGTTTCAATTTTGTGACATTAAACGTTTAGGAGATATAGAATTTAGAATGTGTCAACCTCGCCTTTTTTGCGTTTCGGACGCATTATTTTTCACCCCACTCCCAAACCCCTTCACCTATATCGGCAATTTTTTTGCAAATGGGTCCACTACCAAAGCTCTATATAATTTCCAAATTTCAGTTTCCTAGCATAAGCGGTTGCTGAGATCTAGAAACCAACATTTTTCATCTAAAACACTTCCCCCTCCTCCCCCCGAACACCCACACCCCTCCAAATTTGGTCACCAGAGGGGGCCTACCCACTCTATCCACGAAAAAAAATTCAACTAAATAGCTCAAAGGGTTTGGGTGCTACGAGCCTTCAAACAATTTTGCGTACACCGGTAGACGTACGGCGTACGGGGTACGGCGTACGGCGGACAGACGGACTGAAATTTTTTTTTGCTTTTTTCGTGTCTACTCGTTATGAAACGTAAAAAAAAAAATTTTGAGGGTAGCAAATTTTTTTTTTTTAAAAATCGATAACAATACTGTATTATTGAAATAATAAAGTAATACGTTCTGTTACGTGCATTGTGAAATCGATGCAGACAGTTGTAACGTCTCGTTTTTCATAGCCGGGGTAAGACTCAGCGGGTGCCCGGGCTCGTTACAAAATATTTATTTTTAATGACTTCACGGTTTATTTGCTCTATTAAAATGCATGAAATTCAGATTTCATATATATATAATTATTCACTATTAATTCTCTACTTCTGCTAGGTCCCTTTCTGTTTCGGACTTCTCCGCTTCGACACTTCTCTGCTCGTTCTTCTAACTTTCTCTGCCTGGTCCTTCTCTACTCCCGGCTGTCTCTGCTGCTTCGTCCTCCCCTGCTTCTGGATTTCTTTGCATAGGATTTCTTTGTTTGGATTTCTCTGCTTGGATTCCTCTGTTTGGATTTCTCTGTTTGGGTCTGATTTCACTGCTTGGATTTCTCTGCTTCCGATCGTCTTTGCTTCTGACTTTCGCCGCTTCGTCCTTCTCTGCTTCTGGCTTTCACTGTTTCTCTTCTCTGCACTACATGCCAATTCTGCTGTTCGGTTTGTCGCTGCTTGGTTGGCTTCTTTGCTTGGCTTGCTGCTACCTGGCTCAACGTCGCGTGGTCCTTCGCTGCTTGGCTCATCACTGCTTGGCCCGCTCTGTTGCTCGGCATGTCACTACCGGGCCCAACTTCGCGTCGTTCTTCGCTGTTTGGCTTTACTCCGATGTCGCTGCGTGGCTTGTTTCGCCGTTTGGCCTATCGCTGCTTGGCTTTACTCCGCTGCTTCGCTTATCACCGCATGGTCTGCTCCGTTGCTTGGCTTGTCGCTACCTCGCTCAACGTCGCGTAGTCCCTTGTGGCTTGATTTACTCCGCTGCTCGGCTTCACTTCGTCTTGGTTTACTGTCTCGACTTTCCTCCACTTCCGACTCTCGCTGCTTCTGAATTTCTCAGCTTGGTTTCTCCTCTACTTCAGACTTTAGTTGTTTCGTTCTTCCCTGCTCCTGGGTTTTCTGTTGTTGGCTTTCTTTGCGTCTAAGGTGGCTACGCTTGGGCTAGAAGCGGTGTCCTACTGACGTGAGGTTTCAAGTTATGTGATTCGGATTCATAGAACACACCCTCACATAAAGTGGAGACTGGTCAGTGACGGCCCTAGACTTCTCCTGACGTCTGATGTTCTCTGCTTGCCTGATTCTTCTTTTCTTCTGTCGTGGCTACGCTTGGGCTAAAAGCGGTGTCTTACTGCCGTACAGTACCAAGTTATGTGATTCGGATTCATAGAACACACCCTGACATAATGTGGAGACTGGACAGTGACGGCCATAGTCCCAGTACTTCGAAGTTCCAAAGCTAACGTATTAAAGGATTCATAGAACCCAAACAAGCCAGGAAAAACGAGCTCAGCAAGTCTTAAGTTTCTCAGGCGGGTTAATAAAACCTCAACCTCTGTCACGAAAGACTCGCCGCCCACTGCCTTGGGAGGCGCTTTCTGGTTGTTCGCTCATCCTTATATTCTGACGAGAACATTTAGCGACCGCGAATTATAATTTTAGCAATTTTTATTTTGGCAATTTTCATCGTTTTATAATTCGCGTCCCGTGTCTGCTCATGCCGATATATCACAGTGAATAACTAGGTAAGTCGAAAAATAGTAAAATGAGATAAGTGTACTGTGGTCATCTCCCAAGGCTTACACGCACTGCGAAAAAGTTATTGTTATATGTTATTCGATCACTGAGATGTCAACAAATTTAATTTTTCCACAAAAACTGGATTTACAGGAATAGTTCAATAGTAAAAATAGCAAAAAAATGCTGCCAGGAATAGTTTCGTTTTTAGACTTACCTAGTTATTCACTGTGACTACAGATATATTCTCGGTGATTTTGTATGGAACTTGCCGGCGGGTTTAATCGGCCGCGCAACACCGCCTGTGGTTTGTTGTGGTTCCCGCTGGCATACAGGCTTTTTCGCTCCGGCACTTTTTATTCCTTTTAATTCTTCCAGGCTTCCCTGTTCCATGTTCTATGACATAGAACATGGAACCTATGTTCTATGTTCCATGTTCCCTGCTCTGTGCGTGTGTTATGTGCTGTATTTAGTAATTCATTTTAGTTTTGTTTCTTAGTTTACTTTATTTTTATTCCATATTCTGTGTCTAGTTTTGTGAGCGGAAATTTGTATGCAAATTTGCGTCCTCACACAGTTGCGAATGTGTAATCATTCATTTTTGAATATTAGCGTACTCTTTTCTTCGCATGTGAATTTGCATAAGAATATGGAATTGGAATTGTTCAATCGGATTTCTTTGTTCCGCTTATACAATGGTTTTTTGGTTTTTTTACACAAAAAAATCAGTCTTCTTATGGATAGTCTTTGGTTTAAGCATTGCTTTTTAATGGGAAAAATACCGTTCAAACAAAGCAATGGCTTGACAAGTGTTATTCGGACTCTGCTCCATCGAGACAAATGGTAGAGAAGACAAAGTGAGAAGATTTTAAACCCGGCCGGACAAGCACCGATGATGCTGAACGCTCCTCAAATGCGGCAGTTGTTCCAGAAAATATAAAAAAAATCCAGAAAATGGTTTTGGCCGATCGTAAATTTAAGTTGCATGAGATAGCTGAAAGCTTAAAGATATTAGAAGACAGTGTATTCACCATTTTGCATCAACATTTGAGCATGATAAAGTTCTGTTCGAAATGGATACCGTGTTTGCTTACAGTCGATCAAAAACAACAACGCGTCGACGATTCAGAGCGCTATTTGGAACTGTTTCAGCGAAATAAAAATAATTTTTTCATGCGGTATGTGACAAAGGATGAAACATGGATCCATCATTACAACCCAGCGTCAAAACGGCAGTCAGCTGAGTGGACAGGAAAGGGTGAAAGCTGTCCAAAGCGACCAAAAACGCCAATGTCAGCTGGTAAGGTTTTGGCCTCCGTATTTAGGGATGCGCACGGTGTTTTATTCATCGATCACCTAGAGAAAGGAACAACCGTTAATAGTCAATATTATATAGCGTTATTGGAGCGTTTGAAGGAGAAAATTGCGAAAAAACGACCCCAAATGAAGAAGAAAAAAGTGCTCTTTCACCAAGAAAATGAACCGTATCACAAGTCGGTCACAACAATGGCGAAATTCCACGAAATTCACTTTGAATTCCTTCCCCATCCATCCTCCGTATTCTCCGGATCTGGCTCCTAGCGGCTACTACCTGTTTACAGACCTAAAAAGAATGATCCAGGGAAAGAAATTTGGCTCCAATAAAGAAGTGATTGCCGAAACTGAGGAGTATTTTTAGGAAAAAGATAAATCTTTCTACAAAAAAGGCATCGAAATGTTAGAGAGGCGTTGTATCACTCTTGAAGGGGACTATGTTGATGAATAAAGTCGAGTTTTGCCTAAAAGTTGTTGTTTTATTAGTCATCCTACGAACTTATTGAGTGATAAAGTGATAATTAGATAAAGGCTACCTTCCCAGATTCACCGAAAGAGAAACAAAATACCATATTATATATTCACATCAACCACTACGGGGTTGTCTGACCTTACGCGGTTATCCATTGTACCCTACACATTTGGTCCGTCGAGCCGGATACATCAATGCAAGACAATTTTATGCAGCGATCAACTGCAAGTAAGGACTGATTAAAAGAAACAACCAAAATACTGAAGAGTACGAACTTGAAATTTTCGCAATACAAATAAGTATCTAGGTGGTAAAAACCTGCCAGCCTTGAGACTCCTGTTGGATGGGATAGTATATGTCATAACAGGGGACTTTGAAATTTCGAGAACGGAACTAAGAACCATCATCGAAAAAAAAGTAAAATAGACTTTTAATTTCCAGAAAAATTTACCATTAGCATCAGATCAGTGGAAAGCACTTTGAGAGATAGAACGAATTGCGAAGCGGCTCATCCACTGCATTTCCTGAGGACTAAGAGGAGGGGGGATACTCTCTGGTACAGCAGATTTTGACATTAAGCTATTTCAGGAAATAACCCTAGTTCGAAAACAAATTGATGGCAGCAAGAAACTACATAGATCTCTGGTTCGAAGATGGAAGTCTAAGATTTCTAACAAAACTTACCGCCAAAAGATTGGCTTCTTTTTCCGTTCTATAAATTTTGAATTTTGGAAACAAAAGAAATTTTTGGAACCATTTCTTTCTCAGAAATTCAATGATCCAGGAAATATGCGAATTGAATTATAACAATTTTTACATTTTCCTTGTTATTTTGGAATCCATTCTAATGAATAGATTGCAGTTAGACTCTGATATAAAAACTGTTTTTATTTTAATTAAAACAATTTTCCTTGAAAATATTTTGCGTCAGTAAATAAGAACGCTGCGAAATAATGTGATCCGCATGACCAGGTATTATCGAATATGACGAGTCCTTCCAATAAATTCAAACGTAAAAGAACTCGTTTCGGTTAATTATAATCCGATAACGTGCTTTAGCACGTTAGGGTAAAACAATAAAAGCGCTTAATTACAAATATATCTTATCTATCGGAGAGAAAGTATTTTATAACGATATCATTAATGAATTATAAAGCGAATAATACGTCCGTCTCTAAGGTATTAATCTCGAAAACGTCAGCAATTAATTACAGGTATTTAGTGGATAGATATATCGATAACATACCGAAACCGAAAGGAAAGACATACATATTCTGAATTTACTCCACTCTTACCTGTAATACTTAACTAATTACACCCCAGGGAACAACAAAGAACTCATCACAGTGACTTAGCCATACGATCTCAATCTACAGCAATTTTTTTTTAAACAAAAGAGTTCAGGCTTGTTTAAAAAAAAATATCCAAACAGTTTGGGCACAACTTTAAAATCAGAGAAGCCACAGAAAATTTGAACTGAATATCTTAACGGGTTTGTGAAATACGAGCCTATAAATGCGTTTGCGTACGGCGGACAGACGGACATTTTTGTTTATTGCTTTTTTGGAGTACACTAGTCCTAGAACGTGAAAATACTAAATTCCATAACAATTTTTTTATTAAATTTTATCGTCTTATAATCAAAGGTTTAAGAAAATAAAATAAATATAAAAATATCACAACAGTTTGGGAGCAACTGTATTATTTTTCAAATCCAGGTCCAGAACGTGATCGAAGTCGAAGTCGAAGTTGTTGAAGAAGAGCTAACACTATTAAACACTAATTACACCAATAATTACATTCATATCTCGATGTATCTTTTACCACACCTCATAACTCACTAAATATCAAAATTAAAAAAATTCTTGAAAAAACTTGTCATGAAGTTAATCTATAAAATTAAGAACCCGCCTAACAATTGTTTAGTGCTGCTTTTCAGTAAAAAAAATCTATAGTATCACGAAGATAACTCGATATATGGGACTAGGGTGTCACGGGTGTGGTATCACAATGGACCAACCGAATGGTCTAATTGAGACAATATATGGTTTAAATGCCTTCCACTCTAACCTAACTTAAGTACTGCAGCGAATTTTTCTGAGGCCAGAATTTCTGAGTTCCACGAAAACAGTTTTCAGTTCAGAATGATTACCGAGAATCCGAACTCCGGCATTCATGAAATACTCAGAACTGCAAACGCAGAACCACCACTGATGATTTTTCCAAAAAAAAAATCAGTTTCAGTACCTCAGCAGGGGTTTTTTTCGGTATTGTAACTGTACTGAACATCATTGGCATGAAAATATTCTTTCTATAATGTGGTTATTTTAATAGATTAGACGTTCATATGTAGTTCTTTTTAGGAAGTCTAACTCACTAATTGTGCTATAACTCAATCTCTTAAAATACGCCTCAAAATTTATAGAATTTTGAATCGAAACCTACTCTGCCCTTTTCTAAAGAAGACCTGAGTTCATTCGCGAAATCTGTCAAAGATATGTTTAAATTGTAAGGTTTACTTGAGGCTTTAAATGTTTAAATGATGTATATGATATATCAAACTGATCGACAATAGGAACAACTTTTCATAGGTATATAATATAAAATTTCAGCAAGACGCACAGTGCTTCAAAGAGTTATCGTTTAAAACTAAAATATAGTACAAAAACGACCTAACTATTGTATTATTATATATTATCAAAATTTTCTTCAATCTCAAACCCGTACCTTGTATTAATTCCTACGTACGCCACTATGTCTATATATGTACTGATTTTCAACTTTCTGGCAGAACCCGTTCCAAAGAATGAAAAAAACCTTCGCCGAACACTACCCCACCATATTTTTTAAACGTGGCACTCTATATGACAACAAGTTTGTACTTTCGATCATCTAGAGGTTCTTAACATTAGAACTTTTTAATTTTCCTCCCCATACTGTCATCGTCAAAGATTTCACTACGAGTACTGGTTTACCTGTTTACACGCTCCAATAGTGAAATAGCTCCTTCAAACCTAGTCCAACACAGTTTTCAAACTGACCTCTCCAGAGAAGGTTTTTCAAATGCCATGTCATTTTAATGGCAATAGGCAGGGCAACGATCTACCCAACCCGCAAAAACCATACGGTGGTATATAAAACTTCTCTGGCACCGAAAAACAACCTCATAATTCTAAAATAGCTTATTTCATCTTCGACTGATGTTAGAGTCAACAATTTTACTAATTAGTGAGTATAATGAACCTACGATTAGAAGTAACATCCGAGTGAAAAACCGCAATTGGTTTAAATATGAGGTGAACTGCAATCCACTATGGCTTGTTATAATTCGTGGAAATGAATTTCAGTTCAAGAACGTATGTACGAGTACATATGACAGAATCATCGGCAATAGACCATTCAAGGTATTTATCAGTATTTATCAGAATTGCATAGTCCAACCTAAAAATTCTGTAAAAAAAAGATAATACATATTTCGAAGAAATTTCGAAATGTGGAATTTGATTTTCGAGATAAGTAAAAAAAAATAACTTAATTATAAAGTAATTACTTCTATAGATTAGTTCTACTGAAGAATACCTTGCTCAATGTATAATCCTTTTTAGTGCTTTATAATGCGCTTACCTAAAAAGAAAGAAAATAAATAAATTAGTTATTATTTTTTAATCAATTTTGTATAATTAGATACATGACATAAAATATTACTTGTACAAATGAGGAATACTAAGGAAGGAAGTCACATTCTTATATTTTCTAAACAAACCACGTAATTGACAAATTCAATATTTGAGCAGGATAAGTTAAGTGTATAGAAATCCGAACCAATTATTATATTTGGCTCGCCCTAACTATGACTAATTTTGGTCGAGAAAATGGAATGTATTCTGTAGTCAAAATTTCTTATAATCATCCTTAATATATTAATGAAAATAAAAAAAAATACTAAAAAGATAATTGTAAAATCAATTATAAAGTAAGTATACTAAATTTTATACGCAGATACTCGTATGTAAAAAAAACCGCAAAAGTCTGAAGCGTGTGTTTGGGAGTCGGAAGATATCAAATCTATCAGATAAAAGTGCCCTATTGTTGTAGATTTCAGCTTGAACGGCTGTATGCCCAAATTCATTAAACAAGTAAAATCGATCAAAAATACAAAATAAAAGCTAAATAAACTTAATGCAGTATGGGAAATATTAACTTTAACTTTAACCCTTTCCTAGCTGAAACTTCAGATTGTTTCTTCAACACCGTTTAACGTATGGAGAAAAACGAATTTGATTTAATTTCGAAGAAACATAGTTATCGTACGAACTTGCTAAAATTGTTTAGCCTAGTACGAGCTTACTAGTCTATCATCTCATCGATTGCAAGTTCAAATCCTTCTCATGAAAAAGGATATCCGCTTATCTTTATATCACGTTTTCCTTACTTTTCATCAATATCCATTTCCAATAATTAGATTTTAATTATCCTTTTCTGGAACCAGTTTTGATGGTTGAGCAATAGGCTAGCAATAAATCCTCGGAAAAAAATATGTAGCGGAACTTCGGACAAATAATCGAAGAAGCCAAGACCCGATTTTGGCTGTAGCGACATAGAAGACCAGACTACGGTTGTATACTAGATGGAGTGAACTCACAATAATAATGATAACTCAAAAGTCACACTTGGTGTCATTTACCTCTATGTGAAGCCAAGAACGAGGCAAACATTTGGACGTCGTCCTTTGGAGCTTAGCAGAAAAAACAATCGTGCGGAAGACTTTGTCGAATTCGGCATGAGCTTCGGCGAAGTATACAGGGTGGGCCATCTAGTGGTTTCTTTTTAAATCATAGGTTATTTTGACACTGAAAGCTGTTTCCCGCTCGAAATCTTGACAGAAAGTCAGTATCATACCTCCGCGGAACGTAATGAGTCGCTTTACGCTTGAACAATGTTGGGAAATATTGAAAACTTATTTCTAAAGTGAGTGTTGTGTAGCCCAAACAGTGCGTTTTTTGAAAAGCAGTTTTGGCCGAAATGAAGCACCCACCGACTGCTGTACGCAAGTTTGTACAAAAAGTTTGTGAGACTGACATGCTAGTGGACAACACTCATGGCCCCCGTCGTCGTACGGTGTGCACAGACGAGAATGTGGCTGCTGTAGCCGAGAGTGTGAGACTCACTCCACGAAAATCATCTCGCCGTCGATCTCAACAGCTCAACATTTCACGCACTAGCCTGAGGAGAATTCTGCCCAAAGATCTCGGATTATTCGCTTACAAGGTCCAATTGACTCAGCAATTGAAGGCGCACGACCATCCGCTTCGTTATCACTTCGCAATTTGGGCCTTAGAGCAGCTTGAATTGGACAACGATTTTGGGCGAAAAATCATCTTTTCTGACGAGGCGCATTTTCATCTCGGCGGCTACGTTAACAAACAAAATTGCCGCATCTGGGGCTCGGAAAACCCGCACGTTATTGTCGAGAAGCCAATGCATCCACAGAGAGTGACAGTTTGGTGCGGATTGTGGAGTGGTGGCATCATTGGACCATTTTTCTTCGAAAATGAGGCTGGGAACAACGTTTCAGTCAACGGTGAACGTTACAGAGCCATGTTATCCGACTTTTTTTTTACTGAAATTGAAGACATGGATTTGAACGACCTTTGGTTCATGCAGGATGGCGCGCCATGTCACACAGCCCATGTCACAATCGATCTTTTACGCACCAAATTCCCAAATCGTGTTATCAGCCGTCTTGAGAATGTCAATTGGCCGCCTCGGAGCTGCGATTTGACCCCTTTGGATTTTTTTTGTGGGGAACCGTGAAGGACCGATGTTATGCCAACAATCCAGAAACGATTCAAGCACTTAAGGCCAATATCATCCAAGCAATCCGTGAGCTACAGCCCGAAACCATCAACAAGGTCTTGGAAAATTGGAGTGACAGAATGCGCTACTGCGCAGCCAGCCGAGGCAGCCACATGAACAAAGTTGTGTTCCATCATTAATGGGAATGTTTACTCTTACTAATAGAGCCATAATACATGAAAAAAAATTTAATTTTGTTCATTTTATTGCATTTTTAAAAAGAAACTTGTATTTGGCCCACCCTGCAGTAATAATAAAATAATGAAATGTGTTGCAGTTGCAGCTAGACTACACTAGGCCATGATTTGGGGGTACCCGACTTTAATAACCGAATTTTGGAGGCTTTTGGGTTGGTTTGAAACATAGAGATATATGTAGTGAAGATGACGAGTAGCGACTGTTTTGAAGCCGGAAGATTCCTCGCAAAGGACCGGTATTTAACACTATGTTACTATCAGCATCTTACTCACATTTATATTATATCCCGGTCTTGAACACGAAAAACGCCAAACATTTAAATACTACTATTTGAATTTCACTGCCACCTGGGATGAAACGCTCCATACAAAAACGTTCAATTTGGCTTCAAAATGCTTCAAAGTGCTTCATACAAAAACGGCGTCTTGTCGTCTCCAGTATTTATATCTCTATGGTTGGAAACAAGTATGTAATTAGAAGCAAGTCGTAAATGAGGAACATTCAGCGTTGTCCTTACCATCGACATAGTGGAGAGTCTACCATAGATGACTTCAATGTGCATTTACGGTACAGTTTCCATTACATTACTCCGTTTTATTTCCGACGTACTTCTACCAGGTCTTGCATTTGAATCAATAGTCCAAGTGATCCCATTATATAATCACTTTTGGCGCCCAACGTAGGGCGCGTATAAAACACCCAAAGTTATTCGAATTTCGAAGACGAGAAACCCGCATCGCTAACTGTTAACGGTGAAAAGGACTACCTTTTCTGATGCCTGCTACGTAATCTCTTCGCTGGAAAAGTTAAATTTTCCATATGGAAAAATAACACACTACTCAGTTCGTATCAAACGAGTTGAAGAAATTCACAGAAAAAGTCAGTTTAAATTGATTCGAAATTAATCCTAAAAGAAACTGTTTCGTAGCCCTTTTGTAAGTTCAAAAACGAACAAATATCCTCATATCAAGAACGTTCTGTAGGGAGGGCTAAGGTGAATATTTATGAAACAGGGGAAAAAAAGGAAGAATATAAATTCAGTCGACACAAAAACCAGAATTTAATGTAGTCGTGTGCATCCTCACTCTACTTCCTACTCTTGCATGAATGGCTATCAATAAGCCAAATTTTATGCGACGAAAATCCACTACACCAGAGAAATCGTATTATGACAACAAAAGATGTCTAAGCCGAAATATTCAAGTTTTTATGTTTTTTGGTCAAATATTTTGTTAATTTTAAGAGTAGACTGTCTTAAAATCAGTAATTAAAAAAAAAGAAAAATAAATAAATGAGTGTTGTAATTTGTTATTTCGCCTATACACCTAACTATTTACAACAAATCAAATTTCACTTTTCATAATATTTTTCACTTTGAACCTCCAGAAGCTTCAGTTTTAGAATGATTGGAAACAGATGTCACAGAAAAATTAATAAATTCTTTTTTTGCAAAAGAATCGAATATTTTTTTGGTCCGTCGATCCGGATTTATAACAGCAACCTGTTATACTGCGAAAGCCAGAAGAAGTAAATAGTAATGTTATAGTGTACCTGATTTAGAAAATTGTATAAACCACGTTTTTGTGAAAAATTAATCTTTTCTAATTTTATAACATTTTATAGCAAGTGCCGAGCCCCCTCCCATCCACCTCAAAAGACGCCATTACCTGACAGTTTGATGGCTGTTGGCAGTTTTGTTGTAAAGTGTTATTCAATAGGTACATAACAATTTTGTATTTTAATACAAACGCACCATTAAACTTCTTTGCTGGTCTGTCAATGTCAAAACGTCAGTCAAGGTTTACATTTTATTCACGGCGAAGCTTACGAACGATCTACGTTTGGAAATTATATCAATTATTCTGTGTTTAATTAAATACAAAATTTTTATGTCCCTATTGAATAACCATATTAAAACATGCTAGGGTTATTTTTTGACTCTGTTTTTTAGATACATATATACCATATCCAACCAATTTATATTTATATTAGTAATTTTAATTCATTGTAATTTTTTTATTACTTGATCAACTTTTTTAGTCGGTATTTTCCAATGATTGTCTTCCGGACAATTCAGTGCCACTAAAAAAAATTCCTAAGTACAGTTCTTATCTAGTTTATGGGAGTGACAAAGCTAAATTACAAAAACTAAAAAGTACGTTAGGCGCATAAATATTCCATAATCTAGCTATTATTCTAAATACCGAAGAACTCCTTCCGAAGCTCAATCATTTTCCATTATTTCTAATTACACGCAAGTATTTATTAAGTGTGCTGCTGGCTATAAAAATTCAAAAAACGCATCGTAAAAAAATTCTTCAAAACATAAACTATGAAAATTCCACACATGACTCGAGGTTCTTGAATATTATGTTGCGCGATTAACACCTGAAGCAACAACTAGGTAGAAGTGCGGTTTAATAAACAAATAGTTTTTATTTCCAATGCTGACGATCACGACGAACCCGATCTTCAAGATGATGTTTTTCGCAGATCAGTGGCGCTTTGATCGAAGTAAAATCAAAGATTTGTTACGTTACGACTAATTATGAAATGGTGACTAATCCGCGATTTATTGCTACCAGACAGACAATCGATAGTATGCTCAATTTTGCCAGGGGCGTCTTTATATGATTCTACAGTTTGATAAGTCATTTTACAAAGAATAGACCGATGATGATAATCGTTTTGAACGTTGAGGTCAGAACGATACCTTAACATTTGAGAAAACAACAAAACAATGTTGTTCAGAAGATCCATCTGTTTATTAAGGAAGCATGACTGTGTTAAAGCTTAATTTAAAGATTATAGCGTGGATGAATCAAATTATTGTTATGGCGCGTCCAGTGATAACTATTAACAATTAATCATTAAATTCTTACATTTTAATTAATTGCTAATAAGAAATTTTAATCCCAAACACTTCAATCACGTCATTAACATAGAAACTTTTTAAATGTCGTATGCATCACCGTAACTTATTTAGACATTATTATGTTCCTTAAGCTTTTATTACACTGTATGCCACTATGACAAATATTTGACTATTTTTGCTTGCAAATGCTGTCAGATGCTGTAATCGTGAACTTTTTGTTTGCCACATTTTTTATTTGTTCTACACAAGGTCCATTTTACCGGAAAAATTTGACTGAACTTAACAAATATTTGACTATTCTTACTGGCAAATGTTGTCAGATAGTGTAATCGTAAACTTTTTGTTTGTCACATTATTTTATGTGTTCTACACATGGTCTACTTTGCCGAAAAAAATTTGACTCAACTTTTCGTAAAATTTTACTTGTCAAATATTTGACAGCATTGCATACAGTGTAATACAAGCTTTAGACGCTAATCACTAAAAATAAATCACCGAACAACTAAAACCGTTGTGCAATATATTCGAATGAAATAATTTTATATTATTTGCAAATTAGAAATGATTTTTTTTTTTTATAAATAAAAACATTTTACTGTGAAGGGTATATTACAGATTTTGATTTGCGAGATTTTGAAAATGCAAGATTCGAAAACCCGACATTTTTATTTACCAGATTTCAAGAAAAAATCTGACAATAGGCTTAAATCTTAAACACATCTTACTATGGCGACTTTGGCTCATAGTCCGGAAATTGGTGAAAGTCAAAGACAAAATACAGCACTGGTACCTCCTTTATACAAAAGATTAAATAAGTAAACAGCCCACAGAAGAACAAATATCGAAAAATCCTGAAATAGATTTTAGGCCGATTATATTATATTTTAATCCCGTGGAAATAAAATATAATTTGATATCTATCAGAACTAAGAGATATGGGGAATTCTCCGAAAACCTGAGAGAGTGTTGAATACTTAAAAATCCTTAAACTGATTTTTAGACGATTATATGAAAGTAAAAACCAATTTGATATCTCATCAGATCTAATACCATTGATACACAGCTAATATACAAACCATGGTATTGAAATCGTAGTATTGAAACTAGCAGCATATGATACACTGAACATATGTTATGGTATGATTTGACAATATCTGATATAATACCATGGATACACTGCTGGTATTGATATCATAATATCCTTAATACCAGCAGTGTATCACCCAATACTAAGCATATACGAGATAAGCGAACTGGTATATATCTAGTATGGAACCTGTTTCATGGTATACAAATGCGATAATTTTACGTAGTATACCATGCATTTTACTGCTAGTTGTGCCATTCCCCTATTGTGTGGTGAGTATCCAAACTAAAGGTCTTTGTTTGCTTACATCAGACACTGTCAAATCATTCCATATGTGCAGTGTATCATGTGCAGCTACTTTCAATACTATGATTTCAATACCATGGGTTGTATAAGCCTTGGCTCGATGGTCGGCTCTGTATTGGGCACATCTTGGTAGAAATATTTTTTGTTTCTCAACATATCAATTGATTCGGTTTCAACCCTATTACGAAAATGTTTCAGATTGGTCTAGTGGGTAGCGTAGCGGACTAATGTGTGACGGGACCATGGTTCGAATCCGATAGTGTGCAAGGTGTGTAAGTAAAATAAATTCGCATTTTTCAAAAAAATAATAATAGTAAAATAAATTCGTAGTTGGAAAAAAAAAATTTATAATTTTATTTTCGTTTCTTTTTTTACTGAGGCCCAGTATCGGGCCAGAGTTTCACAAAGAGTAGGACCGGTGTGATCAAATCGACATTGGCTCGGCAATGATTTGGTCTAGGCCACATACTGGACTCGAAACATTAGCCAGTACTGGCAACTCTGGCACCAGTACTAAGCCTGTGCTGTGCCGTTCTGCTTTTCGTACATGGGTCTCATTAGAACTAAGAGATATGGCATATGGAACCCCTTTACACCACATTGTCATGGAATATACAAACTGGGCGCAACTTTATTATTTTATGGGTAGAAGTCCGAAACGTGTTTAATGATGAGATACGGTGTTGGGTACTATGCGACTGACAACCTAAAAAATAACCATTAGGCTATTTGGAACGTTATTTTTTAGGTTGTCAGTCGCATAGTACCCAACACCGTATCTCATCATTAAACACGTTTCGGACTTCTACCCATAAAATAATAAAGTTGCGCCCAGACTGTTGGCAGATTTTTTTTATTTATTTACGTATTTTTTTTATCAATAGAATAATTCATAGTAGTAAAAGCGAATTCGATCACATTAAACCTAAGAGATTTTCGGAATCAGTGAAATCTTGAACAATACCCCCAGGGGGTTTAATAGAGAAAAATACTTAAATCGGGGTTTTCCCCGACTACGTTTAAAGCTTATAGAAGAAAACGTGAATTCCAAGTCTCAATATACCTTAGGAATATATCAGAATTCGTGAATATGTACACAACCACTTTACACACCCTTAGGGGTTGGATATCGAAAAATTTTGAAGATCGTTAGTAGGCGCTTATATAAATAGCCCGCAGAAGTAAAATTACTTTGATAGCTCGACATGGCTAAAAGTTTCAACGAAGTTTGTGCAAATGTGGATTCACGGAAATTTTTTCCCTACTAGAAGTTTACCGACTCCAACTCCTGTAAAATTTTCAAGATCATATCTGATACGGTTTCAGAGATATAAAAATGAAATTTTTTGAGAAATTGCTATCCCCCCACTTTCGTGCCCTACCTCTCCCCTCAAAAAATTTAGTTTTGGTAGACTCCTCTTGTGATCCCATATACAGAAACTAAATTTTATCTTCCTAGTGTAATTGGTTCGGAAGATATTGTAATCCAAAGTTTTTCACCAACCACCCCCACACCCCACCACCCCTCTTAAAAATTTTAACCCTTGTCTAATCTTGAAGTATCCCTAAGGACAACAACAAAGTTTCAATCTTCTGACATCAATGGTTCAGGAGATATCGATTTTAGAATGTTTCAATCCCGGCTTTCATGCGTTAAAGACTCATTGTTTCCCCCCTCACTTCCACACCCCTTAACCAATATCGACAATTTTTTTGCAATTGAGTCCATTGTCATAGTACTACATAAGTTCCATGTTTCAGTCTCCTAGCATAAGTGGTTCCTGAGATCTAGAAACCAAAATTTTTCGTCTAAAACGCTCCCTTCTCCTCTCCCCTCATACCACCATCCCTCAAAAATATACCAGTCGTAGGGGTTCACCCAATCTACCCACCATAAAAATGTCAATTTAATATCTCAACGGGTTTGGAAGCTACTCGCCTTCAAACGATTTTGCGTACGGCGGACGGCGTACGGCGGACGGCGTACGGCGGACGGCGTACGGCGGACGGCGTACGGTGTCTACGGCGGACAGACGGACATTTTTTTTTTTTTTGCTTTTTCGGGGTTTACTAGTCCTAAAACGTGTAAATACAAAATTTCAGGGTAGCAAACTTTTTTGAAATTTCAGGTCGATCACAATACTTTATTATTAAAAAATAATAAAGTAAAATCGTGAAATGATTACTTAAAGGTTTACATAAAAAGTCCGCAGAAAATTATTCGATATCTCATCAGACTTAAGAAATATGACGAAATTCGTGAAAACATAAACACACCTTTTAAACTTTTTACAGCAAAAACTCTTGAAAACGGATTTTAGGCGATTATATGAAAAGCCAGAGAAAGTAATTAAAAACTCGATATCTAGGTCGTATTCGAATACTTTGCTTTGTCTACGTCAACATCTAGTTATAACAATTAATGACGTCAGACATAGCAAAGCTGTGTCTCAATTCCTTTTCGGTTCGTGTCTTGACTACTTTTACGACAGTTGAGCTATCAGTAAATCTTAGCAAACGTAAACAAATTCAAATTTTTCTATAGAATTTAATTAAATTTTTGATTTATGAAGTGTGTCAAATAAGCATCAGCTGAGCCATTTTGACGATTTAGCTAAGCTTTTTCTAAACTATTATAATAGCAATGCTATGCTGTAACGTCAACATAGACGTAGACGAAGCAAGGTATTGGAATACGATCCTAATAAAAACTAAGAAATATGACAGAATTCGTGAAATAAAATACAACCCTTTTGCACAACCTTAGGACCTAGGACGCAGTTGTTCGGGGGCTATTTAAAAAGGTTAGTCGCGATACAACCTATATCACATCTCCACTTCAACCGTGTTGCTCCCAGAATATCGGCAGATTGGTCTGAAGCAGTTTTGGTTTCCACTGAGGACTAAATTTAACATATTTGGACTATTATAACTTAGCTATTGTTAACCACCGATTCAGGTTCAGTTGATGAAGCGCATGATGTGATAAATAGTTTCCATGAAACTTTGACTAAAGGGACGAAGTATTTTACGAGTTGGTTTCTCACGTGTAAAGCCATGGTATTTCGACTCTGTAAAGGTACTTCCTATTATGCCAGTGTTCTGTCTGCACCATCTAGTTGCAGTTGGATTTTAGATTTTCTTTTAGACGAATGTTTAAGTCTCAGCAAATTGAAGTTTTACTCCTTATGTCACATTTGGGTTTTAATTTTAGCAGTATAAAAATTTAACCCACAGAATGTCAGTAGTTCCAAGAAATATTCTTCTAAATTTTTCTTAGCCAAAGTATCGGTTGGAACGGCAAGGTTTACGTTGAGGAGACGTTCTGTCTTTTTTAAACGAAGCTGCTTGCTCTTTCTGATTCAGAATTTAAATCTTTCTGGCATAATCGTAAACGCCATAGAGGCGTTTAATAATGAACAAAGTTCTGATGCGCCGAACATTACACTAGCATATTATAATATTCCCAACTAGGAAGCACTTGGACGTCTTAGTCGGGGACTCACTATAAAATTATTGCTCACTTCTTTTGGTTTCCATAGGTTTAAATCCGGATCGACGGACAAAACTTTGTTCGATTCCTTCTTATTTTAAGCTACTTTATCGATTTTTCTTCGAGAATTAAATTTAATCATTCTAAAGCGAAACTTTGGAAGACACAACGTGAAGTGTTAGCAGCTTTACAATATGAAGAGGAAAATTGTTATAAACAGTAGTTAAAATCAATTAAAAACAATAATATTAAAACTGAAACTAAATAAAAATATATATAATAAGTTTCCTCTGTTTTCCTCCGTTTTCATCGGATAATGTTAGAATAATTGACAGTCAATCGTTGGAATAGGATACATACTGCTGTTACTATATCTGAGTCTTTCAGTCGACTCAATTTTGTTTTCATTTCCGCCAAAAAATCACGTTTTTTCACATGTTTCCTCCCTCTATCGACCGGACTGTATGTTCTGTTTTTTCCGGTCCAGAGAGAATAGACCAGGCCTTTCAAAGATTGTAGCTCCCTTGAAAAAATCCAGATACTAGAGCATGCAAAGATTTCCCCGGGCCGGAAAATAAATTAGACCAAGTAGTCCGGGACTAGGCCATAGTTTAACTCCTCCCTTGAAAATGTACCATGGGCGCCCTGGCAAGATCATCAACATCTTGCGCCTAGGGTTAAAAACAATTCGACGAGACAACTTTTCGGATGCGTCCATTAGTTGTAATCTACCACTTCCGACCAAATCCAGCAAATGTAAAATTATTTATCGTTAAAGTCTAAGGCCCCCGTTCCTACGATGTTCAGTCAAGTTCTAACTGGAACTTTAACTGACAGATTTTCATACAAAACTTCCAGTTAAAGTTCCGGTTAGAGTTTAACTGAAGATCGTAATAATGGCCCTAAGTCATTTATAGTCTTAAAGAAATCACGTGATAGCACTTTAAGACCAATTCGAATTTCGGCTAGATTTGTTGCTATGCTAAAGCAATTGCTAATTCGACCGCGAAAATAATCTACCGATAAATTTTATGGAGTTTTTACGATTAAAATTCCATTCGAAATTTTACCTAAGCTCCTGTGTTTTTTACGGGCAACACTTTGGCTTATAAGTGCCGATAAATTCGGTGATTACCGCTTTAAAATGTGTTCGATTTTACACGCTATTCGAACAAATCTGTGTTTATAAAGTGAAGCAATAAAGGGTTGGTCGTCGAAGAAATGCACGGAAGAGAACAATGTTCAGCTGGTTGAATTCATTTCCTATCGAATCACTTACCGAATTTTCCAAATCGTTTCTCCTACTTAACTTAACTTAACTTAAAAGAAGAGTTTCGGTTTGTCCAACTTTACACCGCCACTTTAACTGAAATTTAAAACAATTTAAACATTGTTCTGTTTTTCTTTCATATGATTCATGAAATTCCATCCGTTGTTTTTTCGCTTGCTCTTGCAAATTATCCACGAGATACGTTTCGGAATGCATTTCCAAATTATGGTGAATTGTATGCAAATAAAATAATTTACATGGTCGCAGATAGGCCTCTACGGGGTTAATTCGTGTCAATATTTTTGCCGACGTAATTCAAATGTTTGTATGTTTGTTTTGTTTAAAGTAACAGCAAATTGTTTAAAAATGTTGTTAACCTTCCACATGGATGAGTTAAGGTTTTATCTGTCGGCGTTGTTGTTGTTGCGGTAATAATTTTATTATAATTATTGTGAGTAAGCTCATATGAGTGGTGAATTATATTTCAATTTAAAGGCCGCAGAAATATATGATTTTAATTACACATTATTATTTTTAAATTTTATTAAATTGCGGGAATACAATAAACGAATTAATGGAATTTTAAGTGGAATTTTACGACAGAATAAATTTGATTTCAGACTATTTGCGCTGCTACGAATAAGAGAAAATTGCAATTATGGCGGGACTTCCGATAGTTTGTTGTAAATTGTTAGTATTTTACGACAAATTTGTAAGTTATGCTAAGATTTGTTCCACTTAATTGCAGTTTTCCTTAATGGCATGTGTAGAAAATTTCAAAACTAAAATCTAGGTGTTTTGGTGTTTGACTTGACGGCGTAGCAGTAAAATTAAAGCATATAGTATTTTTAGGGGGAGTCCACAAAAAGTGGACAAATGCTTCAAACTTTGATACTACTGACGCCATTGTGTAAAATAAATGTTACTTAAGATCGCCATGCAAAAACAGTGTCAAATTCCTTCCTCGTCAACAATCAGCAACATCAATTCTGACAACACTTCGAAAAATTGCTGACCATTTTAGGTACACGGCATTCGACTATCGGGAAAATCACCACTGCTGAAAAAATCGGACAAATAGCTTATCCTTCGTGAATTGGAAGGGTATTTTTAGTTCTTATTACACGGTACCTACAATTCGGTATACTAACTACCAAGTTTTAAATTTCCAGCGCAAACTGTTCCTGAGAAGGATCGAAAAGCAGAATATACCAATCCCATACCCTGATTATTTCTATGAAAGGTTTTACTTTCAGAATCTGCACTAGAATAACATAACTTTACTATTATAAATTTCGAATTTATTTATTGGTATTATTACATGCGTACCGCAGATAGATAGATTGGAAATAGGGCTATTGTGACGTCCCCCCCGTTTTGACTATGATTCCTCCTTTCAATGAAGCCTAGTAATTTTGCAAAGAGGAATGGTCAGGAATTCCGATGGGTCCATGAAACCCTAACCGAAGTGACGAAGTCTTTTGTGAGCTAAACCCTTACATTCGCAGAGGATTCTTGCCTGTACCACAGCAACTTGAGTCACTAAATCGATACTCAAAAAAGTCAAAATTTCCGGAGACACCCACAATATAAGGTGAAGTTCTTCATAAACCATCGAATGTACTCGAGATCTTGCGACGCACCACAAACATGTTGAATGAAAGCGGCCCAATCGGACTTTGGGCATTGGTATTTACTTTATTATTTCAATAATACAGTAATGTTATCGCTTTTTAAAAAAAAAAAATTTGCTACCCTCAAAATTTTTTTTCACGTTTCCTGACTAGTAGACACGAAAAAGAAAAAAAAATGTTCAGTCCGTCTGTCCGCCGTACGCCGTACGCCGTACGTCGACCGCTGTAGGCAAAATCGTTTGAAGGCTCGCAGCTCCCAAACCCTTTGACGTATTAAATTGAAATTTTTTTCATGAATAGAATGGGTATGCCCCTTGAAGTGAACAAATTTTTAAGGGTGTTGGTATGAGGGGGGAAGTAGGGGAAGCGTTTTAGACAGAAAATTTTGGTTTCTAGATCTCAGCAACCGCTTATGCTAGGAGGCTGAAATTTGGAATTTATATAGAGCTTCGGAAGCGGACCCATTTGCAAAAAAATTGCCTATATGGGTGAAGGGGTGTGGTAGTGGGGGGAAAAATAATGCGTCCGAAATGCAAAAAAGCCGAGATCGAGACATTCTAAGATCCATATCTCCTAAACGGTTAATGTCATAAAATTGAAACTTAATGAATATCTGTAGGTATACTATGACAATAGATCGGAAACAAATTTTTGAGTGCGGGCAGTGGCGTACGGGGATGAGGGGTGAAAAATTTTAGATTACGATATCTCACGAACCGATTGCACTAGACCAATAAAATTCGGTTTCTGTATAAAGGTTACCAAATGAAGTTGGACGAAAGCAAAATTTTTTAAGGGGGCGGTGGAGCATGACAGTGGAGGGGATACGAATTTTTCTAAAAAATCACGTCTCATATCTCAAGAACAGTGTAAGATAGATACTTAGAATATTTACCAGAAGTAGACCTAATAGACCCCTAGCAGAAAACAAAATTTTGGAAGTGTGGGTGTAAAGGGCGAGGGTGGGGAGGGGGGTGAAAAGGAAAAAGTTCAGATCTTTTTTTTTTATATTTCGAGAACCTATAATGATATAAAGCTGAAACTTGGTATTTAGATAGAGCTATAGTAGCAGCATGTTGGAAATTATAGAACGGCTTATGCTACAAAGTTGAAACTCGGTGTGTTTATGTAAATCAACTAGAAAAGTAATTTAGATAAAAAAAAATTTCAAATATCCGTTGGCGTATTTTCACGGTTTTCGTTATATCCATTAGGTCTTTCCAAATATTGAATTCATTTTTATTGTACGACTTTTTCATATATATATACCTAGAAAGCGTTTTTACTTTTGAAATTCGACCCCTAAGGAGGTGCAAAGGGGGTTGTATACTTTTTCATGTATTCTGCCATATCCCCCAGGTCTGATCAGATATCGAATATCTTTTCACTTTCACATGCTTGCGTAACAATCGCCTAAAACCTGTTTTTAAGTTTTTTCCTTAAAACTTTTTTTCCTTTTCGGTAAAACAAATGTTTGTCCGCTGAGACGAAATTTTGGGCACCAAATTTAACGCTGAAAGCATTAAATTGGCATCACTGGTCAGGCAGGCAGTAGTTGAGCTTGTGGGTTAAGAAATAGGAAGAAGAGCGGTGTATACATGAATATTTACATTTACTTTCTTTTTTCTTATGATGGAAAATAGAATATCGTGGTATTCTTCGCACCGCGTCGCGTATGCCATACATAATTACATTGAAGACAACAGCACTGTTTATAATCAGTGATGCCTATTTAGTGCTTTCAGCGTTAAATTTGGTGCTCAAAATTTCGTCTCAGCGGACCAAAATTAGTTTTACCACTTGCACATTATTTGAATATTCCTGCGATTGATATATATCGTTTTTAATTTTTTTGTCACGTGTCGAATGAAACTGCAGTTCACCAAAATGAGTGAGTTACTTCACTCACTCACTTCAATGAGGTGTTCTTTTGGAACATGTCACTCGTGAACGACCCATCTCTAATTGGAACTCATGTCTAACTCGTCCTGAGTGAGTTATAACAAGGGAGGATAAACAGAACAGCCTGCAGTGATTCGGGCTTTCAGACCGTCCTCCACCTTTTAAAAAAATCTAAATCTACACCTCCCTGAGAGTTTCCTTCACAGCTCGCACAGTGATCCCTTTACCTTCGATCTAAGATTCTGCGAGACTCAAACAGGGCCACTATCCATTTCGTTACCGTCGCGTCTACTCCTATTTGTTTTTAATAATAAAATTTTAATAAGTAGTTCGATGGATTTGTGGGAGGTGTTGTTAAACGCACCTTAAATATCAAGAAAAGAGCAAAATAGAAAGAAATGAATTCTGCAATGCTCTACTATGAAAAAAAAAATCCTAACGTCGTTAGTTTTTTCAACATGGTGCTAGCCTGTGCATGGTTTCAATAATTTAACAATACCGTGCTCAAGTTCGGTTCGCGTCTCGGATGGAATGATATTTTTCCATGCCGATGTTACTCCGTGGATCGTCGTTCGTCAGAAGTTAAAAATAAACCTGAAAACAGATTACACGTTTTCACGATCTGAAGGAAATTAATATAATTACTTTTGATGGAAACAACGACGCTGTTCTGAGAAAAACACGACTTCTTTTTCTCGTCATTACTTTTCAATCTTCTAATATGAAACGAAAGGTCATAAAGGCAACCCTCTTCTTTGACCTTTTATTACACTTTTCGGCACCAGAAAAGTATATTATTTCTTATCACAAGCGATTTATCCAGGAAATTGAAAAGGCAATCGTTTGACCAATTCGTCATTTTGGAAGCTCACATGAGTTTATGGAGCAATCTATCATCTTTCGAGCAATTAAGGTCAAGAGTAGTATACATCGATACTTTAAAATCTATTTTCCAAGATTTATCATCTTTTACAAGTTTTTATGGTTCTTCAAAAACTATAAAAAGCTAATAGAAAAAGGAATAGCTAAGGAGACAAGACTCCCAAGAACGATGTCTTAAAGGCGTTGGCAATTATTAATGGTAAGGAGTCGTTTCGATGTCACCTTGCTAACTCTTACGTAAACGATGAACTGAAGAAGAAGTTTCACGTCGTCGATAATAAAATATCCTTCCTAATGTGCTTAAATCAGTTTAGGGTATCGTACAACTCCATCCATCAGTGAGATCCTCGTAAAGTCCTAAACTTTGGGCAGCCGCTGCAATTACATAAAAATGCCACTTGCTCCTGTTAATCGACATTAAATCCACTATAGTGTTTCTCGCACGTTCGTCATCGTTTTTATGTCCTTTCCTCCCCACTGAACAAATCGCCCAACAAACAAAGTGTATATCAATCACATGGGCATATAAATTGAGGGCAATTAAGTCCTATAACGATCCAGAAACATCGAATTTGTAGCTGGGTGTGTGTATCGGATAGGCGACCTGAACTATTAAAGTCCAGGAATTTCGACACTCTGAAGTAATACATTAAATGCTACTTCTCGAAGTATATGGCTTTGTTTTGCTATTATTTTTATTTGCCTGGAGTTTCCTTTTTCGTTCTTTGGTAGTGCAAATATCCTCCCTTCACGTCGCAAAAAAAAAACAAAACCCAAGTCCTTAATATTGCGTGAGCGATTGCGACAGCAAGGAGTGCCATTTTTAGGTAGACACACTACTAATAGAACAAGGATAGGTTGCGCCATGAAATAGTACATGACTCGTACTATTCCAGGGGAATGTGGACAAGTCCTTAGAGAAGTCTATCTATAAATCATGCGATTTTGTGAGGGAGGCCATGCAAAGAATTTCCGATCAACAGGCCAATCATTTCAATATCTAGTTATCTTGAAAACTACGTTGATCAAAATACATAACCCATTTTCATATTTTAGTGAAGTTATGATTTCAAATTTCTTCATCAGAAATGGCCTGAATCTATTCAAAGCCAATACAAGGGCATTTGAATGGAAGCTACTCAAAGGAATACCAAGATTTAATTTGTTCTAATTCTTGTACTTTCAAATGGTTTTGCCAAATTAATTCCTAACTTTACAAGGTTTCCGTTCATCTCTATATATAAAAATGAATGTTTGTCTGTCTGTTTGTCCTGTATAGGCTCCTAAACCACTCATCCAATTGCAATGAAACTTTGGTGATTTGTTGAGGGTACGCCCTCGATGGTTTCTGCGTTAACAAAATTATTTAACAGTTGGTGGTTCGCGAGTTATTTCAACATTTGAGTGTTTTTCATATGATTTTAGCGGCAGTTCGTTTTTGGTGTATTAGTTATGCCTATTCCTATTACTAAATGGTATAAGAGGATAGTGGATGGAAGATGGAATATGGAGGATGGAAGATGGAGGATGGTTGATGGAGGATGGTGGAGGGGGATGGTGGATGGAGAATGGTGGATGGTGGATAGAGGATGGAGGATGGGGGATGGAGGATGGTGGATGGTGGATAGAGAATGGAGGATAGAGGATGGTGGATGGTAGATGGAGGATGGTGAATGGTGGACAGAGGATGGTGGATAAAGGATGGTGGATGAAGGATGGTGGATAGAGGATGGTGGATAGAGGATGTAGGATGGAGGATGGTGGATTGGGGATGGGGGATGGAGGATGGTGGATAGAGGATGGAGTAACGGGAGCAATGGAGCAACGGGGGAAATGAGAGTAACGGGAGAAGTGGTAGCAACGGGAGTAACAGAAGCATCGTGAGAAACAGGAGCAACGGATCAACGGGAGCAACGGAAGAAATGGGAGCAGCAGGAGCAACGGGAGAAACAGGAGCAATGGATCAGCGGGAGAAATAGGAGCAATGGATCAACGGGAGAAACGGGAGCAACGGGAGTAACAGGAGTGATGGAACAACGTGAGCGTAGCCACGGTACGCGGCTAGTAATTTATTAAAGTAAACTGGAGAATTGGATTTTACATGAAAAATACTTCGACTTAATGGCTGCTTGCAGTTTATATGTGTTCCGAAAAATTAATGTACACATTTTTTAAGAACTTTTGTATGGTGGCTATATGAATGACTCGCTCGATTTGCTTCATATCCATTCTTTTTGGTACAACTATTGGAAAATAAACGTATGCTAGATAATCTAGTAAGGTCTAAGTAATGCTGAAGTTATCCTCTAATACTCGTGAACATATCAGTTCAGTTCAAAAAGGGGCACAGCATTAAGAACCGTCACGCTCACTAGGCATTAGGCCCTAGCGTATTTTAATAAGATTACTCAATAGGGACACAACAATTTTGTATTTTAATAAAACACAGAATGATTGAGATAATTTCAAAACGTTGCTCGTTCGTGAACTTCCCCATGATAAAAATGAAAACCTTGACTGACGTTTTGACATTGACAGACCAGCAAAATTGTATTAAAAAACAAAGTTGTTATGTACCTATTGAATAACCCTTTACGAGGTCTGTTCAGAAAATAAACGAACATATTGAATTACGCGCCAACGAAGATATTTAGTGATATGTGGTTGACAACACTGCCTTGCTCATTACCTCCTTTGTAACCACGTAGTTTTAGATTGTTGATATCGCGTTTATTTTTCGTGAAATTGTGATTTGAGTGCAACGTTTTAAAGTGTTAATGCCGATATTTGAAATGTGTGATTTTCTGGACAACGATGCAAAAATTTTGCGTGAAACTTGGGAAAACTTTTACAGAAGCGTTTCAACTTTTGAAACAAGCTTACGGAGATGATGGTCTGAGTCAGACGCAATGTCACGAATGGTTTTCACGATTTAAAAGTGGTCGTCAGTCAATTGAAGATGATCCTCGACCAGGAAGCCTATCCACTTCAAGTGATGGCTCACACGTTCAAAAAATCAACAATCTAGTGCATGCAAATCGCCAATTGACTGTCAGAGAAATTGCAGAAGAAGTAAGCATCTGAACTGGGTCATGCCATGAAATTTTGAGGAAAACAACTCATGGTTCTTGCACCACGACAACGTGCCCGCACACCCAGCTTTGTCAATTCGTCAGTTTTGTGCCAAAAATGGGATGACTATCCTCCCGCAGCCTCCTCACTCGCCAGAACTGGCTCCTTGCGATTTCTTCTTATTTCCGAAATTAAAATCAGTACTGAAAGGACGCAAATTCGTCACAGACCTTAAGGGCTATCTCAAAGGAAGCTATCCAGGACTGCGGTGCAGGTTACTATGCGACTGACAACCTAAGCAATTACCAGGAGGCTATTTGAAACTTTCCCCAGGAGGTTTAATAGGGAAAAATACTTAAATCGGTTTTATCCCGACTATGTTTAAAGCTTATAGAAGTGAAAGTGAACTCCAAATCTCAATATACTCAGAATTCGTGAATATGTATACATCCACTTTACACACCCTTAGGGGTTGGATATCGAAAAATTTTGAAGAACGCTTCTAGACGCTTATATAAATAGCCCGCAGAAATAAAATTGCTTTGATAGCTGGACATGTCTAAAAGTTTTAACGAAATTCGTGAAAAAGTGAATTCCCGGACATTTTTTTTACTCAACCTCTGAACGACAATAAAAATCTTTTTTTTTTGCTTTAATTACTCTAATGGCACATCTACATATACGTACTAAGTTTCAACTTTCAAGCATAAGCCGTTTCTGAGATATAAAAAACCAACCCTCACCCACGCACCTTGATACCCCTATCAACAATTTGTTTCTAGGATGTCTCTATAGTGGCTCTATATAATTCTAAATTTTTACTTTCTATTCATTACGGTTTTCGAGAATTAAAAATCAGAATTTTTTTCCTTTCTACTCCCTTTCACCATCACCCCCAACACCCACACCCCCAAAATTGTTTTCTACTAGAGGTCTACCGACCCCAACTCCTGTAAAATTTTCAAGATCATATCTGGTTCGGTTCTCGAGATATAAACATAGATTTTTTTAAAAATTGCTGTACCCCCACTTTCGTGCTCCACCTCCCCCCTCAAAAAATTTACTTTCAGTAGACTCCTCTTGTGATCCCATATACAGAAACGAAATTTTATCTTCCTGGTGTAATTGGTTCGGTAGATATTGTAATTCAAAGTTTTTCACCCCCCACCCCGACGCCCCACCACCCCCCTTAAACATTTTAGGCCTTGTCTAATCTTGAAGTATCCCTAAGGACAACAACAAGGTTTCAATCTTCTGACATCAATTGTTCAGGAGATATCGATTTTAGAATGTTTCAATCCCGTCTTTCATGCGTTAAAGACTCATTTCCCCCCCCCCCCCCCACTTCCACACTCCTTAACCAATATCGACCTTTTTTTTGCAATTGAGTCCATTATCATAGTACTACATAAGTTCCAAGTTTCAGCCTCCTAGCATAAGTGGTTCCTGAGATCTAGAAACCAAAATTTTTCGCCTAAAACGCTCCCCTCTCCACTCCCCTTGTACCTCCACCCCTCGTAGGGGTTCACCCAATCTACCCTACCTAATTTCAATTTAATATCTCAACGGGTTTGGGAGCTACGCGCCTTCAAACGATTTTGCGTATGGCGTACGGCGGACGGCGTCCAGACGGACATTTTTTTTTTTTGCTTTTTTGGGGCTTACTAGTCCTAAAACGTGAAAATACAAAATTTCAGGGTAGCAAATTTTTTTGAAATTTCAGGTCGATCACAATACTTTATTATTAAAAAATAATAACGTAAAATTCGTCAGCATTTTGCAATATGAATCACTTCAACAGTTTATTATGTCAGGTATATCTCAATTAAATTTTGGTTGGTGTCTTGGCTTAGCTTATGTTGTCTTAAGACTGCTGACAAAGCTAACGAGCGAGTAAACATTTTTTCTCTGACAAAAAAGGCAAAATCTTGATTTTCTAATGTAAATATAACGAAATTATTTTTTTGAGATGATATCCATGCAAACTTGAATAACATTTTCCATAACATAGCGAACTTGACCAAATAGCTCAACTATTTAATGCCAACTATTCGAATACGTCCTTAATATCCAGAAATTCAATTTACTTTATTCATTAAACAACCGAAATAAATATTTTAGTTTCGCTGCTAACCGCTTTCAAAAGAGTTCGTAACTCCTGTTCAATTAGATACGAGTACAAATTTTTCAAAGACTTTTGTATGCTGGCTACTACATACATATTTGGTCTATTTAGGAGATATTTGGTAATCAATGAGCGCCATTATTAGAGGTTGTCATGTAAAGATGTTAATTACAGGGTCTTAAGATCTTTCGAAAGGCATTAATTAAGTAACTCGTACTTGTTGGTCCTTGTTTGTTGACCACGTTCATGCAGAAGCGAACCAAACAAAAATTGGACGGTTGACTTCGAAAATACCTCTTTCGGTGCCGCACCAGCGTCCTCGATTTTGTCGTCTCTAAGACCATAACCTTTAAATTTACTGATCTTATCAAACTAAAGCTGAGACAATTGAACCGTTTATTGAAATGGAGGAAAAGGTACTACACAAAATGTTACATAATTTGATCTTCAAGAAGCTATTAAAAACAGAAATTTTTCACGTCAAGTTTCTCGAGTTCAGTGTTCACTTTTCTCGCACTTCTATTAAATCTTGCAAAACTCTGGAAAACTTGATGTAATGTCCTGTTCACGGCACAAATACAACAATTGTAAACATGCCCGTTCCTTCCTTACTTTACTTCCAATTACGGTGTAAACATAGTCCTCATTTCAAGCCCATTATTCTCTTAGTATCACGCA
This sequence comes from Beris morrisii, assembly GCA_951812415.1. Classification (NCBI taxonomy): domain Eukaryota; kingdom Metazoa; phylum Arthropoda; class Insecta; order Diptera; family Stratiomyidae; genus Beris; species Beris morrisii. The sequence continues at coordinate 92,704,374 of OX638313.1, read as the reverse complement.
TCTCTAATTACCTTAACAATAAACATAACATTACCGACCAGTACTAGCTGTACTCCATTTCTTTCTCAAAAGCCCTTTAAGTGAACAATTAATATCTGCATCGTACCATTGTGAGCCGCACTTTAGTCCCCGACGTAATGTAGGACCAAGTGCATCATGAAATACTTACGGCCTCAAAGTTCGAAGGAAGAGAAACGAGTACGACAAGAAGGAAGAGAGTAAGACCAAGTGAAATACTAATGACAACAACTGCACTGAAACTTAACATCCTTGCGTATGAATAATAGCAGGATACTAAACATCCTTGCCGTGTTGTAGTCGCCATAGCTATAAGTAACATCCATGTCGTACTTCCTCCTTATTTTCAGACTCTTTTTCAACTTTTGCCAGTTTTAGCTCATTTCGGTCATCGCAGGGTTTCAGAAGAGTCTGAAACTGCTTTTAATTATTTCGAACATGAAAAGAACAAAATTTGTCCTCTTGCCCTTAAGTTTTTCACTTTTTGTTCGAAATAAACGTTGAAAACAGGAGAAGAAATCTCAGCAGTGTTTATTCAATGAAATTAGTTTGAAAACACCAAGTCAAGCTCATTTCTACTGTCTTCGCTTCAAGTGAACTTAAATCAAATTTTAATGAGGAATTTCATCTAAAAACTGTCCAGAGGGAAAAATCTGGTCGCAACTTTATTATTTTTTCGGAAGAAGTCCGAAACGTGTTTAATGCTGAGACTATACGACTGACAACCTAAAAAATAACGTTGTAAATAGCCTCCTGGTTATTGAAAAGTGGTAAGGTAAAAGCAAATTTGATCTCATTAAAGCTAAACTATTTTCGGAATTCGTGAAAACTAGAACAATACCTTACAACTACAGGTGGTTTAATATCGAATAATGCTTTAACCGGGTTTTCTCGTTTATATTTAAAGCCTTTACAAGTAAAAGTGAATTCAATATTCGATATATCATCTAATGAGACCTAAGAAATATATCGGAATTCGTGAAAATTTACACAATCACTTTCCGCCCCCCTTAGGGTTTTTTTTACCGAATAATTTGGAAGATGCTTATATTAAGAGTCCGCAGAAGTAAAATTAATTTGATAACGCGACATGTCTGAAAGATTTAACGAAATTCATGAAAATGTGGAAAAAAACAATTCTCACGGACATATTGTTACTCCACCTCTGTAAGCCACTAAAAATCTGTACTTATTTTTTGCTTTAAATACTCCTGTAGTACTTCTACATATACAGTGTCGGAAAAAAGTTTGGAAACATGGTCTCTACAGTTCTGAGCACTGAAACCGAATTCCTTGCACTTACACTTATGAAACTTTGCATAGAATTGCAGTGTCGCATTTCTTTTTAATCTTTAAAAGGATATTTGATTATGGCAACTCTAAAAAAAATTGTGACGACAGTTTCGAATATGTCTGGTAATACTCGCGGAAAAAAGTATGGAAACACTCCGGTTTTGGTTACCAAAAAGTTAATTAGAAGCGTTTACTTTGAAATTGAATGTCATTTGTAGTTATTTGGTGTGCGACTGTATTATTTTACCCCAATTAAAGCTTTTTTTTATAAAAATATAATTAAAAATGCCGAAGTGTAAGTTGTACTCAACAGATTTGAGGAAGAAAATCGTTTCCATGTACAATAACGGAACAAAACAAATTCAAATTTCACAAATACTTAATGTACCAAGAGGAACAATTTCGAAGATTATTAAAAACTTTCATAAGCGAGGGACAGTCGAGTGTGGTCCTTGTGGGCTATTTAGATGGACGTTACTGTGTCCAGCTAAATGGTACACAAAATATTGACAGTCATATTTTAAATTGGACCCGTTAGGTCAAAAAACATATACAATGATTTTTGTTAAATGCACTTAGCATTATAGACCGACCGTTAGGTCAAATAATGAAACAATAGAATCATGTTAAAATGCATTGGGAAGGATAGTACCACGAATTATATTTATAGACGTAAATTGGTTAGTATTTAGAAAAATAAATTATTGTTGAATTAGAAGTCGCAGCGATAGGTCGCATTTTATTTATCGGTACAACCGAACCGTCTTTCTCGGGCGAGTTGCAAGTTCACGCAAAGACCCCACCAGCTCTTCTTAGGGCTTGCAGAAAAGAGTAACCGATTGACATCAGTTCTTGTCAGAACTGATGCCACAAGTATAAAAGAGTATTAGCACTCACCGCCCATTTCAGGGTCAGAGCAAAAGCGCTTTTAAGTGCTAAAAAGAACCCAGACCCCACTCGCTCCTGGATACAGGCGCTAGGAGAACTCAGCCGGACCAGCGCTCGGGTCCTAGATGTCGGACACCGGCAGTAGTTTTGGGCACACCTGTGCCTTTGGTGTAGCGAGCCAAATCCTGGTTCGCCTACAGTCCTAAGTCAGGAAGGCCTAGAAAAACAACAACCACCTCCGATCGCATAGTTCAAAGGATGTCTAAACGAAATCCAGAACAAACGGCCACTGTGACAACGGCGAGTTAAAGAACAGAGGTATTTCAGATGTGACAGATCAGACAATTAGAAATAGATTGAAGGAAAGTGGCGTCTTTGGAAGATCTCCACTGAAGAGGCCACTCTTATCAAAAGCAAATATAACAAATAGACTAGCATTTACAAAAAAACACATTCTTTAGACTACAAGCAAATGGAATACAGTTCTGTGGAGTGATGAATGTAAGTTTCAACTATTTAGAAGCGATGGAAATCATTACGTTAGAAGATCAAGGGGTGAAAGATACAATGTGAGGTATCAATTACCAACAGTTAAACATGGTGGAGGATCGGTAATGGTTTGGGCATGTTTTTCACATTCTGGAGTTGGACCAATTTTTCGGATAGACGGGATAATGGATCGGTATCGGTACTTGGTAATATTGCAAAACAATATGTTTTCATATGCTGAAGAAGAAATGCCGTTACGTTGGATTTTCCAACAAGATAACGATCCGAAGCATTCTTCCCGTTTGGTGAGGGATAGTTTCCAACGGGGAAAAATTAGTGTTATGGAATGGCCATCACAATCCTCAGATCTTAATCCAATTGAACGCCTATATGGGAACATGTAAAGCGGAAAATTCGAAATAAAAAAATTTCTAATAAGAACGCACTGTGCGATGAAATTATTAGTGAGTTGAAAAATATCCCGGCTTTATTTTGTGAAAAGTTGATGGACTCAATGGAGAGGAGGTGCAAGGCTGTACTGAAAGCAAAAGGGAGAAGTACTAAATACTAAGAAAAAACATGTTACTTCCTTTAAATAAACTTTAATACTATGAAAGAAATATGTGTTTCCATACTTTTTCCGCGAGTATTAACAGATATATTCGAAACTGTCGTCACTATTTTTTTCAGAGTTGCCATAAACAAATATCCCTTTGAAGATTAAAAAGAAATGCGTTTCATAGGTGTAAGTACAAGGAATTCGATTTCAGAGCAATGATTGTAGTTTGAGAGACCATGTTTCCAAACTTTTCTCCGGCACTGTACGTACTAAGTTTCAACTTTCTAGAATTAGCCGTTTTTGAGATATAAAATCAACAATTTTAAAAATTTGTTCTAGGATACCTCTATACTGGCTCTATATCAGGGCCGTAGCGACGGGAGGGGGTTTTAGGGGTTCAAACCCCCCTCCCCTTGTGAATCTAAATCTACCGAAAAATTTATCACCTTACAAATGCAAATGCGTTCCTGTAAGATTCAGATTTATCACATTTTACGTATTAGCTGATGGATCTTATTATTTTGTATAGGTATTTCTGATAGGACAGCATGTGGTTGTTTTATCCGATTGTTTTCCTGCTGTACACCTGTATTTGGTTCAAAATTTTCCCAATGGGTTCGATTCTATTCTATTGTTTTTGTGTTGATCAATTTCGTCGCGGCATTTCTAGGAAACCAACTCTTCTTTCGGTGTACTACTATCACGTGTTCGGCATTTGTTTTTCCGTTTTTCAGAGAAATTTTGATTTTCCGGGTACTTTTTGTTGGATACTCTTTTGGACAGTTCATAATTTGTAACTGGAAGCCAGTGGTCTTGATTTATTTTTGATTAGAGTTGAGATGTCGCTTCGTATTAAGTGCTTAGTTTTACTTAGAGCTTTGTTGGTGCTTAGTGTAAAATTTGTGTTTAGTTTTCTTATTAAAGTTTTTCGTTAATGCTTAGTTTGATTTTTGCAATTTCGTTTTACGCTCAGTTTTTATTGCTTTTACTTTATTATTTTTTTTTACTTAGTGTTGCATTTTCTTATGCTTAGTGCTTGGTTTAGTTTGCTTAGTGCTGAACTTACTTACTTACTTTCTTTTGCTTAGTTTTATGGTGCTTATTTTTCCTTGCGTAAAGCTAGTATTACACTGTTTGACCAAGTGGTCCAATTGCAGTAATAAGAAATGCGAAATAGCGAATTGGACCGAGCGGATACTGTGAGATTAATCGGAATTCGATATTTCGCATTGCTTATTACTGCAATTTGACCACTTGGTCAAATAGTGTAATACTAGCTTAAGTGAAGTGTTTACTTTACTTTGCTGGGTGTTAACTTTTCTTGCTTTTTCCTTGTTTAGTTGTAATCATTGCTAAGTGCTTAGTTTTGTTCATTGCTTAGTTTTTTGTTTTATCATTGCTTAGTCCTTATTTCCCGCTATAATTTGAGTTCCCTTTTAAATTTAAATTTATAAATTTTCAAATAGTCTTCTGTTTTCATTTAAAGTGCGTTTTTCGTTTGTGGAATTTGTTGGAGTTTGTTGTAGTCTTGGATATTTTTGTGAAATGAGTTTACTAAAATGGCTGAAGCTGGAGCCACCATCACAAAAATGCAATTCCACGGGTAACTGTAAGTCGATGTTCTCTTTTACCCTTTAATATTATTGTATTTTCGAGAAGATCAACAGGATTGTGGAAACGAGGGTCTGAACCTTAATACTCCCGAGGAGCCCTCACTGATTCCTTCAATTGTTTGTACCTCTACAACTTCAGGTAGTAGCGAGCTTGATGACATCTCAAATTTATTGAGAAATGCAAGCGATTCAAATCGAGTCGAAAGTTTCACTCGAATAAAGTACCCATCTGTTAATTACAACTTTCCTGCCTCCGGTGCTCGCAAGTTGAAATTTCAGTATTCGTGGTTTGATCGATGGAAATGGCTAGCGTACTCTAATACTGAAAATGGAGCCTTTTGTAAATATTGCGCATTTTTTGGAACTAAAATAGGCGGTTCTGGTTCGCAGCCTCTTGGTATTACATAAAAGTAATATATGCATTTAGTTTTTAGCGTAACATATTGTTACATGTAAACCTGGCAGCCGCGCAACCGTGCAACTCGATCGTTTCACATAATGAAAACAACAACAACCGAATACCTAGTTGCAAAATAGCCCAATCAGAAACCTAGCTGAAGATAAGCCGAAACAACACGATTGTATCTCTCTTCTTATCGAATGCTCTTTAATGTACTAGAACCCTGTACATAAACCACTGAACGAAGGTCAAAATCGAAGGCTCTGAAGCTTTCGAGAAGATTCCACAACTGAACGAACGTTCAAGTACACCGGTGAACATTCAAGACTGCAACCGCCTAGTATATAAGCAGGTGAAGCGTTCAGCGAAGGGACAGTAATTTTGATTACGGCGACTGTGACAGACAGCGGGTACACGCGATCGTGTTGAGAGAGAACGAAAGTGAACGAGTCAAGCGATATATGGAATAAGCGGGAAGTGCTGCCATACAGTGCGAATATTCTGTGAATTAATAGTGCGATTAAATAAATTATCACTTATTTTTATTTTAACCGAATTGTGTTTCACTTGAAATCCCGGCGAACCCCTAGCTCGCAACAATTGGTGTCAGAAGTGGGATTTCAAGGATTAATTCGGGTTGAAATCGCGAGTGGAAAAAGTGAAATTAAAATTCTCGAACAGACAAAGTGAGAATTTTATGCGCTGTGAAGTGAAGTTAAAATTCTCGAACGGACAGGGAGAATTTTGTAAAATCGAATATTCTCGAGTGCTCTAGCGAGCGGTAACTTTAATTAGTGAAGTGGAAAGTTCTCATACGGACAAAAAGAGAATTTGAATCGCGGAAAATCTCTAACGGACAAATAATCGATAGTGAAAATGCCGCGTTATTTAAAAGACTTAAAACTAATGGAGCTGAAAGAAGAGCTCGGTAGACGCGAATTATCTACAGTAGGGAACAAGTCTGAACTTGTCAGCCGAATGATCGAGGTACTGGAGGCTGAGGGTAAAGACGCAAACAGTTTCGAGTTCCCAATCGAAGAAGCTCGTGCAGGAAGTGGTGAGGAGAGTTTTGGTACACCAGATTCTCTGTCGCAGTTAATGCAGCAAATGATGAACAAATTAGATCAACAGTCAACGGACCTCAGCCAGAAAATGGACCAACAAAGCCAGAAAATGGACCACCAAAGTCAACTATCAGCAGACCTCTCAGCAGATCTCAGTCAGAAAATAGACCAAACTTCAACATACATTAACCAAAAACTAGAACAACAATCGACAGACCTCAACCAGAAGTTAGATCAGACATCAACAGACCTTAACGAGAAGCTAGACCAGACTTCAAAAGACCTCAACCAAAAATTGGAACAGCAAGCGAAAGATCTAAAAGAAGATCTAAATAATAAAATAGACACCATGGGTAAAATAATCGAAGAAAATCTGGAGACGAAACTTCGAACTTTTGAAGATCAAATAACGGAGAAGACATCAGCGATTGTTGAAGAAGTTGAACGTCTAAAAAGGGACTTTGATAACGTGAAAGCAACTGGAGTCATCAAAACAGAACACGTTACGCACAAAGATCTCAAAGCTCCGATCTTCGATGGACAAACACCGTGGGCTATCTACAAGACCCAACTTGAGGCTGCCGCGAGAAATAATCATTGGAATGATTTGGAACGAGGAACGGCTTTGATATTGGCGCTAAGAGGTCCACCAGCAGAGGTTCTTCAAACAATTCCTCAAGAGCAACAGCAAGATTTTTCGACATTGGTACAGACATTGGATCTTCATTATGGCAGTGACCACATGCGAGAGATCGACAAAACACAACTTTACAACCGAAGCCAAAAGACTGGTGAAACGCTTCAAGAGCTGGCGCGCGATATTGAGCGACTTACACTATTATCGCTTCCCAATGCACAAACAGAGCAACGCAACGATACAGCTGTTTTCGCATTTAACAATGCTGTACAGGACAAAGAGCTGCAGCAGGCGTTAAAATTGGCAGGAAAGAAAACTATTGGCGAAGCCTTAGTATATGGGCTTACATTTGAAGCTGCCAAGCAAAGCTCGCGAAATAACTACCGAGTTCGAGAAATAACGGAAGAGTGTGTATGTCAGAGGGCCGAATACACCAAACGGAGCGAAGGATCTGGTGCACCCCGGTGTTGGAATTGCGGACAGGCAGGACACTTAAGACGCGACTGCCGAAAGCCAAGAAAAGCTACAAACTATTGTTCCGGCTGCGCTGCTTAACAAAAGGGAGAACGAGGCGAACCGTCACGAGAGCACGCTTCGCATAATGAGAGTCCGGGAAACGAGTAAAAGCCAACTTCATGGGGCAGAAGTTGGCTGGTGGAATCGACGCCCCCGGAACCATCATCGCAGTTTCTCGACTACATCGTGGTGAAAACGATTTATGCATGAGTGGTCGAGTCGGAAAATTAAACTGCATAATGACAATTGACACTGGCGCAACACGATCAGTGCTAAGATCTGATCTCGTAGACCGTACTTGGCTTCACAACACCAAGAAGTACACACTTCGCACAGCTACAGGAGAAACTACTACAGTTCATGGAGAAATAGCTCGTGACATACAGCTTGGAGATTTGACATTCTCGCATGTATTCGTGGTAGCTGATATTACCGATGAGTGTATTCTTGGAATGGATTTTCTGAAACCACACGGTATCCAGCTGGACTTGGGACAACGAATAATGAAGTGTCGAAATATCGAAATCCCAATGGAAATAACATCCTCCAACACAACCAAGCTGCGAGTTATATTGTGCGAAGATGCGGATCATCGGAAAATGTTATTTGGGCAGACCTCGATGGTGATCCCGGGAACCACCGATTCTACCTCATCGAACCAGTAACGACACCGGCATTGCGAAATCTAATATTAGGGAAAACGCTAGTGAAGAGAAATGAGAAGATGATTGTACCAATAAGAGTGCTCAACGTTTCGGACAGCATTACCAGCGTAAAGAAAGGAGATGTAATTGGCAGTTGCAAACCAATCTCGGCGGTGACGAGCATAGACACTGAAGGACATGACGCAGCCTCTAAAAAGAGTTCAAGAAGGAAGAATAATGTAACATCAGCAGTTCTTCAGTCAAGCAACCTTAGAGGATCTCAACACAAGCAAGCAGTGGAACTGATCGAAAGATTCAGCGACGTCTTCTCCACCGGTGATGACGACTATGGCAGAACAAACCTAGTGAAGCATCGTATAGACACCGGAAGTGCTACACCGATACGTCAACCCCCAAGAAGAGTACCACTAGCGAAACAAGGAGAAGTGAATTCAATGGTCAAAACCATGGAGCATCAGGGAATAATCGAAGAATCAAAGAGTCCGTGGATATCGCCAGTGGTGCTGGTTAAGAAAAAGGATGGCAGTACCCGATTTTGTGTGGACTACAGACAATTAAATGATGTTACGAAAAAGGATAGCTATCCACTACCTAGAATCGACGATATCATCGACACCCTGACAGATGCTAAATGGTTCTCAACGTTGGACCTGAAAAGTGGATACTGGCAAGTGGAAATAGACGAAAATGATAGAGAGAAAACAGCATTCTCTGTCGGCAGCGGACTGTGGCAATTCATCGTAATGCCGTTTGGCCTGTGCAATGCTCCAGCTACGTTCGAAAGACTAATGGAATTTGTTTTGCGTGGCCTTAGTTGGAAAACTTGTCTCGTTTACCTGGATGATGTGATCGTTATCGGCAAAACCTTCGAGGAGCATCTGAAAAATCTACAGGAAGTCTTTTAGCGACTGCAAGCGGCAAAATTAAAGCTGAGTCCAAAGAAGTGCACTTTGTTTAGTGCAGAAGTAAAGTACTTGGGTCACATCGTTTCAGCCGATGGTGTAAAGACGGATCCAGAGAAGATACTGGCAGTGAAAAATTGGCCTACTCCGAGTGATAAACACCAGCTGCGTAGCTTCCTAGGATTAGCGACATATTACCGTCGATTCGTAAAAGACTTTGCCAATACGGCAAAATGTCTTTATCAGCTAATAGAAAAGGGAAAGACATTTACTTGGAATCAACAGTGCCAGGAAGCATTCGAGAAAATAAAAGATCAGCTTTGCGACTCTCCAGTTCTGGCGTATCCAAAACCAGGTCATGGTTTCATCATAGACACTGATGCCAGCAATGTGGGTATCGGCGCAGTACTATCACAGGAGATCAACGGGCAAGAGAGAGTGCTATCATATTACAGCCGAGTACTCTCAAAATCAGAAAGGAACTATTGCGTAACTCGCCGAGAGCTATTGGCCATTGTAGAAGCTACAAAACATTTCCACAAATATCTCTACGGCCAAAAGTTCCTTCTTCGAACAGATCACGCATCGCTTAAATGGCTACTTCAGTTCAAGAATCCCGAGGGCCAAGTAGCAAGATGGATAGAAAGGCTGGAATCCTACGATTTTGAAATTGTTCACCGAAGAGGGAGAATTCACGGTAATGCTGACGCGCTCTCCCGTCGTCCTTGTCCACCAAACTGCAAGCATTGTCACCGCGTAGAAGAAAAAGAAGTCGGAGAAACCATTCAACGAATAACGACCGAACCAAAGGATGGATGGAATCAGCAAGAACTGGAAGATGCCCAACGAAAAGATCTAGATATTTCACCGATCATGGCATGGAAGGACAAAATGGAGCGGCCTGAGTGGAAAGACATCTCACAATTCAGCGAAACTTTAAAGAGTTATTGAGCGCAATGGAAATCCCTCCACCTAGACGGTGGGATATTAAAACGGAAATGGGAAACCGCTGACGGAACATCGAATCTCATGCAAATCATCGTCCCGCATTCTAAGGTCGAGGAAATTCTGAAGGAATATCACGAAGGTACTTCCGGTGGACATTTAGGTATAAATAGAACTTTGGCAAAGATACGAGAGAGGTTCTATTGGATCCATCTCCGAGATGACGTCGAAAATTGGTGCCGTATGTGTACTACCTGTGCATCGAGTAAAGGCTCGCAGCGCAGATCAAAGGGAGAAATGCAACAATACAACGTGGGAGCTCCATTCGAGAGAATTGCTGTGGATATTGCTGGACCATTTCCGGAATCAGAAAATGGTAATCGCTACATTCTTGTGGTCATCGATTATTTCAGCACGTGGCCCGAAGCTTACGCAATTCCAAATCAAGAAGCAGTTACCGTCGCAGAACAAATTGTTACCAACTGGGTGAGCAGATTTGGAGTTCCACGTGAACTACACTCCGATCAAGGTCGCAACTTTGAATCTCAAACATTCAAACACGTGTGTCAAATGCTGGGAATAAATAAAACGAGGACAACTCCACTACATCCACAGTCCAATGGAATGGTGGAACGTTTCAATAGAACTCTGAATTCGAACCTATCCAAACTCGTCAGCGAAAGGCAACAGGACTGGGATCAAGACATTCCCCTATTTTTAATGGCCTACAGAACATCGGTACACGCAACAACAGGAGAAACTCCCTCCCGAGTCATCTTCGGAAAGAACATTCGAGTCCCCGCGGAATTAATGTTTGGAGTGCCACCAGACCAACCGACCCATCCAAAAGATTACGTATCGGATCTTCGACATCGACAACACACAATTTACAACCTGGTCAGAGATAAAATTAATTTGGCGACCGATCGGATGAAGACGAGGTATGATCAACGGGCGAATTCATCAGGATTCCAAGAGGGCGATTTAGTTTGGCTATACAATCCCAAACGACAGAAGGGCAGGTCACCGAAGCTACAGCGCAATTGGGAGGGACCTCACCAAATCATCAACCGGTTAAATGATGTTGTGTACCGTGTTCAGTTGCATCAAAAACCACGTACTAAAATGAAAGTGGTACACCTCGATAGACTAACGAAGTACCATGGCGCCCCTGACGAGGGGATCGACTCTGTTCGGGACGAACAGGAACTAAGGAGGGAGTAATGTTACATGTAAACCTGGCAACCGCGCAACCGTGCAACTCGTTTCACATAATGAAAACAACAACAACCGAATACCTAGTTGCAAAATAGCCCAATCAGAAACCTAGCTGAAGATAAGCCGAAACAACACGATTGTATCTCTCTTCTTATCGAATGCTCTCCAATGTACTAGAACCCTGTACATAAACCACTGAACGAAGGTCAAAATCGAAGGCTCTGAAGCTTTCGAGAAGATTCCACAACTGAACGAACGTTCAAGTACACCGGTGAACATTCAAGACTGTAACCGCCTAGTATATAAGCAGGTGAAGCGTTCAGCGAAGGGACAGTAATTTTGATTACGGCGACTGTGACAGACAGCGGGTACACGCGACCGTGTTGAGAGAGAACGAAAGTGAACGAGTCAAGCGATATATGGAATAAGCGGGAAGTGCTGCCATACAGTGCGAATATAATTCTGTGAATTAATAGTGCGATTAAATAAATTATCACTTCTTTTTATTTTAACCGAATTGTGTTTCACTTAAAATCCCGGCGAACCCCTAGCTCGCAACAATATTTTATAATTCAATAGGCCAACTAGTAGTCAAACCTTTTTCTAATTGGAAAAAAGCTGTTGAAGAATTTAACCGCCACATGGGGTTGAAATACCACCAAAATGCCATAATAAACCACAAAGAGCGCATAAATATTGCAAATAAAATAAAGGAACCGATCTCGCATCAATTAGATAAAAGGCTTAAAACATTGATTGCTGAAAATCGTGAAAAATTAACTCCCATAATAGAAACCGTAATTCTATGTGGCCGGCAAAATATTGCCTTAAGAGGCACAAAAGGTTGGGGTCAGTTGAAAGTAGTAACGCATTCTGTTTTTGATTGGGAAAATAACGAGGGCAACTTTCGTGCCATACTTCGTTTATATAGTAAGAGCAATGATACATTGAGGAGACATTTAGATAATTCTGCTAAAAATGCAATGTATCTCAGTCCTACAGTCCAAAATGAGATACTTGACAGTTGTCACAAGATTTTATTGCGCAGAATAGTTAAGAAAGTCAACGAAAGTCAGGGCTTTACTGTTTTGGCTGACGAAACTGCAGATATTGCAGGTAAATTTTATTTCAAAAAAATACCAAAAATACTTTTTCTTTGCATTTTTTTAGGAATAGAACAACTATCTCTTTGTGTCCGATATGTTTCATCAACTAGACCATTTATTATAAAAGAAGAATTTTTGGAGTTTATTGCAGTTACTGAAACAACAGGGAAAAGCTTAGCAAAGACGATTATAACCAGTTTAAAGCAAACCGGTATTAACTGTGAATACATGTTTGGTCAAGGATACGATGGTGCTGCGTCTATGAGCGGGCGTTTGCAAGGAGCACAAGCTTACATTTCTGAAGAATTTGACCTTGCTACATATGTACACTGTGCGTCACATTCTTTAAACTTAGCAATTTCGAATTCGTGTGATATAAGCAGCATACGTAATGTGTTTAGAACATTGAAATCAATTTACAATTTCTTTAACACACCAAAACGTCAATTGATTTTACTGGAGTGTATTGCAAAGTATCCGTGCCCAGTGTTAAAAAAAAAAGTTGGTAAATGTTTGTCCTACCAGATGGGTAACACGAAACGAGTGTATTTTAACATACAAAGAACTGCAGAACGCAGTTATAGAAGCACTGTAAATTGCAGCTGAATTAAAAGATAGTGCTACTTCTTCAGCAGCATATCAATTACTTCGAACTATCAAAACAGTTGAATTCCAAGTCTCAATTCATGTAAGCGCTGATGTATTGTCTAGTACATTGCCACTAATTCAAAAACTTCAAGAAAAAAAAATTGACATGAAAAAGGCTATGCGCTTGTGTAATGCAGTCCAAGACCAGTTGATAGCGAAACGTGAAAAAGCTTATGAACACTTCAAAGAAATGTTCAATAAAGTAGAGGAAATATGTGCTGCAAATGAAATCAATTTATCCATTTCGAAAAGATACAATCATACTGATAACGTTGAGGACTACTACCGCATTACTATTTTTATACCATTCTTAGATGCAGCAATTCAAAACATGGAGTTACGCTTTTTGAAACATAATGAGCTCCTGTCGTCCTTCAATGTTATATTATCAAAAACCAACGACGATGAAAGTGCAAGAGTTTTGATCACGAAATATGCAAGAGTCCTACCCTGCCGTGGCAATATCAGCATTGGAGTTAGCGAAATTCAAATCTGGCAACGACTTTTGACTTCATTATCTACGCAAGCTCAAGAGAATGGCGAATGTTGGAACGTCGTAGATTTATTTAATGTAAGTATTGTATCACATAATTAATTAATTTTCTCATTTGGTGTCTAATGATTTACATATCCTGTTTCTGATTTCAGGAATGTGATCCTGATGCCTTACCGAATGTGAATCTTTTATTGAAGATATTGTGTACTTTGCCAGTTACTACGGCGACAAATGAAAGGTCATTTTCTTCTTTGAGACTAATAAAGTCATATTTAAGAAATGCAATGATCGAGAACCGATTAAACGGATGTGCATCCTTGAGCATTCACCGCGAACAGACCATAACAGCTAGTGAAGTGCTGGATGAGTTGGCCAAAAATAAAAGCGCCTACAATTAAACTGATGATGTTTTATTCTAATTTTATTATAATAAACAAAATTTAACCTTAGCCTCCTCTATGGCTTAAGTATATTTTATTTTAGGTATAAACCCCCCCCATGTAAATGTTCTGGCTACGGCCCTGCTCTATATAGTCGTAAATTTTTAGCTTTCTATGGTTTGCGGTTTTTGAGAAAATAATTTATTTCGTTCCACCCGCTCCGACCGTCATCCCGTTCAGAAGAACCACCAAAATTTGTTTCCCTGCTTGAAGTCTACAGGACCTAACTACTGTAAAATTTATAAGATCATATTTGGTACGGTTCTTGAGATATAAAAATAAAATTTTTTTAGAAATGGCTATCCTCCCACTTTCGTGCTCCACCTTCAAAAATTTTATATTCAATGGACCCCACATGTAATCCTACATACAAAAACCAAATTTTATCGTCCTGGTACAATTGGTTCGATATTGAAATCCAAAGATTTGTACCCGCCACCCCTACACCCCACCACCCTCTTAAAAATATTAGCCCTTGTCTAATCTCATAGTATACCCTAATACTATGTTCAGACTACGAGATTAACGCGTTTAAATCGAGTTAAACACGTTGAAAACACTTCCCGAACGCGTTTATGAAAATACGTAGCTACAACGCGTTTAACCGAAAACATGTACTGCGACCCTCGCGGAAATCGAAATAAACTTTAAAAGAAGCTATTTAATGCTGCAGAAACTCAATTTTGTGCTTGTGCAACGACTGCATTAGCTAATTAATTCAATATTCATTACTGCTATACAATCACTTGTGTTTCAAATAATTTAGAAACCATAAATTTCAAAACAAATCACGTCAAGCTGTCTTGTATCAAAATAAAACGAGTTGCCTAGTGTCATAGAGCTACTGGAGACGACAAGCCACCGGTTTTGTATAAAGTGCTTTGAAGCCAAAAACACGATGAGAAGTGAGACAAAACAGGGGCGTTGTTGTTGTTTTAGCGTGAGAGTGAGTGAGACAGAACAGGTTCGTTATGACAATTGTTGCTGTTTTGCGTGCAAGTGAATGCGACGACGTCCGCCTTCAACTCAATCGCTGCTTGTCATCTCCAGTATATATATCTCAATGCCTAGTGTGAACACTACTTTTTTAACTCGTTCAATTTCCTTACTTAAACGCGTTTAAAACGCATAGTCAAGTACAGGGTATAAGACAACTACATATTTTTATACTTCTGACATCAACTGTTCAGGAGATATGGATTTTAGAATGTTTCAATCCCAGCTTTAAAACGCTTCAAACACAATATTTCCCAATCCCCTCACCCCTCTTACCCACTCTCACACCCCACAACCCTTATCGCAAATTTTTTTGCAGCTAAGTCCACTATCATAATTCTACATAAGTTCCAAGTTTCAGCCTCCTAGCATAAGCGGTTCCTGAGATCTAGAAAGCAAAATTTCGTCTAAAACGCTGAAATGTTTAACTGATAAACTAACCATGCATTATACTAGATATTTAACTGTTTAACTAACCGGTATAGTTGCTGTATGTTCTCTTCTGAGCCATAACGCAATGACAACACTCTGCAAAGGCACTGTTACTGCTTCTAATATAATTCTTTAAGTCAAGGGTTACAAACTCAGGCCACAAACTGCGATTCGAACTCATTTTATAGGAACCAAACCGGGTAAAATGAAGGCTTTGAGTAGCTGTTTTTAAGAATACCGAATTGGGCTTAGGATGTTAGCCTTTAATACAAGAAGATCAAGGAGGGTAAAGAATCGGGCCGGATAATATTGCCATATCCGGCCCGATTCTTTATCCTCCTTGATCTTCTTGTATTAAAGGCTAACATCACTAGCAGGTGTTAGTACTTTTAGCGCTATTAAGATGCGATAACATGTAATAAGATCTACCAGAACAGAAAAGTAACATATAAAAAAATAACTACTGTCTGGTAGCTCTAATGTTATTTGTGAATTTGATAAGAATGTGAACAGAACACATTTGCTCAGTGTCAAATCCGATCGAGGTTCCAGCAATGGAACCTTTTGGAAGATGATGTTGTCATACCTCCTTGTCATACTTCCTATGCTGCTACCATTCATTGAAATGGGCAGTACCTTGGTATTCTGTAAGAATGTACCATAAATGGCTTGATGGATGCCTTCAAGATAAAGCACAAACCAGATGAATGAAGATTGTTCATAGACTGCCCTAGGTTGAATTTGAAAGCCGTTCTTTTGCACATTGGTAACACATTACCTTCAGTTTCGATTTGTCAAACAGTTAATTTGAAGGAATCATATGAACATTTAAAGCACCTTCTATTACTCATGGAATGTGCAGGACATCCATGGCAAATTTGTGGAGATTTAAAAGTTGTTGCCCTCGCGATTAGTTGTGTGAATGGGACATCCGTGACAAAATAGTGTACTGCGAAAAAAATTAGTGGCCTGAAACCAGATAATATAAACCTTGGGGTACATGGTGAACCATGTACCATGTTGGTCCATGGCAATTAAGTATGGAAAAGAATATCACTCAAATGCTCGGCACGGCACCTACGGCAAGCCTCGACCAGTTTGTCCAAATTTTTGATGACATCACGGCATAATTGCGCCTCAATTAGACCAATATTATTTGTTATCTCGCCCTTCAGTTGTTGAATGGTGGTGGGTTTATTGGCGTAAACCTTGCTTTTGAGATAACCCCAAAGAAAGAAGTCCAACGGAGTCAAATCGCACGATCTTGGTGTGCAATTGATTTCGCTGTTTCTGGAGATTACTCTCCCGGGGAACTCCTACTGCAATAAAATTCCATTGTTGCGTTGGCTGTGTAGCACCGTGTCGCACCATCTTGCTGGAACCACATGTCGTCGATGTCATAATCATCTAATATTGGCCACAAGAAGCCGGTGATCATGGCGCGGTACCGATCCCCGTTCACTACAGCTGGCAACTCTGTCACCAGCTGCATTTTCGAAGAAAAACGGGCCAATCACTCCATCAGCGCAAAATGCACAACACACTGTGACATTTTGTGCATGCATTGGTTTTTCAAAGGGTGCCTTTGGATTTTCATCAGCCCATATTCTGCGATTCTGCTTTTTAATGTTGCCAATGAGATGGAAGCCTTATTAGAAAAGAAAATTTTGGTCGCAAATTGTCAAGCAATTGGCGAATGTAAGCAATTGGCGAATGTAGGCAATTTGAACTACCAAAATGTCAAAACAGATGTCAAAAATTTTTTGACGTGTAAGCGTGGTTCACAATAAACTTCGGAACGAGTTATTTTAAGACCCTTTATAATCAAAATTTAAATTTTGATCAAAAAATATTAAATAATTCGAAAAACTGAACTAACTTTTAAATTTATGCCATCATGAGCAGCACCCCAAAATCCATATAAAACATACCTTACATGCAGGAACTTTTCAAAAAGTTCAAATTTGTTGCCTAGTGTTACGAGTATCTAAATATCATACGATTGGCTGATGCCTAACCTGATAGAGATATTTTTCAAATTTACTGTTCCATTTATCATTAAAACTCGCCACACTTTTGGAACAGCTCGTTAAATTATAGCAGCACTTGGTACATTAATGCCATTTAGGTGAGCAAAATAGGACGGCGTCCTCAATCGCCTCACCTCACAATTTTAACCAAATTTCACGATAATAACTTTCAGCCAATCCCAAAATTTATAATCGCAATTTCAGTGAACTGCTCGATAAAATTTCTTAGTTTCTTGTTAAATCGTTTTCTTCATATCCCAAAGGAAATTCCACTGAGCGGTCTTTTGCATTTCTTACCGAACCAAGTCTTGTGTAAATTATGGTAAGTTCAATTGAATAAATAAATTAATCGAAATTAGTCATAAATCTTGAAACAGTTTCGAACGAGTGGAGTGAACTAAGAAAATTACGACAAGAATAATAATGACAGTAACTTTTAAGTATTGTTGATCGAAAAAAATGCAGTAAAGAAATAATTGCTATTGTTTTCAGTACTATGGAGTACAATTTGCTTAAATTTGAAATTAGTCACATACTCGTATGTATGTTTAGATTAATTGTGACATTAAAAAAACTACGCGTATGTTACATTGCAGAAAAACCTTTTTTTGCAAATACTCCAAAACTTCAGTTCTATATCAACCAACATTCAATTTTCTAGTTTTAGCTACTCCTGCAATAAAAATAGCAGTGAAGTGTGCGGGGAGCAGAACGCACTGGACGTCTTCCATAGGGAGTAATAACGCTTATCAATATAGTAGTTTTCAATAATTGTTCTCCAAAATACTTTACATACAAAACTAAATAATCTAGATAAAATCTATCTAGTACAACTAGAAGATTGATTCATCACTTCATAAAATTTACATCTCATGGACTAACCACACCTCAGTCAACACTATCAGAAACTAACCTTACAGAACTGAAAATTTTAAGTGTACATACATGAATTAAGTTTTGATAAATGCCAGAATAAATTCCATTAAACTGATTTCGGACTTAAGCAAGTCAATACAAATTTTCAGTACTGAATACAATGAGAAATAAACTGGAATTCCCGAATTTTTGCTATCCACATATTTCTATGTGGTAATTTATTTTATCAGTACTGGATCGTAAATGCAGTAGCATTTACCAACTGGACCAGTTCTGTTTTTCAATACCGAAGCAGAACTGTAAAAAGTAATAATAATTTCTGGGGCGATTAGTATAAAGACAGGGCTTAATGCCATTTTCGATTTTTCTTTCATTTTATCAAAATACTTTTGAATTCTTAAAATTAGTACTGTATCAATATCTAATGCCGGTTTTCCACCAAACGGACAAAACATAAACATAACAAGAACTCGTGTCAAAAAAAAAAACAAATCTCCGACTTTTCACCAACTTTTTACAAACTCTTGTTTTTGTCGACTGTTTGCGAATCGTTTTCACTGTCGGTTTGGTTAAAACAGAGTTTTGAATTTGTTTGATTTGTGTTTTTGTTGTCTGTGTTTTCAAAAACATGAACAAAACAAAAACTCAACTAGTCCATTTGGTGGAAAATCGGCATAATTCAGAGAACGGTGAAATCTATTCGAATGATGCGCTCCTCGGTTCAAATGCGGATAGGTGTAAGTTTAAACAAATTTTTTTTATGTTTGTCTCTACTTATTTGAAGATGAAGAAGAAATTAATAAATAGAAAAGAAAATTAAGTAACCAATACAAAAAAAATGTTATAACATTAACAAAAACTATCCTTTTTTATAAAATGTCACCATTAATATACGCTGCATATATACCACATGCAGCTCTGCATTCATAATACTGAAGCGATATCTCCATTCAGTACTAAATGACTTAAGTTTAGCAAACTGGCATCAGAACGAGAAATGTTCAGACGGAGATTTTCAAGTTTCAGTACTGAAAGAAAAAATTGTTAGCTGGTTTACCGCGTTGCGGGTTCTTATAGACGGTTATCCCCTCTATAACCTAATACTGCGATGGAACTAGACTTTAATACAAATTGAATAAAGATTCGAGTTTCGGAACGTTCTGAAATGAAATCAGATATCTTTTATGCAGTTTCGTAAATATGAATGGATGAATGCAACACCAAACCCTGTAACGTCACTGTTACGCCCCTATGCAGTTTTGCCTACCTTAAAAATTAGATTTTTGAAATATTCTTCATGCAGCATAATGATTGGGGGTTTTGGGAGTTAAACAACCCCCACACCAGAAAGGATAATGCAACGAATAAGAAATTGTATATCAACGAAAGTGCTATAATTTATATAAAAAAAATTTGGAATCCGTATATTTGATTGAATTTGTAAGACTAAAATATGTAAAATGTTGCACACTATAATTTTTAATCATTTAAAAATATGAACAAAAACCGGTAAAATCAGAGTACTCCTTCGAAAAGATATCACACAAAGACCTTTAAAAATTAATGCCAGAACACGCCCAAACTAAGGATAACTCGGGAATACCTTCTTTTTAGATTAAAAGGGGAAGTTGGGTATACCATATTAATTACAATTTCTTTTTTAATTTAGACTTAAAGGAAAAATTCTAACTTTCCCACTGTCTGGAAAATGGAAAAGTTTCAACTTTCTAACAAAAGATAAGCCTTTTCTCAAATATGAGAATTCAAAAATTTACCTTGAAAGGTTTTTTTATTCTCATTTAGCATTTTCATATTAAGTGAAACCATTTCCTAATTAAACGAAACCATTTTTAAAAACATGAAACTATTTTTAAATGAAATCATTTCATAAATAATTTAAATCATTTTTAAGTTGGCATCTTCACAAATAAAACTCTGAGGGCCAATTTGTTTTCTAATTGTAGAGTTAAGTCTTAAGTCCGCGAAGAAAAAGAAATATATCGTATTTAAAAAAAAATTATTATCTGTCTGTCGGTCTGTATGTTGGAACTACTGAGCCGATTTTGATAAAATTTTGGATAGCTATAGAAAAGCTATAGGCTGCTTTATATCATCCTTGATTCACATTAGGACCTGGCTCCTATACAACACGTTACTAAGTATCGAAATTTTTCCAGAGTCACTGTACATAACCGGCATAACCATATGGCATGCAAGCGAGCATAACAATACAGCAGTGATTCTCAAATTGTTTCGTGAATGACCCAATTTTTTTTTAACCAGAGAATATCAAAGAAAACAACTGAATTACGTTTATCGTCAAGTTAAGCAGATTCTTAACCAGATCGGTTCGGAAAAACAGCCAACTCACAAGACTCAAATTTTTTTTTCTTTTTTTAATCATTGTGAGTTTTTTTTAGAAAAAAAACTTTCTGAGTCGAAAAAAGAATTAATATTACAGAAGTTGAAGGCAAAGTGACTTTTAACCTTTCCGGTATCACACATTTTTCTAAAGGTGAACGTTAACGGAAATATTTACGATAAAAAATTTACGAGACAGTTCGAACTTACGGCTCAACAGAACTTGATCAATTTCAGTATTTGGGTA
The DNA here is from genome assembly GCA_951812415.1 of Beris morrisii. Classification (NCBI taxonomy): domain Eukaryota; kingdom Metazoa; phylum Arthropoda; class Insecta; order Diptera; family Stratiomyidae; genus Beris; species Beris morrisii. The sequence goes on along the minus strand of OX638313.1, from coordinate 92,683,535 downwards.
AAGGCGATATATGTGGTAACGAACGATTTTATTTTTTGATTCAGTGGGGTTTAAATGGAGAGGAAAACAAATTTTCAAATAAAAACTAACCGGTGTTCAAGTACATTCCCCAAGCCTAGCCGGTTCGATTTCTTACGAAATTCGTATCGTAACTGGGTCTTGAATGTGAGATCCTCATTCATCAAAATTAAGCATACATTAGGTTCCTTAATTTTTCCAACCCGGTTTAACCACTAGATGTGTACACCCTATTTAGGTCCAGGTTTGTGAATCGGTCGCTTTTCATGAAGTCAACGCAGAATAACTGCGAAGGAGTTGCCTTCCTTCTACAAGCCGGTTCGATTTCCTTCGAAATTCACCTTAACTGGGTCCAGATTCTTAGTTCCTACCTTTCAAGTAGACAAGCACATTTGCTACGCGACCGCTTCCCCCTTCCTCAAGCCGGTCCTTTATTTTAGGAGTCCTTTCAGTTTCTCCAAGCCGGTTCGACTTTTTGATGAAGTTCAAGACCTTACCTAGGTATCTGAGGTGCTCGCGAATCAGAGTTAGGGACGACCGTAATGTCTCAAATCTGATCGGAGACATAATATCATTTAGGAAGGAGCCAAGGACGGATGTGAGTTGTCGTGCCATAGAAGAAGGAGAACTCAGGGTGAAGGGGGTAAGAAACTCTTTTGAGATATCAAAATACTTCTTACAAATGCTTAAAAAAATGTCGGAATTTTTTGACATTAAACCTCTAAAGTGGGGAAATTGCGGATAAATATGCTTTTGAAAACAAGTGACTCGCTTTTAATAGATAGTCCTTTAAAATGGGTTATATTCAAGGTCCCGACTCAAGGACTAGCTTCGGATAAAATTAACACTCGGTTGCAGTGAACTAGTACTGACGGTCCCATCGAGTCCATTAAAACCGAGGTCTAGGGGAAAGTGGGGCAAAGTAAGCCCACTAAGGTTTGTACCGAGATTCTGTATAATGGGTAATAGTTATAAAATCCTTTTCTCGCACAATCGATAGCTTAGGATGTTAGCTTAGTCATATATTCGTGAAGTTAAATTATTGCTGCTGATAAAAAAAAAGATATCTACTCCTTTCTATACATACTTCAAAGTGCCCACTTTGCCCCTCTACGGGGGTAAAGTGAGCCCTTCCAAGGGGTATAGTAATTTCACCCAAAACTGGAGCGAAAGAATATGACAATGGATCAATTAAGACAAACAATGTGATTTTAATAAATTCAAATGAAATACAGTGTGTTGAGAGCGTATTCAGCTTTGAAGAGTAGCCCTGAGAATACTAAAATATTTACTGGCTTTCTTTTCCAGCAACAGAAGTTTTTGCATTTTTTATCGCAACTTTAGTCCACGACTGTTGCATTGATTGTTTGTTGTATGTTCTAGCCATGCTAAAATTATTATTTTTAATTGCCAAATAAAATTTTATTGGTATGGGGTAAAATGCGCCCGGGGCTCACTTTGCCCCGAATGAACGCTAAACAGCAAACATCTGCTAAAATTTATACATTTTTTAAATAATCATCAAAGCTTACTTTTCCAGTTTCACAATCCGTACTCCGATCTCAAGGATACTGTTCCAAACAATTTTCTCTCGCTAACAATTCTTTTTAATGCAATTATTAAACACTGATATTTACATCGGTACCAAAATCCTAATGAGAAAAATTCAATTAACTGAAATTAAAGTGGATTTCGTTTATTGTGAATTGTGGTCAATTTATGAAGCTTTATCGTAGAATTTATTTTGCTAAGAGATGGCGCTATTGCAAACTAGAAATTTTAAAGGGGCTCACTTTACCTTGCTAGCCCACTTTGCCCCACTCTCCCCTATTGTATGTTTTTTCGCATTTCTCCATGATGGTTCGATGAGATATCGAAATGGTTTTCATACGAGCTCTTGGCTCAAACGCCTTAAAAAATACTTTATGTTTGCAAATCAGTTGAACGGTTGTATCATCAATCACTTTGCAGATTGTGTTCCTTATGGCAGTCGTCCACTGCGTGCATGTACTATAGTTATGAAAACTTTCGTAGCCTAATTGATTGTTTCATTGTATCCGCTATTTTTCTAATAGCAAGAAAAGGTAATTTTCATTTAAACAAAATTGAAGAGGTGTTTTTTTTGTCTTGCTTTGTTTGTTGGCGTGAAAACCGCTCAATCGATTTTCATTCAATTTTGTATACAAGTACATAACGATATATATCCAACTTAAGGTATAGATACTTCATATTCTCCTTGATTTTTATTAAGAAATACTTTCGAGATTAAGCGTTCGAAATTTTTTTGGAGCCATTGTGGCTGTATATAAATGCGAATTATTTACATAAATGCTAATGAATTGAATACATAATCGAAAATCCTTCCTATTAGTTAATTCTAGTGTTGCATGGATTATAGTGCTAAGGTTCCCAACATTGTTTTCTAGAATCAAATAGTCAGTACTTATGGGTAGTCTATCTTACTATTTCATTCTTGATTTGCGGTGCAAACTAATATAAATTTCAAGTTCATTGTTATGTTATAAGTAGTGGTATATACTTGCCTTAATTTTCACAGCTTTAAATTTCTGAAAAAATGTTTGCTTGTGCTGATCATATTTTTAAATTGAGAATGGTAACACGATTTATGAGTTTTTCCAGAGGGACGCGCTGGAAGTACCAGGAGACTACTTGAAACGTGATTTTCTGGACTTCTACCGAAAAATAATAAAGTTTCGTCCAGACTGTTACCAGTTGCTTTTAATGTCCACCATTTCAATATCATCTACATCCCATCCGGACACCCTGTATAAGTGAAAGAAATATGATAATATTGTTACATGTGCCCTGGCAACTTGCACAGCTCATTTATGAATGATATCAGTTTCAATTGGCAGAAGAACAAGGTCTCAAAATCCAACTGGAATGCGATGAAAACTCTGCATACTTCTCGAACTCTATCCCTTCTCGAATGTTCTTCGCACTTCCCGAACACACACACAACTGAATATGCTGGAAATCTGAACACATGCAGTATATCAGCGCTCCAGAGCTTCTACACGGAGTAATTTTTTTACTGTGAAGGTAAGTCAGTTCTACGCGAAAGTGTGTTTTCATTGATAACAGCGATCGAGTAGTAAATGTAATCGGGAAGCGTTGCCAAATTTGTGATAATTGTATGCGAATTGATTAAACGTTGTTCTATTGATTTTAATCAAATTGTCATTTACTTGAATTTTAGTACAGTTAAAGGACTATCATCCGCAGTGTCACAAACAGCACTGTTACTGAAGTGGCCCTATAGAAATTTAATAAATTTAAATTAAGAAAGATGTTGAATCAATGCAAGGTATAAAATTAAAATTTAAGTTAAAAACAAAGTTCGCTTTTAAATCACTTCTGACCTGGATTCGCAAAGTATATTTATTTATTTATTAACGGGCCATGACCCTTGAATATAAGACTGAATAACAATAATTATAATAATTTACAATAGAATAATAAATTTAAAAGGTAATAATGACTTATAACTAACTATGTACACCAACGTAATAAATAGTAAATTTAAAAATATGTGAATGAAAACTTAGCAGTATATATTAACTACATTAAGAATAAAATAAATAGGAATCAAAAAGAAGCATGTAAGACAAAAATAAATAGGAAAAGAAATAAAAAGCATAATATAAAAATAATCATAGTGACTTGACATGGTGAACACTAGTGTTAAAAATATCCAGGTTCGCAGATTGCTCATTTGCAGATCTCATTAATCGATTCGCTGGACTGTTATTGGCATAGCAGGTTCTGTGACGAGATTCATAAAAGGTTTCATTTGACCGGGACGAATAACTTGGGACTCTGAAATTGATGAATTGTAGAAAGTCGGGACAATCTAACTCGTTATTGATGATTCTATACAAGGCAATTAAATCAAAATGCTCGCGACGTTTTGAGAGTGTAGAGAGGTTCAAATATGTTAGCAGACTATCATAATCGATTACCTCTGATGGTATGTGAAGTTTGTAGGCAATGTAGCGTAAAAATTTATGCTGAACAGTTTCAATATTACAGCAATTAATTTGGAAATGAGGGTTCCAAATAAATGACAGATATTCTAGGTGTGGGCGCACAAGAGAGCAGTAAAGAACCTTCAAAGACCGAATATTATTGAAATCCTGACTGTTGCGAATAACAAACCCAAGCATTCTTCGGGCTGAGCTACATATCTTTTTGAAATGCGGAATAAATGTTAGTGCTGAGTCGAGTAACAGGCCCAGGTCCTTAACGACATCAACAAGCGGCAATGAGCAATTGTTTATACTATAATTAAAACATATAGAAGTACGCAATCTGTGGAAAACAATGTAGTTACACTTGGATATATTCAAAGGCAACCGATTGTTGACACACCAATCGAAAAGAGAGTTCAGATTATTCTGAATAATATCACAGTCACTGGGGGAATTAATTATTTTAAAAATCTTAAGGTCATCTGCATATAGTAAAAAGTTTACTTCAGAAAAAATAAAGGAAATATCATTAATAAAAATTAAAAAAAGGAGAGGACCAAGATGTGAACCTTGTGGCACACTTGATTTAATCACAAAAGGATCCGATTTAGCACCTTTCATGTTTACAACACAGGAATGATTACAAAGGTAGTCACGTATCCAGCTTAAAAAGCAACCGGAAACACCCAGATTAGCTAGTTTAGTAATAAGTAAACAATGATCCACTTTATCAAACGCCTTTGAGAAGTCAGTGTAAACGGCATGCACCTGTGCATGCTTATCCATTGCACGGTGGATGGTCTCGATGTAAGGTAAAAGATTTGTCAATGTGGACTTGCGTTTTTGAAAGCCATGCTGATTAGGCGTTATATAATTTCTGATCAGAGGAGTAAGTTTTGTAGTTATAATTGCATCAAAAATTTTAGCGACAGTAGACTGTATAGATATAGGCCTGTAGTTGTGAACGTTGCTCTTATCTCCTGACTTGTGAATAGGTGTAACATAAGAGTTTTTCCACAATACTGGAGTATGCCGACTACAGCTTAAGAAAGCGATTCAAGACGCCAAGGACTCCGCATTCCGAGACCTGCGCGAGAACTCGGATATCGACCCCTGGGGCAAGGCGTACAAGGTAGTGATGAAAAGAGTAAGAGGACCCAAAGCACCGCAACCCTCGGATCCTGCGCTTATGGACAGCGTAGTGGAGGCACTTTTTCCACCACAGAGTGAACGGACGCAAATATATCATCTACCCGCAGATATGGGTAATATTATTCCCGTGACAGCTGAAGAAGTTCTACTGACACTACGTAAAGTGACCGACAACAAAGCACCTGGTTTGGACGGCATCCCTAACGTAGCGATGAAAACGGCCATCCGGAGGGATCCCGAGACGTTCGCTAGGATGTACACAGCATGTCTCAATGAAGGAGTGTTCCCCGCTTTTTGGAAGCTGCAAAGACTGGTGCTGCTATTGAAGCCCGGGAAGCCACCTGAACAACCATCGGCATACCGGCCACTATGTATGCTGGACTCATTGGGAAAAGTACTGGAGAGCATTATCAGTAACCGACTGCAGGAGTCGCTCGAGAGACCTGGAGGTCTATCTGAGCAACAATTTGGATTTCGCCGAGGGAGATCCACCATCGACGCCATCCATGCTGTTATGAGAATTGCGCGTGATGCGACATCCGGTGAAAGATGGAAAAACGGCGACAAAAAGTACTGCGCAGTGGTAACACTTGACGTCAAGAATGCCTTCAACTCAGCGAGCTGGTTGCGAATAATGCAAGCAGTAAATAGTTTCAACGTACCGGGATACCTACAGCGAATCATAGCTAACTACTTCGAAGGAAGAGTTCTTCTGTATGACACCGAGGACGGCGTCAAGCGCTACGACGTTTCACGAGGAGTCCCACAGGGCTCAGTGCTTGGCCCCACATTATGGAACATCATGTATAATGACGTTTTTTGCATCGAGCTTCCAACGGACACCACATTGGTTGGCTACGCGGATGATATCGCACTAGTGGTAGTAGCGAAACATATCCACACCTTGGAAGTTCTGTGCAGTGAGGCGATCAATAGAATTATGAACTGGTTAAGTAGTGCGGACCTAGAGTTGGCTTCGCATAAAACGGAGGCGGTTCTTTTGAGCTCTCGAAAAGTGCGCGAAGTTTTTACATTCAGAGCCGGAGAGCACGAGATCATCTCGCAGCCAAATCTGCGATATCTTGGGGTGTTTATTGACACCCGGATGTCCTTCAAGGACCATCTTCTGGCGATCAGCGAAAAGGCTTCAAAGGTGAATGGTGCACTCTCACGCATCATGTCAAACATTGGAGGACCACGCTCCAGCAGGCGAAAACTATTAGCAACGGTCAGGAGTTCCGTAATGCTATACGCTGCACCGATCTGGGCAGATGCAACGAAGAAGAAATCGTATATAGCCGGAATCCGATCAATCTATCGTCTTAGTGCACTAAGGATTGCTAGTGCCTTTCGAACAGTGTCCGATGAAGCAATCGGAGTAATATCGGCAATGTTACCAATTGACATAATAGCGTGTGAACTTCAGCGACTCTACGTAGCAGCAGATGAAGCATCGAAAGTGGACGAGCGACGGCGCAGTATCCAGGAATGGCAAGGACGCTGGGAAAGCGCGAACAAAGGGAGATGGACATTCACATTGATCCCAAACATAGACAGCAGGATAAGCCGCAAACACGGAGAAGTGGACTTTTATGTGACCCAGCTGCTCAGCAGACACGGTTGTTTTAAGCAGTATCTTCACCGCTTTAAGCATGAGGAAGACCCGTTCTGTCCCAACTGCCCCCACGAGATTGAGGACGCGCGGCATATCTTACTGCACTGTCCGCGCTTCGACGTCGACCGAGCCGAGGTTGCGGAGGCCTTCGGAGAAGCTCCGACCGTAGAAAACCTCGTTAGACACATTTGTGACACAGCCCTCAAGTGGCAAGTTTTCCAGACTGCAGCAGCACGGATTATGTCGACACTTCGCCGCTTTGAGCGAATAAGAAACATCCAACGCGACGCACCACAGGAGACAACTGACTAGACTAGACAGACAATAACTGACGTTTTTAGCAATATTGCTATGACGGCCTCCCGACGCAATACCTAACGGTGGTTCCGGGAGGATCCATCCGTACGACTGAGGAGATGTTTAGCGGGTTAAAGTCCCGGCTTTCGATGCTTTTACTCCTCGTTAAAAAAAAAAAAAAAAAAAAAAAAAAAAAAAAAAAAAAAAAAAAAAAAAAAAAAAAAAAAACCCGACTGAAGGGATAAGTTGAATAGGTACATCAGAGGTTGTGCTAAGTGTTGTCTACAACTCCATAGAAACAATGGAGGTACACCATCTGGACCCATGCCTTTATTTACGTCGAGATTGTCCAGCATTAAGGAGACCTCTGAAATATCAACACTAAGAGTTGAGAGATTAAAGCTAAGATTGCCGGGGCGGAAGGACACACTAGGAGAAGGTGTACTTGAAGTAATATCAGAGTATACACTAGAAAAAAATCAGAAAACAACTCCACAATATTGGATGGATCAGATGCAGTCTTGTCATTAGCATACATATATGATGGCAAAACGTTGTCCGAGCGAAGCGAATTTACATAATTCCAAAAAGCCTTGGCATTGGTGGTGATCCTATTTTCAACACTAAGCATATATTCCATGTAGCAAGATTTAATTTTTATTTTACAAAGAGTTCGTAACCGCGAGAAAACATTGTAATCGATGACAGAGCCAGATTCCTTGTACCTCTTGTGCGCTAACTTTTTATCTTTAATGATTTGCCTCAATTCTGCATCATACCAACGAGGATACGACGAACCAAAAATTAATTGGGTAGGGATATATAGATCGAACACCCTATAAATACACGAGTAGAAACGGTAAATAGCATCATCAACATTTGCACCCTCAAACAACATGGACCAATCAATCAATGAGATCTGTTCACATACTAAATTATAATCTGCCGTTTTGAAATTAAAGCAAGTGAACTGTTGGACCGGTACAATGTCAGTAACTAAATTACACCTAATGGTGAGTGCGGGATGGTACATAGCATCCAGCGGAAGAAGCGTATAATCCGATGAAGTTACCTCAGGAAGTGGTAAAACATTTGAAAAAACTAGGTCAAGTAGCTTGCCTTTAGCATTCAGTATATAGTTACTTTGACGCAAATCCAAATCGCAGAAGAAATCAACGAGAATACTGCCTGTACTACTGTAATTAGCGTCCAGGCTGATTATAGTCACCGACGATTATAATATCCGATAGTGGAAAACTATTTACAATGCGCTCTGCGTGGTGCGTATAGATCTCCGTGGATGATCCAGGTGGTATGTAAACGCATCCGATAAACAATTTATACCGCGCAATATTCAATTCCACGAAAATTTCTTCAACAAGATCACTTGTGGATATCAATAGCTTGGATGTATAACTTTTTTTGACCGCAATAAGACATCCACCACCCCTGCCAAACTGCTGCTACTTCTAAGATCGCATATCATTGCCTAACCCTCAAAATCGACAGAACAACAACATTTTCCACGTAAATTCGCCCATTAAAAATTAGATTCAATGTAGGTATAAATAAAATACTTTATTATTAAAATAATAAAGTAAAATGAGAAGAAGGCGAACGGGTAATAAAAGTTATAAAAGCTGTGGATGCATTGACCATGACATGATAAGGTTTCGAGTGTTCCATCTTCGAATGGTTAGAAACACGTACAGCGAAATACTCTTCAGGTATTGATCATTAGCTCAGCATGCCTCTGTACATTCATCAAAACTTTACACCATGTCGAATGTTGCCAACACTTTGTATTTATACCCAGATTCATTTAAATTACCTGCGAGAATTATTATCGCCGCCTTTATTACACGATCGTCACGAATTCATCAAATCAAAACAAAATTAGAAATGTGTAAAGAATAAAATAAATTAAAGTAAATTTATTCATTAGTTAAGTGAGCATAATTTGAAGCGCACTTAAGTGATTTATAGGTACAGATATAAAAGTAATTACGGAACATGAACAAATTGCATGTATGTGCATTTTCGTTCAGATTTAAAACTGGGACACTCATGGCTGAAAATAAACCCGACTGCAACTATTATCTCTTATACGCCAACAACTTTTGTTCAATTCCAAATATGTCAATGCTTTGAAAATCACCTGAGACTATCGAAAATTTCATATTTGTATTAAAGTCGGCCCACCAAAAAGCTACCGTGCACAAATTCGATTTGAAATTGGACCTCAACTCTAAAATTATTTCAGATGCTCTAAAATTATTTGTTTTGCACAAAAATTGTGGTACGAGGAGTGTCGAACTTAACCAAGAAAACACAAAAAATTTGAGAGAAAAAAATTCTTATTTCTCAACATAGTCTCCTTTGAGGTCCATACACTTTTCCCATGTTGGATATCTTTGATACCCTCTTTATAGTGAGAACTGACGAGCTCCTTAAAATAACCGTCAACCGCAGACTCCACCTCTTCTCTGTTGGTAAATCTTTTACCACCAAACCATTTCTTTAAGTTTGAAATGAGAAAATAATCCGAGGGGGCTAAATCTGGCGCATAGGTTGCGTGAGGAAGCAATTCGAACTTTAATTCATTGATTTTGGCCACCGCGATAACGGATGTGTGAACCGATGCATTGTCTTGAAACACCACTTCCTTTTTTGCCAAATGTGGCTGTTTTTCCATGATTTCATCACTCAAACGCTGCAATAAGTTCGCATAATACTCGCCGTTAATTGTTTTTCCTTTTTGAAGATAATCATTGAAAATTATCCCACGCGCATCCCAAAAAACTGACGCCATGACATTTTCTACAGATGGGACTGCCTTCGCCCTCTTTGGAGCCGATTCTTCCCGGTTAGTCTATTGTCTTGACTGTTCCTTCGTCTCAGTGAGCTGATGGGTACATGTTTCGTCCATGGTTATGAATCGACGCAAAAAACTCCGCTTTATTGCTGTGAAACATCGCCAAACACACTCGATTAAAACATCCTCACGACACTATTTTTATTCCATTTTAAGCAAACGCGGTACCCATCTTGCGCACAGTTTTCTCACTTTTGAAATGCCTAACATGTCTGCTAGCTGGTGCACTTTCAGGCGACGGTCATCCAATACAATTTTGTGGATTTTCTTCACCATTTCTAGCGTGGTCACCTCATTTGGCCGAAGGAGCAGACTTTCCCAGAGTAGAATCTACTCCGGCTTTGATATTGGTTGGACTGAGAGCTTTCAAATGATATTGTATCCCATATGAACAGCAATTTTTTCACTGAGAGCGTTCGCTATTGATGGCTGCCAAATAAAGACTAACCAACGTAGAGTCTTCAAACTTCAAACTTAAGCCTTAAGTATAGTACTGTGTTCTGGCGAAACGAAATTGAACAAAAAAGTACCTTCGAAGTAAAGTGAAATAAATTATACAGTTCGCTACTATAGTAGATGTCAGTGATATAAAAGCGCGCGAAATTAGAAAGAAATTAAAATATTGGGAAGAAATTACAATTCCGACACACAAAACAACAAAATATAACTGACACAAAATTTCCCGAGCACAAACCTTAGATAATACCTTGGATACACAGCTCGTATACAAATCATAATATCGTCAATATCAACAGTGTATCACCCAATAATACACATATAGTACGTCAACGAGCTGATATCTATATAATATCCAACCTGTTTCCTTGTATATAAATTCGATGATTTTAGCTGATATAGCCTTCTTTTAACTGCCATCAGCGCCATCTTAAACTGAAATCAACTGAAATTCCATTGAATGGCAGTTGTGAATTTTTCTATTCCTCCGTCAGGTAGAATTGTTTGAGCGTGTTTTCAGTTTTGTGTGCGATGTGATGCTCCGGTTTCTACAAGTATAACATGTACGGGCTGTGTATCATGCCATCTTGTATCGCTTATCATGATTTGAATAATGTAATTTGTATACAAGCAGTCTATCCATGGTTAAGGTCGCCAGATTGGGGTATTACCCGCGATTTGGGCTATTTAAATGTTCAATTCGCGGGTACAAATTTCAAAAAGCTACTTATAGCTTTTTGGGTTATTCGGAAAACACACATATGGTTATTTTGCTAGTTTACAACAGTCTCTTGTGTTAAATCTGCTAAAATACAACGCTCAAATACAACGGTTGCAAACTACGTCATATCACAAATCCTTTCGAGCGTTTCGGACGCATTATTATTCACCCCACTCCCACACCCCTTTACCCATAACATCATTTTACTTTATTATTTTTTAATAATAAAGTATTGTGATCGACCTGAAATTTCAAAAAAATTAGCTATCCTGAAATTTTGTATTTACACGTTTTAGGACTAGTAAACACCAAAAAAGCAAAAAAAAAATGTCCGTCTGTCCGCCGTATACGCCGTACGCAAAATCGTTTGAAGGCGCGTGGCTCCCAAAACCGTTGAGGTATTAAGTTGAAATTACTAAATTAATAAAAATAACGTTTCAAATAGCCTCTTGGTTATTTCTAGGTTGTCAGTCGCATAGTAACCTACACCGCATCTCATCATTAAACACGTTTCGGACTTCTACCCATAAAATAATAAAGTTGCGCCCAGACTGTTGGCAGATTTTTTTTTTGCAAATGGGTCCACTATCGATGCTTTATATAAATTCTAAGTTTCAGCCTCATAGTCTAAGCGGTTACTAAGATCTAGAAACCAAAATTTTCCCTCCAAAACGCTTCCCCACCTCCCCCACCCCTCATTAATTCGATACTTAAAGGGGTTCTGCTCAGTCTACCAACAAAAAAAAATTCAACTTAATAATTCAAAGAGTTTGAGAGCTATAAGCTTTCAAACGTTGCTTTTTTGGTGTCTATTAGTCATGAAACGTGGAAAAAAAATTTTCAGGGTAGCAAATTTTTTTTTTTAAAAATCGATAAGAATATTTTATTATTAAAATAATAAAGTAATAATAAAGTTTCGGCCAGACTATTGGCAAATTTTTTTCTCTGTAACGTCAAACCCAGTTGATACGAGAACTTCTTTCACATTGAGGAAATGTGCGACAGCATATTCTGTATGTTCATTTCGGTCATTTCTATTTATTTGTCACAGTTCATTAAGCTCGTATGCCAGGCTGTCAAATATTTGATAGAAAAATTTGAACAAAAAGTTATGTCAAATTTTTCAAAAGCTTGAAATTTGGTAAAAAAATTAAGACAAATTTTTCTGGGAAAGAAGAATATTTGATGATTAGCCTTTCCGATTGTATTTGAAAAAATTCTCAAAATTGTATACAATACAAGCTAAAAACACAACGTTTTTATTCAAAGCAACAGCTAGATTCAGCGGGTATTTATTCCTGTTGAAATGAATACAGTCGCTTTTATATCATCCTTATGAAACCTGAAACTTTTGGGTTTTGTGTGCTCGTTTCGCAAGATAGTGTATTTATAAAAGTCCTTGATCGGCTGGGAGCGAGGACGCGCAACCCGGATAAAAAAGATAGGGGCAACGACGCATTCAGCCCTAGTGCCACAGGGATGAACAATAGTCCAATAATATGTCTTTTAAAGCTTCAAGCAAAATTAAATTTTTATTGAGTCCTAAATTAGGCAGCACACATTCCCACATCACAAAAATCCCCCACAGAAATCAATTTGCTATTAAATAATACAATAATTCAACTTTCGTTTCCTTTTTATCCATTCTCGTTCAATATATTTCCGAATATTTCGACACTATCGTATCCCGAATCTATCACTTTTCAAGAAAAACACCCAAACAACAAAGTTCAACAATAACATTTTCATGTTTAGCATTTATCTAGATATCCTCCGATAGAACGAACAACAGCTTTTCTTTGTACATTTTCATTCGACGTCTCCATCTCTAATGAATTTCCTTACATATATCTATGGTATCAAAAAAAAAGGATACGTAATATGTCACATCCTTTAAGTGTATAGATACATAGAAGTCAAAGCAGTTCTGATGGAGAAAGTTAAGAAAGAGCTCTCGTTGTCACTTTGATCCGTATCGCTATTATCCTGAGCAATACGAAGAAAAAAACCAAGTCGGAGAGATTTAAACAGCGAGGACAAAATCGAAATGAAAAGGATCGCAAAAAAACAGAAAAGAAATCAGGAAATTGTAGTCAAAGTGGGTCGTGGCGGATATAAGATTGAAAATGAAAAGAAAGGCGAACGATTTAAGAACATGCAAGATACACACATGTGCCACATACCTAGAAATGTACGATACGGTGCATACATACATTTGACGGATTGTTCTGTAGAAATAACCGCAGCGTTAAACAGCGAATCGGCTGTTAACAAACTACAAAAGGATGCCTTGAGTCATGTGAAATGCTGATAAAATCATGTATGTTTCCGGGTTGATCCAGGTACTTTGGAGCGTAATTATTGCCATTCGTATCTATAGAACTGCACATACTATCAGATATTTATCGGCGAGTCTAAACGAGGAATTACAGTCAGAGCGATGAACGCGACGCGCGCGATGACCAAATCGCGTCGCGTACGTCATATCGCGAGACTAGCTACAGTTTGCGGTTTGTAGTAAAAAATTCGAAATGTACAGTTTGCGGATTGTAGTAAAAAATTCGGAATGCAACCGACGCAAGTTTAAAAATAGCGTTTCACCCGGGACGAAATCAGACAATAGACTATCAAAGCGACGCGATTAGAGCGATGCGATATCACTGATTAAACTGGTTGCACTCCCTAACATATATTTTAATCAGTTGCCCACGCGTCACAATTAGTGTCTTTTCGTGACAAATTTCCACACACAAACACTGTAATATTAAGCTAAAATAACATGTATTACTGAATTAAAGTATTAAACGAAACACGTAACATTGAATTAAAAACTTCGAAATAAACAAATAAACAACACTGAATTAAAATATAAAACATAGAAGACAGAAACAGACAAAGAAAGCTGGAAAGAAAGTTGCACATTGGCCAGGCGTTTTGGTCGATGAGACCACAACAATGTCTCAGGCGACACCGTGCGGCTGGTTAAACCCACCGACAAATGTCATACAACTTCCAAATGTACTATATATTGTCGGATATATGAACCGACCACGAATCATAAAAGGGGTGAAAAACTATAGTACCAACTACGATTCGAACGAATAAGTCTTTCACTGAGAAAATAATTTGTGGACAGTACACGTTCTCGAAAACATATATAAGATCAGTGAGCAAGCGGAAGGGAGTCCAGTGGGCAGCAGTCAGTCTACTAATAAGGTTGTGGAGTTGTATTTCCCCTTAGAAGTAACTTTAACCGCTGAGCTCGACCGAATCGATCTGATCGAGGAGGACGAAATACTGGAAGGACACTCATCTCTAATCGGTCCTCAAAATGGATAAGGCATTGTGGACTTGTAGTTCCTCTTTGAAAGTCTGAGGCCGGCTAGTTCATGTCCTGATGAAGCCACGCCAAACAGAGAGACGAGCGGAGAAGACGAACGGAGGCAGCAGACGAAGACGACGAGCAAAGACGACGAGCAAAGGCGCCGAGCGGAGGCAGCAAGCAAAGGCGACGAGCGGAGGCAGCGAGCAAAAAGGCAGCAGACGAAGACGACGAGCAAAGACGATGAGCAAAGACGACGAGCAAAGGTGCCGAGCGGAGGCAGCAAGTAAAGGCGGCGAGTGGAAGCAACGAGCAAAGAGGCAGTAAACAAAGACGACGAGCGAAGGCGTCGAGCGAAACAGCGAGAAAGAAACGACGAGCCCGGACGAATCGAAGGACGAGCCAGAGGAAAGGATTTAACAATTATAAGTGCCATCGAAATCGGAAAATAAAGTGAAGTCGAATTATAAATAAATATTTTTGTAACGGATCCCGGCACCCGATGAGTTTACCCTGGAAATGCGAGTCGTTACAGTTTTTACTTAATTATTATTTTTAAAATGAAGTATTATCTTGGCTGGTAGCTCCTCCATTACTGTATCTAAAGCCGAAGAAACGTGATACATACGTTGTTCATACATTGCTAAGCCATCTAACAAGACAACGAAACTCTGCAAATATTATATTTAGTGAAATTAAGGAATATACCGTTTTCAGGCAACTATAACAAAAACTAAACCCTTTCCTGACACACACACGGCTCATGAAAGTAATGAATGTCTTTTATTAAATAATATTCTTCAGATTAATGTAAAACTCGTTGGAACAATGAACAAAATCATAGAATATTTTACATATAAACAAAAATGTGGACACATACTAATAGGGAACACCGCGTACAAATCATAATGAACACCTTTATCGTACTGGCTTACTGCGGTATACTCGAAAACTCGAGCGAATTTTACGTAACTGCCAGGCGAAGTACCAGCTCTACATTCGGCGAAAGGATTTCACGACACTACAGGAGCTGATCTCACTAGCCGACGACTTCGAGAGTATTAGGGGAGGAAATACCACAGTCCGACCTGTCCACGAAGACAGACGTTGCGCCATCGCACAAACCACGGAACCCCATGTCAACACGAGGACAGCATGTTACAACTGCAGCCAGGACGGACATCGCGCCCGGTCTTGTCAGAACCCCAGGGCGCCGCAACACCAGGACTATCGATTGTTGCAGGCGTCGACCGGGAAACGAACCAGGAGCCCGCCAGGCGCGAGGAGTGGCGACGCCCCAGGTGAACGTTCCTCCACCGCAATAAAACTCCTATACCAGGAAAACAATCATATCTGCGATACCGTTGCTCTCGGCGAAGAATTGGTACGAGCAACAGTAGATACGGGGGCAACACGAAGCTTCATTAGTGGCTTCCTCGCCGGAAAACACAAGAAGATAGGACTTATAATTAACCAAGAAGTGACAGTAAAAATAGCGGACGGCTCAAACCATGACGTTGTACAGGCGCTATCCATACACATCGGGTTGGGTGGTCCTAAGCGATTCTTAGACCGGATAAGGCTAGCGAAGTTGCACTTCCTCTTAGAAAGTCCGAGATCTATTAGGTCTAGTCCGAGCCGAAATCAAGTCGAGTCGAGCCAAGACATAAGCAGTGAAGACGAGAGTCAAGACGTAAGCAGCGAAGACGAGAGCAGCGCAGCAAAGACGAGAGTAGAGTCAAGACGTGAACAGTGAAGACAAGCAGCAACGTACAAGACGAGAGCAGCGAGGCAAAGACAAGAACAGAGCTAAGACGTAAGCAGTGAAGACGATAGCGGCGAAGCAAAGACGAGAGTAAAGCCGAGACGTGAGCAGCGTAACTGAGCAGCGACGTACAGGACGAGAGGGAGGGAAAGCCAAGAGCAAAGCCAAGACGTACGTAACGAAGACGAGAGCAGCAAAGCACGAACGAGAGTAGAGCCGAGACGTGGGTAACGAAGACGAACAAGCGACGTACAAGACTAGGGCAGCAAGGCCAAGACAAGGAGCAGCGAAGACCCAAGCCGACAAGGCAAGACGAGAAGAGCAGCAACGCACAAGGCGAAGCAAAGACAAGAGCTGAGTCGAGACGTGGACGGCGAAACAGATGAATTAAATGAAATTGGAATTATATATATATAGTAAATAAAATGAAGTCTATCAAGTAAATAAATATTTTGTAACGGACACTGGCACCCGATGAGCATACCCCGGAATTTGAGTCGTTACAGTTCACATGAATAACATAACTCAAATCAAATCTATCAAATGTGCCAGGGACCACCAGACGAGGTAATCATCGATATCAACCGACTAAAGATCACACGGAGGGATTTAGTAACGTTGACGAACCAACAATGGTTGAATGACAACGTTGCCAACGGATAGTTGGGACTACAGGAGAAACGCAGCCGAAAAAATCCAAGCTTATCACAGGCGTCAACTGTAAGTACGTTTTTCCTGCCATGCCTGGAGGACTAGCGTGACTTCAGCGCTAGACGCAACCCGACTACACTGCAAGCGAAAAAATACTGGACCCCAGAAACCACTGGTCCCTGGCTATAGTGCACCTGGATGAGCAATGGATCGAGTACTACGACTCTACAGGCGCTCCGTTTCCAGCAGAGTTGAGAATTTTGGAGAACTTCAGCCGGAACGCTACAGGATCGGAAACTACGAGCAGAAACGCAGAACGCCTAGGGAGGTCCATGTCAACAAAAACGATTTCGACTGCGGAGTTTTCAGCTGCACCCTCGCAGAATACCGGAGTCGAAACGCCGATACAACTTTCATCCAAGCCAAGATGCCCAAACTCCGCGAAAAGATGCTGACAGAAATCGTGAGGAGAGAAGTACCGAACCCCTACGATGCTATGGACGACGACAGCAATGACAGCACCAGTACCAGCGAGACCAATCGGCAGTGACGAACAAGGTTGTGGAGTTAGACTTCCCCTTTAGTAACTTTGATTACAGAGCTCGACCAATTCAACCTGCGTTTGGTTTGCAGATTTGGAATTCCACCAACACATAGAATTGAAAAGGACGACACACTGGGCGGACATCATTTCTAATCGGTTCTCAGGTAGGATAAGGTCGTAGAGTTAGACTTCCTCTTTGAGAGTTCAGACGTTTACGAGATGGGTAAAGACGAGCTGAAGCCGAACCGAGACAAGAGAAGACAAGCCGAGCCGAGCCGAGCCGTGCCGAGATGGGTGAAGACGATCTGAAGCCAAGCCGAGACAAGTGAAGACGAGCCGAGCCGAGGCGTGTCGAGATGGGTGAAGACGAGCTGAAGCAGAGCCGAGACAAGTGAAGACGACCCGGGACAAGTGGAGACAAGCCGATACAAGTGAAGACGAGCCGAGCTTGGGCGTGCCGAGATGGGTGAAGATGAGCTGAAGCCGAAACAAGTGGAGGCGAGCTGAGACGAATGTAAACGAGCCGGGCCAAGACGAGTGAAGTCGAGCCGAGACAAATCACGAACGATGAGCGGAGGCAGACCAAAGGGAGCGAGAAGGATCACGGCGCCATCAAGGGGAGGAACAGACAAGTGAGCCACTGAGAAGACAAGGATGACAGTCAACAATGAGAGCCGAATGAATTTCTATGGATTAAACCATAACTGTTAAGTTAATGAATAAAGGTGAAGTCAAACAAACAAATATTTCTATATGAATGAACAATGGTCCCTTGCACATTTGATACATTTAACACATACATCTCCTAGGTTTGATGGAACATTTCTCCTATGTTCATAGCGGCAATGACTACATTCAAAACATTGAAGAATGTGAGCACCGAAAGCTATCGAAGCACTTTAGGTTGGTTGGTTGGTTGGTTTACGTGGTGGGTAACGAAAACTGGGCCCAATTAGCACAGGAAGCGCCGTTTTGATACCACAACTCGTTTAACCTGGTCGTTGAGGGCTGATGAAGTATATGTGTAGTTTTACAGAGACCTAAGGCTTGAATGGATTATCATATCCATCCGGAGCTGTTCAAGAAGGTAATCAGTTCTTCTATCTTGTTTTTCGAGATCTCATCGAGGATATTTAAGAAGGGTTTGCCTAATGTGCGAAGTCTGGCTCTAGCTAGGGCGGGACACTCGCAAAGAAGGTGAATGACAGTTTCCCTCTTATTTCCATCCCCACAACTGCGGCAATTGACGTTAAACGGAATACCCAGTCTGGCCGCGTGGTCGCCGATCAGCCAGTGACCCGTGCTGACTGACGTGACTCTGGAGACGTCCACGCGGCTCCTGCTCAGGAGTTGGTCTGTTCTGCTCCGGGAGTAGGATGGCCATATCTTCCTAGATATGACGCAGTTGGTCAGTCCTCTCCATCTGGAGTTCGCGTTTGTGAGAAAGTTGGTGGATATTTGGCGCTTAACAGTCCTTAGTGGGACCTGAACGGAGAGGGCCCTGAAGAGCAGAACCTTGCCTAGCTAATTCGTCTGCCCGCTCGTTACCCTCTATCTTGCTGTGGCCTGGGACCCATAGCAGAGTAACTTTGGCTTGATTTCCTAAGTTGGCTAGCTCTTCTCGACACTGTTCGACGAGTTTAGAGGAGGTGGTAGCCGAATCTAAGGCCTTGATTGCGGCTTGGCTGTCAGAGAGGATTACAACATTCCGCTTTGGCGTAGCGTCTTGCTGCAAAGTCCGACAGGCCTCCCGGATCCCCAGTATCTCCGCCTGGAAGACGCTGGCGTAGTCCGGTAAGTGGTACGACCTTGCGATACAGTGTGTGTCTGAGAAAACTCCCGCTCCGACACCACAGTTCATCTTTGAACCGTCAGTGTATATAACTGTGTCGAATTCACTTATAACTGAACCATTATTCCATTCCGCCCTGGTTGGAAAACCTACAGCGAAATCATTCTTGAAGGTCAGTCTCGGGATAATGTAGTCGGTCGGCGATTTAATTATTTCCGCTGGTAAGGCACATTAGGTACACTGATGAACATGCTTAACGTATGAAATACAACAATGTATGGTTTCATTATATTGAAGAACATTTTTAAGATTATATGTACACTTTCATAGTATTTATGAAAATGTTTATCAATCTCACTAAACGCGCTGAAATAACGGTGTAATTCTTCTGTTTCTTCGCACTTTCATGAGATAGCGTAGTTTCGTTAGAACGCAAAACAAAGTAAACATGTTTTAAAATTAATAAGAGTTAAGAACAGACAACAGACAAACGAAAAAATTAAAATTCGGTGAAATACTTACAAAAAAGGACGAGAATTATCTAATTAAATATAATACAAAGTTTAAGACAAATATTAATTTGCTCAAAATTATGCAATATGATTTGTCATTAGCATACAAATGAAAATTATCCATGTCAACCTGATGCATTAATTGTTCGAAAGATAACCACATTGAGTAAGTATTTCATAAATTTTCCTCCATTCATAATTATGCCCATAATAATTTGATTTTGCAGCTCTGGAAATTGAGTAGTTTAATAAAGTGCCAAAAAACCAAAATTGTGTCGATACCCAATCAAAATTTTTAATGGACTTTCATTGTTGATTAGAAAAGAGTATAAATTTAGACAAGGGAGAATTTAATTCAATCTTATTGCTTTAAAAATGTCCTAGACTTTACTGCTGCAAAAATGATTGGGTTTTCTTCCACAAAAATTATGCAAATGCACAAGGGAATCAATTTTTGTTCACAGTTTTAATCTAAAGAAAAAACAAGATCGTTGATGAAAAATTTTGTTCTTGGTATTTTCAAATCTCATGTTCCCTTCTTTAATATGAAGGGAAGTTCATCGCGCCAGATGAACTACTTCAGAAGGTTTCTACATTTAATCATTTTCTCATTGTAGTAGTTCTTTCAATAAAGTGTAAAATTTTGTTGGGTGAGAGAGGGTTAAAAAGAAAAGGTTCAGCTGAATCTTAGTATTTAGATAGCGCTGTAGTAGTATCATGTTGAAAAAATATAATTTTGTATAGGGGTAGTGTTGAAATAAATAGAACCCTGCATTTGACGGACATGGTGTAAACCCACCCGACAATTGATTGTCTACACAATCAGCTGATTGTCATGTTCCGGCCTCTTCAATGTTCGGCATCAAAACGATACACACGTTTTTATTTTGTTCTCGGCATAATCTCAAAGATCGATATCGGACTCAACAGGTAGTGTGGTATGGGGGTTGGTAGTGTTCCTATCTGTAGAACAGCTTATGCTAGAAAGATGAAACTTTTGCGAGTATATGCACCATCTTTCATATCGGTATGTACACATTGAATAACTTTGACATTTTTCAACAGATTGACTTGATTGGAAAAGTTTTGGAAACGTCAATTCTGTAAAATTTTAGCCATGGATCGCTTAACAGCGAAACAACGTGCCCAAATAGTAACGCTGTACATTGAGAATAGTCGTTCCGTTGTGTTAACTCAACGTGCATATCGTCGAAAATATCGTGGCCAACAGGCACCGTCTGCCAACACTATTCGTCGTTTGGTGTCGAATTTTTTTTTAACCACGGGACAGTGAGAGATTGTCCACATGCCGTTCATCGACGACCAAGACGTTCCAACGAACTGGTTGAAGCGGTCAGAGAGAGCGTTGCCGAGAACCCAGAAATCTCGAATCGTCACCGCGCTCAGCATTTTAGCGTCAGTGGAACCACTTTGCGGCGCATTTTGAAGGATGGTTTGCATTTGTTTCCGTATAAAGTGCAATCAACAAAAAGAATATTGCCGAAACAGTCGCTCGAATGGTTGACACTGAACCTGATTCTTGGAAGCAAATTTTGATGACCGACGAGGCCCATTTCACACTCTTTGGCGGAGTTAATAAGCAAAATTGCCGTATTTGGGGAACGGAGAATCCACACGAGATCCTTGAAACGTCATTGCATGATCAAAAAGTGACTGTTTGGGCCGGCGTTTACGCCAACATCATCATTGGGCCATTTTTTTTCCGACAAAACGAAACAGTCGATGGAAAATGATATCGGTGGATGTTAGCTCATTATGTCTGCCCGCAAATGCGTGAAAAAGGTCTGGATAGTTACTGGTTTCAAAAAGACGGTGCGCCATGCCACACTGCAAATGAAACAATTCAGTTTCTGGAACGAAAATTCCCTGGACGTCTGATGTCGAAAAGAGGCGACATTGACTGGCCACCGAGATCTCCAGATTTGACTCCTACGGACTTCTTTTTATGGGGTTATTTGAAAAGCAAAGTATACGCCAGCAAGCCTCAGACCATTGACGAGCTCAAAGCAAACATTCGTGTCGAAATCATCGCTATACCGCCCGAGATGCTCGAAAAAGTAATGGAAAACGCAGCAAAAAGGGCACATTTTGCTGTGGCCAATAGAGGCAGCCACTTGATTGATGGTGTATTCAAAAACTAATCCAAACAAATTCTAAAGGACCAAATTTAATAAAAATACCTCACATATAAAAATCAGTGGTTTTTATACTCTAGATGAAATCATATAGAGTATTATAAGTTTAATCCAGCCCAAAAGTTTGTAACGCATAGAACCAAGCCTCGGACGAAAAAAAATTAAATTTTATTTGTTTATTTGTGACCAAAAACCTCAAATCCGCCTGACGTCCGTCCGTCCGTCCGTCCGTCTGTCCGTGAACACGATAACTCAAGAACGCCTTCACCTAGGATCTTGAAATTTTGAATCTGGATGTTTGGTTGAATTTGTAAGGCTAAGTTCGTTAATGGGCAAAATCGTCCTACTCCTTCGGGTAGCTGCCATACAAAATGTCCTTAAAACACGTGTTCAAGAATATTGCCGATAACTTCAGAAGGGTTTAAGCTACGACTTTGAAATTTTGTATGTGTTATTTTTCCAATAGTTGGAGCTTAATATATGATTATGAAGAAAATCCTGTTAGTCCTTCGTGTAGCTGCCATACAAATATCCTGTCAAAATGTATTCACTTAATTTACGAAACTCACTATAACTCACTTTTAGCTACGAATTCGGAATTTTGTACAAGTTAGTTTTGAGTGAAAAGGAAGTTCGAGTTTACTAATCAGCGAAATCCTTTTACTCCTTCTGATAGCTGCCATACAAAATGTCCTTAGAACAGGTGTTCAAGAATATTGGTCGATAACTTGAGAAGGGTTTAAGCTACGACATTGAAATTTTGTATGTGTTATTTTTCCAATAGTTGGAGCTAAATATATGATTATGAAGAAAATCCTGTTAGTCCTTCGTGTAGCTGCCATACAAATATCCTGTCAAATAGTCTTCACTTAATTTACGGAACTCACTATAACTCAAGTATTCTTTTAGCTATGAACTCGAAATTTCGTACAAATTAGTTTTGAGTGAAAACGAAGTTCAAGTTTACTAATCAGCGAAATCCTTTCACTCCTTCTGGTAGCTGCCATACAAAATGTCCATAAGACACGTGTTCAACAATATTTTTCGATAACTTTTGAACGCTTCAAGCTACGAATTTGAAATTTTGTACACGTTCATTTTGAAATGGTTCCAAGGAAAAGGATAAATATGTAAGAAATCGAGTGAGTCCTTCCTGCATCTCCCATGTAAAAGTCCTTCAAAAAGGAAATTTTTTTTCGATGACTTACCCAGTTCAAGATATGAAATTAAACACTGAATATTGTCTTTTAGTTTTGAGTAGCAATCTAATGGCAGTCCTTAATAAAGGACATACAACATGCACACACGTAATTCTACTTTATCCCCAACTACAATATAAATCGGAGTTCAGTATTCATCTAGAGTATTATACGATTGGCTTGCAGCCGATCGTGACTGCAGTATGTTTTTTTTAAAGTTATCAATGTTTACACACCGATATAAAAGATGGCGCACCCTGTATAATACAAAGTTTAAGATAAATATTAATTTACACAAAATTATTCAAAATTATGCAACATTAGCATACAAATGAAAATTATTCATGTCAACCTGATTCATTAATTGTTCGAAAGATAAACACATTGAGTAAGTATTTCATAAATTTCCCTGTATTCATAATTATGCCCACAGTCATTTGATTTTGTAGCTCCGAAAATTGAGTAGTTCAGTAAAGTGTCAGAAAACCAAAAACGTGTGGATACCTAATCAAAATATTTAATGGACTTTCATTCGTAAAATCAATAATTTCAATAATTGTTGATTAGAAAAGAGGATGAACTTCGACAAGGGACAATTTAATTTACTTAATGAGATTGATACATAGTGTGGCGAGAACCGTCCACTCACGTCACCGATTGCTATTTCTGTATGATGCTTCCCAGATGACAAGGCATAGGTGTATCGAAAAGGAAGAAATCTCTTGGCAACTACGTAGGTTGCTACTTAAATTTTGAGATATGGCAACACTGATGTGAATACGTCAAATCTGACATTGTCGTCGTAAAGTGGTGAACGTATTCAGAACGTGTTGTCGTACGAGTGCTATTTGTGTTGTTTACAGATACTTGAAATATTCATCTTGGTCGAAAAATGGAATTAAATCGTGAACATTTTTGTGCGATGATCCTCTATGACTTTCGACGTGGATTAAACCTACAGCAGTGTGCCGATCAACTCGCTTCGACTTTTGGTGATGAAGAACCATCTCGAGGCCCAGTTTTTCGCTGGTTTTCTGAATTTAATCGTGGTCGCACTTTGCTACAGGACGAATTTCGTGAAGGTCGCCCAAATTGGCAGTTGTGCCAGAAAACATCGATGCTGTGCGTGAACTGATATTGCAAGATCGTCATGTGACATACCGTGAGATTGAGGCATTACAGGGTATTAATTCCACTCGCATACATTCAATATTGCATGAACATTTGGCTGTCAAAAAGATTTGTTCGCGTTGGATACCGCATAATTTGCTCAAAAAAAAGCTCGTGTCGATTGGTGCAAAGAAATGTTGAAAAAATTCAAAAGTGAGTTGATCTTCATGGAGAATATTTTGAAAAACAATAAAGCCATTTTTGATTATAAATATTTGTTTTTATTTGTCTATCTTAAAACTTAAGTAGCAACCTACGTATCCTGATATACTGTGGCGAGTACCGTAAATTTAATTAGTCACTGTATTGAGTGTTTCGTCACTGTCGTTTTACAGTAATGTATTCAGTTACTTTTATTACATTGATTGAATAGTATTTTTGTAATCAAAGTAACTGATTAGTTTTTGTTAAAAATATTATTCAGAAATAGAATAGTTGAAGTTCGAAACTGATATGACTTAGTCTTACAGATAGATTATTATCAAACCTAATTTATATTGGATTGTTTTCGTTAATAAATAATTTAATAAATGTTAATGATTATGATGATGATGATGATCAATAGTTTATTTAAACCGAATTTAACTACGTGTTGGTCGTAATTAGTTGGTGCATTAAAATCATTCCCAAAGGAAGTAATTAATCAAGCCGTTATTTTGAGCTTGAATTGAACTTTGAGGATCTTATTTGGCCCAAAGGAAATAATTAATCAAGCCGTTATTTGGAGCTTGAATATAACTATCGAGGATCTTATTGTGCCTCTTTAATACCATCAGCCACGCGTCCTATTCCACACAGTTACGAACTTCCAATTACAGAGCCACCAAGAACGTTTATTATAGATGATAAGTAGAGCACAGATGATGAAGAGCCTATTCCAGCGACATCAACAGATCCTGACTTTCCGTCCAGTTGTCCACGACGTCAACAATATATATTGTTACATGTGAACCTGGCAACCGCGCAACTCGATCGTTTCGCATAATGGAAACATCAACCACCGAATACCTAGCTACAAAGTAACCCAATCAGAAACCTTGTTGAAGTATATAAGGAGAGCGGAGCAATACGATTATACCTCCCCTCTAATCGAACGTACTAGAACAGCGTAGAAGATCAAATGGAATGCTCTCAAACTTTCCAGTCCCGTCCACACACACCACCGAGCGAAGATTCAAGAACAGTCTAGACTACCGCCAACTAGTATAAAAGCAGATAAAGCTTTCAGCGAGGTACATAGTAGTTTTTATTACGTCGACTGTGACAGACACCTAGTACGCGACCGTATTGGTAAAAAGCGATTGATAGGGTGCGATCGAGACAAGTGCTATGTAAAAGCGGGCGGTATTGCCATACAGTGCGAATAATTGTGCTAATAGAATTAAAGTGCGAAGAATAAATAATCACTTATTTTTATTTTAACCGAATTGTGTTATACTTGAAATCCCGGCGAACCCCTAGCTCGCAACAATATGATAAGCCAAGAAGAATTTAACGATCTGGTGAAAGACCTAGAGCTACCGAAGAGTAAAGCAAAACTTATTGAATCGAGGTTGTAGCAGTGAAACATTTTGGAAAATGATGTTGCCTTAACTACTAATTCTTTGTAATGGACAGTAGCTTGGTATATTCTGTAACACTTTGAATGGCTGGATGGATGCTCTCAATATAAGGTATGAGCCAGAAAAACGGAGATTGTTCATAGACGGCTCTGCATTGAGTTTGAAAGCAGTTCTTTGGCACAACTGCTTCCAACTTACCTTCAGTTCAGTTCAATTTGGAATGTAGTTCATTTGAAGAAGTCGTTTGAAAATGACAGAACATCAATGGCAAACTTGTGGAGGTTTAGAAGTGGTTGTGCTAATGCTTGATTTGCAGCTTGGTTACACAAAATTTTGCTACTTCTTATGTGAATGGGACAGCCGTGCCAAAATAAAGGAGTGGCCCGTTCGACAGTCAAGGAGTGGCCCATTCAACAGTCACTGAAACCAGGATAGAAAAATGTAAAGAATGTTCCATTGGTCGATTTTAAGAAGGTACTGCTACCACCGGTCCATATAAAACTTGGGTAATGAAGAACTTTCTGAAGGCCATGAATAAAGATGGGCCAGCATATCAGTATCACCAATAAAAGTTTTCCAGGTTTATTGTTGGACTCTTATCAGATATGCTCTTGAGCTCCAGTATAAGCGAGAAGCAAAAAAAAGGGTTCTTCATAAAAAGAAATGTAAGAAAACATGTATTTTATGTTAAAATTTTAAATTTGAACAATAAATGTGAATTATTTCGAAAAGCTGAACTAAATTTAAAATTTGAATGATGCCATCGTGATCAGCACCCCAAAATTCATATAGAAACATATCTTACATGCAGGAACCTTTCAAACAGTGGATATTTGTTGCCTAGTGTAATATGCAAATGCACCATGCACCGGGAAGACCTAATTTAAGAAATACATTATTATAAAGTTAGGAGCAGAATAGATCTTGCAGCCCTCGAAAAATAATGTAACGCAACCATACAAACATATGCTCCATATCCCTCAGGTCTGATTAGATATCGAATAACTTTTCACTTCTACGGGATTGTTTTATAAACGGGTTGAACACGTTTTCACGAATTCCGTCAAATCTCCTAGGAGTGATAAGACATCGAATTGGTTTTCACTTTCTCTAGCTTTCTTTGTATTTATCTAAAAACTCCTTTCAGGATTTTTGAATATTTTACCCCAAAGTGGATGCAAAGGGGTTGCATATGTTTTCACAAATTTCTACATATTTCTTAGTTCTGATGAGATATCGAATTCATTTATACATCCTAAGGCTTCCTACATAATCGTCAAAAAGTAACATACATCGCATCTCAGCATTAAGCGCGTTCCGGACTTGAACCCAATAAATAACAAAGTTGCGCACAGACTGTTGGAAGGTTTGTTTTTATTAAAAACTAAATTCAAAACATATTTTTATTTTCACCTGTATTAAAAGCATTTCACTTGTTAAAAAGTATCATTTTTTACGGAAAAATTACATTGTAATTATTATAGAACCGAGCCTAGGACGAGAAAGAGTTATATATTATTTTTGTCTATTTGTAGCCAAAAAGCACAAATCCGCTTGCTGTCCATCCGCCCGTCTATCTGTCTGTGCACACGATAACTCAAGAACTCCTTGACCTAGGATCTTCAAAATTTGAATTTGACTGTTTGGTCCAATTTGTAAGGCTAAGTTCGTTAACGGTCAAGCTGCCATACAAAAAGTCCTTAAGACAAGTGTTCAAAAATATTCCCGATAAATTTAAAACGTTTCTTACTAGGAATTTGAGATTTTGTACATATTATATTATTTTTTAAATAGTTCCAAGTACAAGGAATCGAGTGAGTCCTTCCTGCACTTCCCATGTCAAAGTCCTTGAAAAAGAAAAAAATTACTTTCGGTGATTTTCCTAGTTCCTGATATAAAATTGAATACTGAAGGAATTATCTTTTACTTTCGAGTAGCATCCAAACAAGTTGTCCTTAAAAAAGTAAACCTACATGCGCACATCTTTTCTGCTTTTTTCCCACCTACAATATACCAGGTGTGTGAATATGAAATTGCCGTTCACACATAGATGGCTCTAGAGGTAACATTTATTGTGTATGAGTTTATTATTTATTTATTGTGTATGAGAGTTATTAATAACGTGGAAGTGAATAGGAATCGGGAAGAATTTGAAGAATAGTAACCCAGCAGGCAGAGCGTACTCCCGCAAAATGTCATCAAAATTCTACATGTCTATATGTAAGGTAGAGACAGCATGTGCTAAGCTATCGCGGTCTCCTCCTTAATGTAAACAGAATTCAATTCATTTTAAAGAGTTCATGTAAATATTCTGTATATAGTGCTCGTACAAACTATAATAGTAAATATATACAGTAACCGGCGACATCGTTCCCAAAAAGTTTAATCAGTTATACGACTTGCATATGGTTTCGTTTCGACGTATAGTATACGAAACTTTTCCTGCTGGGAAATAATTGAAATTCGAAACTACAACCGCAGTCTTAGAATTAGAGTGTAGCACGACTGCGCAGTCGCTGGCTAAGTTGGTTTTGTGGGCATCGCCATACAGTCCTGTGTATTCTAACGACAGGGACTGCGCAGTCGCAGTCGAGGTCCGTGTTCTGTTTAGGCCTTGAAGCGCATCAAATGCTTGTAGAAGCTTGTGTTGAGCATGCCTTAAGTGAAAGACAATGTAGAAATTGCAGCACTTCAAAACATCTGAAGAAGTCGAAAAATGGGTCTCTGAATGGTTTTCATCGAAAGAAGAGCAATTTTTTTGACGTTGCCTCCACAAATTTCCTGAAAGGTGGACAAAATGTGTAGCTACCGACGGTCTATACTTTGAATGAAATATTATGTACCATTCTTTCAAAATAAACGTTCTATTTTCAAAAAAAAACGGAAATTTCATATTCACACACCTGGTAAATCAGATTTCAAGAGGTTCACGTCCGAAATAGCTTCAACTGGCTACTCCAGTAAAAGTTTTCACCATGTAGTACTCGCAATGGTTCGTGCAAGTACATCAAAAGGCGTAAATTAAGTGAGGACATTTTGACAGGATGTTTGTATGGCAGCTACTCGAAGGAATCATGTGAACTTTTTCATATTCATTCATTCAACAATTGGAATACGAACGTTATTCACTCTGTTGCAATCAATAGCATAAAATCTTAATATTAACAAGTAGTATCTTCTCCAGTTACGAGATTACGTGCAGTGACCTTTGTAGACTGCTCTGACAGCATCTTCCACTCAAAGAAATATGACATGTTCTTCCTAAACTCCTATGACGCCGAAAAGGAAAACAAAACCATAAAATTTATTACGATTCTACACGAACAGCGTATGACATTTTGTACAGTACGTCTACCTTTTCTGGTAAACTTCTTAGGTACTATTTGAGGAATATCGTAAATTAATCATGTAAACAAAACTATTAATAGCACATTCGCCAAGTTTTTTTCTTTTAAAATTAATCAATGATAAGTAGAAGTATCACATATCCTTCTAGATTCCCGGTATCTTTATGCGAGTATCTCCATCCAATCTGTATGTGGAATTTCACCGCGAAAACAACATGTCGCGATCTAAAAATAATATCGAAACACGCAACGTAACAATATTTTATGTTAGTGTTTTTGCTCTTGATTCCTTGCCATAACCATAACCCGACCAGTTTTATTGCCCTATACTCTTCTCCGCATTTCATAGAGGGTACAATAAAACCAACCGGGCAACATCAGTAGGACCAATAAAACTAATGAACAACAATTTCATGACCATTTCGCATCCTGATTTAATTTCTATAACATTACTGCCTCCTGCCTCGTATCCTCCAGCACTCTATCTTCCTAGTGTATCGGTTACATAAATTCACTTTTTTACGGCATTTAATTATCACAGGTAAGTATAGTAACTAGGCTTGGATGACAGGCTTCCTTAGGGCACGGACCAGAGTATTCCGCGCGGAATTTTACACAGCTTTGTTGCTAATAATAGAACGCCAGAGGTGGTATTACACTTCGGATCGAGGATGTGCAGAGGTTGCTGGTCGAGATCCTAAAACCGCATAAAGACGAGACACTTAAAACCGGAATTGGACGGTTTCCAATTACCTTGGGTGATAATAAATTAAATATATTATTCTCTCCTCTACTATTGCGCTTCTCATTTCAATGCAAATACATCGGATTACCTCTAACGGATACAAGACTCTAGCAATTCCAAACACAATTCCTGGAGCATCTTAAAATTCTATGCGGCATTTCGACCGCAATTTTATACAATTTACAGTGTCACAACACACAAAAGTTCTTAAAACAAGTGCTTACAAATATTGGTCAACAACTTCCGAACGAGTCCTTCGTGAAGAATCCGTCCGTCCAGGAATTAAGACACTTTACAAGAACCAATTTCAATTAGAAAGTTACATCGAATCCATCCCTTATTATAGCTTTCATACAAAAGATTTGATATGATATCAGAACTAGTGACAATATTCTTGTGGTGCAAGGTGGAACACATTTAAAAGATAACTGAAATCTAGAGCTAGCGATGTCTCGAATCATGAGCAATACCTAAATTCATTATAAATAAAGTATTGTGATTGATATAAAAAAAAACTCTGCCAACAGTTTGGGCGCGACTTTATTGCTTTTTGGGGTGCGATTGTAAACCTAAGAAAAAACGTTCCAAATAGCCTTCTGGTTACTCTCAAACTTTTACATTATCGCAAAATCCTGATATCAATTTTGAGATCGTTATATATAAAGCTAATAGAAAAAAATCTGCCAATGGTCTGGGCGAAACTTTATTATTTTCGGGTTAAAGTTCGGAAGCGGTCAAAGTCGGAGTATATCATGAGTTGTTTCGAAATTATGAGGTTTCTTGGAAAGTTAGTTTTGTTCTTAAAATAAAAATATTTAAAATAGAGATTTTTAGCCAATTAAACATTGAAAAATCCCCTGTAGACTATACGAATTTTGGTATATTATGTACACTAAAAGCCCATAATGTAAAAACGAATTTGTTGCCTTATCAGACTTAAGAGATATGACGAATTGTTAAAACGTATACAAACCCATTACT
This sequence comes from Beris morrisii, assembly GCA_951812415.1. Classification (NCBI taxonomy): domain Eukaryota; kingdom Metazoa; phylum Arthropoda; class Insecta; order Diptera; family Stratiomyidae; genus Beris; species Beris morrisii. Next base: position 92,652,663 of record OX638313.1, on the reverse strand, counting down.
TCCACTTGGGGTTTGAATTTCGAAAAAATTGTGAAACAGGTTTTTAAACGATTTCATAAGAACCCACTTGATATCTCATGAGACACGAGGGATTTTGAAAAATTTGTGAAAACGTAAGCAAACTCTTCACACCCACTTGGTTCTTGAAATTCGAAAGAACGTTAAATTGGTTTTCAGTTAATTACATCAAATGCCGCAATAACCAATTTTATATCTCATCAGAACTAAGGGATGGCAAAATTTTTGTAAACATATTGTTACGTGTAAGCCTGGCCACTGCGCAACTCGATCGATTACGAATAGGGAAACAGCAACAACCGAATACCTAAGCTGCAAAGTAACCCAATCAAAAGCCTAGTTGAGTAAATAAGCAACACGATTATATCTCCCCTCTAATCGAATGCGCTCGAATATATTAGAACACCCTAGAAGATCAAATGGAATGCTCTCAAGCTTTCCAGAACCCTCTACACACACCACCGAACGAAGATTCAAGAACAGTCTTGACTACAGACAAGGGGTATGAAAGCAGATAAAGCTTTCAGCGAGGGAGATCGTAATTTTTATTACGTCGACTGTGACAGCCAGCGTGTATACGCGACCGTATTGGTGGAAAGCGATCGATTGCGTGCGATCGAATCAAGCAAGATAGATAAGCGGACGGTGTTGCCATACAGTGCGAATAATTGTGCGAATATAATTAAAGTGCGAATTAAATAAATTGTTACTTATTTTGATTTTAAACGAATTGTGTTTTACTTGAAATCCCGGCGAACCCCTAGCTCGCAACAATATGCAAACCCTTAGTGGTTGAATATCCAAAAATTGAGAAATGGGTTTGTAGGCGATTATATAAAAAGTCTGCAGAAGTCAAAAGCGATCTAATAGCTCATCAAACCTAAGAAATATATCGAAGCATACTACCGCCTTACACCCCTTAGGATTGAATATCTGAAAATACTGAAATTGACTTTTTGGTTCAATTCGATATATCATCAAATTTAAGCAATATGTAGGAATCTGTAAAAACATATGCGACTTCATTACACCCACTTAGGGGTTGAATATCCAAAAATCCTGAAAGGAGTTAAAAGATAAATATGAAGACAGCACGAGAAGGTAAAAACAATTGAATTACTTATCACTTCTAAAAGATATGACGAAATTCGTGAAAATGTGTTCAACTCTTTTATACCCTTTTAGGTGCTGAAAAAGGAAAAAACTTGAAAACAAGTTTTAGGCGATTATTACGCAAGCCCGTGAAAGTGAAAAGATATTCGATATTTGATCAGACCTGTGGGATATGGCATAATTCGTGAATAAGTATACAACCCCTTTACACCCCCTTAGGGGTCGAATTTCAAAAAATCCTGAAAAAACTTTCTAGGCATTTATATGAAGAAGCCGTAGAATAAAAAGGAATTAAATATTTGGGAGGACCTAATAGATATGACGAAAATCGTGAAAATATATGCATTCCATTTTCACTGATATATTTTTTCGCCCCCACTTCCGAACGCCAATGGATATTTGAAATTATTTTTTATCTAAATTACTTTTGCAGTTGAGTTACATATACATACCAAGTTTCAACCTTGTAGCATAAGCCGTTCTATAGATAGGAAAAACATCCCCCACCCCCGTACCATACTACCCTTATACAAAATTATATTTTTCTAATATGCTACTACTATAGCTCTATCCAAATACCAAGTTTCAGCTTTATATCATTATAGGTTTTCGAGATATGAAAATCGGAACTATTTCCTTTTCACCCTCCCCCACCCTCACCCTCTACACCCTCACACCCGCAATTTTTTCTGATAGGGGTCTATTAGACCTATTTCTAGTAAAAATTGTAAGTATCTGTCTCACACTGTTCTTGAGATATGAGCCGTGATTTTTTAGAAAAATTCGTATCCCCTCCACTTTCATGATCCACCGCCCCCTTAAAAAATTTTACTTTCAGCAAACTTCATTTGTCAACCTTTATACACAAACCGAATTTTATTTGTCTAGTGCAATTGGTTCGTGAGATATCGTAATCCAAAGTTTTTACCCCCCACCCTCGTACGCCACTGCCCCCACTCAAAAATTTGCTTGCGATCTATTCTCCTAGTATACCCACAGATGTTCATTAAGTTCTAATTACGTGACATTAACCGATTAGGAGATATGGATTTTAGAATGTGTCGATCTCGCCTTTTTTGCGTTTCGGACGCAATATTTTTTCCCCCACTCCCACACCCCTTCACCAATATTGACAATTTTTATGCAAATGGGTCCACTACCGAAGTTCTATATAAATTCTAAATTTCAGCTTCCTAGCATAAGCGGTTGCTGAGATCTAAAAACCAAAATTTTTGGTCTAAAACTCTTCCCCCTCCTCCCCCCTCACACCCCCTCCTCTAAGAATTTGGTCACTTCAAGAGGCCTACTCAGTCTATTCATAAAAAAAAATTCAATTTAATAGCTCAAACCGTTTGGGAGCTACGAGCCTTCAAACGATTTTGCGTACGGCGTACAGCAGACAGACGGACTGAAATTTTTTTTTGCTTTTTTCGTGTCTACGAGTCATGAAACGCGAAAAAAAAGTTTTCGGAGTAGCAAATTTTTTTTTTTTAAAAATCTATCACAATACTTTATTATTAGGAAATAATAAAGTAAAACTAATCATTCACCTTTGTTGAGCAACAAGCTATAAACCGCGTCCCCAAAAACATACTAGATAGGCACATCAGAGAATGGACCCTTGGTAAGGTTAGGTCGAAAGGCATTCACTTTAGCACAGTGTCCCAGTGGTCCCCTCGTATTAGACCAGATTCTTAGTTATTGCTTCCAAATATTGCTCTTCTATGAAGAGAGAAGTTTTTGGAGTATCATCGCAAATCCTGTATATCGGTCAAAAAGATTTGGTTTCCAAAATAACATCAAATACACACCAAGCATCATATGCTACCGAAATCGAGAAATTGATAGTGGACAAGGAATTAAAGTTGCCTCTTAGATCTTCGGGGGGGTATCTCTTGGAAGCGAGTTGTCAAGTACCTTGGGGTCAAAATAGACACGAAACTGACTTTTAGCATATATTTAAACAAGAGTCACAGTAAACATTCTTCTCGCTGCAAGCTGCTGATCTCTAGGAACCAAAATGAATGTCCGGATCTCCTCTCAAAATTTATTTAATTGGTCTACTTCCAGTGAACTGCAAAATCACTTAAATTCAGAACCTACTTGGATTGTACTTAAAATGCTCAAATTATTAAACGATATCCGTCCATATTATTCCTAATCAGATTATCCTTTCTGCAGAAAAAACATGCCATTCCGCACAAGAAAAACAGATAAATTCGCATAAATCTACGGTTCATCACTCGCACGGAACTACACCTCATAAATCCCGAAAGCTTATCCTTATTACACCTACAAGAATGTCATCGTCCCATCGATCTCATCTCTTATTCCCATCAAAAGTATAAAGAAAAGATTTCAAGAAAAAAACACCAAAGGTAAAGGCAAGGTAAACCTGTAATAATTTCCGGTTACATGGTCACAGTCCTATCATGGCACACAGACCCTAGAAGCTAGCGATGGATAAGAATAAGACTGGTGATGGTTACCTAACAACAACAAGCAGTCATTATAATATTCCCTCCATATGACCAAAGACCAAAACCACATTGTTTGACCACTCCACCGTTCTTAGAGTCACCTCCACCTATCCCACAATCCACCAGTCAAGAAGTAATAAGACCTATCTTGGATCTACGGAACAGCTAATGCCTCCCTACCTTTACCTGTACAAGGCGAAGAAAACCGTCAGAAAAAGTCATACCACCTTGCCGGGTAGGAAGAGCTGGAATGGAAGTCATCGGTCGTGTAGTCTACCCAAAAGAGCGAAACAACCTTTGAAAGAATTTCTGGCGTGACGATTCTTATCGTGACTGGGAAGCACATCGTTTTGATGTTTTAAGCACGATATGAAATCGTTACCTGTATCAATGGCATCTTACATTTATCTTACCGTCTTTAGTCGAGTAGAAAGATATGAGCGGATTTAAAAGAATATAGAGACATAAACGTACGCACCCAAGTGCGAATATGCGTTGCAAACAATTCCGAGGTAATTTTGTCGGAAATCCGTCGTTGAGTTTCGAATGGAAATCCGATAGGATTGATCTATGTTGAAAATCTATACGGTCTTCTATCAACCCAAAGTGGAATTAGAATCATCGAGTGGAATTTCATGAAATTGAAATTAAATTTGATCCGTCGAGCAGCATTTTAATATTAAATGGTTTAAATGCCTTATCTACAACAATCCTTTCGACAAGCACTGGTCCTGTATCTCGTTATCTATGGCACGGCATCCTAAATCCGGCCTTGGCATCTATAATTTCACCGATCGAATTTTTGACAAAAGTGACGTCCCTCGTCCGACCTGAGTTTTCCTATCGAAGCTCCTCAATTTGGTGATTTTTTCGGGGACGGGCTTCTTACCTTCATTTTTTATACTAAAGATGAAATCTGAGAGTATTGTAAGTTTAACCCACCCCGAAAGATTGTAACGCATAGAACGGAGCCTCAGACGAAAAAAAAGTTTCTTCTCATTTTATGTTCAGTTGAAGCCAAAAACGCCAAACCCGCTTGCTATCCGTCCGTCTGTCTGAATGCATGATAATTCAAGAACGCCTTAACCTAGGATGATATTTGAAATCCCGATGTTTGGTTGAATTTGTAAGGGTTCGTTCGTTAACGGGCAAAATCTCCTACTCCTTCGGGTACCTGCCACACAGAAGTCCTTAAAACACGCGTTCAACAATATTGGCCGATAACTTCAGAACGCTTTAAGCTAGGATATTGAAAGTTTGTATGATGAGCATGGAAGAAAATCCCATCAGTCCTTCGTGTAGCTGCTACACAAAAATCCTTTAAAATTTCCCTTACTTAATTTACGGCTTTCACTACTACACAAGAAATCGTTTGGCCAAGAAATCGAAATTACAAATTAGTTTTGAGTCAGTGAAATTTCTCCACCCCTTCCGGAAGCTTTCATACAAAAAGTCCTTAAAAGACGTGTTAAAGAATATTGGTCGATAACATCAAAACACTTCAGGCTAGAATTTTGAAATGTTGCCCATTTTGATATTTCAATGGTTGCACATACACTGAGAGAAATATTTTGTTGGCAAGAGATTGCTTCAATAAAATTTTCATTGCAACAATCGTAGTTCATTTACGCTAATAAGAATTAGTTTGGAGGATTCGGTTGTACAAAAAATATTCGTTTAAGGGAATAAACACGTAATACGTGCAATAGAACCATTCTGTCAAGTCAATCAACTTATGTTGTTTGCGCGATTCTGTTGAAAGAACCGAACAGAAAAATGTCTAGCAACTCAATTTTGATTGCCGCAATACAATGTTGGTTGTCGCAATAGAATATATAGATTATATTGTTCATCACGATTTTCGGCATCATTCTGCTGTGGTAACCGAATGTGTGTTCCGCCAACCGAATATATGTTGCGGTAACTTAGTTAATCTACACAAAGTTAAGTTGCACATAGGGAAATGAAAATGAAAGATCTTCGCCAAATCCAAAAACTTTCAACACCGGGTTCGATTTCTACCTACAGCCATGGGTTTTATTAAGTCAGTAAGTAAGAAATAATATTGGAAGTAGGAAAATGGCGTCTTAGAAGAGTTCTCTACCTTCTCCTAGGTAACAAAAAAGAATTTAGTGTAGGATTTAAAGCAAATAACTCCATTTTTTTAGAGTTTACCAACAACCCGCGCAATAAAAATTTTAAGAGATTCTAGTTGGCTATACAAAATTGTCCGAAAATATTTTCAATACCAATAACCGAAAATTCGGTTCGGCCAACCCAGAATTTCGGTTCCAGCAATGGGATAGGAACTTTTTCTGCAACTTTTGTAATTCGTTTGGCATATACAGTGGATGCCGCTTATTGTAATCGCGGATAATGTTATAAGCCGCATTTTGTTATCAAAACAGTTGGGTTCCATTTGCCACAAACAGAATTCATCGCTTATTTTTTTCTTCGCTTATTGTTATCATCCGGTTAATGTTATTGTTTTTGGCTGGTCCCAAAGTGATTACAATAAGCGGCATCCACTGTATTTCTATTGTAGCAATAAATCTGTTCTCTCAGTGTATGAAGAGAATCGAGAGATATCTTCGTGTAGCTGCTATGCAAAATTTTTGCATTTATCTTTCAAAACCCTTTGTAAAATAAGATCAGTTCTGTTTACATTCTCATCGGGTTCGCAAATATTATTTGAGTATCACAGCCAATAGCACTAAAAATTAGTAATACCTTCTAGTACATTCGATTCCACAACCTTTCCATCCATAAAGTGGATTGACTGTGCGCTACTGTGTATTAAAGGCTAGCCTCCTAAATCCAGTTCGGTATACTTAAAAAAAATGATATCACTAACTAGAAGCGTATTTATCACTCCAACAGTTTATTACTGATACACTCATAGTGTTGCAAAAAATTGATTAAAAATCGAAAGGAAGACAAGGATGTTCGATCTTAGAAATCAACCGGCAGAAAAATTCTTGGATTAGGCACCCAAAGACTCCAAAAGGGTGCTTTAAAATATTTGTTGAGTGATTATGTCGATGTTTAGTAAGCTGTCTCAGCTGCTCTTTGAAATTACCTTGAATACCTTGTTCACAAAAATATGCAGAATTTGCGACGACGAAGACGAAACACCAGAGCACATCCTCTGTGAATGTGAGCGACTTGCTCACAAAAGACTTCGTCACTTCGGTCAGGGTTCCATGGCACCATTGGAATTCCTGACTATTCCTCTTCGAAAAATACTGAGCTTCATTGAAAGCGCAGGGATTGAAGAGAAATCATAGATAATCCAGGGGGACGTCTCAATAGTCCCAAAATGAGGATTCAGTGACAGAGGTGTTCAAACTCAACACGAAATCTATCTATCTCCACCGAAGGTAGTGTGCACAACATAATTTTGAAGTTCCATTTCAAACCCTACAACTTTTGTTTGAAACAATTTTTTCGAAAATGCGCTGTTTTCGAGAGATGCGTTTATATCAGCTTAAACGGGATATACGCGGTATATCAATGGGCTGTACTACAGAAAAGTGGAGGGACTGGTGCAAACTCTAGAGCTTTTCAGTAACTTCCTATGTGTTTTCTGTAAATAGCAACCATCCCAAAATGGTGATCGAACCTACCTGATCTTTAGAGGAATCCTTGGTGGACGATGGTGGCAGCTTACAGCATAATACTTGCACTTTTAAACTCCAACGCTTAGGAACTCTTGGCATAATCGGGGTAGTAAGAACTGCACTGATCCTAATAAGTTCCTCTGTGATATCACAGACTTATGCTGTTATAGCAATGGCTATTTTTGCGGCTTTAAAGCGGCTAGAAAATCCAAATGGAGAGAGATACAGACTTTAACAGAGAGAGACAGTCCGAACAGCAAAACTATGAGAAACTGAAACACTTCATAGCGCATTTTCCAGCCGCTACAGACTTGTTTTTGACAGTTTGTTATGTATAAATTATGAAAAGTGTCAGAAAATGTTATGAAACGCGCTAAAATCAGTATTTTTCATAACAAATCACTTGTTAATTTCATCTACTAGATGCCGGTACCATCGGAAAGGGTATTTTGTATCGGAAATCTCTTTCTCTCAATATTGGTCACCTTGTCGCACGATTGACTTTTATTGCACTTGAGAAATACCCAGCATTATGCTGTTATAGCACTGTCTAGTTTTGGCGCTGAAAAGTGGCTAGCAAATTTAAATGAAGAGAGATAGGAGAGTTTCACATACAATTTAGACATTGGTGTGAGAGAGACAGTCCCACAAGCTAAAATCTGCGAAACTGCTAAAAAAACAGGAGCTAGCTCATTGATGCAGTGTTTCGTAACATTCTAGCAGTGCATCACTAGAAAAATTCACTACGGACGCTATTTTCCAGCTACTACAGACTTGTTTTTGACCGTTCCTTATGCGCTGGATCACACGCTAGCTCTTTCTATGAGACATAAAGTAAGCTATGGACGTGACGGTTATTTCATAAGCTAACACGAGGTGTCGTCTCATGTCTGTAGAACAATTTTTGTCTCAACATATTATATATCAAGGAATAACCCCCTACAAGGTTGTCCACAGAGTACCGGACACCCAACCTTAGGAAGTAAAAATGAATTCGATAAATCATCAGATATGCAACCTCCTTACACCCACTTGGGGGTTGAATATCCAAAAATCCTGAAAGGTGATAATAGATAAATATGAAGACAACACGAGAAAGTAAAAACCAATTCAATTTCTTATCACTTCTAAAAGATATGATGGAATTCGTGAAAACTTGTTCAACCCTTTTATACCGTCTTAGATGCTGAAAAAGGAAAAAACTGAAAAACAAGTTTTAGGCGATTATTACGCAAGCCCTTGAAAGTGAAAATATATTCGATATCTGATCAGACCTGAGGCATATGGCAGAATTCGTAAAAAAGTATACAACCCCTTTTCCACCCCCTTAGGGGTCGAATTTTAAAAAATCCTGAAAACACTTTTTAGGTATTTATATGAAGAAACCGTAGAATAAAAATGAATTCAATATTTGGAAAGACCTAATAGATATGACGAAAACCGTGAAAATATGCATATGCACTCCATTTTCACTGATCATTTTGGGTCCACTATCAAATCTCTATATAAATTCCAAGTTTCAACCTCCTAGCATAAGCGGTTACTGAGATCTAAAAACCAAAATTTTCCGTCTAAAACACATCCTCCTCCTCACCCCTAACACCCCTACCCCTCATAATTTGGTCACTTCAAGGGGCCTACCCAGTCCATTCTTAAAAAAAATTTCAATTTAATATCTCAAACCGTTTGGGAGCTACGAGCCTTCACACGGTTTTGCCTACGACGGACGGCGTACGTGTCTACTAGCCATGAAACGTGTAAAAAAAATTTTTCAGGGTAGCACTTTTTTTTTTTTAAAATCAATCACAATACTGCATTATTCGAAAATAATAGAATAAAATGTTTATAAATTTGTTCACATTATTTTTTTTTTCCGCTTTTTTTGCCAAGTTTCGGTAAGGCCTTACCGAAGTCTCCGAAGTAATATAAAGTCTCTCAATAGAAGCAGTAACCTTCTGCTATTGCTTCCCCATGAAAGTCATAGTCGATGTTTGGAAGCAATGTGCACTTTCGTAAGGAAGCAAGAATAATTTTGGTATTGTCTCACAACATACTAACTGTTCGTGCTAGGCTGTTGCTTGCGAAGGTCGAATCAGCCTTACCGAAGCCACTTTAAGCATGGTGAAATGTGCGCCAAATAAGTTTGGTAAGACCTTATCGAAGCTAGAAGGAAGCAAGGGAAATAGCAAGGTAGTTTGCTGGTTGAGTAGACATTAGACAGGCTACTGCAGTTCGTCCGGCTGGCACGTAGGTTCACCTGAGTTGGTCACACGGATATTTCTTCCCGTAAACATAGAATCACAACGAACTCTTTGGCGGTCTGTCTTTGGCTGCTTGCGGCCAACCACCTTACCTAACCTAATCCAACGATAGCACAGAATCTCAGAATCCACTCCTACTCGCAGAATCATTTGGAACTTCCAATAACGCGTTGGACTCTCGTAACCTCTGTATCGGTCAGCTCGCAGAGACTGTTGATTCTAGCGAATGAAGCTGGCAGGAGAAGAAGGACAATCTACAGAAGTCATTTGAAAATAGGTATTCCTGCATAGCTGTCTAGAAGACAGTGTCCGGTCAGAACACCTACTGTGGTGTTGACATTCACCCCTTCTGGAGAGTTCAGAATGTGATTATAGAATGTTTCAGATCCTCGGCCAGAAAGTTTTGGTTTTCTCAGTTGGTTGTGTGTCGAATATTAGCAATACTTCATTATCCAAATCTCTGTTAAAACTTATTGAAACCCAATCTAATGGATTAATTCTCACGAATCAAAAAAAGCTTGTTCTGTATTCGTACGAAATCCAGTTCAAGTCCAATAAACCGAACTGAAAAACTTTATGATATCTGTCGGCGATATTAACTTCAGTCCCGGGCATATTGGATTATAGTCGCGCCATATTTCTTAATAAAAGAAACCGTCTTTGAGAAACCAGTAAAAACTGTTATGTTGCGCATCTTTCTTATGATCTTATGTACTGGATTAATCGTAATGGCATTCAATGCGTGCTAAGAACTAATTACTGTCGCTCATTTGGAACATTGAAATTCCGCTTGGCTTAATAGCTGCTATACAACTCTCAGAAGTAACAGTGTGTATACTGGCGAAACCCAGGCCACAAAACGACTTTATATTCTTCAGACGAGGACGGCAATTTGATGCCCTCAAGGAAAATTCACTTTTGTCATGACTCTCCGACAAAATCTTGAAGTGATGAAAGAACAGTTTTTTTCGTTTTGTCGTTGTTGAACAGGCCTTGACTTTGGTAATTCTTTGCACTTCTCTCATTTCCGGATGGTTTTTGATCAAATCTTTAAGACAAGATTGAGTTTCTTCGCAGCTGTGATTAGCGAAGGTCTGTCGCGATAGCCTGCTAATTTGTCATAAAGCCGAACAAGATACCAGAACTATCAACCTTCCAAGTCGAGTTCACTCATCATCTTGTAGTAGGCGCCACGAAGTCTTTAAAATTATCTATAAATCGCCTTCTATAATTTTAATGGCCAACCTAAGGCACTTGACTACCGAAATTTATACTTTCCAGTGGCACTCTCCTTCAGAAGTTCTTCTCGGGAATTTTTCCTTCTTTTTTCGTTTACCACTTGAATTTTTCTTAATATAAATAATACATATAAAAAATAATAATAAGAAAAACCTCAGAAGAATCGACCGGCGCTTCTATCGTAAAATTCTATTTTAATTTGCAATGTGCTCCGAAGCATAACGACTTAAGAGTTTCGACTATAGTGGGAGAAACTCCTGCTTTTCAGTCGGGAAACTTCAAGACGTTTTGATTGGGAAAGTTGGTATGAGAAGAAGAAGGTGTGCTAAAATGCGACTTACCTTTTAAATGATGTATGAAGATCACTCCATTAGAAGCTCATTGACGTGAGGTAGTTGGATAAAGGTAGGCATACTGAAATAGAAAGAAAATAAAATGAATTAGTCACTTAAATATTTTCAACAAAGAAAAAGTAGGAATAATTTCAAATCGGTGTTAGGAAATCCAATAGATTATCACCTTATTGTGTTTTAATACGTCTTAAATAAGAGGTTTTCTGCGGTTGAGATAATGTACAATTGCGATACAGTCGGGGCAAGATATATCCGGGACAATTGAAAAGAAAAGGCCCACAACCTACCACCTTATTGGGTTGCATATGAAAAAATTCTGAAATTAATTTTTAGGCTATTATATAGGAAGCCCGAGGAAGCAGAAACCAATTCGATATCGTATCTAACCTAAGAGATATGACGGAATTCGTGAAAACGTGTTCACCTCTTACATAGTACACCCACGTAGGGATTGAAAAGCAAAAAATCTTGAAAACGGGTTTTAGGCAGCTGAAAAAAGCCTGTGAAACTGAAAACTTACTTCATATCTAATCAGAGCTAAGGAATAAGATGGAATTCGTGATATTGTACACAACTCCCTTACACCCCCTTACCCTGCGTCTACACTGACAATTTATCTGGGAACGGCATTATTGCCATACACAAATTGACAGTGTAGACGCACCAAACGTATATGGCAATATTGCTCTCAGCATTGACATGGCAATTTTGAGGATAATATTGCCAGAAAACGAATCGTTTGACAGAAGTTAGCGTCGCTTGTCAACAGGTAGACTTACGTTTTTTTGGTTTGATCGCAAAATGAGTGAAAATAAGTGGACTAAAGAAAAAACTATTGAATTAATCAATAGTTTTCGAAGTTATGATTGCTTTGCTTCACAACTTGACACTTCGAATTCACTCGCTCAAATGAAAATTGCCTGGCAATCAAATGCCCACTCATTGCGATTTGAAATTTAACTCAATGGCAATATTGCCATTGTCATTGCCAAATAAATTGTCAGTGTAGACGCAGGGTTAGGTGTTGAATTACAAGACAATTTCTAAAACAGTTTCTAGGCACTTATCTGAAGAACCCGTAGAAGTAAAATTTATTAATATTTTAGAAGACCCAAGATATATGAGGAAATTCGTGAAAATATGGTAAATGAACTATACAGGGTGGGCTATCTAGTGGTTTCTTTTTAAATCATAGGTTATTTTGAAACTGAAAGATGTTTCCCGCTCGAAATCTTGACAGAAAGTCAGTATCATACCTCCGCGGAACGAAATGAGTCGCTTTACGCTTGAACAACGTTGGGAAATATTGAAAACTCATTTCCAAAGTGAGTGCTGTGTAGCCCAAACAGTGCGTTTTTTGAAAAGAAGTTTTGGCCGAAATGAAGCACCCACCGCGTCTGCTGTACGCAAGTTTGTGCAAAAAGTTCGTGAGTCTGGCATGCTAGTGGACAACACTCATGGCCCCCGTCGTCGTACGGTGCGCACAGACGAGAATCTGGCTGCTGTAGCCGAGAGTGTGAGACTCACTCCACGAACATCAATTCGCCGTCGATCTCAACAGCTCAACATTTCACGCACTAGCCTGAGGAGAATTCTGCACAAAGATCTCGGATTATTCGCTTACAAGGTCCAATTGACTCAGCAATTGAAGGCGCACTACCATCCGCTTCGTTATCGCTTCGCAATTTGGGCCTTAGAGCAGCTTGAATTGGACAACGATTTTGGGCGAAAAATCATCTTTTCTGACGAGGCGCATTTTCATATCGGCGGTTACGTTAACAAAGAAAATTGCCGCATCTGGGGCTCGGAAAACCCGCACGTTATGGTCGAGAAGCCAATGCATCCACAGAGAGTGACAGTTTGGTGCGGATTGTAAAGTGGTGGCATCATTGGACCATTTTTCTTCGAAAATGAGGCTGGGAACAACGTTTCGGTCAACGGTGAACGTTACAGAGCCATGTTATCCGACTTTTTTTTTACTGAAATTGAAGACATGGATTTGGACGACCTCTGGTTCATGCAGGATGGCGCGACATGCTACACAGCCCATGCCACAATCGATCTTTTACGCACCAAATTCTCAAATCGTGTTATCAGCCGTCTTGACGATGTCAATTGGCCGCCTCGGAGCTGCGATTTGACCCCTTTGGATTTTTTTTGTGGGGAACCGTGAAGGACCGATGTTATGCCAACAATCCAGAAACGATTCAAGCACTTAAGGCCAATATAATCCAAGCAATCCGTGAGCTACAGCCCGAAACCATCAACAAGGTCTTGGAAAATTGGAGTGACAGAATGCGCTACTGCGCAGCCAGCCGAGGCAGCCACTTGAACGAAGTTGTGTTCCATCATTAATGGGAATATTTACTCTTACTAATGAAGCCATAATACATGGAAAAAGCGTTTTAGACGAAAAATGTTGGTTTCTAGATCTTAGTAACCGCTTAGGCTAGGAGGCTGAAACTTGGAATTTATATAGAGCTTTGATAGTGGACCCATTTGCGAAAATATTGCCGATATGGGCGAAGGGGTGTGGGAATGGGGGGAATAATAATGCGTCTGAAACGCTCGGAAGCCGAGATCGAGACATTCTAAAATCCATTTCTCCTAAACGGTTAATGTCACGAAATTAAAACTTAATGACCATCTGTGGGTATACTAGGAGAATAGATCAGAAACAAATTTTTGAGAGGGGGCAGAGACGTACGAAGGTGGGGTTGAAAAATTTTAAATGACGATATCTCACGAGCCAATTACACTAGACAAATAAAATTCGAATTCTGTATTAAGGTTGACAAATACAGTTTGCTGAAAGTAAAAATTTTTAAGGGCCGGTGGAGTATGGAAGTGGAGGGGATAAGAATTTTTCTAAAAAAACACGTCTCATATCTTAAGAACAGTGTATGATAGATGCTTAAAATTTTTACCAGAAGTAGGCCCGATAGACCTCTAGCAGAAAAAAAAATATTGAGGGTGGGGGTGTAGAGGGTGAAGGTGGGGAAGGGTGAAAAGAGAAAAGTTACTATTTTGATATCTCGAGAACGTATCATGATATAAAGCTGAAACTTGGTATTTGGATAGAACTATAGTAGTAGCATGTTGAAAAAATATAATTTTTTACGGGGGTAGTATGGTACGGGGGTAGGGGGTGTTTTTCCTAACTATAGAACGGCTTATGCTAGAAACTTAAAACTCGGTATGTATATGTAAGCCAACTAGAAAAGTAATTTAAATTAAAACAAATTTTAAATAGGAGGGCAAAAAAAATTATCAGTAAAAATGGAAGAAATATATTTTCACGATTTTCGTCATATCTATTAGGTGTTTCCAAATATTGAATTCATTTTTATTCCATTCCATTCTTCATATAAATACCTAAAAAGTGTTTTCAGGATTTTTTTAAATTCGACCCCACGGTTGTGTAAAGGGGTTGTATACATTTTCACGAATTGAGCCATATCCCTCCGGTCTGATTAGATATCGAATAACTTTTTACTTCCACGTGCTTGTTTAATAATCACCTAAAACTTGTTTTCAAGTTTTTTCCTTTTTCAACCCCTAAGAGGGTATAAACGGATTGAACACGTTTTCACGAATTTCGTCATATCTCTTAGGAGTAATAAGACATCGGATTGGTTTTCACTTCCTCGGGCTTTCCTTACATATATCTAAAAACTAATTTCAGGATTTTTTGATATTCAACCCCAAAGTGGGTGCAAGAGGGTTGCATATGTTTTCACAAATTCTTACATATTTCTTTATTTGAATGAGATATCAAATTCCTTTTTTCTTCCTACAAAATCGTCAAAAGTTGTTTTCAGTATTTTAAGATATTCAACTCCAATAGGACGTAAGGCTTTCGGCATATTTCTTAGGATTGATAAGATATCAGATTGGTTTTCACTTCCACAGACTTTTTATATAATCGCCTACAAATGCATTTCCGATTTCATGTAATGGTCAAAAACCTAATCACGAAAAACCTCCTAATCGCGTATTAACTGATATTATAGTATCACTTAGACCTCTTCCCGGAGTATAACTCAATTATGTAATTCATATGTTATATGTGACAGCGGCGTTTAAGTATTTTAGCGCGACCCCATTCTAACCGCTTCCCGAACCTTTTTTAGGTTTTCAGTCACATAGTAACCTACACCGCGTCTCAGAATTAAACGCTTTCCGAACTTCTGCCCGAAAATAATACAGTTGCGCCCAGACTGTTGGCAGATTTTTGTATAGTATTCCACTTTTGAGAGGGGTGGGAGCGCTGTAGGTTTATCAGCCTAGAATCTAAATCAATTTCATCCAACAAGGTACAATTGTCGGTCATAATTGTTGTATAGACGAATGTACAGGATATGCTGAAAATGGAAAAGTGTTTCAGCAAGGACATAGCTATTGCATCTTAGTCTATCTATCTATCATATTGAAAATCGCCTACGAACACGGCGTTAATAAGTTAATGTCACTAAGTTTAAGTTGTTCGACATTACGTTCACGCCAGTAAGCAAACACCGTCGACAGTCACGAATTAATGTCGTAGTTTGTGTCAAACGATGTCATCCATCACGTTATTCAAGTGGTCACTAGCGAAAAGAAATTCGAATCTGAAGTGTACGTTACCAAGACCAGCTAAGTAACCATTACAATCTATGTGCACTAGAAACTAGATGACTTAAGTGACATGACCCATTAGACCTATCACAATGTATCCAAGGGTAAGAAAAAACTTCACGCAAACATAAATAGTATCGCAATATACTAATGGACTACTCTACTATGTCAACTATCACTCCTTATTTTACTTTCATATCACTTAAGGATTGATTATGGTAGTTGAAGAAATATTGTATTTACCATAGTCGAAAGCAGTCTTGCTAAAAGTACAATCTTAGAGGTACAATATTCTCACCATGATTATGTTACGACTGGGTACCTCCGGATCAAATTTTGCATAGTTCTAATGAATAAAAATTAGCCTCACTTCATCATTTTTGACAAAAAAGTGGACTTCCTTACAAAAATTTACATGGGTTACGTGAAAATGTAATTAACAACACCACAAAGGGTACAGGCCGTACTAGAAATTGGGCAGAAAAAAATACTATTCTATAGGGGTTGTTTAATGTGCTTGGCAATTTAAACTATACTGCATATAATGCACACAGGAGACAGAAGTTCACACTTAGAACGAAATTCACGCAGCTTAGATTTTATACGGAAGAACCCCTATAACATATCGGAATTCATAAGGAACTCCTTTAGAATTCATCAAGCACTGGCGAAATTATACAGAATCATATGGAACAATCTTCGTAATTTGATTGATCAATCCTATGACAGTTGTTTTAGAGTATAGTATATTGGTTTAGTGCAATTCTTTTACCACATCTAGGTACTGTACCGGTACTCAAAAAAACTGAAGTTATATTGACATCATACAGATTTGAACTACGGGTCTGTCAATCCTGAATCATAAACTATTGTATCTCGTTAAACTTTAGACCACTTTGCATATTATGTGCGCAATCGGTCCATTACCACCTCTTTACTTCAATTAATATGCACAGGGCTTGACGACGTACAATATGGATTGTTAAGAAGTTGCTTACGTTTTCACAAATTTTTCAAAATTTCAATTGAGATTTCAAATTGCTTTTTATGTAATCGCCTAAAAACCTATTTAAAAATTTTTCGAAATTCAACCCTCAAGTGGATGTAATGGATTTGTGTTATGATGTTATTGATGATGTTTGATGTTATACTCCAACCCAATTACGTAACTCATGTATTACAGATGGCAGTAACGTAAGCATTCTTTCGCGACCCATTGTAATCACTTCCCGAACTTTGACTTTTTGGGGGCCTCAAACCACCCCCCCGTGGTCCATTTCCAAAAAATTTTTAATGCATATTTTCGAGAAGGACAATAATACGCAACTTTGAGTCCAACGCCCATCCGTCTTGAAAACCGGTAGATCTGGATTTACACCGAACACGTTGAGCCACGACGTTAAGTCTCGACTTTACCCAAACCATAAAAATCAGCCAATCAAGCAACGAAAGAGACCAACAGTGCTCGACTTTTCAGACGAAAAACTGTGTCATCCCATGTACGAAAAGCAAAACGGCACAGCACAGGCTTAGTACTGGTGCCAGAGTTGCCAGTACTGGCTAATGTTTCGGGCCCAGTATGTGGCCTAGACCAAATCATTGCCGAGCCAATGTCGATTTGATCACACCGGTCCTACTCTTGGTGAAACTCTGGCCCGATACTGGGCCTCAGTAAAGAAAAGAAATGAAAATAAAATTAAAATTATTAAGTTTTTTTTTGTTTTTTTTTTTAAACTACGAACTTATTTTGCTATTATTTTTTTTAAAATGCGAATTGATTTTACTTACACACCTTAAAGGTACGCGTCCACTAGGGCGGACGGGCCGGACCGGGCCGCATCGCAAAAATCCGCCTGCCATACATTGTTATGGAAGTGCGTCCACTGAAGGCGGGCCGCATCGGTGTGCGACGGATTTTGCTGGCGGATCGCTTTGCGAGCGGATTGTTGATAGAGCAGATGGGCGCCCCGGCTCGTCCCATCACAGTGGACACAGCGAAACAGATGGGGTCGGCATTTTCCGTCTGTCGTGATCCGTCCCAAGTGGACGCAGATACAAAAATCCGTCCCGCACCGTTGCGATGCAGCCCGCCTCTAGTGGACGCGTACCCTAATAAGCCAATTCTAGGCCGGACATACGCCCAGCAACTCGGACCAAAGTCGGCTCAGATCAAATGGGAGTACTGATCACCAGGATTGGCCCGACACTGGTCTGGTGGTTTGTCAGTACCAAAACAATACCGATCGACAAGTCTTGGCGGACAATGCAATGCCAATTCTGGGCAGTGTACGGAACTCTGGTTGGACTCGGGCATTTTGCACATGGGATAGTCTTGTGGGGGTAAAGTCGCAGCGCAAAGAAAACCACTACTGTCCATAAGAGACTTCGTAAAAGGACTCGTTTGGACTAAAGAAAACTTGAATCGCGATTGGAAGAACATAATTTTTGTCGTCGAATTTCTTTTCAGTCGGATCTTTCTATCTGGCGTACCAACAAGTTTCATCCAGCGGACTACTAAATATCCAGTACTGGACCAGGTTTGAGGCTGATTTGCTTGACAGAGATTTGACAATAAGAATGGAATTTTTCATGGTGAGAAGCTACCATAGAAGCAAATTTGTTTAAGAGATTTGACATTTTGTACATTTTTACAGATAATTTGAACACTTCCAAAATGGTCATAATATATCAGAAGGCTTTACTGCCAAAGATGGTTTATAAGGAAAAATTCAAATTCAATACTACAAGAGGACAACGATCCAAAACATCGAAGTCGGTTTTGTACTGCGTGAAAACAAGCAAGAATTTTACCATTTAGCTTGATGGTAGCTCTGTAGTATCAATCACTGTTAATCATTCAGTTAAAACATCACCGAGAGGCAAAGTCGTCCACTTTTATACTTCATATCGGTGTACATGCGTGTGAGACTCCACCTCTTCCTTCAATATTGCCGTCTTTTTCACTCCTCGTTAACGATACCCGATATTGTTATCTGGAATACTACCAGTGAATATACTCATTATGACTATTAAATTAACCACGATTCATACCTATTGGACAATCTTATGACGCAGAACACGCCGGATGGCGAATGTAGGGTGTAGGATGGTGAATTTAGATAGCGCGTTTTTCTAGGGGTTATTACGGACTGAATTGAACGTCACATTCATCAGATTAAAATCTCTTAGAAAATGTTTGAGCATTGATGAAGTTCAAACTGTGAATGTCAACAGATAGATAGATAGATTGGAAATAGGGGTTGGTATGGTTAACCTCTGTCACTGCAGCCACAGTTGGGCCTATTGTGACGTCCCCCCGGGATTCCTCTTCAATCCCTGCGCTTTCAATGAAGCCTAGTATTTTGCGAAGAGGAATGGTCAGGAATTCCGATGGGTCCATGAAACCCTGACCGAAGTGACGAAGCCTTTTGCGAGTTAAACCCTCACTTTCACAGAGGATATGCTCTGGTGTTTCGTCTTCGTCATTGCATATTCTGCAAATTTTAGTCTCAGAGAGACCAATCCTATTGAGATGCTTCCTCAGGTAACAATGTCCAGTCAGAGCTCCCACTAGGGTTCGGGTCTGATATCTGCTTAATTTTAGATAATCATATGTTCTTTTTTTTCCGAGTGTTTTGGCATAAAAAGTTTTGAGTGCCTGTTGCCCGGTGCCAAGTCCCAGTGAATGGCAGTTTGCGATTTTTGCCACATTCGGATGTTCGTTCTGGCTGTGCTTAATGGTATCCCACAGAATGGATATGGTCCCATGAAGTCAGCTTATGAACCTTTCCTAGCCATTAAGTCGGCCATTTCATTACGCTATGTCCTGGAATCCAAATGAGATTAACTCTGTTCTTATTTCCGAGTTCAATCAGGCATTGGAGGCAATTCCAAACAAGTTTGGAGTAGATTTGAACGGACTGAAGTGCCATTATTGCTGCCTTGCTGTCCGAGAGAATATATAATTGTTGGTTTTTGTAGCCCCGTCTGATATTTTCATAAGCATAAGTCTCTGCCTGAAAAACAGTGGATGTTATGTGCATGCTACAGTAGAATTTGACATTTGGGCGAACTCCATAAACTCCTGCTCCTACACCTTGATCCGTTTTAGATCCGTCTGTGTACCAGATTATGGATCCAACAACTATTTCGACATTTTCGAAAAAAACGGCCCCCCTCCAATTTGACGATATCCTGCGCGGGTCTGCTCATCACCCATGTTGACTATTTTCTTTAAATGGTTCCACTATGATAGATCTGTATAAATTCCAAGTTTCAATTAAATAGCATAAGCGGTTCCTGAGAAAAAAAAAATTTCATCTAATATGTCCCCCTCTTCCTTGCAGACCCTCACCTATTTCTCACAAACCCCCAACCTCTTCCTCAAAAACTCTTTCAACCTCTCTCTCATAGACGCCCCGCCCCATCTAATTAAAGGAGTCTTTCCAATCTGTTCACTTAAAAAAATTGAGCTTGATAGTTCCAAGGATTTAAGGGGCTACGAACCATCAAACGAAATTGCGTAACGCGGACGGTGGCCAGACGGACAAAATTCGGGTTTGTTTTTTTTTTAATCTATTAGTCCTAAAACGTGAAAAAAATTGTTCACGGTAGAAATAATTTTTTTAAATCGATTGAAAAAAAAAATACTGCAATTACGATCGGAAGCAATCCAATCGTATGATACTCTAGATGAAATACTGAACTCATATTTATATTGTAGTTGGGGATAAAGTAGAATAAGGACTGCGCATGTAGTTTGTCTTTATTAAACGCGTTCCGGCCTTCTACCCAAAAAATAATAAAGTTGCGCCCAAAATGTTGACAAATTTTTTTTATTTATTTACGTATTTTTTTCAATTTTGATAAAAGCATAGGGGATAGAATATCGAACAGGGGCTGTATTTAAAAATATTTTGAAATTGATTTATAGACGATTATATAGTTACTATTCATCCGACCTAAGTGGTATGTCGGCATTCGTAAAAACTCTTAAGGGTTGAATATCACAAAATCATGAAATTATTTTTTAGATCATTATATATAAAGCACATAGAAGTAAAAACGAATTCGGAATTCGTGAAAACTTGAACAATACCTTACACCCCTCGGGGGTTTAATTTTCAAAAATGCTTAAATCGGTTTTTTTTCCCAGATTATATTCAAAGCCTTTAGAAGTGAAAGTTAATTCGATATCCCATTAGACCTAAGAAATATATCGGAATTCGTGAAAATGTACACAACCACTTTACACCTCCTTACGGGTTGGATATCGAAAAATTTGAAAAAAGTTTTTAGGCGCTTATATAAAGAGCACGAAGAAGTAAAATTAATTTGATAACTCAACATGTCTAATGTGAAAAAAACCCCTTCTCACGGATATTTTTGTTTCTCTACTTCTGTACGCCAATAAAAATCTGAATTAATTTCTCCAGTTGTGCATCTACATACACATACTAAGTTTCGACTTTCTAGCAAAAGCCGTTTCTAAGATATGAAAAACCACCCCACACCACAGTGCCTTGATACCACTATAAAAAAAAATTTATTTTGCAAGGATGCCTCTATAGTGACTCTATATAGTCGTTATTTTTAGCTTTTAATTCTTGGCGGTTTTATAGAAACAAAAATCAGATTTTTTTTATTTGTACCACTCCAACCGGGGGAAGGCGGACGGAAGTGATAGATATGACGTTGTCGTCTTCTAGGATTGCGAAATCCATAATAGATTGGCGCGTCCTGGAAGAGGAAACTCTGTCGAATCACAGATATCTGGAATTTCGACTGGCGGCTGACAAACCTGTCATACCGGCTATACGAAATCCAAGGAATGCAGACTGGACTTTGTTCAGATCACTCTTACATGAGAGGTCTCAAATACCATGAAAGATGAGGACGCCTGATATGATTGAGGAAGTCACTTCTTGCCTAAGTCTAACCATAAGTCAGTGTTTTGCGGAATCGTGTCCTGTCAGCAAGAGCCGATGCGGAATCACAGTCCCCTGGTGGACTGGGGACCTGCAGAGGCTCAGAAAAACCACCAGAAGGCTTTTGAATCGCCGACCGACTGGGATCACTACCGAACAGCGCAGAGGGAATATAAGAAGCTGGTTAAAACATCAAAACTAGCCTCTTTTAGGAACTACTGCGAGAGTTTGGAAGGAACCAGAGAAACAGCTAGGTTGCATAAAGTCTTTCAGAAAGACAACACGGCTAGGCTTGACTCCCTGCTAAAACCTGATGGTACATATACCACTTCGAGAATGGAGTCACTAAGAACCCTCTTTGAGACCCATTTTCCAGGAAATCAGGTGATCGAAAGCGATCAATGCGTGGTTCAGACACTATGTCCGACCAAAGACAGAGCGCCCAGGCGTAGTTCGTATACGGCGTCTGCTGTAGTGACAGCTGAGACCAGGAGTAGACGGCGTCTATCCGATAATGCTAAAAGAGGGGGCAGATATTCTAGTTCCGATCCTTAGAAAGATATTTTCTGCATGCTTGGAGCATGGATACGTCCCATCTTCATGGCAACCGGTTAGAGTTGCGTTTATCCCGAAGCCATGGAGAGACGACTATACTTTGCCCAAAAGTTTTAGGCCAATCAGCATAACATCGTTTGTTCTGAAAAGTCTGGTAGAGAAGCACATTAGGGAAGTGGCTCTCAGAGTGCATCCTCTTTGTTCGGAACAACATGCGTATCAGAGCGGAAAATCTTGTGATTCAGCGCTCCACTCTCTGGTATCCAGAATAGAAGGGGCGCTGGACCGAGAAAAGTACGCGCTGGTCGTTTTTGTGGACATTGTGGGTGTTTTTGATAGTGCGCCCTTTGAATCACTGTGTGATGCTGCCAAAGGACATGGGATGGATGACATTTTAGTTAAGTGCATTCACTCCATGCTCACACAGAGAATGCTATTCGCGGAGACGGGGGATGGGCAATATGCTACAATGTCTGTAAGGGCTGTGCCCAAGGCGGGGGCTTTTCGCCATTGTTGTGGAGTATGCTAATTGACCCTCTGCTTCTGGAACTGCAGGATCTGAATATTCACGTACAAGCTTACGCTGATGACGTGGCTGCACTAGCTGTCGGGCTATCGCTCAGGGATGTATGCTACAAAATGCAGAGAGCCCTATGGGTTATTGATGGCTTGTGCGAAAGACACGGACTTTCTGTGAATCCTAGCAAAACCGCTCTAGTTTTGTTTACTAGGAAAAGAATGTCTGAAGTGTTACCAATGCTGAAGGGTGAAACTCTTCAGCTCTCGGAGAAAGTTAAGTATCTTGGAATTATCCTGGATAGCAAGCTTCTCTGAAGGGAACATGTAGATACAAAGGCGAACCGTGCGTTAGTAACATTCTGGCAGTGCCGGAGAGCTTTTGGAAGAACATGGGGTCTTAGGCCGTCAATGGTATATTGGCTATATACGGTCATTATAAGACCCATCCTAATCTATGCATCAGTGGTTTGGTGGACTAAGTCCGAATGTGCATAGTACATTAGAGCTAGTCTCGCTAAACTACAGAGGACAGTCTGCATCGGTGCAACAGGTGCCATGCGTACCATACCAGATGCGGCACTCGATGCACTGCTCAATCTACCACCGCTTGACATTGTTGTTCAGGCAGAAGCAATGAGAGCTACACACAGCCTAATGAGATTAGGCCTGTGGAGAAAAGAGCATTGCAAGGGTCATGGAGAAATACCTCGAAGATTGTCTGGAAACTATGGCTTCGACCCGTATGCTCAAAAGGAAATATCAGGTGGAGATCCCGAGTAGGAAGGAGTGGGAAAACCAGTCCGCACTGCTTAACGGACTCACTGATATATTCTACACGGACGGCTCTATGACTGAAGACGGGTCGGGAGCTGGAATGTACTTGCAGACTGACGATCTCAGGTACTCTTTCGCCCTAGGAAAACATTCTTCGGTATTTCAAGCTGAAGTATATGCGATCCTTAAGGCAGTAGAGTGGATTATAGAGGGAAGATGGAGAGGCAGGATGATCTACATTTGCAGCGATAGTCAGGCCGCTCTACAATCCCTAGATAATCCAATCGTCTTTTCGAAGATAATACGTGAGTGTAAAGAACAGTAGAATTCTGTTGGCAGATTCAATCACTTAAAGCTCATATGGGTTCCAGGCCACCAGGGTGTAAATGTCAATGAAATAGCTGATGCATTAGCAAAGGCTGGATCGGAGTCAGTCATGGTCGGACCAGAATCAGTTTTCGGTGTGCCGGTTGCCTCTGTTAGGGCTGCCATTGGTGAGTGGGTGAGTAAATCACACATTGAGAGATAGCGGCTTCTCCCGGGAATGCGGCAGACAAGAAACCTTGTTGAAGGACCAAGTGGACGAACCGCTACTTTTCTTCTCAAATTGAGCAGAAAAGAATGTGATAATATGGTTGGTGTCCTCACAGGGCATAACTCGTGTGGCCTACACCTGGTCAGATTGAGAATCATTGACGACCCCATGTGCACTGCTTGCGACGAGAGCGACGACACAACCATCTCTAGTGTCCAGCTTACTCTTTAGCGAAAATGCACGTATACGGCGTTGATTTTATGAGGATGGAAGAACTCCGTTCTCGCTCCCTACCTGAGCTCTTGAAATTCGTGAGGAGGACGAAAAAGTTGTTACGTCTATTTTTAGGCGACCGGCCAGCTGCTATCGGAGGGGGGTGCGGGCGGTCGGGAGGGCGACAACCAGAGCGAAATCCTTCCAAATTTGGGCGCCAGGTATTTTTTTTTTCCTTCGGGAAAAATACCAAACCAATCAGCTCCTCCTGAAGTACACACCTGGAATGGACGGATATCTGGGGATAATCAAGAAAACACAAAAACAACCAAAAACCGTCCGTTAAACAATTACATACGACCTTTAAACTTGAATTAAACTTTGCCTGTCGTTAGGCGACGCAAGTTAGACTCTACGTTATGTACAACGAAATTACATTCGGCAAGGAAAAAAAAGACACGACGCTGACGGTCGGTGTTGATGATGTTAGTTCGTTGGCGGTCCAGACTCGAGAGACCGATCGTCCTCTGCCAATTTCCTTGGCTGTTCTCTGGTACAGCACAATCTTTCCAGGGCTTGCGGCCCCGTTGATCCTGGGTGAATGATCACCTCGGGAGCCAGGAAGCTCGCGCGTGCCGCGCCTTTGGGTCTGATCGTTTTGATGCAGCTATCCGCCGGTGAACAGGGAGGTGTCGCCCTGGTCGCATGTTGGTGGGTTGTGAACCTGGAACTTTACTGTGGTTTCTTTCGTTAAGGGGCGGTGCGTTCCTTGTACGTGTGCAGTCGTCGGATGGGTTGGTGAGTGGTCTGACGCCGGCGTCTGCAATTCGGTGTTGGTTTTTATAGGAAATGTGTGATTCGGTTCCAGTCGACCGTAGTTCTATTTCGATGATGCTCGGCGTCGTCGTTCTTCCCTTTACTTGATTAAGCGAAATAAAATTTAATTTAATTAAATTATACAACAACATTAAATTATATAACAACAACTCCTCCCACCATATCCCCCTACACCCGCATTCCCAAAATTTTTTCCCTACTGGGACTAACTCCGGTAAAATTTTTAAGATCGTATCTGGTACGGTTCTGGAGATATACAAATTTAATTTTTTCAAAAGTCGCTTCTACCTAATAAATAATAAAGTTGCACCCAGAACGTTGACAGATTTTTTTTAACTGAAAATCGTACGTGCAATCCAAGGAAAATATGAAATTAATTCAGACAATTAACCGTGTCCCAGCAAGGACTAGCTAAATAGGGTAACGGCTGTGGAAAAGGATTAAAATAAATTTTAATCCGTTCTAAAAGTGCAGAAATCTAAATATGGTTTTTGTTTCCTGCGATTGTATTAGCTCCTTGAGTGTGTCCAACAAAGGAGCTGTAACAAAACTTTAGCCAGATTAACTTATCTTTTTACGAAGTTGGGAGCATTCGTGCGCGTGCCTGCGTCATTTCAATAAATTGTAATTTAAACATTGTTCGTCGGAACCGACGAATTCCATTAGTAATACAATTATTACCTTCACCATTGCCGACCGAAAAGCCTATCGTAATCTCAAAGGTTTAATACATTATCTCGTCTAAATATAGAAGGACATATTTGCCGGTATCATCAGAGACCAACCGAAGCAAATCCATCGCATTAATGAAAATGCTGAATAAAATATAGAAAACCGAAAGTGAAGAAGAGCGATATCGACATGTGTACTATCGCAGTACAAAGGCAACATTAATACAAAATTAAAGTTGAAGTCACGTGATCGATAATATAATAGTTCCAGGACATACAGTCGGAAACCCTGTGCTAGTCTTGGGTTTGGCCCCAAAACGGAAACAATGGCTTCAGTAGCTTTAATAATATTTCAATATGGAGGGGTTGGTGGAGATTAGGGCGAACTGTATGATTGTCTTCTCAGTGCAGCGCTAGGGTAAGTACAACAACATAGTGTCCTTATGCTCCACATATGCGGTTCAATCGGAAATCAATAAGAAGGCGGGCGGTGCAACTACAAACAGCTACGTACCCGCCTACATAATGCCGGTATTATAAATCCTAGACGACACATGATACCTGTACCTTATCGTTGGGATGTCATGCATCATTTTTCACCCAGAGAGTACTTAATCAGGAGATAATAGAGCCTGGAATTGCACACAATTACCACTGGCTCCCCGGCCAAGCGGTTAGCAAGGATTCGATGGTACGTAGTCGGCGCTAATAAAACCATGTCGCCAATTTTTAATGGTACAAACTCCCCTACTTACAAGATTATTATTTATATATGCTCCTCACAATGGATGTCCAAATGGTTTTGTATTAAGTTGTCGTGGTGCCAACTTCATGTCCTAACTACCGCAGAAGTGGATCTAAGAATATTATTCAAACTGGGCAGAACGGCGATGGAGTCACCTAGTTCCCTACCTTCATAGGTGCTGCAGACGCTGTTCAGTTATCCTTTTATTTCGATGATTTTGGCTTCTGGTTTTTGGCCGCACGTTCAGTTTATTTACCGTCAAATACTGCATCCACCCGGAAGACTGCTCCTCACATGGAGCTGTATTCCAGTCTTTTGGTTCTTGCATCCGCTATTCATGGGCTGCCTGTCGATTTATTGATTGTGCAAGGACGAGAGCTTGTGTTCATCCGCTATAGGAAGGCCGAAGCGTGTCGTGCTACCCGGATTCCAATACGATTCCCTGATAGAAAATCTTTCTACGTACGATTCGAACAAGGGTTGCACTTTCCCAATGATGAAGAGGAATAGGACGCTATAAATTTCGTTGGATTCGATTCCTGGGGAGTGAGCGGGTTTTGAAATTTGCCATATAGTTGCCGATGCGTATTTCAATATCATCCAGGATATTTTTGGTTTGGGAGTTTAGTGAACAGAAGGAATGCGGAAGTCACCTTTCATTCAGGTTGTGTTGGCTATTTTTGAAATTTTGTATAGATGTCCTGAATGGTGCGATAATGGCTTGAGTGATTGCTGGCTTTTCGTGAGTTATTGGATAAAATAATGATTGACGCAATGAACAGGATTTAATAGACGATATGGGAAGCTTTGAAACATGGTGGTTAATATTTTAAAGTCGAAAAGTTACTGAGCTGGTCATGCTGGAAAAGTGAGGATCAGACTTTATATCGAGCAACCGCTTTATATTTTCATACGTTGGAAAAAATTTAGCACATATTTTTTTCAACATTTGTATGGTAAATCTTGAAGTATTTTCATCTTATCGGTTTCTGTTCTTTCTAATGGTATAAAGTTAAGGAATCGAAAGTAATTGGTGTAGCTAGCTAACTAACGATTTCTTGATTTCTAGTGGATACCGTGAAATTAATGTATATATTTTCTAAGGACTTTTGTGTGGCGACTACCACACGAAGGGCGTACAGCGTCATCCTGTTACCTGAAACTATTGAAAAAAAATCGGCCAACGGCCTGGGCAAAACTTTCTTATTCTTATAGCGGATTTCGAAAGCTGAATGTACAAATTTTTAAACGAACTTTGTATGGCAACTACACAAAAGACTCACTCAATTTTATTGTGTATTGTGATCGACATGAAATTTAAAAAAAAAATCTGTCAATGGTCTGGGCGAAACTTTATTATTTTTCGGGTCAAAGTTCGGGAGCGGTCAAAGTCGGAGTGTATCATGAGTTGCTTCGAGATTATTACATTTTTTGGAAAACTAATTTTATTCTTAAAATAAAAATATTTAAAATAGAGATTTTAGCCGATTAAACATTGGAAAAGCCCGTGTAGACTATTCGAATTTCGGTATATTATGTACACTAAAAGGCCATAGAAGCAAAAACGAATTTGTTGCCTTATCAGAATTAAGAGATATGACGAATTGTTAAAACGTATACAAACCCATTACTTCCACTTGGGGTTTGAATTTCGAAAAAATTGTGAAACAGGTTTCTAGACGATTTTATATGAAGCAACTTGATATCTCATGAGACACGAGGGATTTTGAAAAATTTGTGAAAACGTAAGCAAACCCTGCACACCCCCTTGGTTCTTGAAATTCGAAAAATCGTTAAATTGGTTTTCAGTTAATTACATCAAATGCCGTAATAACCAATTTTATATCTCATCAGAACTAAGGGATGGCAAAATTTTTGAAAACATATTGTTACGTGTAAGCCTGGCCACTGCGCAACTCGATCGATTACGCATAGGGAAACAGCAACAACCGAATACCTAAGCTGCAAAGTAACCCAATCAAAAGCCTAGTTGAGTAAATAAGCAACACGATTATATCTCCCCTCTAATCGAATGCGCTCGAATGTATTAGAACACCCTAGAAGATCAAATGGAATGCTCTCAAGCTTTCCAGAACCCTCTACACACACCACCGAACGAAGATTCAAGAACAGTCTTGACTACAGACAAGTGGTATGAAAGCAGATAAAGCTTTCAGCGAGGGAGATAGTAATTTTTATTACGTCGACTGTGACAGCCAGCGTGTATACGCGACCGTATTGGTGGAAAGCGATCGATTGCGTGCGATCGAATCAAGCGAGATAGATAAGCGGACGGTGTTGCCATACAGTGCGAATAATTGCGCGAATATAATTAAAGTGCGAATTAAATAAATTGTTACTTATTTTGATTTTAAACGAATTGTGTTTTACTTGAAATCCCGGCGAACCCCTAGCTCGCAACAATATGCAAACCCTTAGTGGTTGAATATCCAAAAATTGAGAAATGGGTTTGTAGGCGATTATATAAAAAGTCTGCAGAAGTCAAAAGCGATCTAATATCTCATCGAACCTAAGAAATATGTCGAAGCTTTGAAAAGCATACAACCCCCTTACACCCATTAGGATTGAATATCTAAAATGCTGAAATTGACTTTTTCGCTTCTTTATATGGGAAACCTTAGGAAGTAAAAATGAATTAGATATATCATCAAATATGCAACCTCCTTACACCCACTTGGGGGTTGAATATCAAAAAATCCTGAAAGGAGCTAATAAATAAATATGAAGACAGCACGAGAAAGTAGGAACCAATTCAATTTCTTATCACTTCTAAAAGAAATGACGGAATTCGTGAAAACGTGTTCAACCCTTTTATACCCTCTTAGGGGTTGAAAAAGGAAAAAACTTAGAAACAAGTTTTAGGCGATTATTAGGCAAACCCTTGAAAGTGAAAAGATATTCGATATCTGATCAGACCTGAGAGATATGGCAGAATTCGTGAAAAAGTATACAATCCCCTTTCCACCCCCTTAGGGGTCGAATTTCAAAAAATCCTGAAAACACTTTCTAGGTATTTATATGAAGAATCCGTGGAATAAAAATGAATTTAATATTTGAAAAGACCTAATAGATATGACGAAAACCGTGAAAATATGTGCATACTCCTTTTCGAACGCTAATGGATATTTGCAATTTTTTTTTATCTATATTACTTTTCTAGCTGATTTACAAATACATAATGAGTTTCAACTTTGTAGCACAAGCCGTTCTATAGATAGGAAAAACATCCCCCACCCCCGTACCAAACTACCAATATAAAAAATTATATTTTTCCAACATGCTACTACTGTAGTTCTATCTAAATACCAAGTTTCAGTTTGATATCATTATAGGTATAGGTATCGGAACTTTTTCCTGTAAACCCTCCCCCATCCTTACCCTCTACACCCTCACCCGCAACATTTTTTTTTCTGCTAGGAGTCTATTAGGTCTACTTCTGGTAAAAATTTTAAACATCTATCTGACACGGTTCTTGAGATACGTGACGTGATTTTTTTGAAAAATTCGTATCCCCCACTTTCATGCTCCACCACCCCCTTCAAAAATTTTACTTTCATCAAACTTCGTTTGTCAACCTTTATACAGAAACCAAATTTTATTTGTCTAGTGCAATTGGTTCGTGAGATATCGTAATCTGAAGTTTTTCACCCCACACCCCCGTACGCCACTGCCCCCACTCAAAAATTTGTTTCCGATCTATTCTCCTAATATACCTATAGATATTTATTAAGTTTTAATCTTGTGACGTTAACCGTTTAGGAGATATGGATTTTAGAATGAGTCGATCTCGGCTTTTTTGCGTTTTGAACGCATTATTTTTCCCCCCACTCCGACACCCCTTCACCCATATTAACAATTTTGCAAATGGGTCCACTATTGAAGCTCTATATAAATTGCAGGTTTCAGCCTCCTCGCATAAGGGGTTGCTGAGATCTAGAAATTTTTCGTCTAAAACAGTTCCCCCAGCTCCCCCCTTACACCACCAACGCTCAAAATTTGATCACTTTAGGGGGTCTACGCACTCCACCCATGAAAAAAAAATTCAACTAAATAGCTTATAGGGTTTGGGTGCTACGAGCCTTCAAACAATTTTGCGTACGGCGGATAGACGGACTGAATTTTTTTTTGCTTTTTTCGTGTCTACTAGTCATGAAACGTGAAAAAAAAAAATTTTTACGGTAACAAATTTATTTTTAAAAATCGATCACAATACTGTATTATTGAAATAATAAAGTAAAATACTGAAATCAACTTTTTGACGATTATGTAGAAAGCCTTAGGAATTAAAAATGAATTCGATATGTCATCAGAACTAAGAAATATGTAGGAATTTGTGAAAACATGTGCAACCCCCTTGCACACTTTGGGGTTGAATATCCAAAAATCCTGAAATGAGTTTATAGATATATATATAAAAAGCCCGAGGAAATGAAAACCAATTTGATGTCTTATCACTTCTAAGAGATA
Organism: Beris morrisii; assembly: GCA_951812415.1. Classification (NCBI taxonomy): domain Eukaryota; kingdom Metazoa; phylum Arthropoda; class Insecta; order Diptera; family Stratiomyidae; genus Beris; species Beris morrisii. Next base: position 92,621,698 of record OX638313.1, on the reverse strand, counting down.
TGACGGAATTCGTGAAAACGAGTTTAACCCGTTTTTAACCTCTTAGGGGTTGAAAAATTAAAAAACTTGAAAACGGGTTTTAGTCGATTATAAAACAAACCCATAGAAGTAAAACGTTATTCAATATCTAGTCAGACCTGAGTGATGCGGCCGAATTCGTTAAAATGTATACAACTCCTTTACAATCCTTAGGGGTCGAATTTCAAAAAAACACTGAAAAAACTTTCTAGGTATTGATATGAAGAATCCGTAAAATAAAAATAAATTCATAATTTTAGAACACCGAAGAGATATGACGAAATTCGTGAAAATGTATGCATTTCGTTTTCACTGATCACTTCTTTAGCCCATCCGGAGAGGGTAAGGTGTGCGGTTATGTCCTTTTCTCCCTTCAAGTCTCCGGGAGTGAACGGTCTGCTACCAATCATGCTACAGAAGATCTTGCCACTTATTGGTCCTTCCTTGGTGAGGATCTTTAGAAGTTGTCTGATTGTCGGGTATGTCCCGAAGATGTGGCGTGAGGTAAGGGTAATTTTCATACCAAAGATTTTAGACTCATCAGTCTTTCATCGTTTTTGCTGAAAACAATGGAAAGACTGGTGGACTACTATCTCAGATCCGTCATGGACACGAGGGGCTTCTCAGCACGCATATAGGTAAATCTGAGGAAACGGCCTTACACGAAGTTGTTTCCACGGTAGAAAAATCTTTGAATGCTAAGGAATATACTCTGACGGCGTTTCTGGATATTGAGGGAGCCTTCAATAATGTGGAGACGAATGCGATCGAGAAGGCACTGAATAGCATGGGTGTCGACTCATTCATTACGTGCTGGATCGTGTCGATGCTAGGAGGAAGAATTATTAGCTCCTCTTTAGGGGATGGATGTAGCAGAATAAAAGCAACCCGTGGAACGTCGCAGGGTGTGGTGTTATCTCCACTACTATGGGTCATAGTGGTCGATGAAATTCTACAGGCTCTATCTTTGACCGGTGTCAAGGTAGTTGCCTGCGCAGATGATATCGTCTTGATGGTGAGAGGCAAGTTCCTGGACACCTTGAGCGATTTACTAGAAGTTGGGCTCAAATCTTTGAGCAGGTGGGCTGATAATTGCAGACTCAACAACAATCCGGAGAAAATCGACCTTATCCTCTTCACGAGGAAAAAAGACCGAGAATTTAGGCTCCCACGAGGAATGGCGTTACCATCCCGCTCTCCCTTAGTGTGAAGTACTTAGGAATCTATCTTCATCCTAGGTTGAACTGGAAACTCACGATTGGCGACAGGATCAAGAAGGCATCGAATGCTTACTACGCTTGTCAGAAAATGATAGGAAAAACACCCCCCCCCCCCCCCCCCGTACGTACACGCCACTACTATAGCTCTATCTAAATACCAAGTTTTAGCTTTCTATGATTATAGGTTCTCGAAATATAAAAAACGGAACACACAGATCCTCAAACATTTTTTTCTTGCTAGGGGTCTATTAGGCCTACTTCTGGTAAAAATTCTAAGCATCTATCTTACACTGTTCTTGAGATATGAGACGTGATGTTTTGAAAGATTCGTATCCCCTCCACATCCATACTCCAGCGCCCCCTTAAAAATTTTTACTTTCAGCAAACTTTATTTGTCAACCTTTATACACAAACCGCATTTTATTTTTCTAGTGCAATTCGTTCGTGAGATATCGTAATCTAAAGTTTTTCACCTCCGTACGCCACTGCCCCCTCTCGAAAATTTATCACCGACCGATTTTCCAAGGATACCTAAAGATGTTCATTATGTTTTAATTTCGTGACATTAGCCGTTTAGGAGATATGGATTTTAGAATGTCTCGATCTCGGCTTTCGAGCGTTTCGGACTCATTATTATTCCCCCCACTCCCTCATCCCTTCACCCATATTAGCAATTTTTTTGCAAAAGGGTCCACTATAGAAGCTCGATATAAATTCCAAGTTTCAGCCTTATAACATAAGCGGTTGCTGAGATCTAGAAACCAAAATTTTCCGTTTAAAACGCTTCCCCCACCTCTACCCTCACACCTCCACCCCTCAAAAAGTTGTCACTTCAAGGTGCCTACCCAGTCTATTAAAAAAAAGTTTCAATTTAATAGCTCACAGGGTTTGGGAGCTATAAGCCCTCAAACTATTTTGCGTACGACGAAAGGCGCACAGACGGACTCGATTTTTTTGCCTTTTTGGTGTTTATTGGTGTCATGAAAGGTAAAAAAAAATTTCAGGGTAGCAAATTTTTTTTTAAAAAATCCATAACAATACTTTGTTATTAAAATCGAAACTTTCTTATTTTTCCAGTCAATTTTCGACTTGTAGTGGATTTTGAAAGATGAGTGTACACATTTTTTAACGAACTTTGTATGGCAACTACACGAAAGACTCAGTCAATTTTATTTTGTATCGTGGTGATCGACATGAAATTTCAAAATAACTTGCTATCCTGAAATTTTATATTTTCACGTTTTTGGACTAGTAAGCCCCAAAAAAGCAAGAAAAAATGTCCGTCTGTCCGACGTAGACGCCGTACGCAAAAGCGTTTGAAGCTCACAATCCCGTTGAGATATAAAGATATTAATGAAATTCTTATGGTGGGTACATATTGGGTGAACCCCTACGAGGGGTCTTTTGTAGTATTATGGGTGTGAGGGTGGAAGGGTGAACGTTTTAAAAGAACAATTTTGGTTTCTAGATCTCAGGAAGCGGTTATGGTAGGAGTCTGAAACTTGGAACTTCATAGTTTATAGTTCATTTATTTCAATAAGACTTAAATATATATACACACAGTTTGTAATTATTTTAGAGAGTAGGCTGGAGCCTTTGCAACTACAATATTGCGTTTAGTACATGACAAGAAAATAATATGAAACTTTTTAAAGTTACGGAAATATTGTTTGATTAAGGAAAAATTGAAGAAACTTGGAACTTATGTAGAACTATGATAGTGGTCCCATTTAGAAAAAAAATTGTCGATATCAGCTTAGGGGTGTGGGAGTTAGGAAAACAATGCGTCCGAAACCCTTGAAAACTGGAATTGAAACATTCTAAGATCCGTATCTCCTGAATGGTTAATGTCAGAAGATTGAAATTTTGTGGTTAAGGGATACTAGGAGATCAGACAAGGGCTAACATTTGGGAGGGAGGGAGGTGGTGGGGTGTTGGAGTGAGGGGTAAAAAACTTTGGGTTATCAAACCATGTACGAAGAAAAGACTATTACAGAGCTGACTTTGCTGCTATAAGTGAAAAACTTGCTAGTACTTTAACTAACGATTATTCACTAAAATCAATAAATGAGCAATGGACCTTTATTAAATCTACTATTTTGGACACAGCTAATCTTTTTACACCAGAAAAACGAAATATTAAGAACAGGCATAAGCCATGGATTAACGGCAATATTATGAAGGATATTAAAATTAAGGCGAAACTGTGGAAAAAATATAAATTAACTCGTTGTGATGAAGACTACAAAATGTATATGAAACTTAACAATAAAATTACTTCGGATAAACGTAGGATGAATTTTGAAGAGCACCTTGTTAGTAGCGGAGATAAACCCTTTTACAGTTATTTGAGGAAGCAAGTAGCATCCAGGGTATCAGTCCCACTATCTTTGAAAGAGCCGGCAACAGGACAACTAACCCATAAACCTGAAGATATCGCGAATATATTCGCTGAGTACTTTCGAACAACATTTCTTCAGGAACCCGATGATGTTCTTCCTGCAGTGCATGGAATAATGAGGAATCAGAATGCAATAGAATCTATAGACATAACAGAACAAATGGTATACAACACACTAATAAATTTAAAAGAAGTTTCATCGCCAGGACCTGATAATATTCCTCCTATCATTTTGAAACCGTGCGCAACAACGTTAGCTAAGCCCCTAACCTTCTTAATGAATCACTCTCTCCAAGTTGGCCAGATTCCGAGCGATTGGAAGATTGCATACGTAACTCCTATTTACAAGAAAGGTGACAAATTCTCAGCGGAAAACTATAGACCTATCTCCATTACTTCAGTAATAAGCAAATGTATGGAAAAAATAATCTCCAATAACATCCGAGAATTTCTCCAAGGCCAACAAATTATTCCTGCAAGTCAACATGGGTTTACCACTGGAAGATCTGCGTCCTCAAATCTACTAAGCTGTCTCGATACGTGTGTGCGGAACTTTGATCGCAAGGAACCAACTGATGTCATATACCTAGATTTTGAGAAAGCTTTCGATCGAGTGCCGTTTAATAGACTTTTAAAAAAATTGGACCATTTCGGAATACGTGGTCAATTACTTGAGTGGATTAAGTGTTTTATTTCGGATCGCGACTTTCGTGTTAGGAATGGTGATGCTTTATCAAATCAACATGCTGTATTGAGTGGAGTCCCTCAAGGATCGGTACTAGGCCCTCTGCTTTTTATACTTTTTACTGCAGATTTAAGCATCACAATTACATCCCATTCGTGTATATTTGCGGACGATACCAAATTTTTCGGTAACCCACTAACTCAAATAAATACTCTACAAAGTGACTTAATTAAAATTACAGAATGGTCTAAACAGTGGCTAATTAACATTAATTATTCAAAGTGCACAGTTCTCCACATTGGTAATAACAATCCAAATACCGCGTATTACATGAATGGCGTGCTACTGGAATCGGTGCAGCAACAACGTGACCTTGGTGTGGTAATAACTAACAACTTAAAATGGAATGCGCACATCATTGTTATTACTAAAAAAGCAAATTCACTAATCTACCTAATACGAAAAGCCTTTAATTATATTACACCTGCCTTATTCTTAAAGATTTACAAGACATACGTTCGACCGATTTTGGAGTACTGTTTTCAAATCTGGAATCCCTACTTTAAAAAGGATATTGAGCTCATTGAGAAAGTTCAAAGACGTGCCACTAAACTTCCTCATTGCCTACGAAGCTTAACATACTCAGAGAGACTGCAGGCTCTTGGTCTAACTACTTTGGAACAACGGCGCACTAGAGGTGACTTAATCGAGACGTTCAAAATTTTAAACGGATTCTGCACCTGTCCAGTTGCATCTCAAATGTTTTTAAGGAGCAGAAATACTACTCTTCGTGGACATAAGGACAAACTTGCCAAATCAACTACAGGTTCCAGTACCAATCCACTGATAAACTTTCTGCCTAACAGGATAGTGGACATTTGGAACAGCTTACCGAGTGAAATCATAAACGCTACATCCGTAAATGCATTTAAGAATAGACTGGACACCTGCATGACTAATGCATAATTACTATAATTACTTATTACTTATTTAAAAAAAGAGATTTGTTTTTACTTATTTCTGTATTCCTTCAGTGCTTTTACTAGTTTCTTTTACTTAACTTAATCTTCAATTTCTTTATTTTTAATTTTTTTTTTATTAATTCCAATTGACAACTTGCTAAAATTTCACTGGATTATATTATTAATTAATAATTTACTTTATTTACCTTTCTTTTGGAGAATTTTTTTTTTCTTTTGCTCTTTATGTTGCATTATATATAAATTTGTACATAAGATATTAGGCATATCAGCAAACATGCTGCCTACCTAATTAATAAATAATAATAATAATAATAATAATATTTGCCGAACCAATTGTACGAGGGCGGATTGATAATGACGTGCAAAAATTGAGAAAACATAATTTTATCCGGAAAAATTTATTTTATTTTTCAACGTAGTCTCCTTTTAGCTCGATACACTTAGTCCAGCGTTTTCAATTTTTTGATCCCTTCCATATAATATGATTTGTCCAACCCTTCAAAATAGGCGTTGGTTTCACTTATGACGTCAGTATTCGTGGTAAATCTCTTTCCAGCAAGCCATTTTTTCAAGTCTGGAAATAATAAAAAGTCGCAGGGTGCCAAATCTGGAGAATACGGTGGGTGAGGGGGCAATTCGTACCGTAATTCAAACAGTTTTGACGTTGCAACAACGGACGTGTGAAACAACAGTTTTTTCTTCGCCAAATGAAGCCGTTTTGCCTTGATTTCAACATCCAATGGAACCAATAACTCAAAATAATATGCTCCCGTCATTGTTTTTCCTTTCTTCAAGTAGTCGGTGAATATCATTCCATTGGAATCCCAAAAAACTGTCGCCATAACCTTTCCAGCTGATAGAACGGTTTTGCCTCCTTGAACCGACATCCTTTCATTGTTTTGACTGTTGTTTGGTTTCTGGAGTGTAGTGGTGAATCCATGCTTCATCAACAGTTACGAATCAACGAAAAAATTCATTTGTATTACGTTAAAACAGTTGCAAATCGTGCTGCGAAGTTGTCACACGATTGCGTTTTTAGTCGATTGTGAGCAAACGCGGCAGCCATTTTGCGGATAGCTTTCTCATGTCCAAATGGTTTTTCAAAATATTCCAAACACGTTCAAATGAGATGCTTACTACGTTAACTATCTCACGCACTTTTACTCGACGATCTTCTATCACGATATCATGGATTTTATCGATCATTTCTGGCGTGGTGACCTCATTTGGACGACCTGGACTTGGTGTGGTTTGTGTGCTCGTACGACCACACTTGAATTCAGAAAACCATTTGTAAATCATTCGGATCGATGGTGCAGAGTCCCCATAATGCTTATCTAATTTTTCTTTGGTTACTTTAGCTGTTTTCCCTTTTAAAAAATTGTGTTTAATCAACACACGAAATTCACTTTTATCCATTTTCAACAACTTTTGTAAGTGGACTTGCTTAGACGGGTGCTTCTCGAAAACTAAACGAGGTATCAGGCTTAAACTTTGCAGGTAATCTATTTAAGGATGGTCCAGGTAAAAAAAAATAACGAATTCCTTACCTGCCCACTCCTTCTTGATTTTTGCACGTCATAATCAATCCGCCCTCGTACCAAGAAGAATACACAGGAGACTATTTGAAATGTTATTTTTTAGTTTGTAAGTCGCATAGAAACCGAAACGCATCTCAGCATTAAACGCGTTCCGGACTTCTACCCAAAAAATAGTAAAGTAGCACCCAGACTGTTGACAGTTTCTTTTTATCTGCTACCATTGAAATATTCATTTGGGTCAAATTTCAAATTCTGAATAAAGAAATTGTTGAAATTTAAGTTTTTAAAATTACTTAAAAAATATTTCAGCAGCAGTTAAAAACAATTTGGTTAATAAATGAATTCGGGGTTCCCTCGTTTTCCTCTGTGTCGTTACAAACGACCCTCCTTTTTTCCGAAGACAATTTTCTAGTCACCCAGCCACGAAAGTTAATGCGTATGAAATGATAGCTGGGAATGGAAATGAACATTGTTTATAAGGAGAGGTGAGGAATAATGTTTTCGGTGAGATTTGAACCCGCGACATCTGGAATGAGAGACCAATACGCTTCCATTAGGCTACCAAGGTCACTTGTTTCCGTCAATTCCATCGAAATTGTTCAACGCTAACTAAAAGTAAATTTATACCTTACCAAACTGCAATAATCGATCTTTTAGATTACCTGTCCTAAAATTGTCTTCATGACAATAGAAAAGAAAAGATAGGTACCCATATGTCGAAATACGTTTCTGTTCAGAGTTTCATAGACGCAATAGACCGAAATCAATTCTTACGTCTAATTACATTTTTGTTGTCCATAGCGACAGTCGGGGGACAACAGAATTCAAGATTATGGTAATTTGCCTTCACTTAGTATGCACATACCTACAATAGACGGATCTAGGCTAATCTACTTTCTCAGGCTATTGATCAAATTTTTGTTTAATGGCTGAGATTGATTTTTATGTTTTCGTTTGGTACGGGAACCGTATCGTGGGTGGAAGGTGGGAGCGTCGGACTCAAAGTGCTATTAAGAATGTATGCTCAAGGAACACCGACCCACCTCCTTTTCTGCTTTTACTTGACCTTTTCGGATAAAGTTATTCGTCTCGTTCTCCACTGTCGGATAGAGATAATTATTATGCCCGCGCTATAAAAATTTAATGATTCGAAGTAGAATCCATTTGGAGGAAATTTACCTAGAGGGTAAAGTGGAAAAGTTTGAATGGATTTCGGGATGATTGGATCGGCGTCCGACATCTTCACATCAAACCCATTAATTCTGAACAGTATTCTTCTGAAGTTGTCCTTGCTGGTAATTTTGTACTGATGTCCAGACCAGTTTCCTACTTGTTCACTGTCCATCTTGTTGGCAGCTTCGAGACATTTCCTTTTACACTTCTATTTAAAGTACGGTACGTGTTCCGGCCAACTCTACTGGATTTCAATTCACCATCCACTAGCTCTTTTAAAATTGTTCTCCGTTCCGGCCCTGGACAGTTGTACAGCTTATAGTATCTCGTCACCAATCACAACCATCACTTTAGCCCCGAGCACAAGCCCATTCAAAAATGACCCATTGTTGTGGTATCGCACGGACGATCAGCGCACTGTGGATTAGGCATCCGCTTTTATGGGGATGTAAAAAGTGGCAGTGGGTCTGAATTTGTAAAATTGGTTCTACCCCCAGATCAAGTCGATTGGGATAGGTACTTTTTTTTAAATTTCCTTTCTGGAACTGCCATCTTCGCCAGGGACTATCCGAAGAGTAATATGTGTTAGTAGTTCCCTTCTTCAGTTTCTGTGTGGCCACCGATGGGGCACAATGCAGTAATAGCACTCCTCCATAAATTCTGGGACTTTGACTTCCTCCTCCATAAATTCTGGGACATTGACTTAATCTACGGTTCTAGACTCTAATCACCTCATGAATTGTTTATTTCAGTCTTTCGTGATCGAACCACCACACGTTGATTCTTAAGGACTCTAATTCAAAAACTGTTTGGCAATATTTTTCTTTGGCATCCTGGATCTACCGCCTCTTTTGCATCTTATGATTGAACCGTGCTCTCCCCTCCCCCAATATTTTCATTATTATTAAGGAGTTAAAGTAGCACGGCTATTTTTCTTCATATAGTAGTCGTTCATGTGTATACTATAAGTTTAATCCAGCCCAAAAGTTTGTAACGCATAGAGCCAAGCCTCAGAGGAAAAAAGTTATATAATACTTTTTGTTCATTTGTGGCCAAATCCCCAAATCCGTTTGCTGTCCGTCCGTCTGTCTGTCCGTACGCACAATAACCTAGGATCTTCATAATTTGAATCTGCCTATTCGGTCGAATTTGTAAGGCTAAATTCGTTAACGGGCAAAATCGTCCTACTCCTTCGAGTAGCTACTCTATTCCAGATATTGTATTCCAAAATATTACTGTATTCCAGAATATTGACCAATAACTTCAGACTTTGAAAATTTGATCAGTTGGTTATCAGAAAACTGCAAAGGATAGAAAGCTAGAAATTGACGACTATATAGAATCTCTATGGAGACATCATTGCAAAATAAAATTGTTGATAGGGGTGGCAAAAAAATGGGAGTGGAGGTGGTTTTTTATATCTCAGAAACGGCTTGTGCTAGAAATTTGAAACTTACGTATATATATGTAGATGTGCTACTAGAGTGATTAAAGCAAAAAAAGTTGAGATTTTCTTTAGCATTCAGAGGTTGAGTTAAAAACATGTCCGTAAAAAGGGTTTTTCCACATTTTGACGAGTTTCGTTATATCTTTTGGACATGTAGAATTATCAAATTAATTAACTTCTGCGCGCTCTTTATATAATCGCCTAGAAATATTTTTCCAAATTTTTCGATATTAAACCCCTAAGGGGGTGTAAAGCGGTTGTGTATATTTTCACGAATTTCGATATATTTCTTAGGTCTAATGATATATGTAATAATGCACTTTTACTTCTTACGGCTTTAAATAAAATCGGGAAAAAACTGATTTAAGCATTTTTGGTATTAAACCCCCTGGGTGTAAGGTATTGTTCAAGTTTCTACGAAATTCGAAAATCTTTTGGGTTTAATGAGATCGATTTTTGCGTTTCATGACAAGTAGACGCGAAAAAAGCTAAAAGTCCGTCTGTCCGCCGTACGTCTACCGGTGTACGCAAAATTGTTTCAAGGATCGTAGCACCTAAACCCTTTGAGCTATTTAGTTGAATTTTTTTCGTGGGTAGACTGGGTATACCCCTTTAAGTCGACATCTTTTCAGGGATGGGGGTGTGAGGAGGGGAGAAGGGGAAGCGTTTTAGACGGAAAATTTTGGTTTCTCGATCTCAGCAACCGCTTATGCTAGGAGGCTGAAACTTGGAATTTATATAGAGCTTCAATAGTAGACCCATTTGCAAAAAAAATGCCGATATGGGTGAAAGGTCTTACGAACCAATTGCACTAGAGAAATAAAATTCGGTTAGCGAATAGAGGTTGACAAATAAAGTTTGCTGAAAGTAAAATTTTTAAAGGGGCGGTGGAGCATGAAAGTGGAGGGGATAAGAATTTTTCTAAAAAATCACGTCTCATATCTCAAGAACAGTGTAAGATAGATGGTTAAAATTTTTATCAGAAGTGGGCCTAATAAAACCCTGGCAGAAAAAGAGGGTGTAGAGGGTGAGGGTGGGGGAGGGTGAAAAGGAAAAAGTTTAGATTTGTATATCTCGAGAACCTATAATGATAGAAATCTAAAACTTAGTATTTGGATAGAGTTGGAAAAATATAATTTTTTACAGAGGTAGTATGGTAATGTTTTTTCTATCTATAGAACGGCTTTTGCTACAAAGTTGAAACTCGGCGTGTGTATGTAAATTAACTAGAAAAGTAATTTAGATAAAAAACATTTTTAAATATCCATTGGCGTTTGAAAGGGGGGCGAAAAAAATGATCAGTGAAAATGGAATGCATATATTTTCACGATTTTCGTCATATCTATTAGGTCTTCTCAAATATTCAATTCATTTTTATTCTACGGCTTCTCCATATAAATACCTAGAAAGTTTTTTTCAGGATTTTTTGAAATTCGACCCCTAAGGGGGTGTAAAGGGATTGTATACTTTTTCACGAATTCTGTGATATCCCACAGGTCTAATTAGATACCGATTAACTTTTCACTTTCACGGGCTTGCGTAATAATCGTCTAAAACTCGTTTTTCAGTTTTTCCTTTTTCAGGCCCTAAGAGGGTATAAATGGGTTGAACACGTTTTCACGTTATTTCTTTTGATAATAAATTAAATTGGTTTTTACTTTCTCGTTCTGTCTTCATATTTATCTATTAACTCCTTTCAGGATTTTTGGATATTCAACCCCCAAGTGGGTGTAAGGAGGTTGCATATGTTTTCACAGATTCCTACATATTGTTTAGATCTGATTATATATCGAATTCATTTTTACTTTCTAAGGTTTCCTATATAAGCGCCAAAAAGTCAATTTCAGCATTTTTAGATATTCAATCTCAAGGGGTGTAAGGGGATTGTATGCTTTTCAAAGCTTCAACATATTTCTTAGGTTTGATGAGATATTATATCGCTTTGCACTTCCACAGACTTTTTATATAATCGCCTACAAACCCATTTCTCAATTTTTCGATAGTCAACCCCCAATGGTTTGCATATGTTTTCACAATTTTTGCCATCCCTTAGTTCTGATGAGATATAAAATTGGTTATTACGGCATTTGATGTAATGACCTAAAAACCAATTTCAAAATTTTTCCAATTTCAAGAACCAAGTGGGTGTAAAAGGTTTTGTTTACGTTTTCACAAATTTTTCAAACTCACTCGTGTCTCATGAGATATCAAGTTGCTTCTTATGAAATCGTCTAAAAACCTGTTTCACAATTTTTTCGAAATTCAAACCCCAAGTGGAAGTAATGGGTTTGTATACGTTTTAGCAATTCGTCATATCTCTTAAGTCTGATAAGGCAACAAATTCGTGTTTACTTCTATGGGCTTTTAGTGTACATAATATACTGAAATTCGAATAGTCTACACGGACTTTTTAATGTTTAATCGGCTAAAAATCTCTATTTTAAATATTTTTATTTTAAGAACAAAATTAACTTTCCAAGAAACGTCATAATTTCGAAACAATTGATGATATACTCCGACTTTGACTGCTCCCGAACTTTGATCCGAAAAATAATAAAGTTGCGCCCAGACTGTTGGCATATTGTGTTTTTATCAACTCAACTCAATAAATCCAATAACAAAAGTCAACACAATTTCCAAGCTGGCATCTCCATCCAAAGTTTTTCACCTAGCACACCCTCAGTGTCTTGGCGTTCTATCCTAGTCGGACGTACGTCTAGTCTTCATAGAATCTGGCATGGAAAAACACACAAAAAACCCATATAAATAAATCATTCGGAAAATTGTACCAAAAAACACATTTATTATAGCTCAATCTTTCAATTTCCCAAAGAAATCGCCAACTATTTATTACGATAACTTGAGACCATTAATAAAACTCACTATTTCTTCACTACTCCCCTTCTCAGACACATGCACAGAAATCCCAAAAGTAGAATCAAAGCTACAGTCACCCCTTCAATCGAAATAATAATTAATTTTCATATCGATGAGCAACAATCAAGAAATTTTCGAAATTCACTTGGAATAACTTAACCTAAAACTAGTTGGGAAAATTTCCTTTAATTCAATCCGAAAGGATTCTGTTGGTTTCCCTGCAGGAAGCAGGAAGGACGAAAATGGTGTATCTCGGCCTTTTAACTATGCGATTAATTACTAAGTAATGAAGGGGATGTGATTTAATGGCGAAAATTTCAAGTTGCCTTGGTGCTACTTCAAGCAAACGAAGAATGGATGATGTTACTTAGTCGGAATACCGAAGGTAAAAAACACAGACGCGATTGTGTTCAGAGTGATGATATTAATTTTAATACATCTCCATACATCACACGGGATTGAAAGGAATTTGATTTTATCGATCTACATATATTACAATTTCGATATATGTATTGAAGATGATTGATCAGAACCAAGTAGTACGGAAGTAAGTCTGTTCAAAGTTGAATAGAATAAGCTAGGCCCACGTCATCTACCGTGGACAGACCATCTCTGACGCGACATCAGTTACCCTTAGACCTACAACTCCAACCTCTCCTTAGGGAAATTACCACTTCTGAACATGGCTAATAAACTAAATTTTTTATCCATCTAGCGGTTGTCAGTATACTACATCCGGTTCAAATAGAACAAAATCTGCTAACAGTCTGGGCGCAACTAAAGCTAATTTAATATCTCATCAAATCTAAGAGATATGGCAAAATTTGTGAAATCGTATGCAACCCCCTTACATCCACTTGGGGGTTGAATATCCAAAAGTCATGAAAGGTCTTTTTAGATAAATATTAAGAAAACCCGAGCAAGTAAAAACAAATTCGAAATATTGTCACTCCTAATTCGTGAAAACATGTTGAACCCTCTTATATCCTCTAAGGGGTTGAAAAGAAAAACATTCTGAAAATGGGTTTTAGGCGATTATTAAACAAGCCCGTGGAAGTAAATAGTTATTCGATATATAATCAGACCTGAGGGATATGGCTTAATTCGTGAAAATGAATTCAAACCATTTTCAACCACCTTAAGGGTCCAATTTAAAAAAATCCTGAAAACACTTTATACGCATTTAATTGAAAAATTCGTAGAATAAAAATTAATTAAATATTTAAAAAGACCTAAGAGATATGACGAAAATCGTGAAAATATGTGCATTTCATTTTCACTGATCACTGTTTTGCCTCCCTACTGACCGCTAATAGGTATTTGAAAAAAAAATTTATTTAAACTATTTTTATAATTGATTTACATATACATACGGAGTTTCAACTTTCTAGCATAAGCTGTTCCATAGATAGGAAAAACACCCCGTACCATACTATCCCCATAAAAAATAATATTTTTCCAACATGCCACTACGATAGTCCCATCCAAATACCAAATTTTAGCTGTCCATCGTTATGGGTTCTCGGCATATAAAAAATCTGACAACAGTCTGGGCGCAACTTTATTATTTTATGGGTAGAAGACCGAAACGTGTTTAATGCTGAGATGCGGTGTAGGCTATGCGACTGACAACATAAAAAATAAAGTTTCAAATAGCCTCCTGGTTATTCTTTAGGTTGTCACTTTGCACCACCTTAGGAGTTGGATATCGAAAAATGTTGAAGAACGTTACTAGGTGCTTATATAAATAGCCAGCAGAAGTAAAATTGCTTTGATAGCTCGTCATGGGATCACAAGAAGAGTCTAGTTGAAACTAAATTTTATCTTCCTAGTGTAATTGGTTCGGAAGATATTGTTATCCAAAGTTTTTCACTCCCACACCCCACCACCCCCTTTACAAATTTTAGCCCTTTTTTTTTGTCTAAACTTGAAGTATCCCTAAGGACAACCACAAAGTTTCAATCTTCTGACATCAATCGTTCAGGAGATATGGATTGTAGAATGTTTCAATCCCGGCTTTCAAGCGTTTTGGACTCATTGTTTCCCCCCCCCCCACTTCCACACCCCTCAACCCTTATCGACCATTTTTCTGCACATGAGTCATAGTACTATATAAGTTCCAAGTTTCAGCATCCTAGCATAAGTGATTCCTGAGATCTAGAAACCAAAATTTTTCGTTTAAAAAGCTCCACTCTCATCTCTCCTTACACCCCCACCCCCCGATATCAGTTGTAGGACTTTACCCAATCTACCCACCATAAAAATTTCAACTTAATACCTCAACGGGTTTGGGAGCTACGCGCCTTCAAACGATTTTGCGTACGGCGTCTACGGCGGACAGACGGACATTTTTTTTTTTTGCTTTTTTGGTGTTTACTAGTCCTAAAACGTGTAAATGCAAAATTTCAGGGTAGCAAATTTTTTTGAAATTTCAGGTCGATCACAATACGTTATTATTAAGAATTAACTTCTTCTTTTTCACTCGGCGTACGGCGTACAGACGGACTGAAGTTTTTTTTTGGTTTTTTAGTATTTACTAGTCATGGAACGTGGAAACAAAAATGTTGAAGGTAACAAATATTTTTTTAAAAAAATCGATCAATACTGTATTATTGAAATAATATGGTAAAATGCTACCAAGATTTTCCAACTAGATGGCGCAATCACCAGATCCAAATCAAGAGCGTTGGTGTTTCCTGGATGCCAAGGCCCGATCTTATCTGTCGTACCTCTGATAACGTTAATGATTTTTTGAATCAATGAAAAGTATAAAACAATTAGTGAGAATGCTGATTTTCAGATAAAATCGCAGGTAAACACTCAAAACAATAATACAGGCCTAACATGGCAGACATTATTCTGATTTTATTTCATATTAGAATATTCGAACATATACGCATATTTTTAAATAATTCAAATCTTAACAACTATATTCCTTAATTGTAAGTATCGGCTGACATTCTTAAAAGTTTTGATGTATTTAATGATTAATTTTTTTAAATAATCAACATAGCCCGACAAAAACCCATCAAAAAACAGTCTGGGCGCAACTTTATTATTTTATGGGTAGAAGTCCGAAACGTGTTTAATGATGAGATACGGTGTTGGGTACTATGCTACTAACAACCTAAAAAATAACCAGGAGGCTATTTGGAACGTTATTTTTTAGGTTGTCAGTCGCAACGTTCCAAATAGCCTCCTGGTTATTTTTTAGGTTGTCAGTAGCATAGTACCCAACACCGTATCTCATCATTAAACACGTTTCGGACTTCTACCCATAAAATAATAAAGTTGCGCCCAGACTGTTGGCAGATTTTTTTTTTTATTTACGTATTTTTTTAATCAATAGAATAATTCATAGTAGTAAAAGCGAATTCGATCACATTAAACCTAAGAGATTTTCGGAATCAGTGAAATCTTAAACAATACCCCCAGGGGGTTTAATTGAGAAAAATACTTAAATCAGTTTTTTCCCGACTACGTTTAAAGCTTATAGAAGTACAAGTGAACTCCAAATCTCAATATACCTTAGGAATATATCAGAATTCGTGAATATGTACACAACCAATTTACTCCCCCTTAGGGGTTGGATATCGAAAAATTCCGTTACCGTTACTAGGCGCTTATATAAATAGCCCGCAGAAGTAAAATTGCTTTGATAGTTTGACATGTCTAAAAGTTTTAACGAAATTCGTGAAAATGTGGATTCACGGACATTTTTTTGACTCAACCTCTGAACGCCAATAAAAATATGAACTTTTTTTTGCTTTAATTACTCTAATAGCACATCTACATATACGTACTAAGTTTCAATTTTCTAGCATAAGCCGTTTCTGAGATATAAAAAACCACTCCTCTCCCCCGTACCTTGATACCCCTATCAAAAATTTTATTTTTCTAGGATGTCTCCATAGTGGTTCTATATAATCCTAAATTTTTAGCTTTCTATTCATTATGGTTTTTGAGAAATAAAAATCAGAATGTTTTCCTTTCTACCCCCTTTCACCACCACCCCCTACACCCACACCACCAAAATTTTTTTCCCTACTAGAAGTTTATCGACCCCAACTCCTGTAAAATTTTCAAGATCATATCTGATACGGTTTTTGAGATATAAAAATTAAATTTTTTGAGAAATTGCTATCCCCCCACTTTCGTGCTCCACCTCCCCCCTCAAAAAATTTAGTTTTGGTAGACTCCTCTTGTGAGTCCATATACAGAAACTAAATTTTATCTTCCTGGTGTAATTAGTTCGGAAGATATTGTAATCCAAAGTTTTTCACCCCCCACCCCCACACCCCACCACCCCTCTTAAAAATTTTAGCCCTTGTCTAATTTGGAAGTATCCCTAAGGACAACAACAAAGTTCCAATCTTCTGACATCAATTGTTCAGGAGATATCGATTTTAGAATGTTTCAATCCCGTCTTTCATGCGTTAAAGACTCATTGTTTTCCCCCCCACTTTCACACCCCTTAACCAATATCGACCATTTTTTTGCAATTGAGTCCATTATTATAGTACTATATAAGTTCCAAGTTTCTGCCTCCTAGCATCAGTGGTTCCTGAGATCTAGAAACCAAAATTTTTCGTCTAAAACACTCCCTTCTCTTCTCCCCTTGTACCCCCACCCCTCAAAAATATACCAGTCGTAGGGGTTCACCCAATCTACCCACCATAAAAATTTCAATTTAATATCTCAACGGGTTTGGGAGCTACGCGCCTTCAAACAATTTTGCGTACGGCGTACGGCGTACGGCGTCTACGGCGGACAGACGGACATTTTTTTTTTTTTGCTTTTTTGGGGTTTACTAGTCCTAAAACGTGTAAATACAAAATTTCAGGGTAGCAAACTTTTTTGAAATTTCAGGTCGATAACAATACTTTATTATTAAAAAATAATAAAGTAAAATTAATGTACTATATTTCATCTAATTACTTAGTCTGTACAAGCGAGTTTATTATCAGTTACTAATTGTTTTCTTAGATGACCAAAACTAGAAAAAGAAGAAAAAAACCATTGATCTTTAACAATTAGTTGACATTAAAAAGCAATTGTTTTAATTACATTAGTTTGTGTTTCATGATAAGAACTTTAAGGCACATTAGATAGAAAATGAAATAAGAAGCGATTGTAGAAAAAAAATTCGAAACTATAATAATTCCAAATTGTTTTCAAATATGCCACAACGTATAGAAGTTAATTGAATCTACCCACAGTACTAATCAGAGGTAGGTAGGTGGTAGGAGTACTTAAATTGATACAGAGTAAATGTGTCGGGTACTTTTAAGGACGTATATGGATAGTTTGCTTCGCCAACGTCTAGTTACAACAGATTATGACGTCAGGCATAGAGGATTCCAGTTTCATTTTTGGTTGGTGTCTTGGCTAAGCTGGACATTTGAAACACCTGACGAAGTCAAGGAGAGAGTAGACTTAACATTTTTTAATGAATAAAAAAGAACGAAATTTTATGACGAAATATAATAGTTTTTTTTATGGAATTACTTGGATTAAATTTATCTTAATACATCTAGCTAAGATTTGCATTTCCGCTTTGAGCTGAAGTAAGAAGTGACTATTTAGCTTTTTCTAAACTAGTATAATAGAAATGTACCAACGTAACGTCAACATAGACGAAGAAAACTGTTCGGATACGTCTATAGTATCAACTACTCGAAACGAATCTAATGGAGTTGTATAAGTTATCACAAATTTCGTCCTATTTCTTAAATCTGATGAAATAGCAAATTGGTTTTAACTTCTGTGTGCTTTTTATGTAATCACCTAAAAGCAAATTTCAGCAACAAAGGAGTGTAAGGTGGTTACATAAGTTTTTATTCGAGACGTCTACACGGGCATTTTATATATATAATGGGCTAAAATTGATATTTACGATATTCTTACTTCTACGGGAAGTTTAATGTTTGTATAAAGAACCACTGATGCATATTGAAAGCTGTATTTTACAAGAAGCTATTCTTGGGATAAAATTAACTTTTCAATTAAGTTCCCTGGATCGAAACAACCAATGTTACATTTCGACTTTGATCCTAAAATGTAGATGATATTGGTACCGCCACTTTATCCGATTCGCAGACTTTGTCCTGAAAAATAATAAAGTTTCGCTCTGTTGGCAGATTTTTGGAACACACAGTGCGACAAATAAGTCCCGAGACTCGAACCATATCTACCCATGTACGAAAAGCAGAACGGCACAGTACAGGCTTAGTACTGGTGCCAGAGTTGCCAGTACTGGCTAATGTTTCGGGCCCAGCATGTGGCCTAGACCAAATCATTGCCGAGCCAATGTCGATTTGATCACACCGGTCCTACTCTTGGTGAAACTCTGGCCCGATACTGAGCCTCAGTAAAGAAAAGAAACGAAAATAAAAGTATTATTACTATTTTTTTTTTTTTATTTTTTTAGTTTTTTAAATACGAATTTATTTTGCAATTATTATTTTTTTGAAACAGCTTACAGCTTACACAGCTTGCACACTCTCGGATTCGAACCACGGTCCCGTCACACATTAGTCCGCTACGCTACCCACTAGACCAATCTGACATATTCTCGTAATAGGGTTGAAACCGAATCAATTGATATGTTGAGAAACAAAAAATATTTCTACCAAGATGTGCCCAATACAGAGCCGACCGTCGAGCCAATGCCGAAAGAGCTTAGACACCAATAATAAGCCAATTCCAGGCCCGACATGGGCCCAGCAACTCTGACCAAAGTCGGCTCAGATCAAATGGGAGTACTGATCACCAGGATTGGCCCGACACTGGTCTGGTGGTTTGTCAGTACCAAAACAATACCGATCGACAAGTCTTGGCGGACAATGCAATGCCAATTTTGGGCAGTGTATGGGACTCTGGTTGGACTCCGGCATTTCGTACATGGGTGAGTAACTAGTAGGGCCATCTATGTCTACAGACCGACGTTTGAAAGCTGTGACACTCCTTTTCCCGGTAATACCAATTTTGTTTAAATCGGTTAATAGATAGCGAAGTTATGACTGTTCTCCCAAAACAACTTTTTTGTCGATGTTGAAATATTAAAATGTTGCTCAAACAATGCTCATTACATTTTTTGATAGCAAAGGAATTGTCCACAGGGAATTCGTTCCAACTGTCCAAACAATTATTGGCGCATTTTATCTCGAAGTTTTGAAGCGTGTGGTGACCAGAATCCGTCGTATTCGACCCGAATATCGTGATCCAGAGAACTGGATAATGCACCGAGTCACACCTCACTCATTATTCGTAAATTTTTGGCTCAGAATCAAGTCTGTGTGTTGAATCATCCACCGTATTCACCTGATTTGACTGACTACATGCGATTTCTCTCTATTCCCGAAATTGAAGTTGAAAGGATGTTTTTTTAATGACATTTCGACCATCAAAACAGCTTCAACACGAGCACTAGAGGCAGTTCCACAAAATGAGCTAGAACACGCATTTGAATCACTATTGAATCGCTGTAACAAGTGTATTGAAACTGTAGGAGAATATTTTGAATAAAAAAAATTAAAAATATCCAGATTTTTTCTTTTAATGATGTTTTTCATGACCAGTGTCGATACTTATTTGTCGCACTGTGTAAATGCACGAATCCTTCTCAACAAAAAATTTCCATTTATTTTTACCTTTCGCGGTCAATGGTTAGATATTAATTCAGTTCCATAGGTTCTGGATTTTTGGCATTTATACCCTTTAAAACTTAAACTCTTCAACTATCGACTTAGTTTTATACCTTGCAGTTATGAGTGTTGTATTCTAGAAAAAAATTATAAGTAAATTTAAATAGACAAGAAATTCTGCCAACATGAAAATGCTAATTACCCAGGATCGTGTCTTATGGAGATCGTGTCTTATGGCACTGTTGCTGTCCTATTCTCCTATCGGTGGTCACATAAGAACTAAAGTAGATCCTATTTACGTGCCTCAATTTTGAAGGACATTCATAAGGTTTGCCATCACCATCACCTCTTCCAGGGATTTAACATGTGTCTAAATGATTTCTGTGTGTCAGCTATACGTCTAAGGTAGCCAGATTGGGCTATTTCCCGCGATTTGGGCTATTTAAATATTCAATTCGCGGGTACAAATTTCAAAAAGCCTCTTATAGCTTTTTGGGGTATTCGACCAACGCAAATTGTGTTATTTTGCTAGTTTACAACAGAGCCGGTTTACAAGGAAAAAATTAAAAATATAGCAATTAGAAAACTGAATTTTTGTCGTCTCTTGGGTTAATTCTGCTAGTGTTATCGGCTCATATACAACGTATTTATCACAAATCCTCTTGCCACTAAATTTGCGGTTCTCGGTTCTCTCAAATGAAAACTAGTTGTTCACAGGACATATATCTGGTATTTGCAAACTAAAATTAATTTATAATCGGTTCATTATTAGCAGACTTTCCACAAATGAACCACTTTCTTTCAAGATATAGGCATCCATAGAAATATAACATGCAAGAGATAATAGATTTACCAATATTGATATCTGTCGTAGAGTTCCATTTTTCCATAATTTATTAATTATTATTTTTGCTGGTGGGTTTCAGACACGTATTGGAAAAATTAAAGGTATTGATATATGTGTACTCTGGCAACCCGAGCAACTCACTTATTATTGATATTAAAGTTACCAGAGAAAAGCAACAACCTTGCATTGTCGTAGAGACCTCTATATACTTCTCGCATGTTCTAGACACTTCTCGCATATAATTCTTGCGCATTCCACACAAACAACCAAATAGGCTGGAAATCTCTCGACTCAACACATGCAGTATATAAGCGCCGCAGAGCCGGGGGTTCTTCTACTCCGAGAGTGAAACGACGATCAGTTCTACGCGAAAGTTTTCCTTCATACTTCAAATAGTAATAAATGTGCAATAAAAAACCGACAAATTCAATTTTTTTCTATTTTTTTATTTTTTATTTTTTTGTTTTTTTATTTTTTAATTTTTTAATTTTTTGTTTTTTATTTTTTGTTTTTTATTTTGCATTTTTTTATTTTTTATTTTTTTATATAATATTTTGTGGGTTATACTGTTTTACAAAACATACCAAAAAATTATCTTGGGATCTCAATGCGATCGGGGTCAAAAAAATCGAAGAGCATCAGTGCTTCTCAATTATGTTATAATTGTAATTTTTCTATAACATAATTGAAAAGCACTGATGTTCTTCGATTTTTTGTATGGTACCTACTTAAAAAAGTGGAAATGTTCATGATTTAAATTTTTCTAGTTGAACTTGTTTCAAAATTAAAGCAGACTATATTTTAGATTCGAAGCTTAAGAAATTTATTGGTTATTGAGCAAGAGGTGTTAACAATTTTTTTAAGGACTTCTGTAAGAAAATGATTATAAGAGTAAGATTTGTACCCCTTAATAGTTTCAAATGCATTGATGTTATTGTCTAAGAGCAAAATTCGTAAAGAGAATCGATAAAATGCTTCGAAACTCAACCGTATCGGACTCCAAACTTTCGCGAAATTTGCCGTACTCATAAAGAAGTTCCGCATATGAACGGCTTTTTTATAGAATCGGCCAGCTTCCTCAGAGCACCAAGAACCGCGTGACAAGTTTTAAAGAGTTACAAAGAGGTCGTTGCTGAACGAATCGTCCAGTTATTGCGCAATCCGAACAAATTCAGAAGGAATCGAAGTTCTTAAAAATCAAAGAAATCGAAATTTTAAATTTGTGGCTTCAAGCAGGCTGATGTTATCGGGCAATAAGTTGTGAACAGGCGTTTAAATGTCATTTGTATGGAAGCACTACCAAGAATTGTGGTCTCTAATAGAAAACAATGGAGTTGGAACTGAAAAAAGCACATTTCATGCAATGCGTTTTTTTTTTAAACAAGTTTAAGTGCATAGTTCAAGTGGTGAGCATTTATGGCCTTGGCATTTTATTAAAAACTTTGTTATATTGGTTTCTACTTGAATGAAGAGTCGATAATGGCGTTAGCCACTTTCTACTCGTCAATTACAACAACCAGAATTTTTCCACTTGAAAAAAAAAAAGATTGAGATCTCATCTCACTTCTTACGAAAAAATTAGCAAGTATGATCAAATGTTAACTTAATAAGGTACACTTAATTATGTACATTTATTACCTATGGTCAGAAGACCTCCGCACAAGCCCTCTTGCTGCACTAAACGACAACGGGGTCACCCAGGAATTCAGTAGATAGCTTCGATCATAACAGTGTAACCTTAGTCGAAACGGTTACCTGTTAAAATATATAAAACAAATTAATATTTTCATAACAACCTAGTTAAAAACTATACAGAAAATTAAGTGGCATCTTGAAAACCACATCCTCAAAAATGGTTCGAAAATTGATCGTAAATCTCTTTTAAAGAAAGTGAAAGTAAAATAACATTTGAACTGAATGAATGATGGGCTGTAGTTGCTATTTAAAATTAAAGAGTTTACAAATAAGCATAAGCCTCTCTCTGTCTTATAGTCTAACCACAAGAATATGATCAGTCACTTAAACGATTGTATTGATCACTGAATTAACTTCAAAAGTGATCTTCGGTAAGATCATAAAGCCGCGAATGATCGCTCTGAACCTAAACAAAATTATCACCTTCTTTAAATTTCGAATACAAACTTACAGATCGATCGCAATATTTCGAAAGATTGCTTTTATCAAAACACTTCAATTAGCAGGTAAGACTTACGTTTGTTCGCAGCAAACATGTCAAAATTGGTGAAGAGAATGAAGTAGGGTAAAGGGGGGGCCTATTTAGCAGGTAACTTTTGTTTTTTAATTTTAAAAACGACTAAGAAAGATTCACTAAATGTTACTAAAAAATTATGGTAAAGGCTCAGAAGTAGCTCAAGTGAATCCATCCAACTGTTTGTATGGTACTTTACCGGGTTCTTGAATATCTTTTTCCTTCGCCTGTAGCAAAAGACTGACAGGTCCTATATGTATTTTATTTTTTGTTTAGATTCACCAAAGCTGTGGAGTTAAGCCCTTCAGGTGGTTGTAGAGTAAAGCCCTGTTTAGACGGGGCGATAGGTGTCAGCGTCAATATCAACACTGCTCGAAACCTAACACAGCGTTAAGTCCAATATAGCCGCGAGCTAAGCTGTCAACTTTCGCTTAAAAAATTTTAAAAAAAATTTCGACGCAATGAGACCGAAAATTGACCGCAAATCTTACGAGAATTGAATTAAGTTTTGAAATTTTGACGCAAAAAAGTTTGCGTCAACGAATGCGTTTGACTCTCGGTGTGCCAAGTTGGACATCATCGCTCATGATACGCAATATTGGCCAGGCAACTACTGGGATAGAATGCTACTTTGACAAACTGAATTTAAGCTGATGACAGTGTGACAGGTGAAAAACTTCGTAAGATCGAAAGTGAGCTGTTTGGTAAACGAATCCAGACTCATCAGAGGATGTATCATATCACACAACTAATAACGCCCTGGAAGTGTTCTTAATTTGTTCTTGAAATTGTTTCTGCGATTGATAACGAAGCGAAATATTCCGCAGCAACTATTTCACAATATTATTTCAATGATA
Source organism: Beris morrisii (assembly GCA_951812415.1). Taxonomy (NCBI): domain Eukaryota; kingdom Metazoa; phylum Arthropoda; class Insecta; order Diptera; family Stratiomyidae; genus Beris; species Beris morrisii. Next base: position 92,597,794 of record OX638313.1, on the reverse strand, counting down.
CAGATATGTGATAGACATTTAAGAAAAAGCGACCCTGGATTATTTTCAGGACAACACCTAAAAATGCCAACATTTCAGTCCGTCTGTCCGCCGTACGGAAACGCGTTTTAAGACTCGTATCTCCCAAACCCTGTGAGTTCTTAAATTCAAATTATGGTGGGTGGATTGGGTGGACTCCTTTAAGTGGTAACTTTTTAGAGGGGGAGGTGGGGGGGGGCGGGAACGTTTAAGGCCGGCCGCATACAACCGATTTCCATTCTGCTTTTACCGACTACAAATAAGAATGAAGGTGCGCTCGTCATAGGTTTTGGTCTACCGGGCGCATACAACCAATTTTGATTCTTACCGATTCTTAGTCTGCCATGCATACGAGATGATGCCGATCGACGTCGCTGATTTCGGAAAGAACAGAATGAAAATCGGTTGTGTGCGGCCGGCTTTAGACGAAAAAGTTTACTTTTTATATCTCAGGAACAGCTTATGCTGAAAAGTTGAAACTTTGAACTTATATAAAACTATGATAGCGGAGCCATTTCAAAAAAAAATATCGATATGAGTAGAGCGGTACGGGAGTGCGATCGAAACGCTCGAAAGCTGAGATCGTGACAACCTGAAATCCGCCACTCCTGAACAGTTAACACCATAAACTTGAATCTTGGTGATTGTTTGCAGGCATACTTAGAGAATAGATCGGAAATATAATGTTGAGGAGGGTTAGTGGTGTCCGGGAATGGGAGGTGAAAAACTTTATCTCACAAATCCATTAGAGATAAAATTTGGGTTTGTTTATGGATGGACTTCAGGCGGTGGTGGGGCATGAAATTGGGTAAATAATAGTTTTTCTAAAAAAATCACGTCTCATATCTCACGAACTGTTTAGGGTAAAATCATGAAATGTATATGTAAGGTAGCCCTGATAGACCCGCAGCAAAAATTTTGGAAAACATTCTGATTTTTATTTCTCGAGAAACGGTAACGATAGAAAGCTGTAACTTAGAATTTAATAGAAGAGCTGTGGCAAATCCTAAAAAAAATTTTAATATTTTAATATAATTTTCCCTATCTCTGCGACGGCTTATGCTAGAAACTTGAAACTTTGTGAATATATGTATTTAAATGCACTAGAAAAGTAATTTAGGTAAAAAAAATGCATATGGCGTACGGAGGTCGGGCAAACAAAATTATTAGTGAAAATGTGTTCTCGAATTTCGCCACATCTCTTAGGTTTTCCGAAATATTAAATTAATTTCATCTCTACAGGTTCTTTAGACAAATACCCGGAAAAACTTTTCATGTTTTTTTCCCAAATTCAAACTCTAGGTGGTGTAAAGAGTTAAATATATTCACCCTTATTCTGAAACCTACCGTGAGAAAGTGAACTGCGATTTCCCCAATTTCTAAAAAATTTTACGGTTAAAGACAGCAATGAAATAGTAGCGTTTTTAAGTTTGGTTTTCAGAAAGTAATTGCCATTAAATAAAGTGAAACTTAAGGTGGTCCTTCTCCTACATTTCCAGTGTTACAATTTTGGATATTATTATACCCATAAATATGGGTTCAAACTCCTGAGAAGGACGTCTTTAAATATATTGATAAGGCAGTTTACACTTAATTGCTTCCCGAACTTTGACCCGAAAAATAGTAGTTTGGCTCGGTCTAGGGAAAACTTTATCATTTATTAATAAGCACTTTTTTTATGCATTTTTTGATATTAAACCCCTAAAGACGGTGGAAGTAGTTATGTACGTTTTTACGAATTCTGACACATCTCTTAGGTCTAATGAGATTTCGAATCCGCTTCGATATCTATGAGCTTTCTGTATAGTATGTAGGCTCAAAAACTAATTTAAGCATTTTTTTGATATTCAACCTCAAGTCGTTGAAGGTGGATTGTAAGTTTCCATGATTTCCAATAAATCTTTAAACTACCGTTTTCACTTTCCAAAAGCAATTTCAGTCTATTTTTCATTTCAGTATATTCAGCCATAAGAAGGCTGAAAGGATTGTACACGTTCTAATTAACTCCGACTTATTTCTGACGAGTAAGCGAGTTCCTTTCTAGTTTCATAGGCTTTTTATATTCGCCTAAAAATTGATTTCATGATATTTTGATATTCAACCCCCAAGGAAGCTTAAAGAGGATAAATACGTGTTACGAATTTCTCCAAATCCCTTGGGTTTGATGAGATATCTAATTAGTTGTTACTTCCTAACTCCTAAATTATTGTAAAGGAGTCGCGTAAGTTTTCATGAATTTCTCCATATTTGTTAAGTCTGAAGGAAAACATACTTGCTTCTATCTTATCAATTATTATAAAATTAGATTTTCCTAATTGATGTAGGTGTGAAATGCACCTTGTACACTGACAAGAAGATGTCGCTATTCGCATATGCATGTAACAAAAAAAATATTTTCGTAAAACAAATAAAAGGTGGATATTTTAGAGAAATTGTTAAATTACGGCCAAGTTTCAAGAGTGAGTGGGAAAGTAGGGTATTATTGCACTTTAAATTTAAACGATCAATTTCTTCAAAATAGATCATTTTTCTGGCGAGTGACCAACATACTGATATCTATACACAGTGCGACAAATAAGTTCCGAGACTCGAACCATATCTGAGTAACTAGTATGGCCATCTATGTCTACAGACCGGCGTTTGAAAGCTGTGACACTCCTCTTCCCGGTAATACCAATTTTGTTTAAATCGGTTGATAGCTAGCAAAGTTATGACAATTCTCCCAAAACAACTTTTTTGTCGATGTTGAAATATTAAAATGTTGCTCAAACAATGCTCATTACATTCTTCGATAGCAAAGGAATTGTCCATAGGGAATTCGTTCGAACTGGCCAAACAATTACTGGCGCATTTTATCTCGAAGTTTTGAAGCGTGTGATGTCCAGAATCCGTTGTATTCGACCCGAATATCTTGATCCAGAGAACTGGATAATGCACCGAGTCACACCTTACTCATTGTTCGTAAATTTTTGGCTCAGAATCAAGTCTGTGTGTTGAATCATCCACCGTATTCACCTGATTTGGCCACATGCGATTTCTCTCTATTCCCGAAATTGAAATTGAAGTTCAAAGGATGTTTTTTTAATGACATTTCGACCGTCAAAACAGCTTCAACACGAGCACTAGAGGCAATTCCACAAAATGAGCTACAACACGCATTTGAATCACTGTTGAATCGCTGTAACAAGTGTATTGAAACTGTAGGAGAATATTTTGAATAAAAAAAATGAAAAATATCCAGACTTTTTCTTTTAATGATATTTTCCATGACCAGTGTCGATACTTATTTGTCGCACTGTGTATATTCGTATATACATATATAATAGATTTAAAGAAGTAGCTAAAAACTATATTTTTCCAATGTTTGAAACAACAAGAAATCTCATGAAATTTGCACGGCTTATTCAGACTCAATATTCTAGGTCTAACTCGTTACGTAGCTGAGTTATGACGCCAAATCGAGCACAAAACAAGTGTTTCTCCTACTGTCCAAACATTCCCGCAACATTGGAGGTTCCAAAAATTAAATCACAGTAGCCGCAATTTTTGCTCATTAGCAGAATTCTTTGCCGTGTTCGATTCCTCGGAAAGTAGAAGCATTTTAGTTGCCATTCATTGAGAAAATTTTGCAAGACAATAAAAATCTGAATGATATGCTTGAATCACAAAATTCTTCAATTCAGACATTATCACAAATTTCCATAAGTTTCGATTTTCCTATTTATAACATTAAATAACTTCGCAATCTATTCACGAATTCAATTTATTTCACCGGAAATCGTAAGTAAACAAAACTTTGCTCGAAAAGAATTTTTTCAAGTACACACTTTCGGAAATCTTCTGGTTTGACTTTAGTTTGTTTATGCGAAAATTTGTTTAAATATACCAAGGGAAAAAAACCAACAAACTTTCATTATAGCGATCTGATTTTTCGGAAGAGAAAATTGTTTCGTATAGAATGAAACTTATATAATAAAATTTTCTAGTCGATATAAAACAATAGTTCATTTACAATTCATGAATTCGTTTTTTTAAGTGTATAAAATGCAGTTTTTATTATGCAATTGTATAAATGTAGAGAGAAATTGTCATTATCAAATCGCATAAGTACATAGGGAAACCGGAATTGTTCGTAATATGGACATAGCAAAATTAGAATATACAACTATGAGCCATCGTATTGTGTAACACTATTTGTCTAAAGCTAGTGTTACACTGTATGCCATGATGTCAAATATTTGACTAAAAAAATTTGACGAAAAGATCAGTTAAATGTTTTTTATCAAAACAGAGTCAAGAAATCGGCCAACAGTCTGGGAGCAACTTTATTATTTTATGGGTAGAAGTTCGAAACGTGTTTAATGCTGAGATGCGGTGTAGGTTACTATGCGACTGACAGCCTAAACAATAACGTTCCAAATAGCGTCCTGGTTATTCCTTAGGTTGTCAGTTCCATAGTCACCTACACCGCATCTCAGCATTAAGCACGTTTCGGACTTCTACCCATAAAATAATAAAGTTGCGCCCAGACTGTTAGCCGATTTTTTTTAGTTTTAATTACTCTAGTATAACATCTTTATATAGGTACTAAGTTTCAACTTTCTAGCATAAGCCGTTTCTGAGATATGAAAAATTACCGCGCACCCCCGTACTGGGCCATTCCATCAAGAATCGCCAAAGTTGTGACCTTACCATCTCCAATTCTTTTGAAAATTTTTGTACATGAAAAACTAGTGAAAAAAATGATTGAAATTCAATTTTTTGGTTCTATCTCATTTTTTTGTTAGTATAGTAACATATGTTAAAGTCTTCGCAAAAATGTTGTCCGAGTCCTCTTTGAAAATTCATATACAGTTGCTCACAAAATTATTTGGTCACTCGGGAATCCGAGGTAAATTCGTCATTTTAAGACACTAAAATGCAATATATGAAAAAAGTGAAAACTAGGATTTGATGTCGGGATATTGTTAATAAACAGACAATATGTTTTATAATTTTAAGTAGTTGAAATAAATTTATTAAGTTAAAAAGAAAATAAAAGGTCAAAAATTCATCTCACAAAATTATTTGGTCACTTTTATTGTCTACTGTTTTTAATCGCCTGTTATGATTTTTCGAGTTAATTTCGGCTGATGTAATACTTAAATGAGTTGTCTGAAAAAGTTATGTCAATCTGTAAACAGTTCTGACATTCAATTTTATCAAAATGGGTCGCGGCAAAGAATTTGAAAATGATTTACGGAAAACAATAATAAGTTTAGCGTTAAAAGGAAAATCTTATCGCGAAATTGCAGGAATTGTTAATAAACCGTATTCCACCGTTCAGTACAATGTAAAAAAATTTCAAAACGAAGAAACTTGGATTAATAAGGACGGTCATAGACGAAAAAAAATACTAAACGATAGTTATGAACGAAATATAGTGAAGGAAATTCGGAAAAATCCAAAGTTAAGTGTACCAAAACTCAACCAGAAAATCCGGGAAACTACAGGGCGACAAGTGGCTGATGAAACGGTGCGCAGAATTCTTCGCCGACAAGGATATAATGGAAGAGTCGCTAGAAAAAAACCATACATATCAGCTGCAAATCGAATCAAACGAATGGAATTCGCTAAAAAATATTTAGAGAAAGATAATTCATTCTGGGAGAGTGTTATTTGGAGTGACGAATCCAAATTCAATATTTTCGGCGCAGATGGAAATCAAAAAGTGTGGAGAAAACCAAATATTTCGCTGAATAAAGAAAACTTAGTCCCAACAGTGAAACATGGTGGAGGTTCGGTCATGGTATGGGGCTGTATGGCGGCAAACGGCGTGGGACACCTGCATTTTATTGATGGAATAATGAATAAATGGGTGTATTTAGACATATTAAAAAAAAATATTAAAGATAGTGCTATTAAATTGGGGATGCCACGTGTCTGGAAATTTCAGCAAGATAATGACCCAAGCATATGGCTTTTGTAGTCAAAAGTTGGCTGCTGTACAATGTACCTCAACAACTCAAAACGCCTCCACAGTCTCCGAACCTAAATCCTTTTGAGCACCAGTGGGCAATTTTGAAAAAAAAGGTTCAGGATCATAACATAACAAGTAAAAATCAGTTGAAAACTATTATAAAAAAGGAGTGGGACGAAATATCTGTTTCAACCACTGCTAATTTAGTAAAAAATATGCAGAATAGACTAAAAGCTGTTATTAAAGCCAAAGGATACCCCACCAAGTATTAAATAGGTTTAGTTAAGAAGAATTAAATGTATTAAAACTAATATGAACTATTGACCAAATAATTTTGTGAGATGAATTTTCGACCTTTTATTTTCTTTTTAACTTAATAAACGTATTTCAACTACTTAAAATTATAAAACATATTGTCTGTTTATTAACAATATCCCGACATCAAATCCTAGTTTTCACTTTTTTCATATATTGCATTTTAGTGTCTTAAAATGACGAATTTACCTCGGATTCCCGAGTGACCAAATAATTTTGTGAGCAACTGTATGTAATAATTTTTATCCTAGAATAATAAAGTAGGGCTTATTTTAAAGATTGTTGTTTAAAAATTGTCGCAATATAAAAAAAGTACGAATAAAAATTATCCTTGAACATCAGTGGCTCTCAATTATTTTATTGAAAAAGGGTCACTTCATCAAGAATCGGCAAAAGCATATCTTTAATTTTTTTTTATTTTTTTTATATTTTGTATATTATATTGTTTTTTAAAACATATCAAAAAATTAACTTGGGATCTCAAGGGGATCGGAGTCAAAAAAATCGAATTAAATTATTAGAAAACTAAACTAGCCTTAATTGAGAACCACTGATGTTCTTCGATTTTTTGACCCCGATCCCCTTGACATCCCAAGTTAATTTTTTGATATGTTTTGAAAAACAGTATAATACACAATACCTAAAAAAATTTAAGATATACATTTTGAGATATTCAAGGTTAAAGGACAAAATCGTTATCCATGAAAAGAAATTTCAAGGATAATTTTTATTCGTTTTTTTTTCAATTGCGACAACCTCCCCCTTTAAAATAAGCCCTATTCTATTATTCTAGGATAAAAATTACCAGAGATATGAATTTACAAAGAGGACTCGGACACCATTTCTGCGGAAACTTTAACATACTATAACTAACAAAAAAAATTAGATAGAAACAAAAAATTGAATTCCAATTATTTTTTCACTAGTTCTTGAAGTACAAAAATTTTCAAAAGAATCGGCGATGGTAAGGTCACAAATTTTGTCATTTTTAGCGATTCTTGATGGACCCCACTATCAAAAATTTATTTTTCTGGGATGTCTCTATGTAGCTCTATACAGTTTTAAATTTTTAGCTTTCTATCCTTTGCGGCTTTCGAGTAATTAAAATCAGAATTTTTTCATTTCCACCCTCTCCCACCATCACTCCCTAGACCCACACCCTCTCCGCTAGAGGTCTACTGGTCCTAACTCCTGTAAAATTTTCAAGATCATATCTGATACGGTTCTTGAGATATAAAAATTTAATTTTTTGAAAAATGGTTGTCCCCCCACTTCCGCGATTCACCACCCACCCTCAAAAACTAGACTCCCCTGGTCATTCTATATACAGAAACAAAATTTTATCTTCCTGGCACAATTGAATCGGAAGATGTTGTAATTCAAAATTTTTCACAACCCCACCCCAATACCTCACCAACCCCCTTAAAAATGTTAACCATTTTCTAATCTCCTAGTATCTCTTAAAAGAACTACAAAGTTTCAGCCATCTAACATCAATCGTTCAGGAGATATGGATTTTAAAATGTTTCAAGCTCAGCTTTCAAGCGTTTGGGACGCATTGTTTCCCACCCGCCCCACTCGCACACCCCTCAACCCTTATCGCCAATTTGAAAATGGGTCCATTATCATAGTACTACATAAGTTCCAACTTTCAGCCTTCTAGCATAAGCAGTTCCTGAGATCGAGAAGCCAACATTTTTCATCTAAAACGCTCCACTCTCCTCCCCCCTCACAGCCCACCCCTCCAAAAGATAACACTCGTAGGGGTTCACCCATTCTACCTACCATAAAAATTTCAATTTAATATATCAAGAGGCTTGTAAGCTACACACCTTCAAACGGTTTTGCGTACGGCGTACGGCGGACAGACGGACATGTTTTTTTTGCTATTTTGGGGTTTACTAGTCCTAAAACGTGAAAATACAAAATTTCAGGGTAACAAATTTTTTGGAAATTTCAGGTCGATGACAATACTTTATTATTAAAAAATAATCTGACTGCATTTATCAGACACAATAGTCAAATGTTTGACATAGTGGCATACAGGGTAATACAAATCTAAGAATTTCTCATGAAATCATTAGTTTTCGATCATAATTATTTTGGCGTGCGTTCCTTATAAGATATCATTGACAGACACTTCAAATTTCAACTGTCGAGTTCAAACTACAGTACAGATAATCTTATACTTATTAACCCACCAGAAAGTTGACGGTTGCATAAATTTAAAATTAAATTTTTCACCAATGAAATCGTGGAAATCAGTAGTGCTCGGAAATGCAAAGTAAATTCTTATTGCTCCAATATTCATTTCGCATTCACCTAGCGATCATATAGCTACTGATATTCCCTCCTCATTCATTTTTTTCACTATTAATTAAAAGGTGAATGTATCAACAAAAATTAACTTATGTTCTATCTACTATAGTATCGCTTCATGATGAAAGAGTGAAGTAAGGCACTTCACTTTAGATTCATTATGTGATAGGAAAATGAACACAGAAATCCACTTCAGATTATTTCCTAAGAAATAAAATTAATTTCAACATTTGATTGAAATATATTGATCTGAACTTCTCCATGTGTCAAAAAAATATCAAAAATAAGCATTCTTCAAGTTCGCATCTTCATCTCCAGTTCCAAAAACTGCAATGCTGTCTTCATAATGTAAAAAAAGACGTGGTTTTCTTCGACCAGTCATGCAATTTTTCATGAGTATATGATTTGGTTTTTTGAAGAATTCGTTCACATTTAGTTTTATTTTATTGTCAGTCAAAGACTCAAACATTATAGTGCGATTTTGGAAAATTTACCTTGTGATCAAAAAATATATATCCCTAAAACTCGTCGTTTGAAATGAATTTAAAAAAAAAATTTCTGCTTTTAAAAGCGTTTTTGTAATTATAAACTCGACTACTCTCCAATTTGTTTAATATGAATACAAAATTTACAAAACAAATTCATTTCAAATCCACCCTGCAAGTTCGTTCAGAGCCCGTTTGTTGGCTATATTCAAAATCCATTTGTTGAGTTCATTTCGAATTCACATAATGATTTCACTAACATTTCATCAAAAGAGCGTTTTTCGGTGTCATAAAGTAGAATTTTAGTGAATTCACTAAGTACGGAGATGAGTCTGAAGTGAATTAAAAGTGATAAATAACTGATTCTTCTCACTTGGTGAATAACTTTCGAATTCACTACGTGGTTTGCAATGAAGGCAGAAGAGCAAAGTCAATTTTAGTAGTTCGCAAAGTAACGCTTCGTTATTTTGTCCAATTGAATTTTTATACTCTAGATGAAATCATATAGAGTATTATAAGTTTAATCCAGCCCAAAAGTTTGTAACGCATAGAACCAAGCCTCGGACGAAAAAAAGTTATATACTTTTTTTTGTTTATTTGTGGCCAAAAACCTCAAATCCGCCTGACGTCCCTCCGTCCGTCCGTCCGTCTGTCCGTGAACACGATAACTCAAGAACGCCTTCACCTAGGATCTTGAAATGTTGAATCTGGATGTTTGGTTGAATTTGTAAGGCTAAGTTCGTTAACGGGCAAGATCGTCCTACTCCTTCGGGTAGCTGCCATACAAAATGTCCTTAAAACACGTCTTCAAGAATATTGGCCAATAACTTCAGAAGGGTTTAAGCTACGTCTTTGAAATTTTGTATGTGTTATTTTTCCAATAGTTAAAGCTAAATATATAATTATGAAGAAAATCCTGTTAGTCCTTCGTGTAGCTGCCATACAAATATCCTCTCAAAATGTATTCACTTAATTTACGAAACTCACTATAACTCAAGTAATCTTTTAGGTACGAATTCGGAATTTTGTACAAGTTAGTTTTGAGTGAAAAGGAAGTTCGAGTTTACTAATCAGCGAAATTCTTTTACTCCTTCTGGTAGCTGCCATACAAAATATCCTTAAAACACGTGTTCAACAATTTTTTTTCCGATAACTTTTGAACGCTTCAAGCTACGAATTTGAAATTTTGTACACATGAATTTTTGAATGGTTCCAAGGAAAAGGATAAATATGTAAGAAATCGAATGAGTCCTTCCTGCACCTCCCATGTGAAAGTCCTTTAAAAAGGACATTTTTTTTCGATGACTTTCCCAGTTCAAGGTATGAAATTAAACACTGAATATTGTCTTTTAGTTTTGAGTAGCAATCTAATAGCAGTCCTTAATAAAGGACATACAACATGCACACACGTAATTCTACTTTATCCCCAACTACAATATAAATCGGAGTTCAGTATTCATCTAGAGTATTATACGATTGGCTTGCAGCCGATCGTGACTGCAGTATGTTTTTGTTTATAAGTTCCAATCATAGAGCTACTGGAGACGACAAGCCACCGGTTTTGTATAAAGCTCTTTGAAAGCCAGAGAAGTGAGACAAAACAGGGTCGTTATATCAAATTGTTGTTGTTTTAGCGTGTGAGTGAGTGAGACAAAACAGGCTCGTTATGTCAATTTGTTGTTGTTTTGCGTGCAAGTGAATGCATCGACGTCCGCCTTCAACTCAATCGCTGCTTGTCATCTCCAGTATATATATCTCTATGTTTCCAATAAATGCGCAGTTGAATTTTACATCGCGGCAATCCAGATCAAATTTGTTCGCCTTTTAATTGCATGGGGAACTATGAATATCCTGAGTATGTGTCAAAACGTTTTACTGTGGCTTTTATGGGGTGTAATCAATTCAATGCCACTTCAGCTTGACGATCTCAATATGTACAGACGTCTATATCGTAGAGTGCATAGCCGTCATACTCTTTTAAAGTGCCGATTGTTTAATCATATCATCAATTACCAGTCCATTAATCAATGCGACACAACTATAAAAAAAATTCTGGTAGTCTAATAGGCTTGGTACTGCAGAAAGTGGCCTGGGACATCTCCCCGTTAAGGTAAGCGATAGTGTCTTAAATGTTGTAAGGAGATAACCTTACCAGTCATGCCTTACAGAATCGATTGTGTAACTATTATATTTCCAAATGGTATACCATTTAGCATGCAACTTCATATTTGTTTAAATTTCGAATATTTTAAAGCTACTTACAATTCCGTCCGTTTCTTTCTGTGATGATATTAACAAACAATTGTGTCAAAATACCCAGCAACTTTAAACATTATATTTCCAAAATTATTAGCAACTACAACTGCTTTTTCTTTAAAAAAAAACGTGACGGGATCCATAGCTTACCTGTAAAAAAAAAAAGGAAATTTTAAAATTTCAAACCGACTAAATTAAAATTTTAATTTTGTGCAATATATGATCAAAAATTGATTGTCTATGGATCTGTTCAAACATCGCTAGAAAACGGCTGAACAGAAATTGATGAATTTTAATATTTAAGCAAAGGGTGGTGTACTCGTATGTGGTAACGTATGGTATTCTTTTTTTGATTACTCCAGTGAAAGGGTTTTACATAGAAAAAAATTTTAAACAAAAGTTATAAGAAAGGGGATTTTAAAAACTTTTATAATTTATTACTAGGATGAACGGTAGCGGAAAGATTTGCTATGCAGTACAGTAGCACTATGCGGTATATGCAGACGAGTAAGGCAAGCCAGGGTAGTTCTTGATGAGTCAAACGAACCTAGCAAGCGGGCCCAGAAAGCTTCTATATTCTAGATTAAATCTGTAGAGTATTATAAATTTAATCCATACCAAAAGTTTCTAAAGCATAGAACGGGGTTGTTCAGCCAAAAAACTCAAATCCGCTTGCTGTTCGAACGTCCGTCTGTCGGGCACACATGATAACTCAAGAACGCCTTGTCAAGGATGTTAAAATTTGGAATCCGAATGGTTGACTTGTAAGGGATAAATGGTTCCAATTCTTTCAATTTGTACATTCAGAAATCAGAACACACTTTAACTCGACAAATCGAGCTGGGAAGTTGAAATTTTACAGGAATTATTGTTTTTGTTTGTTATTGTGCGAACTCCATTCACTCTTTCGGTTATCTCACATACAAAAGTTCTTAAAACACGTCTCCATGAATATTGACAGAATTTAAGAACACTTTAAGCCAGGCATTTGAATAAAGTATGTGATCGGTCTGAAATTTCAAAAAAATTTGCTGCCCTGAATTTATGTATTTTCACGTTTTAGGACTAGTAAACCCCAAAAAAGCAACAAAAAAAATGTCCGTCTTTCCGCCGTAGACGCCGTCCGCAAAACCGTTTGAAGGCGCATAGCTCACAAGCCCGTTGAGATATTAAATTGAAATTTTTTTGGTGGGTAGATTGGGTGAACCCCTACGACTGGTATATTTTCGAGAGGTGGGGGTAGAAGGGGAGAGGAGAGGGCAGCGTTTTAGACGAAAAATTTTGGTTTCTAGATCTCAGGAACTGCTTATGGTAGGAGGTTGAAACTTGGAACTTATGTAGTACTATGATAGTGGACCCAAAAAATTCGATTAGGGTTGAGGGGTGTGGGAGTGGGGGGAAAAACAATATGTCCGCAACGTTTGAAAGCTGGGATTGAAGCATTCTAAAATCCATATCTCCTGAACCGTTGATCTCAGAAGGGTGAAACTTTGTAGTTGTTTTAAGGAATACTAGGAGATTAGACAACGGCTAACGTTTGTAAGAGGAGAAGTAGGGTGTACGGGCGGGGGTAAAAAACTTTAGATTACAATATCTTCCGAACCAGTTGTACCAGGAAGATAAAATTTTGTTTCTGTATATCAGATCACAAATGGAGTCTACTGAATGTAAAAATTTTGAGAGGGGAGGTGGAGCACGAAAGTGGGTGATAACCATTTTTCAAAAAATTTAATTTTTATATCTTAAGAACCGTCCCAGATATGATCTTAGAAATTTTACAGGAGTTAGGCCTAGTAGAATTCTAGCAGGAAAACAAATTTTGGTGGTGCTGAGGGGTGGAACGAAAAGAATTCTGATTTTTATTTCTCGAAAACCGCAAAGTATAGAAAGCTAAAAATTGACGAGTATATAGAGTCACTATAGAAGTATCCTAGAAAAAGATTTAAGATAAAAAGATAAAATTTTTGATAAGGGTAGCAAGGTACGAGGGGGCAACCTTAACCGCAGGGCTAAATGGGATATAGCCCCGCGTCATTTTTTATTGATGTTATATTACTTTATAATTTTAATATGTAATAAAGTATTTTTTAGTTATTATTAGTTATTTAGTTATTAGTTATTTTTATTCATGACAGAAATAACCACAAGGACGGATACGATTAACCCTGCGTCTACACTGACAATTTATCTGGCAATGACAATGGCAATATTGCCATTGAGTTAAATGTCAAATCGCAATGAGTGGGCATTTGATCGCCAGGCAATTTTCATTTGAGCGAGTGAATTCGAAGTGTCAAGTTGTGAAGCAAAGCAATCATAACTTCGAAAACTATTGATTAATTCAATAGTTTTTTCTTTAGTTCACTTATTTTCACTCATTTTGCGATCAAACCAAAAAAACGTAAGTCTACCTGTTGACAAACGACGCTAACTTCTGTCAAACGATTCGTTTTCTGGCAATTTATCCTCAAAATTGCCATGGCAATGATTGCCGTGGCAATGCTGAGAGCAATATTGCCATATGCTTTTGGTGCGTCTACACTGTCAATTTGCGTATGTAAATTGTAAATTGTCAGTTGAGACCGTGTAGACGCAGGATAAGCTGTGTTGGTGTGATTTAAATTCTCATATTGTTCCTATAAATATTTGTGCTTTTTATTAAGCTACAGTCGAAAAAAATCATATTTTTGAAATTTTTTTATATGAAAGTATGACATCTCAGGAATAATCTCTGAAAATTTCAAGACGATCGGATTCGCAAAGATATCGGTTGTTTCGTAGTCGTGTCCGAAGTCGTCGAAATAGTCTAGTTCGAATACTTATATTTACACCGAAAACTTTAAACCCGCTTATCTCAAAATTAGGTTCTTGAAGTCCGTGCGTATCATAACTGAAAAACTGCTGCATCGATCTTCATGAAATTTTCCACTCATCTTTGATAAGAATAATACTAGCGGATGAACGACTGTTACTTTATTATTTCAATTTGTTAATTTGTTATCGATTTTTAAAAAAAAAAATTTGCTACCCTTAACATTTTTTTTTCACGTTTCATGAAAAAAGCAAAAAAAAATTTCAGTCCGTCTGTCCGCCGTACGTCGACCGCTGTACGTCAAATCGTTTGAAGGCTCGTAGCACCCAAACCCTTTGAGCTATTAAATTGAAATTTTTTTTATGAATAGACTGGGTAAGCCACTTGAAGTAACCGAAATCTAAGGGGTGGATGAGTGAGGGGGGAGGAGGGGGAAGCGTTTTAGACGAAAAATTTTGGTTTCTAGATCTCAGCAACCGCTTATGCTAGGAGGCTGAAATTTGAAACTTATATAGAGCTTCGATAGTGGACCCATTTGCAAAAAAATTGCCGATATAGGTGAAGGGGTTTGGGAGTGGGGGAAAAATAATGCGTCCGAAACGCAAAAAAGGCGAGATCGAGACATTCTAAAATCCATATCTCCTAAACGGTTAATGTCGTAAAATTGAAATTTAATGACTATCTGTCGGTATACTAGGAGAATAGATCGGAAACAAATTTTTGAGTGGGGCAGTGGCGTACGGCGGTGGGGGGGTGAAAAACTTTAGATTACGATATCTCACGAACCGATTGCACTAGACAAATAAAATTTGGTTTGTGTACAAAGGTTGATAAATAAAGTTTTCTGAAAGTAAAATTTTTTTATGGGGGCCGGTGGAGCATGAAAGTGGGGGGGAAAGGATTTTTTTTAAAAAATCACGTCTCATATCTCAAGAACGGTGTAAGATAGATGATTAAAATTTTTACCAGAAGTAGGCATAATAGACCCCTAGCAGAAAACAAAATTTTGGAAGCGTAGGTGTAGAGGGTGAGGGTGGGGGAGGGTAAAAAAGAAAAAGTTCCGATTTTTATATCTCAAGAACCTATAATGATATAAAGCTGAAACTTGGTATTTAGATAGAGCTATATTAGTAGCTTGTTGGAAAAATATAATTTTTTATAGGGGCAGTATGGTACGGGGGTGGGGAATGTTTTTCCTATCTATAGAACGGCTTATGCTACAAAGTTGAAACTCGGTATGTTTATGTAGATCAACTAGAAAACTAATTTAGATAAAAAAAAATTTCAAATATCTATTGCCGTTCGGAGGGGGGGCAAAAAAAATTATCAGTGAAAATGGAATGCATATATTTTCACGGTTTGCGTTATATCTATTAGGTTTTCCCAAATATTGAATTCATTTTTATTGTACGTCTTCTTCATATATATACCTAGAAAGCGTTTTCAGGATTTTTTAAAATTCGAGCTCTAAGGGGGTGCAAAGGGGGTTGTAAACTTTTTCACGAATTCTACTATATCCCCAGGTCTTATCAGATATTGAATATCTTTTCACTGTCACGTGCTTGCGTAATAATCGCCTAAAACTTGTTTTTAAGTTTTTTCCTTTTTCAGCTCCTAAGAGGGTTTAAACGGGTTGAACACGTTTTCACGAATTCCGTTATTTCTTTTAGAAGTGATAAGAAATTGAATTGGTTCCTACTTTCTCGTGCTGTATTCATATTTATTATACTCTAGATGAAATCATATAGAGTATTATAAGTTTAATCCAGCCCAAAAGTTTGTAACGCATGGAACGAAGCCACGGACGAAAAAAAGTTATATATTATTTTTTGTTTATTTGTAGCCAAAAACCTAAAATCCGCTTGACGTCCGTCCGTCTGTCCGTTAGCACGATAACTCAAGAACACCTTCACCTACGATCTTGATATTTTGAATCTGGATGTTTGGTTGAATTTGTAAGGCTAAGTTCGTTAACGGGCAAAATCGTCCTACTCCTTCGGCTAGCTGCCATACAAAATGTCCTTAAAACACGTGTTCAAGAATATTGGTCGATAACTTCAGAAGGGTTTAAGCTACGTCTTTGAAATTTTGTATGTGTTATTTTTCCAATAGTTGGAGCTAAATATATGATTATGGAGAAAATCCTATTAGTCCTTCGTGTAGCTGCCATACAAATACCCTGTCGAAACGTCTTCACTTAATTTACGGAACTTAATATAACTCAAGTAATCTTTTAGCTATGAATTGGAAATTTTGTATAAATTAGTTTTGAGTAAAAACGAAGTTCGAGTTTACTAATCAGCGAAATCCGTTTACTTCATACAAAATGTCTTTAAGACACGTGTTCAACAATATTTTTCGATAACTTTTGAACGCTTCAATCTACGAATTTGAAATTTTGTACACGTTCATTTTTAAATGGTTCCAAGGAAAAGGATAAATATGTAAGAAATCGAGTGAGTCCTTCCTGCACCTCCCGTGTGAAAGTCCTTCAAAAACGATGACTTACCCAATTCAAGGTATGAAATTAAACACTGAATATTGTCTTTTAGGTTCGAGTAGCAATCTAATGGGAGTCTTTAATAAGGGACATACAACATGCACACACGTAATTCTACCATCCCCAACTACAATATAAATCGGAATTCAGTATTCATCTAGAGTATTATACGATTGGCTTGCAGCCGATCGTGACTGCGTTATGTTTTTATTTTAAGAACAAAATTAATTTTTCAAGAAATCTAATAATATCGAAGCAACTCATGATACACTCCGACTTTGACCGCTCCCGAACTTTGACCCGAAAAATAATAAAGTTTCGCCCAGAAGATTGGCAGATTCTTTTTTTAAATTTTTTATTTTTTTTACAAGCAATAATAGGCTGATTTTTTAAGTGAAAATCGTCCTCTTTGGTTCAAAACCATGTCAAAAATTTAAGATTTCATATTTTTCAAAATAAATTCGTTCATTCGCGAAAAACACTAATATATTGACTAAATCATTTCGATTTTTTTATTTCAAATAATCCTGTGATGACATACGTTACGCACCGCAAGTCATTTTTTTACCAAGTGTCGACGAACTGCTACCAGGGGATTAATTATGAATATTTTTTAATGAAAAAATTCTGAAATGTTCTTCAAGCATTACTTTTTTATGTAAAAAAAACTTTAAATTAATTATATCCATTCAGAACTGA
The DNA here is from genome assembly GCA_951812415.1 of Beris morrisii. Taxonomy (NCBI): domain Eukaryota; kingdom Metazoa; phylum Arthropoda; class Insecta; order Diptera; family Stratiomyidae; genus Beris; species Beris morrisii. The sequence continues at coordinate 92,580,431 of OX638313.1, read as the reverse complement.
AAAAAAATTCTCAAATCCCGCTTTTTTCGACGTTGTACTGTACCTAACCCCTAAATCAATTTGCAAAAGAAAAAGCTGGGAAAATAAATATATAAGTTACTTTTGTTTTTTGTTTACTATAAAGTTTGTTTTTGTTCATATCGGTTTTCTTTTAATTTTGTATGAATTTTATGTTTTAGTTTATTATAAAACCATAAACACCACAAAAATACCATAAAAATACATGGTAATAAATTGACTTTTTCTTGTCCCGCAATTTTTATATTTTGTATTTGCCGCTTCCATTAGCCATTAAAATTGTATTTTCTTATGACGAGGGCGCATTATTTTTAGTAGCCCACGGGCGCCGAATATCTTAGGACGGCCCTTGGTGGAAGGTGGTTTTTCATATCTCAGAAACAGCGTATGCTAGAAAGTTGAAACTTAGTATGTATATGTAGAAGTACTACAGGAGTAATTGAAGCAAAAAAAAATTACGTTTTTCGATATCCAACCCCTAAGGGGGTTTAATGTGATTGTGTAAATTTTTACGAATTCCGATATATTTCTTAAGTCTCATTAGACGATATATCGAATATCGAATTCACTTTCACTCGTAAGGGCTTTAAATATAAAGAGGAAAGCTCGATTTCTTCGATATTAAACCACCTGGGGGTGTAGGGTATTTTGCACGTTTTCACGAATTCGGAAAGTCTTTTACGTTTAATAAGATCGAGTTCGCTTTTACTTCTATTGAATCTTCCTTTGGAAAAAATACGTAAATAAATAAAAAAAAAATTTGCCAACAGTCTGGGCGCAACTTTATTATTTTTTGGATAGAAGTCCGAAACGTGTTTAATACTGAGATGCGGTGTAGGTTACTATGCGACTGATAACCTAAAGAAAAACCGGGAGGCTATTTGGAACGTTATTTTTTAGGTTGTCAGTCGCATAGTAACCTACACCTGGTAAGGTGTGGGGGATGGGGGGTGAAAAACTTTGGATTACAATATCTTCCGACTCAATTGTACCAGGAAAATAAAAATTGGTCGAGTCTACTGAATATAAAATTTTTGAGAGGGGAGGTGAAGAGCAGAAGTTGTGGAAGAGCAATTTTTCAAAAAATAAAATTTTTTTATCTCAAGAACCGTACTAGATATAATCTTCAAAATCCAAATGCAAATTAAAGGGAGTATCATCGAAACTAAATTTTTTGAAAAGTGTTTTGGTAAAGCGCCTACGCACTGAACCGAGGGTAGTCACAAGATACTGAGGATTCCCCACAACAGAACAATATTTAAAAAGGCATCTAACAGGACTGTTCCAAAAACTAATATACAGATGTGCACTTGTCGCAGAATAAAAAGACAAATCTATAAGCACGTTTACAGACTTCAGTAAAGTGCCAAATTTAAATTTAAAATTAAATATTCACCCAGATCTTTGATGGCTCTTTGCTATGAAGGACGTATAGCAAAGAGCTGCTAATAAGATAATCAAACAGTATATAGTTAGTTTTATTAGTAAATGTTATTTTAAACATTTTTCCGTATTTGTCTGTGGTTTATAAGAAATAATTCAGTATACATTTTTTTGTAATACCCCGCTAAATAAATTAAATAAATTAAAGTCATCACCGCACATTAAGTGACTTGACCAGAACTGAAATACAAACACTAGTATAAAAAGTAGAGGGTCCAAAGTTGAACCTTGTGGAACACCACTTCCTTTTGTTTATGTAGAATGACTACCTTATTACGGACTGCTTCACTGCTTCACTTTTAGAAAAAATTGGTCCTTTAGATGTCTTCTTTCTCGACCTTGTGGCCAACCTTCTTTTTCTTCTGCCAGTTACACCTTTTCATTAAGGAAATAAGAAACACCCACTAAGATCACCCTATCCTATATTGTACCTTGTCAACTGTAGGTGATGCACTTGGCTGGTAACTGCCCGTTTTTCGATTTAAGTCTTAAGCGTGAATGATTTAAACATAGTGTGTAGCCAATTGTAGCACCACTGATTATAGTGTAATTACGTTAGTAGCTGATAATGGCTCCTTATCTTGATACTACGCCATTGCGTCGTGGACCGATCAACTTCTAATGGGATGGTTCAATATTCATCAATGCAAAGTGGCGCTGTACAGGTACATTTTTGAAAACAGTACGGCTGATAAACTCATCAAGCTCGGTACTACCATACAGACTAATATGAAATAGCCAGCGGGTCCAGCAGCAACATGCACGGAAAAAATTTCGACACATTTTCAAACCGTTTCTGCAGAAGCTGTATAACGAGAAAATGGTTTCCATCTTACCCGCATCTGTCCAACTTTCATTATTAGAAGGCTGCTCTTTAACAGCCTATGTGTTCTGGTTGAGGCATATGTTTAAAGTTTCGTCAATAGATGAAATTGATTCAGCAAGAATAAATCGATGTTGAGATCATGTGGTTTCAGAAAGGACATACACCAGTTACAAGTTTATGTCTCCAAAGTAGTCTGGGTGATACCAGGTTCGAATCTGCTTGGCGACAAATAATTTTCGAGAATGGGATTAGGTGCCGGACTACCAGTTCACTCAGCTGTAAATGAGTACCTGAGTTAAAAATCGGGGTAATAATCACGGACGAGGGTGTGGCTGACCACTTCACCTCCTCGTGTTGGTCTAGTAATGAAGTAACTCTAGCATTACTTCAAGGCCTAGGCCCAATTTGGGCTATTGTGCCATTGATTATTATTATGTCTCCAAAGTAAAGATGAGAAATTCGGATCTTTTCAGTGAACCGGCTCACCGGATCTCGCTCTTTTCAAAGATCCGGCTCTTTGAGCCGGTTCAAAAGATCCAGAAGGATCTGCTAAAGGGTTATTCAATAGGTACATAACAATTTTGTATTTTAATACAAACGCACCTTCAATCTTTTTTGCTAGTTTGTCAAAGTCAAAACTTCAGTCAACGTTTACATTTCTATCATGGTGAAGTTAAAGAACGAGCAACGTTTGAAAATATTCAAAATTTTAATTTTTTCTGTGTTTAATTTATATACGGAATTGTTATGTCCCTATTGAATAGCCCTAAGCCATTTACATAAAAAATTTCAAAAGGGACACAACAATTTTGTATTTAAATACAACACAGAAAAATTGAGATAATTTCCAAACGTTGCTCATTCATGAACTTCACCATGATAAAAATATAAACCTTGACTGACGTTTTGGCATTGAAGGACCAGAAGAAAAGTTTCAGGGTGCGTGTGTATTAAAATATAAAATTGTTATGTACCTATTGAATAACCCTTTCCGACAAACTTATACTCCGAAAACTTATTTAAAATAAACAATGTTCTTTAAGGAAAAATGTCAGAGTTCATTATTTTAAGGCAATGCTGGGTAATGCGTGAAATAATGGGAAACTAGTTTGAAAAAATGGTGGCTCTAGTCTCGGATTTGACGACTTCACAATTGAATGTGGGTTAAAAGACTTTTTCTCGAAGACTGTTATAGACCTAATTAATCTTAACCTTTTGAAGAGTGACTTATTTCCTTAATGTATATTGTTGGAAAAATAATGGAAAGGTAGCAAAGTACTTTGAAACACATGAAATATTAAACGAAAATCATTTCCGTTTTCGTGCAGGACGCAGCACACATGACGAAATAATCCGTTAAATAAATTAATTAGCTCCTCGTTAGAGAAAGGGAACAAATCGACTCAATTCCACATGTAAAAATAATGATTATTGCATCTGGTATAAGCACTGGGTTAACTAGATCATCGGCTAGGGGATAGATCCCAATATTTTATAATTAACAATACACAGTGCAATAGAGCAACTCTCCATTACGATGTACTTTGGTGATACTTTCCTATTCTTCGCGGATGCTTCAGAAGTACCATGTATAGTATAGGTATAATATACTACCTCATAAAAAAGACTTCTTATCAAAGAACTGCGATTCATCAAGATCCACGATCTGCAAAGATTTGCGATTCTATCACCCATCTTCAACTTTCAATCTTCCAGGCTCAATCTTTAATCTGTAATCTTTTATCTTCTATCGTTTATATTTAATCTTTAATATTTAATCTTTAATCTTCCACCCACCATCTACTATCCACCATCCTCTATCCTCCATCTGCTATCCTCTATCCCCCATTTTTCATCCTTCATCCTTCACACTTCGTCCCCCATCTTCCATCCCACATCTTCAATCTTCATCTTTCATCTTTCATTTTTAATCTTTCATCTTTCATTTTTCATCTTTCATCTTTCATCTTCATCTTTCATCCTACATCCTCCATCCTCATTCCTCAATCCTCCATTCCCAATCCTCAATCCCCAATCCTCAAACCCCTATTTTCCATGCTCCATTCTTTATCACCCATCCTCCATCATCCATCCTCTATCTTCAATCCTCAATACTCAATCCTCAATCCTCAATCCTCAATCCTCCATCCTCTATCCTCAATCCTCAATCCTCCATCCTCTATCCTCAATCCTCTATCCTCCATCCTCCATCCTACCACAAAGATCCGTATAGATCTGTTGAACCGTCGAGACCGTCGTAAACCGTAAAGATCCGTGAAGAAGATCTGGCTCAGTTGGATCTTCTCCTTGAGCCGGTTCATTGAGCCGGCTCAGATCTGAGTTACCCATCTCTACTCCAAAGCCCCTAAGTGTGCTATGGACAAGTCACACAAGAATTGTAAGTCGGAAAATACAACTATTCTATTAGTGAATCACATTTTGCAGAAATCAAGACTAAATCCGTTTTACAGTATCCCACTTCCACGTTGTTAGAGCCCAAGTCGGAGTTTGTCCACAGCGATAATATTTATATCTCGATTGTATAAAAACCCTTCATCCGGAACAGTATTGGCTTTTTCTAAGAATGGTTGAAAGCCTATCGCCCACACTACTGTCAGAAAACTGGTGTGAAATGATCTCGTGAGTGAGATTCGAACCCACAACCATCTAGTATGATACAGTAGCACTACCACACTAGGCACTCATGTTTTGGATTAAAAGCCTGGTCCCTACTTAAGGAAGACAGCAAGAAGGTGGATCATGCAAACAGAGAAAGTAAGCTCCCGAAACGAAAACTCAAAAAAAACTCTGACAGCCATTAAGAGGTGATGTCCAGAAACGCGCCGTGTTCGATAATTCCATTGCTGTCCAAAAATTCTGTAAGGGGGACTGATGATGATGACTCAGCCTCAAATGTATTCTAGATCAATCTTATTCCAGATTCCCTTCCTTTCACAGTTGTCTGTGAAGTGCAGAGAAATTTTCCCTTCGTTACAGTGGTTTAAAAAAAAAAAAGGTAGGTAATAAGCGTATCTCCAGTTTGATGCGTGAAGTGAAAATACTCAATGATAAGCAAAAGGAATTGTTCGAAATAAGTACGCCGTACACGCTATACCACCAACCGAATCAAAGTGCCATAAATTACTCCAAGGATTTCAACCTAAAAAAGAAATAACAAGCAATAACAAAAAGGTCCGAACTTATCTAAAACACTCCAACACAATAAGCCCATCATCTTAAAATATTGCTCAATGGAATGTACAAAACGCCCCATCATCATTATCGTCATTATTCGGTGTAGGCATTATCTTGGCCATTGATAAAACTAGGACTATCTCTAACTTATCGAAAAGTACACCTCCCTAGTTCTTATTCCGGCCATCGTCCTTGCCGGGCTGTACGCGATATCAATCAGTCTGGTCTGGACCGAAAGATTTCCCCGTAATGATAAAAGCCCAACAACCATTGCCATAAGAAAACGCGCAAAGTCACCAACTTTCGTCCTTACTTTTTTCGCCGTGTTATCCTTCGAACCCATCTTCAATACCGGAGCCAAAAAAATATTCCGTATTTTTCTTTTATATATCGAAAAATTTGGTGCAATATGGCGCACACGGCATCCGCCAGAAAAACTAATTGAGAACAAGGAGGTCGACTTTAGTCGTCGTCTCATACCTACCCCTACGTCTAGATCCTCTAAACTTGACCAACTTTATATCCTCGGAAAAAATAAAATAAAAAATTTAATTGAATTGGTCATCGTATGCAGCACACTCCTCAATCCCATACCGCTTTATCTTAGACGACCATAAAAATAAGGAAGAGGAAGTAGCCTTGCATGTTTGTAGTTCGAATGAGACGATGAGAGCGCACGGTGTGTGCCTTCTTAACTAGAAGTAGTCCTTCCCGTCTTCTTCAAGTTCTATTTTCCTTGGGGTGAAAAAGGACTCGTCGGATGGTATGTGAAGTGTGGCTCTATGTGAGTTGGAATTCGCATAGAGCTGGGTGAAAATAAATAAACGGAAAAAATAAAAGTTTCGCAAAAGAGACAATCTTCAAAGCTGGAATAAATTTTTATGTCTTTTCGCTTATGTAGGAGTTCCGACGATGTTTTAGAAACGGTTTAGGATTAAGAAAAAAACACGAAAAGGTATTGTCAAAGAGGCCACTGTTGGCCTAGTGATAGGTTAGGTTGAGAAGGGTGGACTGAAGCATTGTGCCACAGTCCATCACGAGAGATCACTGCGGATCCATTGTGGTTCCCTCGTATAAACCGGGCTCTAGACTACTGATTCCAAATGTTGCAGAGAGTAGTTCTTCATAAAGGAATCATCGCAAGTTCTGATAGATCGGTCAAGGAGAATTTCCCAAGTACCGATATCTGGTACGTGCCAGACTTTCACATTCACACACTAGATGCTCCAGTGTCGGTTCAACATTCTCATCACCACAGCGACACAGATCAGCCGAGGGTATTCCCAGTCTTTCTCCATGTCTCCCAATGGAACAGTGTCCCGTTAGGACCCCTATAAGTTGTCTGCAAATGTCCCTGCCCAGAGACAAAATGAAGCTAGAGTTCCTCCTATCAAGTTTCGGCCAGCAGATTCTTGCTTGCCGGCAACCCGAGAGATTCACCCAGGCCTCCTCAATCTGTCTAAGCGCTTCAATATCAATCATTCTCTTTACACATAGAACCGATTCGTCGGCCAGCTCTATGCTCATCTCTAACCCCCTTTTGGCGAGCACGTCTGCCTTTTCATTTCCAGAGAAGTCACTGTGACCAGAAATCCAACTAATCTTCAGGTTGTTATTCATACCCACCATCTGGAATATTGTTTTACATTCTTCCACAAGTCTGGATTTAGTGGCTGTCAACATAAATAGTTGTTATACCATTCACGTACTGTTTTCGCACAATTATTTCAGCTGCTTTTTTCCAGTGCAAAAATCTAGGCCTGAAACACGCTCGAGCAATCCGGTAGCCTAAACGATTCCATAATGTCAAGGTCGCAAGAGTACACTCCCGCGCCCGTTCCGCTTTCCGTCTTGGAGCCATCAGTGAAGATATCAAACGTGTCTGGGCCGATGATCCCAGATCGCCACTCCAGTCTGCTGGGAATATTCACAGCATAGGAATGTCGAACACTGCAAGACGGTGTCCTGTAGTTGGTGCGCTTCGGCATGGCGGAACACAGGGAAATTGACAAGATCCTAGTGTAACCCACAGTGCCTCCCATCCGATAGCCACGCAGACGCAAAGCACCCTTTGCTACTATTGATTTTACCGCTAATTCCAATTGGATTATGATGGAGTATTACTTCCAGTGCCTGTGAGGCCGTGGTACGTAAGGCCCAGGTGATCTCAATGAGAGACATTCTTTGAATTCTGCTCATGGTGACCCTGTTCGTCCCGACATCCAACGCATGCCACCACACCAGTGACCCGTACGTAAGGACAGGTCTAACTACCGTGATGTACAGCCAATGGGACTATCCTCGGGTTGAGGACCCAGGTTTTCCCTACCATTTTCTGATAAGCGTAGTAAGCATTCGATGCCTTCTTGATCCTGTCATCAATCGTGAGTTTCCAGTTCAACCTAGGATGAAGATAGATACCTAAGTACTTCACACTAAGAAAGAGCGGGATGGTAACGCCATTCAAGAGTGGGAGCCTAAATTCTCGGTCTTTTTTCCTCGTAAAGAGGATAAGGTCGGTTTTCTCCGGATTGATGTTGAGACCGCAGTTACCAGCCCTAGCCTAGTGATACACGCTAGTCTACAAATCCAAGGGTCTTGAATTAAACGTCCCTCCGAACCAATAGTCAACGAACATCTTAGACTAAGAGGCTTAGGGAAGATTGTTTGGCTCGCAAGGAACAAACTAACATGTAGTTCGATCAATCAGTCTGGTCAAAGTCCATAAGGAATGCTTTTAAGTTAGGTTAGGTTCCAGTGGCGGCCCTATCCTCAAATAGACCCACGACCTAGTGTGCCCATGATGGTTCTTCGTTAAATTCAAAAGTCCCTGTTGCTCTGTAGAGCAACCTCCACATGCTGTTATTGGAGACTTCTTTAAGATCTGATTCTTAAGATCAAAGGGGGCGAATGGGGCTTTGTCCGGCCAACAGCTTCAGTACTGCCAACATAAAACCCTTAAGAATTGGGAATGTTGTCAGCAATGGAAGTGTTGAAGGTGTCAAAATTGTTTCCATATACTCGTATTTACTAATAATTTTAAATTAAAAACTCACAAAACTCAACTAAAACACTATATTTTCCTCCGCTCAAACAAGAGTCTTTAATACTTGTGACTGTTGACAATTAGCATGGACACATGTTTCTCTGATTCTGCTTTCGTTGACTGTTAGCATTTTTCTCTGCTTTTGCTTTCAATTAAATTCAAAGCAGAGTAGAAAGCAGCACTGCCGACTCTGCCATCGCTGCTGCTGCTTTCTGCTGGTATTGTGTCACGGCCTTTACTTCTTTACTCTTTCCTTATATAATGTGTAGGCGGTAGGTGCAAAATTGCACAGGTGCACCCATCGACCCTTTCCCATATCCTTGCCTTCTTAAAGTGCCTTCTTTCTTTTTGACATGCATGTCATCATAAGACGCTTTATGGTGCATTTACACTCAACGTTTGAGGCGAGTCTCTATCCCCACCAAAAAATCACCCAATCAGATGGCTTGCGGAGTCGCAAGAGTCAAACATTCTTCAACTTTTTCTCCAACGCACGCTTCCGTATGTGTACACACATCCAATGAACTGTGGCACCACACAATTCGCAGCTCATCGTATTTCTGTCGTTTCGCACTTATAGGCAAGTTGCGCCGCAGAGGCATGTTGGGTGGAAATTGCTTTCAACACAGCCGACGAAAACCTGTTTGCAATGGCCTGATGGGGGTAGAGGCTCGATGTGAGGCGAGCCTCAAGGATGAGTGTAAACGCACCAACACGCTACGATACTGTGACGGTAGCTGCCCTATGATATGATATTATGATATCGTATATTAGGTCAGATATTCATATTAGTATCAATACGCCGATATCACATATTAGTATGAATACGATGATATGAGATATTCGAATATCATGATATTCACTATGGATTGGGCATATTTGCTTACATGCTCCTAGGCTGAATATCACATCTCTGGGATTAGAAGGTATTAGTATATGATATCGTATTTGAAAGTCGATCAGACGACTTAAGATACTAGACATTGGCATTGGTGGACATTGGCATTGGACTATGGTCGGCGATACTAACACCTTGAAATGCGGTATTCAGCTTACGACCCAACTAGCAAACAAACTTCTCATTTTGATTTTCCGGAGTCTATACCTTCGATAAGGCTTCGGTAAGACTGTTGAGCGCAGGTTGTGAACTTTTAACTTCGATAAAGCTTCCGTAAGACTTGCGAGCGGAGGCTGAACATTTCAGAAGCCATAGCTTCGGTAATAACCTCTATAAGGCCTTATGGAAGTAAATACCAACGGCTTTATCGCGGTTTGCAAGCGAGCTTCGATCAAGCGATTCGGCTTCAAACCTATTACGAGAATGTTTCAGATTGGCCTAGTGTGTAGCGTAGCGGACTATTGTGTGACGGGACCGTGGTTCGAATCCGAGAGTGTGCAAGGTGTAAATAAAATCAATTCGCATTTTTCAAACAAAAAATAATAATTTACAGGAAAACAAATTCGTAGTTGAAAGAAAACAAAAGTAGTAAAATTGTGAATATTATTTTTGGTTTTTTTTTTCAAGTTTCGGTAAGACCTTACCGAAGCTTCCCATTCGAAGTATTGCTTCCTGTGAAAGTCATAACCTTCGTTTGGAAGCAATGTGAACTTCCGTACGGAAGCAAAAACAGCTTCGGTAAGGCCTTATACCAACTGTTTGCGCTTGGCTGTTGCTTCCATATGGAAGCAATGTGAACTTCCATACGGAAGCAAGAACAGCTTCGATAAGGCCTTATACCAACTGTTGGCGCTTGGCTGTTGCTGTTGAAACATGGGGAAATGTGCGCTAAATTAGTTCGGTAAGACCTTATCGAAGCTTTATCGAGGTAAGAGAATAGCTTCGATAAGGCCTTATGGAAGTTAGTTTGCTAGTTGGGGAGCACGCAATGAAATACGCCTAATATCATATCATCGTATTCACACTATTTGTGATATTATCGTATTCATACTAATATGAATATCTGACCTAATATACGGTAGGGAATATTCAAATTTCATATCAGATTATAATTCAATATTTATCGGAAGAGAAAGGATAGAAGGATAAATCTGTTTATTTATTTTAGCTCATGCTAGGTAAACAAAGGATAGACAGGAATATCTGTACCTTTGGTAGGTAAGAAAAAGGAAGGTTTGTAGAGCCGGTAGAAGCAGCACATACTTCCCATGAATCCATAGAAAAAGAGACGATCGGTAAATGTCTGCTTTGAAGAAATTAATGACAATGTATAAGGCTTGTATAGTTCGCGAACGAACTAGTTCAGAAGAGCGTTCCCAGAACCGAAATGAAGGAACTAGTTCGCAGGCAGTCCCGTTCCTAGTTCGTTTCTATTCGTTCATCCGTTTGGAAGTCAGTGGTACAATATACTTCTAGACTGACGACCTTTTTTTTCTTTTTTTGCTCATCACATTCTACCACACGTTGTTTTTTTTTTGCTCATCACATTGTACCAGACGACCTTTTTTTTGCTCATCACATTCTACTACAATGACGACTACGAGTCGTTCCAAATCACTGCCTTTCTCATCACTGAACTTCAAGTTAATTCTTTTAGTTCACTGGTTCGCGGTACTTCAGCCGCGAACTAGTGAACTAAAAGAACGAACTAGTTCGCGAGGGATCGGGAATTGGAAATGATCGCTCACTATGGTGAACTGAAATGCGTAAGCCTACAATGTATACAATTTAATCTAAGAGAAAAAGAAAGAGTAGATTGGTAAATTAGTGCAATTTTGATCCTAGTAAGTAAAGAAAAATAGATCGGTAAATCTGTGATATGAGAAAGAGTGTTAGGCTCACCAGTACTTATAACATGAGCCGTAACCGCTAAAAGGGTTGTATACGTTTTCACGAATTTCGCCAGTTATTTTAGGTCTGATTCTGGCTTTTCGTTTGTATGGTGAACCACTGTACATAAATCAATTTCCAAATAACACCTCTTTGTCTCGAAACAACCAATTCCATATTTCGAATTTGACCGACTATGATCCAAAGTTGGTATTTTAAGCACGTCAGCAGCGTCGGTATGTCTGTCGCTGGTCGACTTTAACTGCTTTCTGGACTTTGTCCGAATTATAAAGTTGTGCCTAGATTGTAGGCAGTTTTTTTAAATTTCAGGTGGATCAAATTATTAAAAAGTAATAAAATAAAGTACTATTACTGTGTGTTACCACTACTCATCCCGCCCGTAACATCAAAAGGTTTCTAAAATGTATAATAGCCTTTTGTCGAGATACTTTGTTGGTGTTTAATTTAGTTCAGCCCTTAAAAATGTATGCCCATAAACTAATTAATGCAGCACTACATTCAAAAGCAGAAAATTTTACTGCAGTGTGTAACGACTCGATTTATAGCCGGGGTAAAACTTAGCGGGTGCCAGGGCTAGTTACAAAAATATTTAGTTAGTTGACTTCACTGTTTTAATAATTCTTGATGTTACTTACTGACTTCATTACTTTTATTTCTAATATTTAAATTTGATTTAAATTGGTTTCCTCCGTCGCCGCATCTTCGTTGTAGCTCGCCTCCGCTCGCTGTAATTCCGCTTTGCTAGCCTGACTCCGCTTGCCCCGCTCGACCCTTCTTCGCTCGTCATCTCTCCCTGTCTTCATCTCAGCCTCTGCTCGTTGCGGTTTGGCGTAGTTCATCGTGGCTTATCGTAGCCCGTACAGGCTCGACATTCTGGCACGATTCTGCTCGCCTTACTCTTCCTTGTCTTCGTCTGCCTTGTCTTTGTCTCGGCGCGTTGCCCTTGCTCTGCTCGTCTCTGCTCTCCTCCGTCTTCGTCTCGGAGCGTTGCCTCTGCTCTGCTCGTCCTTGCTCTGCCCTGTCTTCGTCTGCCCTGTCTTCATCTCTGCTCGTCGCTTGGCTCTGATCGTCGTTGCTTTGCTCGGCGTAGTTCGTTCTGCTCGATGTGGTTCGCTCGTTGTGGCTTGCTCGTCGTGGCTTGCTCAGCTCTGCTTGACGCGTCGCTGTTTGGCTCCTCGATGCTCTGCTTGGCTAGTCGCTGCTTGAATTCGTCGCTGCTTGCCCTGCTCCACTGATTGGATTGCTCCGCTCTGCTTGGCTTACTCCCCCCGGTTGGCTCATCGTTGCTTGCGTCTGCTTGGCTCGACGCTATTTGGCTTTGCTCTGCTGCTTGGCTTGCTCCGCTCTGCTTGGCTCGTCTCTGCTTCCGAGGTGGCTACGCTTTGGTTAGAAGCGGTGTCCTACTGACGTACAGTTCCAAGTTACGTGAATCGGATTCATAGAACCTCATACCTTCAAGCAAAGTGGAGACTGGTCAGTGACGGCCAGTGACTCAGCTCTTCGACGTTCCAAGGAATTCTTAAGTTTCTCAGACGGATCAATAAAACCACAACATTCGTCACAAAAGACTCGCTGCCCACTGGGTATGGGAGGTGCTTTCTGGTTGTTCGCTTGTTCTTATATACTGACGAGAACATTTAACAACCGCGAATTATAACATTAGCGCTTGGAAATTTTTCGTCGTTTGTATGATTCGTGGTCGGTGTCTGCACATGTCCGTATATACCCTCGGTGAACTTTGTATGGGATTTGCCGACGGGTTTAACCGGTCACGCAACGCCGGCTGTGGTTTTGCTGTGGCTCCTGCTGGCATACAGGCTTTTTGCTGTCCTCCTGCACAATTATTCTTGCTTCCTTCTAGGTGTTGTTAATCCATATTCAATGTTCTATTTTCTACGTTCTATGTTCTATGTTCTATGTTTCAATGTTATTCGTTTTTAGTTCATTTTAGTCTTAATTCTATTTTTATTCCATTTTCTGTGTCTAGTTTTGTGAGCGGAAATTTGTATGCAAATTTGTGTCCTCACAAGTGTTTGCATGTCAAATTATGTCAAAAAATTTAATAATATTGATTGCGATTTTAAAAAAATTTTTCATTGCAAAAATTGATAATTTTAAGTGCTTTTGACAAGTGCTTGTCAAAAGTGAACCTATTTGATAAAACCCATAAATTCATTAATTTCGGGGCACAAGCAGCAACTTCGCCTTCAATTAGATATGGACAGTTCACGAGTGAACTACTCTAAAAAAACACTTCAGTGAAGTGATTACTAACTCAATCTTTTTTTTTAACTGCAGTTCAATTCGAAAGTTGAATAAAAAAAAATTAAAAACTAATGACGGAAAAACAACGACTAACAGAGTGAACTATACGAACATGGTGAGAATAGAGGTAGACAACTAACAAATCTTTTCGTCCATCTCCGTGTCTTTCAGAAACAAATATCAAAGACACAACTTAATTCTTCACAAAGTAACAGCTCTTCTCTATCGCTTGTTTATCATATATTTCATTCTATACACAGTAAAATATTCACGCCTTAATAGTATAATTAGAAGAATACCATGACATTACATTATAAGAAAGAGTACATGTATACATCGGATTGGGAAATCCCACATGCACAATTGAATTGCCTGACTAAGTGAACGGCTGTTTAGAAGAAAACCCACACACCAGCCCAACTGAACTTCTGACTGACTAGTGTGTGACGAAGTGAACGGCTGTTTAGTGAAGAAATCCCACACACACCAGCACAACTGAACTTCCGGTAGCTACTAAACGGCTGGTTAGAGAAGAGAATTGAGTAAATGAACAGTTGAATTGAAGGAGTGGTGACTAGTGCGTGAGTGGAAACTACTGAACGGCGTTCAATTGAAGTACTTCATGACTAGTGACTAGTGACTATTGAACGACCAAAGGGAAGAGATAAAAAGAACAGTTCAATAGAAGTACTTTAATGAACTTACTCTTTAAAGTAAATGACTAGTTGCGAAGTACTTCACTGAAATGAACTGTTTTGCCCATCTCTACTTCCAATATTTTCAAATAGTGATTGAATCAAATCGTATGTGGAGAAAAGCTGCTGCATTCCGTGCTGTATTGACTGCATCATGGACTTAACTTCTTTCTACTTCTCTGTTGTAGTTCATGATGTAAATTGATTCATTAAGCAAATTTTTGGGGGATGAATGCAGCAAAATTTCCCTTCATTTTATATAAACACATGCAATTTCTAGCAGTAAAACTGTAGCATGCACCGCTGTATTATTTCAATAATAGGCTACTACCTTCATTGGATTATGACTCACACGATCCTATTATAAACCGACTAATTAGCCAAATACAATAACAATTAAAAAGATATGGGAATAAATTTTATTTTCTTCGCTATATAAGTTACTGACCTAAGATACCTGTTCTTACTCATTTCTTTGTACATCTTACAAAAATTTTAAAACCAACCTGGAAAGTCCCACATCCAATCTGAGTAAACTCCCTAGAACTATATTCTCTGTATAATTTTGAATCGCTTAATCTATTCACATATTTATCGTCTGACTCATAGGCTGATTGGATAAAAACCCTCAATGGTGATGAATGGAATACATCTTCGGCCGTATACCTGATGATATAAAATCTGGCGGTTCGTTTGATTTTATATTTACACGAATTTCTGTTCTTTTAATAAAAAGCCATCTTGCAAAACTTCTTTCATCCAAAAAACATTAGTTTTATCGCTTTTTGATAAAAAAATAAAAATGGGCACATTGCCCTGCGTTAAGTAGGCCGCCAAAATGCTTGACAGCTCTGACGCTAGACATGATAAGTGAACAAATACTACTTATTTACTCTGTTAGAGCGCATGTCTTCCGTAAACTTGAGATCGGCATCTACTTGGGACAGGAAACATGGTTTTCGATTAGAGCTTATGGCTGCTCGTGTCCACTATATTCACTAGAAAATACAATTACTTTCATAGAGTACCCATAGATTTACCATTCACGGATGCTACACTGACCATCGTTATCACCACTTGAAAATACTTTGTATAGTATGGCCTTGTTGGCATTCATTTAGGAAAGTGACTTCATTATATCAGTGGTTTTTGTATTATAAAACATGGAAATTATGGTGATACGCAAGGCTCGGCGATATCTCCTCTACTGTTTCTTCGTTCTGTCTTTTTACGTTAGCTGATGGACGTATAAGTGTTGTTATATTGCTCTGCATATGGATCGGACCAGAACCAGACCTTTGAAAGATGCTCAGTCTAAGATTGCCATCTTGAAAAGGTTTCGGACAATTAACTGAATCGCTTGAGCAGCAACCAGCAACCACTTGCCTTTTTTGATATTTTTGACCTTCCCAAAATCTTTTGGGCACGAATGGCATGGCGCTTTAATATCAAATCTTTTCTTTTCATCTGCTTGACGCAATTTTAGTCGTTAAATTCACGAGATATGATAAAAGATTTTCTGTGAAATATACCAACTACATAAGTAGGTACTATACTTTTAACAACCTGTTGAATTTTAAGCTTTTTAAATAAAAATAGCAGGTAAAAAAAGTCCTTAAACTGGTTTAAAGTCTACGATTGTTCAATTTGAATAATACTCAAACAACAATTAAGCGACCCTTATCCCAGACACAAGTCCCGATACTCGGTGTCGCTCCCCAACAAAGGGTTAAGGGTAGCACAACAAGAATCTGGCAGCTGGAGTCATCTGAATAATATGCAAAATTGCAACCCTTTCCTTCAAGTTCTTTTATTTCAATTTTTTGCACAACCCCATTGATTCAAAGCGACAACCTTAGCTAAGGGTTTGCTTTCGAATTTCGGGGGGTTGAAGCCTGCTGGTGTTCGTGTATAGTAGATAGGTATGTTGTTTGGGAGTAAAGTTAGAACACCGTTTTATATGTTCAGAAACCGAATCGCAAAAACATAATCCTGAGGGCAATCCTGTCAAGAAAATTTTTAAAGTCCGGTACACTATTGGGTCGATCCTAACAAGGACTGTGCAGCCTGGGCATATGCAAGAATGAAATTTGTGTCCGTTTTTGTTACTCATTCCCCGATTGTGGCGCAATGTGTTGAGAAGAACAGAAGAACGAACTAGAAGAAATGAAAAAGGAGTGAATTTTTTGCTATAGACAAGGTCAAGTAATTAAGCAATATCAAAAAAACCAGGCCCTTCCTTGTTGTTCGCATATGCGTTGTGACACGAGCAATCCCATTACAGATAAAAATTGGTGACCCCGGCATTTATACACTCGATATAAGGGGACTAGGAATAAGACTCTTACTGGTGGTAGAGAGAATTTCCAAACGTTTGACTAGCGGATAAACAGAGAACACTATGTAATGCAGATTTCGTATTGTGTATCTTATAGATATGAAAAATGACATGAGGCCTTTGAGTTACCTGTTAATGGTACTAAAATCTCACACTATCGTCGCTTTAAGAGTTCAACCCAACAAATCAGAGATCTAAGCATATAAACATAAACAGCTCTTAATAATTATAAAAGGATACTACCCCATTCTTTTAAATACAACTCAGTAGTTGATTTGCATCAGGCAATTTTACTATTCTGATAAAGTGAATCAGCTGCACATACACTATTCCAAAAAGGATGCCCATTGAACACATGTTCTAGTGCGATGCAAAAAGTCGAGATCGACACATTTTAAAATCCATATCTCCTAAACGGTTAACGTCACGAAATTGAGAGGAGAATAGATCTGAAACAAATTTTTCAGTAGGGTCAGTGACGTACGGGGGTGGGGGGTAAAAAACTTTAGATTATGATATCTCACGAACCAATTGCACTAGACAAATAAAATTCGGTTTGTGTATAAAGGTTGACAAATGAAGTTTGCTGAAAGTAAAATTTTTTAAGGGGGCGGTGGATCATGAAAGTGGAGGGGATACGAATTTTTCTAAAAAATCACGTCTCATATCTCAAGAACAGAGTAAGCTAGATGCTTAAAATTTTTACCAGAAGTAGACCTAATAAACTCCTAGCAGAAAAAAAATGGTGGAGGTGAGGGTGTAGAGGGTGAGGGAGGATGAAAAGGAAAAAGTTCCGATTTTTATATCTCGAGAACCTATAATGATATAAAACTGAAACTTGGTATTTGGATAGACATGTAGTAATAGCTTTTTGGAAAAATATAATTTTTTATAGGGGTAGTATGGTACGGGAGTGGGGGGTGTTTTCGCTATCTATAGAACGGCTTATGCTAGAAATTTGAAACTCGGTATATATATGTAAATCCACTAGAAAAGTAAATTAGATAAAAAAAATTTCAAATATCCATTGCCGTTCGGAAAGTGGGGCGAAAAATTTATCAATGAAAATGGAATGCATATATTTTCACGATTTTCGTCACATCTATTAGGTCTTTTGAAATATTTAATTCAATTTTATACTACGGCTTCTTCATATACCTAGAAAGTGTTTTCAGGATTTTTTGAAATTCGACCCTAAGAGGGTGTGAAGGGGTTGTATACTTTTTCACGAATTCTGCCATATCATCCAGGTCTGATCAAATATCGAATATCTTTTCACTTTCAAGTGCGTGCGTAATAATCGCCTAAAACGCGTTTTAAACTTTTTTCCTTTTTCATTCCCTAAGAGGGTATAAACGGGTTGAACAAGTGTTCACGAATTCCGTCATACCCTTTAGAAGTGATAAGTAATTGAATTAGTTTTTACTTTCTCGTGCTGTCTTCATATTTATCTATTAACTCCTTTCAGGATTTTTGGATATTCAGCCCCCAAGTGGGTGTGAGGAGGTTGCATATGTTTTCACAAATTCCTACATAGTGCTTAGATCTGATGATATATCGAATTCATTTTTACTTCCTCAGGTTTCCCATATAAGAGCCAAAAAGTCAATTTCAGTATTTTCAGATATTCAATCCTAAGGGGTGTAAGGGGGTTGTATGCTTTTCAAAGCTTCGACATATTTCTTAGGTTTGATGATATATTAGATCGCTTTTCACTTCCATAGATATATAATCGCCTACAACCCCATTTCTCAATTTTTCGATATTCAACTCCCAAGGGTTTGCATATGTTTTCACAAAATCTGCCATCCCTTAGTTCTGATGAGATATAAAATTGGTTATTACGGCATTTGATGTAATGATCTAAAATCCAATTTCACGATGTTCAACTTTCAAGAACCAAGGGGGTGTGAAGGATTTGTTTACACTTTCACAAATTTTTCAAAATCCCTCGTGTCTCATGAGATATCAAGTTGCTTCTTATGAAATCGTCTAAAAACCTGTTTCACAATTTTTTCGAAATTCAAACCCCAAGTGGAAGTAATGGGTTTGTATGCGTTTTAACAATTCGTCATATCTCTTAATTCTGATAAGGCAACAAATTCGTTTTTAATTCTATGGACTTTTAGTGTACATAATATACCGAAATTCGAATGTCTACACGGGCTTTTTCAATGTTTAGTCGGCTAAAAATCTCTATTTTAAATATTTATATTTTAAGAACAAAATTAACTTTCCAAGAAACCTAATAATCTCGAAACAACTCATGATATACTCCGACTTTGACCGCTCCCGAACTTTGCCCCGAAAAATAATAAAGTTTCGCCAAGCCCATTGGCAAATTTTTTTTCAACTGCTTTCTGGTGGAGACTAGACTCGATTATCTTCAAATTCATACGTTTTGGGTAATGCAAGACGGGAATATTGCTGTACCAGTTGATTAAGGTTGTAGCGGAGCTATGAGACTTGTCTCAAATTGTGATCTGCAATAAATTTTTGACACATTTGAAGTAATTTTCATTGTAGCTCTGAAAGCGACATAGTTTCTACTCATATTTCAAGTATCGAAAAATTCAACACTGCGAGTTAAGCTTGCCATCGAATGACACTCAAGCATCTGTTGCATGTATTGTACTCAATTATCCTGGCAATAACTAGCAATCAAGGGGATTGATTACAACGATATTTCATATGAATCCTCTCGGCAGTTCATGTTTTTCTCTCGGACCTTTGAAGCTCCCAAAGTGCAAATGTTGGCAGTTCCAGTAATGTCGTACCCACGTTGGGCGCCACAATAACACGTGTGAAGAGACCCTGACCAGGATTATTGCGCGATCAACACAGACCTTGAACAGACAACTACGTTGACCTGAATGAGAATACTTGGAAGTTTTGGGAGTAATTAAATTCAAAAAATCTGCCAATGGTCCGGGCGAAACTTTGTTATTTTTCGGGTCAAAGTTCGGGAGCGATCAAAGTCGGAGTACTCGTATATCATCAGTTGTTTCGAGATTATGACGTTTCCTGGAAAGTTAATTTTGTTCTTAAAATAAAAATATTTAAAATAGAGATTTTTAGCCGACCCACTACACCCACTTGGTTCTTGAAATTCGAAAAATCGTGAAATTAGTTTTTAGGTCATTACATCAAATGCCGTAATAACCAATTTTATATCTCATCAGAACTAAGGAATGACAAAAATTGTGAAAACATATGCAAACCCTTGAGGGTTGAATATCCAAAAATTGAGGAATGGGTTTGTAGGCGATTATATAAAAAGTTTGTGTAAGAGCAAAGCGATATAATATCTCATCAAACCTGAGAAATATGTCGAAGCTTTGAAAAGCATACAATCCCCTTACACCCCTTAGGATTGAATATGTAAAAATACTGAAATTGACTTTTAGGCGCTTATATTTTGGCGTTTATATAGGAAACCTTAGAAAGTAAAAATGAGTTCGATATATCATCAGATCTAAGCAATATGTAGGAATCCGTGAAAACATATGCAACCTCCTTACACACACTTGGAGTGGTGGTTGAAAGTTGAAATCCTTAAAGGAGTTAATAGATAAATATGAAAACAGAACGAGAAAGTAAAAACCAATTTAATTTATAACCAAAAGAAATGACGTGAAAACGTGTTCAACCCTTTTATACCCTCTTAGGGGCTGAAAAAGGAAAAACTGAAAATTTTAGGCGGTTATTACGCAAACCCGTGAAAGTGAAAACTTAGTCGATATCTAATTAGACCTGGGGGATATGACAGAATTCGTGAAAAAGTATACAACCCCTTTACACCCCCTTATTGGTCGAATTTCAAAAAATTCTGAAAACACTTTCTAGGTATTTATATGAAGAAGCCGCAAAATAAAAATGAATTCAATATTTGGGAACACCTAGTAGACATGACGAAAATCGTGAAAATATATGCATTCCATTTTCACTGATCGTTTTTTTCGCCCCCCTTCCAAACGCCAATGAATATTTGAAAATTTGTTTTATCTAAGTTACTTTTCTAGTTAATTTACATATACAAACCAAGTTTCAACTTTGTAGCATGAGCCGTTCTATAGATAGAACAAACACCACCCACCTCCGTACCATACTACCCCTATAAAAAATTATATTTTTCCAATATGCTACTACGATAGCTCTATCTAGTTTCTGATCTAGTTTTAGATTTCTATCATTATAGGTTCTCGAGATATAAAAATCGGAACTTTTTCCTTTCCGGTTGCTGAGATCTAGAAACCAAAATTTTACGTCTAAAACGCTTCCCCCACCTCCCCCTTCACACTCCTACTTCCCCCTTCACACCCCCACCCCTCAAAAGGTGTCTACTTAAAGGGGTATACCCAGTCTACCCAGGAAAAAAAATTCAACTAAATAGCTCAAAGGGTTTGGGTACTACGAGCCTCCAAACAATTTTGCATACACCGGTAGACGTACGGCGTACGGCGGACAGACGGACTGACATTTTTTTTTGCTTTTTTCGTGTCTAGTAGTCTTGAAACGTAAAAAAAAAAATCGATCACAATACTGTATTATTGAAATAATAAAGTAAAATCACACGATTTGATTAAAGGGTCGGTTTCCGAACATTCCGGATGCACAGTCCAAAAAGCGTTCATAACCTTAACTTAGCGTCCGGCTTTAAGTTCAGAAGTTCTAACTGTTATTTTTTTCTGCAATGGAATGACATTTTTTTTAAGCAGCAATTTTTTGGACAACTGACAATGAAGAAACGTTGTACAACAATTAGGAGGCTGTCACAATAGGCCCAATAGAAGCTTCAGTCATAGAGTAAATGAAACGAACTAGATATTCCGGGAATTCGTAGTTCGCCTTTTTCAATTCTAAGATTTTCCATTTTCTGATTTTGAATTCCAAGATTTTATATATTTGAATGTAATCCCGGTGATTGTGGCCAGCTTCATTAACTATCTGAAACGCAATGCGTCTTATAGCACTGAACTAGGAAGCATGAGGCGCAGCATGTTGGAGGTAACGCGAGGTGTAATGTTCAAAGTCAAAAAACACTTCAACTTTACAATCATTACATTAACCGGGTCTAGTTCAGTGAT
This sequence comes from Beris morrisii, assembly GCA_951812415.1. NCBI lineage: Eukaryota > Metazoa > Arthropoda > Insecta > Diptera > Stratiomyidae > Beris > Beris morrisii. The sequence goes on along the minus strand of OX638313.1, from coordinate 92,558,709 downwards.
CTTAAAAACATTACTACGGCCATGTCGTGGGTTCAATTCCCACTCAGCGCATAATTTATTTATATGAATTCTTCGGTTGCTATTGGCTTCAGAATATTAATATGAATAGTGAACAGTGCGGAATATTTAATAGGGTCACTAGTAAAGGATTTAAGACTTGAGAGGATGAGTTTTGCTTATATTCTTATCAGATTCACAAATCTACCATCACAGCTGCCAAACAGTAGTTGATTTGGTATAGGCAACTTTGTTGTTCTGATAGATCGTATCACAAGCAATAGTACTAAAAATTATTATTAACACCTGCTAGTATACTGCCATTCCTGATCTTCCCATCCCTAAAACAAATCCAGTTCGGTATCCCTTTCATTTCCCCGCAATTCCTTCCTACTCTCCTCTCCTTCGCATCAATCACGAAAAACTATTTAACAGAAACAATACCGTGGCCAATGGGCTCAGTTTGTTCTTGAAAATTAGCAATACAGGCGCTGTGTGCAAAAAACCGTGGACAGAAAAGGCTCAAATTGCCACGGGTACAGTGGGATCACAACGAACCCAGATAGCGGTCTATGTGCTAGCTATCTTTGCACAATATCGACCCACCTAACCTAACCTTCAATCATGATTCCATTAGTCTTGTATCACTTCTGGATGATTCACCGTCAAAATGCACGTTGCACTCTAGACCAAATGTTCTACAGTGTGCTGCCACATGGATACAATGTGATCCAATCTCCCCTATGCGAAATTGTGTGAATTTATCAATGAAAGCGCGCAAAAAACACACCAACCTACTGGGTATGAAAGCATCAATCCACGTAGCAATTTTCTCTCTTAATTTCCACTTCCAACCAGCATAAGCGATGATATGTCCTCGCTATATTTTCCGGGGCTTGTCCACTGTCTAGTTGTGCAATCAGCGATGCATAAACATAAAGTGATTGCTGCATATGTGCAAAACGTGATAAGGCGGGGGGGGGGGGGGGGGGGGGGGGGATTGAAGGTGTTTGTTGTCAACAGAAGCAACTTTACTGTTACTGATGTGACCGTAGTTTTTCAATTCGTTGGAAAATCGTTTAAAGAAACAAAGTACGCCCATCTGTCAGCTTCCTCTTCGCTACATGGCATCGCCATATTCCAATCTGGACTCGACTATACCATAGACAATATGGACGTGATGTGGATATGACGCTAAGATGATGCCGCTAATGAAGGCCATACATAGTTGCAGTACTCTTATTTCAATGTCGTCCATCGTCTTCTTGTTCTCAAGCCGTTTCAAGCCGGAACTGGACTTGTCTCTGATGGATAAGACGTCAACTAGCTATGGAAATCATTCCAAAGTGGAAGATTCTAATTTAGGAGGCACTGGCACCCAAGTTATGGTGGCGATATCTAACCATGTGTGAGTATGGGGGTAATGCGGTTGCCGTTTCCTTTAGAATTTCCACTCTTTTTTTTCATTTTTCAGCCGAGCTCATAAGTGGACGGGATGATAGCTGGTCTGATTTCAAATTTCAAAGTTATTAGAACATGTATTTTGCTGCTGCGCTATGAAAAGCGGAATGAGGAGCAAAGAGGCTTTGACGGATTTGCTCAATTTGTTGTGGCTGATATATGAACCCCATTTCAGACATGGAAGATAGGTCAAGTGGTAGAATCATCTACTGGCGATTGTTTTTAGAGTATTCTCTTTGCAGTTACATACAGACTTATGATTTGAGGATTAAAAGAAGTTGGTAACAGTCTGAAAGAAACCTTATTAGTTTTTAGATCAATGGTTGCAGTTGATGCCACTATTTACTTAATTCCCTGCAACGTACAGATGAGATAACGCAGATATAGACCCCATCCAGAACAAACTCATCAGTTCATACTCCAGATTAGCAAACATACTTGAGAGCAAAAGCATCATCAGACTAGTTAACGTGGCCTTCTTTTGCGTTCTAAAATCGACATTCGCACTACGAGAAATTCATTCGATGCAGAACTGCGTACCTAAATATAAGCAGACGCGAATTAACGTTCGGTTTCTTTACAATTCCACAACGAGACGCACCAAATCAATTAAGAGTTCATCTTATAAATAAATCTGTTGATGATTCTCTGTTTGTCAGTATGTTTACACAGCCACTAATTGAAAACGGCAGGTTAGATTTTGACTAAATTTTGTAAGCCTTAGTTCTAATTGATAGAAGATCTGCGTTGATGGCAATCCATGCACTAATCCTTGTCATCTGGGAAAACGAACAAAAATCTGCCAACAGTCTGGGCGCAACTTTATTAATTTTTGGATAGAAGTTCGAAACGTGTTTAATACTGAGATGCGGTGTAGGTCACTATGCGTCTGATAACCTAAAAAATAACGTTCCAAATAGCCTCCTGGTTATTCTTTAGGTTAAAATAGCGAAATTCATGAAAATGTTGGAAAAACCCCCTTTCACGCACATTTGTTTTCCTCCAGCTCTGTACATCAATAAAATTTTAAACTTTTTTTTTGCTTTAACTACTCCTGTAGTACTTCGTATATACATACTAAGTTTCAACTTTCTAGCATAAACCGTTGCTGAGATATGAAAAACCACCCCCCCACCCCCGACCTTGCTACCCGTATCAAATATTTTTTTCACGGATGTCTCTATAGCACCTCTATATAGTTATCAATTTTTAGCTAGTACTTCTACATATACATACTAAGTTTCAACTTTCTAGCATAAACCGTTTCTGAGATATGAAAAACCACCCCCACCCCCATACCTTGCTACCCCTATCAAACATTTTTTTCACGGATGTCTCTATAGCACCTCTATACAGTTATCAATTTTTAGCTTTCTATCCTTTGCTGCTTTCGAGAAATTAAAATCCGAATTTTTTCATTTACACCCCCTCCCACCATCATTCTCTACACCCACACCCTCAAAATTTTGTTTTCGGCTAGGGGTCTACCGGTCTAAACTGCTGTAAAAATTTCAAAATCATATCTGATACGGTTCATGAGATATAAAAATTTAATTTCTTGAAAAATGGCTATCCCCCACCTTCAGTCCTTCACCTCCCCCTCAAAAATTTTACATTCAGTAGACTCCTCTGGTAATTATATATCCAGAAACCAAATTTTATCTTCCTAGCACAATTGAGTCGGAAGATATTGTAATTCAAAGTTTTTCACCCCCCACTCTCATACCTCACTACTTTCCTTAAAAATGTTAACCCCTTTCTAATCTCCTACTATCCCTTAATACAACTACAAAACTTCGGCCATCTGACATAAATCGTTCAGGAGATATGGATTTTAGAATGTATCAATCCCAGCTTTCAAGCGTTTTGGACGCATTGTTCTCCCCCCCCCCCCCCCTCTCGCACACCTCTCAACCCCTATCTATTATTTTTTTTGCAAATGGGTCCACTATCATAGTACTTCATAAGTTACAACTTTCAGCCTCCTAGCATAAGCTGTTCCTGAGATCTAGAAACCAACATTTTTCATCTAAAACGCTCCCCCCTCGTCCCACCTTACACCCCCCCGTCCAAAAAGTCCCACTCGTAGGCGTTCACCCACTCTACCTACCATAAAAATTTCAACTTAATATCTTAAGGGGTTAGTGAGCTACGCACCTTCAAACGGTTTTGCGTACGGCGGACGGCGTCTACGGCGGACAGACGGACATTTTTTTTTTGCTTTTTTGGTGTTTACTAGTCCTAAAACGTGTAAATACAAAATTTCAGGGTAGCAAACTTTTTTGAAATTCCAGGTCGATCACAATACTTTATAATTAAAAAATAATAAAGCAAAATTCCAGACGAGTGGCATAGAGGTATCCATTGCCCAATACACTAAAAGGGAGTCAAACTTCGGTGCGAAAATTACAGGGGCATTTCACTGCTTTGTATATCCTACAAGCTGTTGACGATAATTTTGGAATATAGAATAGCACTGTTTGCCGAACAAAAGCACTAGATTCAGCAATGCCGTAACGAACTAGCCGGTTTGGCGGACCGACTCAAAGTTACTGTGCTTGGGTCCCGGGGCATAAAGATAAGGTAGGAAATGAGCGGGCTGGAAGGGCTCCGCTTTTACAGGCTCTCTTGCAGAAACAGTTCACGTTCCGGTAGGAGTTGTCAAGGGGGACATACCTTTCAACTTCCAATCAGCGGCTAACTCCAGATGGAAAAGCCTAACCACCTGCGCCATATCTAGGAAGATGTGGCCATCTTATAGTCGAGCCAGGTCACACGAACATTTATACAACATCCGGACAGATATCTCCAGAATCTCGGCGATCAGTACAAGTCACTGGCCAATTGGGGAACATAAAGCTAAATTAGGCATTCCGTTCAATGCACACTGTTGTAGTTTCCAGGACACGAACGAACGAGATTCGCTCGTTCATTTCCTCTGTGTATGTCCGGCTTTGGCTAGAGTCCGAGAACGAGCACTAGCCAAACCTTTCTACAATGACCTGAGGGAGATTTCGAGGAAGAAAATTTGAGAGTTGTTACTCTTCCTAAATAGTACAGGGTAGATATAACTGGCCAATTTTTTTTCTCACATATTTTTAATAGTTCGCCCATCTTTTTCAGTCACAACAACCTCTAACATCCGGGTTTAATACGACTTTGTGGTACCAAAACGGCTATTGAGCTAATTTATTTATTTATTTATTTATTTCAGTTTCATCAAAACCTGATTACTTCAAGTTCATTACAGTTTTAAAACAAATAAAAGCGACCATTAAATATAACCATTACATAGAATATTTAAACAAATTATTTAATTATTTTATTTAAAGCTGACTTCAGTTGTGTCGCGCTCAAGTCAAAATCAATAGCATGATAAAAAATCTGCCAACAGACTGGGCGCAACTTTATTATTTTTTCGGTAGAAGTTCGGAACGAGTTTAATTCTGAGATGCGGTGTAGTTTACTATGTGACTGAAAACCTAAGAAAAAATTCGGGAAGCGGTTAGAATGGGGTCGCGCTAGAATACTTACGCCGCTCCCACATATAACATATGAATTAAGTAATTGGGTCATACTCCGGGACGAGGTTCATATCAGTTGTTACGCCATTAGAAAGTTTTTCGTGATTTCGTTTTGGGCCATTACATGAAATCGGAAATGCGTTTGTAGGCTATTATATAAAAAGTCTGTGGAAGTACAAACTAATCTAATATCTCATCAATCCTGAGAAATATGTCAAAAGCCATACGTCCTATTGGAGTTGAACAACAAACATCCTGAAATCAACTTTTTGACGATTATGTAGGAAGCCTTAGGAAGTAAAAATGAATTCGATTTCGATATCATTAGAACTTAGAAATATGTAAGAATTTGTGAAAACATATGCAACCCCCTTGCACCCACTTTGGGGTTGAATATCCAAAAATCCTTAAATATGTTTTTAGATATATATAAAGAAAGCACGAGGAAGTAAAAACCAATCCGATGCCTTATCACTCCTAAGAGATATGACGGAATTCGTGAAAACGTGTTCAACCCGTTTTTACCCTCTTAGGGGTTGAAAAAGGAAAAAATCTGAAAACGAGTTTTAGGTGATTATCAAATAAGCCCGTGGAAGTAAAAAGTTATTCGATATCTAATCAGACCTGAGGGATACTGCTGAATTCGTGAAAATGTATACATCCCCTTTACACCACATTAGGGGTCGAAAAAAAAAAAATTTCAAAAAATCCTGAAAACGTTTTTCAGCTATTTATATGAAGAAATCGTACAAAAAAAATGAATTCAATATTTGGAAAGATTTAATAGATATGACGAAAATCGTAAAAATATATGCATTCCATTTTCACTTATCATTTTTTTTCCCCACTTCCGAAAGCCAATAGATATTTGAATTTTTTTTTAATTAGAATTACTTTTCTAGTCGATCTACATATACATACCAAATTTCAACTTTCTAGCATAAGCCGTTCTACAGTTAGGAAAAACACCCCCCACCCCCGTACCATACTACCCCTATACAAAATTATATTTTTCCAACATGGTACTACTATAGTTCTATCTAAATACTAAGTTTCAGCTTAATATCATTATAGGTTCTCGAGATATAAAAATCGGAACTTTTTACTTTTCACCCTTCCCCACCCTCATCCCTGAAATTTTTTTTCCTGCTCATGGTCTATTAGGCCTACTTCTAGTAAAAATTTTAAGCATTTATCTTACACTGTTCTTGAGATATAAGACGTGATTTTTTTAAAAAAATCTTACCTCCTCCACTTCCATGTTCCACCACCCCCTAAAAAAATTTTACTTTAAGCAAACTTTGTTTGTCAACCTTTATACATAAACCAAATTTTATTTCTCTAGTGCAATTTGTTCGTGAGATATCGTAATCTAAAGTTTTTCAACCCCCACCTCCATACGTCACTGCCCCCACTCAAAAATTTGTTTCCGATCTATTCTCCTAGTATATCTACAGATAACTATTAAGTTTTAATTTCGTAACATTAACCGTTTAGGAGATATGGATTTTAGAATGTCTCTATCTCGCCTTTTTTGCGTTTTGGACGCATTTTTTTCCCCCCACTCCCACACCCCTTCACCCATATCAACAATATTTTTGCAAATGGTTCCACTATTGAAGCTCTAAATAAATTTCAAGTTTCAGCTTCCTAACATAAGCGGTTGCTGAGATCTAGAAACCAAAATTTTTCGTCTAAAACGCTTCCCCCACCTCCCCCCTCATACTCCATCCCTTCAAAAAGAGGTCACTTCAAATTCAGTCTATTAAGGAAAAAAATTTCAATTCAATAGCTTATAGGGCTTAGGAGTTATAAGCCCTCAAACGTTTTGCGTACGGCGGACGGCGGACGGCGGTCGGCGGACGGCGGTCGGCGGACGGCGCTCAGACGGACTGAACATTTTTTTTACTTTTTTGGTGCTCATTAGTCATGAAACGTATAAAAAAAAATTTCAGGGTAGCAAATTTTTTTTTTTAAAAATCGATAACAATACTTTATTATTAAAATAATAAAGTAAAACGGTTAACAAAACGCGAAATGGGTGTGATCGGTTCATGTTGCCCATAATTCGTTCGATGATATGAAATGTTTAGTAGTGTATAGTCTCTTAAAGTACGACCCGGAATACGGAAAGAAATTTCTTGTAACAGCATAGGGGCATCAATTCCTCCAGTGATAATGTTAAATGCGAAAACAGTCCCGAGAACTTTCCTTCTGTTCTCAAGCGAATCAAGACAGAGAAGATTAAGACGTTCAGAATAGGGAGGAAGATTTTGAGAGTCAAGCCAGGGTAACCCCTTAAGTGCAAACCTCAAAAATCTTTTCTGCACAGATTCAATTCTGCTCTTATGGACCTCATAATATGGATTCCATACCTGGCACGCAAATTCCAGAATTGATCGAACAAAAGCACAATATAACGCTTTTGTGACGTAAGGATCATTGAAATCCTTACACCATCTTCGCACAAAGTCCCAGATGGAGTTCGCTTTATTCACAATATAATTAATATGATCGTCGAAAGTAAAATATGAATTAAAGTAAACGCCCAGATCATACCTTGTCTGATATTTGTAATGAGTTTCCTCTAACGGTGTAATTAAAATTAAATGGTCATTTCTTACGCGAAAAAGAAATAGTTGTACATTTATTAACATTTAGAGGCATGTCATTTAACGTACACCAATCAGATAAATGGCTAAGGTCCTCTTGCAAGAGAATGCAGTAGTCCATATCCGTAATATTGCGGAAAAGCTTTGCATCATCAGCATAAAGAAGAATTCTAGAGTTTAAAATCATTGAACTCAAGTCATTAATAAATAATATAAATAATAAAGGACCTAAGTGGCTGCCTTGTGGAACTCCCGATGTGTTAGAAATTTCCGAGGATAATACCCCACGAAATAAAACTCTTTGAAATCAGTTGCATAAATAAGATGTTATCCAATTAATAAACATAATTGGAAAACCCAAGTGCTTAAGTTTGCATATTAGAATGTTATGATTGATCTTATCAAACGCCTTACTAAAGTCGGTATAGATACAATCTACTTGATGACCCGCTTCGATTACTGGAATGGAGAAATTTGACAATTCCATCAAATTTGTCGTTGTAGATCTGCCTTTGGTAAATCCATGTTGGAAACGTATAATAATCGATTTACTATGAAATTTCAAAACTTCACAGACAATTGATTCAAAGAGTTTAGATATACAGGCTAGGTTGGTAATAGGTCGATAATTCTGTATATCTGTCCTCTTGCCCTTCTTTCAAAGTGGTCTAATTGTGGAAAATTTCGAAATGTTGGGGAACACACCGGAAATAAGGGAGGTATTGAATAGGTATCGCAAAGGTGTCATTAATGAAGCGCCACAACGTTTCAATACGATAGCCGGCACACCATCTGGACCAACCCCAAAATTATCATTAATGTCCGAGATGAACCTTAAGAAAGTGGCCTCGTCAATATTGAGGTCTTTCATTTCTAATGAGGTCTGCGGAAACTTAGTCATGTAGTGGTAATCACTGTAGCTAATATTACAGTTTGATGATGTAAAAGCGGTACGAAAATGATCGGCAAAGAAATTACTTATAGTTAGGGGATCATCGCTGACAACATCGTCAAGAGATAAACGTGCTGGGTATTCATCGGTACGTTTCTTAGAGTTCAGAAAATTCCAGAACTTCTTAGGATTTTCTTTAATGGATGATTTCATCGAGACCATATACGAAGTATACGCGACTCTAGACTGACTAACAAACAACTCACGCAAGTCAGTGTAGGTAGCATAATCCGCTTAGCACCCTGAGAGACAGTACGTTTTAAGTTTTAAGTTTTTCAGATGGGTCACATCTTCATCAAACCAAGGAAATCGTTTATATTTCTTATTATAAGTAATAGGAACACAACGAGCGAAACAGTTAAATAATAATGAGTAAAAATTATTAGTAGCTTTCTCAATGTCTTTCTCATTAAGCATTTGTGACCAATCACATCCACAAATATCGATATTTAGCACAGAAAAGTCAGCTTTTTTGAAATTGTAATGGTACGAGACCTCAGAAGAGTCGACTAACGAAAGCTCAAAATTAAATATTTAATGTAGCGCCGGATGATGATTCGATGCAGGTAGCAAAGGTACGCTACAGTCTTTGACAGTTATGCAGTTTGTATTTGACATAAAAATTAAATCCAGGAACCTGCCAAAAGTATTCTCCATGCTATTGGTCTGACAGAGACCTGTCGAGAGCATATTATCGATGAATTGCTCATCTTGTCGAGGACACGAGTTAAAGGACGGCATCAGGCCGGATACATCATCAGCTTGGTTCCATCTTATATAAGGAAGGTTGAAATCTCCAACGATAATAAGTTCTTCACAGGATCGCATTATATTACATATAAATTCAGATGCTCTGGAAACAGAGTCATATATATCTGAGTGTGCTGTCTGTCGGCAGGGCTGCCACATAAACTTTTGATATCTCTTTCCTCGACAGTATATACAAATTTCGCGTGTCCAAAATCGTTTGGTCTTTTTATGCTTTTGGCATAAGCGTAAAAGGTTCCTGTAGGCATTACAAGTTGCGCACAATAAAATTAAAACGTCAACAATATCGTCACTATCCATTTCAATTTCAATAAAATAATTGTCATCTGATTTCTGAAACAATTTGACATGACACATGACATGAATCTGGTGCAGTGCTGCATTGATTGGATCATGACAAATATATCGCTGCATTTGGACGCAGTACTGCATTGATTGGATCATGGGCTTAAGGCTACTATTATTTTCTTGATCTAAAACTGTCAAAATTCAAATTTTCTTCTTTTCCCTCCAGAAAAATTCGATTAGTTTAGTACGTTTTTTATTTGACTGTTGGCTGACCTTACGCAGCGCTATACAAAATTTACACACCGAGCAAAATTTGAGTCACTGCATGACAGAACATTTACTGCAATGCATTGATTGAATCATGGAGCATGCAAATCGTATGTGGGCAATGCTACTGCATGCAGCGCTGCATTGATTGGATCATGGGCTATACTTTCTTTTGACTCTATTGCTTGGGCAACGTTCATTTCGCTTTATACTTTCGAAATATGTGAAAAAATTTTTTTTTTTTTTTTTTTAAATTGTAAAGGGTTTGCTTCCCTTAAGCTGTTATAAGCAAGTATTCTGCGCGTACGTTTTCTACCTCAGCATAGGTTTATGCTAAAAAATTGAAAATTGGAACTAATATGTAATTCACATGGTCACGTTTCGGCTCTCAGCCCAAACCTTTGCCTCTAGTGCTTTAGGCACGTTTTGAGCAGGGATTTTTATTTAAATTCCACCCGTAGCAATTCAAAGATTGGTTATTTCCTTTTTTCGAAGTCCTAACTGCAGATCTGTATATTTGATTCTGCTAGTCGTTCGCTGCGTTCTTGCTCTATGGTAACGAATACATTCGCCACTTAACCTTTCAATTTATTCCCTGGTTATTTTTTTTAAGGTCGGGTTTGGTCTTGTTCAAATGTATGCTGCATAACGACTGTTACCCATAGATACATGAAAAATAATAAAGTTGTACCCAAAAAGTTGAACGTTTTTTTTATAAAAAATGCTGGTATTATTGTGTAAAGTGCAGCTGACATTATTGCACTCTGCTTTCTAATATACTGTACACGCTTTTGATCTTGGATTAAACTTAGAATTTAGACAGATTTCGAAGAATAAACACCCACGGCCACAACCCACAAGTACCTATTAATTCTCCTCTTTAATCACGCGACAAACCACAGTGAACTGAGCCTTCTAAAACAAGTTCGGCATCTTCAGATCTTTCCGGATTGAAGGGAACTTGTTGTCCGCATTGATGAGAAACTCTCAACTTCTGCTCAGTTTCTGCCTTGGGGGACTTCGTTCAAGTAGGCATCTTTCAACTATCGTTCTTTTAATTAGTTCAAGATCACCGATCAAAATTTATCTACTGGCGTCTAAACCAATCCCACATATTCGCGAATCAAAAGAAAACGCAATAAATTCAAAAATATAGACCCAACAATTTTTTCATTGACCATCTTGACAGTCTCTCTTAAACAGAAGGAAGCGCCGAAATTGAAAACAAAATTAATTGCCCATGGCAAGATCTTATGAATATAAATGCCAAAAAATCGGTAGTAGCCGCAAGAAATAATTTTATCTGCATAATTCATAAAGTAATTGCTGAAGTATAGGGAACAATTTAATGAATCGGTAAATAAGGAAGGAAATGAAAATAGTCGTCTCTTGAAAATTGCTGAAATAACGATCAAAAAAGTAACCTTGTCGGAAATGAAGCTGAAGTACACTTTTGTTGGCAGAAGCAATCAAGCTACAGCTGCACGATACAATCTTATCATCAATCTTCGCGCACTGGCGTCCACACTTATTAGCTTCAATCAAAGCGTACCGCTTTACGCTTTACTATCGAAATCAATTAAAAAAAAATATCATCCTGTAATCTCGCCCCATTACTCTTCTTCTCTCCTTGCCAATTTCGATTTAATATGCACGTTCAAATTGCATTTATGCTGATTTTTTATTTTCAAATTTTCGCGCCACCGTCGGTACTGCGGCACGTCTTATTCCAGTGGCGTGCGATCAATGCGTAAAGTCGATATATCCGATATCAGCTATAAAAGGTGATGATCATGGTACGATGATGACCATGACGATCTCACCTGCCGACGGCTAGCAGTTTTAGTTCACAAGCAAGGTGGGCTGAGAGGAATTGCTTGCGTTTCAACTGCTTGGTTTTGTAGACAACTCGATTTCAATCGTAACACGATCACCGATCGCGTCACTAAAAAAACGGTTATAATCATAAAAAAAACGACCAACAATATAAAATCTGAAGCAAATGCAAATTTTGGGCGCAAATGCTTCCATATGTGGTATTCGCCAGAAAATGGGTAAGACCCCAATGGGGTCACATTTCCAAAGAACACTCGAGAAGAAATATGTAATAAAATGCACACTACAAATATGCTACAAAGTGTGAACGAAGCCTGAGGTTGTGGGAATTAATGTTCACTTTTTTAAGTGCCTTTAAAATTGGATTAGTGTACGACAGAGTTTTTTTTCTTAATTTAAACGAGAATGGGATTTTATAGAGTACGGTCAGGGCAAGTAAACCAACAGCATACTGTTCTAATATTGCTCAAGTTTATGTTTCAATTAAAAAAAATGTAAAAGTATAACTAGAGAGGTTTGAGTAAGCGGAAAATATACATATGTAGTAGGAGTAGGAGCTCTAGTACTGCGGATAAGTGCCACTACAGTACCAGTTCTAATTGGGGAGGGTTTTATGAATTACGGAAAACTAATTGCAACATAATTTTCTTTTATATGGATGAAAAGTCAGTTAAAATTCCAGAACTTTACATCCGACATGATAATAATTGAAGTACTCGGTGATTCAGTTCATATTTCTTAAGATTCTTCTTTTTTTTAATTAAATTGAAATATTATTTTTTTTAGTATGATTCATGGGAAGCAGCTTGAGTTTCAATTAACACATGTGGCACAGATTAATAAGGAAAAACGCAGACACTTTCGAATTCAAAAGGCGTCTGCCGCAGTCGCCATAGGTGTAATCATGTGTAAGATGCATTACTGAATTACTATCGCCCTGAGTTGTTGTCGTTCAACGTGTAATACATCTAAATATCGAACTCATTACCTAAAATTATCTAACATTGAAAAAATGCTGTTCTCAATATTAATGAATGCCTTTCATTAAACGAAATTCTTCGGATTAATGAAAAAGTCATTCCAACAATGAAAAAAATCATCGAATATTATATAATATTTCCGCCGTATGCAAAATCGTTTGAAGCCTTATACGTTCCAAACTCTAACAGCTATTGAAATTTTTTTTCTGAATAAATTGGGTAGGTCCCTTGAAGTAACCACTTTTTAGGGGGTGGGGGTGTGAGAGGGAGCTGGGGAAAGCGTTTTAGACGCAAAATTTTCGTTTCTAGATCTCAGTAACCGCTTATGTTTGGAGACTGAAACTTGGAATTTATATAGAGCTTTGATAGTGGAACCGTTTGCAAAAAAATTGCTGATATGGGTGAAGGGGTGTGGGAATGGGAGCATAATAATGCGTCCGAAACAATCGAAAGCCGTGATCGAGACATTCTAAAATCCATTTCTCCTAAATGGTTAATATCCCGAAATTAGAACTTAATGAACATCTGTAGGTATACTAGGAGAATGATCGGAAACAGATTTTTGAGTGGGGCAGTGGCGTGCGAGGATGGGGTGAAATACTTTAGAGTACGATATCTCACGAACCAATTGCACTAGAAAAATAAACTTCGGTTTCTGTATAAAGGTTGACAAATAAAGTTTGCTGAAAGTAAAACTTTTTAAGGGGGCGGTGGAGCATGGAAGTGGAGGGGATAAGAATTTTTCTAAAAATATCACATCTCATATCTCAAGAACAGTGTAAGACAGGTGCTTAGAATTTTTACCAGAAGTAGGCCTAATAGACCCCTAGCAGAAACAAATTTTGGGGGTGACAGATTTTGGGGGTGTGGGTGTAGAGGGTGAGGGTGGGGAGGGTGTAAAGAAAAAAGTTTTTTTTATATCTCGAGAACCTATAATGATATAAAGCTGAAACTTGGTATTTAGATAGCCATATAGTAGCAGCATGTTGGAAAAATATAACTTTTTATAGGGGTAGTATGGTACGGGGATGGGGGGGTGTTTTTCCTAACTATAGAACGGCTTGTGCTACAAAGTTGAAACTCGGTATGTACGAGGGTGGTGCGATAAGTACTTAGCCTACAAAAGAAAAACGAAAATTTTGGAAAAGTGGCGATTTATTTCTCAACATAGTCTCCTTTTAGCTCGATACACTTGACCCAGCGATGCTCCAACTTCTTTAACCCGTCTGAAAAATACGTTTTCTCGAGGTCTGCAAAGTAGGCCTACGTGGCGGCGATGATCTCCTCATTCAAATTTCTGCCCGGCGAGTGACTTTTTCAAGTTTGGAAACAAAAAGAAGTCGCACGAGGCCAAATCTAGAGAATACGGTGGATGGGGCAGCAGTTCGTAGGTAGTCCATGTAGATCACACTTTGTGAATCCCAGAAAACGGTGGCCATCACCTTTCCGGCCGATAGGACAGTCTTCGCCTTCTTCGGAGCACGTTCGACTGTTCCTTGGTCTTTGATGTGTACCAGTGGATCCATGTTTCGTCCAAGCGCTCTTTGATTTCCCTGCGCGATTTCCCTTCCAAAAACAAGAATCGAATCACCGACCGATATTGCTCTTTTTCCATTTTTCTAAAATCCGTAGACACGCCCGCTTCCACGCGCAGTAGCCGCAGACTTCCCCTACTCCATGTCAAAATCTCCTTAGTCTTCCATCTGTCCAACCTTGGCCAAAGTGCCCTAGAAGTCCTACAGCTCGTTAGCGCCTCCCATCTAGAGTTCGCTCCATCCTTGGCACAATCCCTGATACGTACTTTGATTCCGTTTAATGGTGGACTAACCAGCTCTTTCACCATCCCGGCTGACGCCGATTCTAGTCTCGCCAGCTAATTGGCCAATTCGTTCCCTGGTATGTCACTATATCCTGGTACCCAGCATAGTCGTACTCTATTCTGACTACAAAGTACCTTGAGCTTGGGATTTGATAGTCCTCGATTCCAATGCATTCAAAGCCGCCTGGTTGTCAATGTAGAGTGAGATATTCCGACCGCATATCTCTTCATCAACATGATGTTACCTGCCTGGAGCACTGCCAGAATCTCCGCTTGGAATACGCTACAGACATCCGGCAGCTTAAAAGACTCACTTGCACTCAACTGCTCGGAGAAGACTCATTTCATTTTGGAACCGTCCGTATACACGGAGAGTTCTCCCTCGTTCACTAGCCTGTTGCTTTCCCAGTCCGCTCTGCTTGGGTATACAATCGCGAACGATAATTCCCGGCGTTCACCGGGATCATACAATCCGTACAAAAGTTGACCTGGCCCTTAATAAATTCCCTAAGAATGGAGCCGTGTCCTATGGATCTCTCCCTAAAGAGACCACAGCTTAATAGTTTTACCGCTGTGTTTGACGCAACCTGCTTAATGAAAATATCAAGTGGTAAAAAAAGCATGCAAACTTCTAGTGCTGCTGTTGACGTTGTGCGCAGGGCCCCTGTGATCATTACACAAGCACTCCGCTGCACTCCACTCAGTTCCCTTTGGATATACTTTTTTTCTGTGGCTTTCCACCACACCAGTGCCCCGTACGTCAGAATGGGTCTCGCAACCGCCGTACTATATTTGGTTTCAGACCCCAGCTCTTTCCAACGGCCTGTCTATACGCAAAAAGCGCGTTTTTAGCCTTTTTAATACGCTCTCCAACATTGTCTTTCCAATTTAGCATCCCATCCAATATCAGGCCCAGATATTTTTCCGATAGTTGCAGCTCGACCCCTTCAAGCATTGGCAGCCTGAATTCCGGGATCTTGTGCTTCCTAGTGAATAAAACTAACTCAGTTTTCAAAGCGTTAGCCCCCAGGCCACATCTTTTGGCCCACTTGCTAAGTGTACGGTGTGCCGACTCCAAGATCTCCGTAATAGTGTCCAAAAATTTTCCCTGAACTAGTATGACTATGTCATCCGCATAGGCCACAACCTTGATTCCTTTCCTTTCAATTTCCATCAGAACCTCGTTCACTACAAGGAGCCACAGAAGGGGCGATATCACACCATCCTGTGGAGTACCCCTCGAAGCTTGCCTCTCCGAACTCACAATCCTGGTTTCCAACAAATTCGTCCCTTCCCTAAGCCTATGCCATTTAAAGCCTCCCTAATTGCTTCCACTGTTACGTTGTTGAAAGCCCCCTCAACGTCTAGGAATGCCGCCAACGTGAATTCCTTACCTTCCAAACTAGACTCTTTAGACCCCACTACTTCATGTAGGGCTGTATCTACGGATTTCCCTCTGATTTAGGCATGCTGAGCTAACTGGAAAAGTAATTTTGACTAAGAAATAAATTCAGAAAAGGGGCAAAAAAAATTATCAGTCAAAATGGAATGCATGTATTATATATACAATATATTCATGATTTTCGTCATATCTATTAGGTCTTTCCAAATATTGAATTCATTTTTATTCAACGGCTTCTTCATATAAATACCTAGAAAGAGTTTTCATAATTTTTTTAAATTCGACCCCCAAGATTGTGTAAAGGGGTTGTATACATCTTCACAAATTCAGCCGTATCCGTCAGGTCTGATTAGATATCGAATAGCTTTTCACTTCCACAGGCTTGTTTAATAATCACCTAAAACTTGTTTTCAAGTTTTTTCCTTTTTCAACCCCTAATAGTGTATAAACGGGTTGAACACGTTTTCACGAATTCTGTCATATCTCTTAGGAGTGATAAGACATCGAATTGGTTTTGACTTCCTCCGGCTTTCTTTATATATATCTAAAAACTCATTTCAGGATTTTCAGATATTCATATGTTTTCACAAATTCCTTCATATTTCTTCGTTCTGATGAGATATCACATTCATTTCCACTTCCTAAGGCTTCCGACATAATCGTCAAAAAGTTGATTTCAAAATTTTTGGATATTCAACTCCAAGAGGACGTAAGGCTTTCGACATATTTATTAGGATTGATGAGATATCACATTGGTTTTCATTTACACAGACTTTTTACATAATTCAAACAAACGCATTTCCGATTTCATAGAATGGTCCAAAACCAAATCACAAAAAACTTCCTAATTGCGTAACAACTGATATTAATTTGCAAGTATGACCCAATTACGTAAGTCATGTGTTATATGTGGCAGCGGCGTAAGTATTCTAGCGCGAACCCATTCTAACCGCTTCCCGAACTTTTTTTTAGGTTTTCAGTCGTATAGTAACCAACACCGCATCTCAGCAACCAACGTATTCCGGACTTCTTCCCAATAAATAATAAAGTTACGCCCAGACTGTTGGTAGATTTTTTTCATGATATATGAACCGTACATTAACACTATGAATCTCATTTCATTAAAAATATTTTCATCATTTTAAATATAATATATGGAAAGGGCATACATACTCTCAGAAATCAACACCTACAAATTTGTATGCAAGCCTTCATCATACTTATTGATTGAAAAGTTCTTGTAAACAAAGCATCTTACTTTGCTTAGCATTGGTAAGTCGTATTGATTATGTTCATAGTAATAATGAACACATTCATCATTTTGAAGAAAAGTACCATCGCACAGCTCAAGCTTACGGATCCTCTGTTGGCTGCTATTACCTTATTATTTTTTTAGTTAAGGTGCCCACACCCGAATAAATAATAGTTGGTATCTAATCAAATGCTGTCAATTGTTTATGAACCTTTATGCGCTTTCATATGGCACAATATACATGAGAAGAATGTGTTTGTATTTATTCTAGTTTAAAGCAATTGAAAAAATTTATAGTTAAACATAAAAAACAGTGTAAACATCATAAAGTTTGTTTATCTTCACGAGGAGGAAAATATTAGTGAATTCGGCGAATTATTGACAAAAAAAAGTGCTACAATGAAAAATCAATATTTAATTAAACGTATTGCATGTTTATCACAGTCACAATTTTTGTTGTAGGGTTGTGGCTTAACTGTATACGTGCTGAAAAAATTTGTTAAAAATCGTTTGCAATGTTTTGCTTCATATGTCCAAAAAAGTAAATAGAAAATCAAAATTTATATGAAAATATAAAATGATCGAATAATCGTTTATATTTTTCCTTTACATAAAACTTTTTTGGAATAGGTTACCCATCAATACGTAGGTTGCTACTTAAGTTTTGAGATAGACAAATAAAAACAAATATTTATAATCAAAAATGGTTTTATTGTTTTTCAAAATATTCTCCATGAAGATCAACACACATTTGCATGCGTTTGAACCAATTTGCGAAACAGTTTTTCCACTCCGATTGAGATACCTACTTGAGCGATTGTCAAATTATGCGGTATCCAATGCGAATAAATTTTTTTGACAGCCAAATGTTCATGCAATATTGAATGTATGCGAGTGGAACTACTACCCAGGAATGCCTCAATCTCACGGTATGTCACATGACGATCTTGCAATATCTGTTCACACACAGTATCGATGTTTTCTGGCACAACTGCCGATTTTGGACGACCTTCACGAAATTCGTCCTGTAGCGAAGTGCGATCACGATTGAATTCAGAAAATCAGCGAAACACGGTGGCTCGAGATGGTGCTCCATCACCAAAAGTCGAAGCGAATTGATCGGCACACTGCTGTTGGTTTAATCCACGTTGAAAGTCATAGAAAATCATCGCACGAAAATGTTCACGATTTAGTTCCATTTTTTCGGCCAAGATGAATATTTCAAGTATCTATAAACAACACAAATAGCACTCGTATGACAGCACGTTCTGAGTACGTTCACCACTAAAAATGTCAAACTTTACGACCACAATATCAGATTTGACGTATTCACATCAGTGTTGCCATATATAAAAACTTAAGCAGCAACCTACGTAGAACTCATGTTAGAAGTATTTGCACATTAACGTTATGAATACTGTATATTGCTCCGTTCGTAATACTGAAGAAAGCCGGAAATATATCCAGTTGCACGTTCATAATATGAATGCACCAATTCATCATGTTGATATCAATATGTGAATTAATATTATGAACGCAGCATTGATTAGAGTGGCAGAGTTAATCGCAATAATGAATTATTACTTTAATATGAGGAACAACATTAATTACTCTTTACATCAATATTATGAATTCGTTCATCACACTAAGGCCTTGTATTTCAATGTAAAG
Organism: Beris morrisii; assembly: GCA_951812415.1. Classification (NCBI taxonomy): domain Eukaryota; kingdom Metazoa; phylum Arthropoda; class Insecta; order Diptera; family Stratiomyidae; genus Beris; species Beris morrisii. Next base: position 92,539,880 of record OX638313.1, on the reverse strand, counting down.
TTAACTTCTCAGTTTCTTAACTAATGCCAATAAGTTAACTGACACTTAACTTGTTAAGCGTATTTCCAAAAACGTTTGGTTTAAAGTTTGTAAATTGTAAGTAAGTGAGTATACTTAACAGTTTAAGTAAGTAAGTATACAGTTTATCGATAATAAATAAATTCAACAAACAGAAACAATTACAGTCAATTTAGAAATTACTTTAAAAGTTTTAAGGTTATCAACTGGCAACTGTCAGTAAAATATAAGCAGAAGTTAACTGATGCCTGAAGTATGAGTTAGCTTTTACTAACACTTTGTACGTTATCTGATATTGAAATACGGAAAATTATTTTAACTATCAGTTAATCAAAACCACTCAAGTTAACTTTATATTGAAATACCGGGCGTAAGAGTGACCTAATTAATCGTAATAATGAATCTGTACTTATAATGAATTACTGTTTTCGTCAATATTATGAACTCGTTTATTGCCGCAATGATTTTTTTAATAATTTCTGTTATTGTGTGAGTGTCCAAAGCAGACCGAAAAATGATGACGGTTTTGCGTAATACTAATGAATACTTGCATCGGCTCGAAAACAATGATGTTTTCATGATGATGATGTATATTTTAATTGTTTGGATGTACCTTTTTGGTTCAGTGTACGTCAACGTCAAAATATTGCAGCTTCAATTCGTGTTGCATCGTAAAAGGTAATATACCTGTTCGTAGTAATAGTTCTTGATGAGTATTACAGACGAACGTTTCTTATGTAATTTGATTTTAATGAAACAAACTTTTATACATGCAATTCTTAGTACATATTAACAACTTTTAAAAGTAACTGTAAATTATCAACAATCGTTAACTTAATGAATTTAGTCGCTGGTTAAAATTGCTTCCTACTCGTATCAACGTAAATTATCACTAACTAATTTTTTCTAAAAATGACATATTTTTTAATAATTTTTTCTCATCGAATAGTTGATTTTGTGAATTGTGTAGAGTGTTTTCTACCTGTGTTGCCCACAAGTAGCCGACACCCCACACACCCCCTTCCTAGAGAAGGGTTAATGATCCTTCTCGATATCGTTTCGACGTGAACCCGACTGTGACCTGGTTCGCATTACGTGTGCTGGTGTTGAACTCTGCGTGAAATTTACGCGTTTGGGTAATTTCGCGGGGCCTTGAGACGGATAAGTAAGAGAATCGAAAGAGGGTTTCAGACGGTCGATTGAAACGTTCTTCTCTTTGCCATTTAAAGCCAGTGTGAAGAACTTTTCGTGTCGTTTTAGTACCTTGAACGGACCTTCGTAAGGCGGTTGAAGAGATTTCCTCACTTGGTCCTGGCGTACAAACACATGAACACAGTCTTTAAGTGAGTTAAAGACAAATGTGCTCGTAGATGTGTGTGAAGTAGGTGATTGTGGTTTCACCGAACGCATGACCTCCCGCAGCCTTTGCACATAGTCACTAGGTGATATTGTGTGAGTGGTGTTTGTGTCCGAATGTATGAGCTCGTACGGCAAACGAAGATTTTGGCCATAAACCAGTTCAGCTGGAGTGGCATCAGCGTCTCCTCTGATGATGGAGCGAAGCCCGAGAAGGATGAATGGTAGTTCGCGAGTCCATCCTTCTGATGCTTTGCAGATCAAGGAGTCTTTGAGTACCCGATGCCATCGTTCTAGCATACCATTTGCTTTGGGGTTGTAAGCAGTCGTTCTGTTTCGTTTGAACCCCAAAACCCTGCCCAACTCTGCGAACAGTTGAGCTTCGAATTGCGCTCCTTGGTCAGTCACAATTGTGAGTGGAGTTCCGTATCGCGGAATGTATTCCCTGACCAGCGAGGTAGCAACAGTGGATGCACGAATGTCCGCAATTGGATATGCTTCCGGCCATCTACTAAATCGATCGATGACAGTAAGACAGTAACTGAAGCCTTCCGAAGTTGGAAGCGGTCCAACCAAGTCGATGTGAATGTTGGTGAACTTTGCAGTTACTGGCTCGAAGGAGCCGAGAGGACTCTTCACATGTCGCGAGATTTTAGATTTTCCACACACTATGCATTGTCTGCACCAAGTGTGGGAATCTTTATTAATTGATGGCCAGACGAATTTTCCAGCCAAAAGCCTAGTTGTTGCTTTGGCACCTGGATGAGCCGTACCATGTACCACATCGAAAATCTTCTTGCGCAACGTCGCAGGTATGTAAGGTCGCAAAGTCTTTTGCGATGCGTCACACCATAGTTGCTGGGAGGAATTTTCAATGTTAATTGGTAACATTTTCAGACTCGTTGAATTTTTGACGGAAGTTAACTCCTCATCAATCAATTGCGCATCCGCTATCTGAGCATAATCCACCGTCGATGGGATTATGAGCTCGTTGATACGGGACAATGCGTCAGCGACAACGTTATCCACACCAGATATGTGACGTATATCCGTCGTGAATTGACCGATGAGATCCAGATGCCTAAGTTGGCGTGGAGACGCCTTTTCCGAGTTTTGCTTGAAAGCGAAGATAAGTGGTTTGTGATCAGTGAATAGCGTGAAAGTTCTGCCTTCCAGCATGAACTTGAAGTGCTTTATGGCAACGTAAGCTGCCAAAAGCTCGCGATCATACGCACTATATTTCCGCTGTGCCGCAGAAAGTTTTTTCGAGAAAAATGCCAAAGGCTGCGAGGCATTCGATACTTTCTGCTGTAACACAGCCCCGATGGCTGTGTCCGAAGCATCGACCACAAGCGAAAGAGCTGCCGAGGAAGAAGGATAAGCGAGGGTCGCAGCTTGCGCTAATTGCTTTTTACAGCAATCGAAGGCTTCCAAAGACTCAGGGCTCCATTGAAGTTCCGACTTATCGCGTTTCTTTTTACTACCTTCCGTGAACTTATCTAAAATAGATTGAGACGAGGCAGCGTGAGGTATGAACCTTCGATAGAAGTTCATCATACCAAGAAAACGCCTCATCTCGTGAACGGTAGTTGGTTGCGGATAGGAGACTATGGCTTCGACTTTTGAAGCAATTGGACGAATTCCATTTGCGTCAATGGTGTGTCCCAAGAAATCTACCTGAGTTTTTACGAAATGGCATTTCGCGAAGTTTATCACCAAACCGTGCATTTCAAGTCTCTGAAAAAGTGTTTCGAGATGAACGAAATGCTCTTCCTCTGACTTTGAGGTGATCAAGATGTCGTCAATGTAGACGAAACAAAAATCTAGATCCCTCAAAGTAGAAAAAATAAACCTTTGAAAGGTTTGTGCAGCATTGCGCAAACCGAACGTCATTTGCACGAACTCATATAAACCGAAAGGTGTCGTGATCGCCGTCTTTGGAACGTCATCCTCGTTCAGAGGTATCTGATGATACGCACGTTCCAAATCGACTGTGGAGAAAACTGAACAGCCATGAAGTTGCTGGGCGAAATCCTGAATGTGCGGTATCGGATATTTATCCGGGACTGTTTGAGCGTTAAGTGCCCGGTAGTCACCGCAAGGTCTCCAACTTCCATCCTTTTTACGGGCCATGTGAAGTGGAGAGGCCCATGGACTGTCGGATGGTCTGCAAATGCCACGATCAACCATTTTACCAAACTCAGCCTTCGCAATCGCAAAGCGAGTGGGTGAGAGACGTCGCGGTTTCGAGAAGGTTGGTCGCCCTTCTGTGACGATAAAATGGCGGACCGTGTGCATTTTCGACGTGTTTTCTTTGGTGGCGTGAAAAATGTTTTTATGATTGTTAAGCAGTGCTGTAACCCGAGGGTTCTCGTGCTTGGCCGCTAGGACAGATAATTCTGTGGAAGGTCCCTTCAAAACCTGACCGATGGCTGAACTGACGTTGGTAAGCGGATCGATCAGACAGCGTTGTCTGAGATCGACAACCAAACCAAAATGTCGTAGGAAGTCAGCTCCGAGTATTGGTCGATCAACGTCAGCGACGATAAAGTTCCACTCAAAATTCCGTCGAAGTTTGAGTGAAACTTTAAGTGTCTTAAGACCATATGTCGAGATCTTGGTGCAGTTCGCTGCAGCCAGAACCAAGTTTGGATTCGCGGCGCGGCGGTCGTCACCGTGTTTGGGAACAACCGAAATGTCTGCACCGGTATCAACAAGAAATCGTAGGCCAGATGTTGTGTCCAAAATAATTAGGCGACTAGAGTTTGGACAAGTGCTAGAAGTCGCCATTTCCAACACCTGACTTAGTTTTTTGCGTGCGGAAACTTGCACGGCTTGCGACATTTCTTTGCTTTGTCCCCAAAACGTTCATGGTAGAAGCAATAACCATTTGTCGAATGTGATGTGCTTTTGGATCGGCCTCGTGACTTGCTTCTACCATTGTGCTGTGAGCCGGACTGTCGTTCGAAGTTTCGACTCTGTCTTGTGTTTTGAGCGAGCTCACTGACAGTGCTCACTAATGCAGCAATTTGCCTTTGAAGTGATTCAAAACCAAATTGCTGCATGTTTGTCGATGTGGTGGCAGACGTACTAGATATTTGGGAGTGAGCCGTCGCGACTGCAATCTTGTCAGCAATCTCGCTCAACTCATCGAGGGGGCCCGTGGACACCGTTAGAATCGCTTGAGTCTGCGAGGGAAGACGTTGTAGCCAGAACTTTTTTAAAATATCGTTCGAAAAATTGCTACCAGCGAGCGAACGCATCTGGCCGAGCAACTGGGACGGTTTTAAATCGCCCAAGTCCAAGCCACTGACCAAACGCTTCAATTTGGCGTCCTCGGACTCCCCAAATCTCTCAATCATCGAATCCTTAAAGTAGCTGTATGGAGTTTGTGGAGGAATGTTTTCGATGATGTCCATCGCTTGTTCACATTCCGCCGTACTCAACATACTTAACGCGTGATTGAACTTGGTTAATTCCGCGACTATGGACGCAGCCGCAAACTGTGCATCCATAATGCGGAACCATGCGGCTGGGTTCGAGGTCCAAAAGGGCAACTTCTGGATCGCGACCGCAGCCAGTCGCGGAAGGGAATTAGCTGACGTACCGATATCGAGTTGAACTGTCGTATCTCCATTGGCCCGTGCCAACGGATTAATTCTGTCTTCGTTTGACATTTAAATGTATTTGAAAAAAAATTACTAAAAGAGAAGCAGAAATCACCGAAAAAGGAAATTAAACCAAAAAGCAATATCGCGTATCTCAGGAAATTTTCGACGACACTATTCAGAAAATTTTACAAAAATAATTAATGGTATACTTTATCTTATTATTCCTTAATTAATTAACGTTGATGTTGATATTGATGCTGTTTGTTGCTGATGATGATGTGGAATTGTAGAAAATCTTGAAATCTTCGTTAATCTTGATCTGTTGAGGAATTATAGATAATCTTGATATCTTTGTTAATCTTGATCTGTTGTGCACATCATTTTCGTTGTTGCATCTGCTATTTCTTCTGCGTTGCGGCAATACCGTTATGTTACTGCAATGTAATTTCCGTTGTTGTAACTGCTGTTTCTTCTGCGTTGCGGCAATACCGTTATCTTAATGCTGATGAAATTCTATAAATATGCGCTGCGTATTTTTGTTGTTGGGGTCACCAATTGTTCGTAGTAATAGTTCTTGATGAGTATTACAGACGAACGTTTCTTATGTAATTTGATTTTAATGAAACAAACTTTTATACATGCAATTCTTAGTACATATTAACAACTTTTAAAAGTAACTGTAAATTATCAACAATCGTTAACTTAATGAATTTAGTCGCTGGTTAAAATTGCTTCCTACTCGTATCAACGTAAATTATCACTAACTAATTTTTTCTAAAAATGACATATTTTTTAATAATTTTTTCTCATCGAATAGTTGATTTTGTGAATTGTGTAGAGTGTTTTCTACCTGTGTTGCCCACAAGTAGCCGACACCCCACATACCTATCTTTCTCGGTATTGTACATTAGCCGCAGCAGTACACACGTACAAAAATCGACTGAAATACTTGAGTTAGCGTCACAAATACGTAATTCTATCGAAGCACTGGTGAGGAGAAATAAACGCAATTCAGGCAATGGTATTGGAATATAGAGCGACGTAGACTTATGTTGGGAAAATGTAGAGTAACGGAAAACATAGATAAGATAGAAGTGAAGTGATAAAAGTGCTGATGAGGAGGGTGATGGTGGGAGGGGGTAGAAAGAAATGAGTTCTGATTTGTATTTCTCAAAAAACGCAAACCATAGAAAGCTAAAAATTTATGATTATATAGAGCTACTAGTATCCTAGAAAAAACTTTTGATAGGGGTAGCAAAGTACGGGGGTGAGAGGGTAGTTTTTTATGTCTTAGAAACGGCTTAGGCTAGAAATTTGAAACTTAGTACGTATATGTAGATGTGCTACTAGATTAATTGAAGCAAAGAAAAAGTTCAGATTTTCATAGGCGTATAGAGGTGGAGTAAAAAAATGTCGGTGAAAACTGTTTTCTCCATATTCTCACGAATTTCATTATATCTTTTAGACATGTTGAGTTATCAAATTAATATTAATTCTGCGGGCTCTTTATATAAGAGCGCCTTGCAATATTTTTTCGGATTTTTTGATATACAACCCCGAAGTCGGTTTAAAGTGATTGTGCACATTTTTACAAATTCCGATATATTTCTTAGGTCTAATGAAATACGCAATTGACTTTAACTTCTAAAGGCTTTCAAATAAACAGGTTAAAACCCAATTAAGCATTTTTTGATATTACATCCGCTGGTGGTGTGAGGCATTTTTCAAGTTTTCACGAATTTACGAAAATCTTTTAGGTTTAATGATATCGAATTCGCTTCTACTTCTATTGAATCTTCTTTTGAAAAAAATACGTAAAAAATTTTAAAAATGTTTATTAATAATCTAGGTGGGCTGGACCCGAAGACTGAAAGAAAAATCATACTTCATATTGATGAACGCCTTTCTTCAAATTTATTTCATTAATTTGATGCAAAATACATCATCCGGATGTAACGTGCATCATGTTTCAGCATTCTTTGATAAAACTATTCGTCAAAATGACGAAATTACAATCATCAAATTGTTCGTGAAGAAATTTGTAAATGGTTTTCTAATTGATTAACAATTTCATCATCTGATGAACATTACATAGAAGATTTTATTCTGCTTAATTTGCGTTCCAGTGAGAACATAATAAAATTTACGAAAATATTCATCAATTGATTTAAATAATCGTTGACCTGATGATAATCATTCATCACTCTTGACGAACCTTCATCATTTCACTAGAAAATTAGTGTTTCGAACAGAAATTCTATGAACTCCGTCACTTTTATTTTAGCGAAATAATTTGTCAGAATGAGAATCATTGCACTTGTGACTTTCGTTTGTGTCGTTCGGTGTTCGAAATTTGTTCTTTTTAAAAGTTGAAAATTTACATTAAATTAAGTGAATAATTTATTCGGTAAATATGCATTGCTTTGCTTGTAAAGAAGTGTTTGGGGATATAGATATACTAATCTACCACCTGAAAAAATTTTTATCAATTAACATCTCAGGATAGTTTCTGCTGCTTCAGTTGCTATCAGCTTTTTAAAAATATTTCAAGTTACAAATATACTGTATTAATCATCAATGAACAAAAATGAATTAAATTATGTTATGGAAATAAATAATGTTATGGAAATAAATATTGTAATCCCTATCAAAAATTTTATTTTTTTATTGTACCTCTATAATAGCCTTATCTAACCAATTTTCAGTTTTTTATTGTAAGCGGTTCTGATACATAGCAACCAACATTTTTCGTCTATAACATCTTCCCACCTCCCTCCTCACACCCGTTCCCAAGAAGCCAACCCAAGGAGACCACCATAAAAGTATGAACTCAATAGCTCAAAAGGCTTGCGAGCTGCGAAAATTCAAATGAAATTGCGGACGGCGAATCAATGAATATTAAACGTTCTTTTACTTTATTATTTCAATAATACAAAATTGTGATCGATTTTTAAAAAAAAAAAATTTGCTACCCTCAAAATTTTTTTTTTACGTTTCATGACTGGTAGACACGAAAAAAGGAAGAAAAAAAATTTTCAGTCCGTCTGTCCGCCGTACGCCGTACGTCTACCGATGAACGCAATATTGTTTGAAGGCTCGTAGCACCCAAACCCTTTGAGCTATTTAGTTGAATTTTTTTTCGTGGTTAGACTGGGTATACCCCTTTAAGTAGACACCTTTTGAGCGGTGGGGGTGTTAAGGGGGAGGTGGCTCTAATAAATGAAGTTTGCTGAAAGTAAAATTTTTTAAGAGGGCGTTGGGGCATGAAAGTGGAGGGGATGAGAATTTTTATAAAAAATCACATCTCATATCTCAAGAACAGTGTAAAATAGAGGCATACAATTTTTACCAGAAGTAGGCCTAATAGACCCCTAGCAGAAAAAAAATTTGTGAGGTTGAGGGTGTAGAGGGTGAGGGTGAGGGTGGGGAGGGTGAAAAGGAAAAGGTTCCGATTTTTATATCTCGAGAACCTATAATGATATAAAGCCGAAACTCGGTATTTAGATAGAGCTATAGTAGTAGCAAGTTGGAAAAATATAATTTTTTATTGGGGTAGTATTGTACGGGGGTGGGGGGTGTTTTTGCTATCTACAGAACAGCTTATGATACAAAGTTGAAACTTGGTATGCACATGTAACTCAACTAGAAAAGTAATTAAAAAAAAAAAATTTTCAAATATCCATTGGTGTTCGGAAGGGTGGCGAAAAAAATTATCAGTGAAAATGGAATGCATATATTTTCATGGTCTTCGTCATATCCATTAGGTCTTTCCAAATATTGAATTTATTTTTATTTTACGACTTCATATAAATACCTAGAAAGTGATTTCAGGATTTTTTGAAATTCGACCCCTAAGGGGGTGGAAATTGGGTTGTATACTTTTTCACCAATTCTCCCTCAGGTCTGATCAGATATCTAATATCTTTTCACTTTCAAAACTTGTTTTTTACTATGTCAGCACCTAAGAGGGTATAAAAGGGTTGAACAAGTTTTCACGAATTCCGTCATATCTTTTAGAAGTGATAAGAAATTGAATTGGTTTTTACTTTCTCGTGTTGTTTTCATATTTATCTATGAACTCCTTTCAGGATTTTTGGATATTTAACCCCCAAGTGGATGTAAGGAGGTTGCATATCTGATGATATACATAATTCATTTTTACTTGATAAGGTTTCCTATATAAGCGCCAAAAAGTCAATTTCAGTATTTTTGGATATTCAATCCTAAGGGGTGTAAGGGGGTTGTATGTTTTCAAAAGCTTTTTAGATCGCTCTTCACTTTCACAGACTTTTTACATAATCGCCTACAAACCCATTTCTCAATTTTTGGATATTCAACTCCCAAGGGTTTGCATATGTTTTCACAAATTCTGCCATCCCTTAGTTCGTATGAGATATAAAATTGGTTATTACGGCATTTGATGTAATGACCTAAAAACCAATTTCACGATTTTCCGAATTTCAAGAACTAAGGGTAGGTAAAGGGTTTGCTTACGTTTTCACAAATTTTTCAAAATCTCTCGTGTCTCAGGAGATATCAAATTGCTTCTTATCTAAATCCTCTAAAAACCTGTTTCACAATTTTTTTCCAAATTCAAACCCCAAGTGGAAGAAATGGGTTTGTATACGTTTTAACAATTCCTCACATCTCTTAAGTCTGATAAGTTGCAAATTCGTTTTTACTTCTGTGGGCTTTAAAATTCGAATAGTCTACACGGGCTTTTTTAATGTTTAATCGGCTAAAAATCTCTATTTTAAATATTTTTATTTTAAGAACAAAATTAACTTTCCAAGAAACTTTACAATCTCGAAACAACTGATGATATGCTCCGACTTTGACCGCTCCCGAACTTTGCATAATAAAAGGCCATTGGCAGATTTTTATTAATTCTGACCAATATTTTGAATCAAAACTTTTAAATAGAAGATTTTAATCTACTCAATAGTATGATATAAGTTTCATCGATTGTTTACACGGTTATTAATTTTCAGATGAAGAAATAATGATGAAAACAATCATGGATGCACGCGGTAATTGATGTAAAATCGTTAATGGGAAGAAAAAAATCATACAATAATGAAATTTTTTATCTAAATTTGTTTGTAGTTCTTCGTCAGTATGAAGAAACGTTCATAAAACGATGCAAGTGTTCATCAATGTTCAGTTGTAGTTATTCGTGAGTATGACGAAAAATCCATCATATGATGAAAGTATGTATTTATAGCTATTCGTCAGTACGAAGACAAATACATCAAATAACGTTCATATCCATCAGCATTTTGTAACATCATTGTTCATTAATATGAAGGAAAAATTATCAGTAGACAAAAATGTTCATCATTTGATGAATATGGTTTCATCATATAAATGCTCGCGTTCATTGGACCAAAATTGACGAAAGTTTTCATTGGTTCAGTGAAAAAATTCATTAATATGATGTACCAATTTGTGAAGTTTGCTGCAGCACCATAAAAGACATTACTAAGAGGAGATGACCCTTGGCTGTTTGCTGAGAGTATTTGTAAAGTATCAGTATCAGTAAATTGTTAATTTTAAGAAAAACCCGATCTTAGTTAATATAACAAAATGGATAGAATCATACTTGTACTATTCTTTCACCACAAATCTTTCACAATACTGACCGAAGTAATTTAATAATTCATTAAATTGATTTCGTCTTCTCTTCATCGCCAATACACTAAATATTTTATAAAGTGTTAAGCTATTTAGACGAAACTATCGACTTCTATCGCCCAAAAACCACATTTCATAGTACACATTACCTCAACCACATTTCCAAACATATTGGCTAATGTTTCGGATAATTTTTATGATATACCTTTTGGCGAGCAATGTAAGACCTGTAACCTACCTATCGATTGTCGTCATTCTTTCATAAATTTATAGATAAAACCCCCAGTTACTTTGCCCAGCTGGGTCTTTATCTTCTTCTAAATAGCGAAATAGGGGAGAAGAAGGCGTCTCGGCTGCATACCTTTCGGCCAGATTACGAAAGACATTGTCTAGTATCTGGTACTATAAAAGGCAAAAGGTGTTACGAAATCCCAATCAAATCTTTCAGATCGTCATAATCCAATCGAAATCACTTGGCAAAATTTTTTGGGGCTTTGCATAACATCGCAGCCAGATGGATGTGATTGACCGGTGGTCAAATCTAATCAATTACGTTGTGAACCCGAAATTAATGATGCTGTGATGAAAGGCGATACCGACACGTGTACCTATATTTCAATTATTGTAATAATAATCGACCCTCTTCGACGTTGGAAATTGCATTGTAGACTTTCAGATATCGAGGCCAAGATCTTTTCTTTCTTCCTTTGGAAGAAGGCAAAGTCGAGCCCGGTCATTGTTAACACTTTGACCACACTTTCCGACCTTAAAGTGAACAGTTAACCGTTTTAATATAATTATTAGATGGCCATAGACCGTATGCTACCATCCCACAATGTGTTGCCTTTGGACGTTTCAATTTGCAAAGATGTGGCCAAAAATTAAAAATCAATGACCTGAGAAATACTTTGGTGTTTTTGGGTACTACAATCAAAAACTATCGAATTGTTTGTTTTGAGAGAGGGTGAAAACTTCAATTTTCTAAACATATAGACTTCATACATATATCAAACGTAAAAGTATAGACTACTTTAAACCGTACTTGATTCAGGTTAAAGAACAGCTCCTAAAGAAATCTAACATTAAGAGTTTAAATACTTGCGACAGTCATTGTATATAGAAATTACGAGTTGGTTTCTACCTATACAATGACAATAAAATAAATAAATTAAGATTGGCCCATTCCCACAATATTTTCATGTCAGGGTTGCAAGCATTTCAATTCAGGAATTAAAAACAACGTTGTTAATGGTCATACTGCAAGTGTTCAATTCGATGAGACCATTAACATTTAGTTTTTAAGTTTTGCATTCCTTAACAATACAGAGTAAAAATTCGTTTACTACATTTTCGATATTTAACCCCTAAGGGGGTGGAAAGTGCTGGTTCTGTACAGTTTTACGAATTCTGATGTATTTCTTCGCTTTGACTTTTAAAGGCTATATTTATAATTGGAAAAAACTGATTTAAGCATTTTTCGATATTCAACCCCCTTGGGGGTGAAAAGTATTTTTCAAGTTTTCACGAATTCCGACAAATCTTGTAGGTTTAATGAGACCGAATTCGCTTTTACTTCTATGGGCTTTATATGTAATGATCTAAAAATTGATTTCAGGATTTTGCTAACCCCTCAGAGGGTGTAAGATGACTGTGTACGTTTTCACAAATTCGGATGTATCACTTAGGTCTGATGAGATACCGAATTGTTTTTTACTGCAAAGGATTTTAAATATAATCGCTTAAAACTCGATTTCAGAATTTGTCATATTGAACCCCTAAGGGGTTATGTCGATATTTTATCCCCTATTTCTTTTTATAATCGAAAAAATCTGCCAAAAGACTAGACGCAACTTTATTATTTTTTGAGTAAAAGTCCAGAACAATGGCGACCTAAACCGCACCGTTTAGGTCGCCGTTGTTTCGTTGGGCGACCTAAACGGTGCGGTTTAGGTCGCTATGTGACTGACAACCTGAAAAATAACGTTCCAAATAGCCAGAAAACATACGGTGTATATCGTACCGTACCGTTGAATTATTTTTTTACAAACTTTGTGGATTGAAGGTTTTTACAAAAAAGAACATGTTCTTTCTATTTCAAAGAACTTTGTACTTTTGAACTTTGTACTTTGTGTACTATTCAAAGCAAAATAAAGGTAACTTTCACGTTACTTTTTCCTACAGAAATATCTTTTCAAAACTGTTGAAAGTTAACGGGTAGGAAATGTGAATGTTCTGGGATCGGGTCAAAATCCCGTGTTCCAAAATCCCGTTTCCCTAAAATCCCGTGTTTTTCCAAATCCCGTGTTCCAAAAACCCGTTTTCTCAAAATCCCGTGTTCCAAAATCCCGTTTTCTCTCTAAAATTTAAAAATCCCGTTTTTTTACTCGACTAAAGCATAAACAAAATAATAATTCAAAATTTTTTAAATTTTTTAAATTTTTTTTTTTTTAAATTTTTTTTTTTTTAAATTTTTTTTTTTTAAATTTTTTTTTTTTTAAATTATATTTTTTTTTACTACTGAGATATTCATTTCAAAATACAGGTAAGCCTCCTACAACGCGGTACCTTTCCAACGCGGTCCAAGTAATGCGTAAATTTTTCTACAACGTGGTACTTCTATAACGCGGTCTCACAACAACGCGGTTCAGATAATTTGTAAATCTTCCTTCAACTCTTTTTTTGTGACACTTGAAAACCCGACAACCGTGTCTGCTCAGGTATGCAATCAAGGATAGCTGATGTAGCTAGACATTTTAATCTTAATGAATCGTGAATACAAACTATTAAGCAAGCGTCAACCAACATTTGAATTTTACTTTATTATTTTTTAATAATAAAGTATTGTGATCAACCTAAAATTTCAAAAAAATTAGATACCCTGAAATTTTGTATTTACACGTTTTAGGACCAGTAAACAAGAAAAAAGCAAAAAAAAAAATGCCCGTCTGTCCGCCGTAGACGCCGTAGTTTGAAGGCGCGTAGCTCCCAAACCCGTTGAGATATTAAGTTAAAATTTTTACGGTGGTTAGATTGGGTGAACCCCTACGGATGATATCTTTTAAGGGAGTGGGGGTGTGAGGGGGAGTGTGGGTGTGAGGGGGAGTGGGGGTGTGAGGGGGTATGAGGGAGGAGCGTTTTAGATGAAAAATTTGGTTTCTAGATCTCAGGAACTACTTTTGCTAGAAGGCTGAAACTTGGAAGTGGGGTGGAGGGTGTGGGAGTGGGGGGAAATCAATGAGTCCGAAACGCTTGGAAGCCGGTATTGGAACATTGCAAAATCCATATCTCCTGAACGATTAATGTCAGAAGGTTGAAACTTTGTGGTTGTCTTTAGGAATACTTCAAGATTAGACCACGGCTAAAATTTTTAAGGGGGGTGGTGGGGTGTGGGGATGGCGGGTGAAAAATTTTGGATTACAATATCTTCAGAACCAATTACACCAGGAGGATACAATTTGGTTTCTGTATATGGGATCACAAGTTGAGTCTACTGAATGTAAAATTTTTGATGGGGGAGGTGGAGCACGAAAGTGGGAGGGTAGCATTTTTTCAAAAAATTCAATTTTTATATCTCGAGAACCGTACCAGATATGAACTTGAAAATTTTACAGGAGTTGGAATCAGTAGACTTCTAGTAGGGGAAAAAATGTTGAGGGTGTGGGTGTTGGGGGTGATGGTGAAAGGGGGTTGAAAGGAAAACATTTTGATTTTTATTTCTCGTAAACTAAATTGAATAGAACACTAAATATTTACGACTATATAGAACTAATGTAGAGACACCCTAGAACAATTTTTGACAAGGGTAGCCAGTTTTTTATAAGACTGTGTTAGACTGGGTCCGAAGGAGCTGTCTCGTCATCTGATGGCTGAGATGCGGTGTAGTTACTATGCGACTAACAACCTAAAAAATAAAGTTCCAAATGGCCTCCTGGTTATTTCTTAGGTTGTCAGTCGCATAGTAACATACACCGCATCTCATCATTAAACACGTTTTGGACTTCTACCCATAAAATAATAAATTTGCGCCCAGACTGTTGGCAGATTTTTTTTATTTAGCTAAGTATTTTTTTATCAATAGAATAATTCATAGTAGTAAAAGCGAATTCGATTACATTAAACCTAAGAGATTTTCGGAATCAGTGAAAACTTGAACAATACCAGGGGGCTTAATTGAGAAAAATACTTAAATCGGTTTTTCCCCGACTACGGTTAAAGCTTATAGAAGTAAAAGTGAATTCCAAATCTCAATATACCTTAGAAATATATCAGAATTCGTGAATATGGACACAACCACTTCATACCCCCTTAGGGGTTGGATATCGAAAAATTTTGAAGATCGTTACTAGGCACTTATATAAATAGTCCGCAGAAGTAAAATTGCTTTGATAGCTCGACATGTCTAAAAGTTTTAACAAAATTCGTGAAAATGTGGATTCACGGATATTTTTTTTACTCAACCTCCGAACGCCAATAAAAATCTAAACTTTTTTTTTGCTTTATTTACTCTAATAGCACATCTACATATACGTACTAAGTTTCAACTTTCTAGCATAAGCCGTTTCTGAGATATAAAAAACCACCCCTCTCTCCCTTACCTTGCTACCCCTATCAACAATTTTATTTTTCTAGGATGTCTCTATAGTGGCACTATATAATCCTAAATTTTTGGCTTTCTATTCATTACGGTTTTCGAGAAATAAAAATCAAATGTTTTCCTTTCACCCCCAAATTTTCCCGACCCCAACTCCTGTAAAATTTTCGAGATCATCTGATACGGTTTCTGAGATATAAAAATTACATTTTCTGAAAAATTGCTGTCCCCCCATTTTCGTGTTCCACCTCCCTCTCAAAAAATTTACTTTCAATAGACTCCTCTTGTGATTCCATATACAGAAAGTAAATTTTATCTTCCAGGTGTAATTGGTTCGGAAGATATTGTAATCCAAAGTTTTTCACCCCCCACGCCCACATCCCACCACCCCTCTTAAAAATTTTAACCCTTGTCTTATCTTGAAGTATCTCTAAGGGCAACAACAAAGTTTCAATCTTCTGATATCAATTGTTCAGGACATATCGATTTTAGAATGTTTCAATCCCGGCTTTCAAGCGTTTTGGACTCTTTGTTTTCCCCTCACTTCCACACCACTCAACCCATATCGATAATTTTTTTGCAAATGAGTCCACTATCATAGTACTACATAAGTTCCAAGTTTCAGCTTCCTAGCATAAGTGGTTCCTGAGATCTGGATACCAACATTTTTCGTCTAAAACGCTCCCCCCTCATCCCCCCTTACACCCCCACCCTCCCAAAACCACCAGTTGTAGGTGTTTACCCAATCTACCCATCATAAAAATTTCAACTCAATACCTCAACGGGTTTGGGAGCTACGCGCCTTCAAACGATTTTGCGTACGGCGTACGGCATATACAGCGGACAACCGGACTTTTTTTTTTTTTGCTTTTTTGGTGTTTACTAGTCCTAAAACGTGTAAATAAAAATTTTCAGGGTAGCAAATTTTTTTTTAAATTTCAGGTCGATAACAACACTTTATTATTAAAAAATAATAAAGTAAAAGAGTTAAGACATCTTTTACCTTGCCAAGTTCGTACACGAAATTTAAACTTTGAATGGGCTTAGATTTATGAACTTAGATTGTTAGACAAAATACACACCTTACAGGTCTGTCAGATCAACACGATCTTCTTCGGTTTCCTTATCAAATTCAAATCCACTTTTTATTTGTAACTGCCGTATATGAGTTTTTGCGCAAGGGTCACCATATGAAAATATGGGACGCATGACGGACTTATAAATAACCAGCTTATTTTGGTTTCCTTATCTGCAGTCGAGAAGATTTATTCTCAGGTTTCTCATGGTTTCCCTACCCTTTCTATATTCTTTGGATTTGTAGCTAAGAATTCAGGTTTAGGTTCTTCATTTTTAGGTAGTTCGCTTGTACCGTTTCCTGTCTTTAATTGGGCGGATTGGTCCTAGTTTTGTTCGATCACGTTCGTCTTGCATAGTCCCCTGAACTCCAACCTCGGGTTCGACGTGCCTTGATGATTCATTCCTTTCATTCTTTGCTTTTGACGCCAAGGGTTCTGGTTTAGGTTCTTCCCTTTCACGGGGCTCATCTATGCCGCTTCTCCTCTTGAGTTCATCAGAGGGTCTAGATGTCTAGTTCTTTAACTAGCACATTCCAGTGAATAAAAATAGAGTTGAAGCAATGTACCCACAATCAGCGCCCTGTTTGTAGTTCACGGCTCCAAGCACAGAAGAGTCACTAAAAACGTTTACAATTCGACTCGTTCATTTGTACGATCGTTTTAGTTAGCCAAATCGTTTTCGCAATCGATTCGAAACGATACCGTTCAACTATACAATAAAAATTTCAATCAGCTAAATCTTACTTTGCCTGCCATTAATTTGAATCAATTCCAAACTAAATCTGTACCACGCGTTCCAAGATCCGTGTAATAAAGATCGCGGCGTACAACGAACCGATCGTGTGCGCTGCCCTTAATTTGCCTTATGGTCAATTTAATCAAGCCGAGACATTGAAATCGAGCAAAGAACCTTGACCGATATCAATAAAATATCTTTAAGATTCTACTATATAGACGTACTGGCAATTGGACAAGATCATTGCTATACAAATATCAGACGTATGAGATCTTGACAATTGCGAACAATGAACTAGAAGAAACGTTGCATCTTTTTTTTAGAGGCCGTAAAAATGTCTACCCGGTCTGCCTAGTCGCCGCTACAATTCCCGTTGGACGACGTCTTTTCTAAAGATCAGAAAATTTCACCGGCTTTCTTAGTACATGGCTTGGAAGATGGAATGTGACTTGATCGGCTCGTGAGACATGTGACGCCGGTGTCACGTCACAGTTCGGAATCTTAAGAAGCAACCAAGATTTTTCGGTATGATTTGTCGTTTGACCAGACTAGAGATCGTCTGTAGATGATGCGCCAGTTACAGAGAACAGATCTTCACTCATTTCTAGAATACAATGCGGTTCTATCGAAATTTAATAGCCTTGAAGTGGATCTTGATGGCTTTCTTCAAATTGGTTGGATTTTTTTCAGCCGGCTTTTTTTGAATCGTGTCTAATGCGATAAAGAGAAAATTATTATTACCAGGAAGTTCTAGGCTAAGCTTAATTGATTATTGAACAGTAATGGCATATAAATGGATTTACAGTGGGTACTTTTTGCGCAGAAACGGCTTGAAAGACTCCGTTTTATAGAACATCACGATCAGTTACAATACGTAGGTAATGAACATTTGGACATGCCGCTCATTGGTAATTACCACCTCAGTCCGTCTTCAAACTAAACACTTTTGTGCTGTAAAAGGAATGAATAGAGAAGTAATGTGGCGCTTCGCCCTAATAAAAACAAGTCAAATAGAAAGATGAAAGCCGCAGGAAATGCCACATCCAGAATCCGCTTTTTGCTAGCAAGTTCAAAGTTAGAACTTCAAAATAGTGAAGCAATTTGCAAAAAAAATGTATTAGGTACCTTCACTTTCCAAGCCAATTTAACTTCTTAGCGAGGTTACACCTTGGCTAGGACCTTTGCTTCTCCTGAAGTAAACGAACAATTACTGTGAAAGAGGCTTGTTGCTTCCCTAAGCCGATTCGATTTGTAAGATGAAGGGGTACAAGAGTAGGAGTGAAACATTGTGTCTGATCTCAGAAAACATTCATCGTCAAGAAAAGCCTAACTTTATGAAAAAAAACTCATAGTGTTTTAGTGTGGATTACCAAAATTTGCAGAATTTGGGAAGACGAAACACCAGAGCACATCCTCTGTGAATGTGAGCAATTAGCTCACAAAAGACTTCGTCATTTCGGTCAGGGTTTCACGGAACCATCGGAATTACTAACCATTCCTCTTCGTAAAATCCTTACTGAAACGTGAAAAGAAGCTTAAATCTGTCTTTACGCTCAGTGGAATTGTGCATATCCGCAAACGAAGATCCTGTAAATGGCCAGGCGAGACAAATAGTATCGATGGATGAACTACGTACTATTGCAGAGGGGAAATGATGCTCTTGAATAATGACCGCTCGACATTGTGTTTTAAAATTGTTGAACTTAAAATTAAACTTATTAACTTTTCTAAATCGATTTCTTATACTGGTTTGTACGTTATTCTTTCTTAAATTCCTGTTTTTGTTGAAATATTTTATGAGTAATTTTTTGAACTTGGTGAACTTAAACTTATTAACTTATCTAATTCAATTACTTGTACTGGATTATACTTTCTTTTTTCTTAAACTCTTGTCTTTGTTGGAATATTTTGTGACAGATATGTTATTTCCGTGCTTCTCCCGTCTATTAATGCAATTTCTTGTGATGCTCGAAGCTCTGCAGTTTAATGGCTAGTTGTTGTAATAATCAAGGCGAGATGAGTTCCCCATGCGACCCCTCAGCACCCAGCAGCGTTCTGTCTACACCAAACTGTGTCCTCAAATCTGCATTTAATAATAATATTTCAACAAATTTTAATATCTGTGATATAAACGCTCGTAGTCTGCTACCTACGCTCAATATGCTTAAAACCATTGTTCACAATGTTAATATTGGCGCAATTATGATAACTGAGAGTTGGTTAAATGCTGATACTGATTCTGAAATAGTTAAGATTCCTGGATTTAAATTATATCGAAATTATAGAACTAAAAACAACCAAGCTGGTCGAGTTATACGTGGAGGTGGAGTTGCCATCTATGTAAGGCATGGCTTAGCTGTTAATATTCTGGAAAAATCTGTGGCCAATGATGAAATTGAATATCTCTTTGTTGAAGTTAGAACTGGCAAAGCTAGGATTCTACTTGGGTGTGTATATTTTCCCCATCCCTTGGCTGCTGGTCTTATCAGTCTGAGGAGAACTTTCAATAATCTAGTTTCAAAATATCAGGATATAATTATAGGTGGTGATTTCAATATAAATATTCTTAACAACAAGGATCCCATAGTTAGAGTTTTTTCTCGATTGATGTTGTTCCCGTGAATTTGTTAACAAAACGGTGCCCACTAGATACAGTGAGACTTGCTCCTCCCTACTTGATCTCTTTATCACAGCCGCGAGTTGTACAAATGAAGTTGGAGGGTTGGGGCAATTATCTCTTCCAGGTATATCAGACCACGACTTGATCTACCTATCATTTAAATTTCGTACTAATATTCCTATGTGTAATCCAATATCTTTTCGTGACTATAGAAATTGCAACGTTGACTTTCTCTTAGCTAGTGCTTTGGAGTTGCCGTGGACAACATTTTTTCCTTATCTGATGTTAATGAGCAGGTAGCTTATTTTAACAGTATTCTATTTAATTTGTTTGATATTCACATTCCGGAGCGCTCTATAACTCCTAGATCGAACTTTATTCCTTACCATAGTCCTCAAATAGACATGTTATCATCTCAGAGAGACCAAGCACATGAGGAATGGAAACGAGTCAAAACCCATGAATCTAGACTTCGATTTACCAAGCTGCGAAATAGAGTTAGTCTCTTATGCAGAAAGGCGCACAAAAGCTATGTTGAGGTAACGCTGAATCCTAGTCTTCCTTCGAAAACTTTTTGGTCAAATGCTGCTAAACTTGGGCTAAAAAACCGCTCTATTGAAAGTGATTTGCCTAGTCTTGATATCAATGAGCTTAACAAAATTTTCTCCGCTAGTGGTAGTATCCCGCCTGATAGGAGTTGTCCGTCAAGGTTTCCTTACACCAGACCGGTTACGTCAACTAATTTCGTTTTCGAAATGTTACTCAAGAGGAGGTTCTCACGGCTATATATTGTATAAAATCTGATGTCATTGGACCTGATCTGGTTCCATTGAAATTTGTTTGACTACTTCTGCCTGTTGTCCTTCCTTACATAACTTATTTGTTCAATTCTATCTTAACTACGTCAAGGTATCGTTCTGCTTGGAAAGTTGCAAAAATTGTTCCAGTTCCCAAAAATTCTAATCCTGATATAAACAATCTTCGACCAATTAGTTTGTTATCAAGTCTGTCCAAGGCGTTTGAGCATATTATGCACTCCCAACTAAGCAGTTTTCTTAACGACAATAACCTTCTTTATAAATACCAATCAGGTTTCCGACCAAAACATAGTACGAACTCTGCCCTACTAGAGATTTCTGATTGTATTTACCGCAACATTGATGAAAAGTTGGTTACTATACTTCTATTACTTGACTTCACTAAAGCATTTGATTCCATTGATAATAATTTACTATGTGAAAAGTTGGAGTATAATTTTAATATGGAGAAATGTGCAGTAAACCTCATCAGACACTACTTGACTGGTAGATCTCAATTTGTTTCCTTAAACGGTGCCAAATCGGATCCTCTCTCTAACTCCTGTGGAGTCCCGCAAGGATCTATTCTGGGGCCGCTACTTTTTTGTCTTTTTATAAACGACCTACCACTATGTTTAAACGAAGCAAATTGTCGCTTGTATGCGGATGATGCACAGATCTTTCTAGGCTGTCCAGTTTCGGAATTGTCGGCAAGATGAATGACGAGTTGGATGCTGTAAGTTACTGGTCAAGTATGAATGGACTGAGGCTAAATGGTCGAAAAACTCAAGCAATTGTTATTTATTCGCGAAATGTTGATACCAAATATCTGCCCGAGTTGCGACTCAATAATGAAACTATTGCGTATCTGGATATTATTAAAAATCTTGGAGTGGTATTCAACAAATGCTTTAATTGGTCTGACCATATTAACCAAATTGCTAAGCGAGTGCATCCTGTTTTACGCAAATTGTGGAGGCTAACAGTGGCTACGTCGTCTGAAACCAAGAAGAAACTAATAAGATCTTTGATCCTTCCACATTTTCTTTACTGTAGTGCAGCTTACTCATCTATGAGCATTGGGGAAGAAAACCAAGTTAAAGTTATCTTCAACTCATGCACTAGATTTGTTTGCGACAAGAGAAGGTATGAAAGTGTGAGTGCGGTTAGGAAGTGTATCCTTTTGGGAAGGCATGCACGAGTGTTTTAGAAAGTATTCCTCCGAATATCAAATTGTATTTTTCTTTCACATTTGTAAGTTCAAATAGTATTTCCGTTCACATTTGTAAGTTTTCTGACAAATTGTTTATTATCTTGTTTCTGTACATTTGTTTTCTAATTCATGCACAATTATTCTCTTTACTATTCTTGTTCAACTTAAATTCTGTTATCTTTTTGTAAATCAAGTTGTAGAGACTAACCGTCTCATTGGTTGCAATATTTGGGTTTAATAAATGAAATGAAATGAAAGATTTATTGAAAGTGCAGGGATTGAAGAGGAATCACAGATAATCCAGGGTGATGTCAACCCCACTGAGGCTTCAGTGACAGAGGTAACCAGACCAACCCCATTTCGTAATCTATCTATCTATCTAGTGTGGGTTCGCCAGAAGTGAACAAAAATCGAATAACGCAAAAATCCAGAGGAAAGATTCTGGCGACCGAATTCGAAACAATCAATAATTAGCCGGTTGTGACTTTGTTAAAAGCAAGTGAAACTTCGGTACAGTTTTCTATTCACTAACTTTTGATCTAATTCTTCGAAATCGATTTCATCTGCGACCCAAAATCGATTCTCTATCTGTACGTAATGCCCATTCATTTGCGAATCCTTAAAAAGATTGTGAAATGATTCGTTTAACATTATCAATTATTTACATTCGCTTTTTTGAAGGTTAGATGAATCATTTTATAATCGTAATAAAGATTAATAAATGATTGTGCATTACAGATTGTGCAGCTATAGAGTCAATTTTGAATCGTAGAAGTGATTCCGCTTTATGATAAGTTAATTCTCTTTGGTGATTTACTTTCGAATCATTTACTAATATAATTGTTTGCAGAAAGAGCTCGAAATGGTATGCAATGGAGTCTTTTTCATATCTTCTGAACGGTTCGTGCCACAAACTTGGTTCTTACTCTCGCGAACCAATTACGTAAGACAGAGAAAAATGTTAATATTCCCGGTTATACACTTCTATAATTATGAAGTAGTAGCGTAAATATGATATTTTTGAACGGGGAGGGAAGTAGAGCACAGCAGTAGGGAGATAGCAATTTTTCTCGGAAATCATGTCTCAAAAACTGTTTGAAATTAGATTCTGGAACTTAGCAGCAAATTAGGGGAAGAAGGTACCAGTGAGCGTTCATTTCATTCCGTAGTAAATTCACGGTGACGTCATGAAAACAAATTTTCGAACACGGGAGGTTGGAAGCAATGAAGAATTTGATTCCACGGGTAGTAGAAAAAATTCTTGGCTGCAGCAGAGAAGCTTTCAGCAAACTTAGAAGCGAGATCTGATAAGAGTTACCAGAGTAGGATTGGAATTGAATTCTGAACAAAGTTTGGAATTGAATTTATATGAAGATCACAGGGGAAAAACGCGGTAAATCACATTTTGGCAATTTTACAGGAGAGCAAATGTAAACTTCATGGGTAATTTTTAATACGCAATAACTATGGACTAGACAGATTTTTCCCCTGTTTATGTTTGCTAGAGTATAGTTTATGATATTAGCCAACAGTTGGCATCAAAATCTCAAAAACGAAAAAAATGGACTTATCGTGTTTTTTCCCTGTGGTCTTTATACATATGTGATGGGTATGTGTGGTAAATAGTTGGGTATTTTATTTGGTTTTTAGATCTCACGAACCACTTACGCTCGGGGGCTGAGACTTGGAACTTATGTAGAACTATGATACTGGACCCATTTGGAAAAATATTGGCGAGAAGGGCTAAGGGGCGTGGGAGTGGAGGGCAATGTGTCTGAAGCGCTTGACATTTTGGGTTGAAACATTCTAACATACAAATCTCCTGAACGGTTGATGTCAGAAGATAGAAACTCTGTAGTTGTCTTAAGAGATAATTGGAGATTAGACAAAGACCAACATTTTTGATTCGGGTAGTGGGGTGAAGGGGTGGTTCTAAAAACATTTGGATTAGAATCACTTCCGAACCAATTATACCAGGAAGATAAAATTTGATTAGCTAATGGGAGCGGTGCAATAAATACCCACTAAATTTGTAAAAAGCATAATAATAGCAAATTTTTGATATTTACCAATTGCTTCCCCTTGTCGAATTATCACGCCACGCCACTGGAAGGTACGTGACTTGATAGTGGAAAGTAATATTTTCTGATTTTAATATCTCACGAGATGGCAAAGCTAAAAGTTGGTATTTACATAGGGTTAATATAGTATGGTATGTTCTAAAAATTGTTGTTTTAGGGAACGGGGATCGAGGTGTTTTCTCTATCTCAAGGAACGGCTGATGCTACAAAGTTGAAAGTTGGGAGTTATATTGATAGATATGCTAGTAAATAATTTGAACAAGAAAAAAATTAATATTGCTTTTTCGGCCGGAAGTGGACCGAAAAAATGTTTGGCGAAAAGGAGGTGGATATATTTCTATGAATTACATTTTATCTTTTAGGTCTGATGAGATATCGAACTGATTTTTGCTTCTACGAGCTGTTCAATTTTACTCTTTTTTAATTTCCATTGTTATTTGAAGAACCACTAATGAAACAACCAGTGTTACATTTCAACTTTGTCCGCGTCCCGGACTTTGACCCGAAATCGTAATTGGTGGAATGAAAGTGGCGTAAGAACTACTGTCACTCCCCAATTTTAAGCGCTTCCCGCATCCCCAAGTTGCGTTCAGACTAATGGCACATTTTTAAGATACTACGAGCGCAACTGTCGTTCTAGCCCGGAAGTTCTTGAGAGATTATCCGAATGTGATCATAATAAAGCAGCGATGGATCTAACAACCCATTAAGAGATTATCCATAACAAGAAAGGTGTTTTAAATGGTACAACCTATCACACGAATAAAACGAGTTCTTCCAAGGTTCCTCCAATCATATTTCTTGAATTACTTACAATCTTTTCAATCTGAGTCTTCTCTAGAAGGGTTTCAATATTGGTTTTTCCAGGGATAGTTTACTAGCCAATCGCCGCACCAAGTCGAAGGAAGTGCCACCTATGTTGTTTCTTGTAAGTATATCATACCAAATACCTGAGCGTCATTTTTTTCCTCCTAGGGATGGGACATTCACTAGTGAACTACTCTAAAAGAACATTTCTTTGAAGTGAGGAAGTATGTTAAGTAACTAAGGGCCATTATTACGATCTTCAGTTAAACTCTAACTGGAAGTTTTGTATGAAAATCTGTCAGTTAAAGTTCCAGTTAGAACGTAACTGAACATCGTAGGCACGGGACTCAGTCATTTTGGTGAACTGCAGTTCAATTCGAAAAGTGAATAAAAAAAATTCAAACGAATGAAGGGAGAACGAAAACTAACAGAGTGAACTGTACGAAAACGGTGAGAAGAGAGACAGACAGTCAACAAATCTTCGCGTTTCGTCCGTCTCTATGCTACTGAGTAACACACATAGCGAAGACACAACTGAATTCTTCACAAAGTAACAGCTCTCGTCTCTCAGTTATTTATCTTATATTTTATTCATATTCATTTCATATGCGTGTGATATTTCGCATTGCGTGAATACATATAATATAGAATATATACGCGGTTCGAGAAGAATACCATGACATTCCATTATAGAGAGAGTAGTATGTATACATCGCATTACTTCATATTTCATAACACGCAAGCAGAACTGAACTGATTGACTAGTGAACGATTCTTAAAAGAAACCAACCCGCGCACACCAGCACAATTGACCGACTGACCGACTAGTGAATGATTACTGAACGGTTCGTTATAGAAGAGAATAAAGTGAACAGTTCAATTGAAGGATTAGTGAGAGTGAGTGACTAGTGACAACTGAACGGCTAGTTAGAGAAGAGAAAATATGAAATGGACAGTTCAATTGAGGTACCTCAGTAAAATAAGTTTTTAAAGTGAATGACTAGTTGTGAAGTACTTCCTTCACTAAATCCATTTTATGGTATATGCTAGTTTCAAAATCCCTTCCTTTTAGAGTACTGTAAAACTCGTTATAATAACTTTTCAAAGTCAGTTTGCATAAAGATACGTTTCTTTATTTTATCGTAAGATTAGGGCGATATGACTGATGAAGGTAATTTGAAAGATACAGTCGACTCTCAAGCTGTAAGACGTTTCCAAACCGAGCCGATTGGAGAATGAGCATTATGTATGGTTCCAACTGGTTGGTGACAATTCGAAAATAACCCAAGTGACATCATAACTGGTTCTGATAACGTGCTATACCCGAAAAGACCGCAATGACGCGGAATTAACTAACTAAAGATCTGACCTGTTCATAAATTTTCATATAAATTTAAAAGTAATTTACGAAAATTAATTACATACCTCAATGAATTCGAACAAGGAGATACTGCAAGAACGAAAAAGCCCGTCGTAACTAACCTGAAAACTAGCCCTGATCTCTCTCACTATCTCACAAATACCAGCTTCATTCTCAAACGTTTTATGTAATTTATTCAATTAGCTCTTATCGTTAATTAAAAATAAATAGTTATTCCTCCTAGGGTATCCTTCGAGATTCCATCGATAGACTCATAGAATTCCACTTTCCGATAGCATCGTATCCTGGCAGACTCTCGGCCACATATCGAGATCTACTTAGGATGAGCGTTGAGCATATGTGGAGCAGATGTGGGCTATAGCTCTGCAGGTCAGACCATCCAATAAATCCACTATCGCATTTTTGACCCGTTCTGCAGCAGGCCAACGGAGTCCATTATAGTGTTCAGGCCGACTGCACGAATAATTATTTTGGTCACGACTTCCACCCTTACCGGCAAAAATGGCAAAATCTAAGGGAAATTGCAAGAGAAAAATGCGAAAACATGTTCTGGTCGGACAGAAGTGTCCAAAACTGGGGCGTCTATGGCGATATAAAGCTGTTTCCAACGAAAAAAAAAAATATCGCCTGGATATTATTTTCGGTTCAGTTAGTACAGTACTCAATGCTTTGATCACACTATCCTATAGAATGGGTTTTTTCTGGCGAGGAGGAGGACATTTTCATGAATACAAGTAGCCGCAGAACTCTTATGCAACAACCACATTTCAGGTGACTTATTAAAATTTAAACACAAGTTCAGTCAGTTCAATATTCTCATGGAGGAAGGTGGCAATTATACAATAGAGTCAAGCTGCGTTGAGTCTGGGTCACCAAACCCAGGCGTACACTTCTTAAGCCGAGCTTAGTGGAGTGATAGTCACCGAGCCTTGACATCTTAATAATGAGCCAAGACTAGTTGAGTATTGGCAGAAATAAGGTAACAAGGGAAAGTATACAACAACGAACTTGAAGAAGTTGCCGAATTTTACGATTTCAGTGATTGAATCATGATATCAAGTTGGTTACGTTGACAAGATCGTTCATTCCCATGAATTTTACTTTATTATTTTTTAATAATAAAGTATTGTTATCGACCTGAAATTTCAAAAAAATTTGCTACCCTGAAATTTTGTATTTTCACGTTTTAGACTAGACCACAAAAAAGCAAAAAAAAAAATGTCCGTCTGTCCGCCGTAGACGCCGTACGCCGTACGCACAACCGTTTGAAGGTGCGTAGCTCACAAACCCCTTGAGATATTTAGTTGAAATTGAGAGTAGAGTGTGTGAACGCCTACGAGTGGTACCTTTTGGAGGGTTGGCGGTGTAAGGGGGTAGGAGGGGGGAGCGTTTTAGATGAAAAATTTTGGTTTCTAGATCTCAGAAACCGCTTATGCCAGGAGGCTGAAAGTTGGAACTTATGAAGTACTATGATAGTGGATCCATTTGCAAAAAAATGGTCGATAGGGGTTGAGAGCTGTGCGAGTGGGGGGGAGAACAATGCGTCCAGAACACTTGAAAGCTGCGATTGATACATTCTAAAATCCATATTTCCAGAACCATTGATGTCAGATGGCTGAAATTTTGAAGTTGTATTAAGGGATAGTAGGAGATTAGAAAGGGGTTAAAATTGTTAAGGAGAGTAGTGAGGTTTGGGGGTGGGGGGTGAAAAAATTTGAAGTACAATATCTTCCGACTTAATTGTGCTAGGAAGATAAAATTTGGTGGGGGAAGGTGAAACGCTGAAGGTGGGGACAGCCATTTTTCAAAAAAATTAATTTTTATATCTCATGAATCGTATCAGATATGATCTTGAAATTTTTATAACAGTTAGGACCGGTAGACTTCTAGCAGGGGAAAAAAATTTTTTGAGGGTGTGGGTGTAGGGTGTAATAGTGGGAGGGGGTGGAAACGAAAAAATTCTGATTTTAATTTCTCGAAAGCCGCAAATGATATAAAGCTAAAAATTGATAACTGTATAGAGGTGCTATAGAGATAGGGGTAGCAAGGTACGGGGGTGGGGGTGGTTTTTCATATCTCAGAAACGGCTTCTGCTAGAATGTCGAAACTTAGTATGTATATGTAGAAGTAATACTGGAGTAATTAAAGCAAAAAAAAAGTTCAAAATTTTATTGATGTTCAGAGGTGAAGTAAAACAGATGTCCGTGAAAAGGGGGTTTTCCAACATTTTCATGAATTTCGTTATATCTGTTAGACATGTCGAGTTATCAAATTGATTTTACTTCTTTGGGCTCTTTAAATAAGCACCTAGAAACGTTTTTTCAACTTTTTCGATATCCAACCCCTAAGGGGGTGTAATGTGGTTGTGTAAATTTTCACGAATTCTGTTACATTTCTTAAGACTCATTAGACGATATATCGAATATCGAATTCACTTTCACTCGTAAAGTTTTTAAATATAATATAAAGAGGAAAGCCCGATTTCTTCGATATTAAACCACCTGGGGGTGTAAGGTATTTTGCAAGTTTTCACGAATTTCGAAAGTCTTTTACGTTTAATAAGATCGTATTCGCTTTTACTTCTATTGAATCTTCTATTGGAAAAAATACGTAAATAAATAAAAAAAAAATCAGAATAATCAGGAGGCTATTTGGAACGTTATTTTTTAGGTTGTCAGTCGCATACCCTACACCGCATCTCAGTATTAAACATATTTCGGACTTCTACCCAAAAAATAATAAAGTTGCGCCCAGACTGTTGGCAGATTTTTTTATCAAATGTGTTGATTCATATTTAACTCATCGTATCCAAAATGTATTTTTTCGTGGAGCTCCTTCCTCGAATGTTCGCAATGCTTTGGGTGTGCCGCAGGATAGACTCTTTAATTCACTTTTATTTATTTTATTTATTAACGACGTGAGTTCGAAATGTTGTTCACTGTGGTCTTGGACACCGTACTATGACATCCATAAGGAAGGAATCGAGTCAGTCAAAAGGAGATTGCTGAGACGGTCTTGAAGGTCTTCCTTGGTCAGCCCTTTACGTCTCCCTTCTTACTACCAACGTCTGCAGCTCCTAGCATTGCATTCTCTTAAAGACAGACTAAATGATCTAATTTCTTCATTCGCTGTCAGGCTAATATTGGGCGAAGTAGACTCTTCAGACCTAATGTTTGTTTACTTTTTTTGAAACGTATGAGCACAAAATCAGAAATGTTCATTAATCTATTTTCAAGTAAATGGCGCTGCAAGCAAAAATTATTTTCCTATCACCGAATTCAGCTGCTAGTACACTGTCATACCCGGCCCGATTCCTGATCTTCCTTCCCATTCCTAAAACTGATTAAGTTCGGTATCACCTTTCTTCTCCACAATTTCTTCAAACTCTCCTCTCCTTCGCACCAAGAAACACGGAAAAATATTTGATAGAACAATACCGCGGCCAATTGGGCTCAGTTTATTCTTGAAAAATTTTCCAAAAAACAGCCATCAGCTGTAGGCGCCGTGCCGTGGTGCAGTGGGATCACAACGGACCCATCTAGCGGTCTATGTGTTAGATATCTATGTCAATAGCTACCCACCTAACCTAACCTAACCTAACCTAACATCACCGAATTCGCAGATTTGTCTTGAAGATTCGTGGCGCATTGGTCTCAATACGTGCATTTTTTTCCATACAGCATCTCAAAGAATCTCGCAGACAAACTGACATACCATCCATATATTTGCGAGATACCTGCAGATTTGACCAACTGAGTAGTCCTTCAAGAAATTCTGACATTTGTGAAGTGGCAAAGATCAAATTGCGCCCCGAATCTCGAAAACAAATTTGCGAATGTCGGGATAGGAAAATACATTTCAGTGCAAGCCAACTATTATTTCCTAGACTGCATATGTTGTGACCTTCACTCATATATATTTCAAAATAAGAAAAACAAAAATAATACTGTTTATTAGAAATAAAAACAATAGATCCGGGTCTGGAATAGTACCACTTCGTTTTCAAACGGCGGAGTTGTAGGAGGATATGTTCCCAACCAGAACTACTGACAGATTTCGATCATCAGGTAAAGTGAACACTAATATAAAACCTTGATATTTACTTCACTAAGTAATAAATTGAATGAAATTTGTTCATTTCTCTATTAAGGCGATCGAAGGTGGAAATTAGATTGACTGCATTTACATTGATTTCAGTAAGACCTTCGATAAATTGAATGATTCTATCTTGGCTACAATTACATGGTTTTCAAACATGACTGAAAAATCAAGTAAATGTAGCTTAAAAGCCAGGATGGAATGATTGAATTTATCCAATCAATAAACATTGATTGTATCGATTCGTCAATCCCACTCAAATTTTATTAATTCAAACAGATAATCTGATATAATTAAGATCATCTGATATAATTAATACTTCTGGAGTACCTTAAGGCAGCCATCTGAACCCATTGTCTTTTATTTCCTTTATTAACACATTAACTGCAACACCTTTTCAAAATACATATTGCTAATGTGGGTAATTGTTCACTGTGGCTTACTGCGTTTCTTTTACGAGTGTACACTAAATTGTATGCATTCGAACATTAGTAAGTGTATCCTTCTATCATTTTCTAGAAAGAACGCTCCTTTTAGTTTGGAAGGAAACCCATAGGACTGACAAAGTTCGAGATTTAGTCGTATATTTTGATGTCGAAGATTCTTTTATTGACAATTTATTGTATATTGTTGGTAGGTTTGATGCGAAGAAGGTGACAGACTAAATGTCCTTAGAGCAGTCTTTACTTTCAAGGTAATTCCAAATGAAATTAACCTTCACAAATGTTATAACCCGTTGCTTTTAATGTTCTTATTCAAAGGTTACAGCACTGACTGCTCTTGTTTTGTTTTTTTAATTCATATTGTCATTTATGTTGTCCAGAGATCTCGAGAACATTTGATGGTGTATGAAGAAGTAGTTAAAGAAAGTTCAATGTATCGTTCAAAACTTTTTGCAAATCTTGTTAACCGCTTCGATATTAAGCTCGATTCTTACATAGTGACAAAAGAAGATTTTGTGATAGAGAAATTTTTTCTGGTTTCGGTAAAAAGTTATGCTGAAGTAAGTAGAGTTTGGTTTTAAAGAATCCCTGCAAATCATTTTGCAGCACAACAGCATTTTCGAGAAATCTTCGTATCGTATGCACACAGTAGAGTTTTTGAGTCAGAAATAACCGAATTGACATCATCAATATTTAAAATAAACAAAATGGTCCCAAAATGGCTACCTTGCGGAACGCCAGAATTGAAAATAGTCCCGGAAAGAACTTCAGTTGTTGTAAGGTATGACCTAATTCGCTTTATGAATAAAGACAGCAAATCTAATACAGCTTAGGAGCGTCCCAACTAGACTTGTGTAGTTCGCGAACGAACTAGTTCAGAAGAGCGTTCCCAGAAGAGAAATGAACGAACTAGTTCGCAGTCGGTCCCGCTCCTAGTTCCCTTGTATTCATTCATTGCCGTTTGTAAGTCAGTGGTAGAATATACTTGTACGCGGATGACCGTTTTTTTTAGATTATCACATTGTACGTAAGGACCTCATCACTCTCATCATTGAACTTGAAGTTCGTTCTTTTAGTTCAATAAGTTCTTCTTCATTCTTTAGTTTTTTGTAGTTCGCGCCTGAACTCCCGCGAACTAGTGAACTAAAAGAACGAACTAGTTCGCGCCTGAACTCCCGCGCACTAGTGAACTAAAAGAACGAACTAGTTCGCGGGTGTTCGCGAACTAGAAATGATCGCTCCTTTCGTTGAACTAAAATGCAGAAGCCTAGTCCCAATCCACACCGGATCGATGCCGCTGCGGAAGATAACTGAACAGTGTAGAGCTTGCTACGTTATTCAATTTCGATATTAAACAGTTGTGGTTTTCCATGGAAATTGTAGCAGTTACCGAACGCAGTCACCAGACCTGTTGAACAAGGCTGGCCTAATCCTAGAAACGAGTATGGCCGATTCCTGCACCTTTGTTTGTGATAAAAGGTCTTGCTACTTACAACTCCAATGGAGCTAGATGTCCACTCGATCATGCCTGAGTAAAACCAATACTTACGGATTTATAGACAATCAAAAATGTTCGTAAATGGGCCAGACTCTAGAAGCACTAAGTTCCTTCTAGAACTGAAAAGCAGGGATCCCGCTAACAGATTATAACAGGCCACTGTAGGTTGAGCATCTAGGATGAAAACCCTAAGTTCTTTCATAAGTGATCAATGCTGCGAAGATGAGGAGTACGCACAACACTTTTTGTGTGAAAGCCCAGCTTTTGCTCGAACAGGACTGGCCACATTGGGTGCTAACTCATAAGAAGACAGACTCTCAAGGATCTTAACCTAACCAAGGTGTTAAGCTTCATCAAGAAGTCGAAACGGCTTGGGGAGACTGAAAGAACTCCTTAAATAGAGAACTGACTTGAGAAAAAGGAAGCAGCCGCGTAGTAATTATGCTTGCCTACTGGGAAGGCAGAAACTAAGGATCTCGATCCAACCAAGGCAAAATTCGAGGAAAATTTTGACCTCGCAGTTATGTTTCATTTACTTCATGAGAAGCAAAGGATTCACAGACCTAAGCCTATACAAGGTTTACACTTCGCTAAGAGGTTAAACTGGTTTGGGAAAGTGAAGGAACCTCGTTTATGCTTAATTCTGATGAAGGAGGAGCTCATAGGCAATCAAACCGGCTAGGCTTGGGGAAAGTGCATGAAACCTTTAAATTTTTTAATGAATCATTAGTGCGTCTGCTATATAAAGAGGAGCAGTGGCGAAAACGTCGAATTCTTTGATATTCCGAATTCTTATGTTTATGAGGAAGTTTTCCCCGTTTCCTGTCGAACCCATCACGAACTCGAAACTCAAATCGAATTGGTCTTTTCCTGGTACTCCCTTTCGTTCACGTGCTCCTGAAGACGAGATAGCCACATTCTCACTGTGAAAGATAATCTCTTTCCCTATCCCGCAATAGGACAATAATCAAAGACTGTTATAATTTTTACTATTATTGATCAGGGACCATAGCTTACGATATGTCAGCTCCATAAACAGGGATATTTACCATCTAATAATTTCGCCATAGTGTCACATTGAACAATTCATTTCGCGTTGCTGACAGAACATTTTCGGGAACGGAAACTCCCAGATAACAAGCCTATTCCGTTGGACGAACGAACATAGTGGCTCATGATGACATACCATAGAAACCTTATCAGATAATTTATGAAAATTGAAATCGTTTTAACTACTGACCTACTCGTCAACGGACAGATTTAAGCTGTACTTGCTATTCGAACAGAGTCTAGAGTTGCGCTCATTAGTATTCTATGAGGTTACACATTCGCTTTTATTTTTAAACGAACGAAGGAGCGACACTAGTGTTTCATTCAAAGTCTATGCGGTTTTATTATGGTGTCAAACGGTGTGTTTTATTACGGGGTACTAATTTAAGGTGTTGTCTTAAAGAAGTTGTGCCGGAAGAATTACCGAATTGGTGCAACAAATTCACTCATAATTGAATATCAGAACATGGGAAATCATTCCATTTTCTTCATTTAATAAGGTTATTCCGCTATTGCCGACATTAATTCGGACTTTGAAAGAAAAACTTCAAAATCTTAACAAGTGGGTATGTTGCGGACGAACTGATGCGATCCAATCAACCATTAAACACCAAGCTTGTAGAATAGCCGAGAAAAATTTGCTGAGAAAACATACTGCAGTCACGATCGGCTGCAAGCCAATCGTATAATACTCTAGATGAATACTGAACTCCGATTTATATTGTAGTTGGGGATAAAGTAGAATTACGTGTGTGCATGTTGTATGTCCTTTATTAAGGACTGCCATTAGATTGCTACCCAAAACTAAAAGACAATATTCAGTGTTTAATTTCATATCTTGAACTGGGTAAGTCATCGAAAAAAAAGTCCTTTTTGAAGGACTTTCACATGGGAGGTGCAGGAAGGACTCACTCGATTTCTTACATATTTATCCTTTTCCTTGGAACCATTTAAAAATGAACGTGTACAAAATTTCAAATTCGTAGCTTGAAGCGTTCAAAAGTTATCGAAAAATATTGTTGAACACGTGTCTTAAGGACATTTTGTATGGCAGCACCCAGAAGGAGTAAAAGGATTTCGCTGACTAGTAAACTCGAACTTTGTTCTTACTCAAAACTAATTTCTACAAAATTCCGAGTTCATAGCTAAAAGATTACTTGAGTTATAGTAGGTTCCGCAAATTAAGTGAATACATTTTGACAGGATATTTGTATGGCAGCTACACGAAGGACTAACAGGATTTTCTTCATAATCATATATTTAGCTCCAGCTATTGGAAAAATAACACATACAAAATTTCAAAGTCGTAGCTTAAACCCTTCTGAAGTTATGGACCAATATTCTTGAACACGTGTTTTAAGGACATTTTGTATGGCAGCTACTCGAAGGAGTAGGACGATTTTGCCCGTTAACGAACTTAGCCTTACAAATTCAACCAAACATCCAGATTCAAAATTTCAATATCCTAGGTGAAGGCGTTCTTGAGTTATCGTGTTCACGGACAGACGGACGGACGGACGGACGGACGGACGGACGGACGGACGTCAGGCGGATTTGAGGTTTTTGGCCACAAATAAACAAAAAATAATATATAACTTTTTTTCGTCCGAGGCTTGGTTCTATGCGTTACAAACTTTTGGGCTGGATTAAACTTATAATACTCTATATGATTTCATCTAGAGTATAAAAATTGTGGTTTACTGTCATTTTATAACAAAACGGGATCGGGAATTTGTTTTCTTAATTATAAAAGCTTATTTTGTGGCCTTTCATACGAGTATAAAATAATTGCTCTAGCTTAAACATTTTCGTAGCTATCTACTTTCAATATAAACCATTTTAGCAAATGAGCAACTCTTTTTTTTTAATAGAGTGCAACTACGAAGGACAAACACCTACAGGATGAATATCTTTCTTGGATCACTCGACCCTTAAATGTTATACCGTTGGTAACATCTTCTTCCCAAACACGATGTTGAAAGGATATATCCTCTCACATAACTTTTCTTTTGTTTAAGTTATGGCAACCCCAATTCTTTGGCGAAAACATACTAGCTCTGACATTTAATTACATCACAGTTTTTAGACAATCTTCGAAGTAGATAACCACCTTACTTTACCTATTAAAATTTGGCTTCTGTAATTGAATTTGAATAAAAAAACAAAAATACTTTTAAAAATATAGATTTTAAAAAAGCGATTTAATTTTAATTAAAAACGTAAATTGTAATCCGTAATACCTCTCAATACCTATCTTTTGCATCCACAAGTTTTCGATAATAAAACAATTATAAGATCTTAATTTAACTTTTTTTCAAAAAAAGGAATTGTCCAAGTGTTGATAAGACTTTAGCTACATATGAATAACTTCTAAAGTAACTTAGATAGATAGATAGATAGATATTTATTTCGAGATGCTAACATGAGTGAAAAATATTTGGTTTGGGATGACATAGAGATTAGACCAAGGGTCTTTACAACTTAATTATAATTATTTACATGCTTTGGCAGATATCATTTTAAATACAGTTAATTATAGGTATTGTACGGGAGAAAATTCACAAAACCCGATGATTCACTTATGTACATCTAACTTAAAACTAAACTTAGCGTAACTTACTAACTATGAATAAAATGAAAATTAAAGTAGAGTTCTGCTGAATCGTTTTAAACTTAGCTAGCGTGATAAACCGTGTTTGTAATTAAAAATGACTAAATAGGATTTAAAATTTTTACTCCAATAAAAATTTCTAAAAGGCACTTGCGAGATTTTAATATGGAGTAGCCGATGTGAACAAAAGCTCCAGCGTATAAAGAGCGAATACGACGAAAAGTAAGCGAGTTCTTCGTGATTCTTCCATACAATTGTTCTTAAAAAAATTGTGCATTCATTTTATAAATCGTATAAGTCCAGAAATCGTTCAAATGCAGACACAAAAGTTTAAACGTGATAAAAATACATTCATGTTTCTAACTGAAAACAATCCTGCCATCACAGTTTTATGTGGATTTCTCTTACATAAAACTGTAGGTTATACTGAAAGATTACTAAAGATCCCGTAATGCTCCAAGTTTAAAATTGTTTACGCAACAATATTTCACTTTTCCTTTGTAATAAAAGCCAAAACCTACAAGGGATTCTTTAGTTCCATACAAATGTTTTTAAAAAATTTGTGCTGCAATTGATCGAAACTGAAGTTGTAGTGTAAATTTCAAATTTTATCTAATCAGTTCCGACTAAAAACAGGAGCTTGTTGTATTAACGTCATACGTCTTGAAGTAGTTACAATTGAAGATTTTTTAAGAATCCTCAAGTCTACGAATTACAAATTTTTAAATTTTTCTTCGAGTATTAACAACCATACAGAAGACCACATTCGCGTGAGAATGAGTTCAAATTTGGTATTTTTCAAGGGAGGCGCAGAGAATTCCTTTATCCCGTACTGAGCTCAGAACAAACTACTGCACCCAGAGGAATGAAATTTTCGCAATTCTACGACGAAACAATTTTCCAAAATTCTAGCCCCTAAGGACATAAATGCGTTAATTTTCGCCTTATGGATGCTGTACATAAAAACGCCTAAAAGATGCTAACCGAAGAATAGGTGAAAACAAGTTAAATATATTTTCAGAAATGGCTCAATAGCGATGAAGGAGCGATGAAATATCGAATTGGTGTTCAATTCTAAGGACTACTTGAAGACCACAGGTGAAAAACACGAATTCTTCTCCGACTTTTTGAGTTGGAAGGAGTTGCCCATTTTGCATGAAGGAATTAAATCTCTATATATAAAAATGAATGTTTGTCTGTTTGTCCTGTATAGGCTCCTAAACCACTCATCCAATTGCGATGAAACTTTGGTGATTTGTTGAGGGTACGCCCTCGATGGTTTCTTCTAACAAAATTATTTAACAGTTGGTGGTTCGCGAGGTATTTCAACATTTGAGTGTTTTTCATATGATTTTAGCGGCAGTTCGTTTTTGGTGTATTAGTTATGCCTATTATATTACTAAATGGTATAAGAGGATAGTGGATGGAAGATGGAATATGGAGGATGGAAGATGGAGGATGGTTGATGGAGGATGGTGGATGGGGATGGTGGATGGAGAATGGTGGATGGTGGATAGAGGATGGAGGATGGGGGATGGAGGATGGTGGATAGAGAATGGTGGATAGAGGATGGAGGATGGGGGATGGTTTATGGAGGATGGTGGATAGAGGATGGAGAATGGAGGATGGTGGGTAGAGGATGGAGGATGGTAGATGGGGGATGGAGGATGGTGGATGGGGGATGGAGTATGGCGGATAGAGGATGGAGTAACGGGAGCAACGGCGCGACGGGAGAAATGGGGGATGGGGGATGGTGGATAGGGAATGGTGGATGGAGGATGGTGGATGGAGGATGGTGGATAGAGGATGGAGGATGGAAGATCGAGGATGGTGGATGGAGGATGGTGGATAGAGACCGGAGGATGGAGGATGGGGACTGGTGGATGGAGGATGGTGGGTAGAGGATGGAGGATGGTGGATGGGGGATGGAGTATGGTGGATAGAGGATGGAGTAACGGGAGCAACGGCGCGACGGGAGAAATGGGGGATGGCGGATGGGGGATGTTGGATAGGGGATGGTGGATGGAGGATGGTAGATGGGGGATGGTTGATAGCGGATGGAAGATAGAGGATGGTGGATGGAGGACGGTGGATAGAGGATGATGGATAGAGGATGGAGGATGGTGGATGGAGGATGGGGGATGATGGATGGAGTAACGGGAGCAACGGGAGAAATGGGAGCAACGGGAGTAACGGGAGAAAATGGGAGCAACGATAGTAACAGGAGTATCGGGAGGAACAGGACCAATGGATCAACGGGAGCAACGGGATCAACGGGAGTAACAGGAGCGATGGAACAAAGTGAGCGAAGCGAGCGTAGCCGCGGTACGCGGCTAGTCTATTATAAAAACAATAAGTAAATTTTTTTCGTTTTTGAGATTTTGATGCCAGCTATTGGCTAATATCATAAACTATACTCTAGCAAACATAAACAGGGGAAAAATCTGTCTAGTCCATAGTTATTGCGTATTAAAAATTACCCATGCAGGGGAAGAACCTGGTTTTTGAAGTTTAAATTTGCTCTCCAAAATGTGACTCATCGTGTTTTCCCCCTGTGGTCTTCACTTTTAAAATACCTAAAAAGGGTTTGTTTACTCTCGATCCGAAAGGCGTGAAGAGGAGTTAAAAATGTTTTCACGAATTTTACAACAGAACATATAAACGATGAGATATCGCCTTGGTTTTCATCCACAGGCTTCTTTTGTAAATGCCAAAAAACCTTTTTTTTAATTTTTCAATATTCAACCCCAAGGAAGTGAAAAGGGGTTGAATACGTAAAAATTAATTTCCCGATTTTTTATATTCGGCCCCCAAACAAGTCAAAAGGGGTTAAGTATGTTTTCACTAATTCCACAATATCTCACAGATCCGCTGATATACAGAATTGGTTTTTGCTACTGCAGGCTAACAAATTCAACCCAAAAGGGATGAAAAAGGATTAAATATTTTTGCAATGTCCTTCGGATGAATGAGATATTGAGATGATTTTAACTACTACAAACTACAAACGCTTAAGAAGTAATTTCAAAATTTTTCAATATTCAATAATACAGGGTGCGCCATCTTTTATATCAGTATGTAAGCATTGAATAACTTTGAAAAAACCACTGATTTTTATATATGAGGTCAATTTGGTCCTTTAGAATTTATTTGGATTAGTTTTTGAATACAACATCAATCAAGTGGCTGCCTCTATTGGCCACAGCAAAATGTGCCCTTTTTGCTGCGTTATCCATTACACTTTGCTTTTCAAATAACCCCATAAAAAGAAGTCCGAAGGAGTCAAATCTGGAGATCTCGGTGGCCAGTCAATGTCGCCTCTTTTCGACATCAGACGTCCAGGGAATTTTCGTTGCAGAAACTGAATTGTTTCATTTGCAGTGTGGCATGGCGGATCGTCTTGTTGAAACCAGTAACCTTCCCGACCTTTTTCAAGCATTTGCGGGCAGACATAATGAGCTAACATCCACCGATATCGTTTTAATGAGCTAACGTCCACCGATATCGTTTTCCATCGACTGTTTCGTTTTGTCGGGAAAAAAATGGCACAATGATGGTTTTCGCGCAAACACCGGCCCAAACAGTCACTTTTTAATCATGCAATGGCGTTTCATGGATCTCGTTGGGATTCTCCGTTCCCGAAATGCGGCAATTTTGCTTATTAACGCCACCAAAGAGTGTCAAATGGGCCTCGTCGGTCATCAAAATTTGCTTCCAAAAATCAGGTTCAGTGTCAACCATTCGAGCGACTGTTTGGCCGTATTCCAAGCGACGTGGACGGTCTGTCGGCAATATTCTTCTGAATTGAAGTTTTATAAAACTTGTCCAATCAAGTCAATCTGGTGAAAAATGTCAAAGTTATTCAATGTTTACATACCGACATAAAAGATGGCGCACCCTGTATCTTTTCACGAATTCTTAAATAACTCCTAGGCCCGATGAGATATCAAATTGGGTTTTGCTTTCGAAGGCAATTTTAAGACCAATGACTATCTAAGGGAAATCGGCACCAACGACTTGGACGTAATGATGTCGAATAATAAGGTGAGCAACTCGGTTACTCTCAGTTTCAACAGGTAATAACACATCTCAGAGCTGTAAACGCAAAACGTAGTCACAGGACTACTTCAGATCCACAATCTCGAAAAAATCATTCTATAATCTGACCTCTGCTAGCAACCGAATTCCAGTTCATCTTTGCTATTGGAATCTAAACGACGGCCCCAATTATTCAAAACCTCATTTTTCGCTTAGACGAAGTCGAGACTAGCAATTCCGCATATCACCCAGAAGACCATCCAAGTAACGAAAGCCGCTCTCCAATCGACAATCAGCATGAGCAACGTATTTTCATCTTGAGCATCTCGCTCAAACACAACCTTCACTTCTCTAATTGCATTGCAAGTGAATTGATTTCCCCATAACTGCAAAAAAAAAAGAAAAAATACAGAAAAAAGAAATTAAAGTGCATGCAAAGACCACCATAGTTACCCGTCCAAGATGTTGAGATTTTCTTTGTGTATTATCAAAATTTTTTTTTAAGACGCTGTAAGCTCGTGCTTCTCGTCATTTTTATGGCCACATTATATAGTAGTGCCACTTTGTCCAACCGTCACTTCATCACTGGCCCCAATGGACACTGTCCGTCTAGTCTTATGCAACGGACGTTCGAAATCGAACGTGACTTGGAACTTTACCATATTAAATTAAATAATAAAATTTAAAATTCACAAGCGTCCTACACTCGGAGGAAGGTGAGCTGATGTGCGTCCAGCTGATTCAATCAAATTGTCCGATTTTCAAATCGTCTAACAGACAATGCCACCTACGGCCAGGGATAGATGTGGATGGATGTCAACTTGAACCACTGCTCGGACAGAACGTACCCATTGGACACAATATTTGCTGCCCCAATTCAAATCGAGGGTGCAATTTGTGCGAGTTTAACTACATTGGTTCCATCGTAGCGCCCTTATTGCATTGAACGGAATCGATTTTCGGATTTAAAAAAGCCTTTCGTAGTTTGTCATAAATTTCTCGAATACTTAGACCGGGGCATCTTAGCGGCCACGATCGATAGTCTCCGTGTCAGCGTGCCCTCTTTGAAGCGTGGAACTAGTAACCTTGAGTGGGTAAATTGTGCTGTCAC
Source organism: Beris morrisii (assembly GCA_951812415.1). Taxonomy (NCBI): domain Eukaryota; kingdom Metazoa; phylum Arthropoda; class Insecta; order Diptera; family Stratiomyidae; genus Beris; species Beris morrisii. Next base: position 92,499,110 of record OX638313.1, on the reverse strand, counting down.
TATCGTCTACAAAATGCTAACCTAATCGCGATACTTGTTTCGCTCGAGACAGAAACAGAGGAAGACCTGAGACAATGGATGGCCACTGGTCGTCGGACGTCTCACCTAATTACCACCTCAATGTCGTCGCAATTTGAAGCAATAGGCAAGTACGTGTCCAAAGACGCTTAGACCGTTTAGGTGTTAGCTAGTGTCTTTTGAAATTTTGATTTATACCGTTATTACCGTCTGCCCACAAACCACTTGTCTTAAGCCCCTTGACAAAATCGTCGTGCCAAGTCGGGTGCAGTTTTATTCTATTCTATTTATCTTTTTTTTCGCTGGCGAAAATCTCAAGTAGCCACTCGAAATCAATAGTTTGTTGTTGTCCAAGATGGTCAAGATGATTGTTAAGAAATCACCTTGAATCGATGAACGAAATACCCACACCCGTGCCCAGCCAACAGAAAAAAAAACTACTTTGTCTTTTATCAAATGGGCAGAGGCATTGAAGTATGTAATGGCCAATTACAAAGTTTCCACGTTCAGGTAATTACAAGCAATGACCTTCGATTCGGAATTTCGTGGTCCGAAGCGTTACTTATCGCTGGTTTCGTACGTATGAACGTTTCTTTCGATTTAAAGACGACCGCAGTTATGCAGCTCATTCCGATGACCAATTTAAAGTAATCTTTGCGTTTCTGGATCTTGTCTGTTCCACACCCCTTGTCAAATATTTGACGGTAGGTAAATTCAATGGAGTTGGATGAACTGAAAATGGTCATGCTGGCTTCTGAAGTATCGGTATTGGTTTTCAAGCCTACGCTTGAAAACAGTGACAAGGAGGAACGTCGAGCAAAGTACTCGTCTTCGTAGTTAGGTTCAGTCACGCTTGGGAACTGATTGATTCTTGGGCTGTTTGCATAGTGGAACTCCCTTAATAATATCCCTGGACGATGGTGTCTATAAAAATTACTTGGCTGCGCTAACTCGTGACCTAAAGAATCAGAGTTTTGGCTAGCGAGGACGCAGAATGATTGGCGTTTGGAAACCAAAGATAAAGTGAAGTCAGGTGAGGAACGCAAAACGGTTATTGACGTTGAACCTGCGGTTGAAGCCAAAATGACGTTGTGGTCATTGCCATAAAGAAAGCTAGAAGAATACTCATTAGCTGGAAACTGGTAGTCAGATTCAGAACCTGGGTTAGAAACGTCACGATTCTCAAATACACCACAGTTCATGACGCCAGGAGAGGCAAAACTATCTCCTCGGGAGCACAAATCTGTTGCAACAATAGTGGGCCTAGGGAAGGCCATTTGTTCGACTCATCACAGCTAGCAGTTGTTGTTTCAGTTTTGAAAAGGGTCGCCGAAATATGCCACCTCGCAAAATAGGTTCCAAACATGGTCCATATAGACTCCTTCGAAGGTTCATGGATACCTACTACCCCAACAACGCTAGACACTTTTGCCCTTTACCTATTACCCCAAACCACGCAGAAGTGTCTAGCGTGGTTGGGGTAGTAGGTACCCATGAATCTTCAAAAATTTAAAAAGTTTATTAATTTAAGCAAAAAAAACTGGTCAGTGAAGATGGGGTGTATATATTTTCACGAATTTCGCTATGACGAGTTTTTGAATGTACTTCATAATGAATTTCGAATTATTTTCATGATGACTTTCATCGTAAAAAAAGGCTTTATGCACAGCGAAAATCAACCTGTAGCTTCACCTGAAGATTAAGAAAATATCGACCTTTTTAGGAATCTAGCCTGCCTTTTCCAAAGTTGATTGTTTTTTCTGTAAACTCAGTGGCCAATGAGTACGTTAAATAGGGGTGCGGAATTAAGAGAGCTAAAAGGAAGTAAGCCCGAAACCTTGCTGCCCCTTGATAGCTGTAACAAGCATAAGTAGCCATCCATTTATTTTATTCCCAGAATTCTAGTTACTCTGTTAGTTTGAGTCGCCACTGCAGAAGGAAATTTTTCCACTCTGCAGAAACTAAGAACATAGCTAAGAACTGAAATTGATGAGGAGCGTTTGACTCAGCAAGCCTAAAGCCATGTCTATCAGCAAGGGTTTTATTTTGGCTCAAGTTTTTACCAGTTGTGACCAGTGGCGGTCATAGAGGGGAGGGGGCCATAGGAGCCATGACCCCCCTCCCCTAAAAAATTATCGATCTGATCGGGATAAAATTTAAAACATAGAGTTGTTCACTAATTAGGACCATTACAGGTGGTGGAATAGCGAAAGAAATCTTTGGGGATTCACCATACAAATAATAACCACCCTAGTGTACAGCCCTGAAATTGTTTTTCATTCATCACAATTACCTGTACAAAATATTAAAATATTTGAAATTACTTGATAGTAATGCAAGCTTTAAAAAGTAAAGTCATACAAAGCAAATTAAAAATTTAACATCATAGTCATGGTCAAACAAATGTTACAGAGCGTTGTACACTCCTTCCGAGTTTTCAAAATCTACTTGCCAAAATCTTGCGATGTAAATCAGCTATAAGAGACTGCTCGTGAAGTTATTATAATTGAAAAATAGTATTACAGATTTTTCGAGATTTTTTGTGAAGTTATTATAATTTAAAATAGTATTAGAGAATTTTTGGGGTTTTTTTTAAGTTTTGAGTAAGGAAAGTAGGCTAGGTAAGGGTGGCAGTCATCTAAACTCAATAAGAAGACTAAGTGAATATGTATATGTACATATATACTTAATAAATTACATTGATGAAAATATGCTTTTCGTAAATTTTAAGTATTGTAGGATAACTTAATAGCTGGGGTGATCATTTCTTCGTAGTCGGCCTGAAGTGAATTCCAAATCTCAATATACCTTAGGAATATATAAGAATTCGTGAATATGTACACAACCACTTTACACCCCTTAGGGGTTGGATATCAAAAAATTTTGAAGAATGTTTATGTTGCTTATATAAATAGCCCGCAGAAGTAAAATTGCTTTGATAGTTCGACAGGTCTAAAAGTTTTAACGAAATTCGTGTAAATGTGGATTCACGTACATTTTTTTTAAGTACTCAACCTCTGAACGCCAATAAAAATACGAACTTTTTTTTGCTTTAGTTACTCTAATAGCACATCTACATATACGTACCAAGTTTCAACTTTCTAGCATAAGCCGTTTCTGAGATATAAAAAACCACCCTTCACCCCCGTACCCTGCTACCCCTACCAACAATTTTATTTTTCTAAGATATCACTATGGTGGCTCTATATATTTTATATATTTCCAGAAATAAAAATCAGAACGTTTTTCCTTTCTATCTCTTTCACCGTCACCCCCTACACCACCACCTTCCCTCCCCTACTAGAGGTCTACCGACCGCAACTCCTGTAAAATTTTCAAGATCATATATGATACGGTTTCTGAGATATAAAAATGACATTTTTTGAGAAATTGCTATCTCCCCACTTTCGTGCTCCACCTCCCCCCTCAAATATTTTAGGTTCAGTAGACTCGTCTTGTGATCCCATATACAGAAACTAAATTTCATCTTCCTGGTGTAATTGTTTCAAACGATATTGTAGTTCAAAGTTGTTCACCCAAATTTCAACTTAATACCTCAACGGGTTTGGGAGCTACGCGCCTTCAAACGATTTTGCGTACGGCGGACGGCGTATACGGCGGACAGACGGACATTTTTTTTTTTTTGCTTTTTTGGTGTTTACTAGTCCTAAAACGTGTAAATACAAAATTTCAGGGTAGCAAATTTTTTTGAAAATTCTGATCGATCACAATACTTTATTATTAAAAAATAATAAAGTAATTTAGAGTGATACGATTAGCGGTTTAAGAGAAAATGTGTCTCAAAAATGGCCATTTTTGCACTCCCTACTGCTATTTTTACTCGGTAGCGTGTATATTTTAGAAGTTTTCACGGAAATGTTAGAGTCGGATAGAAGCCGCGTGCAGTTCATTTTGTTATAGTTCTTTGTGCGGTGCCGAAACAAACCAGTGCAGTGACAAATATTTGTCACATATATTGATATACCAGACAATATATTATAGATGTAAGCGTGTACAAATGGATTTCATTTGGGTTCCTGTATAAATTAAACTATTTTGTTGTAACAGAAGTAAGAGATTCGATGCCTAAGTTTGGAAGAATAATTAATATTATTTTTCTAGAAAATATTTTCTCTTTTCTTACTCTTCAATGAGGAGTTTTTTTGCTAATTATAGTAATTATCAAAATATCCGCCCAATGGCAAAATTCATTAGCTTATAAGGTTGTAAAGATTTTGATTTCTGATCTCCTGCCCATGTATTTCGAATTTAAATGACACATGTAACAAATTTTGATCATATTGCATATTGTTTTGTAGAATGTAATGTGAAGTTGCTTTTTCTTATATATAGGGGAAGGTGCTGTACCTTGGAACATTGTTAATTTTGTGTTTAAAAAGAGCATTCTGGTGTCTGAATCAAGAACTACATTTACAACACCTGATATCAAGACAACCTGTCTTGTTATCACTTTACTTTATCGGTTATTTTGCGTTTTTGTTGATATTTGTGTTTTGAGGTTAGTGTGAGTAATTTTTTAACTAAGTTTGTTTAATAATTAAACTATTGTGTTGTAGTGGTATACAATCGTTTTATGCAGGATTATTATCACTAAGGTATATATTATCTCTTTTCAATAACATCTGATTGTAAGATAATTAGGAAGTTTAAAAAAATAGCTTTTATTCAATTAATGGACCATGTTATACCTTGGAACGTCACACGTGTTGTACCTTGGAATGGCATAAAATAGCAATCCCGATACATTTTAGCACAAAACTAACGTTTTAAGGATAACTTTGACTGACAACAGTGTTTTTTTTTTGTTGGAGAAAATGCCTCGCAGTAAGAATGGGATTCGTAAGGTTCCCATCCATTCCATAAATTCAATGTTAAATAAATTACTTATGTACTACATAGTTATCCATTTTAACATATTTTACTATTTTATGATGAATTTTTTTAATTATGTTTAATAAATATTTCTTTTAGCATTTTCCAAGTTAGTATTTTCTTTATTTTTACCTAATTTGCAAGCGTTCCAAGGTACAATTAGTGCTGAAAATTAAATTTATTTTTGAAATTTAAATTTATTTTTTTCAAATTTGGAATGATGTTGTTCGCTGAAAAAAAAATGTATTATAAGTAATTGGGTCAATGTTATCCCCTCAAATTTTCATCGCGTTACATATAGTACATTTTGCATAAAAAAATAAAAAGTGATTTTCGTTCCAAGGTACAGCACTCTCCCCTATGAACTAAAGTTTCTTTATTCTAATATACGCATTTTTCATTTACCTTAGTCTAACATTACAATATTTTTTTATTGACATAAAGAAAGTTATATAAAGTTGAGGTAGGTACATTCATTTCAGGGCTAGAATGCTGTATGTATGTATAATATTCGACAATTTTGAGGTTATACCCAACGACCACCATTTACAACAATAACACAGTTTTTCGTAAAATAATACACCGCGTATGTTTAAAAAAACACATATTAGTGTGAAAATAACAAAAAATTATGTTTTAAATAACACGAAAAATTTGTTAAATTAACACTTTATTGTGTAATATTGGTCAATTTTACGAAAAATTAAGTGTTAAAAATTAGCCAAACTAGAGTGTATATTTTAACGATATTGCCCCGTGGTAAAAAGTACACTTAATTGAGTGGACCTATATAGACACCGTCTAGTGTTGCATTTCACACGAAATTTCTTAGTGTGTAGGACAGTGGCGGATCCAGACTTTTCTGTTGGGGGCGGGGGGGGGGGGGGGGGGGGGTGGCCGGAAATTTCAGTTTGTGTTTCTATCTCCATTTTTTAACTAATAAAAACAACAACAATCTTTAAAATAAGCCCTACTTTATTATTCAAGGATAAAAATTACCAGAGATATGAATTTTCAAAGAGGACTCGGACATCTTTTTTGGGAAATATTTAACATAATATAACTAACAAAAAAAATTAGATAGAAACAAAAACTTGAAGTCATATTTTTTTTCACTAATTCTTCGAGTACATAAATTTTCAAATGAATCGGCGATGATAAGGTCACACTCGTTCTTGATTAAATGACCCTTTTTCTATAAAATAATTGAGAACCACTATAATGTTCTTCGATTTTTTTGACCCCGATCCCATTGAGTTCCCAAGTTAATTTTTTGATATTTTTTAAAAAACAGTATAACCTACAAAATATAAAAAAAAACCGTTCTGAGATATTCAAGGATAAAGGACAAAATCATTAGAGTAAAGTACCCGAATGTGGTATATGGTCGCAATGTGGAATAGATTGAATGTGTTTCGTGCGATACTTGTGCTCATAAAAAGTGCGCTATTGAAAAAAACAATGAAGCATTTCTGTGTCCAAAATGCGACGATTCTTTCTTTTCGGAGTAATTTTACACTATTCCACATTAAGACCATAAAATGTATTTTGCAAGATATGCACTTTTTGGAAATTTTAATTTTTTTATAAATTACTGTATCTCAAAACAACATTAACTTTTTTATTATTAAATGGTACTAAGATACCCTCTCGATTTGTATATTGTTCGCAGTTCTTAATGCTAAATTATAGTCTAAGAGATAAAAAAATGAAAATGGTATTCCACATTCGGATACTTTACTCTATCCAAAAAATTTCAAGGATAATTTTTATTGCGACAACCTTCCCCTTTAAAATAAGCCATATTTTATTATTCAAAGAGGACTCGGACACCATTTTTGCGAAAACTTTAACATACTATAACTAATAAAAAAAATGAGATAGAAACAAAAAATTGAATTTCAATTATTTTTTTCACTAGTTCTTAAAGTACAAAAATTTTCAAAGCAATCGGAGATGGTAAGGTCCCAAATTTCGTCATTCTTGGCGGTTCTTGATGGAATGACCCTATTACCTACGCAATATGCTGTCTTGTAGTCTTTTTATCATGGTGCGTTTACACTCACCCTTGAGGCTCGCCTCGAGGCGAGCCTCTACCCCCATCAGGTCATTGCAAACCGGTTTCGTCGGCAGTGTTCTTTGCTGTGTTGAAAGCAATTAACACTCAACATGCCTTTGCGGCGCAACTTGCCTATAAGTGCGAAACGACAGAAATACGATAAGCTGCGAATTGTGTGGTACCACAGTTCATTGTATGTGTGTACACATATGGAAGCGTGCATCGGGGAAAAAGTTGAAGAATGTTAGACTCTTGCGACTGCACGAGCCATCTGATTGGTTGATTTTATGGTGGGGATAGAGGAGCGCCTCAAACGTTGAGTGTATGGTAAATCCACCATCATGGTTCTGTTCTGTGCTTTGCATTGCACCGCAGAACTACAGTAAATGCTAATTACAGTCCACGTTGCAGTGGAGTAAAAAAAATCGGAGAACGGTTGAAGTATGTATGTTTAGAAAATTCGGAAGTGCTCTTGGGGGGGGGGGGGGCGGCCGCCCCCTCCGCCCTCCCCCCCTGTATCCGCCAATGGTGTAGGAAGAGCGTCATGCGGAATTCAGAGTAAATGACCAGCTGCTCCTCAATGCAGTCAATAATCTGGAAATGCTCATCATCAGTAAATACGTCTGGCTTCGAATAGTTCGGTCCTACGCAAGGAAAGATCAAGGTCTTAAATTAATTCTGGAACCATCGACCCAACTCTTCCGTATCCACGGAACTAGTGCATCCCACGAAGTCTTCCTTGAAAAACAAGGACCTTAATGTATCAGACAAGGCATCACCGAGTGTGGAGAGGAAGGCATTTATATGGTATTTGGAAGAAGTAGTCCGACAATGTTTGGCTCTAGTTTCATTAAGGTGGTTGGCGGAGTTGCTTTCTCAGTCCAACTAAAGTATGATCCAGGCTAGGTTTCTCGAGTCCACAATAAAAACAAACTAGACGGCGAAGTACAACAACAACACGCTATCAGTACACAGAACCGAATCTGTCCTTCGCGGTTGATCTCGAATGTCAATTGAGCAAACTGAAACCCATAAAAAGCAGGGGACGGGCAGCAAGCCCAACTTACCTCTGTTAACTCGAGTAGCACTGGTCCAAGCAGACAGGAGTCGAGTCCTTCACAGCCGGCCAAACAGCATCAGCAGTTACGTCGTGGTCGCTGCATTAAGCGGGCACCGACAAATCCAAGTCGAGATGCTGTGCATCAGCTGCTGTCGCGACAACCGACATCAACAACAACAAACCAGAAAACAATTTTCGCTCAACTAGCTCACGACTGCACCTGTGATCAATTCACCGGACTGCTGCACTTATTCTTTTCGCACCGGATTACAACAAATACGAAATACCACTCTCGGTCACACACTGATTAATTCGATTTACAGGCTGTGACCGCTACTGCTGCGCTTATCAACTCGAAATTTAAGTCTAGAAAATCTCAAAAAAAAAGGAAAAAGATCGCGACGATTTTTCCTTCTCCTCTGCGGAACGCGGCGCTATTGCAATCGACGACGAACTGGACAATTTCCTGCGATTGCACCAATAAGGAAAATTCGATAAAAGACCGAAGAAAACACACGAAACCAGTGAACTCCGGGCACCTGTTCGGGCGAATTATCGCATTAAAACAACTTCGGCGGGGGTGTCCTTTCACCTGTGCTCCAGAAACACCTTCTGAATTCCGGGCCCGAACAAACGCACGGTCTGTCCAATTGGTCGATTTTTCTCCGTCTTATTTGCCGTCACCGATTCGAATTTCAGGACGAAAACGCGATTTTCTTACAAGTTATGCGCCCCAAGGTGAATGAAATAAATGCAGCGTTCGTTTTTATTTCCGATTTTTCTAATACTTTTGCCCTCAGCTACTTGCTGGCTGTCAAAATTGTGAAAAATCCGCGCGCACGTCGCACACTAAACACTCTTCTGAACTGATGGTTCGGCAAAGACTGAACAACTGAAACGAAATGGAACGCCAACTCCTGTCAAAACTTCTTATTTCGTATGATTCCGTTTCCATTTCGTTCGCTGCGAACAAATCACGTTCACGTTCCGATTTCGGAATTCCGAGACGAACGTGTTTCACGTATTCATCGGCTGTTTTTATGAATGAATTGTAGCAGCGGTACTGCCAGAGGGGCGCAGCCCGATGGTTTTTTAAAAACGTCACAAGTTCCACATAACGGCGGATTGTGTGTGGTGAAAAATAACCGTCAGTTGTTGAGAAAAAGCGCAGTAGTTTTCAAGAAGTTTTTGTTTTTCATAACTTCTTTGTTCCGTCTAAAAATCAATAAGAAGATTGTGATAAACTTAGTAAAGATGTCGTCGGATGGAGAGGACGTGTCTTTGACTGCTAAGTGCAAAAAGTGCAAAAAAGTTGTGAAAAATTGTGAAAGTGCTGTAAAGTGTGATGGTTTTTGCAAACATATTAAATGCGCAAAGTTATCTGAAGCAGAATATGTTAAAATTCAGCTGCTAAGTGATAAAGTGCCGTGGATGTGAGAGGATGACAGGCACCTTTTTGAAAAATTGATCAGTAGCAACTGGGGTTGCTTGTTGGTTGGGGCGCTAGCAAAGTCAATGGAGAACAACAACAAAAATTGTAGTCAACTTTTTAAGAATGTGGATCAAAACACGAAGAAATTAAGTGAAAAGATTGAGAAACTCCCAAAATAGGTTACCACCAAAAATAATCCGACATTTGCGGAGATCGTAAGTGGAGGTAACCAGCGTCAACCGAACAAAGCACCCCCGTTAGATGTGGCTAAGTTCAATAAAGGAATTTTGATGAAACCGAGAGCCACCCCGAAATTCGAAGAAACAATACGTTACATAAAAAATAAAATTGAGCCACATAAGCTAAGAACACCGATTATTTTCAAAAAGCAAATTCAAAACGGCGGTATGTTGTTAAAAACGCACTCAAAAGAAAATACCAAAAAGTTAATGGACGACATAAAAAAAAAACTTGGAGAAACGTATTCGATTGATGAAACGAAACAACGAAAACCGAAACTGGTAATACAGGGGGGTGATCTAGTGGTTTCTTTTTAAATCATAGGTTATTTTGACACTGAAAGCTGTTTCCCGCTCGAAATCTTGACAGAAAGTCAGTATCATACCTCCGCGGAACGAAATGAGTCGCTTTACGCTTGAACAACGTTGGGAAATATTGAAAACTTATTTCCAAAGTGAGTGACAACGATTTTGGGCAAAAAATCATCTTTTCTGACGAGGCGCATTTTCATCTCGGCGGCTACGTTAACAAACAAAATCGCCGCATCTGGGGCTCGGAAAACCCGCACGTTATTATGGAGAAGCCAATGCATCCACAGAGAGTGACAGTTTGGTGCGGATTGTGGAGTGGTGGCATTGGACCATTTTTCTTCGAAAATGAGGCTGGGAACAACTTTTCGGTCAACGGTGAACCATGTTATCTGACTTTTTATACTCTAGATGAAATCATATAGAGTATTATAAGTTTAATCCAGCCCAAAAGTTTGTAACGCATAGAACCAAGCCTCGGACAAAAAAAAGTTATATATTATTTTTTGTTTATTTGTAGCCAAAAACCTCAAATCCGCTTGACGTCCGTCCGTCCGTCCGTCCGTGAACACGATAACTCAAGAACGCCTTCACCTAGGATCTTGAAATTTTGAATCTGGATGTTTGGTTAAATTTGTAAGGCTAAGTTCGTTAACAGGCAAAATCGTCCTACTCCTTCGGGTAGCTGCCATACAAAATGTCCTTAAAACACGTGTTCAAGAATATTGGTCGATAACTCCAGAAGGATTTAAGCTACGACATTGAAATTTTGTATGTGTTATTTTTCCAATAGTTGGAGCTAAATATATGATTATGAAGAAAATCCTGTTAGTCCTTCGCGTAGCTGCCATACAAATATCCTGTCAAAATGTATTCACTTAATTTACGAAACTCACTATAACTCAAGGAATCTTTTAGCTACGAATTTGGAATTTTGTACAAATTAGTTTTGAGTGAAAAGAAAGTTCGAGTTTACTAATCAGCAAAATCCTTTTACTCCTTCTGGTACCTGCCATACAAAATGTCCTCAAGACACGTGTTCAACAATATTTTTCGATAACTTTTGAACGCTTCAAGCTATGAATTTGAAATTTTGTACACGTTCATTTTTAAATGGTTCCAAGGAAAAGGATAAATATGTAAGAAATCGAGTGAGTCCTTCCTGCACCTCTCATGTGAAAGTCCTTCAAAAGGACTTTTTTTTTCGATGACTTACCCAGTTCAAGATATGAAATTAAACACTGAATATTTAGTTTTGAGTAGCAATCTAATGGCAGTCCTTATAAAGGACATACAACATGCACACACGCAATTCTACTTTATCCCCAACTACAATATAAATCGGAGTTCAGTATTCATCTAGAGTATTATACGATTGGCTTGCAGCCGATCGTGACTGCAGTATGTTTTTTTACTGAAATTGAAGACATGGATTTGGACGACGGATTCGACATGAACCAGACATGCAGGATGGCGCGCCATGCCACACAGCCCATGCTACAATCGATCTTTTACGCACCAAATTCCCAAATCGTGTTATCGGTCGTCTTGGCGATGTCAATTGGCCGCCTCGGAGCTGCGATTTGACCCCTTTTGGATTTTTTTTTGTGAGGAACCGTGAAGGATCGATGTTATGCCAACAATTCAGAAACGATTCAATCACTTAAGGCCAATATCATCCAAGCAATCCGTGAGCTACAGCCCGAAACCATCAACAAGGTCTTGGAAAATTGGAGTGATAGAATGTGCTACTGCGCAGCCAGCCGAGGCAGCCGCTTGAAAGAAGCTGTGTTCCATCATTAATGGGCATGTTTACTCTTACTGATAAGGCCATAATACATGGAAAAAAATTTAATTTTGTTCAGTTTATTGCATTTTTAAAAAGAAACTTGTATTTGGCCCACCCTGTATATGGACTACACCAAAAATATGAAACGAATGATCTTCACCGCGAAATAATCAATCTTAATCATTCGATACCGGAAAACTTTTCACTTGAAATTGTTCACACCAGACAGAACAAAAACAATAATAAATGGTCAGTATACATGGAAGTATCTGGTAATATATTTACGAGGTTATCAAACACATTTATTAATATTGGGCTCGCGAGCTATAACATTAATGCTGTTATGACACTGGCTATTTTCCTCGCTAGAAAAAAGTACAATAATAGCCAATCGTGCGACAAGGCGAACAACATTAAAAGAAAGAGATACCGCTCTTGCCGACGCTAGCGGCATCTAGTAAACGAAATTAACAACTGGTTTGCTAAGAAAAATACCGGTTCTGGCGCGTTTTATAACATAACATGGCACTTCCATAATTAATACGAACCGAACTATCAAAAACAAGTCTGTAGCGGCTGGAAAATCAAGCCGCCAGTGAATTTTTCTTGGATTAACTGCTAGAATGTTGCGAAACACTGCTCGAATGCGCTTTGTTGCAGCTTTTTTTTGACAGTTATGGATTGTTTTTTGACAGTTACTCATAGTTTTGCTGTTCGGACTATCTCTCTCACACCAATGTCTAAATTGTATGTTAAAGTCTCTATCCCTCTCTATTTGGATTTTCTAGCCGCTTTAAAGCCGCAAAATAGCCAGTGTCATAACAGCATAAGGAGGACTTTATTATTCTTCGATGTTTCAAATGTCAAAAATACCCATGTGCGAAATGCCGGAGTCCAACCAGAGTCCCGTACACTGCCCAGAATTGGCATTGCATTGTCCGCCAAGACTTGTCGATCGGTATTGTTTTGGTACTGACAAACCACCAGACTAGTGTCGGGCCAATCCCGGTGATCAGTACTCCCACTTGATCTGAGCCGACTTTGGTCCGAGTTGCTGGGCCTATGTCGGGCCTGGAATTGGCTTATTATTGGTGTCTAAGCTCTTTCGGCATTGGCTCGACGGTCGGCTCTGTATTGGGCACATCTTGGTAGAAATATTTTTTGTTTCTCAACATATCAATTGATTCGGTTTCAACCCCATTACGAGAATATGTCAGATTGGTCTCATGGGTAACGTAGCGGACTAATGTGTGACGGGACCATGGTTCGAATCCGAGAGTGTGCAAGGTGTGTAGTGTAAGTAAAATCAATTCACATTTTTCAAAAAATAATACTTTTATTTTCGTTTCTTTTCTTTACTGAGGCCCAGTATCGGGCCAGAGTTTCACCAAGAGTAGGACCGGTGTGATCAAATCGACATTGACTCGGCAATGATTTGGTCTAGGCAACATACTGGGTCCGAAACATTAGCCAGTACTGGCAACTCCGGCACTAGTACTAAGCCTGTGCTGTGCCGTTCTGCTTTTCGTTCGACTTCCCCCACTTCAGAGTAAAATTTGAGTCACTTTCCGTTACCCGAAAGAGGTACGGTTTTTTGTGTGATGTGCAGAAATGAGTGTAGAATAATAAAATAATAATACATATAAAAAAAAAATCAATTTTTTTTTCATTTTTTTTACACCGACCCCCTTAAAAAATCGCGTCTCATATCTCAAGAACGGTGTAAGATAGATACAACAAAAAGTCGTGATATACAGGGTGTTTGGCACTCCGTGTACCACCTTGTAAGGGGTTATTCCTTGATATATTTGGAGAAAAAAATTGTTCTATAAGGTGGGTCAATTTTCAATATTAGTGGAGATACTGGGTAGTTAAGAAAAGTGTTTTTGACCGGTACCCTCACTCACTTAAAACGTTAAATCTTGAAAACGAATAATCACAAGGCAAAGTGTTATAACTCGTTTTTTAGGGAATCGAATTACCTTTCATTTGATGTAACAGTCTAAATTGTAACTGCACCCAATCTTGAGATATTTACTCGGAAACACAAATTTTTGCTACGTCAACCCTAAAAATTCAGTGATCAATGTAGTTTTTCTCAGAAAACTCCATTATAAAACTGTCATATTAATTTTATTTTTTTATGAACCGTATTATTACCTACAAATGCTGCATACATGTGTATGAGTTGCGATTAACATTTTGGAAGTAATAGGTAAAAATACATATCGCATAAAAATTAAATATTTAAAAAATTAGTGCATGTGCATGTTGATCGACGCTACTTGCTTGAATTGAAAGAATTTAATAATGGTTTTTATTTCAAATGTTTTTATTTCAAATATTTTTATTATAATAAATGTTCAAAATGGCCACCTTCATTTTGAATGCACGCTAAAGCTCGTTTGGCGAGTGTTCTCTTGGTATTCATATTCCTCAATTGCTGCCGCATCCATCCTGGTATTTAGATCTTCCAATGTTACTACTGCCGTTGCATAGACAATGTCCTTCATCCGTCCCCATACAAAGAAATCCATAATAGTAAGATCAGGAGATCTTGCAGGCCAGTGTATCGGTCCATTTCTACCGATCCAGCGATTGCTATAATTGGAATTTAACCAATCTGTGATCTGTCGGCCGTAATGAGCTGGAGCACCATCGTGTTGGTAAAACATGGAAGCCAATCGAACCAGTGGAATATCATCCAACAAGTCCTGTAGATCATTTGATAAGAACTGTAAGTAATTGGAGTTATTTAGAGTACGCGGAAGCCTAATAGGTCCAAGTAAATCGTCACCAATCACACCTGCCCATAAATTGACGCTGAATCTGTGCTGAAATGATGCCTCTCTTCTTGTGTGTGGATTGCTCTCAGCCCACGTATGTAGGTTGTGGAAGTTTGTGATACCGTCTCTGGTAAATTGGAACTCATCCGTCCACAGAATATTGTTCAAAAAATTGTCGTCATCTATTTGTCGTTCAAGGAGCCAATTGCAAAACTCCATCCGTTTGGGGAAATCAATGGGTAGCAGCTCCTGTACTGGTGTGTGATGGTAGGCATGGAAGCGTTCTACTTTTAAAATACTCCAAACCTTCCAAGTAGATATGTTAAACTGCAATGCCAAGCGTCGGATACTGATCGATGGATCATTTTGCACTGCTTGCAGTATTCTTTCATCAATCTGAACAGCGATTATAGGCGCAGGATTTGCATTTACTCTCCTTGTTCTAACGCTGCCAGTTTCCCTGTAAACGTCTTGAAATACTCTCCTGCTAGGTGTCCGTCGATGAGGATGTCTCTGGTGGTAAAGCCTTCGCGCGGCTCGTGCATTTTGGTCACACTCTCCATAAATTAACATCATGTCAGCATATTCTTCATTAGAGTACTCAGGCATTTTGAAATTATTTCTTAAATTCTACTGACACCTTCTTCTCTTAGCAACGTAACTAAAACTGAGAAAAATATGAAGGTAGTTTTGCTTTTATAGGCTTTTTATTTTGTAAGACACCCTATTAAAAAAGGCATAGTACCGCATCCAGTAGTACCTACCACGTCCAGATAAAAGCATCAATGATGTTGAAACTCAGTTACATTTCATTGTTTTCCTTCATACTTTAAATAGTAATAAATGTGCAATAAAAATACTTCAGTACTACCGACAAATTAAACAGGTTTTTAAGCGTGGTGCACTTTATGGCACTGACTTTTAAATATTTAATTTTTATGCGATATGTATTTTTACCTGTTAAAATTAAAATGACATTTTTATAATGGGGTTTTCTGAGAAAAACTACATTGATCACTGAATTTTAAGGGTTGACGTAGCAAAAATTGGTGTTTTCGAGTAAATGTCTCAAGATTGGGTGCAGTTACAATTTAGACTGTTACATCAAATAAAAGGTAATTCGATTGCCTAAAAAACAAGTTATAACACTTTGCCTTGTGATTATTCGTTTTCAAGATTTAACGTTTTAAGTGAGTGAGGGTATCGGTCAAAACCACTTTTCTTAACCACTCTGTATCTCCACTAATATTGAAAATTGACCCACCCTGTAGAACAATTTTTTTCTCCAAATATATCAAGGAATAACCCCTTACAAGGTGGCACACGGAGTGCCAAACACCCTGTATAGTTATCAATTTTTAGCTTTCTATCCTTTACGGCTTTCGGGAAATTAAAATAAGATTTTTTTCATTTCCACCCTCTCCCACCATCACTCCCTACACCCACACCCTCAAAAATTTCTCCGCTAGAGGCCTACTGGTCCTAACTCCTGTAAAAATTTCAAGATCATATCTAATACGGCTCACGAGATATACAAATTTAATTTTTTGAAAAATGACTGTCCCCCACCTTCAGCGCTTCACCTTCTCCCTCAAAAATTTTAAATTCAGTAGACTTCTCTGGTAATTATATATCCAGAAACCAAATTTTATCTTCCTAGCACAATTGAGTCGGAAGATATTGTAATTCAAAGTTTTCAACCCCCACCCCCATACCTCACTACTTCCTTTAAAAATTTAAACCCCTTTCTAATTTCCTAGTATCCCTGAATACAACTACAAAATTCCGGCCATCTGACATCAATCGTTCAGAAGATATCGATTTTAGAATGTATCAATCCCAGCTTTCAAGCGTTTTGGACTCATTGTTTCCCCCCACTCGCACACTTCTCAACCCCTATCGACTATTTTTTTGCAAATGGGTCCACTATCGTAGTACTTCATAAGTTCCAACTTTCAGCTTCCTAGCATAAGCGGTTTCTGAGATCTAGAAACCAAAATTTTTCATCTAAAACGGTCCCCCTTCCTCCCCTCTTACACCACGACCCCTTCAAAAGGTACCACTCGTAGACGTTCACCCACTCTACCTACCATAAAAATTTCAACTTAATATCTCAAGGGGATTGTGAGCTACGCACTTTCAAACGGTTTTGCGTACGGCGTATACGGCTGACAGACGGACATATTTTTTTTTTGCTTTTTTGTTGTTTACTAGTCCTAAAACGTGTAAATACAAAATTTCATGGTAGCAAACTTTTTTGAAATTTCAGGTCGATCACAATACTTTATTATTAAAAAATAACAAAGTAATAAATCTCTTTTAACTGTCCGAGGCTCGGTTTCATGCATAACGAACTTTCACGCCGGGTTAAACTTATAATACTTTACAGATTTCTGGAATAATATAAAACAAATGATTTTTTATTTTCTTTTAATATTTTCCACATTATATTTTAATATGTAAAACATACTTAAAATAAAAATAATATAAAAAAATAACAATATTTAGCAGCATATTAAATAACATTCTTCATTCTTCTTCTTTTCTAAAGGGTGTTTTTTTAGGTGCATGAGAACTTAAAATTATAATACAAGACAGAAATATTGTTGGAATAAATTTTTTTTATTATATTCTGGTAGATAATGTCATGGCATTTATTTTTTAAATATGATTTCCGTCATATGTCCGCCGCGGCTACGAGTTACATGGTCCATTCAATCAGTCCAATTTTTGACTACTTTTTCCAATAAATCTGGCCGTGCCATACGGCCAGATTTATTGGAAAAAGTAGTCAAAAATTGGCGTCAATAGTGGCTTGAATATTGGCTTCCAATGCTTCAAGAGTTGCTGGTTTGTCGGTATAAGCGCATGACTTAATATAGCCCCATAAAAAGTAATCCAGAGGCGTTAAATCGCACGAACGAGGGGGCCAATTAACAGAACCACTTCTGGAAATCAAGTTGTCACCAAATTGATTTTGCAATAAATCGATTGTTAACCGCGCAGTATGACAAGTTGCGCCGTCTTGGTGGAACCAAATGTCGGCAATGTTTAGCTGATTAATTTTTGGAAACAAAAATTCAGTCAGCATGGCTCGATAGCGCAGGCCATTCACCGTAACGGCAGCTCCTTCCTCATTTCGAAAGAAATAAGGACCGAGGATGCCGCCAGCGTGTAAACCGCACCAAACAGTCAACTTTAATGGATGTAATGGTGATTCGTTAAGAGAAGAGTAAAATTAGTGCGAAAACGATCAATAACTGCACGAATTGCTTGCTCACTAGGCCTATTATGTTGGCCGTAAAATGGACGAAGTGCTCTATGAACTTCGCGAACAGATTTATTTTTTTCAAAGTAAATTTCCACAATTTGAAAGCGTTGTTCTGGCGTTAAACAATTCATGATAACTTGCCAAACCTTACTGAACAGAAATGTCAACACAGTTTGATATTCTCAGCTGTCAAACCACAGTTATCGATATCGATAGTTCTCATGCACCTGAAAAAGTTCATCTGACTTGTTCACATCAAGACTTATCCAAACCCTAAAGGTGGAATTATAGTATAGTGAACGCGACGCGCACGATCCGCGCGATGGTAGAATAGCGCCGCGCGTGCAATGTCAAAAATTAACACAAACACCAAATATATGGCTGTCTATTGTTGTAAAAAAAACGAAACGTAACGCATCTGACGAAATTATAAAATTAGTAATCGAAGCGATGTTATATCACTACAGCTGGTTCCATTCACATCAATTCTAGTCTTTTGTCATAGCATCGCTTCACACATTCTTCATTCTTCTTCTTTTCTAAAGGGTGTTTTTTTAGGTGCATGAGAACTTAAAATTATAATACAAGACAGAAATATTGTTGGAATAAATTTTTTTTATTATATTCTGGTAGATAATGTCATGGCATTTATTTTTTAAATATGATTTCCGTCATATGTCCGCCGCGGCTACGAGTTACATGGTCCATTCAATCAGTCCAATTTTTGACTACTTTTTCCAATAAATCTGGCCGTGCCATACGGCCAGATTTATTGGAAAAAGTAGTCAAAAATTGGCGTCAATAGTGGCTTGAATATTGGCTTCCAATGCTTCAAGAGTTGCTGGTTTGTCGGTATAAGCGCATGACTTAATATAGCCCCATAAAAAGTAATCCAGAGGCGTTAAATCGCACGAACGAGGGGGCCAATTAACAGAACCACTTCTGGAAATCAAGTTGTCACCAAATTGATTTTGCAATAAATCGATTGTTAACCGCGCAGTATGACAAGTTGCGCCGTCTTGGTGGAACCAAATGTCGGCAATGTTTAGCTGATTAATTTTTGGAAACAAAAATTCAGTCAGCATGGCTCGATAGCGCAGGCCATTCACCGTAACGGCAGCTCCTTCCTCATTTCGAAAGAAATAAGGACCGAGGATGCCGCCAGCGTGTAAACCGCACCAAACAGTCAACTTTAATGGATGTAATGGTGATTCGTTAAGAGAAGAGTAAAATTAGTGCGAAAACGATCAATAACTGCACGAATTGCTTGCTCACTAGGCCTATTATGTTGGCCGTAAAATGGACGAAGTGCTCTATGAACTTCGCGAACAGATTTATTTTTTTCAAAGTAAATTTCCACAATTTGAAAGCGTTGTTCTGGCGTTAAACAATTCATGATAACTTGCCAAACCTTACTGAACAGAAATGTCAACACAGTTTGATATTCTCAGCTGTCAAACCACAGTTATCGATATCGATAGTTCTCATGCACCTGAAAAAGTTCATCTGACTTGTTCACATCAAGACTTATCCAAACCCTAAAGGTGGAATTATAGTATAGTGAACGCGACGCGCACGATCCGCGCGATGGTAGAATAGCGCCGCGCGTGCAATGTCAAAAATTAACACAAACACCAAATATATGGCTGTCTATTGTTGTAAAAAAAACGAAACGTAACGCATCTGACGAAATTATAAAATTAGTAATCGAAGCGATGTTATATCACTACAGCTGGTTCCATTCACATCAATTCTAGTCTTTTGTCATAGCATCGCTTCACGCCTGCGCTTCGCTTCACGCGTGCGCATCCCTTTACACTTCGCTTCACGCGTACGCTTCGTTTTCACTATAAATCCACCTTAAATACTGCACGTGTTTTGTAGAAAATATATCTTAAGGAAGAGTTGCAGTGGCTGGTGGAAGGCGGACTTTGCATTAATTGTTTTATGTCCTTTTTCTAGTTTATTCTGGAGAAAACAGATTTTTTCTATTTAAGTATAAAAAAGATGGAGGGATGCAAATATTTGATAATTTTTTTTCAGGAACCAAAGGCAAAAGGAAAAATTTTCAATATTTGCGAAGACAAAGGTTATTTGCCGCCAGTTTCTGCTGGTGCCTAATTGTGTAAAAAACAAATGCCAAAATTGATTTCAATTGCTTAAAGTACATACTAAAAAATAGTTTACATTCTTACAAACAATTTATTCATAAATGTGTGTCCAAATAAAATTTTTTTTTAAGTGCAATCAAAAAGTTTCCCATGTTTACCACATTGTGTCATTTTTCAACTAGGGGAAAAATTGATGAAATCGAGGTATTTCTTTAACCAGCTACCATACAAATGTCTTTAAAGAAATGAGTTTTTGCATTAAAATCCATTAAGTATAGGTTAAACGTGGATCAAAATTTCTATTACTGGGATACCTTCCATACAAAAGTGCCTAAAACACGTGGTTATACTCATTAAAGGAGTACGGGGAAAAAACTTCAAATCATGGAATTTAAAATTTTACAATTTCCATTTTAATTTACAAATATTAACGACAGATAAGGGATACACGCAAGTGAAAGGGAGGATTGGGCCACAAACAAACCCACTCCAAAACCAGGATCCATAATCTGGTGCACAGACGGATCTAAAACGGATCAAGGTGTAGGAGCAGGAGTTTATGGAGTGCGCCCAAATGTAAAATTCTACTGTAGCATGCACATAACATCCACTGTTTTTCAGGCGGAGACTCATGCTATTGAACTATGCATTAGAGAAAATATCAGACCGGGCTACAAAAACCAACAAATATATATTCTCTCGGACAGCAAGGCTGCAATAATGGCACTTCAGTCCGCTCAAATCTACTCCAATGCCTGATCGAACTCGGAAATAAGAACAGAGTTAGTCTCATTTGGATTCCGGGACACAGCGCCTATGAAGGTAATGAAATGGCCGACTTAATGGCTAGGAAAGGTTCAGAAGCTGACTTCATGGGACCATATCCATTCTGTGGGATACCATTAAGCACAGCCAGAATGAACATCCGAATGTGGCAAAAATCGCAAAGTGCCATTCACTGGGACTTGGCACCGGGCAACAGGCACTCAAAGCTTTTTATGCCAAAACACTCGGAAAAAAAAGAACATCTGATTATCTAAAATTAAGCAGATATCAGACCCGAACCCTAGTGGCAGCTCTGACTGGACATTGTCACATGAGGAAGCATCTCAATAGGATTGGTCTCTCTGAGACTAAAATTTGCAGAATATGCAATGACGAAGACGAAACACCAGAGCATATCCTCTGTGAAAGTGAGGGTTTAACTCGCAAAAGGCTTCGTCACTTCGGTCAGGGTTTCATGGACCCATCGGAATTCCTGACCATTCCTCTTCGCAAAATACTAGGCTTCATTGAAAGCGCGGGGATCGAAGAGGAATCATAGTCAAACCGGAGGGACGTCACAATAATCCCAACTGTGGCTGCAGTGACAGAGGTTAACCATACCAACTCCTAATTCCAATCTAATCTAATCAAAAAAGATCTAACAGTCTGATAGAAAAACTAACAGTATGTTTTCAAAAAAGAGAAGAAAATACATTTAAGACGATAATATCTGATTAATTTAAATAAACTTAATTAAATAAAAACTTAAGAATTTGTCGGTTGTTTTTCGGCGTCAGAGGAGTTTCTGGTGTGAAACACCAACATGAAAGCCCAACTGCAATTAATCGCTGTCCTAACTACTGACATTGCGGACATGATAGTTGAAAAGCGATCACTGGGGAAGCCAGTTGAAACTTTGTTGGCCTAGGTCCTGTTAAGTCGATGCTCCTCGCCCGTGTGCTACTCCTCAACTGCCTTATGTTTTCTTAACACTTGTTTTAGTCTGTGTTGCCAACGCTCACAATATCATTATTCTAGTACTTCGGCGTAGCCAACACAATGGCGATATTACAGGTCCGAAGGAGCTTTGGTCATCGGCTGGCATTGACTTGTCATAGGGTGTATCATGTCTACTATCCGAAACACCCTTACAGCTGCTGGTACTGCCAAGGATTTCCATATATGCGATATAGAACCAAAACTTATTTTCACGAATTATAAACTAGCAAAATTTACCATAGCACTTTTATGATTAAGGTAGATGGCACTGAAGATCATCTTATATTTCAACCAATTTTTGGTTGTTCACTAGGGTATAGTGACTTAACTTCACTGGAAACCTAACATTCAGGAACGGGTAAAGAAAGCAACAGTTGCGCTTTACTCGTGCAAAAAGGCCATTGGCAAAAAATGGGGTATGCAACCCCGGATAGTTCATTGGCTCTACGTGTCCGTCATCAGACCGATACTTATGTATGGTGTTATTGTCTGGTGGACGGCCTTAAACAAAGCAGTTAACTGCACCACCCTAGGGAAGCATGCATATGTATCAGTGGAGCCCTGAGAATAACTCCCTCTGCAGCACTAGACATGCTATTCAGTCTGCCACCTCTAGACATTTTTGGCAAGCAAATGGCAGCCAATGCAGTCATTCGACTTAGGGCCTCTACACAGTGGACTGGCATATATGCAGGTCACTCAACAATCTTGAATCACTTCAATAACATTCCTGAAAACACCGACTAAACCCCTCCCAGTTATGATTTTGAGAAAAATTTCCTTACAGCCATCCCAACCCGTCTAGAATGGGAAAGGGATTCGGTACGGACGGAAGAGTCCGCTCACATATATACGGACGGCTCCAAAACTGAAGGCAGGGTAGGTGGAGGTGTTTTCTCTGATATGCTTAACATTAGCAGCTCCTTCCGCCTTCCGGACCACTGTAGTGTCTTTCAGGCGGAGCTTTTGGCGATCAAGGAGGCCTTGTCCTGGCTGAGGTGTAATGTAATATCTACTACGGATATTAGCATTTTCACAGACAGCCAAGCGGCAATAAAATCCTTGGAATCGGCCTCGACAATATCAAAGGTCGCCGCAGAATGTCGATCATCTCTTAAGGAGATGGCTGAACAGTTCAATATTCTTGTGTGCTGGATGCCAGAACACAGGGATATTCCAGGAAACTGCATGGCTGACGAACTCGCTCGACGCGGTACTACCCTTTAGATTATGCCGGAACATCGGAATCTGGGTGTGCCTCTCTCTACATGTAAACTGCTACTGAGATTGGACTCAATTGAGAAAACCAACTCAAGATGGGCGGACGGTGTTACATGTCACACTGCGAGACAGATCTGGCCAGAGCTGGATCTAAAACGCTCCAAAAAGCTGACTTTGCTCAAAAGGGCGAATATCAGCACCACAGTCGGTGTCCTGACCGGACACTGTCTTATAGGTCGACATGCTAAAAGACTCGGTCTCTTCTCAAACGACTTCTGTAGAAGCTGCCTGGATGAGGAGGAGGAGGAGACAGTCCTTCACCTCCTCTGTACCTGTCTAGCTCTATCAGCCAGAAGGAAAGCTCATCTTGGAGCTTACTTCTTCAACTGTCTCGGTGACCTTGCCTCAATGGAGGTCACGAGAATCCAACGCTTCATTGCAAGCTCTAAATGGTTCGACGAGTAGGACCGGATTCGATGCTCCTGTGGTAACACAACGGACCTTTTAGGTCTAAGTGTGTCCGTGTTCTCACGGGCAGCCACGCGTACCTACCTACCTACCTAGGGTATAGAAATCAAGACCAGTGCCGTGCTAAGATATTCGGCGCCCGTGGGCTACTAAAAATAATGCGCCCCTCGTCATAAGAAAATAGATGGCTAGTGGAAGCGGCAAAATATAAAAGTGTCAGAACTAGAAAAAGTCAATTTATTACCATTAATTATAATAAACAAAAACATAAAATTCATACAAAATTTAAAAAAAAAACGATATGAACAAAAATAAACTCGGTTGAAGGTTGTTTCGTTGCGCCTATTTCATTTAGAACAGGTTAATTGGTTATTTCTGTCATGAATAAAAATAACTAAAATAGCTATTGGGTGTAGAAGTAAGTTCTCGGAGTTTTTTTTTTTAAAATTTGAGCCTTTATTGTGGGAAATTGCTTACATAATTATGTTTCAAAATATTGTCCATCGCTAGCCACAATCTTTGCCCATCTTTCTGGCAGCATACGAATTCCGCGTTGAAAAAACTCCACGTCATTTGAGGCTCTGCACGAATCGGCCCAATTTTTGGCATCTTCGTAAGAACGGAAGTGCTGCTCAGCCAGGACATGCGTCATCGATCGGAATAGGTGGTAGTCGGAAGAGGCGATGTCTGGTGAATACAGCGGGTGGGGTAGGTTGGCCCATTTCAGTTTTTCCTGGTAGGTTTTCACAACCTCAGCAACATGTGGCCGAGCGTTGTCATGTAGCAAAATCACTTTGTCGTGTCTCTGCTCATATTGCGGCCGTTTTTCTTTCAATGATCGTCTTAAACGCATTAGTTGTCTTCGATAAAGAGGTCCTGTGATGGTTTCACTCGGTTGCAACAGCTCATAATACACTACGCAAAGCTGTTCCCACCAAATACATAGCATTACCTTGAAACCATGGATATTCGGCTTTGCCGTCGATGTTGATGCACTGCCAGGGTATCCCCACGATTTTTGGCGCTTCGGGTTATCGTAGTGTATCCACTTTTCATCGCCAGTCACGATACGATGCAAAAACCTTTCCTGTTTTGCCGTTGGAGTAGCTGTTCGCACGTGAAAAAACCCCGTGCGACGTCTCTTGGCTTCAATTCGTACGGCACCCAATTTCCTTGTTTTTTCACCATTCCCAGGGCTTTCAGACGAAGTGCAATGGCTTGTTGAGTCACGTCCAATAAATCCGCAAGATTTTGTTGCGATTGGCATGTATCTTCGTCCAGCAATGCCTCCAATTCTGCGTCTTCGAATTTTTTTGACCGGCTGGAACGCTCCTTGTCTTCCACGTCGAAATCATCCATTTTGTAGCGACATGTTGATTCACTAATAGAAGACTCACGATAAGTTTCTGTAATTATTCGACGCGCCTCAGCCGCAGATTTTTTAGAATTGTAAAAGAAATGACGCCATTTTCACGGACAAAAAAAAACAAATGACGCCGATACAACTTGACAACTAACTAATGATGGGGAGATGTTGCCAGATGTCTAATCTTGCCATATTATGTTTCTAAACCGCCATTTTTTACCAGTATTTTGTGTTAGCGCCATCTATAGGAAAACGACGGGAACTTAATTGTACACCAATAAAAAATACTCTATTATTAAAATAATAAAGTAATATAATATCAGGAAAAATTGCCGCCCCCAAAAGGCTTGCGCCCCGGGGCTATAGCCCATTTAGCTCTGTCGTTAGGGTGGCCCTGCCAGAAAAGGTTTTTCAATTGACATGTCTTCAATGGCAATAGCCAGGACAGCGATCAATCCCAGTCTGGCTTTCATGTTGGTGTTTCGTACCAAAAACTTCTCTTACACCGAAAAATAACCAAAAAATTCTTAAAATTAGTTTCTATGGTAGCTTCACAATGTAAAAACTTCATTCTCATAAATAAAAACCGTTTTTATTATCCCAAGTCAGCCGGAAACTTTTTGATTTCATCTCGTCTCAACTAGGCTTTCCAAATTGTTGTGTACAATGGTTTGGCAATCAATGAAAATTAAATAATTTAATTTATAAGAATTTCAGTCAATTAATTTGATTATACAATTTAGTTTATTACAATATTTACGATAATATTTTTTTTATTAATAATTATATTTGTTCAGTTATTTTCAATTACATTGAACTACACTAAAAAAAGAATATATTTATCTGAAATATATTTTCATCTAATTTGCTTTGTAGCAATTTGTTTATGTTTATTTTAGATTGATTTGTTGTTGTTTCTTTTTCAGTATTTTCATTTAGTAATTGTTGCTGTTCGGTCTGATTAAAGGCACAATATTTTCTCTACAGTATTTTTTTTTAATGATTTAATTATTACGTGTATTGACAATAATGATAGTATAGTTTAAACATTAAATTCAGTTTATTATGAATTTATTCTGTGATTTGTTTTAATCTACTTGTAAAAGAAGAGTCGTGAGTATAGTGGCGAATATAAAATTCCTTAAGACATTGAAGATATTGATATTTTCAGAATATGTATCCTAGTATTCCTAGCTAGTATGATTCCAATAGACTTCAGTTCCTGGATTGAACCCAAAGCGTTATAAACACGTGTTCAGGACATCAAGGAAACGAGGCGCAATAGAGATGATGTGACCAAAATTTTTCTAATATTTCGTGCGTGGAGGACTATTGCCCCCTACAAATAACTTCAGAACTCTTCATGCTTGGAATCTAAACTTTCGTATATTTTCGAATTATTCGAGAATGAATATGAGGAATATCAAGCTAATCCTTCGTGTAGCTGCCATACAAAAGTCTTTGGGCAGGCGAAAACTTTAAGCAGCAGCCATGCGCTCCATAATGCTGAACGCTGCACCGTTCTTGGTATCACAGGCGGAATTCGATCAACCTATTGTCTTAGCGCACTAAGGCTTTTGGAATAGTCTCAGATGCAGTGACGGTCATAGAGGAGGGCCCCTCCCCCCCTTAAAAATTTTGTAAAATTTGGATTTGGATTATGCTTGGACAATTTGCATTATGAGCATCCTAATCCTAAGTTAAGATGTAAATTGTGGTAAATGTAGTGAAACATAATATTATTGCTGTTCAGGTCGGTTTGAGTGGATTTTGAACTATGTTTTCACAAAACCTAGTCACCAGAGCAGATATCAAACTTATTCAAATTTATGGGTAATCCAGTAGATCCTAATAGTTTTGTCGAAATCACGAAATTTCTGCAAATCCAGTTTGAAATATTGCGTTGTAAATCAGCTATAAGAACTTAATTATAAGTATTTACAGTAACTACTACTACTTCACATTATAATAATCCAAAGATTTAAATCTCGATTGGTCGAAATGTCGAGATTTCGATAAGATTCTATTAAATTCTAATATATTCCCCATATTTGGATGAATTTGAAATTTATTCGGGTATCACTCAATTTAAAAATTTTGATATATAGGGTGTTTTTTTAGGTGCATGAGAACTTTCGATATCGATAACTGTGGTTTTACAGCTGAGAATGTCAAACTGTGTTGACATTTCTGTTCAGTAAGGTTTGGCAAGTCATCATGAATTGTTTAACGCCAGAATAACGCTTTCAAATTGTGGAAATTTACTTTGAAAAAAATAAATCTGTTCGCGAAGTTCATAGAGCACTTCGTCCATTTTACGGTCAACATAATCGGCCATGCTGACTGAATTTTTTGTTTCCAAAAATTAATCAGCTAAACATCGCTGACATTTGGTTCCAATAAGACGGCGCAACCACTGAGATATAACAAATGGATATCAATATCAATATTTCGAAAAAGGTGTCCATGATAACCCATTGTTGAACAAAATTCTGATGATTTTAAACTTTCATTAGATTTAAAATTGCTAATGCAAATAGAATTATTTTCGATTGAAACATTTCTTTATGTTTCTTTCAAAAATTCAATTCATTTTAAGTTTAGAGAAACTTCGAAAGTTATCCGAGGTACAAATTAGGATTGAGCCACATTCGCGAACGAAACGTCAACCTATGTTGACGTGCCCGAATCGGTTTGACAAGTGGTAGCGAATTTTGAGCGACCCATCGAGCGGATTCGACTCCAAGTGATAGGGAAGCCCCCTCCGAGTGTTCCTCACCCCCAGTGAGCCCCAATATCTCAACCCCAAGCCTTGTGGAAAACAGTGACATAAAAACAGTGTTTCTAGGTTAGGGCCGTCGGCCCATCTACTATTAATTACCTGTGAACAATAAACAGTGCAGAAACCAGTGAAATAGACCAGTGAAGCGCCACGAGCGCCCCCTCTTCCCGTGCGTGTAATAAATCGTAATACAGACTAAACAAAACACGGTAAGCTTAGCACCAGACAAACAATAAACTAGGAAACTCAACCTACGAACTACATTGAAGGCCCATGGCCACCAAAAACAAATTTGGTCCGCTGGCGCACGCCCCGGACCACCTACCTTCGCCCTCCACATCCCCTAAAGGGAAAAGACCGCGCGCCGTGGAAAAAACAAACACATCCAATGAATTCGCAAGAACTTATTCTACTCTGCCCCAACCTGCCGCAAAACCCCTAGGACCGACACCCAAATTTGTTGTACTGCAAACTCTGCAACCAAACCAAAAAAGTCTGCAACAGCACAACGTTTTCGTTGTGAAAAAAGGTGTGGATTCAATATCCACAAAGTACACCAACTCCTCCTTCCTGAGAGACGGCAGTCTCCTTATCCTGTGTGATAACCAGCTGATCGCCCAAAAATTTCTGGCTGCAACCCAAATCCATGGAATAAAAATCGAGTGCAGTCTCCACGGGAGACTTAACACATGCAAAGGTATAATATATGCAACCTCCCTAATATACCTCAATCAGGAGGAAATCCTGGCCGGCCTACAAGACCAAAACGTAGTTGAGGTCACACAATTGAAAAACCCAATCACGCAGAAACCGTCCGGACTGCTCATACTTACTTTTAATATGTATTCCCTACCAAGCCATCTGAATGTCGGATTCGAACGAGTAGAGGTTAGGGAGTACTTCCCCAACCCGCTCAGGTGCAGAAACTGCCAGAAACTTGGCCACACCAAGAACCACTGCAAGGAGACCGAGGCCTGCGGCACCTGTTCAGGGCCAATGCCACACGACACCCCATGCCCGTCCCCTCCTTTTTGCATTAACTGCAAGGCCGCCGGCCACCAACCCAACAACAAATCATACCCGGCATTCGCCGAACAAAAAGAGATCCTAAAAATAAGGACGCAACGAAAGTGCACCCAATATGAGGCCAAAAAATTGTTCTACAAGAACAAACCATCCTCTAACTCAAATTCATACGTTCAGGCCACCAGAGCAACCAATCCCAACACTACTCATCCCATCACTAACACAAACCCATCCCAGAACCTCCCATCCATCCCCACCCTCCCCCTCCCTATCAACACTTATTCCCAGAGCACTAAACCCCCCCACCCAGAAACCGATCCCATCGCCCATACCTCCAATAACCAAAACCCAAAAACAACAACTAGCCAACCAACCTCCTACCCCAAAGACAAACCCTCAACCTCATGCACCACACCAAGCAACAACACAAGCCCCGCACCCACTAACCCCACCACCTGCCCATCCACACCAACCACCTCAACTTAACATCACGAACCCAACACACTTAACACCAACACCAACTCCAACCCAAACAAAGCACTAGCAACCAGAAAAATTTTGAAAACACCAGAAAAGCAGATAGTCCTGGAAGAGATATCTTCTGGTCTATCGCCACAGTCCAATCTTATATTCGAGACCTTTGTACTCAACAAATCGATTATACAATCCATCCCCTCCAATGACACACCCAGTCCCATGGACTCTGTGGTCATTTCGGACGGATCTGAGCCAGAAATCGAGCTACAATGTTCACAAACGTGACACCATTGACCCCATCTCCCTTCCACCCATCCCGTAGCCTCTGCATCCTTCAGTGGAACATCAGAGGCCTCTACTCCAATCGTCCCCACCTAGATATCCTTGTTTCCCAATACCAACCCCACATCATACTACTGCAGGAAACCAACATTCTTCCGGGCGAAGAACCTCGTAGGTTCGGAGCCTATTCCTATGTTGGTTACAACACACCCAGAGATACCAGGCATGGCGGCGTCGCCATCCTGATACACAACTCTATAGCCTCCAAACAGATAGAACTGAGTGTCGACTTTCTGGCTTGCGCCGTCACGGTTGGATCCGATCCTCCGCTGACTGTGGTGTCGGCATATCTAGAGTGTGGACGGGGGATTACCAATGCTGACCTGTCCAGTCTGTCAAATCAGCTTCCCGAGAACACATTTATGGTGGCGATTTCAACGCGCACAGCCCCCTATGGGGAGGTGGGCGTTGGGATTGCAGGGGGAGGCTGGTGGCGGACTGGATTGAGGATGCATCCCTTGTCCTCCTCAATGATGGCTCGCCCACGCTCATCTCGACCGGATCCACCATGACGGCTATCGACTTGACTCTCGTTCCCTCCAGGCTTGTCCCTTTCCTTACATGGGAGCTTCACTCTAACCCAGAAGGCAGTGACCATCTGCCAGTCATCATACGATCGACTCAAGGATTGGCTAACCATAGACCAACCCCCAGATACGTCACTTCACGTGCCGACTGGGACAAGTATAGAGCTACCATGGATGAAACGGCAGAGAGACATCCGAACTCGGAAAATGTGAATCAGGAGGCGGCCCGCCTCGTCAGGATACTCCATACTGCAGCAGCCTCAGCTATCCCCGTATCTTCCCCAAAACCCAATTATCAGCCGCGGTGGATGAATACTGACATCACAAACACAATCAAGTCCAAAAATAGAGCATGGAAACGTTTCCACAGACACCCCACAGATACCAACCTAGTAGCGTATCGTCGTGAGGCGGCAATCACCAAAAAAAAGGTTAAAGCTGCAAAAAGAGAGAGCGGAAACTCTTTTGCCCGCTCCATTGATCCCAGCTTTAACCTAGCCGATGCATGGAGAAAGGTTAAATCCATCTTCGGGGGTAGACCTCCCGGTTTAATCCCCAATTTAACAACCGATCTAGGATCCATCACGAACTCCCTGCATATAGCTGAACACCTTGCTCTATGCTGGACCAATTACTCCTCGGACTCTAATTTCTCCTCCGCACAACTTGCTGACAAACAGTCAGCACCTTGCAACCCCACAGTCCACTCACCCGACCCAGATAGAACAATTGGTTACCCCATCTCCTTTGCGGAACTAAGTTCGGTGCTTAGATCCTGCAAGGGATCAGCTCCAGGACACGACAGAATTACTTACGAGATGATCAGACAGGCTACAAACGGTCTAAAGTTCCGACTTGTAGACCTATACAACCTGATCTTGGTGCAGGGCTCCTTTCCGCACATGTGGAAAAGAGCTGTCCAAGTGCCAATCCGTTAGCGAACTAATTCTTCTAATACAACTTTGACCTCCAAGGATCTCCGTCCAATTTCGCTGCTCCCTTGCCTGTCAAGGGTCTTCGAAAAAATCTTGGGTAGGAGGCTTGGGATCCTACTGGAGAGTGTCCTGTCGGACGAGCAGCACGGTTTTAGACCAGGGAGAGGTACAACCTCTCTCCTGCTCGAGCTCGAACACTACGCCAGACGGGCACTCGCCAACAAAATGGAATATCATGTCCTCTCCCTCGATCTCGAAAAGGCCTTCGACCGGGTGATCAAAACTACAGTTACAAATCAACTAACTATCTGGGGTATTGATCTCAAATTCATCCAAACGATTGACAATTTCCTCTCGTCTCGATCCATAATGGTGAGAGTCAATGGATACACCTCTAAACCTTATAGCATCGACAACATCATTCCACAGGATCCCCCCTGTCACCACTACTTTTCAATGCATACATTCACTCGCTATCTAGCTGACATTCCCGGCACAGGGCATTACATCTACGCCGACAACATAATCATCACCTCCTCCCAGCCCTTTACAAACGACCTAGACAGACGAATAAAAATACCAATCGAACAGTGGTGTCTAAGAACCGGTGCTAAGCTACCTTTCGAAAAAGGAGAGCTATTAACTTTCTCCAGGAAACGAACGGCAAACCGAAGAAGAACAGTCTCCGATGAGACTTCCTACATCGCGCGGGACAAATGTAGGATCCTCGGACTAATATTTACTCCGAAACTATCTTGGAACGCGCACATAACACGAGTAATTACTGCGCTACATAAACTCGGAAACCTAATCCGTACTCTCGCGTCCAAACACCTCGGAGCCAGCTCGGCCGCTATAAACCATATTGCGTCGACCCTCATCCGCGGCTTCACCCAATATGGCATCACGATATACGCCAACACCACACTAACCAATCGTCGCAAAGTGCAGGTCGCCATCAACCGCGTACTAAGATTTAGCCTAGGCGCATACCGGACCACTCCCATTGACTCCCTCCTTATAGAGTCAGGAGGGGAAAGCTTCGACACCCTGCCAGCAAAGGCGCAGATCAACTTGGCGGGCAAAGCAATCGTCAATTCCAGAAGCATTCACCACCACACCATCGGCAGCCCACAATCTACAGGCCCTGATCCCACCAACCCAATGTCCCTAAACTCCTCCCTCCTGAAGGCCCGCTCGACCCTCCTATCCCACTGCCTGAACCTACCCCCTCCAATCACCCCACCAATCCCCCTCCCACCACAGATGTACTTCACCACTCAGCCAGAACTCAACTCGCGGTATCCCAGAAAAGCCCACACTCCAGCAGCGGCATACCGGCAGATACATACCAAACACTTGGAGGAGCTAAGCAACTGGACCATATACTACACGGACGGTTCCAAAAGCCCGGAGCAGACAACGGCGGCATTCATTGCGTTTCGGCCCGGACTGGCTACAATCCTCAAGCAACAAGTGTTCAAAATGGTCCCGGACAGTAGCATTTTCGAGGCGGAAACCTTTGCTATCTGCAAAGCTGCCCAGGATGCTAGAGAAGCCGCCACACCGGCCGCTATCTTCACAGACAGCAAAGCTGCAGCCGACGCACTAAGAAACCAACTGACAACTGACCCGACAATTCGCTACCTCCAGGGCATTATCCGGGAAAATACAACAACCACGAGAGTCTTTTGGATCCCAGGACACGTCGGAATAGCCGGGAATGAGAAGGCCGACCAACTGGCGAGAAGCCGGATCTCTCCGCATGAAGAAGAAAGCATACCCCCACACATAAGCTTCCTACGGCGAACGGCGAGAAACAACTTATCCGCACAACGAACGCTGCACTGGGCCAACCACACCACGTTCCTAAAAAAGCATTGGCCAAACGCAAATCCACCAGCATACAGCCCACAACTAGAGAGGAAGGACTCTGTCATTCTGGCCCGGCTCAGATTGGGACACACCAGAATGACCCATGAGTTCTTAATAAACAGAACTCCACAACCGGGCTGCATTCTATGTCAGGCACCACTCACCGTAGAATATATCCTCGCCAACTGCGCAAAAACAAGGCTCTTCTTTCGAAACACCGTCCCTCCCCTCAACTCCCTCCGTGATCCATCCAATACCGACCTACTATTCCAACTTTTGGATCACCTCCACATTAAACACCTCATCTAACCTCCCAATCCCTCCCTCCCATAGATTAAGCTGAACTACTATAAATATTTTTTTATTTTATTTTATTCTATTTTATTCTTGTTTTTTATTTTTCATCATTTTCATGCATTTACTTATCATCACTACTTATATTATTATTCTCACTTTAGCTCTATTCACATTGCTTAGTTCTGGAAACTGCAATCATTTTACATTATTTTATATACATTATATTAATCCTAAAATCATAAGCATGAATTACTAGAATTAAAAAGGAATTATTTAATTGCATTATCACTATCTCATTATTATTTTACAACTTTTATTATTTCATATTTTTCATCTCCATTACTAAGTTCTAATTATAATGTTATCATAAATGTAGCGACGTGCCATATGCCCTCGTTGGCCTGGCCGAAATCCAAATGGGCCCTCTTATTGTATAAGGGGCCCATTGTATTAAATAAATAAATAAATAAATAAATAGGATTGAGCCATGGTTGACCTGAATCTTAAGAAGGAAAGAGTTAGTAGCACCGTATGCATGTATTAAGGCGAGAAGGAAAACAATGAGAGGACCATCAGATTAGGCAACATGAATAATTAAAGCCGAATTTTTAGGTGTAATTTCGAATTGAAAAATTATCAAATAATTTGAATTTGATAAATACTTTTTTGGATAAACAATTCAAGGTATTGAAAGAAAATGCGTTCATAACATTGCAACTAAGCTGTGTAAATTTTACAGGTAATATTGGCTACTGCAGTACGAATATAATACCATGTACTTATCGGTATGGCGCCAAATTCAAAAATAACGTATTACATGCCCAACCGTTATAAATATTCCTGAAACTGTTATTTCCCAAGAAATTTATTAATAAATAAATTGAAGTAAACTGTGAGTTGTGTTATGAATTTCGAACGCAAAACGCAACTTCTCACCATCAAATCGAACAATTTCAATTGTCAGAACTGATAATTCAAATTGAAAAGTTTTTAATTTTATTTAAGTTGTTGCCCATGTTTTTCGAAATTCGAAATTTCAAGAAGGAGCGAGAGGGTACGATTTCATCGGCTATTTCAATCTGTCATATCGTATAGAGAAATGAGCCGATGGGGTCTCCATTTATATAGCTCAGTAGGCGCAACTTGCCATATAGCGCGATTTATTGCAAAATCAATTAGGTGATAATTTGATTTCCAGAAGTGGTTCTGTTAACTGGCTCCCTCGTTCGTGCGATTTAACGCCTCTGGATTACTTTTTATTGGGCTATATTAAGGGGGGCGATACATGTAAAATTTTCAAAAATTCGAGTTTCTTTTTTTTCCATAAATAGTTAAATTAACATCTAAAAAATATGTTTGTAAAGTTTTAGAATGAAATTCGCATTATTTATCGATTAAAAACTCATTTAAGTGCTCCGCCTCAACTTGACGCTCGAGCGCTATTGAGTCCGTACTGGAGCGCTCAACTCTCGCTACCTGCTTCTCGGATGTATGATCTTGGGGCCTTTTGTATTGAAGACCCGGGTAAGCATGTCAAGAAGAGCTGAGAAAAAAAAAACGAGTACTATGAACGTACTGAAGGACTTCTGTATGGGCATCATAAGGTTTCTGTGTGTCAAAACTTTAAACGCGTTTTTCTCGAGACGACTTTTTTTAAATTGGCGGGCAAGATAACTCAAAAAGTTCTTAACCGATTCTTATGAAACTTGGCACTCGTTTTCTCTATAGTATAAGCTTCTAGTTAAACCTCAAAAATGCCAAAAAAAATTTCAAAATTTAGCGTTTTTGACCCAAAAACTGTCGAAAAAAAGGGTCAAAAATCGTACTTTTTTTTATGAGGCGTTTTCATGGTTCAACTAGAAGATACATGTTTAATAAACACACTCCAACCCATTTTGTTGACTTCAAATTGCTGTAACTGATGCTAAAAATCCCGCCGATTGATGCCTTTCGCCGCGAGGGTCTCAGGAGATTGGTTACTACGACGGCCATTTTGAAAAAAAAAATTAAATAAAATCAGATTATTGTATTTTAATATGTAATGAATAAACATGATCACTTTCAAAACGATTCATTTATTCCTTCTATTTTAAATAAGCCTCTGAAAAACGGTCTAAATTCAGGCGTTTACATGTATCGCCCCCCTTAAGTATGGGAAAGAATATTTCTCAAATGCTCGTACGGCACACCTCGACCCGTTTGTCCAAATTTTTGATGACATCACGGCATAACTTCTCTTTAATTAGACCAATAGATCCTTCAGTTGTTGAATGGTGTTGAGTTTATTGGTTAAACCAAGCTTTTGAGGAAACCCCAAAGAAAGAAGTGCAACGGAGTCAAATCGTACGATCTCGGTGGCCAATTAATTTCGCTGTTTCTGGAGATTATTGGCCTGGGGAACTTCAGATGTATGGCACATCGTACCATCTTGCGGACCACATCGATGTTATAATCATACAATATTGGCCACAATAAGTCGGTGATCATGGCACGGTAGCTTTCCCCGTTCACTCTGACAGAGTTGCCAGGTGCATTTTCGAAGAAGAATTTACCAATCACTCCACCAGCGCAAAATGCACACCACAAAGTGTGCTTTTCTGGATGCATTTGCTTTTCAAAGTGTGCCCCTGGATTTTCATCAGCCCATATTCTGCAACTCTGCTTGTTGACGTATCCACTGAGATGGAAATAAGCATCATCAGAAAATAAGTTTTGGTCGCAAGTCCATTGGAAACTTAGTTTTGCTTTTGCTTTTTCTTTTTGCACCTTACCAACAATTTGCCAAAGACTGAACTTCCAAAATTTCAAAACAGATGTCCAAAATTATTTCAAAAGTTTTTTTAACACTCTAGTTCCATAACAAATTAAAAGCATTTTTCCGTCTTTCACTTGCAGTCAGTCATACTCAAATCCACTCATGTCACATTTCTACTGTTTTCCGTTTTGCGAAAAATTTCGTTCCGCAAATCACGTTCCGTTTCCGCGTTAGACAGGTTTCCGGTTTATAGAGGGTGTTTTGCATTGGAAAATGCTCCGTTCCCAGTTTTTTTCCCGTTATGGCAGGTTTCCGTTTTATACAGGGTCCGTTTTAGACAGGTTTCACTGTACCAAGTTTTAAACGACGTTGCAATCATTAAACAACATCAAGACAATATGATTGCGACAATGTCGATAATTGAAGCCAATCAAAATTTAATGCTTTATGCGCTTAGCAAATCTACAATGACGGAAAACAAATTTGAAAAAAAGAAGAACCCTCATGAATAATGGATTAAGCAAAATATTCCGTTAAACACATCGAATGCCCTTATGGAATTTAATAATAAACTAACAAATGAATATTTTAAAGATGGAACGTTCAGTTTGAAACGTTTAGTGTCATATTAATAGCTCATTAAGTTTAGTACTTTATTTTTTGCAGATTTCAATACTTTCCACATACATAACAGCTGATGGTAAAAAGAACGGCAAACGAGTTGGATACAAGTTGATTGATCTTGTAGTTAAAAGGGAAGTCATCGACATGTTTTCTTGGACCGGAAGTACTTTGTTACTTTGCGAACTTTCATATAATTGTTTTTCGATGTGCTTCTAAAGTCCGATCACTCGTGGACAACTGTCAAAAACGAAGAGTTCTTACAAGATATTGTTAAACATTCTAAACGCCGATTCCATGAAGAACAGGCAAAACTGCAAGTCCAACGCATTATCTGAAACAGAACACATTTTGTAACTAACATTTTTAATTACAGAATGAATGATCCGAGGCGAATTAGGACCAGCAAAGTAAAAGACATTGGCACTAAATCATCAGCCGAACTGGAATGAAATACAAGAAAAACAATATAATATTTTAAGAATCAATTTTATTTTTTGTATATAATAAAAGAAAAAGAATTCGTTAAGCATCACTATTAATATTTAAGGAAATATCCATTGTTTTGTTTTATGAAACAATTTTGTTAAACAAACATGTATCCCGTGATGCCAATATTTTCCTTCTTCTCCGTCTATCGCACTAATTTCAACTTCTCGTGGGGATTTTAACAAGGTTCTTGAATCGGTTGGTAAATGCGGAATTTTTTTATTTGCGTATTCATTTAGAACCGCCAATAAACCTCTTATAGCCATATGTGGAATGTTACTATTAACACACCAGCCTCTAATTTTTTCTTGAAAAACGGCATCAATTTGACTTAGATCATCAGAATTGATAGAGTTGTCATCAATATAAACATTGCATTCACTGTCGATATCGGTTGGCATTGATTCCAAATTATTCTCAACTTCATTTTCGACATATTGGTTGTCATTCACATTAATTCCACTATTGCCAATTCTTCCGTCTACATATATTTCACCGATTTTTGGGCATCGATTTATCCTTTGTACATTTTTGAGTACAATAATTGACCGTATTGTGAATGTCACGTCACGTCACTTCGATGCCGATTCAACGTGTCACGTCGATCGAACAAAACCGATTGTGTAACCGCATCGACGGGACTCATTAGCATTTCCATATTGATATGTATGTGTCAGCTGTAAATTGTGAATTTAAGCTCATGTGAATGCTTTCATTTACAATCATTTCATTTTTGCATCGACGTTAATTTTTTTCAAGCGTCACGGACTGGAATCTAATCGACGGAAAATGACGATCAAAGTGACAACTGTCGATGACAATCGACATTCACAATCGCTTTTTCAGGCGTCGATGTCGAATCGGCATCGAAGTGACGTGACGTGACATTCACAATACGGTCAAATATTTAGTGGCACTGTTTTTCTTAATCGGGCACCAATTCTTTTTATATTTTTGTAGTACGTTCCGTTAAATTTCCCTTTCTTAAAAATTTCATTGAATTTCTCCATTTCAATTACTATCGAATACAAACCACACGCGAAATGTCATATTTAGTAGCGATACACTACTATTTAGTAGCAATACACTACTATTTTGTTGCAGCAGGCTGGTTCGCAGGTTGAAGTTGGCAGGTGGTTTTGCGAACCGCACACGGAGTCATAAGTGAGGAGTATTCTTATGGTTGTCCGCATTAGTTCGCAAAACCATTGTACAACTACTTAAACGAACTAAATGGTCGTACGGCTATATAGTACTGATAATAAGTTGTTAGAGACTTTTCGCAACAAAAAATAGTTGTAAGTGTCAACACAATTAAATACACACAAGCCACAATTAAATATCTGCCAACAGTCTGGGCGCAACTTTATTATTTTCGGGCAGAAGTCCGGAACGCGTTTAATTCTGAGACGCGGTGTAGGTTACTATGTGACTGAAAACCTAAAAAAGGTTCGGGAAACGGTTAGAATGAGGTCGCACTATAACACTTAAACGCCGCTGTCACATATAACATATGAATTACATAATTGGGTCATACTCCGGGAAGAGGTCTAAGACATAATATAATATCAGTTAATACGCCATTAGGAGGTTTTTCGTGATTAGGTTTTTGGCCATTACATGAAATCGGAAATGCGTTTGTAGGCGATTATATATAAAGTCTATGGAAGTGAAAACCAATCTGATATCTCATCAATCCTAAGATATATGTCGAAAGCCTTACGTCCTATTGGAGTTGAATATTTAAAAATAATGAAATCAACTTTTGACGATTTTGTAGGAAGCCTTAGGAAGTAAAAATGAATTTGATATCTCATTAGAACTAAGAAATATGTAAGAATTTGTGAAAACATATGTAACCCTCTTGCACCCACTTTGGGGTTGAATATCAAAAAATCCTGAAATTAGTTTTTAGATATATGTAAAGAAAACCAGAGGAAGTGAAAACCAATCCCATGTTTTATCACTCCTAAGAAATATGACGAAATTCGTGAAAACGTGTTCAACCCGTTTATATCCTCTTAGGGGATGAAAAAGGAAAAAACTTGAAAGCAAGTTTTAGGTGATTATTAAACAAGCCCGTGAAAGTGAAAAGTTATTCGATATCTAATCAGACCGGAGGGATATGGCTGAATTCGTGAAAATGTGTGCAACCCCTTTACACAACCGTGGCGGTCGAATTTAAAAAAATCCTGAAAACACTTTTTAGGTATTTATATGAAAAATCCGTACAATAAAAATGAATTCAATATTTGGAAATACCTAATAGATATGACGAAAATCGTAAAAACATATGCATTCCATTTTTACTGATAATTTTTTTTGCCCCCCTTCCGTACGCCAATGAATATTTGAAATTTTTTTTAATCTTAATTACCTTTCTAGTTGACTTACATATACATACTATGTTTCAACTTTCTAGCATAAGCCGTTCTATAGTTAGGAAAAACACTACTACTACTACCCTTATAAAAAATTATATTTTTTTAACATGCTACACTATAGTTCTATCCAAATACTTACGGGCCTATTACGAAACTCGAGTCGAGTGAGTAACTCGACTCACATTTGGACTCGACTCGAGCTAAAGTTGGTATTATGAAACTCGACAATTGGAAAGTCACTTCATTTCCAGCAGTCGAGTGAGTTTGACATTTCTTATAAGAAAATACTCACTCGATCGGCTCTCATAATACGCAGTTCTCTTAACTCACGCTTTTTTTTCGACTAAAAGTCGAGTGAAACTCGACAAATAGGCACTCGTCGAGTTTCATAGTCGCAGAATGTGAGTTTTTTGATCGAGTCGAGTTTCGTAATAGGCCCGCAAGTTTCAGTTTTATATCATTATAGGTTCTCGAGATATAAAAATCGAAACTTTTTCTTCTTCACCCTTCCCCACCCTCACCCTCTACACCCCCACACTCAAATTTTTTTTTCTGCTTGAATTCTATTGGGCCTACTTCTGGTAAAAATTCTAAGCATCTATCTTACACTGTTCTTGAAATATGAGATGTGATTTTTAAAAAAAAATCTTATCCCCTCCACTTCCATACTCCACAGCCCACTTAAAAATGTTTACTTTCAGCAAACTTTATTTGTCAACCTTAATAAAGAAACCAAATTTTATTTGTCTAGTGCAATTGGTTCGTGAGATATCATTATTTAAAATTGTTCGACCCCATCTCCGTACGCCACTGCCCCCTATTAAAAATTTGTTTCTGATCTATTTTCCTAGTATACCCACAGATGGTCATCAAGTTTTAATTTCGTGATATTAACCGTTTAGGAGATATGGATTTTAGAATGTCTCGATCTCGACTTTCAAGCGTTTCAGACGCATTATTATTCCCCCCACTCCCACACCCCTTCACCGATATCATCAATATTTTTCCAAATGGGTCCACTATCAAAGCTCTATAAAGATTCGAAGTTTCAGCCTCCTAGCCTAAGCGGTTACTGAGATCTAGAAACCAAAATTTTTCGTCTAAAACGCTTCCCCCACCTCCCCCATCACTCAAAAGGTGGGCACTTGAAGCAGTTTTTCTCAGAAAACCCCATTATAAACATGTCATTTTAATTTTATTTTTTTATGAGCCGTATTATTACCTACAAAAGCTGCATACATATGTATGAGTTACGATTAACATTTTGGAAGTAATAGGTAAAAATACATATCGCATAAAAATCAAATATTTCAAAAGTCAGTGCCATAAAGTGGACCTCGTCTAAGAACCTGTTTAATTTGTCGGTATTTTTATGGCCCATTTATTACTATTTAAAGTATGTAGGAAAACAATGAAATGTAACTGAGTTTCAACATCATTGATGCTTTTACCTGGATGTGGTAGGTAATACTGGGTGCGGTACTATGCCTTTTTTAATGGGGTGTCTTACAAAATAAAAAGCCTATAAAAGCAAAACTACCTTCATATTTTTATCAGTTTTAGTTACGTTGCTAAAAGAAGAAGGTGTCAGTAGAATAAAAAAAATAATTTCGAAATGGCTGAGTACTCCAATGAAGAATATGCTGACATTGTGTTAATTTATGGAGAGTGCCGCGGAAATGGACAAGCCGCGCGAAGGCTTTACCATCAGAGACATCCCCATCGACGGACACCTGACAGGGGAGTATTTCAGGACGTTTACAGGAGAATTAGGGAAACTGGCAGCGTTAGAACAAGGAGAGTAAATGCAAATCTTGCGCCTATAATCGCTGTTCAGATTGATGAAAGAATACTGCAAGCAGTGCAAAATGATCCATCGATCAGTATCCGACGCTTGGCATTGCAGTTTAACATATCTACTTGGAAGGTTTGGAGTATTTTAAAAGTAGAACGCTTCCATGCCTACCATCACACACCAGTACAGGAGCTGCTACCCATTGATTTCCCCAAACGGATGGAGTTTTGCAATTGGCTCCTTGAACGACAAATAGATGACGACAATTTTTTCAACAATATTCTGTGGACGGATGAGTCCCAATTTACCAGAGACGGTATCACAAACTTCCACAACTTACATACGTGGGCTGCAGTGGCGGTCATAGGGGGGGGGGGCCATGGGGGCCATGGCCCCCCCTAACAAATTCGTAACCCGTGATTACTTTATCCCTTCTGCTTTAAAGAAAAATTATATGAGACTATAAGATTAATAGATACACTTAATAAAGTAAAATCGGATTCCACTTTATGTCTTTCTTTAATCCTTATTTTGTCTTTGTCTCCTGATTAAAAAGAAGACTGTGTCTAATTAAAAATATTTCAATCGAAAAGTAATAAAATTTCGAATATAAATATATATATATAATCAATCGTTGGGTTGTGATGTGTTCTGTTAAGGAAGTAGCTTTTACTGTTTGAAACTAATTTTGAAAAATTTGGATTTGGATTATGCTTGGACAATTGTCATTATGTGCGTCCTAATCCTAGATTAAAACGTAAGTCGTGGTAAATGCAGCAAAACACAATATTATTGCTGTCCAGGTCGTTTTGAGTGGATTTTGAACTATGTTTTCAAAAAACCTATTCACCAGAGCAGATATAAAACTTATTCAAATTTATCGGTAATCCAGTAATCTTAATAGTTTTGTCGAAATCACGAGAGAAATCAGCTATAAGAACTTAATTATGAATATTTACAGTAACTATTACATATTAATAACTGATTTACATCCAAAGATTTAAAACTTGATTTTTCGAAATGTTGAGATTTCGATTTTGATTCTATCGAATTCTAATATATTTCCCATATTTGGATGAATTTAAAATCTACTCGGGTAAAAAGGGTAGTTCAAACCCTAATCAAAGCTAATCACTCAATTTAAAAATTTGTATTTTTTCGCAGCACCCATCAGGCTCGAATTAGTGTAAAAAAATACGTTTTAAGTTTCATGTCGATAATATATGGAGAATACGTACCTCAAGAACCTTAATGAAACCAAAATTGTATAAGATTCCGGAAACTCCCAAAATATCGACAGAGGGCCAAGTACAGTATTATTCTGTGGGTGATTGTAACTCTAAATATTTATAGGTGGTGTACCATCGAAAATGCCATCTAGTGCCTAAATTCAGCAATTGAAGTTTTTCTTAAAAAATAAATTTTTGAACGTAATTTTGGAACGGTAAACGATACGAAGTCTTTTAGAGTGCACAATGTAATGAAACAAAGAAAAAAAGGAGTCCTTCAGCAAGGACGAAAAAGATGATGTTTTACATTTAATCACTAATCCGTCAAAGTTTTTGATTTCGTACTTGATGAAGGACTTTCCAAACCGTTTCCTCTTTCTATAATATAATATTGAGCACTAGAAATCAGATCATTTTGCCGTCGATACTAACTTCGTATTATTAACCATTATAAATACTTTATTATTAAAATAATAAAGTAAAATACGGTCGAAACCGATTGAATATGAAAAACTTCACTTTCTCATTACGACCACTAGATGGTATTTCCGATGGTACATAACCTATATATTTAAAACTACAACCATCCACAGAATAATATTATTTGGCCGTTTTGTCAATACTTCGGGACCCATTTTTCGGAATCTAAATTTTTTTTTCTGATCGGGGTGAAACTTAAAACATATAATTTTTACACTAATTAGAATCATTATAAGAGGTACCGCGAAAAAAATCTTTGGGAAAAAAATCCTCAATACAAATAATAGTCACTGAATAGCACTCAAATTATCTGTCACCACAACTACCTGTATAAAATATTACAAAATTTCAAATTGCATGATAATGCAAGCTTTCGACTCTTGTTCATTCAATTTAAATTTCCTTCTTTCCAAATGTTAACTCTTACAAAATAAATTAAAAATTTTATCATCAGAGTCGTTGTCAAACAAATGTCTTCATAGCGTTGTAAACACTTTTCGAGATTTCATAATCTATACTATACTAAAATACTTTATTATTAAAATAATAAAGTAATACTTGTCAAAATCTTGCGATGTAAATCAGGTATAAGATACTGCTTATGAAGTTATTATAATTGAAAATAGTTTTAGAGAATTTCCGAATTTTGTTCGGTTACTCGGTTAGGTTATGGTGGCAGTCATCTTAACTATAGATCGAATCAATAAGGAGACTCAGTATATATATACCTAATAAAT
Organism: Beris morrisii; assembly: GCA_951812415.1. Taxonomy (NCBI): domain Eukaryota; kingdom Metazoa; phylum Arthropoda; class Insecta; order Diptera; family Stratiomyidae; genus Beris; species Beris morrisii. The sequence goes on along the minus strand of OX638313.1, from coordinate 92,455,573 downwards.
AACATTGACATAAAATATTTCTTTCGTAGATTTTAAGTATTGTAGGATAACTTAATAATTGGGGTGATCACTTCTTCGTCGTGCTTGAAGTCTTTAGATTATGAGATATAGGGTTCGGTTTTAATGCCCAATATTGAGTTTCATCAAATATATGATAGTAGAACCAATAAGAATTAAATACACTACTTTTCTAGTGGTCTCAAAAAACAGCTAATTTACATCCAAAGATTTCAAACTTGATTTGGCGAAATCTCGAAATTTTCTCATACGTGTAAGATATCTTGAAGTCTGTTTGGGCTTCTAAATTTTTCCGAAATCGAGATCGACATCGATTTCTACTGAAATCGAAAATTATGTTTACCAAGCTTTGAAATCAATTAATTTTATTTTCTAGCTCCTACCCGTGCTATTCAATTTCCCATTGCTTAAGAATTTACAATCATACAACACAGGTTCAAATTTTTGATATCATACAATCAGTTGATAAATTGAACGATGTTAAAGAAATCCCTTTAGAGCAATGTTAATACTTTTTAATATTCTGAAATTCCTTCATCCACGCTGCGTTAACGGGTAGCTACCTCACCTATTTTCTCTACAGTATCTACTGAACTTCAATGGCCCCCCCCTTGAACAAGCAATATGACCGCCACTGGTGGGCTGAGAGCAATCCACACACAAGAAGAGCGGCATCATTTCAGCACAGATTCAGCGTCAATTTATGGGCAGGTGTGCTTGGTGACGATTTCCTTTTACCTATTAGGCTTCCGCGTACTCTAAATAGCTCCAATTACTTACATTTTTTTCAAATGATCTACAGGACTTATTGGATGATATTCCACTGGTACGATTGGCTTCCATGTTTTACCAACACGATGGTGCTCCAGCTCATTACGGCCGACAGATCACAGATTGGTTAAATTCCAATTATGGCAATCGCTGAATCGGTAGAAATGGACCGATACACTGGCCTGCAAGATCTCCTGATCTTACTATTATGGATTTCTTTGTATGGGGACGGATGAAGGACCTTGTCTACGCAACGCCAGTAGAAACATTGTAAGATCTAAATATCAGGATCGATGCGGCAGCAATAGAAGTAAGGCAGCAGTTGAGGAATATGAATACCAAGAGAACACTCGCCAAACGAGCTTTAGCGTGCATTCAAAATGAAGGTGGCCATTTTGAACATTTATTATAACAAAATTTTTTTAGATAAAACATAAAAACCATTATTAAATTCTTTTAGTTCAAGCAAGTAGTGTAGATCAACATGCACATGCACTGACTTTTGAAATATTTAATTTTTATGCGATATGTATTTTTACCTATTACTTCCAAAATGTTAATCGTAACTCATACATATGTATGCTGCTTTTGTAGGTAATAATACGGCTCATAAAAAAATACAATTAAAATGACATGTTTATAATGGGGTTTTCTGAGAAAAACTACATTGATCACTGAATTTTAAGGTTTCACGTAGCAAAAATTGGTGTTTTCGAGTAAATATCTCAAGATTGGGTGCAGTTACAATTTAGACTGTTACATTCGATTGCCTAAAAAACGAGTTATAACACTTTGCCTTGTGATTATTCGTTTTCAAGATATAACGTTTTAAGTGAGTGAGGGTACCGGTCAAAAACACTTTTCTTAACCACCCTGTATATCCACTGTTATTGAAAATTGACCCACCCTGTCGAACAATTTTGTTCTCCAAATATATCAAGGAATAACCCGTCGTGGACGGAGTACCAAACACCCTGTATATAAAGAAAGCCCGAGGAAGTAAAAACCAATCTTATCACTCCTAAGAGATATGACGGAATTCGTGAAAACGTCTTCAACCCGTTTTTACCCTCTTAGGGGTTGAAAAAGGAAACAACCTGAAAATGAGTTTTAGGTGATTATTAAATAAGCCCGTGGAAGTGAAAAGTTATTCGATATCTAATCAGACCTGAGGGATACGGCTGAATTCGTGAAAATGTATACATCCCCTTGCGGGTTGAATTTCAAAAAATCCGGAAAACACTTTGCAGGTATTTATATGAAGAACCCGGACAAAAAAAATTAATTATTTGGTGAATGTTTTCACAGTACATGTTGAAATGAAAATACATGTTTTCCGGGTTCAATACTGTTCTTATTTATTTTGCGTTACAGAATATTGTCGATTTTTCGTTTTGTTCTCTCTAACTTCCTCGCTTCTTTGAGATAATGCTCCCCGTAGAGCTCTCTAATTTTTTGGTGTATGTTTTCACAGTACATGTTGAAATGAAAATACAAGTTTTCCGGGTTCAATACGCAAAATAAAAAAGAACAGTATTGAACCCGGAAAACTTGTATTTTCAAAAATAATTAATTAAATATTTGGAAAGACCTAGTAGATATGACGAAAATCGTAAAAATATGTGCATTCCATTTTCACTGATCATTTTTTTTGCACCACTTCCAAACGCCAATGGATATTTGATTTTTTTTTTAATCAGACTTACTTTTCTAGTCGATTTACATATACATACCAAATTTCAACTTTCTAGCATAAGCCGTTCTACAGTTAGGAAAAACACCCCCCACCCCCGTACCATACTACCCCTATAAAAAATTATATTTTTCCAACATGCTAATACTATAGCTCTATTTAAATACAAAGTTTCAGCTTTATATCATTATAGGTTCTCGAGATATAAAAATCAGAACTTTTTATTTTTCACCCTCCCCCACCTTCACCCTCTACACCCACATCCCTGAAATTTTTTTTTTGCTGGGGGTCTATCAGACCTACTTCAGGTAAAAATTTTAAGCATATATCTTACACCGTTCTTGAGATATAAGACGTAATTTTTTAAAAAAATTCTTACCCCCTCCAGTTCTATGCTCCACCACCCCCTAAAAAAATTTTACATTCAGCAAACTTTATTTGTTAACCTTTATACAAAAACCAAATTTTATTTGTCTAGTGCAATTGGTTCGTGAGATATCGTAATCTAAAGTTTTTCAACCCCCACCCCCGTACGTCACTGCCCCCTCTCAAAAATTTGTTTCAGATCTATTCTCCTAGTATACCTACAGATGATTATTAAGTTTCAATTTCGTGACATTAACCGTTTAGGAGATATGGATTTTGGAATGTCTCGATCTCGCCTTTCGAACGTTTCGGACGCATTATTTTCCCCCCCACTCCCACACCCCTTCATCCATATCAACAATATTTTTGCAAATGGGTCCACTATCAAAGCTCTATATAAATTCCAAGTTTCAGCTTCCTAACATTGCTGAGATCTAGAAACCAAAATTTTTCGTCTAAAACGCTTCCCCCACCTCCTCCCTCATAGTCCTACCCCCCAAAAATTGGTCACTTCAAGGGGCCTACCCAGTCTATTAAAGAAAAAAATTTCAATTCAATAGCTTATAGGGTTTAGGAGCTATAAGCCCTTAAACGTTTTGCGTACGGCGGACGGCGCACAGACGGGCTGAAAATTTTTTTTGCTTTTTTGGTGCTTATTAGTCATGAAACGTATAAAAAAAAATTTTCAGGGTAGCAAATTTTTTTTTTTTAAAAATCAATAACAATACTTTATTATTAAAATAATAAAGAAAAATTAGTTGTGACAACAGTCACCGAACTACAAGTTGTGAGCAAGAACTATCCGTGCTACTTGGGAACACTCCTTTGAATACGCAATTGTACTTATTGCATCATAAACAGAGAACCCGTGAAACCAGGAATTTTAAATTTGGAGCACTTTTAAATATCACAATCAAAAATCCCTACCATGGTGTAGAAGATAAAGAAAAGTTCTTAAAACGCCTGATTACATTTTCATTTATTGCACGATTGAACCCACAAATCTTTGAAGCAGATAAAATTCTACAGAGGGAGGAGTATCGAAAGAACGAATGATTGTGTCCTTAAAATAAGCGATTTTCTCGAGGAGGCCCACGTACAGGCCTGATCTAGTCTGTAGACTAATTAGTCCGGTGGCTTCAAGAGTGTTTCCCAAATATGGTCCCGACAAGATAACATATTCCAACGAGTGGTCATCGATAGCCTAATAGCTAAGCGCACTATGAACTCATTTTATCACGCCCCAAAGAAAAAGAATATATTTGAAGACATTGTTATTATCTTAGATGACCTATGTCCCAAAAGGGGCACATGAGCTGAAAAAATACCGCAGTATACTTTAGATGAAATTCTTTATTCCCCATTTCTTGCCAAAGGCTTTCTTGCAAGTATAGAAGGCAATTGTTGCTTTCTTGATGCGCTCATCAAGGTTTTTCTTCCAGTTAAGCTTAGCGTCAAGAATAATTCCCAGGTACTTAGCTTCAGTTTTAAGCTCCAGAAAGGTATTACCTATTTTTGGAATTGTAAATGGGGGTATTGCTCTCCTTCGAGTGAAAAGAACCAGTTCAGTTTTTGTGGGGTTAACACCCAAACCACAACTTGCCGCCCATTTGTACAATTTCCGTAGTGCTCCCTGCACTAGTTCAGCTATCGTGGGTAGAAATTTGCCAGATACCAGTATAACTAGGTCATCAGCGTACGCTACCACTTTGATCCCGTCCCTCTCGAGCTGGGATAAAATACGATCGACAACTAATACCCAAAGTAGAGGTGATAGAACTCCCCCCTGCGGGGTACCTCTGGACACAGTTCCAGATATTTCACTCTCACCAATGGATGCATGTATCATTCTACTTTCAAGCATGCCGTCGATCCAGTTGGTAATGCCCAGGTCAGCCCCTGCATTCAGCAGAGCTTTCCGCAATGGTTCACTGGATGTACATCTCTATCGTAAGGCCCATTCTTCTTTATGGTGGCCTGGTATGGTGGACAGCCCTGGACAAAAGCGTGCACAAGAATAGTCTAACGAAAGTGCAGAGAGCGGATTGCTTAGGCATCACGGGCGCTTTGCAATCAACGCCAACAGCTGCAATGGAGATTATGCTGCTTCTGCTGCCAATAGATATTCAAATCATGAATGCTGCTGCCAAGAGCGCCCTGAGACTAAAAGAGTCTGGTGGCTGCTGGAAATCTGCGGATTATGGGCATAGCAAAATTCTTTCATTATTTCCAGATTGTGTGCTTAGTGAACTCACCGACTATATAACTCCGTTTTTAAGCTTCGATACAGGATTCCATACCCTTTTCCCTACTAGGGGGGACTGGGATAATCAAAAAGTGATAAGGGTATCTGAAGTTGCTATATTCACGGATGGGTCAAAAATGGATACTGGAACGGGGGCAGGTATCTTCTCAGCCGACATGAACATTCAAGTATCCTTTCGTCTGCCGGACTACTGCAGTATTTTTCAAGCTGAGGTTTTTGCCGTAAGTAGTGCAGTGGACATACTAAATTCCGCAACAAATCTTCCCGAAGAGTCGTGTATAAAAATTTACATAGACAGCCAAGCAGCAATGAAAGCTCTAAGCTCCAACCTAGTCAAGTCAAAGCTAGTGAGGGAGTGTAGGGAGCGCCTGAAAACATTGGGCGCAGCTCATAAGGTTTTCCTGTGCTGGGTTCCGGGACACAAAGGGATACCAGGAAATGAGGCAGCCGATGAGCTGGCCAAAACTGGATCTGAAATGGCTGCTATACATGCAACCCAAGCGGTAAAAATACCGCTTAATAACGTCAAGAGTAATCTTGACAGGAAGGCAATGGAGCTGACCAATGGCAGATGGTTCAACCTAACTACGTGTGAAACCTCCAGGCAGCTATGGCCAGTAATACATCCTAGAAGGACTGCCGATCTTCTGAAAAGAAGTCGTATAGAGACCCGTAACATTACGGCAGTCATAACAGGGCACTGTCTCTTTGGCAGACATGCACAACGCTTAAGCGTTCAATATAATAACTACTGCAGAAGCTGCAGAAGTGAAGAAGAAGAAGAGAGCGTTAGGCATCTACTTTGTGAGTGTCCCCAGCTAGCCAGCTGTAGGTTCAGAGCCATGGGCAGCTACTTCTTCTCCAGACTCGGGGACATGGCCGGAGCACGAATTGATAAACTAGCCAAGTTCATTCGCATCTGTGGCTGGTTCGACTAGCTTTCCCCTGTAGCAATGCTACGATAACTCCCTATATGGGACTTCATTAAGGTGTCACGGGTGTGGTATCACAATGGACCAACCGAATGGTCTAAGTGAGTCGATCCATAGTTTGGATGGCTGCCACTATAACCTAACCTAACCTAGATGAAATTCTGAACTCCGATTTACATTGTAGTAAGGTAGAATAAGAAGTGCGTATGTAGTTTGTCCTTTAGTAAGGACTCACGTTTGGCTGCTACTCGAAAGTGAAAGAGTGTATATTCAGTGTTCAGTTTCATAGCTGGAACTTTAGGTAAATCACCGAAAGTATTTTTTTTCTCGGACCCATGTAAACTGTTTAAAATTGTACACAACAATCCAAACAACAATATTTCTAAAGTAACATCCTAGTATGTGACTGAACTATGAAATAAGATGTTATAAGACGAGATATAAAATTAAAATAAGTTCATCTTTCAAGTCGCATTCAGAAAAGATATTCCAACTGATTCGTTGATTTTCCATGCCACGATAGGGATATCACCGCTTAAATCACGATGAATAGTATACTGCTCTGTTGGACGCCAATGTCTTCATTCGTTACAGCAAAAAGACAAAATTTTCGCAAACGTAGGTTTTAGGTAGGGTGGGTGGTCGCTTCGCGACCAAGCACATAGACTGCCAATCCGGTCCGTTGTGATCCCACATGCACGGGAAAAGGTACCCGTGTGCCGAAGACAACATCTTAAGTAAACCACCCCGCCAGCCTGACAAACTGCAGCAGCTTGTCCAGCTTAATGCTTGCGAATTCGCCTAAGTCTATGGCGAAGCGCGTACCTAAAGTACAGTCGCGCCTCCAGGCCAGACCCGGGCATTCGCATAGTAAGTGGAAAATACTTTCCTCGGCATCAGGTTCACCACAGCTGCGGCACAGATCTGTAATGTCCACAACACCTAGTCTTCTGGCGTGCCGGCCGATCAGGCAATGGCCCGTCAGTACACCAATTAGGATACGAAGAGTATTCCTATCACCGAGTAGGATAAAATTTGTACTGCTCGCGTTTAGGGTCAGCCTGAGCTGCCAGGCGGCTAGACACGATGTGAGGCCTGACCATTTTGTTTATCCTCTGATATGGCCGTCACGTCGATAGCATGTTTAATGTCCTCTATGGGCCTCCTCACTGGAAGAGCTAGCGCTTGATTCAGCGCCGAACCTCTCCTTGCGAGTTCATCCGTTGCCCGGAATCCCGCTGTGACCCGGAACCGAGCAAATTGTAACGTTCAAAAGGGTGCATAAAGCACTAATCTTATCCCCGCATAGCCTCACGAGGCGAGATTTGACCAAGTGTGAGTCAAGCGCCTTGATCGCCGCCTGACTATCTGTTAGGATGACGACGGATTTGTTTTCCATTGCACAAGCCTCTAGCAGATTGCAAGCCTGAACAATTCCTATCATCTCTGCCTGAAATACGCTACAGCAATCCGGTATTCTGAATGCCTCGCTATGGTTCAAGTCGGCGAAGAATACCCCTACACCTGTACCCGCGTTTGTCTTCGAACCGTCCGTGTAGATATGAAAAACCCCTTCGTGGGGCTGCTCCACATTCCACCCCTCTCTGCTAGGGATTCTCGTTGAGAATCTTCTAGAGAATTCGAGCTGCGGAATCAAGTAGTCTGTATCCTCTAACGGGTTACATTCACCAAACCGTCCGAGTATGCTACTGTGTCCCAAGGTCTAGATACCCAGCTGCCTGACTGTCTTAGGCGCACGGCACTTTTTGCTGCTACACTCTTCCCATGAATATCCAGCGGAAGAAGATGAAGGATCATCTCTAGTGCCGCTGTAGGTATAGTGCTAAGTACGCCCGTTGCTCCTGTGGAAGCAAGACGTTGAACCTTGGTGAGTTTATTGAGGTAGGTGGATTTCTCCAGCGCTACCCACCACACTAAAATTCCGTAGGTTAGGATGGGCCTGACTATGTCCGTGTACATCCAATGAGCCAATCCCGGCTGAATCCTCACTTTTTCCCAAACATCTTTTTGCAAGCGTAGAGAGCCCCTAGAGCCTTCCTTAGTCGCTCGTCGATGTTTCCGGTCCAGGATTATAGCTAAGTACCTAGCATTGTCTCTAAGCTGAAGGGTGAGACCCCTCAGTTTAGGGAGTGTGAACTCTGGGACTTTGGTTCTACGCGTGAAGAGAACTAGCTGTCTTTGAGGCATTGATCCCCAGTCCACAGCTGTCCGCCCACGCGCTCACTAGTGTGAGTGCCCTTTCGAGCAGGTCACTTATAGTGAGTGGGCGGAAACCTACCCGATATCAGAATTGCTAAGTCGTCCGCGTATGCGACCACCTTTGCACCCTGGCGGGTTAGCGAAGTTAAAATCGTGTTGACTACCAAGAGCCACAGTAGTGGTGAAATCACACCTCCTTGTGGCGTACCCCGGGCCGTGTACCTGCGTACCCCGGGCCGTGTACCTGCGTACCGTGCTACTGCCCAGTGTCGATTCAATGACACGGCTGCTCAGCATTGCGGTTATCCAGTTACGGAGCCCCATTTCCACCCCCACATCCCTCAGTGCATCGCTGATCGCCCCAACTTTTACGTTGTTAAAGGCACCCTCGATATCTAGGAAGGCAGCGAGAGTGAATTCTTTAAAAGACAGAGACTTCTCAATCTCCAAAACTCTCGCAAACGTAAAATTTCACAATAAAAAAGTTAAATAAAAGTGCGTCAGTTAGCTGCTACAAACCATTAAAACCTGTAGCAAAATTTAACTGCTTTCGCTAAAAGTGAAAAAACCCAAGTCCTATTTTTGGGCTTGTGGTATCCATGTTGGGACTTTACCACAAATACCGAGTACCAAGGATTCCATGATGCCGAACCCCGATACTATTCCCATTCCAAACAGATCTCAACAACAATAGAATTAAGCTCAGATTTTTGATTTTTAATTAATTTCACTGAAAGCAAAGATTGCTCAGACAGACAGTCGCCAGAAAATTACCAATTATATAAGAATCATTCAACTATCACAAACTACTCTAAACAGTCGAGTCTCTTCTCAAAAACCGGCTCACTAATCGGAACAATTCCAATACTAACGCGTGATTTTCTTATTATTTTCATATCAAACTGATTTTTATTTTCTTATTTCGTTTTTAACAAATGAAACAAATCGGAATTTAGGCATGTTCATTAAAAAAATAACCCATTACGGTTAACTATTTTTTTTTTTTTTTCAAAACAAACATTTTTTTTATCTCTTTCAATATAATGTCTTGTTGTTTTCTCCACTTTTGCATGTATAAGTATATAAATTTTGTAAAAAAAAAGTATGTTTATAAAACAAAATGTCCTTCCCTTAAAACGATACAATAGTAAAGTAAATACATATAATAATAATAATAATAAAATTTAAACATTACATAATATTACAAAAATACGAAATATATAATAAACGAATAAAGGACGAATCAAAATTCAATTTGTTGTAAAAAAAACATTCCTATTGAAGTTTTTTTTTAATTAATTAAATATAAATCTATGCAACGTACAATAATATCTCTCTCATGTTTGTATTTATAAATAGTCAGTGTGTGTTTAGTTGGAGCAGCATCACCGACTAAAGTCAACAAAGTCATTCTTTTAAAGCAATTTTAATATGGAAGCTTATAACGGGATTTATACAGTAGAACCAATTGTCGTCCATTCCAACCATTCAAATCTCGTTCTTTGTATTTATTTCAAACCTTACGATGCCACTCCATTTTTATTCCGAATTTAAATTTCCTGCGTGTATAAGTACAAAAATATATAAAAAAAAATTGCATAATTAATAGAAAATAGAGCGTTTTATATTTTATTTTATCGTTTTTTTTTTTTAAATATTTAATTATATTGCATTGTGCTTTAATGACCAGAAGATGAGTAGAGAGAAAGCTGGCGCTTTCAAAAGGCTTCCATAACGCAAAAAATTTTTTTTTTTTCATGCTCATTCAGCGTTACAATCAATCAATTCACCTTGTCAACGATGGGACAGATTTCGAAGCAATTTAGTTTACACAAAAAACTAGTCGCTATGTTACATATCAAAAAGATATACATACAGTAAATAAATAATCAATTACACAAAGTAAAACGGGTTCGAAATAGAGAATAGTACGTGTGTTCGTGTGTGAATCCTTTGAGGAATTAATTGTAAACAAAATAACATTACTCGTTCTTCTCAAGTATAATTATCAAAAACAATAACTGACCAAGTAGTTATTTCTCTATTTAAGATTGTTTTTTTTTATCGTTTCTCTTGTCTTAATTAATTTGTTTACGTTCTATTACTAATTTTATACAATTTTCGTCCAAAATATATTTTTTTATGTGATTTCTGTCTTAATTTTAATATTTGACCTTACAATCTAATATCGTTTTGTTGTTATTTTCTTCACAAAATATTTATAAGACAAATATTTTTTAGAATTATACTTAGTACAAAAAAATGTATATAATTTTTATTAAAAAAAAGGAAGAAATAAACAAAAATACTTGTTCTTATATAATTAAGAAAAAATATATAGAAAATATATATTTGTTCTGCTTTTTATAATAATTTTTTTTATATTTATGTACAATTAATAAACTGGGTTTGTATTTTTTTTATAATTTATTTTACTTGTATTATCTTTCATTAAGTTCTTATCGTCATCGTCTGTGTTGCATTGTATTTTGGCAATTTTTTTTTTTTATATTTTCGCAATACGATTTTAGTTTATATTTTTATTTTTATTAATTTTCTTTAGGCACATTTTGTCTCAATTGTTTGCTGATTTTTTTTTAGTTTAGATACGATATATTTCAATATATGTAGTAGTTTGTTTGCAGTGCACAATGATAATAAAATTTTGAAACTCTTTTGAGCTTTTGTCAATGTTCCCCGCGCAACAATTCCATTAGAAGATTGAAATCTTCGCCATCTTTTGCCTTAATTGTCAATGTTTCTTTTCCGAGCTGAAAATAAAAAAAAAAAACTTAATTCATTTTACGTAATTGATTGAATAATAAGATATGCATTTAAGAATTTGACATTGTGAAACTTGAAAGAAAAACTGTTTGGGGTTTATTTGAGTAAGAAGACATAGTCCAAGGTAACGAGATGGATAGTAGCGATGCTTGACTCTCGTAGAATCTCGGCTCAGATCGGAGTTAAAGGTCTCACTGTACGAGCGGTGAAGGGATGCCCTCAGGGAGGTGTACTCTCCCCACTACTGTGGTGCATTGTTGTAGATGACCTCCTTAAGGATCTGAGCATCAAGGGTTTTGCGACTCAAGCATACGCTGATGACCTGGTAATCACTGTGAGAGGTAAACATGACTGTGTCATTTCGGACCGCATGAGATAGTAGATCACTGGTGCATCCAACAGGGATTAGATTAGATTAGATATCATCGGAGGCGGAGGGATTCCTCCAAGCACCGCGACCAGTGGTCTATTGTGCTATACCTCATAGATCTTTCACCAGTTTCCACCTAGAGGTCCTCACTCAGTTTTATTTCTCTTAGGAATTTATCAAGTTGGTGTAGGTCTATTTTTGCAATGGTACTATGGTCCACAAAGTGTTCTCCGAAACATTTGTGGCGCTGAGCGGCGACTGCCTCACAGCAGCACAGAATATGTTCAGAGGTTTCTGCCTGCAGTTGGCAGAACCTGCAAAGGTTATCAGTTATGATTCCTATTCTTTAAAGTTGATCTTTCAAGCGCGAATGACCCGTGAGTATTCCGGTTATTACCCGTACTTTGTTTCTATCAAACTGTAGAAGCTGTTTGCTTCTTTTAGTTGAGTGGTTCGGTATGAATCTTTTGGCCTGTCTAAGTCTGGGCAGTGTGGCCCAGTGTTGGTATTTATTGTGTTCCTCCCATACCCTTATGCTCCTCTTAATAGAGCAGGTTGAGATTCCACAGAACGGCTCTGGTCCAGTAGGGCGGACCGCTGCTCCGTCTCTTGCAAGTTGGTCTGTTGAACAGGGATTAAGTATAAATCCAAGTAAAACAATTATAGTGCCTCACTAGAAGACGGAAGGTAAACTTAAGGCCCCCGATTGTGAGAGGAACTACAATTGAATTCTCTTCCGATGTCAAATACTTGAGAATTACCTTGGACTTGGATTAGGCTCTCAATGATCACATATGTATGCCGCTATGGTGTGGTGGCCAAAGGTTGAACAAATCACAGCACAGAAGGCCCTGCGAAAAATTCAGAGTCGTGCCGTTCTTAGCATTACTGGGGGACTTAAATCATGTCCCACTGCTGCAATGGAAGCCATGATAGACTTGGCCCCATTACACTTAGAGATAAAGAAGGAGGCTCTGAGAGAGCCCATAAGGCTACAGCAGTATAATAAATTCAAGGCAGAAGACCTTGTCGGTCACATTAAAATTCTACAGGAATTTAATCAGAAGGACCTAACCGACTCAGTAAACGATAACATGCCAAAGATTTTGAGAAACCATATATGGTTACTCTGGGAGATCGTGTATCATGGCAATCTGGTCTACCAGATTTTGGGGAAGGTGCTTCAGTCTGGTACATGGACGGCTCTAAGACCTATATTGGAACTGGAGCGGGCGTATTTGGACCCAATTGTAAAATATGGTCGGCAATGGGACAAACAGCCACTGTGTTTCAGGCTGAGGTACATGCCATAGAGCTGTGCGCAGGTAAACTTCTACTGAATAAACCAAAAGGCGCTACAGTTATTATCTTATCTGACAGCCAAGCGGCACTGTTAGTGCTGAAATCTTATTGTTTCCACTCTAGGCTTGTGTGGGACTGTCATACTCTTCTTAAAGAGCTGGCACATCATAATAGTATAACCCTGATGTCGGTGCCAGGACATGAGGGTATTCCGGGTAATGAATCGGCTGACCAGCTAGCTAAGCGGGGAGCCAACTCACCAATGATTGGCCTGGAACCATTCTGTGGAGTAGATAAAGGCTTCATTAAGGATGTTATTTTAAAGTGGATATATCTTCAGGTGGAAGATTATTGGAACCCACTTTCAGGACTTAGACAGTCAAAGAAATTTCTGACTTTCTCAAGTAGGAGAGCGTTTGAATTCCTTTCCTTAAGCCGTTATAATGGGATATTTTTCCGGACATTATTTCCTTAACTATCACCTCAAGATCATCGGTAAAGTATCACTAGATACATGTCGATTCTGTGATATCTGACATCTGAAACCACGGCACACATTATGTGTGATTGTGATGCAGTGGCCAGATCAAGAAGGCAGATTCTCGGACTCCCCTGAGTAAAATCATCTCCTTTCTCAAAGGAATCGATATGGCCTAGGGAGTGCTTAAGAGCCAGGAACAAAAGACCTCTTAGGTCGCAGTTCGAGAAGTAGTGAGACTTCTATAGGCTCTACCAGTTAAATAAATAAATAATAATAGTCCAAGAAAAACCTACCGGAAGGCTTAGATGATTTTCGCTGACTAATAAACTCAAACTTGATTTTCATTCAAAATTAATTTGTATAAAAAATGTCAACTTCATCGCGAAACGATTTCTTGAATTATAGTGAGTTCCGTAAATTGAGACAGTCATTTTTACAGAATTTTGTATGGCAGCTACATGAATGACTCATAGGATTTCCTTCACCTTTAAGTGCAACTATAAGAAAATCAACGAATACAAAATTTCCACCTCGTCGCCGCTCGAAAAGCGTTCCAAAGTCGGCTACTATTCTTGAACAGCACGATAACCGTACCATTTTCAAGTATGCATACATAAAATTGAAATTGAAACATACCACAGTCACGATATGCTGCAAGACAATGGTATGATACGCTACATTGTAGATCGTTTCTTTCCTATTGAAAATCTTGGACAGGCACCACTAGCAGTGAATCTATTGCACATTAATCAATTTGTCTCTCAGCCAGGAACATCGACGATCCTCACGATCTGGCCATAAAAATAGAAAAATCTATCCAGTAGAAAGGGGTTGCGGTGGATTGGTTCCTGGATATAAAGGGAGCATTTGATAAGACCTTACCAATACATCTACAGTTCCATTCATGAGCGTGGTATAGATACCAACATCTACAAATGGATAAGGTTCAGGCTAGCAAAACTAGTAAAAAAAGTCCTCACTAGCAAATAAAACTCTTACAATTACTGCCCCAAAACGTTACCCGTAGGGAGGGGTGCTATAACCATTACTGTGGTCAATTTCGATCGATAAACTGCTAACCAGACTCAGCACATCTAGTATAGATGTTGAAGGTTACGCCGACGAAATAACCATCCCCGTACGAGGCAAGTTTGAAGACACTCGGGCCTATTACGAAACTCGACTCGATCAAAAAACTCACATTCTGCGACTATGAAACTCGACGAGTGCCTACTTGTCGAGTTTCACTCGACTTTTAGTCGAAACAAAAAGCGTGAGTTAAGAGAACTGCGTATTATGAGAGCCGATCGAGTGAGTATTTTCTTATAAGAAATGTCAAACTCAATCGACTGCTGGAAATGAAGTGACTTTCCAATTGTCGAGTTTCATAATACCAACTTTAGCTCGAGTCGAGTCCAAATGTGAGTCGAGTTACTCACTCGACTCGAGTTTCGTAATAGGCCCGACTATCTCAAACATACTGCAGAGAGGATTAGACATGGTAGCACTCTGGTGCACAGAAACCTGGTTAAGCGTCAACCCAAAAAGACGACTATCATTGCTTTCACGAATAGAACGAGCAGAAGCAAACTCAAAAGCCCAATGCTTTCAGGTGAAAGGATCGAATTTCTCAGTGAGGTCAAATATCTGGGGGTAACCTTGGATGCTAAGATGAACTAGAATACGCACATTTAACGCACTACTGAGAAAGCTGGGATCTCTCTTTGGATCTGTAGAAACCTTCTTGGTAAAACTTGGGATTTAAAACCCAATATCGCTGACTGGATATATACGGGAATAGCCAGACCAGTGATCACATATGCGTCTGTATGGTGGCGCAAGACCTTACAGATAACTGTACAGACCCAACTAAACAAACGGCAAAGGTTCGCCTGTACAATTATCACTGGGTCAATGCGTACCACTCCCACTGCAGCACTTGAGGTGATATTAAATCTTCCACCTTTACACTTGTACCTCCAAAGAAAAGCCAAGCTTATAACATACCCCGACTTCTAACTTCCGAGGATATGGAAGCAAAGAAAAAAGCTTCCACAGACACTCTCCATAAATATTACAGTTTTTGAAACTTGCAAAAGTACAGAATCTTTCAATACAATTAATTTTGGAATAGCTAGGTTAGATTAGGTTATGGTGGCAGCCATCCAAACTATAGATCCACTTCACTTAGACCATTCGGTTGGTCCATTGTGATACCAGGCCCGTGACACCCTAATAAAGTCCTATATAGGAAGTTATCGTAGTATTACTACAGGGGAATAGCTATCCGAACCAGCCACAAGTGCGAAACATAGTATGTATGTATATCAGAGTGTAATCGAAATTTTGATGAAACAATTACATATCGCACATGACTACCTAACAAACAACTTCCCTAGTTAATGTCGTGGAGAATGGACGAACAAGAAATATTATAACATTATCAAACTGATTCAACTGCTCCAATTGGCAAAGAAGCAGCAGATGCGACCACGAATCTGAACCTGAAAATTCATATGAAATCAAATAGAAACTCCGTGGATATTTCAACAGTCTCAAAACGCAAGTATAACGAACACTGAATCCCAAGTCAAACCGATTTCCCAACCAGCTTTCGAACGGAATGTGGTTTAAAGCAAGGCGATGGTCTGGCCCCATGCTTTTCAACTTGGCGCTAGAGTATGTTATCCGAAAAACCCCAGTCGACACCAATGGGACACTACTATTCAAGTCCACCCAACTAGTAGCATACGCTGACGATATAAACATCCTCGCAAGATCCTTCCCTAGTGCTAAGGAGGTATTTGTCAATCTTGACTCCGCCGCAAAAGAAGTCGGGTTGCGCATTAACGAAAGCAAAACCAAGGTAATGACGCAAACAAGAAAGGTCAATCAGACAGAATATAACAATTGCGGAGTATAATTTGGAGAGTGTGGACAACTTCATATATCTTGGGGTTAATCATAGAGATATATGTACTGGAGATGACAATCAGCGATTGAGTTGAAGGCGGACGTCGTTGCATTCACTTGCACGCAAAACAACAACAAATTGACATAACGCTCCTGTTTTGTCTCACTCACTCACTTAACAAAAAATATAACGACCCTGTTTTATCTCACTTCTCACCGTGTTTTTGGCTTCAAAGCGCTTTATACAAAACCGGTGGCTTGTCGTCTCTAGTAGCTCTATGGGGCTAATCTAGCAAAAGACGGCAACGAAACGGACGAAATCAAACAGATCATGCTTGCAAATAAAACGTGTTATTTGGTACTTCCAATAATAAAATCCAAGAAAGTGCACAGGAACAATAAGCTACGAATATATAAAACTAATATACGACCTGTGCTCTGTTATGGCAGAGAGATATGGACATTAACGCAAACTTTCGAAAAAGCAGTTAACGCATTCGAAAGAAAGGTCCTTCGAAAAATTTTGGGACCTGTGAAGGAAGGAACGGACTGGAGAATAAGATACAACCATGAGTTATATCAACTCTACGAAGAGCCAGAAGCTTCAACGTTCCTCAAGCTACGTAAACTGCAGTGGGCTGGCCATGGTAGAGCGAATGGAAGATAGAAGAATCCCCAAAAGTGCTCTTAAAAGTGGAGGACGCGGTCTTTGGATCGAGACGATTGGAGGCGATGACTTCAGGAGGCCAGGGCCCGATTTGGGCTGTCGCGCCATTGATGAAAACGCAAGGGGCCATCTAATGGTTTCCTGTTAAATCATAGGTTATTTTGACACTGAAAGCTGTTTCCCGCTCGAAATCTTGAGAGAAAGTCAGTATCATACCTCCGCGGAACGAAATGAGTCGCTTGACGCTTGAACGTTGGGAAATATAGAAAACTTATTTCCAAAGTGAGTGGGAGTGGGAACAACAACAACGTTTCGGTCAACGGTGAACTTTACAGAGTCATGTTATCCGACTTTTTTTTTACTGAAATTGAAGACATGGATTTGGACGACCTCTGGTTCATGCAGGATGGCGCGCCATGCCACACAGCCCATGCCACAATCGATCTTTTACGCACCAAATTCCCAAATCGTGTTATCAGCCGTCTTGGCGATGTCAATTGGCCGCCTCGGAGCTGCGATTTGAGCTGCGATTATGAAGGACCGATGTTATGCCAACAATCCAGAAACGATTCAAGCACTTAAGGCCAATATCATCCAAGCAATCCGTGAGCTACAGCCCGAAACCATCAACAAGGTCTTGGAAAATTGCAGTGACAGAATGCGCTACTGCGCAGCCAGCCGAGGCAGCCACTTGAACGAAGTTGTGTTCCATCATTAATGTGTTTACTCTTACTAATAAAGCCATAATACATAAAAAAAATTAATTTTGTTCATTTTATTGCATTTTTAAAAAGAAACTGTATTTGGCCCACCCTGTATATCTAGAAAAGACCTAAAAGAATTATACATAGCTATTTTAAAAACAAAAAATAACACATCTTCATTTTCGATCGTACACTACATCGAACAAAGTCAATCGAGGAAAGGCTCCGCATTTCGAATACAGCTTGCAGTTAAATACGCAATCAAGAAGTTCGTTCAAAGCGACTAACACGATACAATAGGGATCGACGGAGATTCGTCTGCAAAAATTGTGTTAGAGAAACTAAGGCGCTATGCAAAGCACGCAACCATATCAACAAATTACCCCGAAGGAGCGAGTATTTATTTATTGCAGAAGCTGGATAAAATGTGATAATTCCGGATAAGGATATTCAAGAAATGTTGTAATTGTTTCTGGCCAAATAAAATTGTTTCGCGTACGTTTTCATTTTTCTTACCTTGGTTTCTCGTTGCTTAAAAACCAAGGCGGAAAGGGTTTGGGGGCGTAAAGCGTTCAGAGCGTGGAACATTGTAGGAATAATACTGAGTTTGTGAGATGCAATGGAATTTCAGTCAATTTATTCTTGGAAAGAGGACGTAATTGTTAAAATCCATAAGAAAGACGACTTTAAGAATTTGCAGAAATGGCTATAGTATATGTCTACTTAGTTCTGTATCCACAACACTCACTAAGAGGGGCACTATTGATGTCTACTAAACTGTAGACTCTAAAGATATTTTTGTAGCATTGAGCTGAATTGAAACCAGCATTACAAGAAGTATATTATCAGTTGCCCTCTTACTGGCGATAAATAATGCTACCTTGCACACTGCTGAAAGTGAGGAGAAAACTATATTAGTTCTTCGGTTTTACAAGTTGGAAAGACAAAAGGTACCATTGTCTTCGATGCAGGGTTATTCTAGCTGTCAGTAGAACGAAGGCTAATCATCTCCAGTATTCGCACTGAAATTCAGAGCTTCGTTACGTGATAAGTCGAACACGAACCACATACAGGAAAATGAACTAACGAAAATAAACTTTAAGAACTAAATAAGACCTGACTGAGGATAAAGACTGAAACTCATAGACGCACCTGGAGCTCTATTGCCTTTAAATGGAATAGGAACAGATATCGATGATGATATTCAACGCCACATTATTGCTTTTACTGTTGCACCAGTACATCAAGCAACTCCACTGACAAGCACAGTTAGAGTGCAGCAGTCATTTTTAAGTCTTCAACACATGTTGGCGCGCGTATGAACGGAAACATCAAAAAGCACGCTAATCGCGCATTCGTGTATACCGAGAATTATGATTTCATCTTTAAGAACAGTGAAATCATATATATGTATATGTATTAGTAACTATATTGCTAGTTGTCATATTTTTTCATTTACAAAATCAATAAGTAAGAGTTGAATACGAAAAATTAGAATCAGCTGTTTGCTTTGACTGAAAAATCCGATCTAAAGTCCAGGGCTCAAATTATTCAGTTGTAAAACAAAGATTATAAATTTGTTTTTTAAAAAATTGGCTTTTCTGGATATATAGTTTTAGTTTTAAGAAGGTGCAAAGCGCTGAGCCACCGCGCCCACTAGGCACCAAAAGGGCCTGACACTCACACAAAATGTGGGTGATGTCCTCCTCGACATATAGGTCAAGGCAGTACCTGCACACGTCAGCGTCAGCGATACCCATACGCATAGCATGCTTCCCTAGCAAGCAGTGCCCTGTCAATATTCCGACGAGTAGCCGCAGACTTCCCCTACCCCATGTCAATATCTCCATAGTCTTCCGTCTGTCCAACCTTGGCCAGAGTGCTCTAGAATTTCTGGATATATACTAAAAACTAAATTTGCTAAGCGCCTCAAATCTTCGTCTATAGAAATGAATAGTTTGATTAAACAATTTGATTTGTTAAACCGCTTCCTGAATAGACAAAATTCAAAGTCAAAGAGAACAAGAAATAGCTCTCGAATGGTACAGAAAAGTTGCGTCTAACTTTTTAAAATCCATATAAACATTTTAAGGGTTTTAACACCAAACATTTTAAACTTAACCCAATTAACTGGTTTTATAAATCAGTGAATCACATATGGTTTACAACGAGTTGAGTTCGTTATAGGACTGATATAAGTCAAACCAGCTTGAAGAACGAGTTTAACACTTTACTGTAGCTTTTAAATTTAGTTTTGGAATAATCTAGTATTAGACCTCGGTTTAAATGGACTCGATGAGACCGACGATTGTCCATTAAAAGCGAGTCCAATATGAGTGAGTTCACCTGTAAGGTCAAAATTTTAACATAGTTGCAAATCTCATTTCTATGTTTTTTTTTTGTTCTTTTTTTCAAGTTCCATAGCGGAGCAGAGGAGCTGAGATACTGTTAATGCTTTCAGTGTCAATTTTTATTAGTTATTGTAGTAAGACCAAAAACTTCATTGCTAGGTGGAATTCGTAGCAACACAGGAAGGAAATTTGAGGAGGTAACAGGTCCGGGATAAATGCTGAAAACCATAACTTAAAATACTTGCGCAAAAATAGAGAAACGACTTCATCTTTCCGCCTTCCGTAACGGACACTAATTCGCCAAATTCAGTCGATTGTGGTATCACTACATCTAAAATATACGCTCCTCGTACAAGTGGAGTACAAAATGAAGCATTGAATACTTCCTACCTACAACTGTGTTTGCTAGGACAGTAAGGGCTGCCTGAGATAAAGAATACTTGATGACAGGTACAAAGATCAAAAACAGTATATTTTCCATCCTCCATGAAACTCATACAAAAATTGTTGAACGGAGAGCCTTGGTCCCATGACACGCTTGACTATTAAGCCAATAAGAACGCACGGTGTTACAGCGATATCAGCCTAAGATCCAGATAATTGATATGTTTTAACAAATCAGTCTTACAGTATATTAAGTGATGCTATTAGACCATCTTTTACAATTAGCGAGAGTTATGAGCAGATTCTCCATCTCCTTTTGTACTATTTCAAATCAAATAGTTTATTGCCAGTCTACCGAATTATATTTCGAACATGGAGCGATTATCGTACTTTCTTGCTTCATGCGTGCAAGCAAGGTACCACAGTGAATCACATCAGTGATGCGCTAAAATTAGTTTTTTTTACGGAACGGAAAATTTCTTAGTTTTCTAGGAAGATGTCTTTGAATTTGAAATCGCTTGAAGTATCTACGAACGCTATACTTATTTTTTTTATTTATATGGCAGAACTGTTTGTTGAAGCTAATCATCTTCCTTACAGCTTACGATTCTATATAGCAAAGCGCGTTTTTTTAAATTTACCTGACATGTTTTCTGTAATTCCGGAATCCGGAGTAAGAGTTCACCGAATTTTGCGGGGGAATCCGGATAGTGAGCTAATGTGTATGCTTGTAGGGCTTGAAGTGCCTTTTCTTGACTCTCGCGAACTTTTACCGGCTCCCGAAGTTCAGATGTGTCTGTAATTTAAAAATTCAACGGAAATTACTTTTATATTAAGCCTTTATATATTTAGCAATAAAATACAATGCACTTACCGGACTGTAGTAAAACTATAACTTTCATGGCAACATACTCGTACTGATCGACTCGCAATCGTCTCAAGTGATCTGTCAGGTTCAACATTCTTTCAATGCATGCCTAGAGATTTATAAGAAAAAATTTATCAAATTCCATCGATATTTAATAAAACAAAAACTGTTTTAATAAAGACCAAGTCATATTCCGAATTTAGTAAATTTAAATGATTAAATAAATAAACCCCGCTTTTATGAATGAAAAACAATTTCCAACTCCTACCACCAAGGCCCGAACAAGAAACAGCGAGAGGTCAATCAACGTTAAAAAAGTAAACAACAATTTTATATTAATGGAAATGTATGGCAATAATTTAATTCGGTTGGAATAAAAGGTCAAGCATTCACTTCTGATAATCTACTCGCGCCGTTTCAGACAACAAAACAATTTATTGAATGACCATACTCGATTTCCGTTCAACACACCAATTTCACACTCACCTGTAAGCCACTGGACTTTGCCTGGACAAGCGTAATTGATTTCCCTAATGATATTTTGATTTCGCCGGGTGTTGTAATCGATCGAAAACAACACGAAAAAAGCAACAATTCACACCATGAGTTAATCAATAAACAAATTTGGTCATCGATCTGTTTGGGGAAAAAAATTTGTAAGAAAAATTAGAGTGAGTTCGATTTGACTATTTTATATATTCGACTACTCACCGAAATGTGTTTAAAAAGTGGCAAACTCTTGCACCACTTGACAATCTTATACAGTCGATGATCGGCTACATTGCACAAATTCGCTATTAGATCGGGATTTGTATTTTCGCCGTTGGAAGATGATATGCCGGCACTAGCTAAAAGTGGATTTGATGCTAACGTACTTGATGTACTCGATGAGCCTGATGCAGGTTGATTGAGACGCGATATTTCGCCTTCGTTATATTGCCACAGGTGTTCGACGTCCATTATTTCCTACAATGTGAATAAAACCCGAATGTTTAAAATGTATGATAAAACACATGCACAAAAACGACATTACCTGCAGCAATGGTGGGACATTATTATTACGATAACTACTGGCCGCTAAGCTAATATTACTGCATCCGTTACTAAGATCAGGTTGCTCCGTTTTCACCATGCACCCGTTCATCATTGTCCTGGCATTGCTCTGTCCGCCGCATCCGCCATCCTGATTAACTAACGGATTCAACATTGAATTCGGCAGCGTATACGAACATTGATAAGTCGAACGACCGCCTCGCGTCCTATCTTCACGAATCGCTTCCAATTTCATTCCCTTCTGTAGGCACTTATCGAATCGACAGGCCGGACATTTTTTCCGGGTCGATATCGTCACCGGACATGGACCGCCACGCACGCAAACATAGTTCTTTCGATTCTGTACGGTTCGTTTGAAGAATCCTTTACACGATTCGCATGAGAATATACCGTAGTGGAAGCCTGAAATTTTATCGCCGCATATCGGACATGGACTGTTGATAAGTTGTTGTCGCGATATACCGGGCGACGGAATGGCATCGTTTTCGGGTAGGACATCTTCGGGACGTCGCTGACCACTCGAACTGAGCGAATGCAGGGAATCGCTGCCGTCCACAATCGGTCGATACAGCACGGAATGATGCAGAGATCCGTTGAAATTGCCGTAGATATTATGACGACCTTGGATCGGTGAATGAGTTGGACTAAATTCGGAGCTATACGAATAGCAGCTACTGTGTGATGCATCGCTATTGTTGCGACTTAACGATGGCGTGTACGGGGCATGGCGAGATGTTAGCGGTGATTGACTTGGCGAACTGTGCGTGTAAACGGAATGAATAGCAGAATCGGGACTGGGATTAGCTGGCAAAAGATTTGTCTTCGATCGGGCTAGCAACGGAGAATTTAAGCCGCTTGCAGTTGCATCCGATAGTCCGGGTTCATATTTCAGGCTAATAGCTTCCGGTTGGAATTTTTTCGCAGCCGATGTGAATGCAACGGGCCCACCTGTTTCTACGGTATTCTGTTCATAGTCCGGCTTTATTGAACCGCTCTGTCGCGAATCATCCTTGGTCGACATTTGCGAATCATCGAATGCCTTATCATTGCTAACTGAATTTTCCGTATCCATTAAGTCTTCGGCTCCGGAGAGTTCCCCTTCCCATGACATCGGTCTTGGACCGTTTTTATTTGCACTTTCCGATCGCCGATTCACTTTCGACGAGCTTTCAATGTTCGACAATTCCGATTCGGATTCATCCGAGTCTTCGACTTTCGGTACCTGTATTCGGATTCCACCGCCGCCCGTACCATTCATGTAATTATTGCTTGTTACTGACGCACCATTCTGAACTATCGGCTGTTGTTCCAATTCGACCGCTTCACGCTTGATTTTCGTTACATCTTCACATTTTATGTTAGTTACAGACACGTTGGCACTTCGAGCCATTGGTGTATTACTTGCCGAACTCGTTCCGAGCATACTGCTCATTGTCGGCGGATTTGCACAACTGGGGGATATATTCCCACCAGCAGCCAGCATATTGACCATTAGGATTGTTTGCGGAAGTTCTGCTGCGATTTAATCATTTCTGAAAGAAAAGGAAAAATCATGCTGTATTAGAAAAAGATGATAAATTTTAAATGTATTAAATTTTTCGAAGATTAAATGATTTACATTTAGATTTTCCCGTTGTATCGTACGATCGGGTCAATATTTTGATAGATAGAATTTGATTTGATGGACACAAGAGAATGACTTGAGAAGATAGACCTTGGGTTGAAGTGACACCGAAAAGATAAGTTGATTATGTTGTCCCAAGTTTTAAAAAAGCGAGTGACTTGGAACTGATAAACTCCCTTAGATTGAGATTTAAGAGTATAATTTAAAAAAAAATCTAAAATTTCCTCAGATAAGGAAAAAGCAATTATTATTATATACAAAATAAATTTTGTATGAGATACGCAAGGACGTTAATTTTTCAAGATCATTGATGAGACCAAGTCCCAAATTGCTGTTCAATATAGAAATCTCACCACTGATACATATTTATGATGCACTACATTTAATGTTGTTATACGCACCACACTAAAAGGTTCGATGTGTTACCACAGAATCATTGAATTCTGTCCTACTCGTTACATAATTTAGAGCTTATAACGAAGCTGAGAGAAGAAGTAGGCTCATAGGAAAGCTTTCCTCCTAGCGGATAGACAAGTACAGACAAGATGAAGGACTGCCTCCTCCATCTCCTTATTCAACCAGCTTCTACAGAAGTCGTTTGAAAGAAGGCCGAGTCTTTTAGCATGCCGGCCTATAAGACAGTGTCAGGTCAGGACATCAACTGTGGAGCTGATATTGGCCCTTTTGAGCGAAATCAACCTTGGCACTGGCACCCTGCTCAAATGGATATTGAACAGTTCTGCTTTCTTCTTAAGAGATGATCGACACTCTACGGTGACCCTTGATGTTGTGGAGACCGATTCTAAGGATTTTATTGCAGCTTGGCTGTCTGTGAAAATTCTAATCTCCCTAGTAGATATTACATTACAACTCAGCCAGGACAAGGCCTTCTTGATCGCCATACGCTCCGCCAGGTAAGGCACTACAGTGATCCGGAAGGAGGAAAGAGCTGCTAATGTAAAGCGTATCAGATAAACACCTTCACCCACGCCGCCTTCAGTTTTGGAGCCATCAGTATATATGTGAACGGACTCTTCCAATTCTAGACAGGTTTCCAATTCTAGATAGGTTGGGATAGTTGGAAAGGAAAGGAAATTTTTATTAAAATTAAATCAGAACTAGGTTGAGTGTAGTCTGTTTTTTCACGAATTGAAGTGAGTCAAAATTGTTGAGTGACCTGCACATATGCTAGCCCACTGTGTAGAGGCTAACTGAAAAACTTGTATTAAGGTGTGAGGACGGAAATTTCCATGTGAAATTTCCACACACAAACATTGAATTAAAACATGTAACAGTGAATCGAATTACAAACACAACACAAATTAAACTTAGAACTAAGGATTTTGAATTACCAATACAACACAAGAGCTAAGAACTTTGAATACAACACAAGCTCAGAACATCAAACATGAAACACAGAATCTGAAAAGACACACGACAAAAGCTGAAAAGGAGAAAAATTCGGAATATACCTGGAAAAGGTCAGCGGGATCACAAAAACGTCCCAGGCGACGCAATGCGACAGAGAACCCGCCGACAAGTATATGAAATCCCAGCGAGACTATATACCGAGGCAAGCATACCCCAGCCGCGAATTATAAAAAGGCAAAATTTCTCCCACACAAAATTTGTTCCATAACATAATTCACGGACAGCGAATGTTGGTCACTAAATATATAGTGAACGAGTCAACCAAAAGGGGGGCTCGGTGGCAGTGATCAAGTCTGCAAAGAAGGCTAGCGAAGTTGCACTTCCTCTTCTAGCAACATTGAAAACTGACCGGACAGTCGTCCTAAGCGATTCCCAGACCGGATAAGGCTAGCGAGGTTGCACTTCCTCTTTGAAAGTCTGGGGTCAATTAGGTCTAGTCCAAGCCGAAGCACAAGACGAAGCAGCGAAGCGAGACGACAGCAGCGACGCACAAGACAGAGCCACGAAGCAAGGCGACCGCAGCGAAGCCAAGACGAACGCAGCGAAGCCAAGACGAACGTAGCGAAGCCAAGACAAACGCAGCGAAGCCAAGACGAACGCAGCGAAGCCAAGACGAATGCAGCGAAGCCAAGACGATGGCAACGAAGCCAAGACGACCGCAGCGAAGCCAAGACGACAGCAGCGAAGCCAAACCACGACGCGCAGAGCGAAACAGCGATGAGCACGGCGAGCCACCACAAGCAGCGACGAGCACAGGGCAACGACGATACCCAGAGCAAAGCAGCGACAAGCACAGAGCGGGCCACGACGAGCGGATCATGCGAGCGAAGGCGAGATGACGATCAGAAGCAGGGTCAAGTTAAGGCAAGCAGAGTCGTGCCAGGAGTCGGGCTAAAACCAGCTACGACAAGCTACGACGAACTTTGCCAGAACCACGACCAGTAGACACAGCGCAGCCGAGACGAACGAAGCAGAAGCCACACAGAGAGACGAAGACAGGGAAGGACGAAGACAGGGTAGGACGAAGACAGGGAAGACAAAGCAAGGGCCAAACATCGGAGAAAGCCAAGCAGCGAAGGACGACGCGACGTTGGGCTCGGTAGAGACACCCCGAGCAACAGAGCAAAGACCAAGCAGCGATGAGCCAAGCAGCGAAGGACCACGCGACGTTGAGCCAGGTAGCAACAAACCAAGCAACGAAGCCAACCAAGCAGCGATAGACCGAACAGCAGAATGGGCATGTAGGAAGACAGAGAGAGAGCAGAGCAGAGAGAGTCGAGGCAAGGCGAGTGGAATCGTACCCGCAGGATTACAATCAAATCACGTTGAGCAGAGGCGGCGATCAGGAGTGAGTCAAGGCGAAGAGAGCAGACGCGCGGAGGCGAGCAAGGAGAAAACCCAAAGGAAATCAAATAACCAATTATATGTCATCAATTAGCGTAATAAAGTGAAGTCAATCAATAAAATAAATATTTTGTAACGGACACTGGCTCCCGATGAGCATACCCCGGAAAAGAGTCGTTACAAAGGTTAATCCACAACGATGTTAATGCACAACGTTCATCAAGCTACGTAAACTGCAGTGGGCTTGCCAAGTAGAGCAAAAGGAAGATAGAAGAATCCCCTAACGTGCTTTTAAAGGCAAAGCAAGTGGCAACAGGCCAGTAGGCTAACCACGCAAACGATGGGAAGACTCGGTTGATGAAGATAGCAAAGGATCTTAAAAATTAGAAGGTGGAGGACGCGTGCTTTGTATCGAGACGATTGGAGGCGACAACTTCAGGAGGCCAGGGCCCGATTTGGGCTGTCTCCCTATTGATGGATGGACGATAAGTACCCGTGTTTAACGACTGATGGCGCCACTGCCTCAAAATTTCCATACCATCGTAATGCTGTTATGACATTGGCTATTTTTGCGGTTGGAAAATCCAAATGAAGAGAGATAGAGTGTTTAACATACAATTTAGACATTGGCGTGAAAGAGACATTCCGAACGCAAAAATATGAGAAACTGTCAAAAAAAATTCCACAACAGAGTATTTGTGCAGTGTTTCGCAACATTAGGTGCGTTTTAATGCTCTCCAGAGTAGGATAGGATAGCATAAAAAATTTATATACAAAATAACAACAACATTGCTGTTTTTACGATTCTTTATAACTTTTTTCCATAGATAGGAATTTATCGCGCATACTATTCCGGTTAAAACTATTCCGGTTAAAATCTATATTCTAGCCTACTATCTATGGAAAAAAGTAATAAAGAATCGTAAAAACAGCAATGTTGTTGTTATTTTGTATATAAATTTTCTATGCTATCCTATCCTACTCCAGAGAGCATTAAAACGCACCTATTATAGCAGTTAATCCAAGCAAAATCCACTGCGGACTTTATTTTTCAGCCGCTACAGACTTCTTTTTGACAGTTCGTTATGTATAAATTATGGGAAGTGTCATGTTATGTTATAAAACGCGCTAAAATCAGTTGTCAATTTCGTCTACCAGGTATGCAAGTATGAAACCGGAATTTTTTTATGAAAAATAGACGTTTATTCTACAAAAGTGTTACAACATATTTCATTCGAAGTATTGCCCATCGCTAGCTATACATTTTGCCCATCTCTCTGACAAGTTATGTATGCCACGCCAAAAAAAAATTTGTTCTTTTGAGGCAAACCAGTCATCGAGCCATTTTTGGACATTTTCGTACGACGTGAAATGCTGCTCACTAAGTGCGTATCCCATCGATGCAAACAAGTGAAAATCAGAAGGAGCCAAGTCTGGTGAGTAAGCCGCATGCGGAAGTATTTCCCACTGACAAGCCTTAATCGTATCCTTCACCGGTCGTGCCGTGTGTGATGGTGCATTATCATGCAACAAAATCACTTTGTGTTGCCTCTTTCCATATTCTGACCGTTTTTCAAGCAAAGCTTGCTGCAGATCGATCATTTGTTGTCGGTAGCGTTCTGTATTAACGGTTTCGCCAGGTTTCAGCAGCTCGTAATAGATCACGCCCTTCTGATTCCACCAAACACAGAGCATTGTCTTCCGTCCATAGCGATTTGGTTTTGCAGTCGATGTCGATGGTTCGCCTGGAGATACCCACGATTTTTTCCGCTTCGGATTCTCAAAATAAATCCACTTTTCATCGCCAGTCACAATTTGATTTAGAAATGACTTTCTTTGGTATCTGGCGAGCAAAATTTCGCAAGTGGTTTTTCGGTTTTCCTGCTGTCTTGCATTGAGTTCATGTGGAACCCATTTCCCCATCTTCTGGACCTTTCCCATGGCTCTCAAACGTATGGACACGGCTTGGTGGGTCACATTTAACTCATCTGCGAGTTGTTGTTGAGTTTGGGTGTCATCCGCATCCAACAATGCCTGCAATTCGCTGTCTTCAAACTTTTTCGGTGGTTTTCCACGTTCCTTGTTTCCGATGTCGAAATCACCACTTTTAAATTTTTTGAACCACTCAAAGCACTGTGATTTCCCAAGTGCATGATCCCCGTAAGCTTCAACAAGCATTCGATGCGATTCTGCAGCCGTTTTTTTTAAATGGTAACAGAAAATCAATGCTGTCCGCATATCGTCGTTCCCAGGCACAAAAGTTGACATGTTCAACGCTCGTCAAAACTACACTGTTGTATGAAACCGGTATTGCTGGGTATTTTATATCTTTATTAGATATCCAAACAACAAAATGGCGTCCATGGCTCGGTTTGACAGTTACTACTTTGACAGCTAGAGCCATCTATGAGTGAATTCCGGTTTCATACTTGCTAGATGCCGGTAGCATCAGAAAGCGATTTTTATCAGTAACCTCTTTCTCTCAATATTGGTCGCCTTGTCGCACGATTGGATTTTATTGCACTTGAAAAATAGCCAGTGTCATAACAGCATAAGTTCCATGTCTTGAACAACGCCTGTCAAAATTTCAGACAGATTCGAGGTGTATCAGTTGTTTGAAGAGAACATGTTTGTGTAGATTTATAAAAATAGAAAAAGAACAATATCAGTCAGTGATTCGACTCCCTTTTTTGTGGAAAAACGTGTGTAGAAATCAAAGTTAAGTTGCAAGCAGTTTATAAGGACCATGCACCTTCAATGACTATCAACAGATAGTGGTTAAATTAATTCAAACGTGGTCGAACATCCATTTTTGATTAGATGTGTCCAGGTCATCCCATTGATGTGAGTGCACAGGCTATGAGGAACAAAATTTATGATATCGTGTTGAAGACGGTAGGATGAAAAAATGGGTTGGAAAAAAGCGGTTCACGTCAAACGAGGAAGTTATCAGAGATGCAGAGCTCTACTCTGTAAAGTTCGACAAATCATATTTTTCGGATGGCTTAAATAAATTTAAATACCGCTGACTAATTGCTAGAAGGACTATATGGTTCTTCCAGAACATGAGTACTTTTTATACACCCCTCGAAATACAATGAGTGAAGGACATATATGTACACCAAAAGTTGATCTATATTCATCACCTATCCAAACTGACTTGGATTGAAATTCACAAGAAAGAAGTGTGGTTCATAGTGCAAAACACACTTGAATCAATTGAGAAGAAACTCCAAGGAAGGATTTCTTCGTGGAAGGGGCACTGCTCTTTTGCTGTCGACTACTTTAATGCGGATGATGAGGCCATTAATGATGTAACGAGGATAACTGAAGTTAGAAATGAACATTATATCCCGCTGTTTTATTCAGAAGCTGTAAAAGCGCCTTCAGTTTTTCCACTTTGATTAGAGAAATCTACGAGGACTGTCCCAGAAGTATCCGACCTGACGTACTCGTATAGATGGCGGTTTTTCTTTGAAAGAAAATACTATGGTAGAAAGCACCATCCCATTATGGCTTAAATTTTAAGACGTTACGTTGTTTAGTCTTTATTTGGCAGCCATCAATAGCGAACGCTCTCAGTGAATTTTTTAACATGAAAATAATTGGTCATCGTGATACAATACTTTCATTTGAAAGGTCTCGGTCCAACCAATATCAAAGCCGAAATAGATTCTATTCTATGGGAGTCTGCACCGTCGCTTAGGTTAGGTGGGTTGCTATTGACAGAGATAGCTAACACATAGGCCGCTAGATAGGTCCGTTGTGATCCCACTGCACCACGGCACGGCGTCTACGTCTGATGGCTGTTTTTTGGCTAATTTTCAAGAACAAACTGAGCCCAATTGGCCGCGGTATTGTTCTATCAAATATTTTTCCGTGTTTCTTGGTGCGAAGGAGAGGAGAGTTGGAAGGAATTGTGGAGAAGAAAGGGGATACCGAACTTAATCAGTTTTAGGAATGGGAAGGAAGATCATGAATCGGGCCGGGTATGGCAGTGTACTAGCAGGTGTTAATGATCATAATTTTTCAGTACTATTGGCTGTGATACGATCTACCAGAACAGCAAAGTTGCCTATAGCAAATCAACTACTGTCTGGCAGCTCTGATGATATTTGTGAATCTGATAAGAATGTAAGCAGAACTCATTTGCTCAGGTTTAAATCCTTTACATTCCTATTAAACATTCCGCACTATTCACGATTTGTATTTATATTCTGAAACCAATAGCAACTGAAAAATTCATGTAAATAGATTAAGCATTGAGTGGGAATTGAACCCCAGTAGCAATGTTTTCAAGACCTAGTACACTACCACTGAACTATACCCGGCTCCGTCGCTTACAACAATAAAATATTAGGTGACTAGAGTTTAAACCACACCGTACGAGTTGTCAAGACGAACAACGCAGTGGTCGACCAAATCAGGTGGCCACGCCAGAAATGGTGAAGAAAATCCACAAAATTGTATTGGATGACCGTCGCCTGAAAGTTTGCGAGCTAGCAGACATAATAGGCATTTCAAAAAGTGATGTACATCGCATATTGATTGAAAATTAGGACATGAGAAAGCTGTGCGGAAGATGGCTTCTGCGTTTGTTCACACTAGAACAAAAAAGGGTCACGATGATGTTTAAATCGAGTGTTTGCCGATGTTTCATATTTATTGCTATGAACCAAGTTTTTATATTTTGATTCATAACCATGGATGACGCATGGGTCTATTACTTCACAGCTAAGACGAAGGAACAGTCAACACAATGGTCTAACAGGACAGAATGGGCGCCAAGGAACACGAAGGTAGTCCCATCTACAGGCAAGGTTATGGAGTCAGTTTTTCGGGATGCGCGTGGGATAATTTTCATTGATTATCTAGAAAAAGAAAAAACAGCGAGTATTATGCGAACTTATTGCAGCGTTTGAAGGATGAAATCAAGGAAAAACGACCGAATTTGGCGAAAATGAAAGTGTTGTTTCATCAAGACAATTCACCGTCTCATACATCCGTTATCACGGTGGCCAAAATCAATGAGTTAAAGTTCGTAATGCTTCCTCACGCACCCTATTCGCCAGATTTCGCACCCTCGGATTATTTTCTCTTTCCAAAATTAAAAAATGACTCGGTGCTAAAAGATTTACCAACAGCGAAGATGTAGAGTCGGTTATTTTGGGGAGCTAGACACTTATCTGTATAAAGAGAGTATCGAAGCTATCCAACATCGCTGGGAAAAGTGTATCAATGTGAAAGGAGAAATTGTTGAGAAATAAAGATTTTTGTGTTTTCTTGGTTAGGTCGGGTACTACTGGGACAGTGCTCGCATAAGCACACGACTTATTCAAAATAGAGGTACAATATCCTTGCTGCTGATCAGAAGTGGCTTTTCAGGAATGGTTATTGTTGAATGCCAAGAAAAAATTGACATAATCAAAAGAGCTGCGCACTTTAATGTCTGGGGCTAAACAAATCGAATCCAATAATAGAAGGCTACTAAAAAAAAGTAACAATGTGCAATAACAAATGATTCATGAATTAATTTCGTCACTAAAATTCACAAACTAAGCGCCACTTAAAAATAACACTACTAGTAATAAAAAAATATAATTGTGTAATTTCCTTCTTTAGAAATCTCTAAAACGAACAATGAATAAATACCATATTAGCAAAAATAAGAGACATTAAGGCATACCATTGATCGCGATCATCATATATAATTACAGAAACAGTAATAAAAAAAAAAGTAAAAAATGTAATCTACAACAAAAAATAAGATACATTCACCTCTCTCTTATTTCGTAAGAATCCTTTTCCAAATAGAAATAGCTTTTTTTTTTCTTGTTATATACGATGCGATTAAAAGTGCAATCTATTTCGGAAAGTTGGAAAAACCGTGACTACAACAAGTGTTTTTCTGTAAAGTAAAGGTCACCATGAACTATCGACTTCACGAATTTATAAATTAGGTGGAGAGCGTGTTAGAGACTACCTACCTATCGGGAAGGTGAAGAAGTTGCTTATAAAATATTTTACCGCAGATCCAGTCATTAAAATGCTTTTTATTTGTACAATGTCAGTAAAATTTAAAATTTAACAATGAATGGATTTGATTTTGACTATTTGAAAAGTTTGATTGGTGCGAAGTTTAGTGGGTGTATTTGTCTGTTAATGGTTTCCATTTATGGTTGAAGTAACTACGCTTTTAAAATGTTTAACGAGAAAAATACAGAATCCAATTTTCCAATAGTTCTTCAATAGCACACCACATGCCATAACAAATCTGACCTAATCTTTAAAATATGGTCATTTTTTTGTCTAAAGTAGATGAATTCTACGCGCAAAATCGTGTATTATTCGTTTTAACCTTAAGTCTATTGGTGCTTTACATTCACATAAATTGTAATGGCAGCATCCTCAATTCATGTTGAATAAATAGCTGCAGCAGTGCACATGTACATTTCGCTTCGCAGTAAGCGTAGGTACTTCTTTCTTACAAGTACGATAGGTAAATTTTGAGAGGACGCTTATGACGCCAATCAATAAATAAATAAAAACACTATAAAATTAAAGTAAGATACAAATGCTAAACATGTGAAGTAAAAAGAGTTAACCCCCAGAGACCCAAATAAAATTAACCCCAATATTTAAAGTATTGCGATACGACGACCGTTCCGGTCTTGAGAAGGCTAAAGTAGAACATCCCCAAACGGGCTCTGAATTTGAATCCAAAACGAAAAACGTGGAGCGGGTCGAGGAGTAAATAACTCCTGTTGGGATACGCCCCATTTGAACTGAAGGTGTCCATGTGGTACAACCTATAAGCTTGTCGAGCAAGGACTCGTTCTGCATTCCATTTTTAATACGTCTGCGTACTCATTCACGTCCTTTTCCTATTGAACCTTATTGCCCTGTTAGTCTTCTCTGCTTGAATAGCAGAGATCTCTCTGTGAACAAATTAGATTATATTAGTTTTCATTGTAGACGGATGAATTACTGCACTGCGCACATGGATATACCCATAGATCTTCCTCCAGTTTGGAGCTACAGAGTATCGTCCAATTTTATTTCTCTGAAGAACTTTTACAAATCGAGGAGGTGTGCTTTGGCAATGATGTTTGATCCTATTAGATGTACTCACAGCCATTGTAACGCTGAATTACAAATGCCTAGAAATGCATAGAACGTGTTCAGATGTTTCTTCCTCAGTTTGACGTCAACGCCATCCAGCAAATCCGCATTGCTCAGTTATAATGCACACTCTTTTAAGATGATCTTCCAGGTACGAGTGATCCTTTAGTACTTCCGTTAAGATCCGTACTATATTTCTGTCCAGTTGCATAAGCTGTTTACTTCTTGTAGTGAAGTGATTCGGTATGAATATAAAATTATCATCATCGATGGTAAAACCCAAGTTAAGACTTTGTATCAATTTGCTATCTGCGTCAATCATGTCTTCGTTTCATATAGTGTGTTTCAGTAGGAACGCTCGAAATTTGTTAGGTTATAGCGGCCATGTTGTTGAAGCAACATCCGTCGAATTTGTTGTGAATTGTTCAGTAGTGAATGACAAATCACCATGGAAGGTTATATCATTGATCAACGTGTGCAAATCATCAAATTTTATTTTCAAAATTAAAGCTCCGTTCGAAAAACGTTCCGCGCATTGCGTGATTTTCAACGACGAGACCCATTTCTTCATGAATGGATGTGTGAACAACCAAAATTGTCGGGTTTAGGACGATAGCAATCCACACGAAATACACCAGCATCAAATTCATCCCGAGAAAGTCACTGTTTGGTGCGGATTTTGGTCTGGCGAAATCATCGGTCCGTACTTCTTACAAAACGAAACTGACATTGCCATAACCGTCAAACGATCGATGATAAGCAACTTCTTGTGACCTAAACTGGATGATATGGATACCGACATGTGGTTCCAGCAGGACAGCGCTACATGCCACACAGCACATGTCACGATGGACATTTTGCACAAACGCTTTAAGAGCATCGTTATCTCGCGCGGTGGCGACGTGGACTGGCCACCGTGATCGTTCGATTTAACGCCTTTAGACTTATTATTATTACTATCTTAAACCGCAGACCGATGCGATATTCCGCAAGCACTTCATGATCTTTAAGTCAACATACCGAACGCCACCCAGCAAATTCAGCCAGATTTATGCGACAAAGTCGTCGAAAATTGGACCTCTCGAATACGTGCCACCAAGCAAAGCCGGGGCGGACATTTGAACGACGTTATATTCCATACTTAATGCCATAAAATATTCTTTTAAATAAAAAAAGAATTGGGTGGATATCTCACATTCAACTTGTTTTATTTACATTTAAAAATTGAACGTCCTTGTTGATAGACCCTATATAAGCCTTATACCATAGATACTCGGCGCACACTTAATGCGCATTTATCATAACAGGCCATTTAGATACTATGTGTCACGTGAACATTTACCATAATAGCCTTTAAATGCTCAAACATTGACCACAACGGTCTTGTCTGAATGTTCAATTTGGGCTGGACATTAAGTCCTAAATTGTGAAAAAATGCTAGAGCTCACATTTCGCGGAAACACGTACCGTAAAGAAGAAGACATACAAATAAAAAAATAATCTTAATTTAATTTTTGTCAATTATTTCTAATTATGCTGTCAAAACGATATGAGCATAAGAAAACGATTCTCTTGGACGACAAACGATAAACTGCTTCTGCTAGAAATATGGCAAGAAAACAGTTCATAAATTTTTCATTTTGAAACTGTCAAATGGAAAATCTTCTTGTAGATCATTAGTAAAAGGGCCGTGTGTAAGCAACTTTATAATTTAATAAGTCAAATGGAAATTTAGGTGGGCGTGCGTCTAGGGCGTATTCCATTGCATTACATAGAAGGTATTAGCTAGATTTTGCAAGGAAATAACATAAAAAAAAATTTACAAACTAAGTGACTTAAGTCATGCATGGATTTTGTAGCATTAATTTTAAATTTTATTTCTTACAGAATCGTAGTAATACGAGGGCTGTCCCGGCCTAACCAAGAAAACACAAAAAATCTCACGTCGATACACTTTTCACAGCGATGTTGAATAGCTTCGATACTCTCTTTATAATGAGAACTGTCCAGCTCCTCAAAATAATCGACTCCACCTCTTCTCTGTTGGTAAATCTTCTACCACTGGGCTTTTTCTAAGTTTGGAAAGCGAAAATAATTCGAGGGACTAAATCTGGCGAATAGGGTGTGTGAGGAAGTAATTCGAACTTTAACTCATTGATTCTGGCCACCGCGATAACGGATGTGTGAACCGGAGCATTGCCTTGATGAAACAACACTTTCCTTTTCGCCAAATTCGGCCGTTTTTCCTTGATTTCATCCTTTCAACGCTGCAATAAGTTCGCATAATACTCGCCGATAATTGTTTTCCTTTTTTCAATATAATGAATGAAAATTATCCCACGCGCATCCCAAACAAGCTGACGCCATAACCTTGCATGCAGATGGGACTGCCTTCGTCTTACTTGGCGCCCAAACGGTCCTGTTAGTCCATTGTTTTGACTGTTCCTTCATCTTAGGTGTTGAGTAATGGACCCATTAGATTAGATTAGATTTGGAAATAGGGGTTGGTGTGGTTAACCTCTGTCACTGCAGCCACAGTTGGGATTATTGTGACGTCCCCTCGGTTTGACTATGATTCCTCTTCGATCCCTGCGCTTTCAATGAAGCCTAGTATTTTGCGAAGAGGAATGGTCAGGAATTCCGATGGGTCCATGAAACCCTGACCGAAGTGACGAAGCCTTTTGCGAGTTAAACCCTCACATTCACAGAGGATATGCTCTGGTGTTTCGTCTTCGTCATTGCATATTTTGCAAATTTTAGTCTCAGAGAGACCAATCCTATTGAGATGCTTCTTCATGTGACAATGTCCTGTCAGAGCTCCCACTAAGGTTCGGGTCTGATATCTGCTTAATTTTAGATAATCAGATGTCCTTTTTTCCGAGTGTTCTGGCATAAAAAGCTTTGAGTGCCTGTTGCCCGGTGCCAAGTCCCAGTGAATGGCACTTTGCGATTTTTGCCACATTCGGATGTTCATTCTGGCTGTGCTTAATGGTATCCCACAGAATGGATATGGTCCCATGAAGTCAGCTTCTGAACCTTTCCTAGCCATTAAGTCGGCCATTTCATTACCTACATAGCCGCTGTGTCCCGGAATCCAAATGAGTCTAACTCTGTTCTTATTTCCAAGTTCAATAAGGCATTGGAGGCAATTCCAAACAAGTTTGGAGTGGATTTGAACGGACTGAAGTGCCATTATTGCTGCCTTGCTGTCCGAGAGAATATATATTTGTTGGTTTTTGTAGCCCCGTCTGATATTTTCTCTAATGCATAGTTCAATAGCATGAGTCTCCGCATGAAAAACAGTGGATGTTATGTGCATGCTACAGTAGAATTTCACATTTGGGCGCACTCCATAAACTCCTGCTCCTACACCTTGATCCGTTTTAGATCCGTCATCCATGGTTATGCATCAACGCAAAAACTGGCCTTTATTGCTGTGAAACATTGCCAAACACTCGATTGAAACATCATCGTGACCCTTTTTTGTTCCAGTGTGAACAAACGCAGAAGCCATCTTCCGCACAGCTTTCTCATGTCCTAATTTTCAATCAATATGCGGTGTACATCACTTTTTGAAATGCCTATTATGTCTGCTAGCTCGCAAACTTTCAGGCGACGGTCATCCAATACAATTTTGTGGATTTTCTTCACCATTTCTGTCGTGGTCACCTCATTTGGTCGACCACTGCGTTGTTCGTCTTGACAACTCGTACGGCCAGGTTTAAACTCAGTCACCTAATAATTTATTGTTGTAAGCGACGGAGCAGACTCCTCCAGAATAGAATTTAGTTCGGCTTTGATATTGGTTGGACTGAGACCTTTCAAATGAAAGTATTGTAGGTACCACATAACGATGACAAATTTTTTCGATGTTTAAAAATGTGAGCATTCGGTATTGATGGCTGCCAAATAAAGACTAAAAAAAGTAGCGTCTTCAAAGTTCAGTTTTATCGGGACGGTGCTTTCTACCATAGTATTTTCTTTCAAAGGAAACCGCCATCTATACGTCAGGTCAGGTACTTCTGGGACAATTCCCAGTCCTGTGAATACGAAAAATTTTGCGATTTCGCATATAGCCGTTTATTGCACCAAGCTCTTCAATTGGTCTTAAAGTTTTATAATCATTACACATGCAGTCCGCCGAGTTCATTCGCAGATACTTTTGCCGGTGACCTTTCAGCGTACTAATTCACCAAAAAGCCATGTTGGTTTTTCATTTTAATCATTTCTAGAATTGCTGAAATTCTAAAAATAAAAATTAAATCGACAAACCAATCAAAAAGGTACACAAACCGCTTACCTGCACCCCAAATCTAAATCCATTAGGATTTTATATTTTTCTTCAAAACAATGGAATACCTATAAAAAGCTGACGTCAAATGAGAAAAATTTACTTAAATAAAAAAAGAACGTGGAGACAAAGAAGAAGAAAAGAAAGAAACCTCCGTTAGATCGAAATGAAAAGAATTCGTTGAAGCGATTAAAGCCCACAACAATCGTCGTCCAACGAATCGTAAAACAGAAAAGAAATGTATCAAAGCATGTGCGGGACTGCGGAAATACATTTCTTCGGTCCCCAGTGCAGCTCTGCTTCTCTTCTGCCCATGTTGATATCGCCGTAACCAGAGAACACACCTTTTGCCTTTGCCAGCGAACAAACACCGTTCGACGACTGCGACTATTTACGACGAATTGCGTTCTCAACGGCGAATTTTTCAACAAGAGTTCATGCCATGCCGCGTCTAATCTAAAATAAAAAAAAAAAATCAAATAAAAACACGACACACTACTAAACACTATTCCTTCGGTCCGGCTCCGCGGCTACTATAATGTTGTTCTTTTTTGTTATCATTTTGCCTCTCTCTGTCTCTGTCGACATTATTGCTGCTCTCTTTCCAATGTTGTGTTATTTTTCTTTGATATCCTCTATTTTGGCACAAACATTGCCAAACAGTGTACTTCTCTATCTGCATCCAGCGACAATACATCCATATCGAATGTGTTCGAAACATTGTTTTTACATGAGCCAGAAAAGGATGCACGACTCAATCCAGCGCAAACACACATCTTATCAAAGGTCACGTGATTAAAATGAACGACCTTCAGATATGATTGAATTTGTACACAACGACCTTGCTGTGCGTCATCAAACGCACACATCCCTGGCTGCAAAGGGTGCATTGATACGATTCGTGTCGGCATGGTGTTATTTCACTTGTGTGCGTGATGATATTTGATATGTGTATAGGGTTTTTATGAAACAGAGTTCTTGTAAAAGAGAAGACACGTCACATTACGGCGCACATGTGGCGAAGAAAAAAAATGGCAGGTTTCGCTGGATACACTACACGACATCTCCGTTTACGCGCTGCAGTTAGAGTGAAATGGAAACAAAACAAAATTCTACCACACGCCACTCATTCGGGACACCTTGCTAGAGGCTTTAGCGTATGCATACACGCTTCTGACTGTGTTGGTTTGGTGAATGAGAAACTAAAGCGAGGCTCTTGAGAGAGCGTAATCTGGTGCCTGGTGGAGCGAGTTGGAAGAAGAGGTTCGATGTTCGACCAGCACACCGCGTCGAAGAGCGACAAAACTAAACCGAACAAAAAATGCCCATTTAGAGTGCGGAATATTGCACTAAAGTGGGTTACCACAGTTCAAGAAATTTCTTATTTGCCTTGAGTAAGTAGATGGAGCGAAGTGCAGACCGGACTGAATTCTGAATAGTGCTACCTACAGCTACGCCAAATGCTATAACGTGGACTTAAAAACGAGTGTAGCGTAATATCGCGAATGCAACAAGTTAAATCTTACACAATATTTTTTGAAAGTCGTTGCTGGTCGCTTCAATATCTACCGTGTGGTTGCAGTACGAAAGCTAGAGCTATAGCTGACCACAATTTTCACTTTTTAGTTGGATAAACATTTATAGCTGGTTTTTGTTAACGACATAATATCAACAAACAGCGCCAACAAGAATAACAATAATATAAATAAGTTGTTTCCGAGACCAGAAAGAGGTAATTGGGCACACGCAATTATTAATAAGAAAACATGCTAATAAAAATTAGTCAACAGCTTTTGCGGATAACACCAACGAACTATAGGTTTTGGGGAAAATCGATATCGGAAATCATTCCAGTAATGTGTAAATCAACATTGAATTGGAACGCCGCTTAAGCCGGCCAAGCGAAACAGCAAACAATTACCGGATAAGCCTAGTCATTTTTTGCAGATTTAAATAAATATCGATGGCGGTCAACGGAAGTAGATAGTGTGGAAAGGAAAGTAACATGTACTTAAGCAGCGATGCAAGTGAACATGGAATGGGACGTTGGTGCCCCTCACAAAAAAAAACCTTGAGTAAGCCAAACCACGATTTCGGCTGTAGAACCATACAAATGAGTCCCACCGTCAGCACAAGGACCATTCATCGGGAATACGAGTAATGCATTACCAGAAGAATGTTTTTGGAATTTTACTAGGAACTGCCGTTGATACACACGTAACTAAATCCAGACTTGTGGGCGAATGTAAAAGAATTTTGCAGATGGTAGGTCTGAAAATTACTCTGAAAATCTGTTGGATCCCTGGTCACAGTGAATTCCCTGGAAATGAAAAGGCAGACGAGCTCGCTAGAGTGGCGTCGGAGTTGAGCTTAGAGTTATATGATGAGTTGTTTCTATGTCCCATTGAACGTGTAAAGGGAATAATTGACATAGAAGCGCTCAGGCAGACTGAAGGTGCTTGGGTGAATCTCTCGGGTTGCCGGCACGCATGGATGTGCTGGCCTTAACTTGATAAGAGGAACTCTAGCTTTATATTGTCTGTGGCCAGGAATATATGGAGACAACTTATAGGGTTCTTAACGGGAGATTGTCCTTTTGGGGGACATGGAGAAAACTGGGAATACCAATGATTGATCGCTGCGGGGACGTGAATGTAGAACCGACATGGTGTGTGATTGTGAAAGTTTGGCTTGTACCAGACATCGATACTTGGGGTGGAAATTGTTCTTGACCGATCTAACAGAACTTGCGATGATACCTTTATGGAAAACTGCTCTCTTCATAAATAACAGCAATATTTGGAATCATTAGTTAAGAGGGAGTGAGCATTTAAAAAAAAGAATCGATTTTTTTTATTACGTTTTAATAAAATACAACTATTTATGAACATTTTAAGCCTTCGTCTACGTAACTACCACAACGTAAATACACCGCGCTCAACTTATTGACAGCTAGTCTGAGACGGATTGCGTTGCCGTTGTTATTTGAGAGTAAAGCAATAATTGTATAGACATCGAAAAGATTCTATACTGTGAGATAAGTTGCAGTACTTTATGAGCCTCATAAAGTAATAAAACTATTCTCGCAGACGAACAAGATTCTTTGATCCTTCCACTATAGAACAGTAATAACAGATAATTGACCGTATTGTGAATGTCACGTCACGTCACTTCGATGCCGATTCGACATCGACGCCTGAAAAAGCGATTGTGAATGTCGATTGTCATCGACAGTTGTCACTTTGATCGTCATTTTCCGTCGATGAGATTTCAGTCCGTGACGCTTGAAAAAAATTAACGTCGATGCAAAAATGAAATGATTGTAAATGAAAGCATTCACATGAGCTTAAATTCACAATTTACAGCTGACACATACATATCAATATGGAAATGCTAATGAGTCCCGTCGATGCGGTTACACAATCGGTTTTTTTCGATCAACGTGACACGTTGAATCGGCATCGAAGTGACGTGACGTGACATTCACAATACGGTCAAATATTCAAAATATTAATAACGGATAATATTCAAATTGGAACACAAAAATTTTTCTGCTACCATTGTGATGGTAGCAGAAAAATTCACAATGATAGCAGTGCTCTCAACTTAAAAACATAAACTTCAGTTTATTTAATCCGGAAAAAAATTGGACTGCGAAATCGAACTAAGCTTAAACTCTAGTTTATACCCAGGTTTAAGTTTAACAAAGAACGAAGATTAAACCTGCACTGTGAAACCGGTCCTTATGCACTTTTAATCCCGATAAAACAACAGGTTGCACAGAAATATAACATGATATAATAAAAAAAAATCTATCAAATTAAAAACTTTATAAAGTGACAGACAAGTTAAAAAAATCTAACCAAAAAGTTTAAAGGGGCCGACGATAAGAAGATTAACATGTAAGCCTTATAGAGCGCAGTAACTGCTCCCTCCCTTTAAACTGGTTTTATGTTTGGCTCCGCATTATTGATAAGCAATTCATCAATTTCTGTTTGTATATCGTAGCATTGAGCAGTCATTGGATGATACTGTTAAGGAAAGCGGTAATATCTCTAATTCAATAGACAAAATCTTTCAGAAACATCCGAACTCTGAAATCGTATTTGCGGCCGATTTTAATTACACTCTTGAAAGCACCTGCTGGTTTATGTACATATTGAACTTTTCAACCTTTGCAGATTCCTAACTTGCAGACCACAATCTTTTAGATTTCTTCATGACTTCTCATCGTGAAAAGTGCTCCTTTAGGTAGTTCCGGCCATTGATTGATATGAACAATCCTGTACTTCTCATTTCCATCAACAACACTTCGACCACCAAAACTACTATATTAGTATACGGATTAACATTGAATACGCCGCTTTTGCTGTTGCGAAATCAAAATATTTCGTAACATGAGCTTGTACATACCACATAAGTACAGTATTCCCAATCCCGATACCAGCTCTGGTTTAACGATGACTGTCATTCAGAATACGGATGTCACTTTTAAAGTGTAAACTAGACCATACCAGAAAACATATACACATCTAGAAATTGTCAAGGAACCGATGTAATTTAGTCATCCGAAGAGCCAAATTCATCTTTAACCGAAACATAACATTATTATTTAATGTCACAAGAGAACATACAAGTTTTTGGTTGTTCGTTGTATTACAAAGAATTTCGTAACTAGATCCTCAACTACGCCACTCATCCGTAACGAAGAAGTAATTTCCGACTCCTTGGCGCCGGCCAACATTCATCCTACCATTTTTGCTGTTGATTCTTCACCACCTACAATCAACCTAAAATAATCCTCATTAAATCACTAGCGGTACTTAGGGTTTTAAAAAATCTTGATGATTGTATCCCTGCGTTAATCCTTACAAAATCGTTTTAGTCAAACTATGTACCTTTCGACAGGACGGTTGCAAATGTCCAGCCCATTTTAAATGCAGTCCAATTGCCATTACACCGTTATTATCTAAAGTAATGGAAACTCCTATCAATTCTCAGGTGGTGAAATATCTTCAAGACAATAAACTACTTTACGCTAGCTAAAACGGGTTCTGGTCAAGGAGGACAACAAGTGATATTTAAGGGAAAAATATAACATAGCATAAACCATATAACAAACTAAACATAGTTCAAAGAACAGTAGCTGTTGGAACTAAAGGTGCAATGCGGTCATGTCCGACAGACGCTCTGAACATGATTTTGCATCTATTGCATGTCGACCTATATATCAAAAGTACTGCGTCGTGCAACCTGTCAGACTCAAAGAATCTTCTAAGTGCTGGTATCGTTACCAACGGAAATGGTTATATTACCCCGAAACTAAAGTTCAAGAGGGACTTCGCTGTGGGTTTCCCAACCAGGGCGCAATAGAAGAATGGTTCGGTCATACAGGACTTCGACACAGTCATATACACGGACGGTTCAAGATGAACTGCGGTGCCGGAGCGGGTATTTTCTCAGACACATACAATGTCACAAAGTCTTACCACGCTTAAAACGCTGGAATAGTTCGGTAGTATTCCAGCGTTTTCCAGGCGGAGATAGTGGGGATCCGGAAGGGCCTGCCGGACTTTGATGCAAGACTCTATGCCAAAGCGAAATGTTGTAATCCTCACTGACAGCTAAGCTGCAAGGAAAGGCCTAAAATTCGGCTACCACCTCCTCTAATTTCGTCGAACAGTGCCGAGAGGAGCTTGCCTACTTAGGAAGTCAGCTCGAAGTAACCCTGCGTTGGGCTTTCGGCCACAGAAAGATAGAGGATAACGAGCGGGCAGACGAATTAGCTAGGCAAGGTTCTGCTCTTCAGGGTTCCCTCGTGGAATCTGTTCAAGTCCCGCTAGGAACTGTTAAGCGCCAAATATCCTCCCACTTTCTTACAAACGCGAACTCCAGGTGGAGACGGCTAACTAGCTGCGTCATATCTAAGAAGATATGGCCACAGACGAACTCTTAAGCAGGAGCCGTGTAGATGTCTCCAGAGTCACGGCGGTCAGCACGCGACGACGCGGCCAAGGTTAGGTTAGGTGGGTAGCTATTGGCAAAGATAGCTAGCACATAGACCGCTAGATGGGTCCGTTGTGATACCACTGCACCATGACACGGCGCCTGATGGCTGTTTTTTGGCTAATTTTCAAGAACAAACTGAGCCCAATTGGCCGCGGTATTGTTCTATCAAATATTTTGCCGTGTATCTTGGTCTAGGGAGTGGTTAAGAGCCAGGAACAAAAGACCTCTTAGGACGTAGTTCGAGAAGTAGTATAAATAATAATTGGTGCGAAGGAGAGGAGAGTTGGATGGAATTGTGGAGAAGGAAGGGGATACCGAACTTAATCAGTTTTTAGGAATGAGAAGAAAGATCAGGAATCGGGACGGGTATGGCAGTGTACTAGCAGGTGTTAATGATAATAATTTTTCAGTTCTATTGGCTGTGATACGATCTACCAGAACAGCAAAGTTGCCTATAGCAAATCAACTACTGTCTGGCATCTCTGATGGTATTTGTGAATCTGATAGGAATGTAAACAGAACTCATTTGCTCAGGTTTAAATCCTTTACAAGTGACCAATGTTAAACATTCCGCACTGTTCACGATTTATATTAATATTTCGAAACCAATAGCAACTGAAAAATTCATATAAATAAATTATGTATTGAGTGGGAATTGAACCCTGGTAGCAATGTTTTCAAGACCTAGTACACTACCACTGGACTACACCCGGCCGACGACGCGGCCAAACTGGGTATTCCCTTTAACGACCATTGCCGCAGTTGTGGGGATGCAAATGAGAGGGAAATTTTTATCCATCTTCTTTGAGGCTCTAGACAGAGCCTTCTTTGATAACCTTGATG
Source organism: Beris morrisii (assembly GCA_951812415.1). NCBI lineage: Eukaryota > Metazoa > Arthropoda > Insecta > Diptera > Stratiomyidae > Beris > Beris morrisii. Next base: position 92,410,766 of record OX638313.1, on the reverse strand, counting down.
AGATCTAGAAAAGTAAGATTTTCTTTTTAAACAGCTTCGGTTGGATATGATAATCCATTCCACTCCAGGTCTCCGTATATACCTCTCTAGCCCTTAACGACCAGGTTAAGCCAGTAACATTGAAGCCAAATAGGTCCATCCGCGTCCTTAGTTGGATTGAGAGTTTATATTGTGCAATTGTCAATTGCTGGTTGTAATGGACAAATAAATGCTGGTGTTCCACAAGGTTGTGTTATCTCGCTCATAGCTTTGACGAAGTCACCACCCAACACTTCTCTTATCTTGAAAGATCTGTCTCTAAAGCGCGTCTGAATTCCACTTCCATTATGGTGGCAATGGTATAACGCGACAGCTTAAATTGGCGCTTGGGCTCTTCGGACGAGTTCGGAACGTTACAGTTGTCCATTCATCCGAAATAAGTTTCAGCTCAAAAGGGTAATTGGGAATGGAATTTTCGGGAAGAATTTGCTGTCTCTAAATCATGGGGTGGCAATAGCAACCTCGTCGATGCTCAATTATGAGGATATTATTATAATTTAGTGTTAGGTAGCTACAAAATCCCAAATATTTTCCTAATCTAACGCAGTCCAACTACGGAGATTATGATCTCAATTGCGGTTATACAGACATAGAACACCTGTGAAAAGTATCGTGTTGAGGAAAATATAATTCAGAATCGATTGAGTCCATTCCATTGCCGTTCCAGCTCCACCAGAAATATGCTATAAAATTGTCTGCAATATCATGTAATTGACTTCGATCGATACCCATACCAGTTGAGGTCAAAACATTTTGCTCTCCTATATATCTTTAATGGCTCAACTAAAATATATAATAAGGTCATAAACCTCAGCGCGATCTTGTTCGATTGCACGATCAGCATAACTAGCATGCTAGCCAAGCAGCTGGACGGACGCTGAGCTGTACCGAGGCCGACCAGCTCTCCGCCAACTCAAGATAATGTATCAAAAAATTAGACACATAAGTGAACTAATTAGCAAACGCTAAGAAATTGTGCCCCGTATCTACATACAGTGTAATTACACTGAACACAAACCAACAGTCCAGCACTTTGCACACCAATTTTTCGCTGACTCTTTAAACTTTAATTGAAGCGAAGCTATGGTAAACGCTGTCGACCAATGGCATCCAGCGGCACCAGCAAAAGCAGTAAAGTCGTAGATCTGAATCTTTTGAAACCAGTTTCCAGCTTCAAGTTGCAAGCTAACCACCTTCAAAAGTGATGTGCTATACGCTAGTATTCTGTAGTATAACTACCTAACCGTGAGGAATTTTAATGATTGGGAGCTCTTTCTCGATTAAAATACCGCGCGATTATATGCAAAAGGTAAGGTTGGTGCTGAAGCATAGCTGTAACTATATTATAGCTGTGTGCCGAAGGGGTGAGCCTTAATCCCGAGCTGTTTTGATCGTTCGACTGGAAATAACAACGAAGGGACAGTTTAAGACTTAAGACATTCTATCGACTATTAAATCATTAATCAAATATTCTGATGACTATTTTGGCCTCCTTTTTTCTCTTGCAGGTCTTAAGCGATAGGTAATAAAATTGCTAGGAGGAGGAGATTGGCTAGAAAAGTTTATAGCTGCACTTGTTATGTCAAGGCTGGAATAAATTATGGATCAGGCGTAGAGCAAACCGAACCTGGTCCGATGGGTGTTAATGGACAAACTTGTTGATAATTTGCCCACGGTCCTCCTTCTTTTGCCGGGATGCCATTTAATTTTAAGACTTTGATGATGGCGGAAATAACTTGTGCGACTAGTTGGCGGTAGGTAATTCTGACTAAAGATTAAAGATGGAATTTTTCTGCATTCTTCGAAGTGGACGGGTTGGAACGTAAAAAGAAACGAAAAATGAAAGAAAGAATGCCAATGGTTGTGGTACGAGCAGGTCGAATTTTCAAAATATACGCGATCGCGATAAGACCAAGACAAAAAAAAACAATACCTAAAATTCTGTGACATTTCTCATATCATTCAAAGAAAACTTTGGTAACTACGAAATTTTGCAAGAGACCGTTAAGTTGCTTTCTTTCTTTGACAAAGTAAACTTTAGACGTAAAATATTGGTGACCTGCAAAGTTTTCGATTTTGTAGTTTAAACATACCGCAGTCACGATCGATCGACTACATGTCAATCGTATGATGCTCTAGATGAAATAATGAACCCCGATTTATACTGCAGTTGGAGATAAAGTAGAATAAGGAGTGCGCATGTAGTTTATTAAGGATTATCATTTGGTTGCTAATCGAAAGTTAAAGTAACTAGGAAAATCACCGAAAGTAAAATATAATAATAGCATATAGCATATTTATCCTTTTACCTGGAAACATTTAAAAATGAATGTGTACAAAATTTAAAATTGCGAGCTTGAAGCGTTCAAAAGTTATCGGAAATTATTGATGAACATGTGCCTTAAGGATCCTTTGTCTGGAAGCTACCCATCTGCGAAATACCGGAGTCCAACCAGAGTCCCGTACACTGTCCAGAATTGGCATTGCTTTGTCCGCCAAGACTTGTCGATCGGTATTGTTTTGGTACTGACAACCCACCAGACCAGTGTCGGGCCAATCCTGGTGATCAGTACTCCCACTTGATCTGAGCCGACGTTGGTCCGAGTTGCTGGGCCTATGTCGGGCCTGGAATTGGCTTATTATTGGTGTCTATAAGCTGTCTAAATTCGTAGAAAAAAAAAAATAGTAATAATACTTTTATTTTCGTTTATTTGCTTTACTGAGGCCCAGTATCGTGCCAGAGTTTCACCAAGAGTAGGACCGGTGTGATCAAACCGACATTGGCTCGGCAATGATTTGGTCTAGGCCACATACTGGGCTCGAAACATTAGCCAGTACTGGCAACTCCGGCACCAGTACTAAGCCTGTGCTGTGCCGTTCTGCTTTTCGTACATGGGTACTAGAAGGAGTAAAGAAATTTTACTGACTAATGAACTTGAACTTCATTTTCACTCATAACTAATTTCTACAAAATTTCAACTTCGTAGCAAAACAATTTCTTGAGTTATAATGAGTGAAGATATTTTTACAGGCTTTTTGTATGACAGCTACTCAAAAGACTCATGGTGCATTCTTCCGTATTCATTCATTTAACTGCAACTGTTGGAAAATCAACGTATACAAAATTTCAAAGTCGTAGCTTAAAGCGTTCCGAAGTTATTGGTATTGGTTATTCATGAACACGAGTTTTAAAGACTTTTTGTATGGCACTTACCCAAAGGAGTAGGACGATTTTGCCATTAACGAACTTAGCCTTACAAAATCAACCAAATATCCAGCTTCAAAATTTCAAGATTCTAGGTCAAGGCATTCTTGAGTTATCGTGCTAACGGATAGACGGACGTCAGGCGGATTTGGAGCTTTTGGCCACAAATAAACACAAAATAATGTATAATTTTTTTCGTCCGAGGCTCCGTTCTATGCCTTACAAACTTTTGGGCTGGATTAAACTTACACTTGCAAGAAAAAGTATCCGTACATACAAAAAAATAAAGTTGTTCTGTTAAAAAATATGAGATATCAATTAAATTTGACTGTTTTCTTTTATAATCACAAAAAATTGACATTTTTTCATGATTCCTAGTATATTTCATAATGCTTACTAATTAACAGAACTTTTTCCAACACATAAATGAGTATATGGCAATACCTTAGATTAGAAAATTTCCGTACAGATCAAAACGGGGAATTCCCCGTATTATGCGGCGACACATTTAGACCCAATAACAGTTTTATTTTAATTTGCGGAAAATTTGGAAATTAATACATTAGTTTTCAGTTGTTTTAAATTTTTTGTGTACAAGAATTTGTGATGGCGCCCAAAACAAAAGAAATTAGTGCTGGCGAGAGCAAAATTATCCTGAAACTTAGGAAAGATGGCAAATCTTTCCGCGAAATAGGGCAAATAACAGGAAGAACTCACTCTTCTGTCCATTATGTCGTGCAAATATTTAATGCAACTGGTTTCACTGTGTCAAAGCCACGTTCTGGTCGACCCAGCAAATTGACCGTACGCGAAAAACGAACTGTACTACAATTAGTGAAAAAGAATCCTAGAGTAACTGCTTCTCAAATGAGCGAAAACATAAGAAAATCGTTTGGCAAGGATGTCCAAGAAGATACAATACGTAAAATACTAAAGAAAGATGGTTATCACGGACGAGTGGCACGTAGGAAACCGTACATATCGGAGGTCAACAGAAAGAAACGTAAATGAATATATAAATAAGCCTCCAGAATTTTGGGAACATGTCTTGTTCTCGGACGAAAGCAAGTTTTGTATCTTTGGCATTAAAGGAAGAAAGCTAGTGTGGCGGAAGAGCGGTACTGCCCTCGATGAAGAAAATCTTCTACCAACTGTCAAACATGGCGGAGGTGGTGTGATGGTCTGGGGGTGTATGGTGGCGGAAGGAGTTGGCGAACTTGTTTTTATAGAGTCAACAATGGATCAATACGCTTATCTAAATATTTTGAAGACCAATATGAAGCAAAGCGCTCAACAGTTGGGGCTTAGTCAGGACTTCTGGTTCCAGCAAGATAATGATCCGAAGCACACGGCTTTCAATGTGAAGCTTTGGTTGCTCTATAACACAAAACATCAATTGCGTACGCCATCCCAATCCCCAGACCTTAATCCCATCGAGCATTTGTGGGATTTGCTGGAGTGCAGGATCCGTCAGCACAGCATAACTTCCAAAGAAATGCTTAAAAGCGTCATCCTCAACGAATGGGGCAAAATTACCAGGCAGGACTCATTCAAATTAGTCCAGTCCATGCCACATCGACTTAAGGAGGTCCTCAAGCGGAAAGGTTATCCCACAAGTTACTAAACCCTGATATTTGATAAAACAATTTGAATATTTAAAATTAATATTGCTACGTACAGATACTTTTTCTGTTTCTTTTACGTGAAGTTTTTTGTTTTTGTTATGTGAAATTTAATTTTTAAATATATACCGAACGAAAAATGTTTCGAAAAGGTAGTTAAGGGGGCAGTCTACTTTGGACGCCCCAAAAAAGGGCTATTTTTAGGAATTTTTTTAGAGTTTACAAGAATAACTATCGATGCCATTCTTTTTGGGTTTAATGAATATACTCTAAAACTAGCTAAAAACTTTTTTTTTTATTTACTTTTTACATTTTGTGTTGTTGAAAATACTCGTTAAACGTAACTGCGTGAAAAATACATAGGTGGCTGACGGGATTGATTTTGTTCAGCAGATTCATCTGACACAAAAAAATGAAAAAGTTATAGATTCTGTATAACTGTGATTCTGTCTGGAACTAGAAGATTTAATATTCATGCATAAATAACAAAATGGCGGACTTTTTCGGAAAAATACCAAAAAATTGTACTTTTTCCACTAGTTTTTGCATCAAAATTAATAGTAAAAGTAAAAATGTTCACTTGGTTCTAGTTCCAGACGAAATTATATATTTTAGGGATATGTGGTCTAATTTGCATTAAGATCGGTTGAATGGTTTCGAAAATTTCAGTCCCGTGAGCCGAGAAAACGTTGTTTCGAGAAAAACGCGGTTAAAGTTTTTTTCTACGAAATCATGAAAAAATCATACGTACGCCTAATCAGCGATGCCAGGACCATACAGGATCCCTTCTGCCTTTCCAGAATCTCTTACCATTACAGTTTCAAATGTGGACATATAACTGCCGGTGAAAGCAGTAGAGAAACCTCAAATGTCGAAATATAACTGCCGGTGAAAGCAGTAGAGCAACCTTAATAATAAGTTTGTGTTAATACAAGCAGCTGCTCGACATTGGCACTTAGACTGCTCGGATCTTTATGAATTTTTCTCACAATATTTTTGAATGTACATACTTTCGAAAAATGGAAAAAAAAACGATTTTTTCAAACGGTCACAACTAGACTGCCCCCTTAAGTTACTGAATAAAAATTTTTGATAAAATATTTAAATGTAAGTTTTTTATTTCCCAGGAATTTCGTAAAATGTTGTTTTCTTTTCATTATGTACGGATACTTTTTCTGGCAAGTGTATAATACTCTCAGATTTCATCTAGAAAAATAAACTTTCATGGAAAAAATGTTTTAATGTTTGCAATGAAATACAAAAAATCTGCCAACAGTTTGGGCGCAACTTTATTATTTTATGAGCAGAATATATTTGTGAGCTACACTAAATTACAAAAAGAAGGCACATTATAGTTTGGTTTTTTTACAAGGCGAGGTCAAAAACTAAGATTTTTGAACAATTGTTATTAAATTGGGCCTAACGTGAATTTTTAAATAGCTACCTTTTCCAAATTGAAACTTGATACCCAATCTTAAAGTACTGGGTTTCGACTTGCCCGTTTTTGCAGGCTGTTGAGGAACGTCAGACATGCACTTCATTTCTTGTTATGAAAAAATTGTTTTTAGCACCCTTTTGCAATTTAGGGAGGATTTGTAAAATTAATTGAAGGGTCCTCATTGGCATTGTTTTTAAGCGCCCTAGTCTATAAACACTGAGGACCTTGGTTCCAATTCCACCTATCACCCGTGATCTAACAAAACAAAATATTGTGAAGCTGTAAAAGTAACTCAGAAGAGAACTATTACTGCTGCGGTATAGACCTCAGAACGTGCCATTAGGAACTAATGATGTGAAACGAATAGGAGCTGGAAGAAGAAGTTCTCCCCAGAGATTTAAATATCGACGATAAGTTTAGATTCGATCAGAGACAATGGGCCCTGGTCGAAAATGAAGAAAGCATCTTTCACGAAGAATATAATCGTTTAAATAAAGCAATTTTAGTGATTGGTTCCGTGGCGCAACCAGGATTCTAGTTTGGGAGTGTTTTTCACTGTTGACGCAAGAAGAGAAGGAAGAAAAAAATTATGCCAATTTTTTCTATCCAGTAGACAGAAATCCACAAGCTACTGCCATCAGAAAATACTAAATTAAATTGACATGGTTAAAGTCGAAATATTACAAAAGTTTCTTTTAACTTTTTCTTGTCTAAGAAATTTCATACCGATTTTAGCTCTATATCTCAATGCATTGTGGAGCTGTCTTAGCTTTGGGCGCATTCAAGCATCGATTTAAGAATCTTTTTATGGAAGATATCCAATAGAGTACCTTGATTTTACCTGAATATGTGTTGGTTCTTTCAAATAGGGAGAAATTATGGCGTAAACAACTTTAAATTTTTTGGTATAAAAGTGTAAATATACGTGTTTTAAAGACTTTTGTTCTGGTACTAAAATGAACCATTCAGCTAGTTTACACCCAGCGACCTGATCGCGGCCTGACCTATATCGTGACCTAAAGTAGGTCCAATCAACAACTGTTTACCGGTGTAGGGGCCTAAAATTCGACAGGGTCGTATTTACTCCATCAAAATATTTCATCAGTAAATTCAAGGACTTCATAAAAAAAAATCATACGACCTATTTTAATTCAGGTATTAAATGAACGAGTAGTCTGGGTGGCTTAGTGGCTAGAGCACTTGCCTTCGGTGCACCTGGTACCAGATTCGAATATGCTTGGCGACAAGTAATTTTCGAGAATGGGATTGGGTGCCGGACTACCAGTTCACTCAGCTGTAAATGAGTACCTGAGTTAAAATCGGGGTAATAATCACGGACGAGCGTGTGGCTGACCACTTCACCTCCTAGTGTTCCATTGGTCTAGTAATGATGATCTAACATTACTTCAAGGCCTAGGCCCAGTTTGGGCTGTTGTGCCATTGATTATTATTATTAAATGAACGAGCCCCGACCTGACGTTAGGTCATGTCACCTATGAAGGGTTTACAACAAATTAAATTTATATAAGCACCTTGCGTGCATGGTTTTGAACGACTCGATCCACCTCGATTTCTCTTACTTTTATAGTCAATCGAGGTAAGAGTCCTGACGCATCAAAAACGGAACGCATGGATGTAGTCCAATTTTAATTGGAGAGTAATTCATGAGACTCCTCTTGAAATGACAAACTAATATTCGAGGGTTTTAATTTTTGACGATTGTATTGCTGATTGATTGGTCAATTGGTTTTCATGTCAAGAGTAAATAAAACAATTTGACAATTATCTTCAGCAAAAATAGTCAATTATTTGACAAAAAGGCATAAAAGCTGTAAAATACAAGAAGAAAGAATGAGGAGTGATGGTGATTTGCTAGACTTTCGTCCATATTATTTCTGTCTTTTACAAGATGTACACTAGAGATGGCCAAGCAGTTCCTTTCAGTGAAGTACTTCACTCCGAGTCACTCACTTTAAGGAACGAGTTCAGTGAAGTAGTTCTGGAACTCTTCGTTCCATCGTTCCTTCGTTTCGTCAGTATATCAACCAAAAAAAATAAAAGAAAAAAGGTCAGTAGAGTTCAGTGAAGTAGTTCAGGAACTCTTCGTTCCATCGTTCCTTCGTTTCGTCAGTAGATCTAGAAGATGAGGACCAAAAGAAAAAAGGTCAGTAGAGTTCAGTGAAGTAGTTCAGGAACTTTTCGTTCCATCGTTCCTTCGTTTCGTCAGTAGATGTAGAAGATGAGGACCAAAAAATAAAAGAAAAAAGGTCAGTAGAGTTCAGTGAAGTAGTTTCGGAACTCTTAGTTCCATCGTTCCTTCGTTTCGTCAGTAGATCTAGAAGATGAGGACCAAAAAATAAAAGTAAAAATGTCAGTAGAGTTCAGTGAAGTAGTTCCGGAACTCTTCGTTCCATCGTTCCTTCGTTTCGTCAGTAGATCTAGAAGATGAAAAAAAAAAAGGTCAATACATCTAAAAGATGATGAAAACAAAAAGGTTGCAAGCAACAGTCAAAGCAGTCTCACAATAAGGGTTCAGATCGTCCAAATGTTTTGAAATTCACTCAATCATCGGCCGGCAATGTGATGCTACATTTTTTTTAATACTGCTAAGGTATCTAATATCCAGAACTTAGGGAGAAAGGTAAAACGGGTTACGTCCACCTTGATATTCTCCGAGGATTTTGTTCGTGTAAAACTTAAGTCGTTAATGTTTTGTGGACATTCCCGGAAGTGACATGTCTGTCCACAGTTCATACAGCCAAGTTGATCTCATTTCTTGTATTGTGTACAATATGGCGTCAAAAAGAAAAGAATGTTGGTACTACTGATTTAAGTGACTGGAAAGTGAGTCATATTGCGATGTAGAGATCTGAGTTCCTGATATCTGACTTTATTCGATGATCGCATTGCAAACATCTCGACATATTACTTAATGTTAGGTAATACATATAGTGACCAAATAGCAACAACAAAAAGTATGGCAACGCCGATTTGATCAGCGGATTTTTTTTTAATTTTTCGTTTTGAAAAGCTCACGAAGAGAAATAGCTTCGTGTATATAACCTTGAACAATTAGCGTTTTGGATGAATCATATTGGACGAAGCATTTTTTGTTCCCATCTCTAGTTTAATTCCGAGCGGAGTCATATTTTCGCCGCCTGGATCAAGCAAAACATATACGGAATTATTTTCTGTGTTGATACTTCTTTTTTTTTTTAAAATCCCAAAGAAAGTAAACAGCGTCGCGACTTGTCGGTTGTCCGCGCATAGCCGAAGAACAACCTTCACAAGTACGCACTTTAGACTATTTTTATCGCGGCATGATGACGACCAGAGGCGTCGTTTCTTCGATTCAATCCGAATCGTGGCTTTTAAATAAATGATTTGCTGTATTTTCTTAATGCATTCTAGAAAGCATCTGTGACACCTTTTTTGTGGTGAAGTATACGCCTTATATCTCGTAAACTCATTAGAGCGGTCGGTACCTATTCATCGGCCTCTTCTTTTACGAAATTCAAAAAAGTAAGATATTTTCCATCCCAAGATCAAGATGATATTTCTTTCGATCTCAGCTTCTTTTTAAGCTTGTAGTCTGAACCCAATGTGCCATCATTATTGCGCATGATTGAGTGCGTTAATTATATATTCAGATGATGGCAAGCCAAGAAATGGCCACAAGAAGACATTGGCTACATTTCGATCGGGGATCTAATACGTGTGTATACGTGGGCAATACGAGTATTATGCAAATTTATTAATTCAACCTGAAATCCAATAAGACGCTATTCGAGCCCGACTTTTGTCTATCTTCTTTGTAGTAGAAGAAGACCGAAGAGAAAAAAACTACACAAAACAAGTCAAACGGACGAATAAAAAACTTTAAGAGGTGTGTACACGATATCAACATCTTTCGTTGTGTGCTTGAAGAAGCAGCGCATGCCGAAAAGAAGACGCAGTTTTAGGGGCAAGGTCATTATAGAGACGGTGTCAACAACCTTCTATAACCTCATCGCAGTACTCTAGCTGACAGCCTGGTTGGTTTTGTTCTTCATTCCGAGAAGAAGCAATACAACGATTGAGAAACGCCGGTGGCGAAGACGAATGAAGAACAAACCGAGAAGATGAGCTATCAAGTCTGGAAAAGAAGAAATTGATGTAGTTTAGATATATGTTGTGAAAGTATCGGTGCTTACCTTTTTAAAGAGTTGAATGTTTTATTTATATACAAAAAATGAAGATACACATTTGCCGTATGTACAGATTGGATCTTCATACTCTTGCGTTTTCTTTAAGTACAAGAATAAAAATATAATTACAGAAAAATTAATCAACAAGCCCCTGCGAACTTATAAATTAACAGCTGTGAGGAGATTTATGGAAGTGTGTTTTCAAAATAGCAAGTTACAAGCTTATAAACTTGGTTGGCTTACGTGGTAGCCCATCACTCAGACAGGGCCCAATTAGCGTTACTAGCTTAACCTCGTCGGCGAAGCCTGATGAAGTGAATCGTTACGGAGCTCAACAAAGACGCGGAACTGGAATGGAGCATCATATTCACCCGGAACTGTTCAAGAAGAGAATCAGTTCTCAAATCTTATTCTTCGAGATCTCATCGAGGTTATCAAAGAAAGGTTTGTTTAATGAACAGGTTTGTTTAATCCGTCACATTTGCATCCCCACAACTACGGCAATGGGGAATGAATACCCAGCCTGACCGCGTGGTCTCTGACTGGCCAGTGACCTGTGCTGACCCACAAAAACCTACTACCCACGGAGGGTTGGTGTGATGATGAACCCAGGCAACTGAGTATCTATAAATACACTGATTAGTCGTCCTTCGAAGACCAACACCCCAACCTTGCCACACTAATGGCGGTACCTTTCATTATGAAAAAAAAAATTGAATTTTCAGTGGAATTCTTCATTAAAAAAAAAAGAATAAAATAATTACATGTTATTTCTGCCGAATACGGACGATTTAATTCAAGCGATCCACGTATATTATTGCAGAGCTTAGCCAGAACTGAACGTATAGAACTACTTCCCACAGTGGGGCACCAGGGATTAAAACTCCATTTTCTGCACCACCTTCTCTGTGGCTCACGCATAGAACAACTTTCTGCGTGAACCTGTGCGGCTTGCAGGGATTATAACTTCCTTTACTGTGTCATCTCTCGGCAAACGCACAGCACTACTTTCTGCGTGGTTCTGCGAGAGTGTAGGCGTTAAGACTCCCTTTTCTGAGTGATATCTATAGGTTACGCATAGAACGAATGTCAAAGGACATTAATGCGCGTTAAAATGGGATCAACATCTATGCACACTATTGCCTAGCAGAGCTCCAAGCGAACGCATAGAATTACTTCCCTATGGCCCTCCGGGTTACAGGGATCTGTCTTACGCATAGAACTACTATCTGCGTGAACCTGCGCGTCGTGCAGGGATTAAAACTCCTTTTACTGGGTCACCTCTATAGTTAACGCACAGAACGAATTTCTGTGAGACTGTGCATGCATTAAAACTTCATTTTGTACGTCCTCTCTAATTGCTAATGCGTAGAACTATTTTCTGTGTGGGATCCAGAAATTAAGACTACCTTTTCTACGAGCTCTTTATGGTTAACGAATTTATGCGGGGCTGCAGGCAATTGAACATCCTTTCCAGCGTCCTCCACGACTAATGCATATAATTGCTTTCTGCATGCCTGCGGAAGTTGCAGCGATAACAGCTATTTTTTGCGTCCTCTCTATGGCTAACGTCCAATGAACATTATTGACGTGGACATTATTTTATCTAGTTCTTAGAGCCCATTTGAGATAAATGAAATTACAAGATTTCTTCTTCTGGAAACATCTTTTGAGTTTATTTTTTAAGCTCAAAAATTTGAAAAATGAAACACAAACAAAACTCCACTGACGCCGGAAAACAACAAAAAACTTAAAAAAATTTGCTTCTATGGTAGCTTCTTCTCACCATGAAAAATTCCATTCTAATACTAGGTGTATAACCTTAAAACGATCGTTTTTTAGTCAGAAAAACACATGTTTTTTTCAAAGAAAACAAAAACAAATTTATTCGAAGTACTCACCCTCGCTAGCTACACATTTCTCCCATCTCTCGTGCAATTTGTGGAAATCACGCCAAAAAAACTCCTTCTCTTTCGAAGCAAACCACTCATCAAGCCATTTTCGGACGTCTTCGTAAGAACCGAAGTGCTGCTCAGCGAGCGCGTGGCCCATCGACGAAAACAAGTGGTAGTTAGAAGGTAAATAAGGTCTGGTAAATAAGCGGAGTGGGGTAGCACCACCCAGTTGAGTGTGTCCTAGTAGTTGCGGACCAGTTTTGACGTGTGCGATGGTGCGTTGTCGTGGAGGAAAATCACCTTGTCATGTCTTTGTTGATATTCCGGCGTTTTTTTCACGCAGAGCACGGTGCAATTTGGTAGCGGTGGACATCGACAGTTTCGCCAGGTTTTAAGAGCTCATAGTAGAGGATACCCTGTTATCCCACCAAACGCACAACATTGTCTTCCATCCGAAGCGATTTGGTCTTGCGGTAGATGTTGATGGTTGATCGGAATCAACCCACGATTTTCTGCGCTTTGGATTATCGAAATAAATCCACTTTTCATCGCCAGTCACAATCCGATGCAGAAACGACTTTCTTCTGTGTCTGGCGAGCAACATTTCGCATGTGTTTTGGCGCCGCTCCATCTGCCTATAGTTCAATTCATGCGGCACCCATTTTCTGATTTTTGAACCTTTCCCATGGCACGTAGACGATTGGAAATTGCTGCTTGAGTAACATCTCGGCAAGCGTTTTTTGCGATTGGGTATCGTTCTCGTCCAAAAGAGCCTGCAATTGATCGTCCTCAACCTTCCTGGACCGATTTTCAAGCTTCTTGTCGATCAGGTCAAAATCGCCGTCTTTGAATCGACGAAACCAAGCCCTGCACTTTAATTCCGCTAAAACATTGTTACCATAGGCCTCCACAAGCATTTGATGCGATTCAGCAGCCGTTTTCTTCAAATGGAAGCAAAAAAGCAGAGCTTCCAGCATATGCTCTTTTTCTGGCAAAAAACTAGACATGATCAGCAGAGGACAAACGTATGTTGTTGAATGAAATTTGTGACGATGTGCACTGATTAATGTTAACTAACCAACCCTTAAATAAATAAAAAAATGGCGTCCCTACGTTGCCTAACACGCTCACCAACGCCATCTATGTGTCAACGATCGTTTTAAGGTTATACACCTGGTAAAAATTGGTAAAAAAAAAATAAAATTGCTGTTGGCAGGATTCGATTTTTTTTTAGCGTTGAATTTCATATATCATAGCGAACAACCAAAAATCCCACCAAATTGGTTGAAATATTGGGTGATCTTCAGTGCCACCTACCTTTAGTATAAGGAGCCGAAGGCAAGAATGGTATGGTAAATTATAATTCGCGGTAATGAAATTAGTTTCAACATCGCCTATATAGAATAATCCCAAGCAATGCCACCAGCTGTAAGGGTGTTTCGGATTTAGGCTTGATACACCCTCTGACGAGTCTATGCCATCCGATGACGAAACAGCTCCTTCGGACCCAGTCCAACACAGTCTTATAAAAAACTGGCCTATCCAGTGAAGGATTTCCAACTGTCATGCCCTCAGGGACAGCGATTAATCAACAGTCGGGGATTTCGTGTTGGGGTTTCACACCAGAAACTCCACTGACACCAAAAAACAACAAAAAACTTAAACACAAATTTGTTTTGCATAAAAAAATTTTTTTATTGAAGATCGTTTTCTAGAAAAGGATAGTGTACTACATTTGCCGAAATAGAGGGACATATAATAAGGTCCACTAATCAAAGAACTGCCGCGAATTGTTTTTCACTAAAATACAGGTGAACTCACTTAAAATTAACTCATTTTTAATGGACCATTTGCAAGGTTCTGACTTAGAGGCTTGAACTCGCGACTAATAGTAATAAACGGTCCCATCGAGTCGATTATACCCGAAGTCTACTGTATATTTATTGCGATCGAAATAAAAGATGAAATAATCGTGCTCACAAATTATAAAAATAAATAACAGAGGCCCTAGGTGGGTACCTTGAGGTACTCGTGAAGTGATTAAAATATTGGAGAAATTTTTTTAGTCAAAAATTATATATTTTTTGTCAAAACAAAATTATATTGTTAAATCTTTTAATTGATAAATGCAATCAACCTTTATGCCATCTTCGGTCGCAGAAATCGAGAAATTTTAACTTTCGTTGTATATTCGGGAGCTAACTCGGTTTTTTATACTGCGGGCACATTGTTATGCCGTTTGTGTAAATTTCTCGAGTTCTCTTAGACTGCGTAGATATTTTTGTCTGGACTTGGCACTTTTCTAGTCCAAGCATGACCTTGACAAATTTAAACCAGCGAGGAAAAAATTAAATAAAATCTATTTATTGTTCATCATTTAATCAACGTAAACACGGAAGTATTTATATAAAAATCGAATATAATTCTTGTGTATGGCCAAAAATATGTCACTAGTCGACGTTGTCAAGGAGTCTTACATACATACGTAAAAATACTCGAAAAACATGTTGACGACCTCGTACCGAACGAAGTGTTTTTGCAATCGCAATATATATATATAAATATTTATCAAAAATCATAAAGAACCCGTTCAAGAAAAATTCGATATTTTCAATGACTTCCGCATTTGACAATAATCAGTAAAATACTTTTAGGACAACATTCGATCGCTTTCTTTCCACTTAATTGCCTTGATCAAAACAGGAACAGATAAAAAACTATATCCTAAACAGGAAATAATATCGTTTCTAGAAGAAAAACACCTTTCACAACACGCAACGTGATCATGTAGTGATCGCGTCAACAAGGAATTTAATAATAAAAAAAAGCCAAATTAAAAGAAATATTTTTAACTGATCATAACCTCAAACGCAAACTTTTAGTAAATATTGCTTATTGCATACACCTACAAGAAATAATACCTATTTTTAGTATACACACCTGTTCTATATGTGAAGGCATTGCGATTGCGATCGCGGCGACCAGCGACCATTCAAAAAGTGATCATGTGTGACAAAACTCCAAACAGTCACAATACAACTATACTACACAATAAATATATATATAATTATTGCTATATAGCTGCGTTTCTGGCTGGCTAATTCAAACTCGACGACCTCTTTCTTTATAAAACGATCGTACCGCGAACGATCTTGTGTGCACTGCTAAACACCGCTCTAGGCTCCATACACACCTTTCAGCTTACATCCACTGAACTTTTTTTGCTTTTTATTTTTTGTTAATTTCGTGAAGGACATTTGGGAACTCTATCTCGTTCTATCACAAGGCATAGCCGTTATTTTCTCTTATTATTCTATGCACGATCACTAAACAATAAACACATATAGGCAGAGAGAGACAAGAAAAAATCAACTTATTAAATAAAACTTCACCAACAAGTTTGAAAATTGCATGAACTTTTACTTCAACAGTTCTCCAGTCGATTTTGTATAGTGATCTTTGTGGCTTTGTTGCCGCCTGCTGTTGATGGCTGGACCAAAATGTCCTTGTTGTGTCTGGAATGTCGCGAGAGATAGCGCGACCGCGGCAGCGACAATTACTGCGATCGACCGAAATTCAAATTCAATGAGATCACCGCGGTTTCGATTTTATGCGATCGCGGCGCGGCGCAAACAGATCAAATTGACCCAACAAATTCAGGTTGCGGTTGTTGCCATCGTTTCAAATCCCATACGCATGATCGTTTTTGAACTGAACGTTTAAGAAAAATAAACGAACCCTTCTTGAAACAGGTAAGTGCCACAACTAAGTCACGATCGTCATGATCATCGAGCACAAATTTTCTTTCAAAACGTAGAGACAACGAACGGCGGTTCGACGGACAGACAGACCAACCAGCCAACAAACAACCGCAAACTGAATAGGCAATTCAGCGAGAGCAACTGTGCGACCCGGCTCTTTATGGCTCGTTCAAATTCAAAGAGTATACACGGCGTCTTAAAGACACGTACGGGAGGTTCTTTGGAAGTGTACAAAAGAAAAAAAAACCGAACCAAGTCTTTTTAAAAGACAACAACACAACGGCGAAACCTGAAGAAATGATGCCGTCGACACAACGGCCAAGCTCTGATCTGCCTGCACCAGTAGCAAGAATAGCACCTCCAACAACCATATTCCGAGGCATAGCAGTAAATGTTGGAATTATAAAAGGCAAAAAATCAACAGCTCAAGCTAAGACTGTGGAGAGGTCATGTTGTCTTGACGTAACCATTGAAATCCGAACAGTATCCACGATCTGTGATTATTGAAGAATTGCGTGTTTGAAAATTTCAAATAATATTCCGAAAATATAATAAGTCCAGAAGGCATTCAAGAAAACTAGTAACCTACTGAAATAGGTGTTTCGCGCAGGTCGTCGATCAAAGGACAGGGCAACAATCTAAAATGTTTTAATTAAATAAGTAACTCACAGCAATATGAATGGTTGGACGATTCTTGAAGCAAAAAACGCCGATACAACAGCAACAACGTCCGATTTGCAAAAGGTGTGAATGGAAAATTTACAAGGCCATCGAAAACCATTGATCGCAGCTGCGTATTGATTTTACCACATTTAAGGTATATTTTGTTTGATTTACAGGTGGATTTTAATTGCCTTTTCAAATGTAAATGGCATAGTTGCGAAATTCCGTTAATGAATAGTCAATAGCGAACAGGCAAAGTATTTACTTTCCTGCGCTAAGCCGGGGAAGACTGACCGCTTTCAACGAACATGGGAATGCGACATTTAATGATCCTCGCGATCAGAATTGAATCAATAGTCCAGCTTGCCGATCAATTGCGTTAGGACTTGGATAATTTCTTACCATTTCTTTTTGTTTTAAAGAACGGTTTTTTCAATGCAACTCAATTCAAAGAAGATCAATTCTAGATATTGTTGTGAACGGGGAGGCCTTGGGGTGAAATACTTGAAGGATACTTGAGGGATTTGGAAACAGTCGGACGATTCCGTCCACGTCTAAATTGTTGGCGGAAATGCGAACTGGAGCGACCTGCTGTATAGTATTGTGGTTTATTTTTTCCATGATACGAGTACACCTGAAAAGATCAGTTGTAAGATAATATCGCTCACCTTCCTCTCTTTAAACACAGACTCAATCTCGTAGCGAACGCCAAAAGAAGTCCTTTTCCCTCACAGACCATTTCCCTTCT
The DNA here is from genome assembly GCA_951812415.1 of Beris morrisii. NCBI lineage: Eukaryota > Metazoa > Arthropoda > Insecta > Diptera > Stratiomyidae > Beris > Beris morrisii. The sequence goes on along the minus strand of OX638313.1, from coordinate 92,393,208 downwards.
AGCTAGCAAGTTGATTTAGTCTAGAACTGAACTCAGTTCCCGTTCAGTCAATGAACCAGCGTATGAAAAATACGGTTTGTGTCATGCCAACTTCCAGAGTGGTGACAAGTTGAGATGAACAAACAGCGAACTTCCCCTTTCACAATGAAACCTTGTGGTGAAATTTCGACAAGTCGATCTGTAGACGAACCGCAGTTTCTTCATGAAAAGTCGTAAAATATCACCACTTCGAATTCAGTTTGTCACATTGTTCAATTTCTTATCTACTTATGTGCGAAAACGAAGAGTTTCATGTTACAAAATGAAACAAAACCAACGAATAAAGTTAATTCAAGAACGTCGGGCGGTAGCCAAGGAGTCTCAAGGCAGAATTATAGTGAACGCGACGCGCAAGCGTTAAGCTATGCGACGCGATGACAGCTGATTACAATGCATGTTCGTGAGTGCAACCAGTTACAGTGATATCGCACCGCTCTAATCGCGTCTCTTTTCTTATTTCGTTGCACGTTCAACGTGATTTTGACGCTCGCGTTGGTTTTATTTCGAATTTTTTACAATAATTTGGCAGTTGCGGCAAACAATTCAGCTCGCTTTGTATAACTGGTGTCGCGTTATAGCACTCGCAACATTCGTTTGGGTCATCACCGGAGTCGTGCGCATCGCTTTCATTGTACTCCGTTATTAGGTTTATTGCTACGATTCGATTACATTGGCGAGTTTTTTGCGGTGTGCAACCCCCAACCGCTTGTAATCTGTATCGGCGAATCGTTATAGAATAGCGACTCGTTTCAATTTGTCGATACGATTCGCTAACGAGATTAGAGATGGGCAAAGCAGTTCCTTTCAGTGAAGTACTTCACTCCGAGTCACTCAATTTAAGGAACGAGTTCAGTGAAGTAGTTCCATGGAACTGTTCGTTCCTTTGTTTTCGTTCCCTCGCGAACTGGTTCGTTCTTTTAGCTCATTACTTGAGGGGAGTTCAGTGATGAGTAGTCCTAGTCGGAAGACAGTACAGCAAAAACAAAAGTCAGTACATCTAGAAGATGAGCAAAAAAAAAGGTCAGAAAAAAGTCAGTAGATCTAGATGAGCAAAAAAAAAATTCGTACAGTTCACTCTGTTACTCGCTATTTTTTTTGAGTAGGTACATCGTTTTAAATTTTTTTGTCATGTGTCCAATGGAACTAAAGTTCACTAAAAGGAGTGAATTACTTCACTTACTTACTTCAATGAAATGTTCTTTTGGAACAGTTCACTCGTGAACGACCCATCTCTAAACGATATACAATATTTGTCTCGGGCAATTCGTTTTCAGATTTATGGTGAGTTCGCTTACGAAGAAATTATTCTTCGTAGCGGTTTGCATGGAACTCAAACCTTTCTGATCGCACAAACTAGCATAACTCCAAATTACTTGGATAAACTGAACTCCAAATTACTTGGATTTAATTTTTACTTCATTATTCTAGACGAGAATTTTTGATTTTTTACTCCTGCTAGAAATTTGATATCCAGTGGTTGATTCTAAACTTGGGATAATGAAGAACTTTGTGAAGACCATGAATAAAGATGGGCCAGCATTTCAGTATTTCCAAGAAAAATTTAGGAGGTCCAGTGAAGCAAAAATTAAGGAAGGTATTTTTATCGGGCCGCAGATCAGAAATTTGTTTGGAGACGAATCCTTTGCCAGTATTTTAACAGGTAATGAAAGTACTGCCATTGTAGCAACAAATTTTTTGGGAAATAAAAGAGCTAATACTACGTTTGTGGAAAACATGTTGACATCATATAATAAAAAAATGGAATCCTACGATGCTAGCGGACTATTGTTGGGACTTTTATCAGAGATGCTCCCAAACTGAAGTATAAGCGAGACACAAAACAAAAAAACCTTCTACATTTTAAATTTTGAACAATAAATGTGAATTATTTCGAAAACCTGAACTAACTTCTTCAAAAGCCGTATAAAAACATATCTTTGGTGCAGGAAGATAGCTCGAGCGTGTTTCAGGCCGAGATTTTTGCGCTGACAAAAGCAGCTGAAATAATTGTGCGGAAACAGTGCGTGAATGGTACAATAACTATTTATGTTGACAGTCAAGCTGCCATCAAGGCTGTTGAGGCGCACATTACTAAATCCAGGCTTGTGGGAGAATGTAAAAGAATATTGCAGATGGTGGGTATGAATAACAACCTGAAGATTAGCTGGATTCCTGGTCACAGTGACTTCCCTGGAAACGAAAAGGCAGACGAGCTCGCCAGAAGGGGGTCGGAGATGAGCATAGAGCTGGCCGACGAGTCGGTTCTATGTCCCATTGAATGTGTAAAGCGAATGATTGATATTGAAGTTCTCAGACAGATTGAGGGGGCCTGGGTGAATCTTTCGCAAGAATCTGCTGGCCGAAACTTGATAGGAAGAACTCTAGCTTCATTTTGTCTCTGGGCAGGGACATTTGCAGACAACTTATAGGGGTCCTAACGGGACACTGTCCCTTTGGGAGGCATGGAGAAAGACTGGGAATACCCATGGCAGATCTGTGTCGCTGTGGTGATGAGAATATTGAGCCAACACTGGAGCATCTAGTGTTTGTATGTGAAATCCTGGCACGTACCTGGTATCGGTACTGGGAGAAATTCTCCTTAACCGATCTATCAGAACTTGCGATGATTCCTTTATGGAGAACTACGCTCTTCATAAGGAAGAGCAATATTTGAAATCAGTAGTCTAGAGCCCGGTTGTATACGAGGGGACCACAATGGATCCACAGTGATCTCTCGTGATGGACTGGCACATTGCTTCAGTCCACCCTTCTCAACCTAACCTAACCTAGGTGAAGGAACTTTTCAAAACGTTGAAATTTGTTGCCTAGTGTTATTGAAGCAAAGCTAAATGAAAAGAAAACATCCCCATTTGGGTTGACAGTTAAGCGGTCCTTAGGTCGAACACAATAGTATCGAAACTAGTTAGACGATGTCCTATATCGGCACAGTATTACCATCTGATGGGTGTCAGGCCATTTTGGAATCTGAAGTACCTGCTCTAGTTGGCTTCAATCTCAGCTCATTAGTGATCTGCAAGTGTGTGTTCCCATTGGATATATTAAACAGTCTATCGACTCACTTTGCTTGCCACTGCAAGTGGGCAGGATATAGATGGTTAAACCTAACCACATATTCAACAGCAATAACTCTGGCCTGAATATGATTACGGGAAAAGCAAGTTCATCTTGGAGCTGAGCAGATAAGATTCCAACACATTATTCGGAGTGCTTACTAAAAATTGCTGGATTGGAAGACATGCAAGACGATCTTTGTCGTAGCTATGGCGACCCACTAGTGAAAGAATCAATTTCCACGTCCTATGAAAGTGCCCGGGAAGGCGGTATCTCGACGGCTATTTCCTTGATGAACGTGGCAAAACCTTCCTATAGTTCTATTTCTTTATTATGCTATCCATTTTAAAATAATCTTCAAGCCATGACAAAAATAATAAATCCTGTTCAGCTCCTTACACTCACACACGATGAATGAAATCTCTTCTACCGCATCCAAAGCTAGGCATTACCATTACCTGCATACATCTGTTTTCGCACAACATTGTTGTTGTTGCTTGATGCGGGGGAAGACACGCAGCAAAGGAGAGCATCTTCAGCACTTAGACAAAGATGGCACATTGCACTCGAGTCCCCAGTCTCTACCCAAACTTTTTCGCCCTCCTCCCGAATTGCAAGAGCTCAGGTAAGGAGCGATAACGGAGTTCCTCCATCCTCATAACATCAACGCCGTATTCGTGCACAACATTCATATTTTAAAAAAATGTTTGTTGTTTTTCGGCGTCAGAGGAGTTTCTGGTGCGAAACCCCAACTCGAAATCCTGACTAGGATTAATCACTGTTCTGGTTACTCCCATTGAGGACATGACAGTCGAAAAACTTTCACTGGAGGTCCGAAGGAGGTGTTTCGTAATCGATATGGGATATAGAACAGTAATACATTTCCGCGAATTATAAACTTTACTAAATTTGCCATAGCAATTTGTATGCTTAAGGTAGTTGGCACTGAAGATCATCTTATTTTTCCACCAATTTGGTGGAATTTTTTGGTTGTTCGCTAGGATATATTAAATCACACACTAAGTGCGCGACATCGTATTGGTGTTTCGCACCAGAAACTCCTCTGACGCCGAAAAACAAGAGAACTAACTGAAATCCTTTCAACTCCACATTAGTACTATTACTAGGAGTTTTCGTTTGCGGCTTTCTACAGTGCAGAATAAGTTAGCTACTTGGGAAAACAAGAGCAAAGGTTAAGTTTTAGATTCAAACCTATACGATAAGTAAGTTGGTGCGTATACCAAGAGAGGACGATAACGACATCTGTATCAGCAAGTCATTAAAAAAACAGCTGACTGTTTGACAATTGCTTTAGCACAAGCGTTTCGAGGCAAAGTGAAAATGTGACTAAATTGGTATTTGTGTGATTCACTTCTTTTTTATGGAAGGGGAAGAGGATCACGCCTACATTGAGAAAGTCATACCCTTCTTATGAGACGATAAGACTTTGGGTGTATGATTTCAAGCAAGGCGGGTCAAGTATCGAAGATGTACCAAATCTGCTGTAACGTCAGAAAACATTGACAAAGTTTACAATACGACAGATGAGTAAAACCGCGTGAGTTTGCAGTGGTCACTCACAAGTTTCTCAATTGACTGAGTTTATTTCATTTTGATTGATGAATTGCACATGCAAAATATACTAATAACAGGGTCGATTATAAATACCCAATCGTAGAAATCCTCCATATGCAACGAACCCGCAGTATGGTGTAAGAACACCAAACTAGTTGGTTTTGACTACGGTTAACTTCGACGTCAAAAGATATAATTCGGAAGGCATTTTTAAGTCACAGTTCTAAACAAAATTTTAAACGGAAATCGTCAATGTTCACTATAAATACGAATTGCTCATTTCTCTAACAAAAAATAGAGCAACGCTATTAGGGACTTGAAATACTCAATAAAAAATTATCAGCGAATTCAAGGGCAAAATGGATAGGAACGATCGTCGAAAAAAACCGTGAAAAAAATTGCTTCCATTTATTACCTGGAAAAAAACCTGCAATTTATTCGATTCCTTCGCGAATAAGAAATTCCCAATACACTTGCCGAAATGATAACAACTTTCGATAACAAAATGGCCAGCAGACCCACATCAAAGCATGGCATTTGAAAATTGTTTCATGTTTCATGGTACTATCAAAATTCTCGACGACACCTTGAAAACGATAAGGCGTCAGTTAAAAACTGGAGCAAAAACTGATCATTTTTTTCTCGTCGCCCGTTTTTATTTGATAATGAAAATAATTTCGTTCAAACTACGTTTGCTGGGCAAAAATTATCTGATAAAATTATTTCGTGCCGTTCCGATATCAAAAATTTGGCCAAACGCAAAATTATAAATTGCAGAAAATTGATAAAAATTTACGTCGAACAAAAAAAAATTGATAGAGCACCAAAACAATATAATCGCACTTTTTCTAGGTCAATTAATTTGATGTGGACAAATTTTTTATATCACGGTGGACCGGAAGGTATAGTGCAGGCAATTTTCGAGATTTTATTTCGAAGTATTGTCGTATTTTAATTTGACATAATTAAATACCGAAAGCGGCATCAGTTTGTAGTCGTGGAAGGTCGTGTTTCGGATAAAAAAATATGTTGAAAAAAATGAGTCATTTGTTGGATGCAATTTCAATTTCATATCGAATTTTTAATTTTTTTGGTAGTATTTAATCAACGAGAAGTTTTTTTTGTCCTTGGAATTTGAAGATTACTTCCAAGCATTTCAATTACCATTCCAGTCTTACTTAAATTTTTACTGTAAAGCTAAGATCAAGATCATAAATTGGGTCGATCTGTGCAATCGACCGACCGAAGATCGCTTGGATGCATCATCCAGGAAATGGCTGAATGTATCATAGCCTCCATTCAGCTCGTTTGTCCAACTTGCCTCAAAAAATTTCATTATTTTTTTAACATTCGTCAAGGTGGTAGCTTAACACATAACACCACAAGATCGAATGAATCATTTGTGCGATACAAGCGTTGATCTTTTGTACGAAATTAGAAATTATTGTTGAATTTCGTAGAATGATTAGTGTGTGGGGTCCATATGGTAAGCGAAGATTTCTATCGAAGTTTTTGGGCGCCAGATTGATTAAAGGTTAACTAAACATCGATGATCTCCGCTGCGGTAAAAATCAAGGCCAAAATTAGCTTGATTCAGATTTAGGAGACAATTTTGATTGAGCTGACGAGTGCGAATCATCCAAAACTAAAGGAATACAAATCGTTGATTTTAATACCGATTTAAGGCTAACTATAATGTGAGTGATATTGCGCAAAAGGGGCCGACTTAGCAAGTCCGGAAATTACAATAACATGACGTATCACAGCTTGTTACAAAGTATACACTTGAGTGCGACAGGTTGACGCTAATCTTGATATATGACCTGAATATTAATGATATAATGGTTTTTGGGAATGAACAATGCATTTGATTTCGTAGAGCCTATTTTCTTCTCGATATTGTCAGTCAGAAGGCGGGCTGTTTGATAAGTTGTGATGCAAGGTATAAGGTCATATTAATGTTAAAGTACTATTCAATTCTTTTGGTGAATGTTTTCACAGTACATGTTGAAATGAAAGTACAAGTTTTCCGGGTTCAATACTGTTCTTATTTATTTTTGCGTGACGTTTCGGACTCGACTGAGTTTGATAAAGGACTCAGTCGAGTCCGAAACGTCACGCAAAAATAAATAAGAACTGTATTGAACCCGGAAAACTTGTATTTTCATTTTACTATTCAATTCATTCTTTTTATACTTTATTTCAAGTATAGAGGACACAGATTACATTCATGTGGTCTAAGAGTATCCGCAGACTTATCGGGCGATAGTTTAGTTGAATGGCTAATGGCAATGCAGCTATATGCAACCGCGACAACAAACAGATTTCAGATTCGTCCAAACTAAAAAGTTTGAGTTTGATACTAGGTAAATTCACGAGGACACAAGACTATCTGAGGTTCCAATTAACTGTAACTATAGGCCGAGTGGTTTGAAGCATGTGCACATGATTATCAACTAAATAGTTTAGTCGAGCAGATAAGAGTGTGCGCAGGTCGACACAATTAAAAATTTACCCAACTAATTAGTCCGCAGTATGCGCTAGCTCTTAATGAGACTAAACAATGAGACTAAACAAATCGAAGGAGAAGGACAATTGCTTGCATTTTCAATTCTGTATCTCATTTAGTGAAATAATCCTACTTCTTGCTAAATTTCAGCTTACTTTCTTGTTATATTCTAAAGCTATTATACACAGAGATTGATTGATACATGTTTTAAGAACTTTTATATGAAGGCTACTCCAAGGAAATGGTGATTTTGCTCATTAATACATCCAACCTCTCTTGTTGTCCTAAACTCAATCATATAACCTTTAAGCTGAATAGCTCAATATATTCTGGAATTGCTGCTAACTTACGCGACAGGGATTTCTATGGAAGCTACTTCAAGAACTGGTGAACAATTTTAAAATCCCCTTTTACGAATTCTCTAATTGATGACAATTATGATTTAAGGACTTTTGTGTGGGGGCTATCCGGAGACTTCACTAGCTTAACGGCCTTACCTAGATGATGGTGAAAGGTGCCACTATTAGTGTGGCAAGGCAATCGGCAATTAGGCCAACAAGAAAGCCTATTGTACTATCCCGTTTCGTTAAAAAAAATTAAAAGTGCTCATGCACTTTTCCCAAACCAAGCCGGTTTGGTTTTTTACGAAATTCGTACTCTGACTGGGTCCTGATTGTGACTGTATCATAATTAAGGATATACGAGTTTATGGTTCCTTCACTTTCCCAAGCCGATTTAACCTCATAGCGAAGTATACACCTTGGCTAGGTCGAGGTGAGAGAATAATTTAATAATTTAATGAAGTAAACTACGCTCACCTTTCTTCGTGATCTTAAGAACGATGTCTTCCTTTCATTCAGTAGCGTACTTTTCTAGTTTCCAAAGTTCAATTGCAAATGGAAAAAGAATATAAGGTCCGCTATAAATCATTAATAAATATAAGAAAGGAGTAAGAAAAAATATGTAGTCACCAGCATTAGTGTTATGAGGAGATGAACTGATAGCATCTAATAGGGATGAACGCCAACTCCCTCTCCCCTCCTAGAAAATAAGTAACAACATTTTTTTATCGGTCTTCGTTACTCTAAAAAATTGCTTTGCTTTTATAGTTTGAAGCATTCCTTTTCAAAGCATAAACGCTTGTCAAAGTCCGTATTTACGAGTAGCGGGAGGTATCGAAATTAACCCCCCTCTTCATGAAATAATAGACAAATATGTTAACCAATTTTAAATTAGGAACATTGACGGCTTTAAGAATTGCAACATGTTCAGAATTGGCTATAGAACTAACAAAGCGTGGCTAATTCATCCTATGTTTGATTGGATGATTAAAGCAAGTATTACACTTTATGCCTCGGGTGTCAAATATTTGACTAAACAAATTAAACGAAAATTTAAGTAAAATTTTTTCTCTCAAAATAGGCCTTGTACAGAGCAAATAAAGTAATGTAGCAAACAAAAATTTGTATAGGTTGTTGTAGATGAAATGTCGCTTTTGGTAGTGCAATTTCAAACAACTGTAACTTTTATAAAGCTTAATTTTATTAATCAAAATAGGCACCAGCACATGCAATACACTGCTCCCAACGAAATACAAGTGCATTTATGCCAGTTATATAGAAGTCCGACTTTCTAGAGCGAAGAAAGTCATCGAAGGCACTTTTGATGGCTGCTTCATTATCGAATTGTTTGTTCACCAAAAAATGATCCGAATGTTTAAAAAAGTGGTAGTCGGTTGGCGAAATGTCTGGTGAGTATGGTGGATGAGGAAGAGTCTCATACTGAAACTCGTTTAAGTTTTGGACCGTTGTTCTTGAAATATGAGTCCGTGCGTTGTCATCAAGTAGTATAACTCCACCTCTGTTGACCAATCTAGGCCGTTGAACACGCAATTTCTGATGCATTTCATCGAATTGGCTACAATACTTCTCTGCATTAATGGTTTCACCACGCTGCAAAAAGGAATATTGAATAACTCCAACTGCAGACCACCAAACTTCGAATGGAGACATGGTTTCGGCATGTGTTTTGGAGTCTCATCAGCATCCAACCATTGTGCCGATCGGCGACGATTGTCGTACAGTATCCACTTTTCATCACATGTTACTATTCTGTTTAAAAACGGATCATTTCTATTCCAGGAGAGCAGGGAAATGCAAATTTTCAGTCGACGCGTCATGTTTTGCTCAGCAAGCTCATGCGGAACCCAATTATCAAGCTTTTTGATTTTTCCAAACTGTAGCAAGTGCCAGGAAACTGTCGAATAGTGTACGCCCAATTTCTTGCAATGTCCCTTACAGTTTAGCGTGAGTCAGATTCCACTAATAAATTCAGCTCGTCCTTGTCGATCGAAGGTTCTGGGTAACCACGAGGCTCACTTTCAAGGGTCAAATTTCCTGATCGGAATTTTTCGAATCATCGCTGTGTGGTTCGTTTGTTTACCATATCAGTTCCAAATGCCCTGTTGATGTTTCGGTTGCCTCCGTTGCGCTGCGGCCAAGTTTAAATACATAAAGGAAAATTACCCGTTTTTGACTCGAATCCATTTCAGTTTTATTTTTTTCTGTCCGATCTCAATGAAGTCCAAAACTGAAATAACTCCATGAGTAAATGTAGGGGTGTTTATACTTCAAATCCCAATACCACTTGTGCCACCCGGCGGCAGTTTGAGACATGAAAATCGCAACGTGACTTCACTTCATAGAGAAAAACGACATTTCATCTGCAACGACCTAATATATTACACTTTCTAACCGCAGAAAATAGTGAAATATTTGACAGCGTAGCATACAGTGTAACACTTTATTGAGACTCGAGCTGCAGCGACATAAACTATAAAGGATAAAAAAATATGTATGTATTTACTTCGCACCAACTCCAATTCTATCTACCGCTTTTAATTATTCATTAACCTTTTTAACATTGATATCCTCCCCGAACTGTAGTCCTGCATACGTCTCTATAATCGGCGATTATATTTCTGCTGCACGCAGCATCACAGTTGATTGGCGATTCTTCTAGGAAATGTTCTCTCTCGCTGCAGATGATATTAAATGAAGCTATTCGTGTTCTTACTGTTTTTTTGCACATGATGTATGACTGGCATGGCTTATGGGCTTATACGAGGTACAACACGGGTAAATAATGCTCAATAGTCTCCACCACATTTTACATCTTGTGTGTATGACACGCAAGCTGACACGCAAAGTACTCAAAAATACTGACCGTTTGAGGTTCCTAACTCCTGCTAACTCTGCTCTGGCCTAGAGTGAACAGAAGTACCCCTTTCTACACAAGTTTTCTTTTTTTGAACGCAATCTATTAGTCTTAGTTTTATAAAGGAGTGCAACGCTGAGCCATCGCACATACTAGGCACTAAAAGAGGGTCCATAGCGATTCCTGCTGAACCCCGTAGGTAATTAATCACCCCCAAAGCACCCAATATCCCTGATAAACTTGACCAGCTTGTTATGCCCTATCAACCTCAGATTGTCCAAATTGTCAAAGAAAAGACTTCCCAACCAACCACTTCCATCGCTTCCTTTCAACCGCCTTACATTCACATAAAATGTGGGTAATGTCCTCCTCAGCATATACACTGCTGGACAAAATAATAGGTGGTGGCGCTTTATGCTAATTTTGGTAGACCGCTTTTCATACCCAGTATATCCACCATTATTCTTCATGACCTTTTCTATTCTTCTGGGCATCGACGATATCAACTTCCGGCCAGTTTCTAAAGGAATATTGTACCAAACGTTTTGAATATTTTCCCATAATTGCGTTTTATTTTGGCAAACCATTTTTGAAACTTGTCGTTTAAGTTCACTCCAAAGGTTTTCAATTGGATTGAGGTCTGGGGATTGACTTGGCCACTCAAGGACGTTCACACTTTGCTCCTCGAACCAAGCTTTGACCAATCGCGATGAGTGTTTCGGATCGTTATCCTCCTCCTGCCCCACAAAAGGGCCATATTGTCCTCGGCGTAAGACAGCATAATCATTTTCAGTAAATTCTTGTAGGCAAATCTATCCATAATGCCATCGATGAGGTGTATGGGACCTACACCTTGCCACGAAAAACAGCCCCATACCATTATGTTGCCCCCTCCGTGTTTCACTGTCTTTTTCGTGAACCGAATCTGGAATTCTTTGCCTTTCGTACGACGAACGTTTCTTCCCGCATCGTTACCAAACAAATTGATCTTTGTCTCATCGCTCCAGAGGATATTGCGACATTTTTTTCGCCCTGTGGCCCGCGCCAGGTTTTATTAGCCGAAGATTTTTCCTCTTCATCAAATTTGCAGATCTAAGCAGAGGAACTTTGAGAGCAATCCTACCGGGTAGATTTGCGCTTGCTAATCGGCGTCGAATGGTTCGTGATGAAATGACATTCCCTATATCGGTCGCAATTGTCCTGGATGATTTGAATGGGTCGCGTTTAGATAATGTATCGATTCGATTGTCAGTCACTGCTGAAGATTTTTTAGGTGCCCCACGCGTTTCAAGAATTTTTTTCCGGTTTCAGGGTATTAGTGACGAAATTTTCTGACCGTCCCAATGATGTGGCAATAATTTTGTAGCTTCTTCCTTCATCTCGGAGCTGACGAACAAGTCTTCTCTCCTCTGGACTGCAGTGACGCCCTCGACCCATCTAATTTTAATTTTAGTTTATTAATTTCAGTAGGATATTTTTATAATGCCTTAATTTAATTTAATTTCCTCAATGTCTCACCTTCTGCAACTAAATAATTCTTGAAATTAAAGTTGTTCACACAGAAAACAATGCACACCTATTTTATTGTCCAGCTCAATTTGAAGGCTGAACAAATGAAGAAACCTTTACCTTTGACAACGCGTGGTTTTAATGTGGGGATTCCCCAATTTCATTCAAAAACAGTGGTACTACATTTGCAAATTGGTATTTTTTATAGTAAAACATAGCGCGGTTATTTTTCTTAAATTTTTTCAAATTTCAAGGCTCACACCTATTATTTTGTCCAGCAGTGTAGATAGTGGCAGTACCTGCAGACGTTAGAGTTAGCGATCCCCATACGCATAGCATGCAGTGCCCCGTCAGTATTTCGACGAGTAACCGCAATCTTCCCCTATTTCTTGCTAATATTTCCCTAGACTTCCGTCTGTCCAGCCTTGGAATGACCTAGAGATCAAGCAGCTATTCAGCCCCTCCTACCTTTAGTTCGCGGCATTCGTGGCACGTGGCACGTTCCCCGATAAGCGCTTTGATGCCGCTTAACGGTGGGCTAACCTCTTCCTTTACAATTTCGGCTGACGTCGATCCTGCTCTCGCCAGCTCATCGCTCACTTCGTTCCCTGGTATGCACAGCTGTACACTATTCTGACTACAAAGTACCTTGAGCACTTCTCGAATTGCGTTCACACTGTCGGCAGTTTCTTGAATTGGACCATTTGACTACGTTCTGGATTTTGACTCAAAAATAATAAGGATGCAGCCAGACTGGCGGATTTTTGGTCTGCGGAAAAAACCACTATATGGTCGCCGTTGTGCATTTCTAAGAAATTAAACTCGACATGAATTGGACCTATTTTTAAAGTGTATTTTTATTAAAATATGATAATAAATAGGGTAGATGCACCAATAGTCGGCCATTTCTTCAGAAATTTAAAATTATTAAATGTTGTGAAGACGATTTCCAGGAAACATGTTTTTTTTTCTATCTACGTCTTCTTTTGAACTCGACATGCATAACATGAAGTCAGTCAGTGTTTTTGTTGTAACGTTATAATAGGTTCATTGTGACAAAGTTCGTAAAACTGAGTGTTGGTATAATAATTTATAAGATCGAAGGTTTTTTTTTATTACCAATACTCCATAGTTTTAAGAATTACGACTAGGCTGTGCGGTGCTTGTGACTTAAAAGTATTTAAATGTTCATACTTAATCATAAAATTGTTAAAAAAGGTTAATATTAGTATACTTTTGGACGTGGCCAACTTTAGGAATTACAATTCTGCTAAGTTCCTAAGCTCGGCCAGCTCTTCCCGACTTTAGCAGAATACATGTTGATCCGTCTGTCTCCGGCACGCCGCGCCTTTCCAATAATATTTATTGCCCAAGGTGTGAATTCGGTTTTTTCCGTGTTGTAAAAGCGGCATTTGCAACACCGAAATTTTTTAGTGTGTCGACATCTGGGAGTTTACATCCTTTTATTGCTACACTGGTTAAATATCTAATATATTTCTTGCGAGATCCTTTTCTTAAAATTATTTAGTCGTCCTTCATTCTTCGCGTTTCGCGTTTTCTCTCCGTACTCGCAAGTTTTAATATATTTATAGAAAATCAAGTGTTTCTTAATTCGTTCAAAATAATTGGTTTTATTAGTTGTGTAGGAGTTTGCGAAGTTATTAGTGATAAACAGTGTGAGAACATCAATTTTGGAACTCTTTTAGCGAATCTCGAAAAAATAATGCCAAACCCTATAAAACGTCCAATCTATCAATAGGATGAAAATAGCATGAGAAATGCTATTTCTGCACATCGAAATGAAAATTTAATTATTCGGAAGGCTGCAGTTAAATTTGGAGTACCTAGATCAACGCTCCAGGATCATCTGCTAGGAAAAGTCCCGGAAGGATACCAAGAAATGGCTCGCGAAACGATATTGGCCCATACGGAAGAAATTAAAATCGTTAATTGGTGCATTTCTCTGGCTAAATGTGGATTTTGATTAAAGCTAGAAGAGCTTCAAAACACCGTGCAAGAAATTATGAAAGAAGATAAACGAAAAAATCCTTTCAAAGACGAAGTGGTATACATCTTTCATGAAACGACATCCTCAACTTTCTTCCCGTATTTCAGAATCAATTTCGAAAGGGCACACTGCTGTCATCGAAAAAGAACTACGCGAATGGTTCAAAGATCTAGAATCATTCACTTTTAGGCCGCGGTCCGAATTACGCAAATAATCACTATCTGCAAATGCCAGAAATATATCTCTTTTACTGCATAAATTATAAAATAGAGTCAAATTTCACTTTGAAGAAGGCTTTAAAGCAATATGAACTTACCACGAGAAGCCCTTTGAACTTCATTAGGTGTCAACTTGAGGGTAACAAATTCTTCTTCCTCCTCCAGTAACACTTCCACTTCAACAGTATTGTTATCACTCATTTTTCTTATTTTCTTATAATTCTTGATTAATAAATTTAAGTCGCTTAACTGTCAATATGACAGATTGCAACGCCGTACTCACAGTGCCTACGCTCGAAACCGTGAGCAGTGTAAGCGTCAGAAAATTTCCCCTCCATGCAAACTGTATGCATCGTGAGCGCAATTCAGACCGGGTGTATGCGTGCTAAAAGCGCAGAAAGCGTAATTCGGACCGCGGCCTTAGTTAGAACTAACCTTAAAATGACACGTGTATAAATTTGACATTTGTCGGACAATTGGTTCGTGAGATATAGCGTTGTGAGTGAATCAACTTTTGGTGTTGTAAAAAAAATGAATAAAAAAGAATTTCATGTGTTAATGAAGCATTGCTTTATTATGAAAAAAAATACTGTGGAAAGCTTGGCTTGATAAACATTATTCGGACTCTGCACCAGGAAAATCAACCGTTGAGAAGTGGTTTGCTAAATTTAAACGGGGCGAAATGAGCACCGAAGACGGTACACGCAGTGGACGCCCGAAAGAGGCTGTAACGGACGAAAACATAAAAAAGTGCAGAAAATAATTATGAATGACCGTAAAGTGAAGTTGATCGAGATAGCTAAGACTCTAAAGATATCAAAAGAGCGTGTTGGACATATCGTGGCTGAATATTTGGACATGCAAAGTGGCTGCCGCGCGAGCTCACAATCGAGCAAAAGTTTCAACGTGTCGTTGACTCGGAGCAATGTTTAGCGATATTCAACCGTAATAAGAACGAATTTTTCCGTCGATATGTGACAATGGATGAAACCTGGCTTCATCACTACACTCCAGAGTCCAATCGACAGTCAGCCGAGTGGACTGCACGCGATGAACCGAATCCAAAATGTGGAAAGATACAACAGTCGGCTGGCAAGGTTATGGCATCAGTATTCTGGGATGCACGAGTATAATATTCATTGATTACCTTGCAAAGGGCCAGACCATCAACAGCGATTATTAGATAGTGTTGTTGGAGCGTTTGAAGGATGAAATCACGAAAAAACGGCCCCATTTGAAGAAGAAAAAAGTGCTGTTTCAGCAAGACAATGCATCTTGCCACAAGTCAATGCAAACGATGGCAAAATTTCACGAATTAGGGTACGAATTGCTTCCCCATCCACCGTATTCTCCAGATCTGGCCCCCAGCGACTTTTTCCAGTTTGCAGACCTCAAAAGAATGCTCGCTGGAAAGAAATTCAGGACTAATGAAGAAGTAATCGCTGAGTCTGAGGACTATTTTGAGACTAAAGAGAAATCGTACTATAAACATGGTATCGCAAAATTGCCTGACTGCTATAATCGTTGTATCGACCTCGAAGGCAACTATGTTGAATAATAAAATCGAATTTTATCAAAAAAATTTGTTTTACTATGTTAGCCTACGAACTTTTCAGCGCACCTGTTACTTCTGGATTCACGGCGAGTTTTAAACGGGGACGAAACTGGTTTTTCAATGTGCCCAAAATTGGTAAAATTAATGCTTCAAGAGGATGGAGAAACAATTACCAAGTAAATATGGGTAATGAAAAAGAAGTCCTCACCGTTTTGTTAGTGTTCACAGCCAATTGAGATATAACACCCCCTGTGGTAGTTTTTCCATATGTTCGTCCACATAGAGTGAGAAGTATGCCAGTTGATTGGGTCTTCCGACGCTCAGAATCGGGATGGATGAAAAGGGAAATTTTCTTCGAGTACGTGGCAAATTCGTTTAAAAATTGGTTGGAAAATCAAAAAATTCAGAAGCTGGTACTTTTTTTTGTTGATGGTTATAGTTGAAACATTTGTTTCATCCAAGAACATTAGTATCTCAGGGAAAACGAAAAAGAAACAAAGCTTAAAGGTCTCCTAGCGCAATATCGTCCTTACAATACCAACAGTTCCTCCTCAATAAGGAAAACATAAAAAAAGAGACACAAGATGCGATTAAACAGCGTAAGGACAAGCGAATTAAAAATCGAGAAAATCAAAAGAAAATCCTGGTAAAAAGAGCCCGTAGGAACACGAATAATATATACAGTGGTGGCCACGAATTTAGCACACTTGGTATTTGTAACTTTTAAAGGCAAATAATATTTATTGTTTTATGCTTTTCACTCCACTTTTGTTTCTTGAGTGTTGCCTATGATGCGTTGATCATGTTCCGTTAATTTAGTCTGGTTCCTTTGTTCCCTTTCTACTCTATTCTCATTTAATTGTAAGTAGTACGTGATTTAAGCTGGCCCGAGTTTAGCACAACTTTAAAATCTTCCAAATTTCGGCCTTTTGTTTGTGTTAAATCGAATTGATTGGTAAGATTTGTTTTATTTTAAGTTCATTTATGATTGTTGTTTAAAAAATGGGTGTTTAGAAATGGCGAAAGGTACATGGTGCATAGAGGCTCAGCGGCAGGTAGTTCAGCAAATGAAGGGCAATGGAAGCTCCGTTACGCAAATTGCTAGTGCTTTAAGGTGTTCCAGAAACATGGTGTACAACGCATTAAGCCATATGCAACAATATGGGAGCTCCAAAAATGTTCAACAGCGACCAAGAGCACGAAAAACAACATTTAAAGAGGACTTTTTGATTTATAGAGCCTCAATCAAGAATCCTTTTAATAGCTCAACCATTATAAAAAGGGATGTTTCGTCGGAATTTGGCATTGACGTATCCTCAAGGACAATAAGACGACGGCGAAAATTGCGTGGATGCATTGCACAGAAGAAGCCACTGGTGTCAAAAAGGAATCTAAAATGTCGAATTACGTTTGCCCGTGAGCACTTGCAAAAACCTTTGATTTTTTGGAAAAATGTGCTTTGGAGTGACGAATCAAAGTTTTGTCGGTTTGGATCTGACGGTAAGAGGTACATATGGCGTCCACCAAACATGCAGCACCATCCAAAGTACACTTACAAGACTGTTAAGCACGGTGGTGGGAGTGTGATGGTGTGGGCTGCATTCTCTTGGTACGACGTTGGCCCCATTCATAAAATAGACACAAGAATGGATCAGCACGTTTACAAAAACATAATTGTAAATACAATGATGCCATTTGCTAATGACAACATGCCCCTTAGATGGCGTTTTATGCATGACAACGATTCAAAACACACTTCACGCACAGTGAAGAGTTGCTTGGAAGAGAACAAAATTGATGTTCTAAGGTGGCCAGCCCAATCACCGGATCTCAGTCCCATTGAGAATTTGTGGAATGATGTCGAGGAGCATATTAACGAAGTCAAACCAAAAAATATGGCAGATTTTTGGACCGAAATTAAAAAAGCTTGGTACGCAATTCCGAGGGAAAGTTGTATGACCCTGGTAGAGAGCCTACCGAGGAGATGCGCTGCTGTCATTAAAAATAAAGGATATCCGACAAAATACTAAATTCATGCTTTTAAATTTGTTATTTGTTAGTTTGTTTTCGCTTATAATAAACAGTTTTTCATTTTGTGCTAAATTCGTGTCCAGCTTGTTTCCATCTTATTCACAATTAAACTGAAATAGAAAAGAATAGGAAGAAAATAACCAAATGAAAAAAACGGA
Organism: Beris morrisii; assembly: GCA_951812415.1. Lineage (NCBI taxonomy): Eukaryota > Metazoa > Arthropoda > Insecta > Diptera > Stratiomyidae > Beris > Beris morrisii. Next base: position 92,375,318 of record OX638313.1, on the reverse strand, counting down.
ATATAATCATCACATCATGGGCAAAACTCAAAAAAACAAAACAAAAACAAAACTCAAAAAATTGGATTGGAAAACATAAAACAGTAGAAAATATTTGCACTTGAAAGTTACAGATACCGAGTGTGCTAAATTCGTGGCCACCACTGTATATAGTTGTGCTTGATATAAATTTTTTGATATTATAATAGTCTTATGATAAACCAGCTTTTTTTCAATAATATTCTGAATAACAAATATATTTCGGTCATATGACTCCATTATTTTGTAAGCTCATTATGTAGTGGCCGACTATGGGATCTAACATGGCCGAACTTAGGATTTTTGTGGCCGACTATAGGAAAAACTGCACGATTTTAGAATAATATTTTTTTTACCAAACTTATTGTATAAAAATTTGTTTCTAAAAATTGAAACCATTGACTGTCATTTAACCTTATACAGAAATTGATACAATTAATTCAGTAAAAATTGTAATGAATATTATATCGGAACGTCACTAATTGGCCGACTATTGGTGCATTCACCCTATCGCTTAATTTTTAGTGTGCCGAAATTTGGCACACTCCATGATGAAGTTTAGATTGAGGCCATTTGTCTGCCTTCGACTTTGATCGCGTGGCTGACTATAAAAACAATAATGCAGCAAAAACTCTGTGGTAAAAAGCGATAACAGCTTATGTCGAGATAAGAAAAAATCATTTTTAAAGTTTTCAATTGCATTTTTTCAAAAAAATTGCCATTGTTTGATAGATATTTATCTCATATAATATATTATTATTGTGTTGTATTATTAAATTATATAAAATAAGATCTCCTAATATATTTTTTATTACTTTATTTATCAATTTTGATACACGTAACTGCCTAATTATTTTCTCGACTTAAGCTTTTATCGCTTTATACCACAGAACTCAGCCATTAAAAAAAAAGGTTAGCCAATCCAAAGTTTTGGAAAACTAAGAAAAATTTTCGGAAAAGAGCTTAGTTTGCGTAGAATGTTGCTTACAAATTGAAGAAAAAATTGTACCCAAGTGAATACAGTAGAAAAGTAATGAGTTCAGTGTAAACAGATCCCTTGCCAGAATCTTGGACGTGCCCAATTGTCCTGTCGTCCTAAAACTCCGATGACCTCTGTTGGCTTTGTGAGGTGCAACAAACTCGACTTGTTGACCGGTTTCCCTTTCGGACGGACGCAAATCTCTTACTTCCCATTTCCACTCTAAATTTCGTGTACAAATTAAAGGTGGGTCCGATCGGGTTACTATTATTTTTTTTCTCAAACTAAATACTCCAAAATCCGTTTGACGTTGCGGAGTAGCTCGCAATTACCTAGTAGAACATTTGTACTACACGGTCGCGGCTCGGCTGCCCTTTCCGCAAACCCTAAATCCGTACCTGCAAATCAACGTAAAGCTACTTACTACTTTGAAATGCTGTAGACACTGCAGGCCGTAGTAGCGCTCCGCTGGCGAGCAAATGCTTGCAATACGGAACTTTTCCCCCGCCGTCCTTCGCGGCGTTTTCTTGATTTCGTGTAACAAAAACGCAAAGTTTATTGACACTTGAACGAAACCCACAACGGCACGAAGCCTCCGCGCGCCCCGTCACGGACAGGGCACAGGTATTTCGGTGCGGTCGACGGGGTAACCGAACGGCAACGACGGACTCGATGCTGGTGTGTGGCAGCACAAACTCACACACCCACTCGTTAAACACGCCACGAAACCACCGTTTGTCTCTTTCCACTGCACGCACCTTTCAAGGACTTTCTCGCTTCACGGCGTAAATATTTTGCACTCAAGTCGCGCACACAACTGCACCGAAATTCGCTTTGCGTCGTTCAACGTGATGCCAGCGATGTGTGCGTAAGTATCTAATTCTGGTGGTCGCGGAACTTCGCACAAAATTCTCAGGGATTCTTTGATGTCACCAGTCGCCACGGCTGCCCAGAAAATGCCAACGAACCTCGAACAATTGAGATAAAAACCGAACTGACGTTGAACTTTAGGCAACTCTGTCCGGTCCCGGACTGGTCTTGGCGTATTCCGAGCGTGCAAAACATAACCACCGTCACGACCAAAAGAAATCTCGTCGCTTCGTTACTTTTCCGTGCAATCGATTCCGCAACTCGTTCGCTTAGTTTTGTTTACGAAATTTCCCAAACAACTCGCACACTTGACAGCACTCCAGGCACCGATGCATAAATCACAGAAATTCACAGTTTGCAGGCTTTCACGAGCGACAATACACGGCGGATAAAATTTCACAACAGAAAAACGAGCAACTTAAAAACGCGGCGGACCTACACCGCGATCTACGAGCTACGACCAACGAAACGAAGTGCAAGGCAAAACTGGAAGTGAAGTGAAGTAAGAAGAAACGCAACGCAGGTCGCAGGCTCGCAGGTAGGAAAAACGAACGATAATAGCGGACAGGTTGTACGCTGGGATGCGATGTGATGCGTTAAACGTCAAGTTGGGCGGGTTTTTAGTGGATATGGCAGCACGAATCCGGATGCGAGTGGGAAATTTGAAGTTGAAACGGGTGGAAATTTTAACGGAAAACTATTTTTAGAAAATAATAGTATGGTAAGTGGAAATTGTTTCAATTAAAATATTCTCAATTAAATTCGAGTTTATAATATAAGCGCTTTGGTTGCGTGAGAATTATTTTTCGAAATTCATTTTCTTTGCATTACGAACCATACGGCATTACCAAAGAGCTAGTGGAGACGACAAGCCACCGGTTTTGCATAAAGCACTTTGAAGCCAAAAACACGGTGAGAAGTGAGACAAAACAGGGTCATTTCATTATACCTATCAAATTGTTGTTGTTTTAGCGTGTGAGTGAGTGAGACAAAACAGGAGCGTTATGTCAATTTGTTGTTGTTTTGCGTGCAAGTGAATGCGACGACGTCTGCCTTCAACTCAATCGCTGCCCGTCATCTCCAGTATATATATATCTCTATGGGCATTACCAATAGTTTTGAAAGAAATTTCCAGACCAGCAAACGATTGGAAACCAAAATTAAATCATGATGAAACCAGCAAATTAATGAGAAATCACTTAATCTTAACTTTTATCTTAGTTTGAAATCACTTCAAGTCAATTATCGCAAGAAAGATTTTGCGTCAAATAGAAGCCAGAAAATAAATAATTCACAAATTCCCTTATATTTTAAAAAGATATCGTAAAACAGATTCACAGAGGCCAGCAAGTAATAAAGAACTTCAGTGGCTGAAATCATACAGTTTTCACTAAATGAAGTTGGTATGGTATATGGGGTGGTGATGCCATCATCCTCTTTCACTTAGACGTTAGTGCTCGTCCGTTGTGCTCCCCGTTTGAGTGTGATTACTCATGGAACCTAAAGCCATTTAGTGGATTCTATAAAACTGGCTATGTTATACCATGGATACACTGCTTGTATACAAATTACGTTATTCAAATCATGATATACGATACAAGATAGCATGCTACACAGCCCATACATGTTATACTTTGACATTTAGCTATCAAAGACAAAATTTCTTCGTGCTAAACGTTGCAGTATGATGTTCCGGCGAATAGCACTTTCATTGCTAATAAAGAAATGTACAAAGCGGACCATCATATCACACACAAAAATGAAAATAAGCTCAAAGAATTTTAACTGACGGAAGAATATAAAAATCCACAAGTGTCGTTCATTGGAATTTCAGTTGATTTTAGTAACAGATGGCGCTGATGGCAGTTAAAAGTAGGCTATATCAGCTAAAATCATCGAATTTATATACAAGCAAACAGGTTTGATATTACGTCGATATCAGCTCGTTGACGTACTATATGCATAATATTGGGTGATACACTGGTGATATTGACGATATTATGATTTGTATACGAGCTGTGTATCCAAGGTATTACATATCTTCCCCTTATTCATATCACCAAAGTCATCGAGGAAATAAGAACCGAGTTTCCGTCTTCTCGTTTCCGATAGGGCCGTACACTCACATAGGACTCTGATTAGTGTGCTAACATCTTTCCTGCTCAGGCTCAGGACATACTTACTTTCCCCGTGATCATATTCAGGCCAAAGAGTTCTTGATATTGTGCATGTAGTTAGGTTTGACCATCTATCAACCATGCAAGCATGGTGAGTCGATAGATTGTTTTATGGATCCGACGGGAATAGTAACGTGCTGGTCTTCCACTAGTGAACTCGCTCCTGCTCGAGCGAGTTCATCAGCTAGCTCATTCCCCTGGATTCCACAGTGGCCTGGCACCCAACAGAGCGTAATATTGTGCCATGTGCCGATAGAATTAAGAATGGCGCGACATCGTCTAACTAGTTTTGATCGTGTTGTGTTCGAGCTAAGGGCTTTGATGGCTGCTTGGCTGTCACGTGAAGTTATATCGATATAAATGAATTTTCTCGGCATCAAAGTAGTTTGTGAAGAACTGGATTTTTTGATCGATTTCTGCCCTGGCTATTGGTGGCTGAACTCTATGTCGCGCTCTGGTAGTTTAAAATAGTTATAAGGAATGTAATTAGCAGCAACAAATGAACACTTCCAAGTTGGAAGGTTGAATCAATGCACCTCCCAATTATGAAATAGCCTTTCCGACGACAGGCCAACAAAATTTTCAAAACAGGCTTCTCAAATGAAAGTTATGCCCTTATATAACAATAGCCAGTTGGAAAGTTCTTATGGTCTTCAAAGACTTCTCTTCACTTCAAATCTACTCAAAACTTGTTTGAAATTGCCTCCAATGCCCGATTGAACTCGGAAACAAGAGCAGAGTTAACCTCATTTGGATTCCGGGACACAGCAGCTACGAAGGTAACGAAATGGCCGTCTCAATGGCTAGACTTCATGGGACCACATCCATTCTGTGAGGTACCGTTAAGCACAGCAAAAATGAACATCCAAATGTGGCAAAAATCACAAAGTGCCATTCACTGGGACTTGACACCGGGCAACAGACACTCAAAGCCTTTTATGCCGGCTCGGACAGAACATCTGAATATCTGAAATTAAACAGACATCAGACCCGAACCCTAGTGGGAGCTCTGACTGGACATTGTTACATGAGGAAGCATCTCCATAGGCTTGGTCTCTCTGAACCCGAAATTTGAAGAATTTGCGATGACGAGACACCAGAGCACATCCTCTGTGAATGTGAGGGATTAGCTCAGAAAAGACTTCGTCACTTCGGTCAGGGTTTCATGGAACCATCGGAATTCCTGACCATTCTTCTTCGTAAAATAATAAGCTTCTGAAAGTGGATTGAAGAGGAATCATAGATAATCCAGGGAGACTTTACAATAGGCCCAATTGAGGCTTCAGAGACAGAGGTAATGTTACGGGTCAATTCGGGACGTCACCCTGCAAAAAAAGAAGAGAATTGTTTAGTGGAATAAAATATCGCGTTTTTAAATTTACCAACTTACCAAGAACTTATTTGTTGAGCTCCTTGCAAAATCACCACTCAAATCATCCACATCCGAGCCAACCTAAAAGTAAACGCAAAAATAGCGTATTAGTGGAAGTCAAGTAAAGAATTAATAAAACGAAAATACATGGAAGAAGAGCTGGATGCGAAGGGTTAGTTTGAATTTGTAGGATTAGTAGGTTAAATGTAATTAGGATAAGGAACAGGAATTTCATTAATAGGATTAGAATTAGTTAGGTTTAGGACTACGAGTTATTAGAGATAGTTAGGTTTAGAATTAGGAATCAATTAGAACCCCGGCGTACGTCGTTACGTAACAACGCGAGGCTCCGCCCCAACATCAAATCTCGGCTTCGTCCCGTCGGCGCACGTTCGCACACACACATACCGAGCTGACCAATAGCTTCTGTCGCTGAATAATGCGCGGAGCGAAATTAAGCGCTAAAAGGCGCAATCAGGTCAACAATGTTTGGGTTTGAATCCTGGATGGACCGATCAATAAACTATGAATCGAGGAAAGTCTTTCGAATCCGAGGAGAAAGTTATCCGTGGATTGAAGTTTGGAAGTCGGGATTAACGACCGAGCGCCAGCGATCGTTGAACTGAAACTGTCGTTTAAGCCCAGTGTTAGGTTACGATAAATACTCCTTGTTATATTTTAGTAACATAACTTTTATTAACTTTTTAAATCATATAGTTTATTCAATTAAATAAATATTGTTTAACAATGATTATTTATTTATTCATTTGGTAAATTATCACTATTATTATTACATCACTTCTAATATCAAATAATACAAATGATTTTATTGAATTATTTATTTAAATATGTTTTAGTTTTATTTAGAAACTTTTAATTAATTATTATTATGGAAGAATTGTCCGTTTTTATATGATCTTAATAGATCTTAATGGTTCAGTGGTTTTTATTCAACGAACTTTTCTCGAATTCATATTTTATTTTATTTTGTTCAATAATAAATTCCGAGTACTTGATCTCTATACAATACTACAGCGATCAAGCACTCTAAATAATTGATTACTTATATTACAGTAAATTTCTCAATTTTTAAATGTACAAAGTAAGTAACAACCGCACCATCACATACCCTTTGCCTAGAGACAACGTTCAATATTTAACTGAGTGGTTTTTTATTTCAGCGTGGTCCTGCAGTTTGTTCAATGTCAAAGAAACATTTATAATTTTTTTACGAAAAACAAGGTTTTAATCTGTCTATGGAGACTTTTTTTTAGAATTCCTTATAAGTAAGGTTAGGAGTTCTTCATGTCGATCTAATACTGGGTATGGACCCTCAAATGGAGTTTGTAACGATAAATTTGCTGGATCTTTTCTAACAAAACATGACTACAAGTTTTTAAATCTTTAAAAATGAAAGTTTTTTGACTCGAATTTCTTACAGGATCCTTAGGTTTTATACTTTGCATAATATATCTTAACTGTTTGATGTAGTCATGTTCCGATAAGTTCATTTTAGTACTATCTTTTCCTATGAAATCAAACGGTAACCTAAGATTCTGATCGTATACTAACTCTGCTGGGGTTTCTTCCGTTCCTTCCCTTAAAACTGTACGTAAACCCAACAATATAAATGGTAGTTTCTGAACCCAGCGGGAAGTGCTGGACTGAAAAACGGTCTCTTTTACGAGTGACCAGGAGAGTGAAAGCAAGTTTGTGGTTGAAACAAGTAAATCTGTGTCTGAAGTCTTTTTTTGGAAAAAGGAGTGCGAACTCAAGTCGAAATTATCACAAGTCGGTGATTTCCGCGGATCCGGGCGAAAAGGAGCATCTGTGAAGTGGTTAGCAGAATTCCTGGTGGAGTGTTGCGGCGGAGCGTGGCAGTGAAATTAAGAATCAGAATTCGTTAAAGGAATTCCAGGGACGACGCACCAGAGGCGCCCTAATTTAAGTATAATTGTGGCTAGGGTCAGGTAGAATAGTTTACTGAGGAATTTAAGAGGCACTTTTTTTGATTAAAATAATTGTTATAACGAAAGTTCGAAGTGTTTACTTTAGCTGAGTGTTTTCCTTCTTTAAAATTTGTGACGTGTTTCAGTTCTTCCTCTGTTTGTTTTTAGTGCGCGTGGAACTTTTTTCCGAAAACGTGATTCGGTCGGGAAAAAGTACAGAACGGGTCCTTAAAAAAGGATCACTGGCGCCCACGACCCTTCTCTGGGTTGGCCGGACAAGGCCCCGTTCGCCCCTTTTGTGCTGGGGTTCAAACGGTTTTTCCGCCGGGAAAAAGGATAATAGTAACCTGACCAACCGCCTTTCGAAATCTAAACTCTAATCTAGGGGGTTCGCGATGTAACCAAACGCACGGCTAGGTCCAGCTGGTTGAACCTTAGATAGGGCAATAAATTATATGTAATCCACTGGCGGTACAAGTATCCAGTTTCCTATAAAAGTAGAAAGATGCCAACGGCGTAGCTTGGTGGGACCCAGCGTTTTACACGAAAGACACCAACTAGTCCATTTTACAATCCTGTAAACAGAAAATATCCCATAGTCATACTTATGCCGGGAAGTTCCAATGAGAAAATGCTAGTGCTAAACAATTACTGGATTAAATAATACTGGCCTCACAATTAAACAGTTGACAACTTGTATACCTATTCGAAAAGTGTTGGCTGCCGCAAAATTGATGCTCCAAATAGGAAATTACTTAATAAATCTCGGTCACTCTGCTTAAAATTGATTGAATCTAGACCAAGTCTTAAATCGGTTCACATTTTGCATAGACGAATTGGAAACTCCAAACGAACAATTATTTGTTTTACACAAAGTTGCAATTCCGCTTACATAATACGAGCCAGCGCTTAAACCTCAGTTCGGAAAACCAATAACATTTCTTATGATTAATTATTCTACCGGTAATCGAACTAACTCCTGGTTCAATGCGGAATGTCGGGCTGCAATAAATAAATATGATCCATCTTTATGGGGAGCTTCGTGTAAGGCAAGTGAGCAACATCTGCACACCCACAATTCGTCAAGCAAAAATCAGATCCGACCAAAACCTGAAGGGTAATATTATAGAGTCCCAACGATAATAAAAGTTGTTGGTCACTTAAAGAGTCTAGATATAAATAAATCAGCGCGACCTAATTGTGTTCCTGCTTTAGTCCTTTCAAGATGGCTAAACCGCTCCGCAAATTATTTCATCTCTCCATTAGTCTAGGAGTTGTAGCAAAATACTGAACAATTGCAAATATCCACTCATTCTACAATCACATTTCTGGCACATTTTTGTTAATAAGAATAGATGTGGAATTTGAGAAGGTAAGTTAATGTAACATTATCCATAATTTCATCACAAGAAACACAAGCCAAATATGAAATACTCAAGGACACACAGATTAAGAGATGACTCAAACTATGAATTATTACCAGTTGCTGAAAATTTAGATGCGCAAGATCAGCTGAGTCCAATGTCAGCATACGGCGTGAGTGTGTTGATACAATTTCCCAGTTCGTTGAGCTAGTAACTTCTGTCTCTAGTTCTTTGAAGAAGGATAGGTTAGGTTAGGTAAGGTGGGTGACCACTGATGCGACCAAACACATAGACCGCCAATGGGTCCGTTGTGATCCCACATGTACGGGAAGAAGTACCCGTGTGCCCAAGACCACATCTTAGGTAAACCACTCTGCTAGCCTGGCAAACTGCAGCTGCTTGTCTGGCTTAATCTTTGCGAATTCACCCAAATCCATGGCGAAGCGCGTACCTAAAGTACGTTCCCGCCTCAAAGCCAGACTAGCGCATTCGCAAAGCATGTGGAAAATACTTTCCTCGGCATTGGGTTCACTACAGCTGTGGCACAGATCTGTGACTTCCAGAAGACTGCACCTAGTCTTCTGGCGTGCAATAAGGATACGAAGAGTAATCCTATCTCCGAGTAAGACAAACTTTGTCCTGCTCGCACTCAGGATCGGCCAGAGCTGCCTGGCCACGAGACACGATTCTTCGGACAAGACAATGGATTAAACCAGCTGCTACAGAAGAGCGACTCGCAACTCAAACGCAGGCAAATCTTCACAGATTTTCAAACGGGAAACCGTAAATTTGTACAAGCTCTGGAAAGAGTCCATACAAATATTTTGAATAGAACTAGCAAGTTTTATATCAGCTTCGTGAGTGTTGCAAAACCTAATTTTCCGCGTAAAATATTGTTGTTATTTTTATTTCCAGTGTCGATTGATAAAGGCTGGTTTTCATTACTGAGACATAGTTGTCATTACTCCGACATTACAGATCTGTAGCAGAAAACTAAAAAGAGACAGCAAATCGGTTTTAAGAAGGAAGAACGGGACAAAATTTTCGACTTTATAGCAAAATTATAGCAACAGTTTTTGACAGACAGAAATTTCTAACCTAAAATTTCTTGTGTTTTTTGCTGTTTGTACGTTTTCAATTGAGAAAAAGTACAATATTGTTACACGTAAACCTGGCAACCGCGCAACTCGATCGATTACGAATAAGGGAAACAGTAGCAACCGAATACCTAGTTGCAAAATAACCCAATCAGAAGCCTAGTTGAAAGTAAATAAGAGAGCGAAACAACACGACTATATCTCCCCTCTAATCGAATGCGCTCGAATGTACTGGTAGCTTAGAAGATCAAATGGAATGCTCTCAAGCGTTCCAGTAGCGTCCACATACACCACTGAACGAAGATCGAAATCGAAAGCTCTAAAGCTTTCGAGAAGATTCCACACTGAGCGAACATTCAAGTACATCCTAGACTGCAACCGGATAGCCAGCGTGTATACGCGACCGTGTTGAGAGAGAACGAAAGTGAACGAGTCAAGCGATATATGGTATAAGCGGGCGGTATTGCCATACAGTGCGAATTATTGTGCGAATAGAATTTAAAGTGCAATTAATAAATAATCACTTATTTTTATTTTAACCGAATTGTGTTTTACTTGAAATCCCGGCGAACCCCTAGCTCGCAACAATACTTTCTCAACAACTATTGTAAGGTTAAACCGATCTGCGGGATGTCAACTGCAATGTATCTCTCATGTCGAGCGAATAGACAGCAGAATGATCTATGCATGCACCTCTAATGAAATTCTAAGCATATTTATCTCCTTTTTTAGGCTAGGAAAGGTTCAGAAGCTGACTTCATGGGACCATATCAATTCTGTGGGATACCATTAAGCACAGCCAGAATGAACATCCGAATGTGGCAAAAATCGCAAAGTGCCATTCACTGGGACTTGGCACCGGGCAACAGGCACTCAAAGCTTTTTATGCCAAAGCGCTCGGAAAAAAGAACATCTGATTATCTCAAATTAAGCAGATATCAGACCCGAACCCTAGTGGGAGCTCTGACTGGACATTGTCACATGAGGAAGCATCTCAATAGGATTGGTCTCTCTGAGACTAAAATTTGCAGAATATGCAATGACGAAGACGAAACACCAGAGCATATCCTCTGTGAATGTGAGGGTTTATCTCGCAAAAGGCTTCATCACTTCGGTCAGGGTTTCATGGACCCATCGGAATTCCTGACCATTCCTCTTCGCAAAATACTAGGCTTCATTGAAAGCGCAGGGATCGAAGAGGAATCATAATCAAACCGGGGGGACGTCACAATAAGCCCAACTGTGGCTGCAGTGCCAGAGGTTAACCACACCAACCCCTATTTCCAAATCTAATCTAATCTCCTTTTTTGATATTCATCTCACATTACAAAATTGTTAAGAAACCAATTACCGGCTCGACAAATGTCAAAGTCATAATTGCCATAATTTAGCACAGTAGTGTGCGTGCGGATGTCTATTGTGTAGGTTTGTCGGAAGCAAATTATAGGAAAAAGTCTTTTTGCTATAATGTACGTCCTTACTTTATGGTTACAGATCATAGATCTAAAGTTGCAGACGAGACACTTTTTTTACAGATCTGTTGCAGATGATATTTCCTCTCTTTCGCACGCATGTATAGTATATATTTTGATCTTGTTCTGGCAGACATCTGCAGAATGTCGGCGTAATGAAAACCAGCCTTAAAGGATCCAGACGAGTCCGAAAAGTCACAGAAATAAAACTAAAAACAGTTGGTGTTCCTGGCATCTTAGCAGCATCCCAACATAGGTTAGGTTAGGTTGAGAAGGGTGGACTAAAGCGGTGTGCCCCAGTCCAGAGATCATTGTGGATCCCTCGTATAAAAACCGGGCTCTATACTACTGATTCCAAATATTGCTCTTCCTTATGAAGAGAGTAGTTCTCCATAAAGGAATCATCGCCGATGCCTGGTGCGTGCCAGACTTTCACATTCACACACTAGATGCTCCAGTGTTGGCTCAACATTCTCATCACCACAGCGACACAGGTCAGCCATGGGTATTCCCAGCCTTTCTCCATGCCTCCCAAAGGGACAGTGACCCGTTAGGACCCCTATAAGTTGTCTATAAAAGTCCCTGCCCAGAGACAAAATGAAGCTAGAGTTCCTCCTATCAAGTTTCGGCCAGCAGATTCTTGCTTGCCGGCATCCCGAGAGATTCACCCAGGCCCCCTCTATCTGTCTGAGCGCTTCAATATCAATCATTCCCTTAACACATTCAATGGGACCCCCTTCTGGCGAGCTCGTCTGCATCCCAACATAACAGCTAGGTTCTTTTGTGACCGACTAGGAATTTTTTATTAACTACCCTAAATAGCAGTTCTAAATACACTCAATATAAAAATTTTTTCTCCTTTAAAACATTACCCCCAACTCAATTTTCAAATAATGAAAAAATTCAGTGGAAGACTTATTTAACACTTTCACTGAATTTGTTCATCATGCAAGCAGCTGGTGACACTCAAGCCGAACGGAAATGACTAAAAGTTTGCTGGAAATTGCGAAGACCAGTTATTTTTTGCATTTCCCGCCAAACTTACCAGCCACCGCGCCATCTACTCTTCAAAACAAAACTTCCCCAATAAGAAAATTTCACCTGTCTCTACACCAACAGCAAGTGACAGATCTCAGGCCGTCACTTTACTGTTGTCAATAATTTGCGTGTTGTTCGTCCGCGAAGTGCTAAATAGTTCGGTTCTACTCACTAATTTATTTTTCTCGATTCGATCGCATCGACTCAATCAGTTCGATACTTGGCCGGACAAATCTAAAGTGTTCTAATCTCAAATTCCAATGATAGATTGCGTTAATTAACAAGTGAGACAAAAAGGAAAACTGTTACTTTCCCCCAAGCAGAGAAGGTGACGATGTTCATTTGAAATTTTAACATTTGCCGTAAAACCCCCCGAGGTACTTTCGAAATTCCCGTAAAACAGTTCCAGAATTTGTGTCGCTGGTCAATTGAAAAACAGTTCCAATTCGAAAATGGCCAATATGCGACCGCCGAATAAAACTACTCTGCTAAAAGTTGTGATTCTCGGGGACGGCGGAGTGGGCAAAAGTTGCCTGATGAATCGTTTCGTATCGAATAGATTCGACGAAAACAGCTTTCATACGATCGGGGTGGAATTCATGAACAAGGATATCGATGTCGAGGGACAAAAATACACGTTACAGGTGAGTTTGATGTGAAAATATATAACAAAGGTGCGACGTAATTTGTACGCTAATCGTAGCAGCAACCTGACCAAGTTCACTTGCTCAACGAGCACACGATTTCGATTAATTTATGACGATTCGATTGGGTAAACAATGAAATTTCGATCGAGAGAAAACAGATCAGACGATCGTGTAGGAATGTTCGCTTATCTGCAGCGCGCTACGTGAATTATGAAGATAAGATAGTTGACGCGGTCGAGCAAACACGCTCGCACTGTAATTGGGTGCAGTAAAAACTGTATTGGACGCTTATCGCAATTCGCAAGCTACCGAAGCGGGTGAAAGAATTATCTCCAGTCTTTTGGGTGAGATTAAAGAAGAGATATCAGTGCTTTACGATTTTGTTAGCAGCACACAGCTGAGCTCAAATCGGGTACGAATGTATAAACCATTTTACAGTTCAACTGTTACTGTTTTTAAGTAAAACCCATGAATGTTATTTGTAAGTACACGTGTGATAAGCTCGTGGTTAAGTGTACTCATGACAAAATAACTGCTTCATCTATGGCGACTTTATTTTTATATAATACGCGTCTTCATTGCCAAAACACTTAGCTAGTCACTGAGCTGTGCCATTCCTTGTTATAGGCGTGCCGTGGCCTGAAATCTGGCAGGGGCCAGGGGCCGAATGACTCGGAACATACGACTTCTTTTGAAAGGCACACATGATTTTTGTACAAGTTCGTCCCTTTTGTGTTTACAGATTAGGTGCTCGTATAACGAATTATTAGTCTTAGTCTACGACTTTGAAATATTTTATACATTGTTTTTCCACTAGCTGCAGTTGAAGGAAAGAATTTGAAAAAGTTCCTATAAGTCCTGCTTCGAGTAGCTGCCATACAAAAATCTTGTAAAAATGTCTTCACTGTCTTTTAGTTTCGAGTAGCAACCAAAAGAGAGTCCTTAAAATTAGATTCAATGTTCATGATTGAGAGATTCGAGAATCTATCCTGAGTAGTAGCAGCGATGCTAGATTTGAAGATTATTCTTCAATTTGAAAATTTTTAGCGTTACCGAAGATTTGAAGACTTTGATGGCTATGTAGAAGATTTTTTTGTATTCGTAAGATATTAATTTCGATAACAAAAAAAAATTTAATTTATGAATTCTAGCTTATTTTCTATTATTTTCGGAATTCTCACTTAACAGCTTCGTGTTCGTTTATATTTTCTCATCCATATTCATGTTCAAAGTCAGTCAGTACCGGCCACACTGATCTAATTACCGAAAATAACATTTTCTTCTCGTTTCATTTGTTCTTTATCGGAACACAAAATAAACAGTATTTTGTCCGGAAAACTAGTTTTGCTAAAATAGGTGAATTTTTTAATTTGAAAAGATTTTTATGAGGTACAACGAAACAGTGTTTTGAATTTAAGAAGCTTTTTTTAAATTTGCAAGACAATTAAAGATCGTTTTGTATATTCTTTCTTGTAATAATTCGCGTCGATATTCGTTTGCATTTTTTTCAGTCGAAATGCAAACGAAACGATCGATCGAAGTTTAGAAAACACCCTGAACTATTAAAGTTGTGTAAATTATGAAAGAAGTGTTATGTATCCTATTTTTATACTCTAGATGAAATCATATAGAGTATTATAAGTTTAATCCAGCCCAAAAGTTTGTAACGCATAGAACCAAGCCTCGGACGAAAAAAAGTTATATATTATTTTTTGTTTATTTGTGCCCAAAAACCTCAAATCCGCCTGACGTCCGTCCGTCCGTCCGTCCGTCCGTCCGTCCGTCCGTCCGTCCGTCCGTCCGACCGTCCGTCCGTCCGTCCGTCCGTCCGTCCGTCCGTCTGTCCGTGAACACGATAACTCAAGAACGCCTTCACCTAGGATCTTGAAATTTTGAATCTGGATGTTTGGTTGAATTTGTAAGGCTAAGTTCGTTAACGGGCAAAATCGTCCTACTCCTTCGGGTAGCTGCCATACAAAATGTCCTTAAAACACGTGTTCAAGAATATTGACCAATAACTTCGGAACGCCTAAAGCTACGACTTTGAAATTTTGTATGTGTTACTTTTTTAATAGTTGAAGCTAAATGTATGATTATGAAGAAAATCCTGTTAGTCCTTCCTGTAGCTGCCATACAAATATCCTGTCAAAATGTATTCACTTAATTTACGAAACTCACTATAACTCAAGTAATCTTTTAGCTACGAAATCGAAATTTTGTACAAATTAGTTTTGAGTGAAACCAAAGTTCGAGTTTACTGGTCAGCGAAATCCTTTTACTCCTTCTGGTAGCTGCCATACAAAATATCCTTAAAACAGGTGTTCAAGAATATTGGTTGATAACTTTAGAAGGGTTTAAACTACGACTTTGAAATTTTGTATGTATCATTTTTCCAATAGTTGGAGCTAAATATATAATTATGAAGAAAATTCTGTTAGTCCTTCGTGTAGCTGCCATACAAATATCCTGTCAAAATGTATTCACTTAATTTACGGAACTCACTATAACTCAAGTTATCTTTCAGCTACGAATTCGGAATTTTTTACAAATTAGTTTTAAGTAAAAACAAAGCTTGAGTTTACTTGTCAGCGAAATCCTTTTACTCCTTCTGGTAGCTGCCATACAAAATGTCCTTAAAATACGTGTTCAAGAATATTGGCCGATAACTTCAGAAGGGTTTAAGCTACGTCTTTGAAATTTTGTATGTGTTATTTTTCTAATAGTTGGAGCTAAATGTATGATTATCAAGAAAATCCTATTAGTCCTTCGTGTAGTTGCCATACAAATATCCTGTCAAAACGTCTTCAGTTAATTTACGGAACTTTCTATAACTCAAGTAATCTTTTAGCTATGAATTGGAAATTTTGTACAAATTAGTTTTGAATAAAAACAAAGTTCGAGTTTACTAATCAGCGAAATCCTTTTACTCCTTCTGGTAGCTGCCATACAAAATGTCCCTAAGGCACGTGTTCAACAATATTTTTCGATAACTTTTGAACGCTTTAAACTACGAATTTGAAATTTTGTACACGTTCATTTTTAAATGATTCCAAGGAAAAGGATAAAAATGTAAGAAATCGAGTGAGTCCTTCCTGCACCTCCCATCTGAAAGTCCTTCAAAAAGGAAATTTTTTTCCGATGACTTACCGAGTTCCAGATATGAAATTCAACACTGAATATTGTCTTTTAGTTTTGAGTAGCAATCTAATGGCAGTCCTTAATAAAGGACATACAACATGCACACACGTAATTCTACTTTATCCCCAACTACAATATAAATCGAAGTTCAGTATTCATCTAGAGTATTATACGATTGGCTTGCAGCCGATCGTGACTGCAGTATGTTTTTCTATATTTTAAATATTTAATTAAATTTCCGTTCTAACATCGCGAATAAAGTAAGGTAAGATGAATTCTTGCTTTTTTGCCATGGTGAAAAAATGAACAAAATAAAAGTCCTTTTACTGACATTTAAAAATATTTAACCCACATTGGAAAATATCATAATGGGTTGTATAGGAATGATTTCGAATGTCTTAAGGGGGCAGTCTAGTTGTGACCGTTTGAAAAAATCGTTTTTTTTTGCATTTTTCGAAAGTATGTACATTCAAAAATATTGTGAGAAAAATTTATAAAGATCCGAGCAGTCTAAGTGCCAATGTCGAGCAGCTGCTTGTATTAACACAAACTTATTATTAAGGTTGCTCTACTGCTTTCAGCGGCAGTTATATTTCGACATTTGAGGTTTCTCTACTGCTTTCACCGGCAGTTATATGTCCACATTTGAAACTGTAAGGGTAAGAGATTCTGGAAAGGCAGAAGGGATCCTGTATGGTCCGGGCATCGCTGATTAGGCGTACGTATGATTTTTTCACGATTTCGTAGAAAAAAACTTTAACCGCGTTTTTCTCGAAACTACGTTTTCTCGGCTCGCGGGATTGAAATTTTCGAAACCATTCAACCGATCTTGATGCAAATTGGACCACATATCTCTAAGATATATAATTTCGTCTGGAACTAGAACAAAGTGAAAATTTTTATTTTTACTATTTATTTTGATGCAAAAACTAGTAAAAAAAGTACAATTTTTTGGTTTTTTTCCGAAAAAGTCCGCCATTTTGTTATTTATGCATGAATATTAAATCTTCTAGTTCCAGACAGAATCACAGTTATACTGAATCTATAACTTTTTAATTTTTTTGTGTCAGATGAATCTGCTGAACAAAATCAATCCCGTCAGCCACCTATGTATTTTTGACACAGTTACGTTTAACGAGTATTTTCAACAACAAAAAATGTAAAAAGTAAATAAAAAAAAATGTTCTTAGCTAGTTTTAGAGTATATTCATTAAACCCAAAAAGAATGGCATCGATAGTTATTCTTGTAAACTCTAAAAAAATTCCTAAAAATAGCCCTTTTTTGGGGCGTCCAAAGTAGACTGCCCCCTTAAGGCAAGGTATCAGTTCATGACGATAAAAAAATGAATTTTTTTTTAATAATTTTCATCCTTAACATATTGAGAATACGTGGACAAAAGGATATTTCGATATCGAATGTATTTCACGAGTTACAGACCGTTTTATAACTTCAAACTTTAAACGCGTTCTTCTCGAAACCACTTTTTCCGGAGCGCGGTACGTTCTACAGCTTCAACGAATGAACCGATTTTAATGAATAAAATCTTAAAAGAAAGCAACCTAAATTTCGGGGGTCTCAACGTCGAGTTTTTTTTTTTTTTAATTGAAAATTTTTTTATTTGAGTTTCTAAGCCAAAAAAAGAGTGAAAAAGTGTTATTTTTTTCAAATAGCTGCCATTTTAGTCTCAGGGCGTTTTTTCCAAAATTGGAAAACGATAGGGCCCCGCAAATTTAATCTAGTTTCATGAAATTTTTGGATTTTTGGTTTCAGATCACTTAGCAAGGCTGAAGAAGGTACCGCGTGTATCAATTCACGCCGATTGCGGCCTTACGAGCTGGTGCCGCCATTTTGCAATATTTTTTTATGAAAAAATTCACAATTATTCTTCACTTGTACCTCTATAAAACCCGCAAATAGTTTTTCCATATATATTTATTTTATATCCAATTAAAAATCCTGAAATTGAAGCATTTTTCGGGCCTTTTAACTGATATCTGGCCTTAAGTTTAATGGTAAGTTTCACAAAACAGCTCCATTAAACAGACATATAAAAAAATGTTATGATACTCGGAAAAGTTCTTCTATTCAAAACTCTATCCCACTTCAATCCTTCTTTTCCACTCACATTTAATCTTGATGCATGAACAAATTTACGACCATATAGCTTCCATCAGGTGAAAACTAAATCCATTGATATTATGGACATGTGGCCAATGTACAAACATAGTGATGGAGTTTGCTTAGTAAGTTTATAAACGAGTATAATTTATTTTAAGTTATTGATTTTATTATTAAAGATTTATAATTTTATTTTATTTTTATAAATACTTGACGATTTTGCAACAATGTATACAACTGTGATTTGCAAATTATTTTAATCTTGGGATATATTTAAAAGCGCAATAAAATGCAATAGACAAGTAAAGTAAGATAGGTAAGATAGGAAGGGGCCAGCATTTTTTCTCTGGGAGGGTCCAAGCCGGGATCTGGGGGATCCCGGCCCCTCTTGGCCGCCCTCACGGCGCGCCTATGTTCCTTGTTCTTCAATTTCTTCGTGACCCGCGATGGTAGTATTAACAACAGTGCTACCTGTCAGCAGGACTTTCCTGGAATATCTCTGCGGAGTTCAATCCAGACTATTAAGGGGAAGCTCGATTTAACAGAAACTAAAAAGAAATTCGAAACTTTTAATTATAATTTAATTTTTATTATTAGAATCGCCCACCCGCTTACTACTCTTTTTTTTATTATATCATTTTCTTCTCAGCCGCCTTCTCCAGTTATTTCACATTAAAATTGTCTTGCCGATCCGTCCCATCGGCTGCTCCGCTAGTTGTGACGGGTCGATCGACATCGCTGTTCGTTACACAAAGCTTGTTTGGCGATGTTTTGTTCTGGTTTCCTCAAGTTTTGACCGATCCATTTTCACCGTCGTCTCTACTGCGAAAGATTTTGTTCATAAATATATTTTCGAAAATGATCCGATTTAAAAATCTCCGGTTTTCAAAATCGTCCATTTTCAAAATATCGTATCTGAAAACCACTTATTACTGCATCCCAAGACTATTTACAGCGCGCTGACTGAAAAAGAAATATTGAAATGAAAAATTTTGAGGATTCAGAAGACGGTGATTTTGAGAAACGATATTCTGCAACGCACTTCGCACCGTTTTGAACAAATTTTCAATTTAAAAAATACAACTTTATTCTCCCAATCTCTAAAGACCGGTATCCATTTGTTACATTTCTCCGTATCGTATTCTCGTTGCGTATCAGTGGATACTACAAACGTATCTTCGCTCTGTATCAAAATGTGATACAAAGAAACGCAACGAACCCGATCGGTCATTTGGCGGTTTTTTGCCGTCACATCAAAGGAATGATACGATACGCGATGGAGTCATGTTTGGACATGTTGCGTTGCACAATATTACTTATTCGCGTGCGTGACGTTAAGTTGTAAATTTGTTTTGTCATTACGGAGAAAACAATCGAGCTCGTGGAAAAATATTGTAATGTCATAATATTGCTCATTCGGTCAACTCATATTTGCAGTTGAATTGAAACGGAATACGTGTTCACTTGCAATCGTGAATTTTGAAATGCAACGTACTCTTGATACTAGAAAAATCGTGTGGTCTATCAATAAGTAGGTGAAGCATCCTGAATAATTTTCTGTGTTCATGTCGTTTTTAATTGCAACAATCCTAAAATCCCGTTCCTAGCTTCGACATAGATGATGCTTCTTTGCAAGGTGTTTTAACTGAAATACATTTCTTGCCATTTGTATTATTGTTGGTACCGAGTTATATTCTCTATTATTGACCTAGGACAACGTTGCTGTATAATATAATCCGCACTTCTTGTGTTAAATTTGTGTATTTCGTGATTATGGATCAATTTGATTGAGGATTTGAGTTTATTGTTCTTTATATTGTAAATAAGTTTAATTCTTAATTTAATTAATTAAATAATCGGGGCAATTTTGTTTAGTTATGTGTGGAGTCCAAGTAAGTTTGTCGTCAATTGTCAGCCCTAAATATTTTGTTTCGTGTGCTGTTGTTAGTTGAATTCCATCGGTGTCTAGCTTCAAGTCAATGTCCAATTTGTTAATTTGTCGAAAGAGCATATATGTAATTTGTTTTCAGTTTATTTAATGTCAGCATATTGCCTAAGGCTGGCCGCATACAGAAAGAGCAAAAACAGTTTTAGTCAAAAGCGTCCTTGACTAAACATTTCTATATCGCTATTTCAATGGCAATTAAATGAGCAGATGCACACTGATTAGTCGCGTGCCTTAAAGCACGTTTAGTTGCGTTTAGTCACAATTAGGTTGCTCGACGTCAATAGCTCAATCGTCGTTTCGTGTCGAAACATTTAAAGGTTCATGCTACTTTGGACGCTCAAATAAGAGTTATTTGTAGGAAATTTTTTAGAGATTGCTTGAATAAATATTGATGTAATTCTTTTTGGGCTTAATAAATATACTCTAAAAGTATAATAACTGAAAATTTTTTTAAATTACTTTTTACAGTTTAGTTAAAATTTTGTAAAAAGTAGTGTTAAAAGTAATTGCCCGAAAAATAGGTAGATGAATGACGGGATTAATTTCGTTCAACAGATTCATCTTAAACAAAAAAAAGTTGTTGATTCAGTATAACTGTGATTATGTCCGGAACTAGAAATTTAAATATTCATACATAATTAACAAAACGGCAGATTTTTCGTAAAGACACCAAAAAATGGCATTTTTTTCACTGTTTTGTTGCAAAGTATGTAAATAGTAAAAATGAAATTTTTGACTTGGTTCTAGTTTCGGACGAAACTGCAGGAAAATGTGGTCAAAATTTGATCAAGATTGGTTGACTGGTTTTGAAAGTTTCAGTCCCGCGAGACGAGTAAACGTTCTTTCGAGAAAAAGGCGTTAATTTGGTAAGAATCACGCACGTGTTATTCGTTCAAATTTGTGAAAGCAGTAGAGCAACGTTTACAATGTGTTCATTGACAATAGTAGCAGCTGTTCGAGCGACCAATAAAAAGTCGAAGTGATATTTTATCAAACAACTAACTGTCATTTCAGCTTCAAGGCACGCGACTAATCAGTGTGCGTCTGAAAATTAAATTTGTATTTAAACAGAAACATAAAACTAGTCAAAAACGTTTTTGACTGAAACAGTGCGATCAGTCTAAAAGCCAATTTTGGACTAGTTTTAGGTCAGAATTGATCAACAACTCCAGTTGGATATTTACCTTTGTAAAGAAGTAAGTATCGTCAACAAAGGTTATATATTTTGGTTTAAGGCCCGCGTTCTGTAGGTTGTGAATATACAGCAGATATAATGTAGGTCCAAGAATTGAACCTTGTGGGACTCCTATACTGACTGTGTTAGGAGAGCTTTGTTTTGTTGTTTTGTTAAGTTGAGTTGACCTAATTCTTACTTCATGCATTATTAAAATAAAAATTGAAGTAGTTACTTCAAATAAAGGCAAAAATAAATACGGTTGTCATAGCACTGACGTTGGAAAATCAGCCAATTAGTAGGGTTGTGCAAACATACAAAGATTTTGTTTGCTGTTCTCGTGTATTAACAATTGGTGAATATGGAAAACAAGTCATCACGAAGGATCCATGGCACTCCTATCGCTCATTAAAGAGTCACGTGTTTCTCTTAACGCTACAGCTAGGACGAGTTTAATGTTGGACTCGATCATGGAAGTCTTACAAAAGCGGATATACACCAGCCAAAGAATAACAAAGCCTCACAAGGCCAATATGGCTTATGCTAAGCCATGGATAGATACCGAATGGACTAAACAATTCGCCGCAAGACGTTACTGGTACAATAAACTTACCTGTGACCCGAAAAACCTCAACTTATGTAGAGAATTTCACTATTGGAGAAACAAAGCGACTGGGTTGAAGAGGAGTAAACTAACCAATTATTTCGCAAAAAATTTCTCGAATAATATTAACTACCCCGGGGCAGATTGAAGAAGTGATTATCTTTTTGAACAGCTTTGAATGGATATGATAATCCATTCCAGCTCCAGGTCTCTGTAAAACTTTGTATCTACGTCATCAGCCCTCTATGACCATATTAAGCGAGTTGTGGTATCAAAACGGCGCTTTCTGTGCTAATTGGACTCTGTCTCGACTGACAGGCCACCACGTAAACCAACCAATCAACCAACCACGGGGCTACCAGGCGTAACAACGTGCATAGAAAAAAATCTAGAAAAGATCTTTTGAAAAGTACGCCCGATGAAGAGTCCAAATTGAAAGTAATCAACGACATTAACAATTATTTTTATGTCGGTAAATGACCGAATTCCTGCGTGAGGACAAATTACGCAAAGAAACGTCTCTATTCGAATTTGTCTCGATAACTGAAAACGGGATCTTGGATATTACCGCAAACCATAAAAATTGCCCAATCTTCAGGTCACGATAATAGATACACCAGATTACTAAAGGATTACAATCATCAACTCTTCTCTAATCGAAGGAGTTGTACCAGATGGTTGGAAGATCAGGAAGATCGTCCCAGTGCACGAACGAGGTTCTAGATGCGAAATTTCGAGCTGTCGCCCGATAAGCATATTATCGAATATCAACAAAATATTGAAGTAGTTGTCAAGAGGTAGTTACAAGACCACTTACTTATGCATGGAGCAATAAAACAAAAGCAGTTTAGGTTCAATTCCCAAAAGCAGCACTTTTTGGCGTCGTATTTAAACTTCAATCTTCATGCAATAGAAAACACTTTACTGTTGCTGTTTTATTGACCTATCAAAAGCTTACGTTGTTCAAATTTGCGAATTTTAAATAAAAGTTGCTAGTTCTGTGTTAAACACTGCAAATTTTCTAAAATATGACCAGATGGCCTCACTCAAGATAATGGATGTGTTAGTTTCTATACAGTTATTCTAAGTTTAAGGACTCGAATCATTTTGGCACATGAAAAATTGCTATCGTGCCTTACAATATTGCCTCTCGGGCCCGAATAATCGGGATTCTACTCTTAGTTCCACAATGAACATTCGCTGAGATTGGCAGATCACCTTCGTTCGCAATTTTTCAATGAGGCCACAGTTGACGCAGAGAAATACACCTATTTATTCCCTTGGTGGTAAGGCTCACTTTCATTCCATTTGCACAGAATATAAATTTAGTTGATAGTTCGGACCAGCTGGAGTGTTTTGGAAAAATTCAGATAACATGCCGCATGGATCATAAAATAAAAAAATTGTACTTCCTCTAAAACCACCAGTAAAATCGACAAAATAGATCGCAAGTCAGAGACCGAAGTGATTCATTTCACGCGATTAATTCGATTCTTTTTTTTTTTTAAATAGATCATCTGTTGCTTGGGGTTTTAGGCAAGTCAATAAAAACTTGTGTCTCATTCGAATCCTAATAACTTGAACTTTCTTATATCAAAAATAAAATCACCGCTTTAAAATGAATCCCCGAAATTTCTGACTCTAGCTGTCGAAGTAACGATAGTCATTAATTTAATATTTCTTTAAATGGCCCGTTAAACTATACTGATGCCGAAATTCGGTACATTTAGCTGGTTTTGGTTTATTTTTACATTAACACCTTTTACTATTTTCGAAGCTTCAAAATACAAAAGAATTTATTCATGCATGAGTGAATTATGAGGTGAGATGTGACCTTGCCGTGCAGAGGCAAGGTGTTCTAGCTCTGTGATGACGGGAATGGTTTGTTTGTGAGTGTTCCCTGATTTCATTTTAACCAAGACGAAAAATGCTTGAATGTCCTGAATGTTACTTTAATATTTCAATTTTTTTCACGTTTTATGACTAATAGACCAACGGAACTTTTTAGATCTAAGTGTGTCCGTGTTCTCAGGATAGCCACGCGTACCTCCTTGTCTACCATAATTAATAGACATAAAAAAAAACCAGCATTTTCAGTTCATCTGCCCGTTGTACGTAAAATTGTTTCAAGGCTCATAGCTCCCAAACCCTTTGAGCTATTAAGTTCAAATTTATTTATGGAAAGACTGAGTGTTTTAGGCGAAAAATTTTCGTTTCTAGATCTCAAAATAAATCCGCCAACGCTAAAAGGCTGAAACTTGGAATTTATAAAGAGCTTTAATAGTTCATCTATTTGCAAAAAAAAAATCAATATGGGTGGGTGGAGGGGTGTGGCAGTGGGGAAAAACAATGCGTCCGAAACACTTGATAGCCGAGATCGAAAATTCTAAAATACATATCTCCTAAACGGTCAATGTCATGTGTACTGGGGAAATGGATCGGAAACAAAATATTGATGGGGGTCAGTGGCGTGCGGGGGTGTGGATGAAAAACGTTAGATTACGATATCTTATGAATTTCATCATATCTTTTAGATCTTCTGAAATATTGAATTACTTTTTATTCTACGAATTTTTTAAATGCCGAGAACGTGTTCGATCCCTAAGGGGGTGTAAACGGGTTGACTACATTTTCACGAGTCAGCCATATTCGTCATGTCTGATTTAATATTGAATCACTTTTTACTTCCATATAATCGCCCAAAACCCATTTTTAGGATTTTTCTCTTTTCAACCCAGAAGAGGGTAAAAGAGTTGAACACGTTTTCACGAATTCCGTCATATCTCTTAGACGTAATAAGACATCGAATTGGGTTTTACTTCCTCCTATCTAAAAACTTCTTTCAGGATTTTTGGATATTCAACCCCCAAGTAGGTTTTAGGGGGTTGTATTATATAATACCCTACAGACCAATTTTAGGTTGTTCTGATATCCAACCCCCAAAAAATTCCTACATATTTCTTAAATCTGATGAGATATCGATTTGATTTTTACTTCCCAAGGCTCCTAGTATAATCGTCAAAAAGTTAATTTCAGGATTTTTAGATGTTCAACCCTAAGTGGGTGTAAGGGGGTGCACATTTTTCACAGTTTTTGACATATTTCTTAGGTTTGATGAGATATCAGATTGGTTTAACAAACCCATTTCACGATTTTTTTTATATTTAACCCCCCAAGGGGGGTGTAAAGGGGTTTTATATGTTTTCACAATTTTTGCCATCCCTTACTTCTGATTAGACGGGCATTTCATGTGTTGTGCGTGCTAGGTTACCTTGTGAGTCTAACACCTGCTGAAGCTGAAAAAGGAATTGCCTAGCATCTTTCGATGCTGGGTAGCAGGGTAGACATAGCGTCCAAAAGAACGGGATGAAAATTTACACATCAAAATTACATTTTAGTTTACCGAACGCCTTCTTTTATTTGAAATCAATTTCTAGATTTTCGACACTTGTGGCCGACCTTTATTTACGCAAAAAAAAATCTTAACACGAGAAAAAAAGGTATCAAAATACTACAGGTCTGAACCTCGAGACCAGTACCGGAATTCTGTACAGGGCGAGTCGCCCAAAATATCATCCAGAAACCGAAATTGACAGCTTAGCGATTTTGTCATGGATGTAGTAGTATAACTGGATCGGTGATAAATAAAATTTTGCCTAATGAAGTCCGATTGTGTTAGTTTCCAATTGCGTTTGGATGTGTGTTCAGTGCAGGCGTTAAAAAAGTCAAATGTGCGGGGCGCAATATGAAAGAGGTATTTTATTTTTCAACGCCAACGCTGTGGAGAAAACAACTCTGAGCAAAAAAATTTGACAGGTTAGTACAAAATTATCATTGTCTCTCTTTCGTACCCGATGTTTTTTCCTTCTCTTAACGAATTATTCTCACATACAGGAACTTTACACACTACAGCCACTCCAGTTATACTACTACCTCCATGGATTTTGTGCACTGGCGTCTCGCCTATTAATTTGCGGCCTACTGCCATTCTGCCACAAAATTGAGCAACTGGCGAGAAAAACGCGATTTCGTGATATCACTTCTCGCCTGTCACGCATATTCTTTTCGCCTATTTTTCTCGCCAAGTCCTAGTGGAGCCGAGTTGTCGGTTTACATTATTTTTCAATGTTATGCAATAAATTGTAATTAAAAAACATAATGCAGTCACGATCGGTTGCAAGCAATCGTATGGTAGGTACTCTAGATGAAATACTGAGCTCTGACTTTAATTGCAGTTGGGGATAAAGTACAATAAAGAGAGGCATGTTGTTTGTCCTTCAATAAGGACTCTCAATTGGATGCTACTCGTAAGTAAAAGACAATACCTTCATTATTCAATTTCATATTTGAAACTTGGAAAATTACCGAAATTGAATTTTTTCTTTTTCAAGAACTCGGTGCATGAAGGACTCACTTGATTTCTAGCATATTTATCCTTTTACCTAGAACCATTTAAAAATGAATGTGTACGCAATTTAAATAACCTACACTGAAACGTTGAAAAGATATCGGAAAATATTCTTAAGGAGTTTTTGTATGCGAGCAACCCGAAGGAGTAGAATGATTTCGCCAACAAGTACGCTAAAACTTTATTTTCACTCAAAACTAATTTGTACAAAATGTTGACCGTGGCTAAACGGTTACTTGTTATGGTGAGATCTGTAAGGATCTGTAATTAAGTTAGGTAATTTTAACAGAATTTTTGTATGACAGCTACACGAAGGACTACTGAATTTTTTTTCGTAAATCGCCAAAACCGACAAGGGCCAAAACGATATGGGCGAGAAAATCGTGAAACGCGAGTCGAGTCGCCTTTGCACAGAATTCCACTACAAGTCGCGTCACACTTTTATACGATAAAAGTGCATCGACCCAGTATGCTGACCTTCTTATCTTTTGATACCGGTAGACATACTCGAGTCGATTGCACTTTTTTGTTGTCATTACGTCACCTGCAATAAGAATCGAGTCATTCCATGCGCTAATGTTTACGCATAGATTAAGCAAACTCTCATTACATTAGGGAAAGTGATTGCATCGCAAGCAAACATTGACTTGCTGTAGCCAAATGTTACTTGCGATGTAAAGCGATTGTTTAGTAGGGAAATGAACTTAGGAAAGTATGCGGAAAAATATGTTAGAAGGTTAGCTGATGTACGGAAAAATGAGTTGAGAAGTTAAGCAGGGTATTGGGAAACGGACAAGATGAGGAACTAGTGAGTGCGGAAACGGTTAGTAATGATCCAGGATCACCCGGAGAGGATCCAAGATAAAACACAGGTAATGGGCTAAAAACGAATTTCACGATTTCTCAAAATTCAATCCCCACTGGGGTGTGAAAGGGTTGCTTACGTTTCCACAAATTTTGCAATTTCTTACAATTTGTCATATCTCTTAAAGCCTCAGTTACAATGGCTTCGATCCGATCCGATCTGGAAAACGGACAGTGTTGTGTTTTCCGGATCGGATCGGATCGGAACCATTATAACTGAGACGTTAAGCTTTCAACGGCTTACCTTACATTTTCGGAAAGCCCATAAAATTTCACTATACGTTTGATAACAGAATTTCTTCATAGGTTGAATTGGAGCGGGGGGAAAAGGAGCGGGGCTAACAGTTATCAAGCACGTTCCCTTCAAGCAAATCTGGTTTGACACCCGTCGTTCGCCGAAGAAGTATGATTAATAATAGTGAGGACGAAATAAAAGAATTGAAGTATAGTTTATTACGTTTATTTAGTTTAAGCCGGGTGCTTACCGTGGGGTCCCTAGCAGCGATGCGTAGTATGCGCTCCTCCGTGGCCACTGGTACCGAGTGTCGCCGTCCTGGATGTTGTGTCTCCCGCCACGGCTGCAGTGTACCTCGTTCACGAAGGTTCCGATGAATGCTGATGAACATCCGATAATGGGAGTACCGAGATCTGTCCGGATACCGTTCCCGGTAAACTCTTTCGGCTCGCCTAGCATTCCCGTCGCACAACCCATACACGAAGTGCATGTCTGCCATTTCTTCCGTTGTAAAAGACCTCCTATTGCTTGCCATGTTGCTCGTAATGATGTCTATGACATTCTGTTTGCTGCTGCTTCCTCCCGATGCTTTTATCGCAGAAAAATCTACGTAGGACGAAGTCATTCCTGTTCCTTAAGGGAGCAGGTAAACTCCACGCCCTACTTTAATGGATATTACTTAATTAACTTAAATGGATGTTAGTTATTTTACTTAAATGGACGCTATCTAATTAGTTGTTATATTTTTACTTACCTGTAACATAATTTCCACACATAAGAGCAATACGTGTGTTGTTAACATGGTTGCTCATTACTGCATCTGTTTTGCGGTAAATTCTATGTTTAGCAGTATTTCCAACATGTGCAGGGAACTCACTTGTTGTTGCAAATATGAAGAAATTCTGTTATCAACCGTATAGTGAAATTTTATGGGCTTTCCGAAAATGTAATAAAATTTGGTGGTTAATCAGGTCCTTCTTGGAGAAAACAGGACTTTTTTGTATTTTTTTTTAATTTTTTATTATTTTTGTGTCATTTAAATGAATTTTTCTCAAAAAGTATAACACTGATTGACACAGTTGATAGCAATTAGAAAGAAGAATTTGTGTCCCTTCCAACGAGCCCAGAATTATTACGTTACGCTAAGTACAGCAGAAGTTAGAGATCAAACAGTGATCACAGGTACGATGAAAATCCTTCGTCCTTAAAATCGCGCTATCTCCTTAACGGTGCAAAAACGGGAGTATGTGTAGAACGATTTTCTACTCAGGACAAGTTCCTCTATCTCCCATTTTGGCTTGAACCTCAGTACTAGTTACATCCTGTATAATCTAAGTTGTGAACGGAGGTCAAGGAGTGATTATTTTGACTTGTAAAATTGAAAATAATCGAAAAATTGGACCAATTCCGCCTTCTCCTTAATTGGCTAAATATCGAGCAGGAGCGATGTACTTGCCAGCGTCGGTGCCCTATTTTATTGTTCTAGGATAGAAATTACCAGATTTATGAATTTTCAAAGAGGACTCGGACACCATTTTTGCGAAAACTTTACCATACTATACTAACAAAAGAAATGAGATAGAAACAAAAAATTTAAATTATATTTTTTTTTCACTAATTCTTCGAGTACATAAATTTTCAAAAGAATCAGCGATTATAAGGTCACAAATTTCGTCATTTTCGGCGATTCTTGATGGAATGACCCAATTACATAACTGCAGGAGTTCTAGCGACGTTAGATTTTTCTGATGATTGCGTATCTCCTTACCTTTGAATTTTTCTTGAACTGTTGGAATAAGATCGAATCTCATTTCACTTGGGATTCATTTGTGACATTCTAAAATCCATATCTCCTAAACGGTTAATGTCACGAAGTTAAAACTTAAGAAACATCTCTAGATATACTAGGAGAATAGATCGGTAATACATTTTTTAGTGGGGTCAGTGGCGTACGTGGGTGAGGGGTTAAAAACTTTAGATTACGATATCTCACGAACCAATTGTACTAGACAAATAAAATTCGGTTTCCGTATAAAGGTTGATAAATGAAGTTGGCTGAAAGTAAAATTTTTTAAGGGGGCGTCTCATATCTCAAGAACAGTGTAAGATAGATACTTAAAATGTTTACCAGAAGTAGGCCTAATAGACCCCTAGCATGATAAAAAATTTTGTCGGTGAGGGTGTAGATGGTGAGGGTGGGGGAGGGTGAAAAGGAAAAAGTTTCGATTTTTATATCTCGAGAACTTATAATGATTAAAATCTGAAACTTGGTATTTAGATAGAGCTATAGTAGAGGCATATTGGAAAAATATAATTTTTTACAGGGGTAGTATGCTACGGGGGTGGGGGTGTTTTTCCTATCTATAGAACTGCTCATGCTAGAAAGTTGAAACTTGGTACGTATATGTAAAATAACTAAAAAAGTAATTTAGATAAAAAAAATTATCAAATATCTATTGGCGTTTGGAAGGGGGGGGGGGCGAAAAAATGTATCAGTTGAAAATAAAATGCATATATTTTCACGATTTTCGTCATATCTATTAGGTCTTTTCAAATATTAAATTCATTTTTATTCCATGGATTCTTCATATAAATACCTAGAAAGTGTTTTCAGGATTTTTTGAAATACGACTCCTAAGGGGGTGGCATGGGGATTGTATACTTTTTCACGAATTCTGCCATATCCCTCAGGTCTGATCAGATATCGAATATCTTTTCACTTTCTAAGGCTTGCCCAATAATCGCCTAAAACTTGTTTTTAAGTTTTTTTTTTCAGCCCCTAAGAGGGTATAAAAGGGTTGAACACGTTTTCACGAATTCCGTCATTTCTTTTAGTAGTGATAAGAAATTGAATAGGTTTTTACTTTCCCGTTTTGTCTTCATATTTATCTATTAACTCCTTTCAGGATTTTTGGATATTCAACCCCCAAGTGGGTGTAAGGAGATTCAATATCTGATGATATATCGAATTCATTTTTACTTCATAAGGTTTCCTATATAAGCGCCAAAAGGTCAATTTCCGTATTTTTAGATATTCAAACCTAAGGGTTGTAAGCGGGTTGTATGCTTTTCAAAGCTTCGACATATTTCTTAGGTTTGATGAGATATTAGCTCGCTTTTCACTTCCACAGACTTTTTACATAATCGCCTACAAACCCATTTCTCAATTTTTGGATAATCAACCCCCAAGATTTTGTATATGTTGTCACAATTTTTGCCATCCCTTCGTTCTGATGAGATATAAAATTTGTTATTACGGCGGCATTTGATGTAAACCAATTTCAGGATTTTCCAAATTTCAAAAACCGAGGGGTGTGAAGGGTTTGCTTACGTTTTCACAAATTTGACAAGATCCCTCGTGTCTCATGAGATATCAAGTTGCTTCGATTTCATCTAAAAACCTGTTTCACAATTTTTTTGAAATTCAAACCCCAAGAGGAAGTAATGGCTTTATATACGTTTTAACAATTCGTCATATCTCTTAATTCTGATAAAGCAGCAAATTTGCTTTTATTTCTATGGGCTTTTAGTGTACATAATATACCGAAATTCGAATAGTCTACACAGGCTTTTCCAATGTTTAATCGGCTGAAAATCTCTATTTTAAATATTTTTTTTAAGAACAAAACTAACTTTCCTCATAATTTCGGAACAACTGATGATACGAGGGCGGTCCGACAAGTACTTAGCCTACAAAAGAAAAACGAAAATTTTGGAAAAGTGGCGATCTATTTTTCAACATAGTCTCCTTTTAGCTCGATACACTTGACCCAGCGATGCTCCAACTTCTTTAACCCGTCTGAAAAATACTTTTTCTCGAGGTCTGCAAAGTAGGCCTCCGTCCGGCGGCGATGACCTCTTCATTCGACTCAAATTTCTGCCCGGCGAGTGACTTTTTCAGGTTTGAAAACAAAAAGAAGTCGCACGGGGCCAAATCTGGAGAATACGGTGGATGGGGCAGCAGTTCGTAGCTCAATTCGACCAATTTGGCGGAGGTGTGACTCACTCAAAAAAGTGCTCTTCCACCATGACAACGCACCGGCTCACACCGTGTGAGCCGGTGCGTTGTCATGGTGGAAGAGCACTTTTTTCTTCGCCAAATGGGGCCGTTTTTTCTACAATTCGGCGTCGAATCGGCCCAATAATTCGGCATAGTAGAGCCCTGTGATCGTTTTGCCCTTCTCCAGGTAGTCGATGTAGATCACACCTTGTGAATCCCAGAAAACGGTGGTCATCACCTTTCCGGCCGATAGGACAGTCTTCGCCTTCTTCGGAGCACGTTCGCCGGGTGAAGTCCACTGTTTCGATTATTCCTTGGTCTCTGGTGTGTACCAGTGGATCCATTTTTCGTCGACGTTCACGAAACGACGCAGAAACTCCTTCGGATTGCGCTTAAACAGCGTCAAACATTGCTCTGAAGTGGTCTCACGGTTGCGCTTGTTGTCCGGAGTGAGCAAACGCGGCACCCATCGTGCCGACAGCTTTCTCATGCCCAAAATTTCATGCAGGATATGACCCACGTGGTCTTTTGAGATGTCTACTGTCTCAGCTATCTCGCGCACCTTCAATCGGCGGTCTGCCAATACGAGATCGTGGATTTTTGTCACGTTATCCTCCGTAGTAGCCGTTTTCGGGGCACCTGGGCGTGGCTCATCAAAAACCGACGCGCGACCACGTTGAAACTCGTTAAACCAATTTTTGACGGTCGCCATCGAAGGAAAAGAGCCACCGTACACAGCATCCAAGCGCTCTTTGATTTCGCTGCGCGATTTCCCTTCCAAAAACAAGAATATGTTGCTCTTTTTCCATTTTTTTAAAATCCGCGGACACGCCCGCTTCCACACGCGGTCAAAACAAAACTTCGAGTCCCATTCGGCTGAAATTTTGACAGTAGCCGTCTACGAGAATGTACTACACGATAGTAAAATTCTCTTGCGATAGTGGCGCCATCGGGCAGTGAGGCTAAGTACTTGTCAGACCGCCCTCGTATACTCCGACTTTGACCGCTCCCGAACTTTGACCCGAAAATAATAAAGTTTCGCCCAGACCATTGGCAGATTTTTTATATTATATTTCAAACGAAAAACAAAACATAATCTGATAAAAAATTTAAGAAGGTTGGACACATTTGATTTTCACATTTTTTCAAGACTTGTACCTTTTTCTTGAAAACGATAAAAGATATCAAAATGATTTTTTTTGGTTAAAGATAACAACACTGTCTAAACACTGAATGAAGGAATTTTTAAAAAGTTGATTCTAAATATTTTTTTTAGGTCAACAAACATGAAAAAATTTCAAACTCTCAAAGCTTATAAGTCAATTAGTTTTTAATATTTCTGAAATTCCTTCATTCAGTAGCCTTCGATTGAGCGGTTCCCGAGAAAAAGGTACATCATTTTGTATGGAAAATCGGCAAGTCACTAACCCCCTTAAGGTCTTTTATAAAAACAAACAAACTCGTAGCACAACTTTCCAAACCAAAAAATAAAATCCTTCTAGGATACCTAATTTTTTTCGTTTTATTTTCTCCAAAATTTTCTTCCTCTCAAAAGTATCTAATGTTTCCTTTCTTTTCATCTTTTTCAACCATTTTCAATTATTTTTCTTCCTCCTTGAGGTATTTTTCAATTCAGAATATCACGCAAACAACCTTTTCCGACCGATCTTGATCCATATAATGCAAAACATTAAGATCTTCTGTTCTTTAATGGGTTTCATTCCCTTTCAGGAGAGTTTCGCTACAAAACTAAACCCGAAAGAAGAAATGACATTAATGTAAAAATCCGATCTGAGAAATATCACCAAAAAGTTAAGGCTTAATTTGGCTGTTATGTGATGGTTTTGTCCCGTGTTCAACTCAGGGATCCTGTACTATGTCTATAAATAAAGAGGTTATCTGAGTTACTCCTTTAGCCAGGTGCGTCCAAGAGTTTTTGTTGTGAAAGGAGGGATAAGGGGTTATTATGACGTGGTATAGTAAGGGGGGTACTTTTTCATATTTCGAAAGAATTCGCGATGACGAAGACAAAACACCAGAGCACATCCTCTGTGAATGTGAAGGACTTACTCACAAAAGACTTCGTCACTTCGGTCAGGGTTTCATGAAACCATCAGAATTCCTGACCATTCCTCTTCGTAAAATACTAAGCTTCATTGAAAGCGCAGAGATTGAAGAGGAATCATAGATAATCCAGGGGACGGAACAATAGGCCCAACTGAGGCTTCAGTGGCAGACCAACCCCATTTCCTAATCTAATCTATGTTCCTACAAAAATTTTTGTGAATATTGAGCAGAGGAACGCTTATCAAGAAATTTTCTATTCGACCTCTAAGTCATAATTTAAGCCAAGGACAAGATCTTCCACGTTCCCGCGATAGTCGGTAAGGTTGTCAGAAAAACGATTTGTTGGGTACATGAACTTAACAGTTCGCTACCACACAATTTAAGCACTTCTCTACAGCGCCCTTTCTCAAAAAACTCGTTGGCTACGTCGACTGAATCTTTTAAGAAGTAATAGAAAAAACTGAAGTTATATTTGCATTATGACCACACTAAAGAATTACAGTTTAGTTTATCTGCAGAATTGGGTATTTCGGTAATTACTAAGTGCGCGTGTAAAGTTAAGTCTTGCCAATTTTACTAGCGGGAATCACTTCGTGTTTCTTATCACGAAAACATGCCGGATACATTGTTACGGAATGGATACAAATCGAGCTATTTTTCGATCAATTTTGCAAAATATTTCCCTTATCTAATCGATCTAAGCAATTAGACGCACTAATCTTATCTTTATCGGCATTCATGTAAACAACTTGTTTATTTTTCTCACTTTTGTTCTTCAGATTTGGGATACTGCTGGCCAAGAACGATTTCGAGCTCTTCGAACGCCATTCTACCGCGGCTCAGATATCTGTATTTTATCATACGCAATAAACGATCGCGATAGTTTTAAAGGACTGATTCAATGGCGCGAAGAATTTCTTAAGTATGCCGATGTTAAAGCCGATCAATTTCCGTTTATAGTAGTTGGTAATAAGGTAATTTTGAATTGTAATCGCGGCTAGTGTGAATATTAATCAAAAAATTGTCCTTTTTAGAACGACATTGAACCACAATATCGACAAGTCAGTGCCGAAGAGGTGTCATCATGGTCACAAGAATATCACATTTCAAGTTTTATCGAGACATCATCAAAAACCTCGGTTAATGTAAACGAAGCGTTCATTCTGGCCGTTAAGCAATGGCAAAAGTTGGAAAAATCAACAGAACGTGATTTGCGAGAACACGGCGATATAATAGACTTAACACGAGGCGTACGATTACCAACCCAATCGCGATCATGTTGTGGTGGTTCGGGATCAAGTACGGACAGCCTATCAAATTCACCAGCCCGCTCTAATCGAAATGAATATCTCTAATGTGTAGTTGTTACTTCTTTAACAAAACTTATATCGCTTTTCTTCTATGTATTTAATATAATTAACACATGAACAGGAAAAAAACTACACATCTAGACATTCCAATTGCAATAAGGAAATGGAATTTAAAGAAACGAGAAACTTTATTCTATATTTTCTAATATTTAAAAAAATATATATATACATATAATGTACATTTTAATAAATTTTTACCAAGCACTAAAGAAACGTAAAATAAGTTCTGTGATTTGAAGACGTTTTTAATTTATTTGAAAGGAGACAAACGAAAATAATTCGTCAGACAAAACTGCACTGTATAGTACTAATATAATAATTACACAAAAACATCAACTAAAACCATTTTTATTACTAGATGATAAGTAAAACAAATTCTACATTTTTTGTCACTTGTGTAGATTGCATAATGTAACGGCAAAATGTTTTCCAAACATTAGAATCGCAAATAATATTCGTGAAGATGCAAAAAAAAACATTATCGTAACTTTAAACACCAAAAACATAACAGCAAAGCTGTGCAGCTAATAGCTTATTTAATATATTTGTTAAGTTTTATCTTTTTCTATGCTTTGTAATCTATTGCCTTCGGGAGAACAAAATAATGTACATTAGGAAATTGTTTAATGTGTAAATTTATATGTAAATTTAAATTTGTCTTTTGTATGATACAAACAAAATGAACGGTATTATGAAAGTTGTACAGTACCATTCTATTGTAAAACGATTATTAGGGAAAATTGTTTAACATTTATTTTTAATTACAATTACGAGACATTTATTACCTTTTGCAATAATAAATTCGAGTATTTTTCGTCGCAATGTAAATCTTTCTGAGTTTTTCTTTCGTATCGTAATAATGACATATTTTTTTCGTGTAAGAGATACTTCAACATTTGAAGACGTTCAGGTTTCTCGACTAGCATCGGCAAATACCTTTACTCTATAACATAAAATTCTTTACTTCTATATCAAATTTATTAAATTTCAAAATAAAAATTAGACAATATTTTCTACTTGAACACAATTGATTCGAGTATGGAACTGATAAAACTATAAGCGGAAAACTATTCAATCTTATGGAACTTATAGGACGATTTTCCGAAATCGGGAATTGAAGGTAGAGCAAAGTTTTACTTGGAAGTGGCAGTGGCGTGGCGTGATAATTCAACAAGGGGAAGCAATTGGTTCATATCCAAAATTTATTATTATTATTCTACCTACAAATTTACTGCGTATTAATTGAACCTCCTCCATTAGCTACTTTTAACATTACTAATATAAAATCACCCAGCAATCACGAACGGGAACCAGGAGGCTATTTGGAACGTTATTTTTTAAGGTTGTCAGTCGCAGTCACCTACACCGCATCTAATCATTAAACGCGTTCCGGACTTCAATCAAAAAAAATTATAAAGTTTTGCCCAGAGTATTGGCACATTTTTTTTACTTATTTACGTATTTTTTTTGAATAGAAGAGTCAATAGAAGTAAAATCGAATTCGATCTCATTAACCATGCAAGTTTTTCGGATTTCGTGAAAACCCCCAGGGGTTTAATATCAAAAAATGTTTGCATCAGAATTTTCTTCGATTAAATTTGAAGCCTTTAGAAATAAAAGTGAATTGAATATCTCATTAAACCCAATATATGGATATTCGTGAAAATGTACATAACCACTATACACCCACTAAGGGGTTGGATATCGAAAAATTGGAAAAAAACCTTTCTAGGCGCGCTTACATAAAGAATCCGCAGAAATAAAATTTATTTCGGCATGTCCAATATATATAACGATATCGTAAAAATGTGGAAAAATCCCTTTTCACGTACATTTGTTTTACTCAACCTCTATATGCTAATAAAAATCTGAATTATTTTTCCTTTAATTTCTTGAGTACTAAGTTCCAACTTTCTTATCCATAAGCCGTTTCTGAGATTTTAAAAACCACCACCCACCCCCTACCTTGCTACCCATATAAAAAAATTGTTTCTAGGATAACTCTTTATTGGCTTTATGTAGTCAATTTTTAGCTTTCTATGGTTTGTGGTTTTTGAAAAATAAAAATCGATATCGTTTTCTTTCCACCCCCTCCCACCATCAGCCCCTTCACCAGTACCTCCAAAATGTTTTCCCTGTTAGAAGTCTACTGGGCCTAACTCCTGTAAAATTTCTAAGATCATATGATTCTTGAGATATACAAATGAAATTTTATTAAATATGGCTATCGCCCCACTTTTGTGCTCCACCTCACACCTCAAAAATTTTAATGGGCTCCACTTGTAATCCTATATACACAAACCAAATTTTACCTTCCTGGTATAATTGGTTCGAAAGATATTCTAATCCAAAGTTTTTTACCCCTACACACCACCACCCGATTCAAAAATTTTAGCTTTTGATTAATCTCCTATTATCCCTTAAAACAACTACAAAGTTTCAATCTTCTGACATCAACCGTTCAGAATATACGTATTTTAGAATGTTTCAACTCCAGCTTTCAAGCACTTCGAACGCATTGCTTTCCCCTCCACTCACACACTCCACAACCCTTATCGCCAATTTTTTTGCAAATAGGTTCACTATCATAGTTCTACATAAGTTCCAAGTTTCAGTCTCCTAGCGTAAGTGGTTCCTGAGATCTAAAAACCAAATTAAATATAATTCAACTATTTACCACAATTCAATTCCAAACTTAGATCAAAATTCAATTCCTAACCTACTCTGGTAGCACTTATTTCTTATCAGATCTCTGCTTGCTGATAGCTTCACCGCCGCAGCCAGGAATGTGTGGAAGCAAATATCGTATTGCATCCACCGTGGCGTGTACGAACTTTTTTTTTCATGACGTCACAGTGGGGTTACTACGGAATGAAATGAACGCTCATAGATGCAACTTTCAAATTGCTTCCATGTGTCTTCTTGTTGGTTTCTTATCGCTTGTCTTTTTCGTGGTGTTGCCAAATCGCCTGTGTGCGATATTCGCGTGTAGTTTCTTGCGAACTTTTATTTAGACTGTGTCAAAGAAAATGTTTGAAACATGAATTTTTTTCGCGATTTTTCTGCGCGATTTAGAAAACGCATTTTAGATATAATATTTTTCAGCAAAATGTAAGGGAAGCAATGCTTCCCTTGCTTCCATGGACGCCACGCCACTGGGAAGTGGAAACATGAAATTCGTATGTAAATGAGGTAAATTAGATCATAATTGATCGAAATCAACACGGAACATCAAGTCACTACCGGCTGCAAATGATGCGGATCTGCTTTTGGTGCAAGTTCAAAGAATTTCTTTTTCAGAGATCCACATAGGTCGCTGTTTGTATTTAACACTGGACACACTTCTTACACACAATTCCCTTTTAGGTACTGCGTCAGAATGCCTTTATGAATGTAATATTCAGCTGTCCGAATGAGTTTTTTTTTCCGTTTTTTTCTTAGTGATTTCAGCAGCTTCCCAGAATTTTAGATGTACTCGTACAGGTCGATACTTCATTTTCTACCATTTTATTTACATTCTATTCATCTGGATGTTTTTGCATGACAGTGTAGGAAAATATGGTTCAAAGTAAGCTATCAGATTTACACACTATTCCCATTACTCCGACATTTATTGATTTACAAATAAAAAAAATTATTATTATCTGTTATTGTTGCTATTGTGAACTGCTAAGTCCTGGCAGTAGATAGAGGCTAATTCCCAGAATCGCTTGGTCTGAGATTATTCCGGAATTGATAATGATCCCTATGGACATTCGTCTACCAATGTCTAACCCGACGTTATCTCCAATGACGATCTTTGAAGGAGAACTGGCCAGCCGCAAGACAAGTATTCCGATTCAGACAGAAGTGACAATGAATCGGTCAGGAGGAAGCTAGAGAAAATATCTCTCCCAGGCTTTGGATTGGAAATTAGAATCCGCAAAGGAGATGTAAGCGAATACATAGAGAAGAGACAAATAATCGAGAAGAAATTTTAGAAGTGGATTCATTCACATGGCGACCAGGAAAAACTATTGCTCAGGATTGTGTATTATGGAGGAGCACGGTTGAGGCCATATGACCTGTGCGTCGCACAAACGGAAAAGGAAGTGAAGATTTTAAAAAGCAATATGAATGGAATACAAACAAAAATATTGCGTTTCAGTAAGAAGTTGAAATTTAGATGGTCAAATCCGGATTTGCGAAAAAGGACCCAACACGAAGTGTTCCAAAAATTCAAAATGACAAAAAAACCAAAACAATTAGCTATTTGCGTTTATTCCGGAGATTTTGCATTGTGTTGTTTAGGCGTAATTTACATATGAAAAAGTCTGACTGCTTATTATTTAATATATTTAGTAAAAGTTCGGAAAATGATGTAGGTGTGGCAGAAGTGCTTACACCACCTTTAACACATGAATTTTTTGGTCGTAATCCGGGACGCGATCAAAGTCGAAATGTAATAGCGGTTGTTTCGAGACAAGAAGGTTTTTTGGGAAGTTAGTTTTTTAATAGCCTTTTGTAAGATTGACTTTCAAACATTGAAATAAATAAAATTCGTATAGAAGCCGAAAAAACCTAAAATGCATTTTTAGCCGATTATAGATAGAAAAGGTCCATGTAGACAACTGAAAAATTATGCAACTCCTTTACACTCCCTTCAACAAATCCTGATATTACATTTTTGGCAATTACATAAAAAGCCCATAGAAGTTGTTGAGTTGTCTCTAGACAACTCATAAATTTCCTGCTGGGCGGTTGCGAGTGCGTTCAAAATTCGGCATTACGCTGAATTGTGATCGCACCCGCAACTGCCACCAACTGAGCTGCGAGAAAGAATGGACCGTTATTCGGCAGATGCCGGAAGCGGTATAGCGGTCGACGAGTTGAAGAGTGATAGGGAACTTGCGAGTAACGAGGAGGACGTGAAGTTTTTTTTTGAACTGTGCGTGCCGTGCCGTGAGGTGTGGTGTCTGTTTATCGCTGCTTTACAAACGGGCGAAATTTATATATTGAAAAACGAAAAGAGTCGTCGGGCTCGTTACAAGTGTCTTGTGTTCGTGAGAAAAAATTCAATTTGCCTCGAATTAACCCGCAAACTGAAGAAAAGCCTTCTGTGAAATTTTTCCTCGAGTGCCAGTCAGCAGACTGTTCAAAATGGGCGTGGATGTTTGATATAAAAAATTTTGCAGTTATGTGTATTTAATTAAAATTAACCAGTACAGTGTTACAGAGTAAAAATAAATACCTATGTGTTGGGCTTGATCTGATCGGCCACAGCTTCAAAGCGCAAAGTTTTGGTTACACGCGACATGCGAAAAACGCTCCGCTTCGTCGCGATAATTCAATCAATTATCTTGTAATTCCCAAATCTTTCCCCCCCCAACGTAATGAAATTATTAAATAAAATCAAAACCAGTGAAACATAAATCAAAGCGGTAATCATAAATTATCACAAAGTATAAATCCAGTGGAAGTGAAGTCTCATTTGAAAAGTGAATATGGGAAAGTCAATAAATTTTCCACAAAATTTCTGCAAAGTTTAAATTTGAAAATCTGGTGGAACGCATCAAAAGTGATTGATTGATTTGTGCGCATGGTGAATTTTTTTTTTGGAATGTACCGCAATACTAATGTACAAGAGTAACGTAAATTATAATAAAAGAAAATGAAAAAATTAATTAAAAATCAAAATTTAAATAATTAAAAATTAATATAAATTTAAAATAAAAAATGACAGACGGACAGGACTGACGGAACGGAATTTAACAAAAAAAAAAATAAAGTTTAAATAATAATAATAATAAAAAAAAAAAAGTAATGGGGTGAGTTTCTTTTTTTTCTATATTCTTTTCTCTTTCCTCTTTTTTTCAATATTTTTTTTGTTGTTTTCCAGATTTTTTATATATTGTTATTGTGAAGATGATTAGAGGCTAGAAGAGCCAAAATTTAAAATGAACCCGAGCGTTTAAGCTCTCCACCCTGAACCTCACTAAGGGGCCATGGCAGAATGTTTATTTTTGGACAGTCATGGCTGAGGTAGGGTGGGCAGACAGGGCGCTATAACACCTAAGCGCCCTGACAAATCGCGGAGTCGCGCAACTCCACCGCTTCTTGGTCTTTCACGACCTATTGGGAAAATAGTCCCATTTCAAATCACCTTGGAGTAAGCCGACACGAAATTTTTTTGTTGTACAGGCCAAGGGTTTATGGTCTGAAATCTGGGCAAGAACCCCCCCACAACTGCCGTAGCTAGTCCCGGCCGCCAGCAAGCGTGTCGCTTCCGCTCGGATTTCAGCCACCAATTCGGACGTAGGAAGAATTGACCCACTCTTTCCTGAATCTTCCTTTCCCTCGAATATTTTGACTTTTTCAAGTCGAAAGGCCTCCGTTCACAACAAAGTAAAGACCAATTTGTTACCTCGTCAGAAGCCTAAGAGATATGACGCAATTTGTTAAAACGGATATATCCTTTAGGTGTAATTAGTGAAACAAACTTTTAGGCGAGTGTTTAAAAAGCGTGGAAAAAACAAAACCAATTTTTTATCTCATCGCACCTTAGAGATGTTACATAATTTGCGAAACCGTATGGAACTCTTTTACACCTTACATGAAGTGCACATAGAAATAAAAACCAATTTTATATCACTTCAGATCTAAGAGGAAGACAGAGGAAGTAAAAATCAATTCAGTATCTTATCGGATCTAAGAGATAATACGAAGTTCGTGAAAACGTGTACAACCCTTTAACGCCCTCTTGGGTTGAAATCCCAAAATGCTAATAAGTTAAATATATAAAAAAACCGAAGAGATTAAAATTTATTCGATATCTAATCTAACCTTAGGAATATAGCGGAAATTGTGAAAATGTATACAACCTCTTTACATCACCTTAAGGTGGAATTTAAAAAAATTCTGAAAACAGGTTCAAAACATACCAGGTGTATAAGCTTAAAACGATCGTTTTTTAGTCAGAAAAACACATGTTTTTTTCAAAGAAAACAAAAATAAATTTATTTGAAGTGCTCACCCTCGCTAGCTACACATTTCTCCCATCTCTCGGACAATTTGTAGATACCACGCCAAAAAAATTCTTTCTCTTTCGAAGCAAACCACTCATCAAGCCATTTTCGGACGTCTTCGTAAGAACCGAAGTGCTGCTCAGCGAGCGCGTGGCCCATCGACGAACACAAGTGGTAGTCAGAAGAGGCCAAATCTAGTGAATTAGCGGGAGGGGGTAGCACCACCAGTTGAGTGTGTCCAAGTAGTTGCTGACCAGTTTTGACGTGTGCGATGGTGCGTTGTCGTGAAGGAAAATCAGCTTGTCATGTCTTTGTTGATATTCCGGCGTTTTTTCACGCAGAGCACAGTGCAATTTGATCAATTGTTGGTGGTAGCTGTGGGCATCGACAGTTTCACCAGGTTTTAAGAGCTCATAGTAGACGATACCCTGTTATCCCACCAAACGCACAACATTGTCTTCCATCTGAAGCGATTTGGTCTTGCGATAGATGTTGATGGTTGACCGGGATCAACCCACGATTTTCTGCGCTTTGGATTATCGAAATAAATCCACTTTTCATCGCCAGTCACAATCCGATGCAGAAACGACTTTCTTCTGTGTCTGGCGAGCAACATTTCACATGTGTTTTGGAGTCGCTCCATCTGCCTATCGTTCAATTCATGCGGCACTCATTTTCCGATCTTTTGAACCTTTCCCATGGCACGTAGACGCTTGAAAATGGCTTCTTGAGTAACATCCAATTGCTCGGCAAGCGTTTTTTGCGATTGGGTATCGTCCTCGTCCAAAAGAGCCTGCAATTGGTCGTCCTCAACCTTCCTAGGCCGATTTCCGCGCTTCTTGTCACTCAGGTTAAAATCGCCGTCTTCGAATCGACGAAACCAAGCCCTGCACGTTGATTCCGCTAAAACATTGTTACCATAGGCCCCACAAGCATTTGATGCTATTCAGCAGCCGTTTTCTTCAAATGGAAGCAAAAAAGCAGAGTTTCCCGCATATGCTGTT
This sequence comes from Beris morrisii, assembly GCA_951812415.1. Classification (NCBI taxonomy): domain Eukaryota; kingdom Metazoa; phylum Arthropoda; class Insecta; order Diptera; family Stratiomyidae; genus Beris; species Beris morrisii. The sequence goes on along the minus strand of OX638313.1, from coordinate 92,332,400 downwards.
TTTCTGGCAAAAAACTAGACATGATCTGCACAGAACAAACGTATGTTGTTGAATGAAATTTGTGACGATGTGCACTGATTAATGTTAACAACTAACCAACCCTTAAATAAAAAAAAAAATTGCGTCCCTAGGTTGCTTAACACGCTCACTAACGCCATCTATGTGTCAATGATCGTTTTAAGCTTATACACCTGGTATATCTGAAAAACACGTTGATTTCAAATTAATTCGATATTTCAAAAGAGATATGACGAAATTCATGAAAATATATGCACCCCATTTTCACTAACCTTTGTTTGTCCCACTGTTCTTTTACTGTAGCTCAACGTAAATTACATGTTTCAGCTATCCACTCCAAGTAGCTTGCATACAAGAGACCTTAAGACCGATATTCGCGATTATCGGCCGAATGATTGTTGTGAACGAAACCCTAGTAGAAGTTATTTTGACCTTCGTTCTCAACAAAATGGCGCCCAACGTGGGACTAGCTAAACGAGCGCGATAGTCGGAAAAATATCGCATAAAAGTTGTCACATCAAACCGACTTACAATTTGACTGGTAGCAACACAAAGTAACGCTTGACGGGCAACTACAAGTCCAGTGAACAACCTCTTTTATAATATCACTTACTTTTAGTGTGATTCAAGTTTGCCGCTGGAGCTAGATATGATGAAACTTTCATCAACTGTTTTCTGTTGGCATCATCAGAGTTCCATGTGAAAAGGAAACCTTGTCTATCTGTGAGTTTGAATCAGGTCTCTTGTAAGTTAAGTATATTGCCTTCAATTTCAGTCTAACTGATGTCTCGTAGGTGCCATTTAGAAAGCTCGGTTTGTCTTGATTTAGTGGACAAGACACCAGGCAATTGGTCAGACTACCTGCAATACAGCAATAGTGAGGAGAAAGAACACAATCCAAAATTCAAAAGAGTTCCTTATTCCATCCTTTTTGAGTTCCTACAATGTAAAATTAATTAAATTATTTGGTATATATACATAGCGTCTTTCAACAAGGAGGTTCAATTTTTAAATGTAAATAAAACAAGCTATGTGTGAGATATCCACCCAATTATTTTTTTATTTGAAAGAATATTTCATGGCATTAAGCATGGAATGGACATGTGGTTCCAACAGGCGCTACGTGCCACACAGCGCATGTCACGATGGACATTCTGCACGAGTGATTTGAGAGCATCGCTATCCCGCGCGGCGGCGACGTTTTAACGCCTTTAGACTTATTCCTTTGGGGCTATCTTAAATCGCAGGTTGATGCGTATAATCCACAAACAATTGATGAACTTTAAGTCAACGAACGCGATCCAGCAAATTCAGCCAGATTTCTGCGACAAAGTCGTCGAAAATTGGACCTCTCGAATACGTGCCACCAAGCAAAGCCGGGCGGACATTTGAACGACGTTATATTCCATACTTAATGTCATAAAATATTCTTTCAAATAAAAAAAGAATTTGGTGGATATCTCAGACACAGCTTGTTTTATTTACATTTAAAAATTGAACGTCCTTATTGAAAGACCCTATATATACCCCGTCATTCTTCAGCAAAGTTTTTTAAATCGTTTCACTGCTTGCGGTAGTTATTATTTATGTATTTTCCACCAGTTTAGAAACAATTGCCTTTTCCATTATTCCTTCACGACCTAATGGTCCTTTTAATGAAGAAGGATGTAGGGTAAGGAGTATCCAAGGAATTATTCTGTTCCAGTCGAGTGGACTGAAGATTCTTCTTTTGCCAGCTGTTTTTTTTTTCGTTTGGCGATATGCCTGGGTGATCAGGAACCCAATACAGTTAGGCTGGCTTTGTTCCTATTCTTGGACCTATATAGAATCCCTACACTTACTTTATTGCGTTCCTAAAAAACAAAAGTTTATTTTTGTATTTGCATGACTTCACGCTACCTAAGTGGAATTAATTGGACGATTTGATATTACCTTTTTTATTTTCACCTCGGTCCGGAACTTTCTCGGCTCACCTTGACTTGTTGAATGGCAAACATACAAATTTTTCTTGTATCTAGGTTCTATATTAATATTTATGCATGTGATTTATAGCGTCCTCCAATATTTTTTCCATTTATATTCTAAATATTGAAAAGTATAACTTTTTATAGCAATTGGTTCTTTTAGAAGTTCGTCCGCCGCGTGCCACCTACATCATTCCTTAGTCTCCCACGTTCTTTTTGTATCTTATGGAAAAGTTAATTTTTCACTTTATCTGTCGAAGGAATCGAACGCTCACTCTTCCGTCTTCGACTCCATAGCCAGGATTCGAGTAAATGCCGCTCGTCAAGGATTTATTCAAAGTACTATGACAGTGATTGGCATACAAATTAAAACGTATAGAATCACGAGACACAGCAACCAATCATATGATACTCTCGATGAAGTGGAAGAAATATAGCAAAGTTCGTCAGTTTAGTTTTCTTAATGGACGAATAAAACGCATCACGTTCAGCACCAGGGGCGGAGGTTCCATAGGAGCAAGTGGAGCAACTGCGCCGGGCGCCAAATTTTTAGGGCGCCGCACCTACTGTTCTACCTACCTACACAATTGTTCGGTCATGAATTATACAATCATGCAATTATCACTAAATTCACTGATTGAAAATTTTGCAACTCTAAAACACGGCATCCTACTTACATATTATACCTATCCATCCAAATACAATTTAACAACACGTCGTACACCGAAACATTTGTTTCATTCTTTTTACATAAATATTATTATATAAATATACACGTTCATATCACCCCCATCAAACAAGTTTACACAGTTTTGTATGATCAAAATGTTTTTCCTACACTGATCCGACACGTCTGAACGCATTGTTCGATCATACATGTGCGTATCTATTGACTCACTCGTTGGCGCAAACATTTCATCCGCACCATTGTTCGACATACAACATACACGGTACAGTGAACGTTCAACGTTTTTATGCGCGACGGCATGCGTTGTATTCCGCTGAGTGCACATGAATTCATGGTATCTGGCGCAGTTTATAAAAGCGCGCTATACAGGGTGTAACTAGTACTGAGGTTCAAACGAAAATGGGAGATAGAGGAACTTGTCCTGAGTAGAGAATCGTTCTACACATACTCCCGTTTTTGCACCGTTAAGGAGATAGCGCGATTTTAAGGACGAAGGATTTTCATCGTACCTGTGATCACTGTTTGATCTCTAACTTCTGCTGTAGTTAGCGTAACGTAATAATTCTGGGCTCGTTGGAAAGGACATAAATTCTTCTTTCTAATTGCTATCAACTGTGTCAATCAGTGTTATACTTTTTGAGAAAAATTCATTTAAATGACACAAAAATAATAAAAAATTAAAAAAAAATACAAAAAAGTCCTGTTTTCTCCAAGAAGGACCTGATTAACCACCAAATTTTATTACATTTTCGGAAAGCCCATAAAATTTCACTATACGGTTGATAACAGAATTTCTTCATATTTGCAACAACAAGTGAGTTCCCTGCACATGTTGGAAATACTGCTAAACATAGAATTTACCGCAAAACAGATGCAGTAATGAGCAACCATGTTAACAACACACGTATTGCTCTTATGTGTGGAAATTATGTTACAGGTAAGTAAAAATATAACAACTAATTAGATAGCGTCCATTTAAGTAAATTAACTAACATCGATTTAAGTTAATTAAGTAATATCCATTTAAGTAGGGCGTGGAGTTTACCTGCTCCCTTAAGGAATAGGAATGACTTCGTCCTACGTAGATTTTTCTGCCATAAAAGCATCGGGAGGAAGCAGCAGCAAATAGAATGTCATAGACATCATTACGAGCAACATGGCAAGCAATAGGAGGTCTTTTACAACGGAAGAAATGGCAGACATGCACTTCGTGTATGGGTTGTGCGACGGGAATGCTAGGCGAGCCGAAAGAGTTTACCGGGAACGGTATCCGGACAGATCTCGGTACCCCCATTATCGGATCTTCATCAGCATTCATCGGAACCTTCGTGAACGAGGTACACTGCAGCCGTGGCGGGAGACACAACATCCAGGACGGCGACACTCGGTACCTGTGGCCACGGAGGAGCGCATACTGCGCATCGCGGCTAGGGACCCCACGGTAAGCACCCGGCGCATCGGCCATCGATTAGGCATCAACCACATGCATTTATTTCGTCCTCACTATTATTAATCATACTCCTTCGGCGAATGACGGGTGTCAAACCAGATTTACTTGAAGGGAACGTGCTTGATAACTGTTAGCCCCGCTCCTTTACAATTCAACCTATGAAGTGGGACCTCAGAGACCCCAGGCGCATGCACGGTGCCAGTGCTTTAGATCTTTATGCACACTATTTCAATTCCGATGGGCTTTTTAATTTTCTCTAGGTATGTTTTTTTAAATATATAGGGAATTAAACTCTCATGACGTGATCACCACTATACGAATGCAATTAAGAAGTTTTATATAATAATTGAACGGCAATACGGGTACAGTTGATCTAATGTTATCGAGAAAATTTAAATATTTAGAATTTTCACGAGTTGGAACCACTGTTTGACAATCAAAGAAAATGTGATATTTTTCTTGCTAGGTTTTAATGTGGAAAAAAGTGCTAAAATCTAATACGTTTCAAAGGCTACTTTAAAATGTTTTGTTATGTCGATTTAGCCTTCAAACTTAATTGTTTAAAATACATTTAAAATAGGATTAAGGTCTCACAGTTTCTAAAAAATTGTTTAAATTTAAAAATTCTTGCATACGGCTATCATTGAAAACGTATGGATAATATAGCATCGGAGAGCCAAATTAAATGTGTGTATAAAACCATAGTGAAAATAGTTAAAAAAATTCAATATTATTGGCAAAAATCGCCTTCTGCTCCAGGACATTCATTGTGCTCCAGGACATTCATTGTGCTCCAGAAAATCACAATTGAATGCATATTTTACTTCTGTGGTTACTAGGAAAGGATCCTTAACAATTTGTGTTTTCAATATCAGATCCCGAATAAAGAGACGTAATTTGGGGTGGGTGGTCAATTCCAGAATTGAAGGGAACCGTGACTTTTTGATTTTTTCAAGAAAGACTATTTTCAAAGGAGTTTAAAAAATGTAGGTACTCCTAGAACTGTGTGTGCGCGCATGTATACACTACATATCTTAATATCGACACAAATGCATTTAAATGAAGTGAAAAAGATCTTGCCCGCTGGGTAAAACTTAAATAACGTCCCTATTCGAATTGTATTCAGTCGAAGAAGCCTCATTTTCGCCACTTTCAGTACTGATCTTTTCATCATCCTGTATCATATCCACAGTCTTGACCGCGGCTACGTTTCGCTCATTGAGATCTTTTGATATCTTTCATTGATTCTTATAGGATGCACCTTTGAAGACAATCACAGATATTGATGGAACAAATTTTGCATATCTTGCAGAAGCAATGCGATCCGTCGTACGAATAAGCAATACACTTCGGAAAAGCCCGATATGTATCACAAACCATAAATGGTATTATGAATAATTAGAAATAATTAAAGGGCCAAATTAACAGCAGGGGTCACTTTACCAACCTCTCCTCTAGTTATATCATGCAAAATTTTGAAAATCACCTTTGATTTTTCGAAACAAAATATAAGATTTTGGGCACCAAACCAGAGAAAGTGCGCCGGGCGCCAAAACTATCAGCACCGCCACTGTTCAGCACTACCCAATCAATCGGAAATATTTTTTATACTCTAGATGAAATCAAAGAGTACCTAACTATTACAAGTTTAATCCAGCAAAAGTTGGAAACGAAAAAAGGAATATATTATTTTATTTTCAGTTGTGGTCAAAGACTCCAAATCCATTTATTATTATTTTTTTTTGTTATTTTCTTCATTAAAAACATACAAATTACAAAGATTAAGAAGTATAGGTCGAATAGCAATGCTAGATATCGATCCTTTAAAATTATATATAGGGTGCGCCATCTTTTATGTCGGTATGTAAACATTGAATAACTTTGACATTTTTCAACAGATTGACTTGATTGAACAAGTTTTGGAAACGTCCATTCAGAAGAATATTGCCGACAGACCGTCCACGTCGCTTGGAATACGGTCGATCGAATGGTTGACACTGAACCTGATTTTTGAAAGCAAATTTTGATGACCGACGAGGCCCGTTTCACACTCTTTGGCGGCGTTAAGGGCTCATATACCCCTGAAATTTTCAAAAAATAGATTTTTTTTTACAAATTTTTATTTTTTGTACTTTTAAAAATTAAAAAAAAATTAGAATTTAGAAAATTCCGCTCCATTACAAAGTTATAGCAATAAATGTGACCAGACATCGGTTTGGAGCGGCTTCCTGGCTAATTGCCGCGTCTCTCTCAACAGCAGCGTTTAGCATTCATTTTTTCGCAAAAGCTGGATTTCATAGAAAACAAGGTCATTTATAGGACCTTCTGTGAAAAACACGAATATATACAAGAGGAAGAAGGTGTACAGTACGAAACTGGAATGGGAGACTAGCCGTAAGCAAAGACTATCTATAAGAAGACTGGACACTACGCAGTATTTTTGATATAAAAATTTGACCTTGGTTTCTTTATTTAATTAGGTGAGGGAAGTAGAAAGAAATAGGATGATGCATGATTAGAAAAGAGACAAAAACTGATAACGATTCGCATTCACCAATTCAATGACATCCTTACAGAACGCCTATAAAAACAAGCCAATCGTATAATACTCTAGATGAATGCTGAACTCCGATTTATATTGTAGTTGGGGATAAAGTAGAATTACGTGTTCATGTTGTATGTCCTTTATTAAGGACTCCCATTTGATTGCTACCCAAAACTAAAAGACAATATTCTGTGTTTAATGTCATATCTTGAACTGGGTAAGTCATCGAAAAAAATGTCCATTTTGAAGGACTTTCACATGGGAGGTGCAGGAAGGACTCACTCGATTTTTTATATATTTATCCTTTTCCTTGGAACCATTTAAAAATGAACGTGTACAAAATTTCAAATTCGTAGCTTCAAGCGTTCAAAAGTTATCGAAAAATATTGTTGAACACGTGTCTTAATGACATTTTGTATGGCACCTACCAGAAGTAGTAAAAGGATTTCGCTGATTAGTAAACTCAAACTTTGTTTTTACTCAAAACTAATTTGTACAAAATTTCCAATTCATAGCTAAAAGATTACTTGAGTTATAGTAAGTTCCGTAAATTAAGTGAAGACGTTTTGACAGGATATTTGTATGGCAGCTACACGAAGGACTAACAGGATTTTTTTCATAATCATATATTTATCTCCAACTATTGGAAAAATAACACATACAAAATTTCAATGTCGTAGCTTAAACCCTTCTAAAGTTATCTACCAATATTCTGTAGGGTTTCTGGTGTGAAACCCCAACACGAAATCCTCGACTGCTGATTAATCGCTGTCCTTGAGGACATGACAGTTGGAAAGCACTTCACTGGAATACGCCAGTCTTTATAAGATTGTGTTGGACTAGGTCCGAAGGAGCTGTTTCGTCATCGGAGGGCATAGACTCGTCAGAGGGTGTATCATGCCTACTATCCGAAACACCCTTACAGCTGGTGGAATTGCTGAGCATAATTTCTATATAGCGCACTCGAAATCAAATTTACGATCCGAGACTTTTGAACTTTAGCTAATTTCCCGCCATCGTAACCCTATACTTCGGACCTAGTCCAACACAATCTTATAAAGACTGGCGTATTCCAGTGAAGTGTTTTCCAACTGGCATGTCCTCAAGGACAGCGATTAATCAGCAGTCGAGGATTTCGTGTTGGGGTTTCACACCAGAAACCCTACTGACGCCGGGAAACAACCAACATTTAATCAAATTTGCTCCTATGGTAGCTTACCATGAAAAAATTCCATTCTTAAATATTATTTTTTGTTTATTTGTGGCCAAAAACCTCAAATCCGCTTGACGTCCGTCCGTTCGTCCGTCCGTCCACCCGTCCGTCCGTCCGTCTGTCCGTGAACACGATAACTCAAGACGCCTTCACCTATGATCTTGAAATTTTGAATCTGGATATTTGGTTGAATTTGTAAGGCTAAGTTCGTTAACGGGCAAAATCGTCCTACTCCTTCGGGTAGCTGCCATACAAAATGTCCTTAAAACACGTGTTCAAGAATATTGGTCGATAACTTCAGAAGGGTTTAAGCTACGTCTTTGAAATTCTTGTATGTGTTATTTTTCCAATAGTTGGAGCTAAATATATGATTATAAAGAAAATCCTGATAGTCTTTCGTGTAGCTGCCATACAAATATCCTGTCAAAATGTATTCACTTAATTTACGAAACTCACTATAACTCAAATATCTAATCTTTTAGCTACGAATTCGGAATTTTGTACAAACTAGTTTTGAGTGAAAAGAAAGTTCGAGTTTACTAGTCAGCGAAATCCTTTTACTCCTTCTGGTAGCTGCCATACAAAATGTCCTTAAAACACGTGTTTAAGAATATTGGCCGATAACTTCAGAAGGGTTTAAGCTAGGTACGTCTTTAAAATTTTGTATATGTTATTTTTCCAATAGTGGGAGCTAAATGTATAATTATGAAGAAAATCCTATTAGTCCTTCGTGTAGCTGCCATACAAATATCCTGTCAAAACGTCTTCAATTAATTTACGGAACTTACTATAACTCAAGTAATCTTTTAGCTATGAATTGGAAATTTTGTACAAATTAGTTTTGAGTAAAAACAAAGTTCGAGTTTACTAATCAGCGAAATCCTTTTACTCCTTGTGGTAGCTGCCATACAAAATGTTCTTAAGACACGTGTTCAACAATATATTTCGATAACTTTTGAACGCGTCAAGCTACGAATTTGAAATTTTGTACACGTTCATTTTTAAATGGTTCCAAGGAAAAGGATAAATATGTAAGAAATCGAGTGAGTCCTTCCTGCACCTCCCATGTGAAAGTCCTTCAAAAAGGACATTTTTTTCAAATGACTTACCCAGTTCAAGATATGAAATTAAACACAGAATATTGTCTTTTAGTTTTGAGTAGCAATCTAATTGCAGTCCTTAATAAAGGACATACAACATGCACACACGTAATTCTACTTTATCCCCAACTACAATATAAATCGGAGTTCAGTATTCATCTAGTTGATTATAAATATTTGTTTTTATTTATCTATCTCAAAACTTAAGTAGCAACCCAGTATTTGCAGTCCGTCCGTCCGTTCGTTTGCACGATAACTCAAGAACGGACCTAGAATTTGAAATTTAGTCACCATCTGTAAAATGGATACCGAAAATATCGTAGGTTTTTTAGGTTTTAAAGCGCTTTATTTGTGCCAAAATAGATAACAAAATTCTTACAACTAATTCAATAAAGCTAAAATTATAAAATATAGAACTTAAACTAAACCAAATGGCACTGATGTGCTCTCAAGGTTTGATACATATTATTTTTGTGTTTTTTTTTCGAACGTAATGATTTGTATAAAACATATTTTTGTATATATATTTTTTTTTGTCCGGAGAAAGGCAAACAAAAACCCGTTTTCGAAATAATGGTGAATATGACTTACAACTAAAAACTTAAAACTAACTTATAACTAGATGTACAACTTACTACTAGGACTGGGATCCAATGATAGATGATGCTAAAACTAATCCTATATCTACTCTTAAATCAATACAATCTCAATACTAATCTTAACACTAGTCTTAAAATATATATATATATTTTTTATTGTTAATTTTTACTTATTACTAGAAATGAGTTTTATCTTTAAATTTATTTTATTTTTTTATTTTTAGTTTTATCTTAAAATCTATGATAGTTTTTTTTTTTTTTCACTCAATACTAAATCTTAGTACTAACTTATGATCTAAAATTTTTTTTTATTTTTTTGTTTTTTTTTTTATTTATTGCTAAATCTTAGTACTAACTTATGATCTAATTCAGTAATCCTATCTAATCCTATCTTAAATCTAGTCTCTAACCCTACCTTACGAGTAATGTTTTTTACTAACCTACGTTTATTGTCTAGTCTTACTATGCTATCCTAATCCTATTCTTAAAAATTAAACCTAATACTAAACTACTGCTACTGATCGTCATGTAGCCACCAATATCGCGCGGTCTCTTTTGCGATTACGTCTTCTTCGAGGAAATTCGCTGTCGAATATCTCCTTATCGGCAAATCGTCTGTCGTATCAATAATGTTACTATATTTTATTGTTTTATCGCTGGCATGTCTATAGGCGTGATAAATTTTGGGGATACTTTGGGAATCTAGGATCTAATTTTGGCTATCAAGATATAGGAAGGCTTCTGGAGGGATGAATCCAGTAGCCATGGTTTTTTCGAGGTATTGAGGATTAGGATAGAATGGGTGGGATATCCAGGGATTTTCGTCCTGGTCTATAGACCTGAGAATATGATTTCTTATGATTTTGACCATCATGGAGTCGACTCTGCGAATCTCAGCCGTCTCATATATCTCTTCATTGGAGATGTAGTGCACCCAATCCGTCTCGGCTTTTCTATAGAGCCCGGTGCAAGCACGGAGGCATTTGCGCTCGAATACTCTCATTCTTTCCATATAAGACGGGCTGACCGTATGTCAGGATCGGCCTTACCAGAGCCTGGTAACAGAGGATTTTTACCCTGGGGCGAAGATGTTTAGAGTAGAAAAGTGATCTGGCCGCCATGAAGGCTTTTCTCGCGCTCTCTATTTGTGTATTCACATGGTCATTGCATTTTAAAGTTTGGTCTAGCTTCACCCCAAGGTACTTCACGCAAGTTTTATGTGGGATTCGTTCCGTGAAACCCTCACCCGCGACAATATGGAAATTTTTCCAGTTTTTTTTTACGTTAAAGTTTGCGTTGCTGAGGGTAGCCCGGAACAGTATGGATTCGCATTTTTGCGTATTTATCCTCATCTTCCAGGACTCTGTATAGTATTTTACTTTGTTAATGGCCTCTTGCAGCTCTTTCTGCACTATCGTCACCTTCTTATGAGACGCATAAAGGATCAAGTCGTCCGCAAATGCGATTTCAACCTGGACTCATTAAACCCAAATAGCTCCAACAGGGGGTTTAGAAAGATGTTAAATAGAGTTGGTGCCGTAACTGTACCTTGTTGTATTCCTTGTTTAACGTCGAAAATCCGCTTTGTCTGTATTTGTCCGTTTGTCATTGTAAATTGTTTGTCAAAAACCATTCGGCTTATAGTCCTTGTCAGGTGTCTTGGGCAGTCAGTCTGTAGTAGTTTGTAAATAAGTCTGTCTAGCCAAACCGTATCGAATGCCTTCTTCATATCAATAAGACATGCCCCCACGCATTCTTTGTTGTTAAGACCCCAACATATGTCCGACGTAACTTTCGTTATAGCGTGGATAGTTGAATGTCTTTGTCGGAATCCGAATTGGCAATTCGAGATTCCTTTGCGTTGTCTTAAATGTATATTGAGAGCATCATTAAGAATGGTCTCAAATACTTTACTGATGTTTAGGAGAAGGCTAATGGGTCGATAACTTACTGGATCGTGAGGATATTTTCCCTTCTTTAAAATTATAAAAGTCTTTGCTATTTTCCAACTGATGGGATAATAGCAGTTGTTCAGCGCGTTGTTGAAGAGTGTGCAGTATTGCGCTAGTATGACGTCCGGAAGCTTCTTCAGGACCAAGTTCGGTATTCCGTCAATACCGGATGACTTTTTGTTATTTAGAGTCCTGAAGATAACTTCCAGAGTTTCGAATGAAACAAAATATCTCATCATTTGGTTATCTGGCAGTTGGTTGGCTTTATTGATGTTGTCGAAATGAATCGCGGGTTCTTCAGTGGCCGATTCGAAGGTGGAGACCCTGGAGTTCACCCTCTCGGTGAGTCTGTCTCTCCCTAGACTATTGTTTTGGCAATGGATACCTTCGAAGTGGGCATTGATTACTACCAGTTTATCCGATTCATCCGTTATTAAGTATTTTCCGTCCCCATCCCTAGCAATACCCGAGCTATTTATTCCCGATTCCTGTAGTAGTGTGCCAAATATTTTTAGAGCCGGTATTGCTGTTGATCTTTTTTTTCGTAGCAGTCTGTTCAGTTGTCCATACATGCCCTCTGTATCATGTGACGTTATGTTCTGTATGCTTTCTGTCCATTGTCTATTCACTTCGTTTCTGAAGTTTTGTTTCTGTAGCGTCCTAACATTTTTTAGAATTGATCTTAATCTGTTTACCGTCGGGTTATTATAGTTTTGAAGTTGTCTATAAATGCTATTAATTTTCGTCGGTAGGAAACTTTTCATTCGCTGGAGCTTTCGGGTTACCTCCGTTTGGAACCGTTCTATATTATTCTTTGATTTAATTTTTTGAATTGAGTTCTCCATGGTGCCAAACACCAGATACTCTATTTGTTTTAGATATGAATCAATTTCTGTGTTAGTCAGATTTCTGTTGTTTGGCACCATAGGGTCCTCCGGATCCGGGTGTTCGTGTTCGTATTGACGAATTAGGCGTTTTCCGAATCGGTTCCAATTTGTCCTACGGAAGTTGAATCTCAGATTCTCTGCATGCGTCTCAAGAAGAAAGCGAATATCGTCGCCCCGTGATATGTTCATCGCAATGGCTTGGTGGTCGCTATCATAAGGTAGAGTGGTTAGTTTACCGTTGGACAGTGTTGAGTTGTCAATAGACAACTCGACCATTTCCTGCTGCGCAGTTGTGGGTGCGCTCAAGGCTCAGCATACGATGAATTTTGGTCGCACCCACAACTGCCACCAACTTGGCCGCGAGAAATTTGGTTACCGTTATTCGGTAAATGCCGGAAGCGGCATAGCGGTGGAGGAGGAAAAAGGTTGAAGAGGAGTCGAGTGATCGCCCGAGTACACGCGGAGGGCAGAAAAATTTATGTCGCCTCTCGTCTATTTTTTTTTCGAAGTTTTTTTTGACACTTTTCGCGAAATGGCGATCGATAAGAACCGGAATAAATTTTCACGTAAAATCGCTTAATTCTCATCAGTTTTGCCCGCATAATTTGTCATAATTGCATTTATTAAAGTGAATAAGCGGTCGGGTGTGTCGCATGAAGTGAAAAGATCCCGAGAAATAAGTCGCCTGGACCGTGAAAATTCCAATTTCTTCGTGTCGTGTGAAAATATTAAAAAAATAAATAAATCGTGAAAACATGAAAAGTGTTCGCGCTGATTGGTGAAACTACGCGGAAACCGATAGAAACAAAAAGAAAGAAATAAAAAAATTTGAAATTCTATCCCCGTCGTGAGTGAAACGAGTTATGTCGAGTTAAGGACTCCCATTTGATTGCTACCCAAAACTAAAAGACAATATTCTGTGTTTAATGTCATATCTTGAACTGGGTAAGTCATCGAAAAAAATGTCCATTTTGAAGGACTTTCACATGGGAGGTGCAGGAAGGACTCACTCGATTTTTATATATTTATCCTTTTCCTTGGAACCATTTAAAAATGAACGTGTACAAAATTTCAAATTCGTAGCTTCAAGCGTTCAAAAGTTATCGAAAAATATTGTTGAACACGTGTCTTAATGACATTTTGTATGGCACCTACCAGAAGTAGTAAAAGGATTTCGCTGATTAGTAAACTCAAACTTTGTTTTTACTCAAAACTAATTTGTACAAAATTTCCAATTCATAGCTAAAAGATTACTTGAGTTATAGTAAGTTCCGTAAATTAAGTGAAGACGTTTTGACAGGATATTTGTATGGCAGCTACACGAAGGACTAACAGGATTTTTTTCATAATCATATATTTATCTCCAACTATTGGAAAAATAACACATACAAAATTTCAATGTCGTAGCTTAAACCCTTCTAAAGTTATCTACCAATATTCTGTAGGGTTTCTGGTGTGAAACCCCAACACGAAATCCTCGACTGCTGATTAATCGCTGTCCTTGAGGACATGACAGTTGGAAAGCACTTCACTGGAATACGCCAGTCTTTATAAGATTGTGTTGGACTAGGTCCGAAGGAGCTGTTTCGTCATCGGAGGGCATAGACTCGTCAGAGGGTGTATCATGCCTACTATCCGAAACACCCTTACAGCTGGTGGAATTGCTGAGCATAATTTCTATATAGCGCACTCGAAATCAAATTTACGATCCGAGACTTTTGAACTTTAGCTAATTTCCCGCCATCGTAACCCTATACTTCGGACCTAGTCCAACACAATCTTATAAAGACTGGCGTATTCCAGTGAAGTGTTTTCCAACTGGCATGTCCTCAAGGACAGCGATTAATCAGCAGTCGAGGATTTCGTGTTGGGGTTTCACACCAGAAACCCTACTGACGCCGGGAAACAACCAACATTTAATCAAATTTGCTCCTATGGTAGCTTACCATGAAAAAATTCCATTCTTAAATATTATTTTTTGTTTATTTGTGGCCAAAAACCTCAAATCCGCTTGACGTCCGTCCGTTCGTCCGTCCGTCCGTCTGTCCGTGAACACGATAACTCAAGACGCCTTCACCTATGATCTTGAAATTTTGAATCTGGATATTTGGTTGAATTTGTAAGGCTAAGTTCGTTAACGGGCAAAATCGTCCTACTCCTTCGGGTAGCTGCCATACAAAATGTCCTTAAAACACGTGTTCAAGAATATTGGTCGATAACTTCAGAAGGGTTTAAGCTACGTCTTTGAAATTCTTGTATGTGTTATTTTTCCAATAGTTGGAGCTAAATATATGATTATAAAGAAAATCCTGATAGTCTTTCGTGTAGCTGCCATACAAATATCCTGTCAAAATGTATTCACTTAATTTACGAAACTCACTATAACTCAAATATCTAATCTTTTAGCTACGAATTCGGAATTTTGTACAAACTAGTTTTGAGTGAAAAGAAAGTTCGAGTTTACTAGTCAGCGAAATCCTTTTACTCCTTCTGGTAGCTGCCATACAAAATGTCCTTAAAACACGTGTTTAAGAATATTGGCCGATAACTTCAGAAGGGTTTAAGCTAGGTACGTCTTTAAAATTTTGTATATGTTATTTTTCCAATAGTGGGAGCTAAATGTATAATTATGAAGAAAATCCTATTAGTCCTTCGTGTAGCTGCCATACAAATATCCTGTCAAAACGTCTTCAATTAATTTACGGAACTTACTATAACTCAAGTAATCTTTTAGCTATGAATTGGAAATTTTGTACAAATTAGTTTTGAGTAAAAACAAAGTTCGAGTTTACTAATCAGCGAAATCCTTTTACTCCTTGTGGTAGCTGCCATACAAAATGTTCTTAAGACACGTGTTCAACAATATATTTCGATAACTTTTGAACGCGTCAAGCTACGAATTTGAAATTTTGTACACGTTCATTTTTAAATGGTTCCAAGGAAAAGGATAAATATGTAAGAAATCGAGTGAGTCCTTCCTGCACCTCCCATGTGAAAGTCCTTCAAAAAGGACATTTTTTTCAAATGACTTACCCAGTTCAAGATATGAAATTAAGCACAGAATATTGTCTTTTAGTTTTGAGTAGCAATCTAATTGCAGTCCTTAATAAAGGACATACAACATGCACACACGTAATTCTACTTTATCCCCAACTACAATATAAATCGGAGTTCAGTATTCATCTAGTTGATTATAAATATTTGTTTTTATTTATCTATCTCAAAACTTAAGTAGCAACCCAGTATTTGCAGTCCGTCCGTCCGTTCGTTTGCACGATAACTCAAGAACGGACCTAGAATTTGAAATTTAGTCACCATCTGTAAAATGGATACCGAAAATATCGTAGGTTTTTTAGGTTTTAAAGCGCTTTATTTGTGCCAAAATAGATAACAAAATTCTTACAACTAATTCAATAAAGCTAAAATTATAAAATATAGAACTTAAACTAAACCAAATGGCACTGATGTGCTCTCAAGGTTTGATACATATTATTTTTGTGTTTTTTTTTCGAACGTAATGATTTGTATAAAACATATTTTTGTATATATATTTTTTTTTGTCCGGAGAAAGGCAAACAAAAACCCGTTTTCGAAATAATGGTGAATATGACTTACAACTAAAAACTTAAAACTAACTTATAACTAGATGTACAACTTACTACTAGGACTGGGATCCAATGATAGATGATGCTAAAACTAATCCTATATCTACTCTTAAATCAATACAATCTCAATACTAATCTTAACACTAGTCTTAAAATATATATATATATTTTTTATTGTTAATTTTTACTTATTACTAGAAATGAGTTTTATCTTTAAATTTATTTTATTTTTTTATTTTTAGTTTTATCTTAAAATCTATGATAGTTTTTTTTTTTTTTCACTCAATACTAAATCTTAGTACTAACTTATGATCTAAAATTTTTTTTTATTTTTTTGTTTTTTTTTTTATTTATTGCTAAATCTTAGTACTAACTTATGATCTAATTCAGTAATCCTATCTAATCCTATCTTAAATCTAGTCTCTAACCCTACCTTACGAGTAATGTTTTTTACTAACCTACGTTTATTGTCTAGTCTTACTATGCTATCCTAATCCTATTCTTAAAAATTAAACCTAATACTAAACTACTGCTACTGATCGTCATGTAGCCACCAATATCGCGCGGTCTCTTTTGCGATTACGTCTTCTTCGAGGAAATTCGCTGTCGAATATCTCCTTATCGGCAAATCGTCTGTCGTATCAATAATGTTACTATATTTTATTGTTTTATCGCTGGCATGTCTATAGGCGTGATAAATTTTGGGGATACTTTGGGAATCTAGAATCTAATTTTGGCTATCAAGATATAGGAAGGCTTCTGGAGGGATGAATCCAGTAGCCATGGTTTTTTCGAGGTATTGAGGATTAGGATAGAATGGGTGGGATATCCAGGGATTTTCGTCCTGGTCTATAGACCTGAGAATATGATTTCTTATGATTTTGACCATCATGGAGTCGACTCTGCGAATCTCAGCCGTCTCATATATCTCTTCATTGGAGATGTAGTGCACCCAATCCGTCTCGGCTTTTCTATAGAGCCCGGTGCAAGCACGGAGGCATTTGCGCTCGAATACTCTCATTCTTTCCATATAAGACGGGCTGACCGTATGTCAGGATCGGCCTTACCAGAGCCTGGTAACAGAGGATTTTTACCCTGGGGCGAAGATGTTTAGAGTAGAAAAGTGATCTGGCCGCCATGAAGGCTTTTCTCGCGCTCTCTATTTGTGTATTCACATGGTCATTGAATTTTAAAGTTTGGTCTAGCTTCACCCCAAGGTACTTCACGCAAGTTTTATGTGGGATTCGTTCCGTGAAACCCTCACCCGCGACAATATGGAAATTTTTCCAGTTTTTTTTTACGTTAAAGTTTGCGTTGCTGAGGGTAGCCCGGAACAGTATGGATTCGCATTTTTGCGTATTTATCCTCATCTTCCAGGACTCTGTATAGTATTTTACTTTGTTAATGGCCTCTTGCAGCTCTTTCTGCACTATCGTCACCTTCTTATGAGACGCATAAAGGATCAAGTCGTCCGCAAATGCGATTTCAACCTGGACTCATTAAACCCAAATAGCTCCAACAGGGGGTTTAGAAAGATGTTAAATAGAGTTGGTGCCGTAACTGTACCTTGTTGTATTCCTTGTTTAACGTCGAAAATCCGCTTTGTCTGTATTTGTCCGTTTGTCATTGTAAATTGTTTGTCAAAAACCATTCGGCTTATAGTCCTTGTCAGGTGTCTTGGGCAGTCAGTCTGTAGTAGTTTGTAAATAAGTCTGTCTAGCCAAACCGTATCGAATGCCTTCTTCATATCAATAAGACATGCCCCCACGCATTCTTTGTTGTTAAGACCCCAACATATGTCCGACGTAACTTTCGTTATAGCGTGGATAGTTGAATGTCTTTGTCGGAATCCGAATTGGCAATTCGAGATTCCTTTGCGTTGTCTTAAATGTATATTGAGAGCATCATTAAGAATGGTCTCAAATACTTTACTGATGTTTGGGAGAAGGCTAATGGGTCGATAACTTACTGGATCGTGAGGATATTTTCCCTTCTTTAAAATTATAAAAGTCTTTGCTATTTTCCAACTGATGGGATAATAGCAGTTGTTCAGCGCGTTGTTGAAGAGTGTGCAGTATTGCGCTAGTATGACGTCCGGAAGCTTCTTCAGGACCAAGTTCGGTATTCCGTCAATACCGGATGACTTTTTGTTATTTAGAGTCCTGAAGATAACTTCCAGAGTTTCGAATGAAACAAAATATCTCATCATTTGGTTATCTGGCAGTTGGTTGGCTTTATTGATGTTGTCGAAATGAATCGCGGGTTCTTCAGTGGCCGATTCGAAGGTGGAGACCCTGGAGTTCACCCTCTCGGTGAGTCTGTCTCTCCCTAGACTATTGTTTTGGCAATGGATACCTTCGAAGTGGGCATTGATTACTTCCAGTTTATCCGATTCATCCGTTATTAAGTATTTTCCGTCCCCATCCCTAGCAATACCCGAGCTATTTATTCCCGATTCCTGTAGTAGTGTGCCAAATATTTTTAGAGCCGGTATTGCTGTTGATCTTTTTTTTCGTAGCAGTCTGTTCAGTTGTCCATACATGCCCTCTGTATCATGTGACGTTATGTTCTGTATGCTTTCTGTCCATTGTCTATTCACTTCGTTTCTGAAGTTTTGTTTCTGTAGCGTCCTAACATTTTTTAGAATTGATCTTAATCTGTTTACCGTCGGGTTATTATAGTTTTGAAGTTGTCTATAAATGCTATTAATTTTCGTCGGTAGGAAACTTTTCATTCGCTGGAGCTTTCGGGTTACCTCCGTTTGGAACCGTTCTATATTATTCTTTGATTTAATTTTTTGAATTGAGTTCTCCATGGTGCCAAACACCAGATACTCTATTTGTTTTAGATATGAATCAATTTCTGTGTTAGTCAGATTTCTGTTGTTTGGCACCATAGGGTCCTCCGGATCCGGGTGTTCGTGTTCGTATTGACGAATTAGGCGTTTTCCGAATCGGTTCCAATTTGTCCTACGGAAGTTGAATCTCAGATTCTCTGCATGCGTCTCAAGAAGAAAGCGAATATCGTCGCCCCGTGATATGTTCATCGCAATGGCTTGGTGGTCGCTATCATAAGGTAGAGTGGTTAGTTTACCGTTGGACAGTGTTGAGTTGTCAATAGACAACTCGACCATTTCCTGCTGCGCAGTTGTGGGTGCGCTCAAGGCTCAGCATACGATGAATTTTGGTCGCACCCACAACTGCCACCAACTTGGCCGCGAGAAATTTGGTTACCGTTATTCGGTAAATGCCGGAAGCGGCATAGCGGTGGAGGAGGAAAAAGATTGAAGAGGAGTCGAGTGATCGCCCGAGTACACGCGGAGGGCAGAAAAATTTATGTCGCCTCTCGTCTATTTTTTTTTCGAAGTTTTTTTTGACACTTTTCGCGAAATGGCGATCGATAAGAACCGGAATAAATTTTCACGTAAAATCGCTTAATTCTCATCAGTTTTGCCCGCATAATTTGTCATAATTGCATTTATTAAAGTGAATAAGCGGTCGGGTGTGTCGCATGAAGTGAAAAGATCCCGAGAAATAAGTCGCCTGGACCGTGAAAATTCCAATTTCTTCGTGTCGTGTGAAAATATTAAAAAAATAAATAAATCGTGAAAACATGAAAAGTGTTCGCGCTGATTGGTGAAACTACGCGGAAACCGATAGAAACAAAAAGAAAGAAATAAAAAAATTTGAAATTCTATCCCCGTCGTGAGTGAAACGAGTTATGTCAAATAATTGTTTTGGCCCCCCCCCCCCTCGGCGATCCCGCTTTCGTTAATTTTATTTCACCACAATCAAATCAAAACATCTCTCAATGCCGGTCAGTGGTTGGCAGTAGCGAAACGTTCGTTGTCAAGTCACAGCAGCTATACCGGCAACAATTGCAATCAGAGCTGCCACCATACTACAATTGTAGTATATCTACTACAATTTTGAACTCAAAATTGTCTACTCCGCACTAAAAGAATTCTACTACATTTCTTGAAGCACTCTAATCAACAACACTGACAATATTGTCACGTTTTCACATCACACTTTGGGTTAGGGATGTTCGATTTCGATTCGATTAATCGATTAATTTTTTTTTAAAAAATTTACTTTATCAATTGGTATGAGTGATGTTGATTAATCAACATAATCGATTAGTTAACGTTAATTAATCGAACAAATTTCAACAGTAAAACGATTCAATGTTCGACCGTTTTGGCAACATTTTACTACGAATTTTCTGCAACAGAAAAAAGTTATGCATTCATGAAGAGATAGGTAGATACAGCAACACACGTTTGGTACTAACAACCCAGCAATCAAAATTTTGTTGAGAAAACTGCTTCTTATGTCAAATTATTGGAATTATTTCACTCCTGCTGTTGTTTCGGTCTCAAATTCGGAACTGAATCGCCATAGAGATATACGTATGTACTGGAGATGACGAGCAGCGATTGTTTTGAAGCCAGACGATTCCTCGCAAAGGACTGGCGATAAACACTATGCTACTATTAGCATCTTACTCACATTTATGTTATACTCCGGTCTTGAACGCAAAAAACGCCGAACATGTGAATGCTAGGCTACTATTCGCATTTCGCTGCTACCTGGCGTCAAACGCTCCATACAAATAAGTTGAATTTTGGTTCAAAATGCTTCAAAGTGCTTCATGAAAAAAGGGCGATTTGTCGTCTCCGTTATTTATATCTCTGTGTGAATCGCCAACTCTAGCTAGAAGTAAGTGCATGTACTTACTTTTATGATTATCTCCTTACCTACTTATTAGATACCTATTTCTATTTGCTTTATAAAAAAGTTCTATTAAATTCTAAATTGTGTCAATTACAGATACTAAAATTTTCAAGAAAAACATTTTAGTGAGAACTATACATTGAAAGGACATTATTGTTGAAGACCATAAATTACAAAAATTCGATGATGAATTTAGACTGTTATTAATATAATAATTATGTATTTGCAAACAACAATTATAATGTAGAAGAAGATATAGAAGTGTTTTAGCAAGATCTGTTCTATGTCCAGATAGGCTACTGTAACCTTATGTAATTTTGTATTTAGTATCTTTACCTTTCCACATTCATCTGCAAAATGGTTGTATATGTATAACCTTATAAAAAGATGGATATTGGAGCTATTATTTCAGCTTTTTATGATCTACTCCATTATCTTTCAATCTACTCCACTTTTTTTTCATTTTCTACTCCGCTAAGAACGATCTTGGTGGCAGCCCTGATTGCAATTGCGTGTGACGACGACGACACAGAATAATAGTCGTGTATTCGAACAACACTAAGCCTTCGCCACCAACCGAGTGCCCCTTTTTATTGCCCGTGGTATGCCGATTGCCCAGTTGACGCGCTCCTATTTGTATGACAGCTACGTGCGTAGCCAGCAGGACATTTTACAGATTTTAAACGATTTCGCGGCGTCCACCGATTGTCAGATTTTGATACGTTTCGTATGCGCCATGTCGACTATTTTTTTTAACCGCGATCGCAGTCATCCTGTGTATTTTACTTCGGATCCTGAGTTAAATTTAAAATAAAAATGATATAAAATATCAAAACAAAAAAAAAAGGAATTTAGAATAAATAATTAAATTGAAAAAAAAAAATTATATACAAATTATAAAATTACATAATAAAGTAAAAATGAGTTAAATAATTATAAATTAATAAAAATAAAAATAACATGACAGGCGACAGGACAGACGGACTGAAAAACGTATATTAAATGAAATAATAACTTAATAAAAAATCTGCCAACAGTCTGGGCGCAACTTTATTATTTTATGTGTAGAAGTCCGAAACGTGTTTAATGATGAGATACGGTGTTGGGTATTATGCGACTGACAACCTAAAAAATAACGTTCTAAATAGCTTCCTGGTTATTTTTTGGTTGTCAGTCGCATAATACCCAACACCGTATCTCATCATTAAACACGTTTCGGACTTCTACACATAAAATAATAAAGTTGCGCCCAGACTGTTGGCAGATTTTTTTTATTTATTTACGTATTTTTTTTATCAATAGAATAATTCATAGTAGTAAAAGCGAATTCGATCACATTAAGCCTAAGAGATTTTCGGAATCAGTGAAATCTTGAACAATACCCCCAGGGGGTTTAATAGAGAAAAATACTTAAATCGGGGTTTTCCCCGACTACGTTTAAAGCTTATAGAAGTAAACGTGAATTCCAAGTCTCAATATACCTTAGGAATATATCAGAATTCCTGAATATGTAAACAACCACTTTACACCCCTTTAGGGGTTGAATATCGAAAAATTTTGAAAACCGTTAGTAGGCGCTTATATTAATAGCCCGCAGAAGTAAAATTGATTTGATAGCTCGACATGTCTAAAAGTTTTAACGAAATTTACGAAAATGTGGATTCACGAACATTTTTTTTAATCAACCTCTGAACGCCAATAAAAATATGAACTTTTTTTTTGCTTTAATTACTCTAATAGTACATCTACATATACGTACTAAGTGTCACCTTTCTAGCATAAGCCGTTTCTGAGATATAAAAAACCACCCCTCTCCCCCGTACCTTGATACCCCTATCAAGAATTGTATTTTTCTAGGATGTCTCCATAGTGGCTCTATATAATCCTAAATTTTTAGCTTTCTATTCATTATGGTTTTCGAGAAATAAAAATCAGAATGTTTTCCTTTCTACCCCCTTTCACCATCACCCCCAACATCAACATTACCAAATTTTTTTTCCCTACTAGAAGTTTATCGACCCCAACTCCTGTAAAATTTTCAAGATCATATCTGATACGGTTTCTGAGACATAAAAATTACATTTTTTGAGAAATTGCTATCCCCCCACTTTCGTGCTCCACCTCCCCCCTCAAAAAATTTAGTTTTGGTAGACTCCTCTTGTGATCCCATATACAGAAACTAAATTTTATCTTCCTGGTGTAATTGATTCGAAAGATATTGTAATCCAAAGTTTTTCACCCCCCACCCCCACACCCCACCTCCCCTCTTACAAATGTTAGCCCTTGTCTAATCTTGAAGTATCCCCAAGGACAACAACAAAGTTTCAATCTTCTGACATCAATGGTTCAGGAGATATCGAATTTAGAATGTTTCAATCCCGGCTTTCATGCGTCAAAGACTCATTGTTTTCCCCCCCACTTCCACACCCCTTAACCAATATCGACAATTTTTTTGCAATTGAGTCCATTATCATAGTACTACATAAGTTCCAAGTTTCAGCCTCCTAGCATAAGTGGTTCCTGAGATCTAGAAACCAAAATTTTTCGTCTAAAACGCTCCCCTCTCCTCTCCCCTTGTACCCCCACCCCACAAAAATATACCAGTCGTAGGGGTTCACCCAATCTACCCACCGTAAAAATTTCAATTTAATATCTCAACGGGTTTGGGAGCTACGCGCTTTCAAACGATTTTGCGTACGGCGTACGGCGTACGGCGTACGGCGGACGGCGTACGGCGTACGGCGTCTACGGCGGACAGACGGACATTTTTTTTTTTTTTTGCTTTTTTGGGGTTTACTAGTCCTAAAACGTGTAATTACAAAATTTCAGGGTAGCAAACTTTTTTGAAATTTCAGGTCGATCACAATACTTTATTATTAAAAAATAATAAAGTAAAATCAAGAAGGAGAAAAAAATAATAATGGGGTGAGTTCCTTTTTTTTCTAATTTCAATATATTTTTTTTCTCTTACCTTTTCTTTACAATATTTTTTTGGTGTATTTTCTTTTGGTTTTCCAGATTTTTTTTTATGATATTTTAGGGGCCTTATATGGTTGTGTTTTTTTTTTATTTGTTTCTTGCGATAATGTTTAGAGGCTAGAAGAGCCCGTTTAAAATGAACCCGAGCGTTTAAGCTCTTCACCCTGAACCTCAATAAGGGGCCAAATAAATGTAATTTTTTTTTGGACAAACTTGGCTGAGGTAGGGTGGGCAGACAGGGCGCTATACTACCTAAGCGCCCTGACAAATCGCGAAGTCGCGCTATTCCACCGCTTCTTGGTCTTTCACGACCTATTGGGGAAATAGTCCCAATTTTAAATCACCCTGGAGTAAGCCGACACGAAATTTTTTGTTGTACAGGCCAAGGGTTTATGGTCTGAAATCTGGGCAAGAACCACCCCACAACTGCCGTAGCTAGTCCCGGCCGCCAGCAAGCGTGTCGCTTCCGCTCGGATTTCAGCCACCAATTCGGACGTAGGAGGAATTGGCCCACTCTTTCCTAAACCTTCCTTTCCTTCGAATATTTTGACTTTTTCAAGTCTTACACTTTCAAGTCTTACCACCACTTACTCTTAGTGGTCCCCCGTAACACTCGCCAAGCTTCACGCGCACACGAGTATACCGTTCAGCCCCATTCGTGGAGAACAGTGGAATTTAGGCAGTCCTTTATCCCCCGAACATCAGTAATGTGGAACGCATTGCCGGCCGATCTGTTTCCTGATAAGTATAACCTTCAACAGTTCAAAAACAACGTCCACCGACACTTCAGATGCTTCCCTCCCGTTCCACCGACCTAAATCCCCTGCCACACCATTTTATCCCCAACCTATGTCGTTTTAGCTGTGCGTTCGCATTAGAGGGTGACCCCCTAAGTTATAACGACGGCCGTAAAAAAAAAAAAAAAATATTCACTCCAAGGCCTCCGTTCACAACAACAGGCCCAACCTAAGTCTCGCGTCTGCTAAGAACACGTCGAGGTAGGAGTTCGCCCTAGGCAACGTTAGAGACTCCGATCCATATAGCCTTAATTTAAACTCCAATTCGTTGTCTATAATCCAGGAGTTGAGGAAAGTTCCCCTGGGATTATTGTCCGAAAATATCGTATTACCGGTATCGATGCCGCTACTCTCAATATCGCAATCAAAGTATCGATTCGTACTAATATCGGCAATATCGCAACGTCACTATAGGTATGACCAAGATTTCCTTCTGTTTAACACCTTTGATTTAATTTACCGACATGGTGGCACCAGACGTATTACGAAATCCGTTGTATTTGAAATCGTTGAGCACATTCTTTGTAATTGTGAGGCAAATGCCAGATTTAAAAGATTCTTCATCGACTACTCATAAAGACCTGTCGAGACTCCCCTGTGAAAAATTTACTCCTGTATAAAGGGCTTAGGCGATGGGTTAAGAACCATTCATTAAAGGCTATTCAGGTTGTAGTCTTATAAAAATGTGCTAAGGTGTCTCAAGTATCCTGTATATTAAGTCGTTGCAGCTATGTCTTTAAACGTGAAATGTGCACCATTCAATTCGAAAATTTATTCCAGCTTTCTATTGTCCCAGTACTTAATTTGAAAGTGCTGACTGGCTTAATCCTGTGAAATTCCGCTTGCTGTTTTCGTCACTCAATGACGT
This sequence comes from Beris morrisii, assembly GCA_951812415.1. NCBI lineage: Eukaryota > Metazoa > Arthropoda > Insecta > Diptera > Stratiomyidae > Beris > Beris morrisii. The sequence goes on along the minus strand of OX638313.1, from coordinate 92,306,999 downwards.
CAATAACAAAGGAACTAAGTCCCAAAGATTATCCCACTTCAATTTCTATCATTTCTGGCGCAAATGTATATTTACCATGTTGTTTACAAAATAATCCACTTCGCTCGAATTTTCACAACGACCAAAGCTAATGGCCGCATTGTTATGAAAATGAAAATTCTCGCCACTAATGGGTTTGTTCACAACTTATATTTCCATTCGTCTGTATTTCCCAGCAAGCATCCATGGACTATTGCCGTCGATTTCGATGAAATGTTCATTAGTCGTTCTATTCGAATGCGAAACCGACTTCCTAGGGGAGACACTAAAGTACCCACTCCACTTTTATTCCCATTTAACGTTTTGAAAAAAGGTTATATCCCAAAGGATTTTGCATGTTTCGTGATATGACCCAAATGCCTTTTTTTTTTTTAAATGACAAATTTTCTGGACTACGACGAAATTTGATGTCGTTGACTTAGGGAGCTATGTCCCGCAGGCGAAACTTTACTCAAGGATCATATTGTTAGGCCTAAACCTAGACATCTTAAGACCCGCTCCTTCGGAATGAACCGCATAAATAACGTTCGGGGCATACTAAATGATACGTGAAGCCTATTGTATTCCTGTGATTTAATGTATGCAAATTTAAACATTTTCCTGACGTGATGGTGTTTACCATGATATTAACCATTCCCGATCAATCAATTATTTTATATGCGTAGGTACACAGAGAAATTTTACATCAAAGCCCCAACGTTCTTCGCGATTAGTGGGGAGAGTTGATACGAGGCGAAAAGGTCGTTGTGGTGGCGGCACTTTAATAAAGATGAGTGGCTTTCATGTAAGGGATGATGTGTAGAGGGTATAGCCTACTGTTGGCTGGATCTAAAGCTTCCGATTATATTCTATAGGAACAGTGGTACGGATACAGAGGGAGCTATTCGAACCAAGTCAGGACATGCGCCCTCAAATTCGGTTCCTTTTCATTTTTATTATCCTAGACGCCGATTTCCGAATTCCCAAGTGCTGATGTCAATACCGAGCAGTTCACACACGAAATAGCGCGGCTCCGAACAAAGATCCGAAAAAAAGAATTTATTTTCGTTTCAAAAGTCCTTGCACGGTTCGTTTAGTTCGGAAAAGGGAGTGATATAATTGATGGTTATTTGATGTGTTTGTTTGTGATTTAAATTGACTGAATTGAAAGCAGTAATTGGTGGATTAGTACAGAAACCAGCAACCTAGATTGTGGTACTATTCCTGCGTTAGTTGGAAAAAAAAACCTACGTACGAAACGTAGCGCAGTAGTTCTTCTAGTCCTTGATGATTGTGCAAGTGTCCCTTTACCTACCGTCGTCACATATAAGAAGTAAGTGTTGTATAGCTACTTGACTCAAGCACTTGGAGGGAAATAGCCGAGTATAATCAAGTTTATAGTATGAAAACTCGAAACTTTGCTCTCTCATCGCACCTCAGAAAACCTAACTATCCTGATATCCTTAACAAGTTCAGTAGTGCAAATCGTGCACACTTTGGCACACTCACTGACTTAACTCACGGATTATCCCCACATCGAGGCACTATTCCACAGAGTTATTTAAAACTTGCTATGCAATTACTCTCATCCTTCAAGGACCTTAATATATATAATTAGATTGCTCGGTGTTTTCCTATAGTGCTTCTGCTGACCTAAATATTTTATTGCGCTACTCTACCAGAATTTCAAGTGATAAAACATGCGGAAGCTGAAAATGAAATAAAAACCCAAAAAAAAAGTTTGATTAAAAAGTTTTAAATTTGCTCTAGATAGTCCCTTAATTATTATGGTTCAATTGTTGTGTCTTGTCTTCAATTCAGTTGCTCGGAATTTATATGGAAATTTTAAATGTTATTCAGCTTATAAAATTTCGGTTTATGTGTTTTGTTTTTACCTCTGCATAAGGAACATTGGAATACTTAGGTACGCATAGAACTTAGCTTTAAGGATGAGAGGTTTGTTTAGGAACAGGACTCCAAGGTGAATACGAATTGCCGAGAATTGCAAATTTAATATTTGTTTTGTAATAAAAACTTGTAGTATGGTAACAGGCTTTAGAATAGCTAAATGTAAAACAGACTGTTAAACATTTAAAATAATATTAAGGAAAATCGAACCATTGCAAATTTAGTAAGAAAGGCTCCACAGTACTGAAAAGAGGAGCAAATGACTTCGTAAGTTAAGGGATTTTATTTCTCTGAAAGTGGTTTAGACGGTGGCGTATCCTTCTAGATGGGTACTACAGTACATGAACTTGCGCAGGTTATCGCCAACCGATTTTACTTTATTATTTCAATAATACAGTATTGTTATCGATTTTTAAAAAAAAAAAAATGTTGCTACCCTCAAAAATTTTTTTTCACGTTTCATGACGAGTAGACACGAAAAAGGCAAAAAAAAATTTCAGTCCGTCTGTCCGCCGTACGCCGTACGCCATACGCCGTACGTCGACCGCTGAACGCAAAATCGTTTGAAGGCTCGTAGCTCCCAAACCCTTTAAGCTATTAAATTGAAATTTTTTATAAATAGACTGGGTAGGCCACTTGAAGCGACCAAATTCTGCGGGTTGGGGGTGTGAGGGGGGAGGAGGGGGAAGTGTTTTAGACTGAAAATTTTGGTTTCTAGATCTCAGCAACCGCTTATGCTAGGAGGCTGAAATTTGGAATTTATATAGAGCTTTTGTAGTGGACCCATTTGCATTATTTAATATAGGTGAAGGCGTTTGGGAGTGGAGGAAAATAATGCGTACGAAACGCAAAAAAGCCGAGATCGACACATTCCAAAATTCATATCTTCTAAACGGTTAATGTCACAAAATTGAAACTTATTGGATATCTGTAAGTATACTAGGAGAATAGATCTGGAGCAAATTTTTGAGTGGGGGCAGTGGCGTACGGGGGTGGAAAGTGAAAAACTTTAGATTACGATATCTCACGAACGGATTGCACTAGACAAATAAAAAATTCGGTTTGTGTATAAAAGTTGACAAATGAAGTTTGATGAAAGTAAAACTTTTTACGGAGGCGGTGGAGCATGAAAGTGGAGGGGATACGAATTTTTCTAAAAAATCACGTCTCATATCTCAAGAACAGTGAAAGATAGATGCTTAACATTTTTACCAGAAGTAGGCCTAATAAACCCCTAGCAGAAAACAAAATTATGTGGGTGAGGGTGTAGAGGGTGAGGGTGGGGGAGGGTGAAAAGGAAAAAGTTCCGATTTTTATATCTTGACAACCTATAATGATAGAAAGCTCAAACTTGGTATTTAGATAGAGTTGTATTAGTAGCATGTTGGAAAAATATAATTTTTTATAGAGTCAGTATGGTACGGGGTGGGGGGTGTTTTTCTTATCTATAGAACGGCTTATGCTACAAAGTTGAAACTCGGTATGTGTATGTAAATCAACTAGGAAAATAATTTAGATAAAAAAAAATTTCAAATATCCATTGCCGTTCGGAGGCGGGGCAAAAAAAATGATCAGTGAAAATGGAATGCATATATTTTCACGGTTTTCGTCATATCTATTAGGTCTTCCCAAATATTTAATTCATTTTTATTCTACGGCTTCTTCATATAAATACCTAGAAAGTGTTTTCAGGATTTTTTAAAATTCGACCCCTAAGGGGGTGCAAAGGGGGTTGTAAACTTTTTCACAAATTCTACTATATCCCTAGGTCTTATCAGATATCGAATATCTTTCCACTTTCACGTGCTTGCGTAATAATCACCTAAAACTTGTTTTTAAGTTTTTTCCTTTTTCAGCCCCTAAGAGGGTATAAACGGGTTCAACACGTTTTCACGAATTCCGTCATTTCTTTTAGAAGTGATAAGAAATTGAATTGGTTCCTACTTTCTCGTGCTGTATTCATATTTATTTATTAACTCCTTTCAGGATTTTTGGATATTCAACCCCCAAGTGGGTGTAAGGAGGTTGCATATCTGATGATATATCGAATTCATTTTTACTTCCTAAGGTTTCCTATATAAAAAAGCCAAAAAGTCAATTTCAGTATTTTAGATATTCAATCCTAATAGGTGTAAGGGGGTTGTATGCTTTTCAAAGTTTCGACATATTTCTTAGGTTCGATGAGATATTAGATCGCTTTTCATTTCCACAAACTTTTTATATAATCGCCTACAAACCCATTTCTCAATTTTTCGATATTCAACCCCCAAGGGTTTGTATATGTTTTCACAATTTTTGCCATACCTTACTTCTGATGAGATATAAAATTGATTATTACGGCCAACCAATTCACGATTTTTCGAATTTCAAGAACCAAGGAGGTGTGAAGGGTTTGCTTACGTTCTCACAAATTTTTCAAAATCCGTCTTGTCTCATGAGATATCAAGTCGCTTCTTATGAAATCGTCTAAAAACCAGTTTCACAATTTTTTCAAAATTCAAACCCCAAGTGGAAGTAATGGGTTTGTATACGTTTTAACAATTCGTCATATCTCTTAATTCTGATAAGGCATCAAATTCGTTTTTGCTTCTATGGGCTTTTAGTGTACATAATATACTGAAATTCGAATAGTCTACAAGGACTTTTTCAATGTTTAATCGGTTAAAAATCTCTATTTTAAATATTTTTATATTAAGAATAAAAATAATTTTCCAAAAAATCTAATAATCTCGAAGCAACTCATGATACACTCCGACTTTGACTGCTCCCGAACTTTGACCCGAAAAATAATAAAGTTTCGCCCAGACCATTGGCAGATTTTTTTCTGTTATTATGTAATAAACCTATAATACTTTATTTCTTTCAAATTGAATTCATAGTAAGTAAGTCATAAAAACATAAAACATTTTAAAATTTAATTGTTATGTTTTTCTTTTTGGAAAACTACCAACAACCTTAAGCTAAGCTATGCAAATACATGCATATGCAAAAGTCTGGATAGCCTTACCCTGTTCAATGATATTTCTCTGATCGATTTGGGACATTACGGTCGTTCCTTAATCTGATTTTAGATTTTCTCTCAAAACTTCATAAACATAATTTCTTTTTCCGAGATAGGTTCTCAAGCCTGTCATCCAACCGCAGCGGGTGGCACTGGATAATTCGCAATTGCATTTTTGGGAGATTACATATTGTTGAAAAGTAAGGAAAACTGGGTATAAGGAAAAGCGAAGGACAATGTCATGGATGGGATTCGAACCTCTGACCTCTGAGATGATAGACTAGTACACTTATACTAGACTACCAAGGCATGAAACTAGCACTTACAAAGGTCTTAATGAATTTAAGTTCAACTGATGTGCGCAGAACAAGATAAACTCATCGAAAGTGAATCGCACTAACCGCAAAATTACTCAATTGAATTATGTACATACGCGAAAAGTACTCGGCTCGATTTTTTAACGGATTCGTGTTTTAATATTTTTTAATCGCGAGAATACTTCAGGTAAAAAAGAAATCTGTTCATAAGTTGTTTAATAACTTAAACATTAATAATTCATTAGTAACATATCAACTACTTGTAGATAATATCGAACTTTAGTGATTAATTTGAAGTTGAAATAGGTCAATATTAATTTCCTTGCTGACCCCCCCTTTATAAGTATATACAACGCTATAAGTTTTTTCTTGTCGTGTGCTTTGTAAGCGATTACGCCCTAGGGCCTATGCGGGTTAAAGTAATTAGTTCTGGCATCGAAAGAGTAATGTGTACGAGCTGCTAGTATATTGTACGGATTCGATTCCGTAGACATTACTGTTCCGACTGGGAAGAGTTGTAAATAGTTACAAAGCATATTACATGTAAGGCCTTGTTTCATTCGAGAGTGGTAGCAACAATCAAATTGCATGAAAAGTAAGGCATTATATCAATAGTGAGTGGTAAATACTTTAAATGTATGAAAAGTAAGGTCTTGTAATAGTCAGATCAGTAATGTGTACTGAATTGATTCCGTACTAGCAACTTGTACCCATTACTCTTTCAATAACAGATCTAATTACTTTAACCCGCATAGGCCCTAGGGTGTAAACGCTTAAAAGCACAGGACAAGAAAAGACTTATATCGTTGTAAATACTTATAAAATATTGTGTTCGTCTCCAATTTAAACTATCCTTTACTTTGTTGAGTTGCAAATAACAACAATATGAAAAATCGAAATTATTTCAACAGTAAAAAAAACATTTATTCAATATAAAATAAATTAAAACACGTAAATATTACATAAGAATTCATTCAATAAACAAAATAAAAAATTAACAAAAATAAGATTCATAAAGATAAGAAAAAACTCTACCTAAACACTCAAAGAAAAAATATGATTATGGCCACCATATTTTGGGAGAACCTTACTATGATTGAGGTTATAGTTGCCACAACCATGTAACACAGTTGTACTAACTGAATGTATGTTTGTAATAATTATAGGTCTATAGCAAAAATTTTACCATTTAGTTACTAGAACTATGGTTATGTTTTTAGGAAAGATACAATGTTTGTCTCAAACAAAATTATGGTTGTGGAAACCTAGGTGTGTGATTCACGCAACCTTCTTTTTTAATAGAACGGTTACGCCAATAATAAAAATCGTGTGACATGGTTGCTTGAAACATAGTTATGTTCTTAGAAAAGATGTTATGTTTGGCTCAAACAAAATTATGGTTGTAAAAACCTAGTTGTGTGATTAATGCAACCATGTTTTTTATTAGAACGATTACGCCTATCATAAAAATTCTGTAACATAGTTACTAGAAACATAATTATGTTTTTAGGAAACATGTCATGTTTGGCTCAATCAAAATCATGGTTGTTAAAATCTAGGTATGTAATTCACGCAACCTTCTTATTTAATAGAACGGTTACGCCAATCATAAACATCATGTGGCATGGTTCCTAGAAATATATAATAAAAGTATACAAATTACTGGAGATATGAATTTTCAAAGAGGACTCGGACACCATTATTGAGCAAACTTTAACATACTTTCACATACTATAACTAAAAAAAAAATTAGATAGAAACAAAAACTTGAATTTCAATTATTTTTTTCACTAGTTCTTAGAGTACAAAAATGTTCAAAAGAATCGAAAATGGTAAGGTCACAACTTTGGCGATTATTGATGGATTGACCCAAATATGAACTTGCATGATTGTACTCACCATATCTTAACAAATTCTAATGTCGCACTGACCATATTCATGCTTATCACAATCACAGTATGGTTACGGCAATCATAATATGTCAAGTAACATGATTGTACTGACCATCTCTTATCAAATGAGTATAGTTGCACTGATCATTCAAAGTTATGTCAAGTATGGTTGCGAAAATCATATCTAATATCTTACCTTACATGATTGCACACACCATATCTGGTATAGTTGTGGGAATTATTTTATCAAATTTCATGGTTCCACTGAACATAGAATATTGTTGTCGTGATTATAATATACTTTTACATCATGTAACGAGAATGATTGGTACAACAATATTAAATTTCAGTACGAATATATGTTTAATGCAACCATACTATGTTTTTATGAATTATATGCTATGACTAGGAGCATCATATCCGTGATCATTGGAAACATATCTGTTTTACAATAGTTAGAAGAACTTTAATATAGTCAATGCAACCTTGGAATAAACATTGTTTTTCTTTCAGTGAACTAATTGTTTACTTCCTTTTATAACACTTATTGGAATTTATTACAAGTAAACAGCACTTCGCAACATTTGAAACACCAAAGGTGGATTATAAGGAAAAATCAAAATTGAATACTACAAGAGAACAACGGTCCTTTCAGTTAAAACATATCACCTCGAGAAAAATCCAGGTGTGATTCTCCACATCTTTTCATCAACATTGCCGTCTTTTTTACTTCTCGTTAACGATACTCGATAGTTGACTACTAGATTACCTGGAATAGTACTCGTGAATATACCCGTTATGACTACTGAATTAACCACGCTGTATACGTATCGGAAAATCGTATAACGCAAAACACCAACCAAAACTTTCCGGGATGGCGCTTGTGGGTTGTAAGATAATGGATTCAGGTACCGCGTTCTTGCAAAGACGTTGACGTATTACATTCCACGTCACTTTCCTCATATTCAAATCCCACAGAAACAAATTAAACATTGATGAATATCAAGCTGTGAACATCAGCTACTCCCCTAAAAAGGCAAAATACCTTAATTTTGTAATCTGCATCTGCATCAATCTCAATAAATTTCAAAATAAATTTCTGGATTTTTGAATATTCAACCCCAAGAGGGTTTAAAGTGGCCACATACGGTTTTCCGATTTTCGCCATGTCTTGTAGGTCTCATCGAATAGGTAGGTTTTGATTTCTCTGGGCTTTTTTGCAATCGCCTAAAAACTAGTTTCACGGATTTTCGAAATTAAACCCCAAGGAAGGTGTAATGAAGTGCATATGTTTTACATAATTGCCTAAAAACTAGTCTCAATTTTTTTTTTAATATTGAAGTCATAAGGGAGTGTAAAGGGGTTGAATAGGTTTTCACGAAAAAATGTCGAAATTCGAGATTGCTAGAGAGGCATTTCTATATGTTGAGAGGACGGAAATTTCCATGTCAAATTTCCACACACAAACATTGAATTAAAACATGTAACAGTGGATTGAATTGCAAACACAACACAAATTAAAAAACTTAGAACTAAGAACATTGAATTACAATTACAACACAAGCTAAAACTTAGAGCTAAGAACATTGAATTACAAATACAACACAAATTGGAACTTAGAACATTGAATTACAAACGACTGTGATACGAAACACAAAGAAAACATGAAACTCAGAACCTGGAAAACAAACGCAACAAAGGCTGAAAGAGAAAAATTAGGAATACACCTGGAAAAGATCAGCGGGATCACAACACCGCCCCAGGCGACGCGATGCGACAGAAAAACCCGCTGGCAAGTATACGAAATCCCAGCGATACTATATACCGAGGGAGGCATGCCCCGACCGCGAATTATAAGAAGGCAAAAATTCTCCCATACAAAAATACCTCCATGAAAAAATTCGTGTAATCAAGTCTGCAAAGAAGGCAAGCGAAGTTGCACTTCCTCTTCTAGCAACATTGAAAACTGACCGGACAGTCGTCCGAAGCGATCCTCAGACGGGATAAGGCTAGCGAAGTTGCACTTCCTCTTTGAAAGTCTGGTGTCTATTAGGTCTAGTCCAAGCCGAAGCAGAAGACGAAGCAGCGAAGCAAGACGACAGCAGCGACGCACAAGACAGAGCAGCGACGCACAAGACAGAGCAGCGAAGTAAGGCGACAGCAACGACGCACCAGACGCAAGCAGCAAAGGCCAAGACGACAACAACGAAGCCAAAACGATAGTAGCGAAGCCAAGAAGATAGCAGCGAAGCCAAGATGAACGCAGCGAAGCCAAGACGACAGCAGCGAAACCAAGCCATGACGCGCAGAGCAAAGCAGCGATGATCATGGCGAGCCACCACAAGCAGAGCACAAACAGCGACGAGCATAGGGCAGCGACGACGCCCAGAGCAAAGCAGCGACAAGCACAGAGCGAGCCACGACGAGCGGATCATGCGAGCGAAGACGAAATGACGATTAGAAACAGGTTCAAGTTAAGGCAAGCAGAGTCGTGCCAGGAGTCGGGCTAAAACCAGCTACGACAAGCCACGACGAACTTCGCCAAAACCACGACAAGCAGACACAGCCCAGCCTAGACGAACAAAGCAGAAGCCACACAGAGAGACGAAGGCAGGGAAGGACGAAGACAGGGAGAGCAAGTGCCACACAGAGAGACAAAGACAAGGAGAGAGCAGAGCAGAGAGGGTCAAGGCAAGGCGAGTGGAATCGAACCCGCAGGACTACAATCGAATCACGTTGAGCAGAGGCGGCGATCAGGAGCAAGTCAAGGCGAGTAGGGCAGACGCGCGGAGGCGAGCAAGGAGAAAACCCAAAGGAAATCAAATAACAAAATATATGTCATCAATTAGAGCAATAAGGTGAAGTCAATCTAGTAAATAAAAATATTTTGTAACGGACACTGGCATCCGATGAGCATACCCCTGAATTTGAGTCGTTACAATATATAATCGGCTAAGGATCGATTCAGCATTTTTCGATATTTTTATTGACATGGGCAGCGTATTTATTTTAAAGTTTATGAAAAGAATCTCTGATAGCTAGTTCCTTGACCCAAAAATTTAACTCATATAATTAAGAAAAAAAAATCTAGGTTAAGGAGCTTCGAAGAAAAATCTTAGATCGGAGGAAGGAAGGACCGTAACGTCACAAGTTCGATCAAAGAAATATTACCGAAGACACGCCATAGAATAAAAGTTAAGGAAAATCCAAAGTAGTAGGTACGGCGTCACCTGAGCCAGACAGTCGTGACGTCACAGGTGCCTGGTGTTAATGGCCTTAGGCAGTAGGCCAAGGTCATAAGACGGGGTTAATGACCCTATGCAATAGGCCAGGGTCGCCTGTACTCAAAGAAGCATTTGATTCATTGCTTACAGTGCAAACTTATATAAATTTAAAGTTTATTGTAATATCGAAAGTTTGGATAGTAGGTACGGCGTCACCTGAGCCAGACAGTCGTGACGTCACAGGTGCTGATTTAACAAAATATTGTTGCCAAATTCCATCACTGCAATGCGTGCAATACTAAAGCAATAGAAATCCTTCATTGGAATTTATGTAAACAATTCGCATTAATAAAAAGCTAGCCAAGTGAATTTCCAGCGACTGTACTGCCAAAAATTGTCCGTTATTATTATTAATATCAAACTAACTACGTTAATAAATTGTGATGGTACTCATAACATTTTACCGAATTCCTTTCTACATAGTTGGTGTTGCTTCCGACAGATACAGAAAAGATGGTGTATGTTCAGTCAATATCTAAGAAATTGGGCCAATTTTCACCTTGTAGCCACTGAATGAGATTAAACGCATTTGATTGAGTTTAAAATCATAGTCTCTTAGTTAAACTTAATACCCTTGGCTTTAGATTAGGTTAGATTAGAGTGGCAGTCATCTAAACCATAGCTCAGCTCACTTAGACCATTCGGTAGGTCCATTGTGATACCACACCCGTGACACCCCAATAAAGTCCCATATAGGGAGTAGTAGTAGTACTACAGAGGAAAATAGTTAGTCAAACAAGCCACAAGTGCAAATGAATTTGCCTAGTTTATCTATGCGTCTTTTAGCTATGTCCCCGATACAGGAGAAGAAGTACCTACCAATAGTTCTGAACTTACATCTGACTAGTTGAGGACACTAACAAAGAAGGTGTCTAACGCTCTACCATATTCTTCTTCCTCTCTCCACAGAAGTCATTGGATACGAGATTATCTGGACTCTTGGCTTCACTTCATCATTTCTTAAATAGATTACTTCATCCGTTCCTTAAATGGATTAAGTGTGGTGCCAGAGCGTTTGAAAAGGATCCCTCTAGTAGGCGCCCAAAAAATTGCCACACTGATGACTTAATAAACTATTCAAAATAGGATGATGCATGTTGCAATGCAACATGTTATATGTAACAACGATTCCTTCAAGTACAAAATATTCAACTTCAATATTTTGCAGCAGAAAAAGATTTTAAATTATTTATTTCATCATCATAAAATAAAGTTAATTTGAAAGCCAAAAAAGGACATGGATTTTATTTTACAGATTCGATTATTTATATAACGAAAACCTTGAGTTTGCAACCTCGAAAAGTATCCATCTTTTAAAAATAATGGCGCAAGGTAATTTAATGTAGTTATAAGTTAGGCAAAGTTCCATAAGAAGGTTTTTTTTTAACCTTTTTCCTTCAAATATTCATACATTCGAAATCATTTAAATGTCCCTAAATAGCATTAAATTGGCTGTAAAGACGACTGTCTGATCTCCTTATTTTTAAGATTAGCATAAGCTTGTTATATTACACTAAGGGTAGCACAATAAAGAATTTGAATTTGAATAAAAATAATGGTGCGTAAAATCAAATTTTTGTGAATAAATCATTTAGAAAAATCTGCCAATAGTCTGGGCGCAACTTTATTATTTATTGGGTAGAAGTCCGGAACTCGTTTATTGCTGAAATGTGGTGTTGGTTAGAAATATGTCGAAAGCCTTACGTCCTCTTGAAGTTGAATATCTAAAAATACTGAAATCAACTTTTAGACGATTATGTAGGAAGCCTTAGGAAGTAAAAATTAATTCGATACACGAGTTCTGATGAGAACTAAGAAATATGTAGGAACTTGCGAAAACATATGCAACCCCCTTGCACCCACTTTGGGGTTGAATATGCAAAAATCCTGAAATGAGTTTTTAGATATATGGTATATAAAGAAAGCCCGAGGAAGTGAAAACCAGTTCGATGAGATATGACGGAATTCGTGAAAACAAGTTCAACCCGTTTATACCCTCTTAGGGGTTGAAAAAGGAAAGAACTTGAAAACGAGTTTTAGGAGATTATAGAGCAAGCCCGTGCGTGTTCGATATCTAATCAGACCTGAGGGATACGGCTGAATTCGTGAAAATGTATACATCCCTTTTACACCACCTTCGGGGTCGAATTTCAAAAATCCTGAAAACACTTTCTAGGTATTTATATGAAGAATCCGTAGAATAAAAAGTAATTCAATATTTGGGAAGACCTAATAGATAAAATCGTGAAAATATATGCATTCCATTTAGACTGATAATTTGTTTTGCCCCCTTCCGAATGCCAATGGATATTTGAATTTTTTTAATCAAAATTACTTTTCTCGTTGATTTACATATACATATTTAACAAAGCCAAAAGCACTAAAGATGTTTGCGACTGGGACTTCTATAAAGGATCACTTCGTAAATATAAATATGAACTAAGAAAGGCGCAGCGCAAATCCTGGGGACTCCTCTGCTGTGAAATAGAAGAAACCTCCAAGGCATCCAGGCTCCGCAAAGTTCTCTCTAAAACCCAACCATACCATGCTACCTGAGGAGACCGGACGGATCTAGGACTATCTCAAGTAGGGAAACCCCTGATCTTCTCCTGGACAAACACTCCCCTGATAGCTCGCATGTTGAGTCGGTGCTGGCAAGCATTACAAGAAACCATGCACCGTTCAACTCTGACGCTCTTATAACAGAGACCAAACTCCGCTGGGCGATAGAAGGCTTTAAACCATTTAAGTCTGCGGGACCGGATGGAATAATTCCTGCTGAAATCCAACAGACCTCGGATATAATTTTGCCTTGGCTGAAGGTTATCTCGAAAGGCTGCCTGGATCTAACCCACATTCCTGAAACATGGATGGAAGTTAAGGTGGTTTTCATACCCAAAGCAGGAAAAAGCTCTCATGTCTGCCCTAAGGGTCTCAGACCTATCAGTCTATCATCCTTTCTTCTGAAAACACTGGAAAGACTAATGGATGTGTACATCCGCGACAATATTGACAAGCGATTGCTGTCAACATCCCAACACGCGTACTGGAAGGGGAGGTAGGTCGAAATGGCCTTACATTCGCTGGTGCGCACCATTTAAAAATCTCTTAGTATTAAAGACTACAGCATGGTTTCCTTTCTCGATATCGAGAAACAGACGTCAGACCAGAGTCAATCACTGACGCACTTTCTAGCCTGAAGGTGGAGTCTTCGCTTGGCGCTCTGATCAATTTGATGTTAACATCCAGGATTGTGAACACAAAGCTGGGCGAGTCCTCCTCTCGAAGGTTTGTCAGCAGAGGTACACCACAAGGTGGTGTGCTCTTCCCTCTTCTTTGGAATTTAGTGGTCAACAAACACTATTGAGACTGGAAGGGGCGGGCTGCAGAGTGATTGCTTATGCAGATGATGTTGCAATTGCTGTCTTGGGAAAGCCTCTCAACACTTTGAGTGAGATATTGGAGAATGCTCTCTCTATTCTTTGCTAATGGGCAGCTGAATGCGGGTTGGTCGTGAACCCACGCAAAACAGAATTAGTCCTCTTCTCCAGGAAATACAAAATTCCTCATGTAGACCCTCCTTCTCTGAATGGTACTAGTCTAGTTTTCACCGATAGTGCAAAATATTTGGGTCTTATTTTGGACAGGAAACTTCATTGGAAACCTAACATTCAGGAACGGGTAATGAAAGCAACAATTGCGCTTTACTCGTGCAAAAAGGCCATTGGCAAAAAATGGGGTATGCAACCCCGAATAGTTCATTGGCTCTACGTGTCCGCCATCAGACCGATACTTATGTATGGTGTTATTGTCTGGTGGACGGCCTTAGACAAAGCGCTTAACCGCACCACCCTAGGGAAGATACAGAGATCAGCATGCATATGCATCAGTGGAGCTCTGAGAACAACTCCCTCTGCAGCACAAGACATGCTATTCAGTCTGCCACCCCTAGACATTTTTGGCAAGCAAATGGCAGCCAGTGCAGCCATTCGACTTAGGGCCTCTACACAGTGGACTGGCATATATGCAGGTCACTCAACAATCTTGAATCACTTCAATAACATTCCTGAAAACACCGACTACACCCCTCCCAGTTATGATTTTGACAAAAATATCCTAACAACCATCCCAACCAGTCTAGAATGGAAAAGGGATTCGGTACGGACGGAAGAGTCCGCCCACATATATACGGACGGCTGCAAAACTGAAGGCGGGGTAGGTGGAGGTGTTTTCTCTGACATGCTTAACATTAGCAGCTTCTTCCGCCTTCCGGACTACTGTAGTGTCTATCAGGTGGAGCTTATGGCGATCAAGGAGGCCTTGTCCTGGCTGAGGTGTAATGTAATATCTACTAGGGATATTAGCATTTTCACAGACAGCCAAGCGGCAATAAAATCCTTGGAATCGGCTTCGACAACATCAAAGGACGCCGCAGAATGTCGATCATCTCTTAAGGAGATGGCTGAACAGTTCAATATTCTTCTGTGCTGGGCGCCAGGACACAGGAATATTCCAGGGAACTGCATGGCTGACGAACTCGCTCGGCGTAGTACCTCCCTTCAGATTATGCCGGAACATCGGAATCTTTGAGTGCCTCTCTCTACATGTAAACTGCTACTGGAATTGGACTTAATTAAGAAAACCCACTCAAGATGAGCGGACGGTATTACATGTCACACTGCGAGACAGATCTGGCCGAAGCTGGATCTAAAACGCTCTAAAAGGCTGACTTTGCTCAAAAGGGCAAATATGTGCACCACAGTCGGTGTCCTGACCGTGTTGAGTTATCAAGCGACAACTCATAAATTTCCGCTGAGCGGTTGCGGGTGCGCTCAGAACTCAGCATTACGCTGAATTGTGACCGCACCCGCAACTGCCACCAACTGAGCGGCAGCAAAAAAGGACCCGTTATTCGGTAGAGGCCGGAAGCGGCAAGTGAACACGAGGAGAGTTGGGACCCGACAAGCGCGCGTCTATTCGGGTATTAGTTTGCCAATTTTTTTTTGAGTTCTTTCGGAAATTTCGATAATTTCGCGGCAAATTTACGTCGAAAATCGAGTTGAGTGTGGCGCGTGTCGAATTCCGTTCGAGTACGCGCGTTTTGAACAAGTGTCGGAGTGGAAAAAGTGAAACGTGAATCGAGTTACGAGCTCGCCGGTTCCGCTGCTCTCGGAACGATTTATTTGAGTGCCGCCGCGCTATGCTAGATTGGAATTGGATAAAAGAAATGGTTGAAGTCAGGAATGGATGTAGTCCACACCGGGCGTCCTGTGCAACCCGGGGGTTGCGTACGCGTCAAACGTCCCGCGACGCTCGTTCGACCTCTTGTGATTTACCCCCTCGGTGCGGTATTTTCCTCCCATTTCGACTCATCGTCGGGGCTTCATGTCGTCGATCAGAAGAAATTTTAACCCCAAATTACAAAACGGAGTGGATAAAGCGTGAAACGGAAGGGTGCAAGAACCCAAAAGTTTTGAGGGAATAAATATACTAAAAATCCCCATAAAGCTGAATTAAAAATTTAAAAAATTAGAATGAATAAATAAATTAAGATAATAAAATGAAGTAAAATTATAAAATTAGTTAATTAATTATAATAAAAATTTAAAATCTAAAAAATGACATGACTGACAGGACTGACGGGACGGAAATAAAATAAATAATAAAATTTTTTTAAAATCAAATAGTTAAAACAAAAGCAATGGGGTGAGTTCCTTTTTTTTTATTTCTATATTTTTTTTTTCTTTCCTTTTTTTTTCAATATTTTTTTGTTGCATTTCTTTGTTGTTTTCCAGATTTTTTTTTTTTTGTAGGGGCCTTATATGGCTGTGTTTTTTTTTTCTTTTATCGTGAAGATGTTTAGGGGCTAAAGGCCAAAGATTCAAATGAACCCAATCGTTTGAGCTCCAATCCCTAAACCTCAATAAGGAGCCATGACAAAGTTGTTTTTAGGACAGTCATGGCTGAGGTAGGGTGGGCAGACAGGGCGCTGTACCACGTAAGCGTCCTGACAAATCGCGAAGTCTCGCTATTCCACCGCTTCTTGGTCTTTCACGACCTATTGGGGAAATAGTCCCAATTTTAAATCACACTGGAGTAAGCCGACACGAAATTTTTTGTTGTACAGGCCAAGGGTTTATGGTCTGAAATCTGGGCAAGAACCCCCCCACAACTGCCGTAGCTAGTCCCGGCCGCCAGCAAGCGTGTCGTTTCCGCTCGGATTTCAGCCACCAATTCGGACGTGGGAGGAATTGGCTCACTCTTTCCTAAACCTTCCTTTCCCTCGAATATTTCGACTTTTTCAAGTCGAAATATTCACTCCAAGGCCTCCGTTCACAACAACCGGACACTGTTTTATAGGTCGACATGCCAAAAGACTGGGCCTCTTTTCAAACGACTTCTGTAGAAGCTGCCTGGATGAGAAGGCGGAGGAGACAGTCCTTCACCTTCACCTTCTCTGTACCTGTCCAGCTCTATCAGCCAGAAGGAAAGCTCATCTTGGAGTTTACTTCTTCAACTGTCTCGGTGATCTTGCCGCAATGGAGGTCGCGAGAATCCAACGCTTCATTGCAAGCTCTAAATTGTTCGACGAGTAGGACCGGAGTTGATGATCCTGTAGTAACACAACGGACCTTTTAGGTCTAAGTGTGTCCGTGTTCTCACGGGCAGCCACGCCTACCTACCTACATACATATACATACTCAGTTTCAACTTTGTAGCATAAGCCGTTCTATAGTTAGCAACCATCCCAAGTTGAAAAAAAGGCGTATTGTGCTTTCAGCTTAACGTCATTTCTCTTGAATACTATGGAAAAGATTATTGATAGGCATATCAGAGATGGGGCTTTTAAATCACAACCCTTACACTCCAATCAATATACATATCAACCAGGGAAGTTTACAACCCATGCGTTACAAAACCAAATCACGAAAATCGAGAAATCGATTACGAACAAAGAAATAGCGGTGGGTTGCTTCTTAGGTATCGAAGGGGCTTTAGACAATACTGTCTACGAAAGTATGTGCTCTGCTGCACAAAAGCGTGGTATTGATCCAAAAACCTGCAGTTGGAACAAAGCCATGCTAGAACGCAGAAAAATAGCTTTGACACTAGCCGACTTAACAGCCATAGTCACAGAACTGCGAAACTCTGTCCACAGGGCGGGATACTATCACCCATTCTCTGGTGCTTGGTAGTGAACGACTTTCTTCAGTACCTAACAAAATCCAAACCGTGACATTCTTGACGACCTTTCCATCCTTGTTAGAGGTAAATTCAGGTAGCAAACTGGTGTACTAAAGCAGGATTGAATATTAACCTCAAGAAAAGCGCAATATTTGCATTCACCAAAAGTAGGTGTAAGGGCAAGTTTCACCTAGACCTACCTGGTCATTCTGGATAAAAAACTCACCTGGAATGCTCATTTGGGCAAAGTTCTTGAAAGGGCCAGAATCTCTCTGGACCTACCCTTCTCGGCAAGAACTGGGGACTGAGTCCAAGACTAACCTACTGGATGTATACCGTCGTTGCTAGGTCCATTATACGAGTAACTTACGTGGCATCTGTCTGGTGAAAAAACAAAGCAAAAAACTACTCAGTTTAAGCTGACTAAATTACAAAGACTGGCATGCCTGAGTATCTATCACTGTGGCGATTCGCACCACTTCCACAACTAACTCAGAGGTACTTCTCAACCTAGAAGGTGCTTCTCAACCTAGAACCGTATTATTCACCTCGGGTTTTTTCGCCTTAACCAGCTGTTAACTTATCCGGGACATTAACTTTAATCACTGGTTAATTTCTCTGGGTATAAAATGGTATTATTCACCTCAGGTTAGTGACTTAATAGGTCGGGTTATCCAAACGGCTGGTTTTCCATTTTTCCATTATTTTTCCAGTCAAACTTCAAACATTTTATTAATTATTTGCAAAATGTGTCATTTTTCTTTTTTTGTGAATATTTAAATTTGTATTTTCAGAAAAAATGTGAATTATTTAGCTGCAAATTTATCATGGTTGTGGATCTGGGAGCAGTACAAACGTTGTGTGTGATGCACAGTTTACACGTTCAACGAGAATCATCCCATTTGATTCCGATAGTTTTTTGAGTTTGTGGCACCGGGTGATTAGATTTTATAGTGCGTACAACAGTCTATTAAGGATTTGTATCTCCCAAACCCTTCATTATCAATGGCGCGACAGCCCAAGTCGGGTCCTGGCCTCCTGAACTCGTCGCCACCAATCATTTCGATCCAAAGACCGCGTCCTCCAGCTGCTAATTTTTAAGATGGCTTTGCTGTCTTCATCAACCGAGTCATCCCTTCATTTGCGTGGTTTGCCTACTGACACTGTTACCACTCGCTTTGCCTTTAAGAGCATGTTTGAGAGCCCACTGCAGTTTATGTAGATTGATGAACGTTGAAATTTTTGGCTTTTCGTGGAGTTGATACAACTAATGGTTGTGTCTTATTCCTTCACAGGTCCCAAAATTCTTCGGAGGAAATTTCTTTCGAACGAGTTAACTGCTTTTCGGAAGTCCTTGGAGCTATTAAATTTAAAATTTATTTGTTGGGTAGATTGAGTGGACTCCTTCAAGTGGTGACTTTTTGGTGGGTCGGAATGTGAGGTGGGAGAGGTTTGAGGCGTTTTAGACGAAAAATTTTGGTACTTATATTTCACGAACTTCAGAAATTTGGAACTTACATAGATCAATGATATTGTACTCATTTGGAATGAATTTTATATATGATTGAAGGGGTTTGGGAGTTCAGGAGAAAACAATGCGGCCGAAACGCTCGAAAGCTGAGATTGAAACATTCTAAAATCCATATCTCCTAAACGGTTAATGCCACAAAGTTGAAACTTAGTGGTTGCTTGAAGACTAGGTACCTGGTGAATAAATCGAAATTGAGAGTGGTCAGTGGCGTGGGTGGGTGGTGAAAAACTTTAATTTGAGATGTCTCCAATTACACAAGAAAAAAGCAAATTTGGCTTATGTTTAAAGATGGATGGAGGAGTTTGCTGAATATAACTTGTTTAGGGTGGTGGTGGATCATGGGAGGGATAAGAATTTTTATAAACAATAACATCTCATATCTCAAAAACTGTATAAGATAGAATCTTCGAATTCATACGAGAGGTAGGCCTGATACACCCCTAGCTCAAAACTGTAGAAAGTGGGTGTAAGGGGTGAGGATGGAGAACAGTGAAAAGGAAAAAATTCCATTGGCTTTGTAAATTGGAATCGGCAGAAACAGTCTTTGTCGTCCCATATGTCGATGTCGATTCCTTGTGCCATTTTGTATTGGCGATGCTCCAGTCGTCTTCTTCGTCAGAATCACTCCAATTATCCCACAAACGATATCTTGCCATAACTTCTATTGTGAATAATTCAAAATTTGTCAAATCGCCGGTTAAATCCCTGGGTATCGTTGTAAACCGGAACTTTTCCACCGGTTAAATTTTTCCCTGGGTAACTTTAATCACTGATTACAAAACCAGCGAATCACCGGCTAAAAACGATAACCGAAGGTGAATAATACCAAATATCTGGGAAAACTGGAATTAATCAGAGTTTATAAATAACCCGAAGTGAATAATACGGCCCTTAAAGATACAGAATGAATTTAGGTTCACTACATACAAACTTTTGAGCTCGGAGGACAAGTTAGAGCGCAAACAATCAATGGTACCGAAATTAAATTTCACAAGGCCATTCAAAGTTGTCTTACCTGAGAGGGAGGATTGGGCCACAAACAATCTCGCTCCGAAACCGAGATCCACAATCTGGAACACAGACGGATCTAAAATAGATCAAGGTGGAGGAGCAAGAGTTTATGGAGCTCGCTCAAATATCAAATTCTACTGTAGCATGCACATAACATCCACTGTTTTTCAGGCGGAGACTCATGCTATTGATCTTTGCTTTAGAGAAAATATCAAACGGGGCTAGAAAAACCAACAAATATATTGTATATTCTCTCGGATAGCAAGGCAGCAAAAATAGGTCTTCAGTCAGTTCAAAACTACTCAAAACTTGTTCGGAATTTCCTCCAATGCCTGATTGACATCGGAAACAAGAACAGAGTTAACCTCATTTGGATTCAGGGATACAACGGCTACGAAGGTAACAAAATGGCCGGGATTGAAGAGGAATCATAGATAATCCAGAGGTGACCAGACCAACCCCATTTCGTAATCTAAATCTGTCCTCCTCCGTCGCCGCAAATACAGTTGGATTGCATATCTCTCCTGACTTATCTTATAACCCACTAATATCTGGACAAAAGCAGTCACAGTAATCACCAAATTTGTAATTACCGTACTCACTCTCTGTTGCTACTGAAATGTGAGTCGGGTACCGGGTATATAAAAGGAATAAGTCACAATTTTGGTGAACACAACTAAAGATATATGAATGATGTATAAAACGCTTCCCCGTTCTGGATACAAAATTAATTAAACAGTTCAAAACAATTCAAAAGTGCACTAAATGCTTCGTTATCTACCTAAAAGTGACCTACTCGTAGATTATTATCACCCACTCTTGCCAATTTTAACTCTAAACTGCAATTAATTCTCGTTTCAGGTCCGACAAGACTATGCTGCTAAAATTCCTCATATCCATCCAGGACTAATTTAATGTAAATTACCACAAATTCATTCTACGTTTCGAAAATGATTTTAAGCGCATTACTTCTAATTCTTGTCGGTAAATAGACTTTGCAATAATATCGCCATTTAATAATTTGAAATTCAATTTCTCTTTCCCGCTTCCGTAGACCATAGACTAGTTAGGGGAAGCAGTACGAATGATTACGATTATCAAAATCCATCATTGCGTGATGTTTTAGTTAAATCGCCACATTTCGATCAGTCCTTTACCCACAATGTGACTACGGTGGTGGGACAGACGGCATTTTTGAATTGTAGGGTTTTAAATTTAGAAAATAAAACGGTAAGTGTGGAGTGGGGATTTTACTATTACAATTAACTCGGAATGTGTAACGGTTTTTTGGTTTCATTTGAAAGGTATCATGGGTTCGTCATAAGGACATCAATTTATTGACGGTCGGTAAATACACGTATTCGGCTGATGAACGATTTGTTCCACTAAATGATCAAAACACGGGCGAATGGACTTTGCAGGCAGGACAAAGACTATTTAGCTGAGATTTAATTATAATTTGGATTTTAATTACAGATTAAATACGCTCAGAGAAAGGATTCTGGAGCTTACGAATGTCAGATATCGACTACACCTCCTAAGGGTGTCATAGTTCATTTAATGGTTGTGGGTAAGTATTTTTTCACCTAGCCATTTTGAAAATTGTTTAATATCACGCGGAGGTCAAATGCACTTTGCGTCAGAAACAGGTGCACCCACGGGTGAATATATACCCTCTCCTCACCTTATGGTCAATACAAGCTTAAGTTTAAATGAATTTATCTCAAATTTCAATTGAATATATCTCAAATATCTCTTTATTTATTGCCAATTACTTTCTGAAAAAATTTTTTCAACTGTCAAATTCGAGAAAGTAAATCGTTCACGCGTTTTCAATCATTTAAAATTGGGTAAATCGCAGTTCACTTCCGGTAGTCGGGTTCCAGAATAATGCTGTGCTTTAAAGCGGCTAGAAAATCCAAACGAAGAGAATAGAAACTTTAACATACAATTTAGACATTGGTGTGAGAGAGGCAGTCCGAACAGCTCAAATATCAGAAACTTTCAAAAAAAAGCGGCAACATAGCGCCTGCGAGCAACATTCTAGCAGTTGAAGCCAAGAAACAACCACTGGGTAGTAGTATGGATATGGCGTTTCTGGCTATGGCGGAGGACGGAGGAGCTTTTGCATTCTGACGTCATAGACTTGTATGGTGCTGATAAGGAATTCACTCCGCCAGCTTTTGACGGAGGAGCTTTTGTATGGTGACGTCATAGACTTGTATGGAGCTGATAAGGAATTTACTCCGCCAAACGACGAAGGAGCTTTTGCATGGGCGGAGGAGCTTTTACGGAGGAGCCTTTTGAAATGAGGCACGAGCTTTTTGAAATGGGGCACGAGCTTTTTGATTAGTGTATGATGAAATAGCTTTTGGGGTTTTTTCCGTGGTTTTTTCCGTTGCATAAGGTTGGGCGTTTTTTTACGGTGGGTTTTTCCGAGCTTTTTGATATGAGGAATTAGCTTTTTGACAGTGAAGCTTTACTCCGTCGTGCGAGGAGCTTAGGCTAGCGGGGGGGGCTTAGGCTATCCGGGGCTTAGGCTAGCGGGGTGCCTAGGCTATCTGGGCTTTGGCTAGCGGGGTGGGCCTATTCATGAGTCAGCATATTTCTTCAAGCAGGTGGTCCGACAGGTTGAGACATGTTGGACTGTCGGACCAAACATGACTGAAATATGATATGCTCGAAGAAATATGAAAACAAAACCAAGACTGACCACCTGCTAGATGAAATATGATATGCTTTTTCCGGTCGAAGAAATATGCTGACTCATCAATAGGTCATAAAACATGTCTCAACCTGTCCGACCACCTGCTTGAAGTAATATGCTGCCTGACTAAAACATGTCTCAACCTGTCGGACCACCTGCTCGAAGAAATATGCTGACTCATCAATAGGCCCACCCCGCTAGCCTAAGCCCAGATAGCCTAAGCCCCGAATAGCCTAAGCCCCCCGTTAGCCTAAGCTTCCCGCTAGTCTAAGCCTCCCGCTAGCCTGAGCCCCAGATAGCCAGCCTAAGCCCCCTCGCTAGCCGAAACCCCTCGCACGACGGAGTAAAGCTTCACTGTCAAAAAGCTTGGAAAAAAACCACCGTAAAAAAACGCCGAACTTTATGCTCCTCCGCCCATGCAAAAGCTCCTCCGTCAAAAGCTGGCGGAGTGAATTCCTTATCAGCTTCATACAAGTTTATGACGTCACCATGCAAAAGCTCCTCCGTCAAAAGCTTCTCCGTACTCCGCCATAGCCAGAAACGCCATATCCCTACTACTCTGGGTGCTTCATTTTGCAGTCGCTACACGCTTTTTTCGACAGTTTATGATTTTTGTGACACAATTGTCAGTTGTCAAGTCCAAATTCAAGACAATTGTCAGGTGTGAAGTGTTGAAAGTTTCGCTTTTTTTTGTTACTTTTACTTTATTATTTTAATAATAAAGTATTGTTATCGATTTTTTTTAAAAAAAAATTTGCTACCCTGAAAATTTTTTTTCCACGTTTCATGACTTAAGCTCCGTTTTCACAATGAAAGTTTTTAACGATAGTACTTTCGCGAGAGCATAGCACGATAGTGTGAGAGTCAGATAGTGCGACAGTCTGCTATGTACACTACCTCTAGATTACTTTTAAAACTATCTGTTATAGGTACTAATTAACGCCAAATAACCTTTCCAAATCGAACTTTTTTCATGCTCTCTAGAGCCCAATACAACAATACTTGGCGGTCCTGATTTGTACATAAATATCGGATCAACAATAAATCTAACATGCGTTCTACAACAGTCACCAGTTCCGCCTGAATGCATACAATGGACCCATAACAATCAGGATATTAATTACGATTCACCACGTGGTGGAGTATCGGTTATAACGGAAAAGGGTGAAACAACGACGTCATACTTGCTGATACAACGTGCCACACATTCCGATTCAGGAAAATATAGCTGTATACCATCCAACGCGAACACGTTTACGGTGAATGTTCATATTTTACGAGGTAAGCTATTAACAATTATAAAATTTGTTCGATAGAGTTTTTCATTAACAATTTATCATTTTACAAATAAATAGGTGAACATCCAGCAGCAATGCATCATAGTGGCGAAAATAAACAAACTTTGAAATGTACATGTGATCCGTTAGTATTTTTGTCATCCGTTCTATTTTATATAAATTTTACAAATAAATTATTTTAATTCTGTATATTTTGGAAGTTGGTACTTTTAATAAAATCTGGATTTGTTTGAAATATCTCAAAGGAGTTATGCAAGGATTTTCCTCTGCAACTCGCAAAACAACACTGCACATTACTGCATACCACAGCAAAACAAATGTATAATATTGTTGCGAGCCGGGATTTCAAGTAAAACACAATTCGTTTAAAATCAAAATAAGTAACAATTTATTAATTCGCACTTTAATTCCGTTCGCACAATTATTAGCACTATATGGCAATACCGGCCGCTTATCTACGAGTATATAAGTCACACGCAATCGATCGCTTTCCACCAATACGGTCACAGTCGACGTAATAAAAATTACTATGTCCTCGCAAAAAGCTTCACCTGCTTATATACTAGCCAGTTGCAGTCTACGATGTTCTTGAATGTTCGCTCGGTGATGTGTGTGGACGATTCTCGAAAGCTTTAGAGCTTTTGATTTTGATCTTCTATACTGTTCTAGTACATTCGATTAGAAGGGAGGTAAAATCGTGTTACTCCGCCACCTTATATACTTCAACTAGGTTTCTGATTGGGTAACTTTGCAACTAGGTATTCGGTTGTTGCGGTTTCCCTTATTCGTAATCGATCAAGTTGCGCGGTTGCCAGGCTTGCACGTAACAATATCAAGTGAATGCAAGGGGTGCGAGTTCATTTAAAATGTGCTCCTCAGAGAATTTAAAAGAGTGATCACTGATCTGCACTGAGAGAAAAAATACCTTTATAATAATAGAATCATATAGCAAATCAACAAATATTCCTGTCAATTTTGGTCCAATAGTTAGATTTGTTAATTTAATGGTCACACCACTGTTATTTATTATTTAACAGCTTAACCTACCAAAAAAACAGAAGCACTGTTCAATTCACCGGAAACAAATTTTTCGATGCAACGAATTATGCTGTTAGCACAACAGTCAACACTATTCTTAATTATAACTTTTTACTGTTGATGTAACAGTTGAACTTTCCATTATTGAACAGTTGCATCGTTAGATCAACAGTAAGGTCTATTGAGAATTAATAAGTTTTCCTATCAAAATGACATCCATTTCTGTTAAATGTTAATAGTTCTTCTGACTTATATTAACAAATAATTTGTTAATTTTCAACAGTCTTACTGTACTACACCAATTGCTCTGACAGTTTTATTTGTTCGCATTTCAATATCTCTCCCCTCGTCCTCAGTAATAAGAGAAAATATTCAGGTGGTTTAATTTTTTATTTGTGTAGGTACAACATAATACCATTTGCCAGAAGGTATATAATATGCAAACTTAAATTATAATTTTGTTTTTCTTTTAATTCTTAAATATATCCATAATAAATAAAACATTATATTCGTAGTATAGATAAATAAAACAAACTTTGTGTAACAAACAAACAAACAAACTAAAAAAAGCGAATTCATAATATTTTGTTCCTTATATATGATGTACCATTTGCCATAGTATAAATGTGAATAGGTGGACTTGAAAAATTATCAATGTTTTTTAAAGATATTGTATTTTTGTTTACCCCAACACTGTAAGATTGAAAATGGTCGTCAAAATCGGTTATATTTATTTCGGAAACGACTACATAAGAAAGTGTATTATTTACTATTAATAAATCTAAAATTTTGTACAAATAAAGTTTATCCGTAAATGACGTCAAATAATAATGCTTTTTGTACACTTTTGGCGACTGTTTTAAAATCTTCGCAATCTCGATGCTATCATAAAAAGAAGCAGGTGATGTAGAGGAAGACATCGACGAGATTCTTTCCATTTCATTCCATTCGGTACTGGAACCGTTCGATGGAGATGTAAGTTCATTGTCTTTGATCCATTTAATTACAGTAGAATTCATCGCTGCTAAACTGAAAGCAATTTAAATACTTTATTATTAAAATAATAAAGTAAAATGACTAAATAAATGTGAATATAAAATATTATTAATCAGTAAATACATAACAGTCTTTGCGGGATGTAGACTTAAACCAACCCACAGACTTAACAAAAAAAATTGCAGCTTTTAAAAAAAGACGACTTTAAAAAAAAAGGTTTCTCTCTAAATGTTAACAGATATTTTAGGTTGACCGACTGTTTCTTAATTTAACCAGGTCCTAACATTTTCACAATTGTAAAAAAATGTATATGACATTTTTAAGTTTTATTCTGCAATTCATAATGA
The DNA here is from genome assembly GCA_951812415.1 of Beris morrisii. Taxonomy (NCBI): domain Eukaryota; kingdom Metazoa; phylum Arthropoda; class Insecta; order Diptera; family Stratiomyidae; genus Beris; species Beris morrisii. Next base: position 92,280,466 of record OX638313.1, on the reverse strand, counting down.
GAATTATAAGAGTTTTGGCCACACTAATATGCTTTGATGTTACTCTCGACTATTTTCTTTAAATTTTCTTCTACTTTTTAAGAAATTAATACTTACCACATCTTTTCTCCAAGCTCTCAATTTTTCTCGGAATTTTACTTTCAAGCCAATCATTTCGAAATCAGGAAATAGTTTGTCTAAATCATGCAGATTTAAATATCTTATTTCCTCCATTCCTACATTTGCTCCTAAGATTATATCAAGAAACCATAAAAGAGACAAATTAATAATTTTTAACCCAAAATCACGATATAATTTCATCATATTTTATCAAAATTGTTTAACATGGTACATTGGCAGACCGGCATATTTCTTTATCTTACCTTTTAAATGCATATAAAATGCTTCGAATCCCCAAGTCTTCAAGAGATCCATGAAATCCTGGTCATCTACACCATTTAAGAAGATCACGTTCTCATATGTAGCACTCACGTTTTCGCACGTATCAACATTAATCACTTCACTATCAATTTTACGTCCTATGTTATTGCTTATGGTATTGTCGCCGCACGTATAACGCAACAACGCATCATCAATTGAAACAATACCGAATCAAATCCACTCGACTGTGAAACCAATAATTTAACTTTTAACTTAAAGAAAATACTGTTGGAATTACAGTTTTACTGTTGAAGTTACAGTTTTACCGTAGAAAAGTATAAAGTTTCGTGGAACGATTTAACTGTTGTTGAGACAGTTCAATCTACCATAGCTATTGTTGTATTAGTTGACCTGTTGATATTACGCAAAATGGTCGAAGAACTCTTAAATCAATTGAGTAACTGTCAAATCAACACAAATATATTAAAAGTTGCAACAAATTAGTACTGTTGACTCAACATTTATTTTTAAAAGTCACGTTTGTCCAAACAATTGTCGATGACAATTCCTTTAATTGTAAAATCTGTTGTCCCGATTAAAAGTTTCTTGTCACAACAGTTTTTCTGTTAACCTGGCGAAAAAGCTGATTGACAGTCGTAAACTGTTTATATTACAGTCCGTTTTTCTTTCAGTGTGGTTGAGTTCTTATCGGAACATCATAGTTGGACAAAATGTCCCGAATATTTTCTGATTTCTTAACCTTATTCGAAATACTGTCGAAATGTTCCCCCATCTGCAACGAAGTGCCGACGCTATGGACACCCTAAAAACACCAATTACAATTTTTGACGCGGTCAAAGTCGAAATGTGGCATTGTTGTTTCGTGATTAGGCGGTTATTTGTAAAATTAATTTTGTCAATAGAATAGCTCCTTGTAAGATACAACTTTCAACATTCATCAGTGGTTCTTCAAACAAATAAAAAGCCCGTAGAAGTAAAAACATATAGCGAAATTAGTTAAAACGTTAACAACCCCAGTTACTCCCACTTAGTGAATCAATATCGAAAAATCTTGAAATTAGTTTTTAGGCGATTGTACAACATGCCCGTGGAAATAAAAACCGACAGTTCGATATCTCAACAGACTTAAGAGATATGGCAGAATTCGTGAAAACATACAATACCTTTATACCATCCTCAAGGTGTAGTATCAAAAAATTCTGAAATTAGTTTTGGGACGATTATATTAAATCCCCATAAAAATAAAAATCAACTCGATATCTAACCACAGATAAGTCAAAATTGGTGAAAAAATATATAATCCCTTGCGCCCATCGCCCAATGTCAAAAAATACCGAAACTTAGTTTTAGACCGTGTAAGAACCACGTGAAAACAAGAAGACCTATGATGTATAGCGAAGTTCACATATACAGCCCTTTAAACTCGCTTTGGTTAAATATCAAGAAAATCTGGAATCAATTTCTATGCCTTTTTGCGTGGAGCTCGTGGAAGTCAAATTAATTCGTTACCTCAGAAGACTTAAGAGATATGACAAAATTAGTGAAAAAATGTGGACCCCTTTTCCACCATCAGTTATTTTACCACCTTCGTACAACAATAAGAATTTGTATTTTTGCTTACTTAAATTATTTTTCTGTAAAAATCTACAAATACATACTTCAAGTTTGTAGCATAAGCAGTTCTGTAAATATAAAAAATACCCTAAGGGGGTTGTACATGTTTTCGCGAGCTTCATCATATTCCTAAGATCTGATTAGACATCGAATAGTTTTTACTTCCACGAGCTTTTCATATAATCTACTACAAAGCAGTTTCAGGATTATTTGGTTTTGAACACCCAGAGGGTGTTAAATAGTTGCATATGTTTCACAATTTTCGTCATATTTCTAATGAGGTAAAATTGGATTTTACTTCTATGGCCTTTCAGTCTTTTAATGTAATTTCTTAAAAACTCATCTCTAAATTTTTTAATATGCGACCCCCAGGAAAGGTTGGATACGTTTTCACGAGATGTCTCCATGGGCTTTTTATAAACTCGATTTCAGGATTTTCATACTCTAGATGAAATCATAGAATATTATAAGTTTAGTCCAGCCCGAAAAGCCTGTAATGCCGAGCCTTGGACGAAAAAAGTTATATATTATTTTATGTTCAGTTGTAGCCAAAAGCTCGAAATTCTGTCCATCCGTTTGTCCGTCCGACTCAAAAACGCATTGACCTAGGAAGTTAAAATTTTGTCACAACCTGTAAAATGGAAAAACCAAGGCTAATTTCGTTATTGGGTGATATCCTTCCACTCCTTTGGGTACCTCCCATACAAACACGTTAAACACGTATTCAAGATTATTGGTCAAATGCTTCAAGTTAGGAACTTCAAATTTTGCACACATAAAGATTCCACTGTTTGAGGCAAAAATTCCAAATATAATGCAAACCGGATGAGTCCTTCGAGTAGCATTCTATAAAAGTCCTTCAAAAATGTATACGCATGACTTAATATAGCCCCATAAAAAGTAATCCAGAGGCGTTAAATCGCACGAACGGGGGGGCCAGTTAACAGAACCACTTCTGGAAATCAAGTCGTCACCAAATTGATTTTGTAATAAATCGATTGTTAAACGCGCTGTATGGCAAGTTGGAAATGTCGGCGATGTTTAACTGATTAATTTTTGGAAACAAAAATTCAGTCAGCATGGCCGATTTTGTTGACCGTAAAATGGACGAAGTGCTCTATGAACTTCGCGAACAGATTTATTTTTTTCAAAGTAAATTTCCACAATTTGGAAGCGTTGTTCTGGCGTTAAACGATTCATGATGACTTGCCAAACCTTACTGAACAGAAATGTCAACACAGTTTGACATTCTCAACTGTCAAACCATAGTTATCGATATCGAAAGTTCTCATGCACCTAAAAAAAGCACCCTATACATGCGCACTCCGTATTCTATTTCTCCAACTAAAATATAAATCGGAGTTCAGTATTTCATCAAGCCGAAAAATAATAAAGTTTAGCCCAGATTGTTGGAAGATCTTTTTTTTTATCAAAAACGATAAAGCGATTTTAGTGAAATTTTAACTATATTTCAATGTTTCTATCATAGTGCAATACAAAATTCTAAAATGAATACAAATATGAAAAATTTAGATTTTTCATAGTGGACTTTCCTTATCAGCAGGCTTTCCTCTTTTCAGAAATCTGAAGGAGCTCAACGATTGTCCCAAATTTTTTATAACATTTGATGTAGTACTTCGTGTTTCAGATACTTCTCGCGATTTTGATGCCGACTTCGCATTCAAATCGGACTTCGAAGACTTTGATGATTTCGAAGATTTTGATGATTTTATGGACTTTTTCGAATTCGAATCATCACCACTACCACCGCGAACGGGTTTACTTGTTATCCAAAATTTAGCGGCAAATGTTGCTTCCAGCATGAATGCTTCTTTCAAAGATATCTGGGATTAGAATAGATTAGCTATTTGCAGTGCATCTACAACAAGTTTTTATATGGCACTTACCTTTTCATCGAGTGCGACGTCCTTCACATTCCACAAGAACTCTAAGGTTCCAATAAGTATGGCAACGAAAAGTCCTGCTCCTAATACAAGAAATACTCCGCCAACATTTTCCACCCCCAAGGCTGCATTCGAGCCCGTATCTTCAACAGTTGCTTGAGTACATCGCCCGCCCCCATGTTTCTCCTTCCACCACTTCCGTTTCAATTCGATTAGTGTTCCAGTCTCGCCCAATTTTAAAATCGCTGCATTCACTGTCTTACGATAGGGTGAGTCTATTGGATAAACAATCATTAAGAGTATGTATGTACAATTATTTAGCCTGTAGAGAGTCCTTACTAAACGGCAATGCTATTCCGTACGACTTGTAATCCAATAGACCTCCTACTTGTTCCAGGTCGCAATTCCTCTCGGTGATATATTGGAGGGTTGTCGATTCCATTAGAAAAGCATACAAGCGTTTACCCTTCATTACTCGATCCACACCCTCGTCATTAGTCTTAGTGAACACAGACGGCCTGGCTGATTCCATAGCAGCCCACATCCTTTGATAGATTGAAAAGTTCGAGTCCTGTTGAATAGGCTATTAAAGGACGCCATTTTTTTGTGACAAAGTGGAAGGATGTAGGCAAGGAGACAGTCATGTCGAGAAAATAATGCGATATAAATCATAGTAGGATGCTATGCAAAGCAGAAGACTTCAAGGAAAGCTTTGAAGTCAAGTTGTCGCTAAGAAGGCGTTCTTGCTTCTTAATTCTTTCCATTTCACTAAAGTAGTTATAATCCTTGAATCCATTGAAGGAGAATATTAAAATGCGTCGGGACTAGTAAAAAAGGCGATGAACATAAGCTTAAAGGACAAACACGGATCAAAAGGACTAAAATGAAGAAAGTATTCTTAAGATTTAGGCTCTAAAGCTACTAAGCCACGAAACACTTGCGTACCTTGAAAAACGACATCGTACTTCCTCCCGTCACCGCACCATATTTAATTTTACTTTGCATTGCTAAATCATCGGCACTTTCGATATTTGCGTCCATCCTCGACATGGTTAAGAAGGCAGCCAAGTTTGCTGTATATGAGTTGAGCATCATAAGGGCAAAAAACCACCACATTCCGGTAACCAAGCGTGTTGATATCGCCCTGATTTAATATTCAATATGGTTGTTCTGTTTCTAGCTCACATTAATAAACAATACATACTTGGGAAGTAAATCACATCCTTGGCCCATAAGCGATCCGACAGTTAGCCATGTCGAATTTTTAATATCCCAAATATTTTCGACCTCTTCAGGATTTGGATCGCAGGGATGAGGGTTTTCCCAATCATCCGGACACATTCTGGAAGTAAAAGCAATTTTATATAATAGTGGAGTTGTCTTTTTCGATGTTGAAGGGGAAGAGGGTTTGAGGACTGCAGAGGTAAGGTTTTAAAGGTAAATTGGAATTTTTATTTTTGCTAAAACAATTTTTGATATGAAGTTAAAACTTGGTAAACACAAGTTCAATGGGAGTTGGGAGACAATTATACCTTGCTATTAAGTGAGGACAAGAAAAAGAAGCTTAAGCTAAGAAGTTGAATTATTGAATTGTATTGACATATTTAAATATAAAGCAGTGTTAAGAGTTGTTTTATATTTATGAGAGTTCTAAGGCCGAGACCACTCTTGATACATGGTCTACAGTGTGCGCCATCTTTTATTTCTGTATTTAAACATTGAATAACTTTAAAAAAAAATAACTGGTTTTTATATGTGAGGTATTTTTATTCAATTTGGTCCTTTAGAATTTATCTGGATTAGTTTTTGAATACAACATGAATCAAGTGGCTGCCTCTATTGGCCACAGCAAAATGTGCCCTATTACTTTTTCAAGCATCTCGGGCGGTATAGCGATGATTTCGGCACGAATGTTTGCTTTGAGCTCGTCAATGGTCTGAGGCTTGCTGGCGTACACTTTGCTTTTCAAATAACCCCATAAAAATAAGCCTGGAGGAGTCAAATCTGGAGATCTCGGTGGTCAGTCAATGTCGCCTCTTTTTGACATCAGACGTCCAGGCAATTTTTGTTGCAGAAACTGAATTGTTTCATTTGCAGTGTGGCATGGCGCACCGTCTTGTTAAAACCAGTAACCATCCAGACCTTTTTCACGCATTTGCGGGCAGACATTATGAGCTAACATCCACCGATATCGTTTTCATCGAATGTTTCGTTTTGTCGGAAAAAAATGGTCCAATGATGGTTTTGGCGCAAACGCCGGCCAAACAGACACTTTTTGATCATGCAATGGCGTTTCATGGATCTCGTGTGGATTCTCCGTTCCCCAAATACGGCAATTTTGCTTATTAACGCCGCCAAAGAGTGTGAAATGGGCCTCGTCGGTCATCAAAATTTGCTTCCAAAAATCTGGTTCAGTGTCAACCATTCGAGCGACTGTTTGGCCATATTCTAAGCGACGTGGACGGTCTGTCGGCAATATTCTTTGTATTAATTGCACTTTATACGGAAACAAATGCAAATCATCCTTCAAAATGCGTCGCAAAGTGGTTCTACTGACGCCAAAATGCTGAGCGCGGTGACAATACGAGATTTCTGGGTTCTCGGCAACGCTCTCTCTGACCGCTTCAACCAGTTCATTGGAACGTCTTGGTCGTCGATGAACGGCATGTGGACGATCTTCCACTGTCCCGTGCTCAAAAAAATTCGACACCAAACGACGAATAGTGTTGTCAGACGGTGCCTGTTGGCCACGATATTTTCGACGGTATACACGTTGAGTTAACACAACGGAACGACTATTCTCAATGTACAGCGTCACTATTTCGGCGCGTTGTTTCGGTGTGAAGCGATCCATGGTTAAAATTCTACTAAATTGACGTTTCCAAAACTTGTCCAATCAAGTCAATCTGTTGAAAAATGTCAAAGTTATTCAATGTTTACATACCGACATAAAAGATGGCGCACCCTGAACATTTTTGAGGTCATAGTCCAGGACGTCAAAATGTAACATAAGTTGTTTCGAGACAAGGAGGTTTTTTGGAAAGTTAATTTTATCAGTACGAGGGTTGCTATTAATATATTGAGAATTGTGTGTGAGGTGTGGTCTCGTTGGTTGGTTTACGTTGTGGCCCGTCAGTCGAATAGGGCCCAATTAGCACAGAAAGCGAAGTTTTGGTACCACAGCGAGTTAGTGTAACAAAACTTCGCTTAACCTGGTCGTTGACGGCGTTGATGAAGTAGATACTGAGATTAAAAGAGACCTGGAGCTGGAATGGATTATCATATCCATCCGAAGCTATGACAGCGTACGGCGGACAGACGGACTGAAAATTTTTTTGCAGTTTTAGGTTCTACTAGTATTTAGTAGTAGTATTTTTTCGATAAAAATACTGTAGTTGTTGAAATAATACAGTCACGAATGACTGGAAGTCAATCGTATGACACTATGATAGATGAAGTACTGAACGCCGATTTATATTGTAGTTGGTTGAAAAGACTGATCTCTTAAATATAACATATTAGCGTTAAGTCAAAAATTGAATCAAGGCAAATAAAGATAATAATAAGAATAATATTGTAGTTGGAAATAAAGCAGAGTTTGGAGCGTGCATAAAGATTGGCTTTTTTTTAAAGACTTTTGTTTAGTTGCTACTCGAAACAAAAAGACAATATCTTCATAAATCATGGAAAGTAAAATTATTATGCAGGAAAGACTCATTGGACTGCCAGCATATTTATTTTTTACCTGGAACCATTTAAAATTAATGTGTACAAATTCCTATAGCTTCAAGCGTTTTCAAGTTATCGGTCAACACTCGAGGACACGGGTTTTAATGTCTTTTGTATGGAAGCTATCCGAAGAAGTACGGGAATTTTGTTCAATGGCATACCCGATCCAATTTTTAACTCAAAACTAATTCCTATAGACTTTAGAATTCTAAGTTATCGATTTCTCTACTATTTCTCGGGTTTCGAAAATTATATGCACATATTCCCAAGAATAATTGTATGGCAACTATGCGAAGGGCTCAAAAGGTTTCCTTTGTACCAATTGAAATATCGAAATGGGATAATTTTCAAATAGAGTAGCTAGAAGCGTTTTGCAGTTATCGGCCAATATTCTTGAACACGTGTTTTCAGGACTTTTGTAAACTCGAACTTAGTTTTCATTTAAAACTCATTACTAAAACATACTACAGTCACGAACGGCTGCAAGCCAATCGTATGATACTCTAGATGAATACTGAACTCCGATTTATATTATAGTTGGGGATAAATAAGAATTACGTGTGTACATGTTGTATGTCCTTTATTAAAGACCCCCATTCGGTTGCTACTTTAAACTAAAAGACAATATTGGCAGTGTTTAATATCATATCTTGAACTGGGTGAGTCACTGAAAAAAAATTTACTCTTTGAAGGACTTGTACATGGGAGGTGCAGGAAGGACTCACTCGATTTCTTACATATTTATCCTTTTCCTTGGAACCATTCAAAAATGAAGGTGTACAAAATTTCAAATTCGTAGCTTGAAGCGTTCAAAAGTTATCGAAAAATATTGTTGAACACGTGTCTTAAGGATTTTTTGTATGGAAGGTGCCAGAAGGAGTAAAAGGATTTCGCTGGCTAGTAAACTCGAAATTCGTTTTCACTCAAAACTAATTTGTACAAAATTCCGAATTCGTAGCTAAACGATTACTTGAGTTATAGTGAGTTCCGTAAATTAAGTGAAAAAATTTTGACAGGATATTTGTATGGCAGCTACACGAGGGACTAACAGGATTTTCTTCATAATCATATATTTAGCTCCAACCATTGGAAAAATAACACATACAAAAATTTCAAAGACGTAGCTTAACCCTTCTGAAGTTATCGGCCAATATTCTTGAACACGTGTTTTAAGGACATTTTGTATGGCAGCTACCCGAAGAAGTAGGACGATTTTGCCCGTTAACGAACTTAACCTTAAAAATTCAACCAAACATCCAGATTCAAGATTTCAAGATCCTAGGTCAAGGCGTTCTTGAGTTATCGTGCTAACGGACTGACAGACGGACGGACGGACGGTCGGACGGACGTCAAGCGGATTTGGAGTTTTTGGCCACAAATAAACAAAAAATAATATATAACTTTTTTTCGACCGAGGCTTGGCTCTATGCGTTACAAACTTTTGGGTTGGATTAAACTTATAATACTCCATATGATTTCATCTAGAGAATAAACTTTAATTATAAGGAGGCCAGTCATCTGATTTTTGGTACAAAACTGTCAAATTGACCAGGAAAAAATGTTGCTGCAACTCGATGCATGTTCAATTTTTCCGTCAAAATTTCATGCTTTAAAGCCGCAAAAATAGCCAGTGTCATAACAGCATAATGCTGTTATGACACTGGCTAGTTCTCAAGTGCAATAAAAGTCAATCGTGCGACAAGGCGACCAATATAGAGAGAAAGAGATTACCGATAAAAAATACCCTTGCTGATGCTACCAGCATCTAGTAGACGAAATTAACAACTGATTTGTTATAAAAAATACTGATCTTATGCTGTTATGACACTGGCTATTTTTGCGGCTTTAAAGCGGCTAGACAATCCAAATGGAGAGGGATAGAGACTTTAACATACAATTTATACATTGGTGTGAGAGAGACAGTCCGAGCAGCAAAACTATAGGTAACTGTCAAAAAACAATCCATAACTGTCAAAAAAAAAGCGGCAACAAAGCGCATTCGAGCAGTGTTTCGCAACATTCTAGCAGTTAATCCAAGAAAAATCCGCTGGCGGCTAGATTTTCCAGCCGCTTCAGACTTGTTTTTGACAGTTCGTTATGTATAAATTATAGAAAGCGTCATGTTATGTTATGAAACGCGCTAAGATCAGTATTTTTTATAACAAATCAGTTGTTAATTTCGTCTACTTTTATTGCACTTGAAACTAGCGAGGAAATAGCCAGTGTCATAACAGCATTAGCGCGTTTCATGACATAACATGACACTTTCCATAATTTATACATAACGAACTGTCAAAAATAAGTCTGTTGCGGCTGGAAAATCTAGCCGCCAGTGGATTTTTCTTGGATTAACTGCTAGAATGTTGCGAAACACTGCTCGAATGCGCTTTGCTGCCGCTTTTTTTTTGACAGTTATGGATTGTTTTTTGACAGTTACTCATAGTTTTGCTGTTCGAACTGTCACTAATGTCTAAATTGTATGTTAAAGTCTCTATCCCTCTCCATTTGGATTTTCTAGCCGATTTAAAGCCGCAAAAATAGCCAGTGTCATAACAGCATAAGCTCTTCTGCAAACTGCAATTTCTGTGGCAGTCAGTCAGCCACTCACGACCACTTTTAAATCGTGAAAACCATTCGTAACTTTGCGTACGACCCAGAGCATCATCTCGTAAGCTTGTTTTAAAAGTTAAAACGTTTCTGTAAAAGATTTCCCAAGTTTCACGCAAAATTTTATGTTGCATCGTTGCTCCAGAATATCGCACATTTCAAAAATCGTCACTTACACTTATCACGGAAACTTAACGAAAAAAAAATTGAAAAACACTTGGTTACAAAGGATGTAATGATCAAGGCAGTGCTGCCAACCGCATATTACTAAATACGTATATCCGTTGGCGCGTAATTCAAAATTTCGGTTATTTTCTGAACAGGCCTCGTATAGTGAGTTGCGTTAATTGAGTGAAGACATTTTTACAGGATTTTTGTGTGGCAACTACACGAAGGACTCAGGATCAGATTTTCTTCATATTCCTTTAACTACCTTTAGCTGTAATTATTGAATGCTATGCCGTAGCTTAACGCGTTCTGAAGTTAACAGCCAATTCTCTTGAACACGTGTTTTAATGACCTTTTGTATGGCAACTACCGGAAGGAGTAAGATGGTTTTCCCAGTTAACGAACTCCGGCTGTCAACATCCTAGGTCAAGACGTTTATGAGTTATCGTGCGTTCGGACAGATGGACGTTCGGACGAACAGACAGGCGAACGGACGGACTGCAAGCTGATTTTGGGACTCGGAACACAATTGAACAAAAAGTATTATTTAACTTGTTTTCACCCGAGGCTAGTTCTATACGTTACTCAGGCTGCTAATTCCTAATAAACTTATTGTATAATACTCTCAAATTTCATCTAGAGTATAAACCACATTCGCAGAGGAACTAAGGTACAATCAACTGGCTTGAACCTTTCGAAATCAAAAGGATATAACTAGAATCAAAAAACCAGATTTGCTTACCTCGCTACTGCATACATAAGCATTGATACAGCGAGTAGAGCTGTTCCCATGTAAACCCAAACATCCAACGAGAAAGGCGATAAAAACGAGAACAAATCGGGCGGTTCATTCACGGCCTTCAAGAACAAAATACTAATACCCAGAGACATGAACGGCGAAGTAAAGTCCACAGCTTGTCGTCGTGATGATGTTATCGTCAAATCACAAATAGCAAGATCAGCTTTCTGAAAATACAATCCAAAAATCCTTACAATGCCACTCACATGAACCCATAGACTTACTCCATCGAGCAATTGTCGCACCAACCCGTCCCATTGTTTCGTAATTTTATTGTATGCACCATATTTACCGTCCGGTGCCAGTTCGAATCGATAGCTGGTTCCCAGAATTCTGGCAATGGCGTCAACTATATCGAGCGAATATCCTTCAAAACGGGCGTTGCCTTCCAAGATTTCACCTTCTTTTGGTTCTCTGCAATTAAATCAATTAGAAATTATAGTTTTGATCATTTCATTTTTCAGCTATACCGATACAACAGAAATGGTGCTCCGATTCGCGAAGTCACTATAAAAGTTTTGTTGTGCAATTTCTCCTCCATTTTCTTTGAGTAGTTTTCGTCCTGATCGGACAATTGGGTAAGACGTTGCACTGAGTCCCAGAGTGCAATCTCCTGGAATCCGTTCGGAGAATACTCTAAAACGCGAAGTGTGAAAAATGCTCGTTGTCCATATTCGTTGAATTCAATGCGTCCTGTTGTACCGTCATCGGTTTTCTAGACGTAAAATAAATTGAGACTCCGTTACTAGAAGGATCTATTTCGCAATGTTTATAACCAAACAACATGGCAGACTACTCACACTTTTTAGGTGCTCGACTATCTTTTGACCGAACGGCCACGGTTTTGCCTTTTTGCATTGAACTTCTGGTAGTTCTAATTCCTCGTATAAATCAAGATCCTTGAGTCCTTTCACTAATGTCCATATAGCGTCATTCACAAGTATCATGTTGATCTATAAGTATACCGAAAAGTGTTAGCGATAAAGAAAGTCGAAGCTAATCCCGCCCAACCTTAACGCGATCCGGAGTCACACGAAATGACTTCCCCAAACGCTTCTCGCTTTCCTGCCAATCATGTGCGGCATTTTTCACATCGAAGCTAGTCGGGTCGATTATCCTGGCTGTAGTAATATTAGCCATAGTGCCGGCTAACTCTTCAAGATCCAGAATATGGGCATCCAAATTAGGAACAAAGTAGCTCTAGAAAGAATAGTTACTTTCAATCGATTCTTTCCATTCTTCACAGAGGATACCTACATCGTATTCTCCAAACATTTTCAACTCGTTTGCTTGACGCATAATGTCGAGAATTTTTTCGGAAGCGCAGTGAAGTATTATGAAATGTTCACCTGATGCTTTAACTTCCTTCAGAAGTGGTCGATAGTCAGGGCCTTCTCCGAGACGTAACAGTCCAATAGGGCTACTGGTTGGGCCATGGATTTGAAGGACGTCTTGCAACTGCATTATATCTACAGCAAGAGCGTGAAAAGGGGTTAAACTTTTTTTTATTTCCTGAATATCCTTTAAGCCCAATGAGATAAAAATTAAGTTTTACCTCTGCAGGCCACTTATACAAATGCCTAAGATTAAAAAAGTATCAGGATTTTTTGTTATTAAACCCACAAAGAGTGAAACGGGTAAAATATGTTTTCGTGAATTCTTCAGAATCTCCTTTCAATGGTTTCTATATGTCAGGAACCACTTATGTTAAAAAATTTAAACTTTACGATTGTAAAGAAAGTTGTAAAAAATTTAATCGACTTAGGTGCTTCAAATACAGTTATACTGGTATGGGTTCCTGGACACAGTGATATTTATTGTAGGCAATAAGTCTGTGGGCCAGTTAGCGAAAAAGGGAGTTGGTTGGCATTTCACAGAACCAGTGCCTTTCTGTGGAATGCCAACAGCTGCGGCAAAAGAAAGACTGTTGAACTGGATTAATATCCAAACTGGCCTCCACTGGACAGGGACGGTGGGGTGCAGACAGTCCTAACTGTTCTTGGAAGGTCACTCCAAGAAACGAACCTTCGAATTGCTCAAATTGAGCCGGAGTCAGGTTTGGAACTTGATCGCGCTAATTGCAGGACACTGTAAGCTTACAAAGCATCTGCATACGATTGGACTGATTTCAGACGATGTTTGCAGATTGTGTGAAAAGAAGAGGAAACTGCGGACCACGTTCTATGCCATTGCGAAGAACTCGCAGACAGAAGACTCAGACTTCTTAGACATTATTTCATATCACCATTGGAACTCATGTTTAACTTACTTAAGAGCATATTAAAATTTATGGATATAACCGTCCTAAGTGAGTAATGATAAGTGGGGACAATCACAGTAAGCCCACTGACGCCGAATTGAATCGGGATTTTAGATCTTCCTCCATCATATACAATCTACAATCTAGGTGCGGGGTTACGAGAGTACAGTGGCGGTCATAGGGGGGGGGGAGCCATGGGGCCATGGCCCCCCCCCTAACAAATTCGTCACTCATGATTACTTTACCTTGTATGCTTTAAAGAAAATTATGACTATTAGAAAATGAGACTATTAGATTAATAGATACACTTAATAAAGTGTAATACACTTAATAAAGTATAATGTTTTTGTTGTGTTGTTAATGTTTGGTGTGGGGGAAGACATGCAGCAAAGCAGCGCATTTTGAGCATTCAGGCCAACATGGCCCATTATACTCGAATCACCCAGTCTCTACCCGAACTTTTTCGTTATCCTCACAAATTTCAAGAGCTCAGGTAGGGATCGAGAACGGAGTTCTTCCATCCTCATAGCATCATCGCCGTATACGTGCATTCTCGCAAACGAGTAAGCTGGACACTCGAGTAGAAAATGCTCCGTTGTGTCGTCGCTCTCGTCGCAAGCAGTGCACATGGGGTCGTCAATGATTCTCAATCTGACCAGGTGTAGGTCACACGAGTTGCCCTGTGAGGACACCAACCATACTACCACATTCCTTTCTGCTCAATTTGAGAAGAAAAGCAGTGGTTCGTCCACTTGGTCCCTCAACAAGGTTTCAAGGTTTAAAGTATAATGCAATTAAATCTGATTTTCGCTTATGTTTTTCTTTAATCCTTCTTTTGTATTTTGTCTCCTGATTGAAAAGAAGACTGTACTAATTAAAAATATTTCAATCGAAAAGTAATAAAATTTTAAATATGTATATATATAATTAATCTTTGGGCTGTGGTGTGTTATTTTAAGAAAGTAGCTTTTAATGTTTGAAACTGATTTTGAAAAATTTGGATTTGAATTATGCTTGGACAATTTTCATTATGTGCATCCCAATCCTAAATTAAGACTTAAATTGTGGTAAATCCAGTGAAACAGATCATTGCTGTCCAGGTTGGTTTGAGTGGATTTTTAACTATGTTTTCACAAAACCTATAGTCACCAGAGCAGATATCAAACTTATTCAAATTTATGGGAAATCCAGTAAATCTTAGTAATTTTGTCGTAACCACAAGATTTGAAATATTGTGTTGTAAATCAGCTTTTAAAACTTAATTATGAGTATTTACAGTAACTATTACATATTAATAACTGATTTACATCCAAAAATTTAAGACTCTGTTGTTTAATTGGATAAGTTTAGCTGTACAATGGATTTCATTAAATAAATAAATAAACTCGATTTGCCGAAACGTCGAGATTTCGATAAGATTCTATCAAATTCTAATATACTCGTAATTCCCATATTTGGATGAATTTGAAATCTACTCAGGTGAAAAGGGTAGTTCAAACCCTAATCAAAGCTAATCACTCAATTTAAAAATTTTGAATTTTTTTCGCAGCACCCATCCAGTTTAAAGTTTCATCTCGATAATATAATATATACGTGTCTCAAGGACCTTAAAGAAACCCAAATTGTATAAGATTCCGAAAACTCCCAAGATATCGACATAGGGCCTATATATGTTATTATCATTCTGTGGGTCTAAATATATAAATGGTGTACCATCGTAAATGCCATCTAGTGCCTAATTTCAGCAATTGAAGTTTATCTTAAAAAATAAATTTTTGAGCGTCAACGATACGAAGTTAGAGTCATCGGCAACATTTCTTCTCGCTCAATGTTGTGAAAAATAAAAAAAAGTCCTTCAGCAAGGACGAAAAGATGATTTTTGACATTTAATCACTAATCCGTTATAGTTTTAATTTCGCACTTGGTGAAGAACTTTCTGAACCGTTTTCTCTTTCTATAATATTATATAATATTGAGCAATGAGCAAAATACGGTCGAAACCGATTGAATATGAAAAACTTCACTTTTTCATTACGACGATGGTACATAACCTATATATTTAGAATTACAATTAACTACAGAATAATATTAGTTATCCGTTTTGTTAATACATCGGAACCCATTTTTCGGAATCTTTTTTCTGATCGGGGTGAAACTTAAAACATATATTTTTTACACTAATTAGAACCATTATAAGAGGTACCGCGAAAAAAATCTTTGGGAAAAAAATCCTCAATAAAAAATAATAGTCACTGAACAGTCCTGAAATTATCTATCACCACAACTACCTGTATAAAATATTACACAATTTTAAATTGCATGATAATGCAAGCTTTCGACTCTTGTTCATTCAATTTAAATTTCCTCGTTTCCAAAAGTTAACATAAAATATTTCTTTCGTAGATTTTTGAGTAGTAGAACAACTTAATAACTGGGGTGATCACTTCTTCGTCGGGCCTGAAGTCTTTAGATTATGAGATATAGGGTTTGAATTTTAATGCCTAATATTGAGTTTCATCAAATATGTATGATAGTAGAATTAATAAACATTAAATACACTACTTTTCTAGTGGTCTCAAAAAACAGCTAATTTACATTCAAAGATTTCAAACTGGATTTGGCAAATCTTGAAATTTTAACAAAACTCTTAAAATCTACTAGATTTCTCATACATGTAAGAGATCTTGAAGTCTTTTTGGACTTCTAAATTTTGTTGAAATCGAGATCGACATTGACTTCTACTGAAATCGAAAATTTTGTTCACCAAGCTTTGGAATCAATTAATTTTATTTTCTAGTTCCTACCCATGCTATTCAATTTACCATTGCTTAAAGACTTACAATCATACAATACAGGTTCAAATTTTTGATATCATACAATCTGCTGATAAATTGAACGATGTTGAAGAAATCCCTCCAGAGCGATGTTAATGCTTTTTAATATTCTGAAATTCGGTTGCCAAAATCTGGCGATTTATATGCGGAAATGAAAAGTTGACATTTTCAAGAAGTACCAACCGCAGCGACCACAGGATTTGCATAATTTCCATCCACGCTGCATTAACGAGTAGCTACCCATTTTCCCTACAGTAGCTACTGAACTTCAATGGCCCCCCCCCTTGGAAAAGCAATATGACCGCCACTGCGAGAGTAAGGGGAGCCAAACAATGTGTCTGAAGAGCTTGAAATCTTGAATTGAGACAATCTAAAATTCATAACCCGTTTATCAATAAAAAGTACATTTTCACGAATTTTATCAAATCTGTTAGGTCTGTCAAAGTATCGAATTAATTTTACTTCACCGTGCTCTTTAAATAAGCGCAATTGTTTTTATAGTATTGTTGATAAGTCAAATTGTCCCATAAATCTTTTAGATCTTCCTTTATATTATAATTTTCATGACTCGTAGACACGTAAAAAGCAAAAAAAAATTTCAGTCCGTCTGTCCGCCGTACGCCGTACGCAAAATCGTTTGAAGGCTCGTAGCTCCCAAACGGTTTGAGATATTAAATTGAATTTTTTTTATGAATAGACTGGGTAGGCCCCTTGAAGTAACCAAATTCTGAGGGGTGGGGGTGTAAGGGGGGAGGAGGGGAAAGCGTTTTAGACAGAACATTTTGGTTTTTAGATCTCAGCAACCGGTTATACAAGGAGGCTGAAATTTAGAATTTATATAGAACTTCGGTAGTGGACCCATTTGTATAAAAATTGTCAATATGGGTGAAGGGGTGTTGGAGTGGGGGGAAAAATAATGCGTCCGAAACGCAAAAAAGCCGAGATTGACAAATTCTAAAATCCATATCTCTTAAACGGTTAAAGTTACAAAATTGAAACTTAATGAATATCTGTAGATATACTAGGAGAATAGATCGGAAACAAATTTTTGAGTGGGTGCAGTGGCGTACGGGGGTGGGGGGTGAAAAACTTTAGATTACGATATCTCACGAACCAATTGCACCAGACAAATAAAATTTGGTTTGTGTATAAAAGTTGACAGATGAAGTTTGCTGAAAGCAAAATTTTTCAATCCATGAAAGTGGAGGGGATAAGAATTTTTCTAAAAAATCACGTCTCATATCTCAAGAACATTGTAAGATAGATGCTTTAAATTTTTACCAGAAGTAGGCCTAATAAACCCCTAGCAGAAAACAAAATTTTGGAAGTGTGGGTGTAAAAGGTGAGGGTGGGGGAGGGTGAAATGGAAAAAATTCCGATTTTTATATCTCGACAACCTATAATGATATAAACCTGAAACTTGGTATTTAGATAGAGCTCTATTAGTAGCATGTTGGAAAAATTTAATTTTTTATAGGGGCAATATGGTACGGGGGTGGGGGATGTTTTTTCTATCTATAGAATGGCTTATGCTACAAAGTTGAAACTCGGTATGTTTATGTAAATCAACTAGAAAACTAATTTAGATAAAAAAAATTTAAAATATCCATTGGCGTTCGGAGGGGGGGGGGGGCAAAAAAAATGATCAGTGAAAATGGAATGCATATATTTTCACGATTTTCGTCATATCTGTTAGGTCTTCCCAAATATTTAATTCATTTTTATTGTACGACTTCTTCATATAAATACCTAGAAAGCGTTTTCAGGATTTTTTGAAATTCGACCTCTAAGAGGGTGCAAAAGGGGTTGTAAACTTTTTCACGAATTCTACTATATCCCCAGGTCTTATCAGATATCGAATATCTTTTCACTTTCTCGCCTAAAACCTGTTTTTAAGTTTTTTCCTTTTTCAGCCCCTAAGAGGCTATAAAGGGGTTGAACACGTTTTCACGAATTCCGTCATTTCTTTTAGAAGTGATAAGAAATTGAATTGGTTCCTACTTTCTCGTGTTGTCTTCATATTTACTTATTAACTTGTTTCAGGATTTTTGGATATTCAACCCCCAAGTGGGTGTAGCGAGGTTGCATATCTGATGATATATCGAATTCAATTTTACTTCCTAAGGTTTCCTATCTAAAAAGGCCAAAAGGTTAATTTCAGTATTTTAGATAATGGGTGTAAGGGGGTTGTATGCTTTTCAAAGCTTCGACATATTTCTTAGGTTCGATGAGATATTAGTTCGCTTTTCACTTCCACAGACTTTTTATATAATCGCCTACAAACCCATTTCTCAATTTTTCGATATTCAACCCCCAGGGGTTTGCTTTCACAATTTTTTTCTATCCCTTAGTTCTGATGAGATATAAAATTGGTTATTACTGCATTTGATGCAATGACCTAAAAACCAATTTCACGATTTTTCGAATTTCAAGAACCAAGGGAGTGTGAAGAGTTTCCACAAATGTTTCAAAATCCCTCGTGTCTCATGAGACATCAAGTTGGTTCTTATTAAATCTTCTAAAAACCTGTTTCACAATTTTTTCGAAATTCAAACCCCAAGTGGAAGTAATGGGTTTGTATACGTTTTAACAATTCGTCATATCTCTTAATTCTGATAAGGCAACAAATTCGTTTTTACTTCTATGGGCTTTTAGTGTACATAATATACCGAAATTCGAATAGTCTACACGGGCTTTCCCAATGTTTAATCGGCTAAAAATAGCTATTTTAAATATTTTTATTTTTAGAACAAATTAATTTTCCAAGAAATCTAACAATCTCGAAGCAACTCATGATACACCGCTCCCGAACTTTGACCCGAAAAATAATAAAGTTTCGCCCAGACCATTGGCAGATTTTTTATTTTGGTTGGCAAGTGGGGTATCAGAACAAATAATGGGCTCCACATATGTAAATTAAGCTGTTCATATGCTTCGGGTCTTCGAAGATGGCTAAAAGCCGTTTTTATACTCTAGATGAAATCATATAGAGTATTATAAGTTTAATCCAGCCCAAAAGTTTGTAACGCATAGAACCAAGCCTCGGACGAAAAAAAGTTGTATATTATTTTTTATTTATTTGTGGCCAAAAACGTCAAATCCGCTTGACGTCCGTCCGTCTGTCCGTGAACACGATAACTCAAGAACGCCTTCACCTAGGATCTTGAAATTTTGAATCCGGATGTTTGGTTGAATTTGTAAGGCTAAGTTCGTTAACGGGCAAAATCGTCCTACTCCTTCGGGTAGCTGCCATACAAAATGTCCTTAAAACACGTGTTCAAGAATATTGGTCGATAACTTCAGAAGGGTTTAAGCTACGACTTTGAAATTTTGTATGTGTTATTTTTCCAATAGTTGGAGCTAAATATATAATTATGCGGAAAATCCTATTAGTCCTTCGTGTAGCTGCCATACAAATATCCTGTCAAAACGTCTTCACTTAATTTACGGAACATAATATAACTCAAGTAATCTTTTAGCTATGAATTGGAAATTTTGTACAAATTAGTTTTGAGTAAAAACGAAATTCGAGTTTACTAATCAGCGAAATCCGTTTACTCCTTCTGGCAGCTGCCATACAAAATGTCCTTAAGACACGTGTTCAACAATATTTTTCGATAACTATTGAACGCTTCAAGCTACGAATTTGAAATTTTGTACACCTTCATTTTTGAATGGTTCCAAGGAAAAGGATAAATATGTAAGAAATCGAGTGAGTCCTTCCTGCACCTCCCATGTGAAAGTCCTTCAAAAAGGAAATTTTTTTTCGATGACTTACCCAGTTCAAGAAATGGAATTAAACACTGAATATTGTCTTTTAGTTTTGAGTAGCAATCTAATGGCAGTCCTTAATAAAGGACATACACATGCACACACGTAATTCTACTTTATCCCCAACTACAATATAAATTGGAGTTCAGTATTCATCTAGAGTATTATACGATTGGCTTGCAGCCGATCGTGACTGCAGTATGTTTTTTATTAATTTTCATCCTTAAGTTATTGAGAATACGTGGACAAAAGGATATTTCGATATCGAATGTATTTCATGAGTTACAGACCGATTTGTGGAACGGTCGGCCGACATTCAATACGATTTTTATAACTTCAAACTTCAAACGCGTTTTTCTCGAAACCACTTTTTCCGGAGCGCGGTACGTTCTATAGCTTCAACGAATGAACCAATTTTAATGAATAAAAGCTTAAAAGAAAGTAAACTAAATTTGGGGGGCCCCAACGTTGAGTTTTTTTTATTGCAAATTTTTTTTATTTGAGTTTTTAAGCCAAAAAAAGAGTGAAAAAAGTGGTTTTTTTCTCAAATATCTGCTCTCAGGGCGTTTTTCCAAAATCGGAAAACGCAAATTAAATCTAGTTTCATAAAATTTTTGGATTTTTGGAAATTATTCTCCAATTGGACTCTGCAAAATTTTGAAGAAAATCCTCAATTTCATCGAAAAATCATCTTCAACGATGAAGCTCATTTTTTGCTTAGTGGCTTTGTCAAGAGACTCCTTTGCATACACATATTGTGGTGTGGATTTCATGCCGGAAGTGTGATTGGACAGTATTTTTTCTTCAATGAAAATTATCGCCATGTTACGGTCAATGGAGTTCGCTATCGTGCCATGTTGGAAGACTATTTTTGGCCAAAATTGGATGGACTTGACATCAGTGATATGTGGTTCCAACAAGATGGTGCCACATGCCACACAACTGGTCAAACAATTGATCTATTGTTCTTTGATTTATCTATGTTATGTCCATATTGAATAACGCTTTACTTGCTAGGAATGCAATAATTATTATTTTTTGGTTCCTGTCCATGCTCTTCAATATCTCATTGTTTAAAGACTAACAATCATGCAAATGCAATGTAAATTCAAATTTTTAAGACTATGTTCAAATCTCAAATTATAAATTAAGAATAGGTTTAGAGGGATGTAAACGCTTTTCAAGATTTTGAAATCGAATTGCCGAAATCTGATGATGTAAATCAGCCATAACACCAAAATTACTACTAATCCAAAACTCATTAAAGAAAATAACATGTTGAGATTTTGTCTTCGCAAACAGGGCTCACGAAAATTAATTAAAATTAAACCATCTCATTAGTAAAACTAATAGTTGCTCCTTTTCTTTAATACGATTTCTGTGGAGATTATTTCAGCTCAGTTGGTACAAACGAAGGCAAGAAAACTATAAGCGCGTATATGCGTTAATTTAATCGTATAGTTACACGGTCTTATTCAGTTCACCGGGTACTTCCGTTCGACTAGGTAAATTTTGCCTTTCTTTGATTTCAAAGGGCACATACTCACCGAAATCGGAATCAAATAAAATCGTGTAGCTTTTCCACGACATTCCCGCAACAATATCAGCATATGCTCCTGCCAGCATCAAACTCTCCGGATATAAATTCAGCGTCATAGTACGTTCCTCTTTCTCTACAACGCTCTCGTCCGGCAGCCAATTGTAAATAAAGTGCGGAATTTGCAAGACCTTACAAATCGAACTAACAATTCCCACTGCAAAATAAACAACAACTCAGTGATCAAAAAATATATAACTAAAATATTTAATTCCATTAGATTTGGGTCCAGGGTGCGATCACTGCATTCTTCATCACCTGCTTTCGTTGAACTTGGGCCAAAAATTGCGATCACTCCTTGCGCAATCAGATCACAAACTATGATTAGTAAAAATTTTCAATGAAAATCGGAAAATTTAGGTCGTTTTAAGCGCACTAAAAAATTTTAAATATTACCGATCTTTTCCATGGTAAAACTATCGTCGATCGCGGCATATTTTATAATCGGAATCAAATCAAACGATCGTTCGTGCATATTAGCACGATCAATGGTCGATCGAAATGCAATTTCGCGCTCATCTTCTTCGCCGTTGAATATCACACCTAATAAATTCAAAATTACGATCACTTAGGTAATTATTTAATGTCCTATATTTTTATTGTTATTACCCACGGAGAATTGCTTTTTCGCGGCCGCACCGATAGAACAAATGCATAAAAACGCACTAACCACCGCGATCGATTTAATGAACATTGCTCTTATTTTTGCATATTTTTCGCAATAGTTTACTAGCCGAATTCTTAAACGTTTTCAATTTGAAAATCTGCAACAAACTAAATTTACCTAAGAATAGATGGTCCATTCGAAGTCCCTCTGGTCAAAAGATGCATGCTGCTAATCTGCGTCGATCGAAGCTAAAGCAGCTTTTCAGAACGATGCAGTTCGTTAAGATCGTTTCACTTTCTTCTAGCATCTTTTGAGCGGTCGAGCCGGTACTTTAGACGCATACCGCTCGATTTTATACTAGGTAATTAGGAGTTTTAATTTCGTCAACTAGTCCTGGTGATTCATTGATGAATTTAAACAAGTGGAAAGATGCATTGGCACTGTTGCTTGCAAGCCCCTAGACCGACATAATTCACGTGCTGTTCGCTTTTATTATAGCCTCGATTGAATCGAATAAATGCTGATTTAGTGCCAACAAATAATGTAAGGCTTATGCACTTCGATGTGATTCTGTTTATGTTTTGATATGGTACTGCAATAATAAGAGGATGATACTATCGATGTGACTACGAAATCAGATTATGAGCCAAACCGGTAGTAAATAATTCGAATTCGTTGTTGTCTGGGTAGCATACTAGACTTTAACCTCATGTTGGTATGAAGAAATTTGCCAATAGTCTGGGCTCTACATTATTTTTTTTTTCATCCGTAATATATGTGATACGGGTCAAGTCGGAATACAGCAGTTCAGACAGACTCCCTAAAATTTAGGTGCAACTTTATTGTTTTTCGAGTAAAGTTTTAGATGTGGTTGAATTCGTTGTGTAGCAAAATTTTTAACCATACTCCAAAACCCATTCACTGTATGTAACAGAACCAGGGGGTGGTAGTCCCTCATATAAAAAATCTGCCAACAATCTGAGCGCAATTTTATTATTTTTTGGCTAGAAGTCCGAAACGTGTTCAATACTCCAAATTGAATAATAAAAATAACGTTTTTATCCTCCTTGTTATTCTTTAGGTTTTCAGTCGTATATATATAACCTACACCTCATCTCAGTATTAAACGCGATACGGACTTCTACCTAGGGATGGGAATCGATTGCTCAACAATCGATTATTGCAAGATCGATTATTTTAAAACGTTCGATTAAGATCAATCGATTAATTGATGCCTTCTAATCAATTAATTGATTAATCGCGTAATTCGTAAGTCCCAGGGTGTCGTATACGTATACGTAGACTTTATAGGTGGATTTGACTTTAAATATCTAGATTCATTATACGTTTAACATTGGGATTGTCATAACATATAGCGGTAAATGTACATAAAAAAGATATTAAATTGTGCATATTAATATTTATATGAAGAGTTTTTCTATTTTCTCATCACTGTCTTACATGTGGAGCTAAATGTCCGTTAAATTTCCAAATAAGTTCATGTCTTTGGTTATGAAATAGCACGTTCTACATTTGCGGATAAATGTGAAAAGGTCAAGATATTAATTAATTAACATAATGTTACAAAAACCTTCTGATCACCTATCTGGATCTTGCCAAAACACTTTTATATCTTCTTCTACATTAGAATTTTTGTTGCAAATAATTATTTAACATCATCGAGTTTTTGTAATTTATAGTTTTCAACAATAATGTCCTTTCAATGAATAGTTCTCACTAAAATGCTTTTCTTGTTGATTTTGGTATCTATGTACAGTGTATTCCGTTGATAATTGGTACAATATAATAGGATAAAAGCATTAAATTTTACTGGAAAAGGGTTTTAGAATTTTGTTATAAAGTAAGTATAATAGAAAGAGGTGTCCAGTAGGGATGTTCCTAATACCTAAAATCTGTATTTGCGAATACAAATACGAATACGAATATTCATTCATTGTATTCGCAAATACGAATAGTATACACTTGACTCTCGGCAGTCGGGAGTTACACTGTTACACATGATAAATTGCTAAAATTTGGGTAGTGGGTAGAGTGTCTAAAATGTCCAAAAAATTGACAAGAATATCAAGATTTGGCAGACATAGCTAGAAAATATCTATCAGTTCCACCTACTTCAGTTGCAAGCGAGCAATTTTTTAGTAATGCCGGACTTATCTACGATCCCTTACGAACAAGACTGCATGGCGAAAAAGCAATAAAATTGCTATTTATTAAAGATTAAATTTGCTAAATTTTGATTATGAGTAGGTATATAATTTTTTATTAAAATGATTATCTCGTGATTTGATTTCAAAGAAAATTTTAAATTCATCAAAGAAAATGTTGTAATCTTAAAAAAAAAGAAAATGTTTATTTTATTAATTTCAGATACGAAACAATAATAAACAATGAATGCATTTCATTTTTTTATCATCAACAACCAGTTTTTTATTTATTTTTTTACCTTGTTTAGTATTCGAGTATGTGGGTTAAATTTGTTGAATACGGTTTCAAATACGAATATATAAAATTTGGCGAATATTCGCTTAAACGAATACGAATACAGTTATTCGGAACATCCCTAGTGTCCAGTAAGTAGGTAAGGAGATAAGCATAAAAGTAAGTAGATGTTCTTACTTTTAGCTAGAGTTGCCGATTCAGTTCCGAATTTGAGACCTGAAGAAACAGCAGGAGTAAAATAATTCCTATAATTTGACAAGCATTTTTCTCAACGAAGTTTTGCTTGCTGGGTTGTTGTTGACAAACGTGTTTTGCTGGATCTCTTCATGAATGCACAATTTTTTTTGTTGCAGCTAATTTCGTAATAAAATATTGCCAAATCTGTCGAACATGGAATCTTTTTACTGTTGAAATTTGTTCGATTAATTAACGTTAACTAATCGATTATGTCGATTAATCAACATCACTCATATCGATTGATAAAATTGATTTTTTTAGAAAAAATAATCGATTAGTCGATTAATCGAATCGAAATCGAAAAACCCTACTTCTACCCACAGCCTTTTAGGGGTTCAGTTCAGTTCAGGAAGGAGCGCAGCGCTAAGAACCA
Source organism: Beris morrisii (assembly GCA_951812415.1). Classification (NCBI taxonomy): domain Eukaryota; kingdom Metazoa; phylum Arthropoda; class Insecta; order Diptera; family Stratiomyidae; genus Beris; species Beris morrisii. The sequence goes on along the minus strand of OX638313.1, from coordinate 92,255,125 downwards.
CTACGCTCACTAGGCACTTTCAAAACTTGGGCCGCTTATACCACTCAAAAACACTTTAAGTCCCTCAGAACCTGACCAGTCGACCTATCGACCTCAAATCCTTAATGTTGTCGAAGAACAGACTACCTAACCATCTCATTCACCTTCAGGCGATCCCTGGGCATTCACACAAGATATGTGTGTGTCCTCTACAGCGTACAGATCACGATCTGTACCTGCACACATCCATCTTTGCTAGCCCTAATCACATGGCATGTTTCCTCAGAATACACAGACCCGTCAGTGTTCCGACGAGCAGTCGTAGTTTTCTTCTATCCCAAGTTAATATATTCCTAGTTTTTTGACTATCCAGCTCGGGCTGGAAAGCCCTAGAAATCCTGTAGCTTATCAGCCATGGCCACCTAGAGTTGGCCGCCTTCTTAGAACGTTCACCGAATAGCGTTTTGATGACGCATATCAGTGGGCTAACCTCCTCCTCAACCCTGCTATTTGAATGCCGATCCCGCTCCCGCCAGCTTATCCGCCTTTTCCTTCCCTATTATGTATACCTACTTATCTCTAAGCTTGCAGACCTAGGCTTCATACAGGATCGCACTTGCGTTGTCAATATAAAAACTGCTAAATCTAAACCCTTTGCAGTTAATTCGGGTGTGCCGCAAGGTTCTCACCTCGGACCGTTGTTATACTCTAGATGAAATCATATAGAGTATTATAAGTTTAATCCAGCCGAAAAGTTTGTAACGCATAGAACCAAGCCTCGGACGGAAAAAAGTTATATATTATTTTTTGTTTATTTGTGCCCAAAAACCTCAAATCCGCCTGACGTCCGTCCGTCCGTCCGTCCGCCCGTCCGTCCGTCCGTCTGTCCGTTAGCACGATAACTCAAGAACTCCTTCACCTAGGATCTTGAAATTTTGAATCTGGATGTTTGGTTGAATTTGTAAGGCTAAGTTCGTTAACGGGCAAAATCGTCCTGTTCCTTCGGGTAGCTGCCATACAAAATGTCCTTAAAACACGTGTTCAAGAATATTGGTCGATAGCTTCAGAAGGGTTTAAGCTACGGCATTGAAATTTTGTTTGTGTTATTTTTCCAATAGTTGGAGCTAAATGTATGATTATGAAGAAAATCCTGTTAGTCCTTCGTGTAGCTGCCATACAAATATCCTGTCAAAATGTATTCACTTAATTTACGAAACTCACTATAACTCAAGTAATCTTTTAGCTACGAATTCGGAATTTTGTACAAATTAGTTTTGAGTGAAAACAAAGTTCGAGTTTACTAGTCAGCGAAATCCTTTTACTCCTTCTGGTAGCTGCCATACAAAATATCCTTAAAACAGGTGTTCAAGAATATTAGTAGATAACTTCAGAAGGGTTTAAGCTACGGCATTAAAATTTTGTATATGTTATTTTTCCAATAGTTGGAGCTAAATATATGATTATGAAGAAAATCCTATTAGTCCTTCGTGTAGCTGCCATACAAATATCCTGTCAAAATGTATTCACTTAATTTACGAAACTTGCTATAACTCAAGTAGTCTTTTAGCTATGAATTCGGAATTTTTTACAAATTAGTTTTGAGTAAAAACAAAGCTTGAGTTTACTTGTCAGCGAAATCCTTTTACTCCTTCTGGTAGGTGCCATACAAAATGTCCTTAAAATACGTGTTTAAGAATATTGGCCGATAACTTCAGAAGGGTTTAAGCTACGTCTATGAAATTTTGTACGTAGTATTTTTCCAATAGTTGAAGCTAAATGTATGATTATGAAGAAAATCCTATTAGTCCTTCGTGTAGCTGCCATACAAATATCCTGTCGAAACGTCTTCACTTAATTTACGGAACTTACTATAACTCAAGTAATCTTTTAGCTATGAATTGGAAATTTTGTACAAATTAGTTTTGAGTAAACACGAAGTTCGAGTTTACTAATCAGCGAAATCCTTTTACTCCTTCTGGTAGCTGCCACACAAAATGTCCTTAAGACACGTGTTCAACAATATTTTTCGATAACTTTTGAACGCTTCAAGCTACGAATTTCAAATTTTGTACAAGTTCATTTTTAAATGGTTCCAAGGAAAAGGATAAATATGTAAGGAATCAAGTGAGTCCTTCCTGCACCTCCTTCAAAAAGGACATTTTTTTTCGATGACTTACCCAGTTCAAGATATGCAACTAAACACTGAAAATTGTCTTTTAGTTTTGAGTAGCAATCTAATGGCAGTCCTTAATAAAGGACTTACAACATGCACACACGTAATTCTACTTTATCCCCAACTACAATATAAATCGGAGTTCAGTATTCATCTAGAGTATTATACGATTGGCTTGCAGCCGATCGTGACTGCAGTATGTTTATTCTTACTATTCATCAATGACATCCGTGATATATTTGATAATGTCAATTTTCTTTTATTTGCGGATGATCTAAAAATTTATAAAACAGTTTATTCAATCCGCGATTGTGAAACTATTCAACATAATATTGATCGCCTTTCTTTAAACATAGGTAAGTGCAGTTACATTATTTTTCATATACCTCGTTCACGTGGTAGCGTAGTGTAGTGTAGCGTATTATGAAATCCGGTTGATATATGAGTGTTCACGTGAAGTGAATTGACGTTTCGCACTCTTGATTATTAATTGGCAGCTGTCACAACTGGTATTTATTTTATTAAAAAAAAATTACATTCGTCATTCAAATCCATTGAAATACCTTTTAACTCAATTTTTACACAACGCGAACACAAAAACTTGAACAGCCAAACAAATAAAGTTGTCTGTCAACACAGTTTTTTGACAATTCACTCCAAAAGTAATACGGAGCGCAACGGCAAGTGTCCTCGTGGGAAGGATTAGCAAATCCACTACACTACACTAAGCGGTTTCGCTACGTTGTAGAAAAACCGCTCCGTAGCAAAATTTCGTGTGTTCACGTGGTACTACGAAGTGCTACGTAGCGGTACGTCGTTGACCACGTGAACGAGGTAAAAGAGTGCGTGTATGCACTTCCTTTAATTACAGTATAAATAATTGCCCCTTAGTCCGCGTGTTGACTGTAAAAGACTTGGGACCAGGGCTGCCACCAAGATCGTTTTTAGCGGAGTAAAAAATGAAAAAAAGTGGAGTAGATCATAGAAACGTGAAATAATAACTCCAATATTCATCTTATCCATCCATCCATCTTTTTATAAGGTTATGAACAACCATTTTCGACATTTGCAGATGAATGTGGAAAGGTAAAGATATTGTTACGTGTAAGCCTGGCAACCGCGCAACCGTGCAACTCGATCGTTTCACATAATGAAAACAACAACAACCGAATACCTAGTTGCAAAATAACCCAATCAGAAACCTAGCTGAAGATAAGGCGAAACAACACGATTGTATCTCCCTTCTTATCGAATGCTCTCTAATGTACTAGAACCCTGTATATAAACCACCGAACGAAGATCAAAATCGAAAGCCTTCGAGAAACATCCACATCACCAGTGGAGAACATTCAAGTACATCCTAGCCTGCAACCGGCTAGTATATAAGCAGGTGAAGCTTTCAGCGAAGACACAGTAATTTTTATTACGTCGACTGTGACAGCCAGCGTGTATACGCGACCGTGTTGAGAGAGAACGAAAGTGAACGAGTCAAGCGATATATGGTATAAGCGGGCGGTATTGCCATACAGTGCGAATTATTGTGCGAATAGAATTTAAAGTGCGATTAATAAATAATCACTTATTTTTATTTTAACCGAATTGTGTTTCACTTGAAATCCCGGCGAACCCCTAGCTCGCAACAATATTAAATGCAAAATTACATTAGGTTACAAAAGCCTTGATCACCTATCTGGACATAGAAAAGATCTTGCTAAAACACTTCTATATCTTTTTATACTCTAGATGAAATCATATAGAGTATTATAAGTTTAATCCATCCGAAAAGTTTGTAACGCATAGAACCAAGCCTCGGACGAAAAAAAGTTATATATTATTTTTTGTTTATTTGTGCCCAAAAACCTCAAATCCGTCTGACGTCCGTCCGTCCGTCCGTCCGTCAGTCCGTCCGTCCGTCCGTCCGTCTGTCCGTTAGCACGATAACTCAAGAACGCCTTCACCTAGGATCTTGAAATTTTGAATCTGGATGTTTGGTTGAATTTGTAAGGCTAAGTTCGTTAACGGGCAAAATCGTCCTACTCCTTTGGGTACCTGCCATACAAAATGTCCTTAAAACACGTGTTCAAGAATATTGGTCGATAACTTCAGAAGGATTTAAGCTACGACATTGAAATTTTGTTTGTGTTATTTTTCCAATAGTTCAAACTAAATGTATGATTATGAAGAAAATCCTGTTAGTCCTTCGTGTAGCTGCCATACAAATATCCTGTCAAAATGTATTCACTGAATTTACGAAACTCACTATAACTTAAGTAATCTTTTAGCTACGAATTCGGAATTTTTTACAAATTAGTTTTGAGTAAAAACAAAGTTTGAGTTTACTAGTCAGCGAAATCCTGTTACTCCTTCTGGTAGCTGCCATACAAAATATCCTTAAAACAGGTGTTCAAGAATATTGGTCGATAACTTCAGAAGGGTGTAAGCTACAGCATTGAAATTTTGTATGTGTTATTTTTCCAATAGTTGCAGCTAAATATATGATTATGAAGAAAATCCTATTAGTCCTTCGTGTAACTGCCATACAAATATCCTGTCAAAATGTATTCACTTAATTTACGAAACTCACTATAACTCAATTAATCTTTTAGCTACGAATTCGGAATTTTTTATAAATTAGTTTTGAGTAAAAACAAAGCTTGAGTTTACTTGTCAGCGAAATGCTTGTACTCCTTCTGGTAGCTGCCATACAAAATGTCCTTAAAACACATGTTCAAGAATATTGATCGATAACTTCAGAAGGGTTTAAGCTACGACATTGAAATTTTGTATGTGTTATTTTTCCAATAGTTGGAGCTAAATATATAATTATGAAGGAAATCCTGTTAGTCCTTCGTGTAGCTGCCATACAAATATCCTGTCAAAATGTATTCACTAAATTTACGAAACTCACAATAACTCAAGTAATCTTTTAAGTACGAATTCGGAATTTTGTACAAGTTAGTTTTGAGCTAAAAGGAAGTTTGAGTTTACTAATCAGTGAAATCCTTTTACTTCTTCTGGTAGCTGCCATTCAAAATATCCTTAAAACACGTGTTCAACAATATTTTCCGATAACTTTTGAACGCTTCAACCTACGAATTTGAAATTTTGTACACATGAATTGTTGAATGGTTTCAAGGAAAAGGACAAATATGTAAGAAATCGAATGAGTCCTTCCTGCACCTCCCATGTGAAAGTCCTTTAAAAAGGACATTTTTTTCGATGACTTACCCAGTTCAAGGTATGAAATTAAACACTGAATATTGTCTTTTAGTTTTGAGTAGCAATCTAATGGCAGTCCGTAATAAAGCACATACAATATGCACACACGCAATTCTACTTTATCCCCAACTACAATATAAATCGGAGTTCAGTATTCATCTAGAGTATTATACGATTGGCTTGCAGCCGATCGTGACTGCAGTATGTTTCTACATTAGAATTGTTGCTTGCAAATACATAATTATTAATTAAATAACAGTCTAAATTCATCATCGAATTTTTGTAATTTATGGTCTTCAACAATAATGTCCTTTCAATGTATAGTTCTCGCTGAAATGTTTTTCTTGTTAATTTTTGTATCTGTAATTGACAAAATTTAGAATTTTTTAGAATTTTTTTATAAAGCCAGTAGAAATAGGTGTCTAATAAATACGTAAGGAGATAATCATAAAAGTAAGTAGATGTACTTACTTCTAGCTAGAGTTGGCGATTCACACACAGATATACGAGTATATAACGGAGACGACAAATAGCCATTTCTGAATGAAGCATTTTGAAGCAAAATTTAATTTTTTCGTATGGAGCGTTTGGTGCCAGGTGGCAGTGAATTGCAAATAGTAGCCTAGTATTCACATGTTTGGCGTCTTTATTGTTCAAGACAGGAGTATAACATAAATGTGAGTAAGATGCTAATAGTAGCATAGTGTTTATCGCCGGTCCTTTGCGAGGAATCGTCCGGCTTTAAAACACTCGCTGCTCGTCATCTCCAGTACATATATCTCTATGGCGATTCAGTTCCGAATTTGAGACCGAAACAACAGCAGGAGTAAAATAAATCCAATAATTTGACATAAGAAGCAGTTTTCTCAACAAAATTTTGATTGCTGGCTTGTTAGTATCAGACGTGTGTTACTGGATCTACCTATCTCTTCATGAACGCATAACTTTTTTCTGTTGCAGAAAATTCGTAGTAAAATATTGCCAAAACGGTCGAACATTGAATCGTTTTACTGTTGAAATTTGTTCAATTAATTAACGTTAACTAATCGATTATATCGATTAATCAACATCACTCATATCAATTGATAAAATAGATTTTTTAAAAAAACATTAATCGATTAATCGAATCGAAATCGAACATCCCTAACCCAAAATGTGATATGAAAACGTGACAAAATTGTCAGTGTTGTTGATTAGAGTGCTCCAAGAAATGTAGTAGAATTCTTTTAGTGCGGAGTAGACAATTTTGAGTTCAAAATTGTAGTGGATATACTACAATTGTAGTATGGTGGCAGCTCTGCTTGGGACTTGTGCTCGATGCATCACTCACACTCGCACCACATATCACACAAATTTGCAACTCTGCTCGGATAATGCTTGGGTTTGTTATAAGAAATACCCAAGACTTCCGTAATGTTCACTGCTTAAAAGTTCTCTGGTGCGTCCTCACCTTGAATATCTGTCGGTCATTTGGAACCCTTATTTCCAAGTGCACTCTTCGAAATTGGAGACGGTTCAGCAGAAATTTCTTTGCTACATCGCCTACAAGCTTCACATACCTGCTATAGAAATCAATTATAATTCTCTGCTTTCACGTAAAATCTTAACACTCTTTTTAAACGGCGTTAGCAATTTGACTTGATCGCACTGTTCAGGATCTTAAACAGTGAGTTAGACGCCCCACAATTTCTTGAGTGCATTAATTTTCGTGTACCTAACCGCTCATCACGATCTAATGATCTATTTTATACCACGTATCACAAGACTTCATATGGCAAGAACTGCCCAGCCACTCGATTAATGGAAGCTGGTAATAAATTTTGTGGCATTATCGATTTTTTCCATACTAATATCGCAGAAATTAAAACAATGAATTACTTGTCATCTTAATTTTAATTTAACTGAATTACTATGAATAGTTTATTTATTATTTTAGTTTTAATTTGCTTTTTTCTTTACGTGTCATTTTAGTTTTAATTTAAAATTATATTTACTGAAGGGTCCTGCACCCGTTAATTTTATAAAATAAAAAAATAAAATAAAATACAAAATATTGCTATGTCCCCTCTACACAAGAAACACTTTACAAATATAGTTTGTTTTTATTTTGAACATAGCATACCTGATCGGAGTATCAGACAATCATGAGTCTGACAATAAACTAATCCTTTTGAAGTTCCGCCTTTTTCTTTCATAATAGCACCTTATCCTTCCAATCCTTCCTCACTCAGTCAGGTTTAACGCATCAACATTATCATGGACAAGGCCGAAGAAAATCAACCTCTGGACTATGACACATACGACAAATATTTGGATTCGCTCGTAACGAAGGAAGATCTTCGCTATCTAGGCAGCATAGTTTCGGCACGAATGATTGCCGAGCTTGGGTATCGTTCAACAACCGACACACTTGCTCGGGAACAATTCGAATCAAAAAAAGCCATAGCCCAAAGCGAAGTGTTTCCTTCGAAACTGCAACATGCCTTGGCCTGTGAAGGAGCAACTATTTTGGATCAATTTCTTTCAGAATTGGCGCTACGGGAACGATCGAATCGCTTAAGGATTCTTTCGGTATAGTTTTTTTTTAAATTTCTGTTAAAATCTCTTTTGTAATTCTAATAACATTTTTTCAGACGATTATTTTCATTCGGAGTTTTAGTAAGTCGGGATTCGAAATATCCGGGTATATCGATTTTGAGCAAAGTCTCCGAAGAGCAACTAATAAAGCTAAAGGTGCAGTTGACTGGCATTCGATTTTCCGACAGAAGAAGCGTTTGTGGCCACAAAAGAGCGATCTGAGCTATTTCCATTGGAGGTCGGGATATTCCGTACATAATGATTCTGATAACTATCAGGTATTATGCCGTTCGCCATTTCGTACTATAACTTCAGTATAGCATCTGGCTTGTTGAAAATGTCCTTCCTGATTCTTATAGGACTGGAAAAATATGTTTTTAAACCAATCGCTTTGCTTTTATTTCCAGGTAGTAACCGATTCGCAACGAGGACTTGTTTTTGTTCATAAAGGCGACCGAAAAATGATTTGTGTCGATCCAACTGTTGATAATCCCGGATCTTTTACAACTCGGACGATTATTTATTCAGAAAAATATCATCATGTCGTTCTGTACGATCATGTAGTGAGAAATAAAACATAACTTGCTCTTGTTCAAATGTTCAAACAATTAAATAACGAATATTAAAAGCTGTACAAATTAAAAAGAAAAACATTCAATCGGATCGGAATATAATCTATAAATTTTTTGTTGTTTTTCGGCGTCAGGAGTTTCATGTGTTCATGAAACACCAACACGAAAATCCCGACTGGGAGCGATTGCTGCACAGGCTACAGCCATTGAGGACATGACAATTGAAAAACCTTTACTGGAAAAGCCACTTTAACTATATTAGACTGGGTTCGAAGGAACTTTTTTTTTTATATAAAAAATGCTTTATTTATTCAAATTCAAATATTCTTAGTCTACGTATGCACTACTCCCCCTTCTAAGGATATATCCTTGTGTTAGGGGTGAGGAGTCTCTACAATTTTAGCATTAAAAATTCATTTTAGTTCCAGTTGCAGGCAAGGTAATTGACATTACTAATAATTAATAAATAATTCCAATGTTATGTACAAACAGTAAAAAAATTAATGTATAATAGAGTATTTCTACGTTATATAATGTTATGTACAAAAAATAAAAAAATTAAAAATAAAAAAATTAATATATCATATATTAAGATATTTCTACGTTTTATCACGCCACTTCCGATAAGACAGTCCATATTTTGTATTAATGATTTCCTTTTAAATTCATATTTCGCAATTTTATGTTTCTATTTATACTAATATGTTCCAATATAATACAATTTTTTTAAATTCGTTTTGAAGTTAATAAGACTAATGCTTTTTTTATATAGCTTGGCAACTCATTGAAAAGTTGGCAGCCTTGGTAATAATATTGTCGATGTCCTGTGCAAGTATTCAAGATGTCTATGAGAATCATTCCCTGGGTACCACCGCGTGTAGTATTAGTATTAAATTTGATTTCTCCAGCTTGGATCTCTTTGTATATTTGGATTGTGGATATAAGATTAAATATTTGTCGAATATTCAGAATGTCCAAAAGAGGGTAAAGGAGATTAGAGGGATATGTTCGTTCTTTCCTAAGTAATATTTTCACCAAAGTTTTTTGCATGATGAAGCGAAAAAGCTATGTAGCACGTTTTTTGGGCGTTTAGCGTGAGAAAGTTGTAGTCCAGCCATTCCTTTAGTATACACAAACCATGATTAGCTTTGATCTCCGTTCCTGCCCATGAAGCATCCTCGAAGAATAAGACGGTGTCATCAGCATAAGATATCATATTTCCTTGTATTGGCTGTTTATATATATCGTTAATGTACAAAAGGAAGATAACTGGTCCTAAAACTGTACCTTGGGGTACACCGTATTGGAAAGTTTCTCTATTGCTGAGTGTGTTGTTAATTTTAACAAATTGAGATCTATCCTCTAGGTAGCTGGTAATCCAGTGTACCCAATATGAACTTATACCGGATGCGATAAACTTTTCAATTATTTTTTCATGCGGGATTGAGTCAAATGCTTTTGCTAAGTCTAAGAAAATTGAGCACGGTTTGCTCCCTTTATCTAACGATGCACTGATTAATTTACTTAATAGCGCTATTCCATCATGTGAGCTACGTTTTGCACGACTGTTTCGTCATTATGTTGGATTGTTTCATCAAAGAGTGTATTATCATGCCAGCTATCCGAAACACCCTTACAGCTGTTCGTATTGCTAAGGATTTCTCTACATGTACAATATATAACCAAAAACCATTTTTGCGAATAATATTAGTAAATTTTACCATGGTACTTTATGATTATGACATGCTCTGAAGTTCACCTCATATATCAGCCAATTTGGCAATTTGGTTGTTCACTAGGGTATATGAGTTATCTAATCGCAGGTTGCACCCACTAATTAGCGAAACACTTTTAACTCAAATCCAGACATCAGCAATTTTATTTTTCCTAATATTAACGAGAATGGAATTTTTTCTCTTTTCATCTTCCATGCTCGTGGGGTGGGAACCATATCGGGCACGTCCTCAGGTGGAGGATAGAGGAACAACAACAGTTAGTCCTGTGGTTAAGGTTGAATAGTGAGCTTGATCATGAATAACACTTCGTGGACCAACCTACTCAATCCAGAGGTGTTATGACGTACCGTGCCGACGGATCAGTTGGCTACTGAGTATCCAGCAGTCGCATACGACGTCCTGTTCCTCTAGGTGACCGGGCGAATACACACAGTATCTTGCCCTACCCCGATACGCCGGTTCTATCGAAGTGGACGGCATTTCCAGGACCAAAATAATACATATAAAAAAATAAAACAAAATGACGTTGATGTACATAGATATAGATGGGGCATCATACAAAGTGGACACTTTGGTCTTTGATATAGATGTCGGTGGCCTTAGTCTCGATGACATCCCAGCCCTCCACAATGGATTACGATGCCGTATTTAGACAATTCGCAAGAGGGTGATCGGGAGACCCATACCACAACAAAGGGGATACTGAACTTAATCAGTTTTAGGAATGGGAAGGAAGATCAGGAATCGAGCCGGGTATGGCAGTGTACTAGCAGGTGTTAATAGTATAAAAAAAACATTTTAAAAAATGTAAAAAAAGGTGTCGGGTCCAACAAAAAGAAATGATATTCACAGAATCGGTTTTCTTTCTATTAATATTTCCACTTACGCTTGTATGTATACAAATTTGTGATATTCATTTTCACAAGAAACCCGACAATCGCTCGGAGAAATATCACCCCCAAAATTTTCTAGATTAAAAGCAACCAAAAAGTAAACTTTGCATATCATCTTTTTGCCATACGACGAGTGTCTAGAAAGCTCTCATGTACACAGCATACAGATAAAGCCGCCGTGTACATTAGATATGTGTAAAAAGTAATTATTCGTTATTTAGTATTCGATACTTTAAACAATTACTAGTATCGAATACCACTTTTCAGAAGTATTCGTTATTGCCTCATTTCAAATACCACTTATCACTCAATAGCACGTCTCAAATCAAACACACCATACATATTTTACTCAGCTTGGTACAGTATTTGAGGAAGTATCGAATACCGAAGTAATAGAATACTAAACCACGGGATTCAAATGGTTGTGAGTATATAGTCAAATGAATACCTCATGGCTGGTAAAGTATTTGAAGAAGTATCGAATATTGAAGTCGATGTATTCAGTAATTATTCGTTACTAAAAAGTAATTGAATTGCACATCACTAGTGTACATGTGAGTTCTGTACAGTAAAGAACGTCCGGTCGGTTCTTGGGGCTTTGAACCCGACAAGCACATTCGACCGAATGTCCTGATAATTTTTCAGTACTATAGTGGTCAACGCATGCTCGTGGTCTCGTCCAACGAGCAGCGCCTGTTTGCTATGATTGAAAAATAAATTTGTTACTCATGGCACATGAGTGCCGATGTGTACCGAGTTCCTGGCTAAAACTATGGCACCTAAGGATGCCGCAGTGTGACGATTAGCCAGGTTTGTATATTGTATAGTAAATGCAAGTAAATCAGAAATAATTTGCTTTCGTAACGCAAGCGGCAAAGGTCATCGTCGAGCGGTTCCTCAGAGCAAGCTTTTGTCACTTAAAGTACGTGATGTTCGTATTCCGCTCAAGAACACTGTTAAATACTTAGGAATTACCTTCCATCATCGTTTAAAATCGAACGTTCATGCAAGGTTGATATTGAATAGAGCGAAAGGAGCCGCGGCTTCGGTAGGAACGCTTCTTTCATCTAGAGTTGTGGAGAAATCTACAAAACTTCTCCTGTATAAAACTTTAATTAGACCTATCATTACCTATTTTTTCCCAGCATGGCTCTGCCTTTCTCCTTCAGTGTCAGAACAGATTGAAATATTTGAGAGGAAGGTGCTACGTAAATGCGTTTCAAAGTATCGACGTCCCAACAAGAAGTTTTATCATAATAGTACTTTGTATTCCGAGACTGGGGTGATTCCGATCCTACATTATATGTTACAAACCAGTAAAAATCGAATTGAGAAGTGGCGATCACATCCTCTTGGCCAGATGATCGGTACTACTTATGTCCGTTTAGAATTTTATCGGAACACGAGCTATCACCTCCCGATTGTCCGCCGTTTACCAAACCCAGCTTTTATATTACGACAGATGAGGGAACTTACAGAGGTGAATTCCATATATACATATTTTTTGAGAGGGGTTTTCCGGTATTATGTAATTATTAAAGATACAATCATCCATAAACAAGCGTTCTCGGTTGTCATATTTAATTTATTCATATTTTACTATTGCATTTTTGGGCTCCGAGCTTTGCCACCGATCTGCCACTTATCATTTTAATATAACTACATTTTAAGTTTATTTAATTTCATTCATTATTCTTCCTTTTTTCTTCTTATTATTATTGTTATAATTTTTTTTTTTTTTTATTATTAGTTTCTTAGTTAAGTTAATTTTAATTTAGTTTAAGATATTTTATTAATTTAAGTTTAAGCATTTTCGAGCTGATTAAGCCATGTGAGCAGATGGCGATTACATTTAGAATTATTGTTTTTAATTGTCTTCATTAATTGACTATGGTCGAATTTTTAATGTAATATTTGTTGTTTGACTTTTTTAGACTCGTTGTCAGACATTTTCTATATTTCGTTGTAAATTTCATTTGTTTTTAAAGTCTCAATAAATTTTATTTGTACTTGTATTTGTATATTGTATTCCTGTAAAATAAAAAATGGTTAATTCGTAACGTAATTACCTTTGAAAATATAAACGAGACTTGTTTAGAATAATCAAAAATTTAATGACGATTGTGGCATAATAACAAATACTGAGACTTAATTGTTAACTTACAATAACTTATACGAGTATACTATATTTACGCTAACTTAGTAAATATTATTTGGGCCAGTCGTTCAACCCATAACTTGACGAGCATAAATAATTGCCAATAAGCAATCGGCATTTTTGGCGATCCGCAAATAGTGCAACTCGTATATGTGCAATACACTTATTTGTGGGTCGAAACGATTGCACAATTTTTGTTGTACAACGTGCGCAAAACAAACAGCAACCCGACCATTCCCAGTACCTTGGACCGTAGTACATTTTACGCCATGATACTATAAAGCAAAGCAGGCGGAATTCCCCGTCTTGCTTTACTTGCAATTTGAGTATCATGACGTCTCAATACCACGGGCCAGGTCGAGTATTAGATTTCCCTGGCATGATCGACTTGCTACTTTGTTTATGTCGCGGAAAAATGCCGATTGAGTCATGACCGAACGACTGGCATGACTAATCAGTTTGTGAGGTACAACAGTACTATTGGCTGTGATATGATCTACCAGAACAGCAAAGTTGCCTATAGCAAATCAACTACTGTCTGGCAGCTCTGATGGTATTTGTGAATTTGATAAGAATGTAAACAGAACTCATTTGCTCAGGCTTAAATCCTTTACTCGTGATCCTATTAAACATTCCGCACTGTTCACGATTTATATTAATATTCCGAAACCAAACAATTTTTTATAAATAAATTATGACTGGAGTGAGTATTGAATACCGTACTAACGTTTTCAAGACCTAGTACACTACCACTGGACAACACCCGGCTAGCGTGTTTTAATAGGATGATTCAATAGGAACATAACAATTTTGAATTTAAATAAAACACAGAGTAATTGAGATAATTTCCAAACGTTGCTCGTTCGTGAACATCACCATGATAAAAATGTAAATCTTGACTGATGTTTTGATATTGACAGACCAGCAAAAAAGTTTAAGGGTGCGTTTGTATTCAAATACAAAATTGTTATGTACTTATTGAATAACCCTTTAAAAACATCTTGCAGCACCGCTCTGCATGCAGAATATTTATGTGTTTCGTCGCATTGGTCCCTGGTCGCATTTAAAAACAAGCGTCCTAAATTCATTTTGCCGCGCTCCATGCAGAAATTTGCACATGTACTTCTAACTCCTTTCTTCGCGTTCATGTGTGAAAAGAAATGCCAAACGGAACCGTCATGGCGGTAAAATCAAATATTTTAAATCGGCTTTTTTATAGTTTTGTCTGGGAAATGCCAAAAGTTTTGGTTGACCACACGCTTAAATATATCAAAGTTTAGTTTATAAAGTAAATTAAAAATATGTAAACTTCCTTTTATCTTTTTCAATTAATTACAATTACTGGAAACAAAACTTAAAAAAGGCCCGCGAAAAAGTTCGCATTTCCGCTTGAACGTTTTTGCACCTGCTGGTTATTCTACGCCACAAGAATCGCACTACTCCGTTCAGCTGTCGTAAGATCGAAAACAAAAGGAAAAGCGACTTTTGGTGTCTAACCTAAAAATCGTATTTCCCATTGTACGTTGAGTTTGGCGCTAACCTTTTATTTTTTAAATAATTTTTTTGACTTAATAAACAATTCATACGGATTCCGAAGTGAGCAAGAACCTTGTGCAGTGCTATTATGGACCAATTCAGTTTTGTAGACGTCGCTAAAGCGCTGGATAACGAATTCGAGACCGGTGTTAGTTTTGAAGGACGATCGGAGAAATGGGGAACAGCCGAAGAAGGTAAACACGTTTGGTCTTCTATATCGTGCCGGATTTTTTTCAATCAACCCGTAAAATTTCAGTGAAAAATCTCGTCGACGAGATCGACAATTGCAAATCGCTTATTTACTTGAACTTGGACGGCAACACGTTGGGCGTTGATGCCGCTGCCCGAATCGGTGAAGCGCTGAAAAAGCATCCTGAATTCAAGAAAGCATTGTGGAAGAACCTGTTTACGGGCCGATTGAAAGCCGAAATTCCCAAAGCTCTGGAATCATTGGGCAAAGGCATGATAGCGGCTGGAGCTCGTCTGACCGTCTTCGATTGCAGCGATAACGCTCTGGGTCCGAACGGTATGACGGGTCTTGTTGAATTGTTAGCCAGCGCGGCGTGTTTCAGTTTACAGGAATTGCGACTGAATAATTGCGGTCTGGGAATTGCCGGCGGAAAAATGTTAGCCGATGCGTTACTCAAGTGTCACGAGAGAAGTTGTAAAGCCGGGCAACCGCTACAATTGAAAGTTTTTGTTGCCGGACGCAATCGATTGGAGAACGAAGGAGCTAAAGCGCTGGCAAAAGTTTTTGCAGCGATTCAGACGCTGGAAGAAGTTGCCGTGCCGCAGAATGGAATCTATCATGAGGGAATCTCGGCATTGTCCGAAGCGTTCCGTTTGAATGTAAATATGCGCGTGCTGGATCTGAACGATAATACGGTCAAACCAAAGGGTGCAGCTGCGTTGGCAAAGATACTGCATTGCATGCCGAAGTTACGTGAAGTTCATGTTGCCGAGGCCTTAGTTAAAACGAAGGGCGCAATTATTCTATCCGATAGTTTGCAGGACAATCACATGTATTTGGAGGTAAGTCGTCTTATTTAATTAACTGATTGAATTGAAGCCCTTGGTGTAACAAGGGGTTAACTAATTTATTTAATAGCATGAGAAGGCTTCACTTTTCTGACACCTTATTGCATTGGGATGAAATTCAAGTGATGCAGTTAACCCCTTCTGCTTTAATAATATCGTTATTAATTTTAATAAAATCATAAAATAAATCAATAAAATAAGGCGCCAGAAAAGTACAATTTTCGCATGGTGTTGGAAAAATGAGTGACTCCTTGTTGCTGCAAGGGCATCATTGTTTTTGAATTGAACACAAAATTACACCTGACTACTAATCGTCTTATGTCTGATTAATGATGAACTGAATTGATAACAAGTATTCACATTTCTCCGGAGAACGTCAGCTTTACTATAGAGTGCTCTGCTCTAGTTTGACTGACTATATGGCCTCTTGTGTGTCATACATCAGTACTCTTCTGGGTCACTGATAATGGCTAGATGGTATTCGAACCCACGACCTCAAATTTTAAGACTGATAAAAATCATTGCCAAATTATTAGCAATCGGCATTAATGCCTCTTTGAAAGTGGGAATTACGAATTTTCTTTCGAAACGCACTATAAGTGGATTTTCATCATTATTGATTCACTAATGAAATGATGACTGTTACTGTGAGTGAAAGAGTTTAATAAAATAATAATAAAAAAATCTTTTTATACGTTCAATAAAAAAGGATAACACCTTAATCTGTATAGTCAGTATGTCCTGAGATGCATCTGAAACTCTTAGATTTCTTCGAAGATGTAAAAAGTATTTTACGGCAGCCGAATTGGCTACCTTGCAAATGCATCTACATTCCTCTGAGAGTATATGGAAATGGAAGGAGCTTCCAAATCGTTCGCTTCTCAATCGTATTCACCATTCTTTTACGATTAGATGAAGATGTATGTAGCTTTTGCAGCCTCTATAGACTCCCTTAAACACCACAGAAATGTCAAAGCTCTGTGCCGCTACTACAGATACAGACGGGGAGGAATAATTCATATTTCATCCTTCGAACGACGTAGTTATGGACTGTATTGTCAACTTTTCTGTGCTTCCTGGCCAGTTTAATTTTCAGTGTTTCAAAAGTAATGTTAGCAAGTTGATCGGAAATGAAGTTTCTATTACCGGAATATTCAGTAAAGAAGGCGTTTGGCGATCTGCATGAGGTCTGTTATGGGACCCAGATGGGCGTTTAAGTTGATCAGCTGTCCTAATAGTCTTCCGTCGAAGATTTGGTTGACTTTTCTCCATGCATTGGTCAGATTCGAACTGGGATCTTTGGAACGAGCAAAGGAGTTCCCGTTTTCTTTTTTCGTAGCTTACATCAATTTTTTGAAGGGGGAAGTCAGGGGAAAGCCTTATTTTTGCTTCGCTTTTTATAATAGCAGCAATGTTTAGATTCATCCAAAGAGGTTGGATTCGAGGTATAGGGGAAGAACAAGGTATGGAAGCTTCACGTGTATATCTCGTGGCCAACTCTTCCATCTTTCCCTGGTACTTATACCAATAGGACCGAATTGATAGGTTGTAACGACTCAAATTCCGGGGTATGCTCATCGGGTGCCAGTGTCCGTTACAAAATATTTATTCCATTGATAGACTTCACTTTATTACTCTAATTGATGACATATATTTTGTTATTTGATTTCCTTTGGGTTTTCTCCTTGCTCGCCTCCGCGCGTCTGCTCTACTCGCCTTGACTTGCTCCTGATCGCCGCCTCTGCTCAACTTGATTCGATTGGAATCCTGCGGGTACGATTCCACTCGCCTTGCCTCGACTCTCTCTGCTCTGCTCTCTCCCTGTCTTCGTCTCTCTGTGTGGCCTTTGCTCTCCCTGTCTTCGTCCTTCCCTGTCTTCGTCCTTCCCTGTCTTCGTCTCCGCGTGTGGCCCTTGCTTTGTCTTCCCTGTCTTCGTCCTACCCTGTCTTCGTCCTTCCCTGTCTTCGTTTCTCTGTGTGGCTTCTGCTTTGTTCGTCTCAGCTGCGCTGTGTCTACTTGTCGTGGTTCTGGCAAAGTTCGTCGTAGCTTGTCGTAGCTGGTTTTATCCCGACTCCTGGCACGACTCTGCTTGCCTTAACTTGACCCTGTTTCTGATCGTCATCTCGTCTTCGCTCGCATGATCCGCTCGTCCTGACTCGCTCTGTGCTTGTCGCTGCTCTGGGCGTCGTCGCTGCTTTGTGCTCTGCTTGTGGTGGCTCACCGTGCTCATCGCTGCTTTGCTCTGGTTTGGCTTCGTTGCTATCGTCTTGGCTTCGCTGCGGTCGTCTTGGCTTCACTGCGTTTGTCTTGGCTACGCTGCGGTCATCTTGGCTTCGCTGCGTTCGTCTCGGCTGTGCTGCGGTCGTCTTGGGTTCGCTGCGTTCGTCTTGGCTTCGCTGCGTTCGTCTTGGCTTCGCTACGTCCGTCTTGGCTTCGATGCTGTCGTCTTGGCTTCGCTGCGTTCGTCTTGGCTTGCTGCGTTCGTCTTGGCTTCGCTGCGTTCGTTTTTGCCTTATGGCAAAGACAGTAGAAAGTATAATATGTCCCAAGCATGTCAATTTCAATTTGAAAAGCTTTACGATTGGCGATCCAACTCCGGTGGCTATTGCAAAGTTTTAGAATTTATGTTGTAACCCACTGTATGTTAGAGTGAAATCTCGCCAACTAACAACAAATAATCAATCAAAGGTAGGTATTTTTTATCGGATTGTCAATGGGACATCATTTTTAGCTACATATACAGGGTGTTTGGTACTCCGTCCACGACCTTGTAAGGGGTTATTCCTTGATATATTTGGAGAAAAAAATTGTTCCACAGGGTGGGTCAATTTTCAATAACAGTGGAGATACAGGGTGGTTAAGAAAAGTGTTTTTGACCGGTACCCTTACTCACTTAAAACGTTATATCTTGAAAACGAATAATCACAAGGTAAAGTGTTATAACTCGTTTTTTAGGCAATCGAATTACCTTTCATTTGATGTGACAGTCTAAATTGTAACTGCACCCAATCTTGAGATATTTACTCGAAAACACCAATTTTTGCTACGTGAACCCTTAAAATTCAGTGATCAATGTAGTTTTTCTCAGAAAACCCCATTATAAACATGTCATTTTAATTTTATTTTTTTATGAGCCGTATTATTACCTACAAAAGCTGCATACATATGTATGAGTTACGATTAACATTTTGGAAGTAATAGGTAAAAATACATATCGCATAAAAATTAAATATTTCAAAAGTCAGTGCATGTGCATGTTGATACTTGCTTGAACTAAAAGAATTTAATAATGGTTTTTATGTTTTATTTAAAAAAATTTTGTTATAATAAATGTTCAAAATGGCCACCTTCATTTTGAATGCACGCTAAAGCTCGTTTGGCGAGTGTTCTCTTGGTATTCATATTCCTCAACTGCTGCCTTACTTCTATTGCTGCCGCATCGATCCTGATATTTAGATCTTCCAATGTTTCTACTGGCGTTGCGTAGACAAGGTCCTTCATCCGTCCCCATACAAAGAAATCCATAATAGTAAGATCAGGAGATCTTGCAGACCAGTGTATCGGTCCATTTCTACCGATCCAGCGATTGCTATAATTGGAATTTAACCAATCTGTGATCTGTCGGCCGTAATGAGCTGGAGCACCATCGTGTTGGTAAAACATGGAAGCCAATCGTACCAGTGGAATATCATCCAATAAGTCCTGTAGATCATTTGATAAAAAATGTAAGTAATTGGAGCTATTTAGAGAAGCCTAATAGGTCCAAGTAAATCGTCACCAATCACGCCTGACCATAAATTGACGCTGAATCTGCGCTGAAATGATGCCGCTCTTCTTGTGTGTGGATTGCTCTCAGCCCACGTTTGTAGGTTGTGGAAGTTTGTGATACCGTCTCTGGTAAATTGGGACTCATCCGTCCACAGAATATTGTTTAAAAATATTATCGTCATATATTTGTCGTTCAAGGAGCCAATTGCAAAATTCCATCCGTTTGGGGAAATTAATGGGTAGCAGCTCCTGTACTGGTGTGTGATGGTAGGCATGGAAGCGTTCAACTTTTAAAATACTCCAAACCTTCCAAGTAGATATGTTAAACTGCAATGCCAAGCGTCGGATACTGATCGATGGATCATTTTGCACTGCTTGCAGTATTCTTTCCTCAATCTGAACAGCGATTATAGGCGCAGGATTTGCATTTACTCTCCTTGTTCTAACGCTGCCAGTTTCCCTAATTCTCCTGTAAACGTCCTGAAATACTCCCCTGTCAGGTGTCCGTCGATGGGGATGTCTCTGATGGTAAAGCCTTCGCGCGGCTTGTCCATTTCCGCGACACTCTCCATAAATTAACACAATGTCAGCATATTCTTCATTGGAGTTCTCAGACATTTCGAAATTTTTTTTTTTATTCTACTGACACCTTCTTCTTTTAACAACGTAACTAAAACTGATAAAAATATGAAGGTAGTTTTGCTTTTATAGGCTTTTTATTTTGTAAGGCACCCTATTAAAAAAGGCATAGTACCGCACCCAGTATTACCTACCACATCCAGGTAAAAGCATCAATTATGTTGAAACTCAGTTACATTTCATTGTTTTCCTACATACTTTAAATAGTAATAAATGGGCAATAAAAATACCGACAAATTAAACAGGTTCTTAGACGAGGTCCACTTTATGGCACTGACTTTTGAAATATTTAATTTTTATGCGATATGTATTGTTACCTATTACTTCCAAAATGTTAATCGTAACTCATACATATGTATGCAGCTTTTAAAGGTAATAATACGGCTCATAAAAAAAAAAATTAAAATGACATGTTTATAATGGGGTTTTCTGAGAAAAACTACATTGATCACTGAATTTTAAGGGTTCACGTAGCAAAAATTGGTGTTTTCGAGTAAATATCTCAAGATTGGGTGCAGTTACAATTTAGACTGTTACATCAAATGAAAGGTAATTCGATTGCCTAAAAAACGAGTTATAACACTTTGCCTTGTGATTATTCGTTTTCAAGATATAACGTTTTAAGTGAGTAAGGGTACCGGTCAAAAACACTTTTCTTAACCACCCTGTATATCCACTGTTATTGAAAATTGACCCACCCTGTGGAACAATTTTTTTCTCCAAATATATCGAGAAATAACCCCTTACAAGGTCGTGGACGGAGTACCAAACACCCTGTATATCTACACATGTGAATATGAGGCGTATGGCGGTAATATTCATATGCCGTGTTTCCACTATCGCCTTCATGTGCATTGATGATGCGAACTAGCGCCTATGCGTAAGTGGTAACGGCCCATTCGCGTTAGTTTGCAACTCAAGTCGAGAATCGCTTACATTTGCGTCAATGGCGATGTTTGGACGCACATCAAAGGGATGTGCGTAGAGCACGAATGTAGCGTTTCCACCATCGCCAAGACATTCGCGTTCTTCGCATATCCAATGCGACAGTAGTGCTTTTGACATATCTTTTTACACTTTACATATTTCATTTAATCTATCTTTGTATACTTTCTTCTCTTGCGATTTTCTATTTCTTTCTACTTTACATTTTAATTTTATTTGTATTATTACTTCTATTTGGATGTACAAAATATGTAAGGCGGTGTGCCATATGCCCTTGCAGACCTGGCCGAACAATCAATGGGCTTTTTTATTTCATCATCATTCTGAAATAAATAAATAAATAAAAATGTGAATAATGTCCTTCTCCTTCAAGTAGCCACCAAATGATAGCTACAGCATAGCTAGCCACAGTCTCAATAAGTAGCAAGCCAATCAATAATGACAAATCAATCCTGATCCTGTTTTATTCAAATTTACCGATTTCGGAATCGGTGACGTTGACTTTGCAAACAATATATATAACAGGGCTTTCAGATTGATGTTTACAGTGGACTACAAATTTTAGCATAAAAAGTTCTAATAGCCACCGGAGATTGGTCGTCAATCGTAAAGCTTTATTGATTGATTTTATATTGGTTGGGACATCTTATATAAAGAGATTCTAATATCTTTGCTTATGGTTAGTCTAAGGTTAAAAAAACCCTGGAGTCGATCGAATAATGGCTGGAAGCCGTTTACTGCCTTCTGGGTTCGTATAAAGGTCCCAAGAGAGAAGTGGAGCCTTGAGGGACCAAATGAGAAGTGTATGACTGTCATAGTGCTTCTGCATCCTTCGGGGATCTACCCTACAAACATCCTTAAAACATGCTAACTGACAGTCGGTTAACTTCTAGACGTTAATAAGTAATAAAAGTTGCACCCAAACTGTTTTCAAGAGCTTCGTCGTCTTATCTAATTTAGTTGAAAAATGTTAAAATCACCTTTTGCTATTTTTGCTATCGGTTAAAACTACACAAAAATTTTATTTCAGGTTCTAAATCTTGGCTACAATGAAATTCGTTCGGATGGAGGCTATGCGATTTTGAACGCCTTACAAAACAAAAAAAACTTGAAAAATGTTTTATTGAACGGAAACGCGGTAGGTACCCATTAAACCCGTTCATAAGGGAGTCGTTTATTATATTTATTAATTTTTTTTTTCACTGTTTAGCTCGGTCAGAAATGCTATGCCAAACTTGAAGAACTGCTTCAATCAGATTCAGAGGTGTTGGGCAGTTTCTCGGAAGATGAAGGCGAAGCAACCGACGAGGATGACGATGATACGGAAGATGATGACGGAACTGAAGACGACGAGGAGGAGGATGTGAGTGAAAACTACGGAGCATCAGACGATGAGAACTACGCAGCTGAAATAGATGATGAAGATGGTGACGGTATTAACTATGTAACGGCAACGAGTGAAAAGGTTAGCACGACTACATTAAGCTCGTACGTTCTACATGAAAAACTTTTGTTTTACAGAGCTTGGATACTACCGTGGAACAATCTATCGACTTGAATAACAGCGTGTCCTTTTCCGGTGAAGAAGCACGACCGAATACCGTTGAAACATTCTGTAATACTCCGAATCCATCATTGAAGTTATTCAGTTCGCTCGAAGAAACTGACAAATTAGAGGCTTTTAAAAATCATCTAACGGTTAGCAATTGTTTGCACAATCATTTCTTTAACTTTATTAATTTTTCATTGTAGAGATATAAGAGCGATGACTATTTGGTGGCTTTAGTCTTTACTACACTCAAATGTGCAGCACTAGCAAAAGAATCGAATGAGGCTCTAGACTTGGCAGTGTCACTGTTTAAGGATGCATTTGATTATGCCGAACGTAACCAACAGGTTAAAATTCACTAGTTGTTTTTTTTTGGAAGTGTTTTATTTATTTTGCTTTGTTTTACTAGGTATCACGTGTTAAGAATTTCTTCTTAATACAGTTGGGGCTATTGAAATGCGAAGAAAAAGATTTCCGACCGTCTTACGACTTACATTCATGTCGTTATGCACTTAAGGAAACGATAACAAAACATACGATACCCGAAGATGTTAGAAAAACATTTAATTTGTTTTTAGAACGTTTCCCATAAAAATAGGAACGGAATTTTAATTTACATTCGTGTCTAATTTATTAGACCTCACTTTATAAATATTGTTTTTTCTTTAATATTTACTATTATGCTTATTTCATATTTTCATTCTTTGTAATAAAGTAAGAGTAATTTAGAATTGGTTTATAATTTTTACAAGTGTTGTATACCACAACGAAAAGCTTTTGTGAAAAGCTTGAGAGATGATTCTATTTCAATCGTAAGAGACCTAGTGTTCTAACCTCTAGTTCGAACATAGGAGGAATTGAGCCACTCCCCATTAAATTTTCTTCCCATGGAAGCTTCCTTTTTCTGAACTCCTGTTCAGTACTGGGGAGAAGGGAAGGAATTGTTACATAGGGTTGTTTCTTCTCTGTAAAACGCTCTCTATCAAAACAGCAAAGTTGAAATAAAATTGTACGATTATCAAACGTTACTCTATTAACGTAGAGATATATGTACTGGAGATGACGAGCAGCGACAGTTTTGAAGCCGGACGATTCCTCGCAAAGGACCGGCAATAAACACTATGCTACTACAATAAAACCGGTCTAAACCGGAATGCTGTGGTACCCAACTTTTTGCAGCAGGTTTCCGTTTTATACAGTTTTGTTCAGCAAAATTCTTGATTTGGAAATAAAGTAAAGTACTTTAAAAATAATGAACAAACAAAAAATAAAAATATATACAGTTCAAATAAAGGGTGTTACAATAACGCGTTCCGAAATTAAATCAAAATTGAAAACAAGTGAATGATGGAGTTAATGAAAATTTTATTAAAAAATATTATTTGGTTCATGGCAATTAAGTATGAAAAGGAATATCATTCAAATGCCCATCACGGCTCCTACGGCACACCTCGACCCGTTTGTCCAAATTTTTGATGACATCACGACATAATTGCTCCTTAATTAGACCAATAGATCCTTCAGTTGTTGAATGATGTTAAGTTTATTGGGGTAAATCTTGCTTTTGAGGTAATCCCAAAGAAAGAAGTGCAACGGAGTCAAATCGCACGATCTCGGTGGCCAATTGATTTCGCTGTTTCGGGAAATTATTCGCCCGGGGAACTTCAGCTGTGTGGCTCATCGCACCATCTTGCTGGAACCACATGTCGTGGATGTCATAATCATACAATATTGGCCACAAGAAGTCGGTGATCATGGCACGGTACCGTTCCCCCACTCTGACATAGTTGCCTGCTGCATTTTCGAAGAAAAACGGACCAATCACTCCACCAGCGCAAAATGCATACCACACAGTGAGCTTTTCTCGATGCATTTGCTTTTCAAAGAGTGCCCCTGAATTTTTATCGGCCCATATTATGCAACTCTACTTGTTGACGTATCCACTGAGATGGCAGCATCATCAGAAAATGAGTTTTGGTCGCAAATCCATTTGGAAACTTGGTTTTGCTTTTTCTTTTTGTACCTTAACAATTTGCCAAAGACTGAACTACCAAAATTTCAAAACAGATGTCAAAAATTATTTCACGAGTTATTGTAACACTCTTTAGCCATAATAAATTAAAAGCATTTTTCCGTCTTTTACTTGCAGTCAGTCATACTCATGTACATCATATCCACTCATTTCATATTTCATCTCTTTTCCGTTTTGCGAAAAATTTCGTTCCGCGAATCACGTTCCGTTTCAGCGTTAGACAGGTTTCCGGTTTATACAGGGTGTTTTGCATTCGAAAATGCTACGTTCCCATTTTTTTTCCGTTATGGCAGGTTTCCGTTTTATAGAGGGTCCGTTTTAGACAGGTTTTACTGTATTAGCATCTTACTCATATTTATGTTATACTCCGGTCTTGAACACAAAAAACGCCAAACATTTGAATACTAGGCTACTATTTATACAAAAACGGCGTCTTGTCGTCTCCAGTATTAATACCTCTATGGTCTTAACCCTTTGTCGTCATTGACATATCACTTACGTTTGTGGTTTCTTTGGCCCGATCGTTTAGTTCAAATTTAATTTGGAGTGTTTTACATCAGTAGGTTCTTCCCTTTTCTTGAGGAAGCATCTCAATAGGATTGGTCTCTCTGAGACTAAAATTTGCAGAATATGCAATGACGAAGACGAAACACCAGAGTATATCCTCTGTGAATGTGAGGGTTTAACTCGCAAAAGGCTTCGTCACTTCGGCCAGGGTTTCATGGACCTATCGGCATTCCTGACCATTCCTCTTCGCAAAATACTAGGCTTCATTGAAAGCGCAGGGATCGAAGAGGAATCATAATCAAACCGGGGGACGTCACAATAAGCCCAACTGAGGCTGCAGTGACAGAGGTTAACCATACCAACCCCTATTTCCAAAATCTAATCCCTTTTCTTCAGATCAGCTATATAAAGACATGGCGAAAAACTGCCTTTTTTGTTCAGTTATTTCATGGAGATTTTATATTGCTCGTCTGTTATATCTTATGAATTAAAATTTTACAGCTTTCAGGAGCATATCGTTGACTTCAAGCGTAAACTTGCTGTCTCAATATTTGGTAACTTTACAGGAAAGCCAAAAAAGAGTACTGTTTGTATTTTTTGATGGTTTTGTTTGGTCTTTATTATTATGGTTTTAATAATTGATAATACCAGAGTAATGTGATGATTTTCAAGCAAAAGTATTTAAACGACGACAAAAAATATATTAAAGCAGTATCGTCCGAAAGTGGAGTTACCAAACTTACACTTTAAGCTATTGATATCTACTTATTCAGTTTCAACTTCCTTCTCTACTCATAGTACGTATGGATTGATCCCTACCGCTGCTTTAATAATCTCTACAGTCTCGAGTTTTTCAATATTTTCTGCTGCCACTCCGGCGGTGCTGGATAATCGCCGTGTTTTATATAGAGATTGCTGGAAATCTGTTCATTCATCACACCCAAATTTTGCAATGATCGGGGAAAGGATGCAAATGTAAGAATTAGTAGTAGTAGTTTGATTGGTTAGTTGATTAGAAGAATATTGGAACAAAAACAATTTTCTTAGGATTAAATATAAGTAACTGCTTTATTCAATTAAATCGATTGAACAATATCTTACATTAACAAGATTGTAGTCATATTTTCTCGTCTCATAACTGAACTATATAAAACTACTAGAATTTAAAATAAAAAACTATTTAGAAAACTTCTTTTTGTAGAACCATGAGCAATTTCTAGCGCGCGCGTATAGAATAGCGAACAATTAATTTATAAACTCTACGAAGAAAAATCGTAGCGAAAATCCAATAATTAAAGTAAATTGTATAATAATCAGGAAAGAAAGCTTTCGAATGCAATGGAATTTATAGATTGGAATTTACAGCCAACTGCTTTATCCGCAATTATTATTAAGATTGTTATTTCGATTAAAATCAAATTTGTCGTGTTTTTTGAAATTTTTTTTATTGAGATTCTTCCACGACACCCACTACTAGGTGATACGGTTGGGGCGACAGTGGTAGGAATTTCGGGAAGGTTTTTTCTATTGATGATGTCCCGGTGAGATATGCACATTTTGGATAACACGTTGTCCCCAATAACTGTCTAAATCGAATGGTGTAAAACCGGGTAGATGTGGTGGTTCCTTTTCACATCGGTAAAATACTGGACCGCCGTTGGGTCCATGTTCGTTGACCTGTAAAATATAGAGAAAAAAGGTTAAATTAAGTAAAATTTGGGAATGCAATATAAAAATATTTCAAAAATAGAGAATAAATTGTTGGGCAACTCGAGAAGTGTACTCTGGATTAAGAAAAAGAGATATGTACTCAGGAAAATGTAAAATGTATGTCTAAATTTCACGATTTTTTTTTCATCGATTAAAAAAAATTGCTAGTCTGAACCTTTTCACGTTTCAGGACTAGTAAACCGAATAAAAAGCAAAAATAAACAATAACTTTGGATTACGATATCTCGCGAGCCTTTTACTCCACAGTGTTCGAGGCAACAACCTTGATCACGGATTGAAAAATCTCAAGTGAGCAAGGACAGGCTCTTCAATGCGGAGAAAGAAATTGTGATAGAAGTCTTTTAGTGCTAACAGACGTTAATGAAAGTCTAGAAGAAAACCACCATGGAAGAAGAGCAAATCGAGGTAGGGATATGTATCCAAGTGTCGGTGGGAGAGGAGAACTAGCTGCTGCTAACGATGTGGACTCGAAAGGTATGGTAATCTCCAGCAGAGACGATGAAATAGATCATGTGATGCTTGATGCAGATCGTGGAAGCGTGATGCTACAACAGTGGATGGAACTAGGCTGTTTGAGTGGTAACTCGAAAAGCCAACAAAATCTCTTCGGGGACTTTCGATTCGGATCAGGGAATTGACATATCTGTGATAAAACAAGAAAAAGAGTGTCGTCGCATTTTCTTTTTCAAGGACTTTCACATGGGGCCTCACTGCATTTCTAGCATTAACTAATTAAAAATGAATGCGTACAAAATTTCAAATTCATAGCTTGAAGCGTTCTGAAGTTATCGGCCAACCCTTGAGGATACGTATCTTGAGAACTTTTGTATGGGAGTTATCCACAGATCCATATCCAAACAGTAACACCAGAGCGTCACAGGAAGTAGGCAAAAGGTACGACATAGCTGGACTCGCAGCATAGTAAGAACTCAACATGTCAAATTTAGCTGAAAACTTCCACCCTTTTCCTACTAGGGTGTAATAAAAAATACTGGCCTTCCAGGTCGGTGATTGGGCGAGGCGCCGACAACGCATCACCGGAAAAAAAACACTGTCCAGAAACCTGAAGGACAGCCTCGGAAAGAATTGACTAAACAGCTACACCACGCAAACGATTACTCTTTTGAATCTTAGAATGTTCGATTTTTATTTAGAACAGGAGCTCTTAAAGAGTTCCTCGAAGTCAATATAACTACCCTCCAAGAAAGAAAATGGCTCGGTAACGAAATCATGGACATCACATCGCACATCTTATAAAAAACTGTCGGGAAGTAGAGTTTGGAGTCGTTGACAAAAAATTTAAACAGCCGATCACGAGTTTCCAACAAATAAGTGAGAGATTGTGTGCAATCCGAATAAAAACTAAATTTTACAATGTTTGGTTGATCAACGTCCAAGCACCAATAGAAGACAAGGACGATGTAACTAAAGACACCCTAGAGAGAACCTGTGATTCACTGCCCTCGAATGACCTAAAAATTGTCCTAGGGGATTTTAATGCAAAAATCGGAAAGGAGAAGGAACATAGAGGAACAGTCACAGAGGGCACAGTCTTCATAACATAACCAACGACAATGGCCTGCGTCTTATTGATTTCACAAGCAGCAAAAATATCATAGTAAGCTCTACGTGCTTCCCACATTGCGATATTCAGAAGCGAATCTGGGCATCATTAGTTGGTCACACCTTCAATCATAAAGACTACGTTATAACTGAGAAAAGGGCTCCCCTCCAGTATATTTGATGTACGAACCCCTCACCGTGCCAATTGCGACTCTGCTCACTATCTAGTCAGAACTTAGTATCGAAGCCGAATAGCTTGTCGTGGATATTCGAAAACGAGTAGACCTCGCAAGTTCAACGCGAGCAACATCATCAGCGGCACACAGGAAACTTACTTCGCAAAAACATTCTCGAATAGCATTAACCACCCGAGAGCTACCTGGCGTGTTATAAAGGAGTGCATATACAATGGAAACGTGCCTCGAAAGGAATCCGACCTCTTGCGAAGTGCACCCGATGAAGAGTCTAAATTGAAAATAATCAACGACACTAACAATTATTTTATCTCTATAATTGACCGAATTCCTGTCTCGGGACAAATTTCGGTTCCGCTACACGAGCATCGCATAGAAACGTCTCGATTCGAATTTGCGCTCACAACTGTAAACGAGATTCAAACTGTCATCACAAACCTTAAAAACTGCCAATCTGCTGGCCATGATAAGATACCCACCAAATTACTGAAGGACTGCAAGGATCTTCTATCTGAACCAATTTCCGCAATAATCAACTCTTCTCTAACCGAAGGAGTTGTCCCAGACGATTGGAAGGTCAGCAAGATCATCCCAGTGTTCAAAGGAGGTTCTAAAAGCGACTGTTCCAATTACCGCCCGATCAGCATACTATCGAATATTAATAAAATTATGGAAGTAATAGTCAAGTCGCAGTTACAAGATCACCTAACTATGCATGGAGCTATATCTCAGAAGCAGTATGGGTTTAGGTCGCAGTCGGACACCAAAGCAGCACTTTTTGACGTCGTATCCAAACTTCAGTCTTCATGCGATAGAAAACTCCTTACTGTTGCGGTTTTTATTGACCTATCAAAAGCGTTCGATACGGTAAACCACGAAATTCTGTTAAGAAAACTATCTGCGATCGGTATACAAGGAACGCCGTATGACTGGTTTAAGAGCTACCTTACTTCTAGACTCCAGTATACATCTATTGACAACATGAATAGCTCTCTTCTTCCCGTCAGCAGTGGTGTCCCACAAGGCAGTGTTCTTGGGCCTATCCTGTATAACATTTATACGAATTCCATAACAAACTTAAATCTAAAAGGAAGCATCTCGCTGTATGCAGATGATATAGCTTTAATTTACGCTGCATCCGACATTAATGCACTGCAGAATGATATTAATTGCGACCTCGATAAGATCAATATTTGGATTAATGCTCACAAGCTATCAGCGAATCCAAAAAAAACTAAATATGTCGTTTTTAATAAGTCATCATCAACTGATATTAGCATTGTTTTCAACGGCGAAATAATTGATGAAGTTGATAGCTTCAAGTATCTCGGTATAATACTGGATGGCTTCTATTGCAGGAATATTCCGTAAAATCGGGAAAGAAGTACCTGAAGAGTTAAAGCGAACTTTGTTTTTTTTATCTATTTATAAGTCAGATGCAGTATGGGATAATAATATGAGGATCGGCTTTTAGTTCCAAATTACAGTGCATCCAGAAAATGCAAAACAAAGCAATAAAAAATCTATATAACATAAACTCTCGAGAACACACGAAAACCATTCATGCCAAATATCAACTGCTCACGGTCGAACAACTTTACTACCTGGAATCATCAGACCAAATTAACAAAATTAAGCGGCAGACTACAAACAGCGACATAAAATTTTCTTATCACTGTGACAACCATAACTACAACACTAGGCGAGCTGCCGATATATACGTTTCTGCCTTACGTACTGCCAGACACGGATCCTGTTCAGTTTTAAACAAGGCGATACAAAACTACAACCAACTTCCTAGAGATCTTCAATCTCAACCCAACAAGTTAAAGCATAATTTAAAAAAATATCTGCTTCAA
Source organism: Beris morrisii (assembly GCA_951812415.1). Classification (NCBI taxonomy): domain Eukaryota; kingdom Metazoa; phylum Arthropoda; class Insecta; order Diptera; family Stratiomyidae; genus Beris; species Beris morrisii. The sequence goes on along the minus strand of OX638313.1, from coordinate 92,224,457 downwards.
TAAAACACCATATGTATTATTTTATTCTTCAATATTCATTGCTTTATCATTACCATTATCATCTTTGTATTATCTTTCACTATTTTTCTTTCTTGTTTGACATTTTGTTAGCTTTATTTTTTCCTTTCTTTTTTCTTTATTACCATTAAATTTCACGTCATTCTCTTTCTCTTTCTTAATGAATTTCTCTTTTTATAATGAATTATTGTTAAAATTTTTACTCGATTTTAAAAACACATGTAGATATTGTATTTAATATTATCCGCACTATCCGCACGAGCTACGCTCATGGATACTGAAATAAATTCAATCAATCAATCAAAAAAAGGAGATGGGCTTCTTACTTCGAACAGCTTCTCAATCCCACTTCATTAGCACCGATCAATTGAGGTTTCAACTGACGAAGAAAAACCAGCATCGACACTACCCACACTAGCCGAAATCGATCCAGCCCTATTTGACCAAAAACTAAACAAAGCGACGGAAATTGACGAAATACCAGTTGAACTTCTGAAAAACGATTGAAACTGTGTAGCGGAAATACTACACAAGATGATATGCAAAATTTAGACAGAGGAAAATATAGCCGACGATTGGCAATTTACAAGAAAGGAGACAAACTCTGCTGAGAGAATTACAGGGGAATATCATTGATGTGTACGACCTACAAAATACTGACCAAAATAATTGAAAGCAGTCTTAAGCCCTTACTAACGAATTAATTGGCGAATACCAAGGTGGATTCAGAACCGGACGATGTACAATGGACCAGATATTCTCGATGAAACAGGTCTTTGAGAAATGCTGGAAATATAACACAGACGTGGGAAAATAGTCGGATCTGTGTGACTCGGTTAACATTGCTGAAAGTCGGTTCCGGGTCTTAGTCTCGGCCGCACGTTGCGTAACGATACCTGAAGCTCCAAACAACCGTGTTTCGTTTTTAGCTCCGACCTCGAACAGGCATTATGAACCGGCACTTAGTCAGTGCAAATTTCTGGCTCCAAAAAACAAAAAAGTGTTGAGTTGTCGCTTCTCGAGATTGCGTCGTCCCTGCTGGGCGGTTGCGAGTGCATTCAGAGTTCAGCATTTCGCTGACATCTGATCGCACTCGCAACTGCCTCCAACCTAGGGTGTGTTCAAGATGCCAGCTATAGCTGCTTCGAAAGCATAGCATAGCAAGACTGTAGCAACTGTCAAATTCAGACATAGCAAGAAATAGCTTCTTCGGGTTCTGGACAGCCAAAAGCAGCTTGTATAGCTTACAACAGCTGTTCGACACATACATACGCAAGTTGGCGTAACATATGACATATAAGTATTATAATAAAATAAAGTGAAAATGAGCCCTACTAGTTAGTGTCCATAAATTTTTCGCTTATTTCCATTGTTAATAAAACATCATTTTCCGTTTTAAACATTCAAAATGACGTTGAGACGAAACTAACAGCTCCACACACATATGAATATTGCAATAGCTGCTTTCTTGCTACAGTCCGCAGTGTGAGCAACAAAAAGCAGCTATGGAAGCAGCTTTCTAAAAATCTTGGACAGATCTAGTGCCAAATAGCAAGCACGAGAAAGCAGCTTTTTGGTTGCTTTGGACACACAAAAGCATACAAATGCTGCTAATAGCAGCTATAGTAGAAATCATGAACAGAGCCCTAGCCACAAGAATGACGGGAAGGAAACCGCTGTTCGGTAGAGGCCGGAAGCGAGATTTGGTTTTTTTTTCGGGTTGAAAATAGAGGTAGAAACCAAAACGTGGCGTGGTTCGGTTTGGAGTTAAAAATAAGAAAAAAAGAAGGTCTGCTGTCTCGGGCGCAGAGCGACGGTCACGTTATTCCCATGCGGAGTTTTTTTTCCTCCTCAGCACCTAGACGCGATGTACTTAGCATTTACTTGGTTAGCAGTCAATCGAATTTCGCAGTGGTAAAATTGAAAATCGGTCGCGAAACATCTGAATTTGTCTCCTAATTCTTTTCTTGTTCGGGAGTAACAAAGTTGACGCGATTGCGGTGGTGTAGGATATTCTCCGCTCGGAGGGATTTTCTCGCTAGTAAACAGTTTTTTTGATTCAAAGAACGACATAAGTTTTCACCGTGCGCGACAGGGGAGCTCTCCTCGGTCGGGGACTGTGATTGCGGAGATCGCAGGGTGTGTTTTTGGCTTACCGCTCGCGAAATAAATCTACTATTTTTCGATTCGCCTAATCCTTCTCTTACTCGATATGTCCAAGATATTTTCTCGGCATTAACCTCGCCGCTAGGAAAGAAATGTACGGTGTTGCTATTTAAATTTTAAACGGGAGCCACTGTGTCCGAAGTCGTGCGAATTTCATTGCGGTAATGATCCAAAAATGAAGATTAAAAAAATTAACATTGTAAAATGAAAACTGAAGTAACAAAGCAATTGAAATGAAAACTGAAGTAACCAAGCAAATGAAATGAAAACTGAAGTACCGAAGCGAATTTCAATGAAAACTGAAATAACAAAGCAAATTTTAATAAAATCTTAAATAACCAAACAAAATATATAAAAATGAGGTAAAATTTACCTTTATGATTGAACACGGAAAATGATAAACGAAATTTTTCATATTTTACATTTAAGTTCTAAATGAAACTTTGGTATGTTTTAGGATTCGGTCAATAAAAATTTTTGACATTCGGGACGTAAGACTATATAAAAAAACCGATTTCAAATTTTTAATTTTGCTCACCCAGTACATTTTATTCAAACCGCCATGACGGTTCCGTTTGGCGTTTCTCGTGAAAATGAACGCGAAAAAGGGAGTTTAAATCCCTGAGCCCCGCAGGGCTGCACGAAAAGTAGTTGGAGCGTAGCGCGCGTCAGCCAAACATGAACGCGGAAAGGGAGTCTTAATCCCTGAGCCCCGCAGGGCTGCACGAAAAGTAGTTGGAGCGTAGCGCGCGTCAGCCAAACATGAACGCGGAAAGGGAGTCTTAATCCCTGAGCCCCGCAGGGCTGCACGAAAGGTAGTTGGAGCATAGCGCGCGTCAACCAAACATGCCATAATGGCGTCTCGAATTGTACTGGTTCGATGAAATTAAAAATTTGAAATCGGTTTTTTATATAGTCATACGTCCCGAATGTCAAACATTTTTATTGACCGAATCCTAAAACATACCAAAGTTTCATTTAGAACTTAAATGTAAAATATGAAAAATTTCCTTTATCATTTTCCGCGTTAAATCATAAAGGTAAATTTTTCCAAAAATGAATTATAAAATTAAACAAAAAAAAAATTAAAAATGATATAATAATTAAAATATGACATGACTACTGACAGGACGGAACAGACTGATTTAAATTTAAAATAAAAATAATAAAAAAATTAAATAAATCAAACCTTGAAAATAAATGAGAAATAAAAAAAAAAAAGGAAACATAAATACAAGGGTGAGTTTCTTTTTTTTTGTTACTTTTACTATAAATATCTCTTATATTATTTATGTTCTTAAGACGTCGATGAATTAAAAGTGCAGAAAACATAATTTTCATATTTTTTTTTGTGCGCGAGAGATTTTTAGCCTCCGCAGCTAAATCGCCATCTTAGCGCCCTGACAAATCACGAAGTTGCGCAACTCCACCGTTTCTTGGTCTTTCACGACCTATTGGGAAAATAGTCCCATTTTAAATCACCCTGGAGTAAGTCGACACGAAATCTTTTGTTGTACAGGCCATAGGTTTATGGTCTAATTATCGAGCAAGAACCCGCCCACAACTGCCGCAGCTAGTCCCGGTCGCCAGCAAGCGTGTCGCTTCCGCTCGATTTTCAGCCACCAATTCGGACGTTCCTGAACCTTCCTTTCCCTCGAATATTTTTTTTTTTTTTTAATGACTTTATCCCTCTGTGGGTACACTTCCGCAGCCCAAAGTACTGGACACTAAATACTCTCTCAGCTCAATGAACTGGAAAAAATTCACCATATCAACATACTCATGCTATATGTTGACATTGGGCTCAGATTATTCTGGTGTGTCCGATGTGCTCCCCAAACAGTACCGAGTACTGGTATTAGGGGTAACACAAATTATGGGCATGCAAAAATAATAAGAGAGAAAAAAAAGAAAAAGAAAATAAAAACATTAAACAGTAATAATAATAGTAAATAAAAAAAATTAGATTAAAAAATAGTAATAAAATAAAAAATTAAAAAATGAATAAAAGTGAAGACAGAAAAAAAAATAAATAAAAATAGGAAAAAAGCGATAAAAAAAAATAAATAAAAATAGGAAAAAAGCGATAAAAATAAATAAAATAAAATACCAAATAAATTTAAATAAGAATAAGTATAAATATGTATATGTAGAGAAAAGAAAAAGAAAAATATAAAATATAATTATAATAGCGCAGAATAAAATAAATAAATCGTGACGAAGAAGAAGAAAGTAAGAAAGTAGTATACAAAATAAAGATAGCAAAAGTAAGAATAATTATTATTGTAGCATAAATTAGAAACAGGAGTTCGGAAAATAGAAGTGTGTATGTCAAGGTAATTGTTTCGAAGTCCATTTAAGTTTAATTTAAACTTGTACTTCTCATCTCCCTCATATGTTTTTTGAGTAGCATATTAAATCGATCGTACTCAGCATTTTTTAAAATTTGTGGCAGCTGGTTGTACAAAGCATTTGTAACCGTTATTGGGTCCTTCCTTATTCTCTCCGTCCGCGCGTGTGGGACTCTTATGTGTTCCACTGCTCGTGTATTATAGTGGTGTATTTCGCTGCTGGTTACAAGGTTAGTTGAAGATTTTCTTTGCTGTTTCCTAATTGCATGAATATGCTTAGCTCCTTCTACTGCTATTATGTCTTGTATGTTAAGTTTTCCTGTCATCCTATATAATTCTGTTGTCGGTGTTGTTCTTGGTAGGTACAGCTTTAATACTTTTGTTTAAATGTCTCTCTAATTTTTTAATGTTGTATAAAGTTGTCTGACTCCATGCCAGTATTCCATAGGTTAAGAGAGAGATAATGTGTGCGTTATAGACAAGTTCACCAATTCTTGTCGCTAGGAACTGATTTCTTCTCAGTGCTCCAATAAAAGGTGCTATTTTCTTGCACAAGTTTTGAATGTGAGTTATCCAAGATAAGTATTCATCAATTGTAATTCCTAAATATTTGGTTTCTTTTATTCTTTTAATTGAAGTGAATTGCATAATGGGATTTATTTTAATGTCTAACATATTTTTTTGTTTAAATAGCATGTCGAAAAGTCGAAATATTCACTCCAAGGCCTCCGTTCACAACAAAAGTACTACATGCAGTGACATATTCGACTTTCCCCACTTCAGGGTAAAATTTGAGTCACTTCCCGTTACCCGAAAAAGGTATGGTTTTTTGTGTGATGTGCAGAAATGAGTGTAGAATAATAATATATAATAAAAAAAAATCGATTTTTTTTCATATTTTTTGCACCGACCCCCTTAAGTACGAGGCGGGAAAACGGTAATATGTATAGTTTACGACTACTTAGTACTACCGGCATTCCCAGTAGGTTAGTAAACAAACCGAGCTATTTACGTTTGCATGTGAATACTTTGAATGCTGCTCGCGTTTGTTTACCTGACCCATCGGTAAAGAAATACGAGGTGAAATCCAAGCATCTGGATTAGATAAGAATGCTGCTGCAGTGCTAGGCAAAGCAACTATTTTGCAATAACCTTATTTTTCATTGGTTAATTATTTTCTTTTTTATGTTATACCTTATACCAGCTGTTAGCTGTCTGGGAACAATACTTGAATTGTAATGTAAAGTAATAATTTAATCATTAACAGAATCACATGACACGGGATTAATTCGGTTACTTAAAAAAGCACTCATGTTCAAAAGATAACATCGAAAGTTATTTCAAAAGTTTTGCGATAAGTACAAGTCATACTTTCGTTTCATCATTTGAAAATACAAGCAGCAATAATTAGACTAACATAAAAAGGCAATGTAATGGTCGAAACGAAGAAGCCGTACATTCTCCAAATCAAAAGTCTGCCACAAATGGAATTTGATCAATAACCGGAAGTAGTTAAAAAAACTGTAAATATTTAGGCAGCCACATATCACCGGAAGTATCTCTCTACAATGGAGACATCAACAAGCAGTGATCCTAGATGTAGTAAGCAGAAACGCTCCTCGACCACGTACTGTGTACTTTATGACCTAAATTCGTTCTTACCAGATTCCACGCTTCCTTGATGTACCGGATCAGTTCGTCGTGTTGCGTGATGGGTTCCCGCGGCTGGGTCGGTGGTCGCCGAGTTAATCCGGGCGATATCATCTGTCCCTGGCGCCGCACATACGTGTAACTGCAATACAAATAATAATTTGACCCATTTATCTTCAATACCACACCCTTACTTAAGGGCCCCAAATTCAATTAGCCACAAGAATGCCCAGGCAAACTTTTCCATTCTAAATACTCACTCGTTATTACGATCCATTACGATCGGTCTTAATCCCGTCGTTTTTCACGATAATTTATATAAAGGCTAGAGCACAAAAAAGAAATCACCACGCAATCGAATCGTCGCTTTTCCTCGAGCCGACTGAATTAAAAACAAATAGAAAATATATGAAACGAATCGATGGCGAGACGGCGAATGGAAAATGCGACTTTTCCGATGCGAAAAACAAAGCGTGCAAATTGTTTTGGTGAGTTTTAAAGATGTTTTAGAAAGTCGTCGTCGTCGGCCCCGACGACATCGATTTTTTTCGCTGCTACGGTACTGTAAGCGCTGACGGCTGACGACGCCAAAGATTTGATTTCGTGAAGTGACAGATGACAGTCGTTTTCTTTATTAAAATTTTAGTTCAGTGCTTCGAATATCGGTAGGAAAAGAAATCGCTTTCGGGAAAAAAGGAGGTAAAGGATGTAGAAATGTGCTAACAAAGTAAAAAGTGGAAAAAATTAGATGTTTTTTCGCGTTTAAGTATAGTACTGTGTCCTGGCGAAACGAAATCGAACGAAAAGGTACCTCCGAAGTAGAGTGAAATAAATTCTATAGTTCGCTACTAGATGTCAGTGATGTAAAAGCGCGCGAAATTGGCAAGAAATTAAAATATTGGCAAGAAATTACAATATTGGCAAGAAATTACAGTTCCGAAACACAACACAACAAAATATAACACATACAAAATGTTCCAAGCACAAACGAACTGAACTGACAACGAACGGTGCAATTCATGCAATTTCGAATTATCAAATATTTCGCTTGTCTAAAAGGGTACTGTTGTGCCCAGCCAATTTGCATTTTCTCTCGACAACTATTACTTTAAGTCAGACCAGTCGTTCTTCGTTCAACACGTTCAAATTAATCAATGCAATAACAATAATTTAGCAACTCAATCATAAACAGATCGAGTTACAATAGGTCTGTTCTTTTTGCATACACTTTCTACACTAGAATACACTTTTCTGCACTAAAGCCAGAAATACATGTGCATATTTCTGCATGCAGCGCGGCAAAACGGATTTAGAACGCTTGAGTTTAAATGCGACGAAACACACGCTTATTCTGCATGCAGCGGAGCGCTGCAACATGTCTCTACTTCTACTTTTGCTGCGCAGCGGCAGTATTGCCACAACTTGAGATTGAAATTTACCAACACAGAAAAATAAAAAAGGGGCGTGAGCTAATTTTTTCGTTGTAATTTTGTACTTGTGGAGTGGAGTAGCAATGGAGGAGCGTTTCATCGAACTTTTTATAAGTTAAGCAATTTTTATTCGATAAAACCAGTCGAAATTGCAAAAATAAATTTTTGAGGGATCAAAACTAAGATCATTTTTTGTCAATTAAAATAAACTCAAACCCAAACCGACTATCAGAAAATGCGGCGATTTATGACAAATACAACCAAGAGATTTGTCAAAAACTCTGCACGTCTGTTTCACATGCAGAGATGCGTGCAGTGCTGCGTGCATATATTCTGCACATGTATTTCTGGCTTAACTCTTGAGCGGATGCAGAGAGGTGAAGAGGATGATGGTGCGCTTACACTCACCCCTGAGGCTCGCCTCGAGGCGAGCCTCTACCCCCATCAGGTCATTGCAAACCGGTTTTCATCGGCTGTGTTCTTTGCTGTGTTGCAAGCAATTTATGGTGCATTTACACTCAGCGTTTGAGGCGAGCCTCTATCCCCACCAAAAAATCAACCAATCAGATGGCTCGTGGAGTCGCAAGAGTCTAACATTCTTCAACTTTTTCTCCGACGCACGCTTCCATATGTGTACACACATACAATGAACTGTGGCAGCATGCACTTCGCAGCTCATCGTATTTCTGTCGTTTCGCACTTATAGGCAAGTTGTGCCGCAGAGGCATGTTGAGTGTGAATGAAAAAAGAACAAACCTATTAGGTTTGTTCTTTTTTCATTCAACCTCTTCACCTCTCTGCACTCACTCAAAAGTCAGTGTAAAAAAGTGTAGAAGGTGTAGCCAAAAAGAACAGACCTAATGCTCGGCCTGAACTACGGTACTGTGACGTCACATCAAGGGGATTCCATCGGATTCGCCTCTAATGCCGTGTCGTAACATGCCGCGTTCCGCGCGCCACAGGTACCTGGAATGGTTGAGTTATTGCTTTGTTTGTGTTTTTATTCACCTCGCGATTAAATTGCAACTATAGCAAATTGACGCGACACACAAATGGGCGTATTGGACTCGTACGGGGTTGCACCATTTGTTGGTCACCAAAAACTGCCGACCCTCTTGATCGGCAACTTTCCGCTGCGCGTACTTTGTAATGGGTTGAACGACTGGCCTGTTTACTTTTATTATAGTTAGCATTAATTTAGTATTTAAGGTATTGACTGTAATTACTCGCGCTCAGTAATTTTCGAAATATAACAGGAAACTCTGTTCGAACTCCAGTAAAATTAAACAGTATATTTTAAAGCAGCAGTAACTTCGTTTATTTTTATAGGTAAAACCTATTTTAACAAAACTCAACCTTCTTTTTCAGCTAAAAACTTTAAAAGAATAATTTGCGTCTCTGCTGGATACGCTTATACCTTACCTTCTGTTCTTTACTGCGGCATTCTAACGAACGACGGAACAACTTTTCAGCTAAAACCATACGAATTTCTCCGTACCCTCAACACATCTTTCTGACTGTAATATCCAGGGGATATTGCAGTCTCAACAGTACCCTACCCTTTGAAATGTAATCAAGCACCATCTATTAGTGACTACTGCAAATGGAATTTAAACTTCCACCCATGAACACAGTACTGAAAAACGAACGAAATATTTCATCGCGGAAAGTGTAAAATTTGTGTACAGGAGCGTAATTTTTCAAGAGAAGGAGAAAGAAGAAAAATGAACTGGAGTGGAAGTGAGGTGTTAGAAGATTTTTTGCTTCCAGTGTCAAAAGAAGAAGGAGACGGAAGAATTACAGTTTGGAGTGGAAGTGAGATGCAAGCATGATGCAAGCTACATGTTGGGTCCAGAATGTCACATTTCACAGTTGCTGATTGGCTAAGGCCTACCAACATTCATACTTCCATGCTCCAAAAAAACCAGATTTCACTACGAAAAGTCTAGTTCTCAGCTATTCCATATACTTCATGATTTTTTTATATGCGACTTGACAGTTCAGCCTAGTACTGTGTTCTGAGCAAAACGAAATGAACAGTCAAAACCCATATAAAAAAAATTAATATTTCGCTCACTTTTCGCGACGAAATATTTCGTTAGTTTTTTAGTACTGTGTTCATGGCTGGAATGGACATTTGCAGTAGTTATTAATAGATGGTGCTTGGTTTCGTTAAGGTTTCGTTTCAAAGCGTACGGTACCCTTTTATGACAAGCGAAATAGTTGACAGTTCGAAATTTTCAACCGTTCGCTGTCAGTTCAGTTCGTTTGTGCTCAGGAAATTTTGTGTGTGTTATATTTTGTTGTATTGTGTGTTGGAATTGTAATTTCTTGCCAATATTTTTCGATTTCGCGCGCTTTTATATCTTTTGACATCTAGTAGTGAACTGTCGAATTTATTTCACTCTACTTCGCAGGTACCTTTTCGTTCGTTTTCGTTTCGCCGAACACAGTTCTATACTTTACTGATAGCCAGTAGGCCACTGTGTTCCGGTTTCGAAACGAAATTACGAAACACGTTTAGCGGAAAAAATGATTCTTAGTTCTCACTCCGAGGCGGCTCTGTTGTTCGTGGCAGAACAGATTGAAATATTTGATAGGAAGGTGCTACGAAAACAAGCGGTGGTGATACGCGTAAAATCCGTGTATATGAGCGTAATTTTTCATGAGAAAGAGAAAGATTGAAATTGAATTGGAGTGGAAGTGAGATGTACTCTGGGGTGTCCAGTGTCAAAAGAAAGAGACTGAAGAACAACAGTTTGTAGTGGAAGTGAGATGCAAGCATGATGCAACTTCCATGTTGGGGTTAGAATGTCAAAATTCATGTTGGTGATTGGCTAAAGCTTACTAATATTCATACTTTCATGAACTAACACATTCAGATTTCATTACGAAAATTCTCGTTCTCAGCCATTCCATACACTTCCATGTACGGAAATGCGTTTCAAAGTATCGACGTCCCAATAAAAAATTTTACCATAATAATACTTTGTATTCCGAGACTGGGGCGATCCCGGTCCTACATTATATGTTACAAACCGGTAAAAATCGAATTGAGAAGAGGCGATCCCATCCTCTTACAACGATACGCAACTTGTTTGCGGAACCACCTTGACCAGAATACCGGTACTACCTATGTCCATTTAGAATTTTATCGGAGCACGAGCTATCACCTCCCGATTGTCCGCCGTCTACCAAACCCAGCTTTTATATTACGACAGATGATTGAACTTATGGTACAGAGGCTAATTCCATATATAAAGGGTGTTTTTTAAGGTGCATGATAACTATCGATATCGATAACTGTGGTTTGACAGCTGAGAATTTCAAACTGTGTTGACATTTCTGTTCAGTAAGGTTTGGCAATTCATCATGAATCGTTTACGCCAGAACAACGCTTTCAAATTGTGGAAATTTACTTTGAAAAAAATAGATCTGTTCGCGAAGTTCATAGAGCACTTCGTCGTTTAGTGATGAAGCTCATTTCTGGTTAAATGGCTACGTCAATAAACAAAATTGCCGTATATGGAGCACAGACAATCATCACGCCGTTACCGAATCATCACTACATCTATTAAAATTGACTGTTTGGTGAGGTTTACACGCTAGCGGCATCATCGGTCCTTATTTCTTTCGAAATGAGGAAAGAGCTGCCGTTACGGTGAATGGCCAGCGCTATCGAGCCATGCTGACTGAATTTTTGTTTCTAAGAATTAATCAGCTAAACATCGCCGACATTTGGTTCCAACAAGACGGCGCAACTTGCTATACAGCGCGCTTAACAATCGGTTTATTGCAAAATCAATTTGGTGACAACTTGATTTCCAGAAGTGGTTCTGTTAACTGGCCCCCTCGTTCGTGCGATTTAACGCCTCTAGATTACTTCTTATGGGGCTATATTAAGTCATGCGTTTATACCGACAAACCAGCAACTCTTGAAGCATTGGAAGCCAATATTCAAGCCACTATTGACGCCATACGGTCAGATTTATTGGAAAAAGTAGTCCAAAATTGGACTGATCGAATGGACCATGTAACTCGTAGCCGCGGCAGACATATGACGGAAATCATATTTAAAAAATAAATGCCATGAAATTATCTACCAGAATATAATAAAAAAATTTCATTCCAACAATATTTCTGTCTTGTATTATAATTTTAAGTTCTCATGCACCTAAAAAAACACCCTACACATATTTTATGAGAAAGGTTTTTCGGTATTATGTAATTAGAAAAGGTTCTATCATCCATAAACAAGTTTTTTCGTTTGACGTATTTAATTTTCTTCTTATTCATACTTTACTATTGTATTTTTGACTTCGCGTTTTGCCGCCGATCTGCCACTTACCATCTTTCAATATAACTACATTTTTTAGGTTTGTTCTTTTTTCATTCATTTTCTACACTTTTCTGCACTCCCTCAAGAGTTAGTGCAGAAAAGTGTAGATAGTGAAGCCAATAAGAACAAACCTATTATTATTATCATTATTAATTATTTGTTTTATTTTTTTATTAGTTTCTTAGTTAAGTTACTTTTAATTTAGTTTAATATGAGACACTCTTCTTCATCCAGTGACTATAATTAAGCCATGTGAGCAGATGGCTCTTTAGACTACATGTTTTTAATTATCATCATTGATTGCATTCGCATTTTAATTTAATAGGTATATGTTGTTTGACTTTTTTTAGATTCGCTGTCAAACATTTTTCTGTATTTCAATGTATATTTAATTTTTTTTTAAAGTCTCAATCAATTTTATTTGAATTTGTATTTTAACGGAAAAAAATGATTCTTAGTTTTCACACTAAGGTGGCTCTGTTGTTCGTTGACTTCATCCGTACACGCATACTATCACGTGTCTCGTTTCTATTCGAATACACTTGATTGCTGGCGATATGCAGCAGGCAAGGAGGCGGTCTCACGGTGTACTTTTGTTTGGTTGCGCGGTGACTGACGCTTCGTGCAAATTTTCGCGGAGAAATAGTTAAAAACAGCTCTAAAATCGCTTAATATTGTGAGCGTCGCAAAACTAAATTAGTTACGCGTTATATCCAACTATAAATTGACGGTCAGAATTGAATTTCGTCCGGAAATTCATTCGCCAGTTTTGTTTGATTCGAACGAAGCTCAAGTCCGCGTCTTGTGTGAAAGAAAAGTGCGATAAGTGTCTGGAAAAAAGTAGCGGTACGCGTTTGGCGCGTGGATTTTTTACGAGCTGTCCCAGTTCAGATCTTTTTACATCGAAAAGTAGCAATAATATCAGGTAAGTGCGGAAATAATGTGGCTAATATTCGATCACGGGGTCATTTTAGAGTTGGGGTTTTATCGGCGGCCGGCCTTTGGAAAAAATGGCGATAGGTTTAATTTTGCAATATCTCGGTCGGGTATTTTTTTGTTCGCTTGTTAGCAGATTTGATTCTATTCGGTTTTACTAATCGCAAAGTCGGGTGAGTTTTTGGCGGCGAAATTTTGGGGTTCTGTTTGTGAGTTTTGGGTCCAAGTTTTGCTTTGAAGGCCACCGCGGGCTGGCTGGTTTCGGTTATGTTCGAAAAAAATTTGAATTTTCGACAGGCAGTGACGTAGATTTGAGGGGTCACGGAACTTGGTGGTGCTGCCAGATTACCTTTTCGGCCTACTCTTCCCACTACCTAGAACTTCTACAGTTGTTAGTTATTATTGACGAATATACCATGTGCTCTGGTGGCAAATTTCGGAACCTTCTAAGATAGACAGAAACTGGCAGCTGCATGTGATTTTCATACAAAATTGAGATTGAGCTCGAAAAAAAGTGTTTTACTCCAAAATATCGCTTAAAGTGAATTTAAATAAGCCTCATAATTAAATAAGAAGGACAAACGTATCATAACATGAGTTATCCAAGTATAATTTCTAAATTTCATTTCCTTATATTCTTATTCGTCTTTTGTAATAGCCGAGTATATGCCATCTCTATCGTACATATAGACTTATATGTCCGTTGAAAATGTGTAGAAATTTCACGACTATTCGATGGTTATAGTTGGCTGGTGGGGAACCTTACTTACATATCTACGGAGACGGATCCGTTCGCTGTCCCTTTCTTACACATGGAGCTCAATGGTTGTAGAAAATGTGTTGAACTTTGATTAGTTTTCTACAGGTACGATCTGCCTGTTGGGTATAGTATGTACTGTGTTCTGGCGAAAAAAAATCGACTGAAAAGGTACCTTCGAAGCAGAGTGAAATAAATTCTACAGTTTGCTACTAGATGTCAGTGATGTAAAAGTGCGCGAAATTGGCAAGAAATTACAATTCCGACACCGAACACAACAAAATATAACACACACAGTCTTTCTCGAGCACAAACGAATTTAGCTGACAGCGAACGGTTGAAAATTTCGAATTGTTAAATATTTCGCTTGTCATAAAAGGGTAACCCTGCCCTTTGAAACGAAACCAAGCACCATCTATTAGTCATTGGTGTTAAGTTAGCAATAAGTAATTAAGTTTTATTTTTGCATAAAATGTGTACATAGAAAAATATAAATTGTAGAATTTAATAATAATGGAATTTTTCATGGTAAGCTACAATAGAAGCAAATTTGAAGAAATTTTTGTTGTTTTCCGGCGTTAGTGGAGTGAAACCCCAACACGAAATCCCCTACTGTTGATTAAACGCTGTCCCTGAGTGCAGGACAATTGGAAAACCTTCACTGGATAGGCCAATTTTTTATAAGATTGTGTTGGACCATGTCCGAAGGAGCTGTTTCGTTATCGGATGGCAGAGACTCGTCAGAGGGTGTATTATGCCTACTATCCGAAACACCCTTACAGCTGGTGGTATTGCTGAGGATTGTTCTATATAGGTGATCTTGAAACAAATTCTTATTATCACGAATTATAAACTCAGTAACCTTCTTGCCTTCGCATCCTAAAGCTAGTATTACACTGTTTGACCAAGTGGTCAAATTGCAGTAATAAGCAATGCGAAATAACGAATTTAAATTAATATCATAGTGTCCGCTCGGTCAAATTCGCTTTTTCGCATTTCTTATTACTGCAATTTAACCGCATGGTCAAACAGTGTAATACTAGCTTAATACTTCAGGTGGCAGTGAAGATCACCTAATATTTCAACCAATTTGGTGTAATTTTTGGTTGTTCGCTAGGATATACAGGGTGTAACTAGTACTGAGGTTCAAACGAAAATGGGAGATAGAGGAACTTGTCCTGAGTAGAAAATCGTTCTACACATACTCCCGTTTTTGCACCGTTAAGGAGATAGCGCGATTTTAAGGATGAAGGATTTTCATCGTACCTGTGATCACTGTTTGATCTCTAACTTCTGCTGTACTTAGCGTAACGTAATAATTCTGGGCTCGTTGGAAAGGACACAAATTCTTCTTTCTAATTGCTATCAACTATGTCAATCAGTGTTATACTTTTGGAGAAAAATTCATTTAAATGTCACAAAAATAATAAAAAATTAAAAAAATATACAAAAAAGTCCTGTTTTCTCCAAGAAGGACCTAATTAACCACCAAATTTTATTACATTTTCGGAAAGCCCATAAAATTTCACTATACGTTTGATAACAGAATTTCTTCATAGGTTGAATTGTAAAGGAGCGGAGCTAACAGTTATCAAGCACGTTCCCTTCAAGTAAATCTGGTTTGACACCCGTCATTCGCCGAAGGAGTATGATTAATAATTGTGAGGACGAAATAAATGCATGTGGTTGATGCCTAATCCATGGCCGATGCGCCGGGTGCTTACCGTGGGGTCCCTAGTCGCGATGCGCAGTATGCGCTTCTCCGTGGCCACAGGTACCGAGTGTCGCCGTCCTGTATGTTGTGTCTCGCGCCACGGCTGCAGTGTACCTCGTTCACGAAGGTTCCGATGAATGCTGATGAACATCCGATAATGGGGGTACCGAGATCTGTCCGATAAACTCTTTCGGCTCGCCTAGCATTCCCGTCGCACAACCCATACACGAAGTGCATGTCTGCCAATTCTTCCGTTGGAAAAGATCTCCTATTGCTTGCCATGTTGCTCGTAATGATGTCTATGACATTCTGTTTGCTGCTGCTTCCTCCCGATGCTTTTATCGCAGAAAAATCTACGTAGGACGAAGTCATTCCTGTTCCTTAAGGGAGCAGGTAAACTCCACGCCCTACTTAAATGGATATTACTTAATTAACTTAAATGGATGTTAGTTAATTTACTTAAATGGACGCTATCTAATTAGTTGTCATATTTTTACTTACCTGTAACATAATTTCCACACATAAGAGCAATACGTGTGTTGTTAACATGGTTGCTCATTACTGCATCTGTTTTACGGTAAATTCTATGTTTAGCAGTATTTCCAACATGTGCAGGGAACTCACTTGTTGTTGCAAATATGAAGAAATTCTGTTATCAAACGTATAGTGAAATTTTATGGGCTTTCCAAAAATGTAATAAAATTTGGTGGTTAATCAGGTCCTTCTTGGAGAAAACAGAACTTTTTTGTATTTTTTTTGAATTTTTTATTATTTTTGTGTCATTTAAATGAATTTTTCTCCAAAAGTATAACATTGATTGACACAGTTGATAGCAATTCGAAAGAAGAATTTGTGTCCTTTCCAACGAGCCTAGAATTATTACGTTACGCTAAGTACAGCAGAAGTTAGAGATCAAACAGTGATCACAGGTACGATGAAAATCCTTCGTCCTTAAAATCGCGCTATCTCCTTAACGGTGCAAAAACGGGAGTATGTTAGAACGATTTTCTACCCAGGACAAGTTCCTATATCTCCCATTTTCGTTTGAACCTCAGTACTAGTTACACCCTGTATAAAGCTCAACGCTAAGTGCGCGACATCGAATCCCGCCAACAGCAATTTTATTTTTTGTCCCCAATTTTTAATAATGGAATTTTGTCATGGTAAGCTAACATACAAGCAAATTTGAAAAAAATTTTGTTGTTTTCCGGCGTCAGTGGAGTGAGTGTAGAATTTAAGTTTTATTTTGAGAGTAGGGTAACGGCCACCCCCAGTTACCGGATACACTCTCAAAAAATGCACACTGTTGGTTATATCTGAAACATTTGAAATTGAATTTTTTTTATTTGATTACACCGAAACCCATCCTACATAACACATAAAGGTTTCGTACATGCGCTTCAGTGGTTTGCAAAAATTGTCGAGTTCAGTAGTCAGCGGATTGATTTGCGTGAAATTCTTGGATTTTCTTCACAAGACGAGGCGCAGGAAATAGGTAAATATTAATTTATGTTGAAGACTTCGGGATTTGTAGTATGCTTTTCTAGCAGATGGCAAATAGTATTCTAGTTATTAACTAAGGTTGGTATATTTTTTTATTTATTTAAAAAGATTTTGGCTGGCCGGTATTTGGGTTGTAATTTTCAGATGAATTTAATTACTGGCTAGGAACAAATGATCCCTTTCTTATTACGGCCAATCACTAAAAATTGGGTAGAATTTTTCCAATAGGTAGTTTCCTGGCTTGTAAAATTTCAACAACTACTACAACTTCAATAACCGGGTCCTCAAGAACCATCTATCATGCCCTACTCGTCTAGATCTTCTTTTTCGGCAACGCCCACTGAACAAATTCGGAAAACATGTAACTTTAATACGGTTCTGCTTGTCAACATCATCCTCTGCAAGTAGCAATTTTTTTCCAGTAAGAGAAACTGCTTTTCTGTTTCTCAAAGCCTTTAAGCATCTTTTCTATCCGAAAACCCATTCCGAGAAAATCTAGGGAGTCCAACAAAATGGCCCCGAGTGCAATTTCCTCCAAAGAATTAAGAAAAATGTATGAGTTTAAAGAACATTAAAAGCTGGTCAAAATTGAAGCCGTTAGACAAAGAAAAAAAGAACGTTTAAAAAGGAAACTATTATTGACTCAACAGAAAAATATAAAAAATAAGAAAAATAAAACTCGAAAAATCTAGTCCTTGAAACAGAAAAGCAGAAATGTGCCAGAGGAAATTATAAGTGACGTAGAGGATGAATCCTTAAGAAATTTTGGGTGCGGTAAATGTACAAGACAGTATCACCTGAAATGTACAAATTTTGATTCATATTCACAAGCTGTTGAAAAATATTTTAGATGTAATAATTATCAGAATCAAAGTGATCCATAATACTTTCATAGAATTATGCCATACTATCAGTATTTAATGTGATTTTGTTATTTGTTGTTAGATTATTTTGTTTCGTAACTTGAATTTATTATTTACATACCTATTTTTATAAAGACTGAATACAAACTTAATTTGGAATTATATAAAAAATTAAGTGAATCTATATCTATTAAAAAATATATAATACATATAAATTCAGTCAATTTTTTAATAATATAAATCCAAATTAAGTTTTTATTTAGTCTTTATAAAAATAGTATAATGTAGGTATAATAAATAAATTATTTGTATGAAAATATTTTTTTTTCCATAATTCTTCATAGAGTTAAACTTGGCCGGAAATTGAATAATTTTTGGCCTGGATTAGAATTTTGGTGGCCGGGAATTGAATTTATTACTGGCCTTTAGAAAAATTTAAAAAGTTAATAAAAATAATATTAATCAGATATTTCTATTATACTACATATACAAAAAACGGAGTCATATTCACAAATCAATCATCGGTTTTTATACTTTAGATGAAATCATATAATCCAGCCAAAAAGTTTATAACGCATAGGATCAAGCCTCAGACGAAAAAAAGTTATATATTATTTTTTGTTTATTTGTGGCCAAAAACTCCAAATCCGCTTGAGTCCGTCCGTCTGTCTGTCTGTCCGTTAGCACGATAACTCAAGAACACCTTCACCTAGGATCTTAAAATTTTGAATCTAGATGTTCGGTTGAATTTGTAAGGCTAAGTTCGTTAACGGGCAAAATCGTCCTACTCCTTCGGGTAGCTGCCATACAAAATGTCCTTAAAACACGTGTTCAAGAATATTGGCCGATAACTTCAGAAGTGTTTAAGCTACGACTTTGAAATTTTGTATGTGTTAATTTTCCAATAGTTGGAGCTAAATGTATGATTATGAAAAAAATCCGTGTAGCTGCCATACAAATATCCTGTCAAAATATCTTCACTTAATTTACGAAACTCACTGTAACTCAAGTAATCGTTTAGCTATGAATTCGGAATTTTATACAAATTAGTTTTGAGTGAAAACGAAGTTCGAGTCTACTAGTCAGCGAAATCCTTTTACTCCTTCTGGTACCTTCCATACAAAAAATTCTTAAGACACGTGTTCAACAATATTTTCCGATAACTTTTGAACGCTTCAAGCTACGAATTTGAAATTTTGTACACATTAATTTTTGAATGGTTCCAAGGAAAAGGATATATATGTAAGAAATCAAGTGAGCCCTTCCTGCACCCCCCATGTAAAAGTCCTTCAAAAAGGAAAATTTTTTTTTCTGTGACTCACCCAGTTCAAGATATGAAATTAAGCACTGAATATTGTCTTTTAGTTTTGAGTAGCAATCAAATGGGAGTCCTTAATAAAGGACATACAACATGCACACAAGTAATTCTACTTTATCCCCAACTACAATATAAATCGGAGTTCAGTATTTCATCTAGAGTATCTAACGATTGGCTTGCAGCCGATCGTGTCTACAGTATGTTCTATCATTCTCCAAAAGAAACCATCCTGGGCAATGGCTTACTTGTCGCCAGAATTTATTTACTCCTTCATTTTTCTTCTACATGTGTTTCTTAGGGGACCAAATCAACCAAATCTTCCTGCCAATCACAAGCCTGATGCTGATATTATGACACTGGCTATTTTCTCGCTAGAAAAAAGTACAATAATAGCCAATCGTGCGACAAGGCGAACAACAATAAAAAGACAGAGATACCGCTCTTTCCGATGCTAGCGGCATCTAGTAAACGAAATTAACAACTGGTTTGTTAAGAAAAATACCGGTTTTGGCGCGTTTCATAACATAACATGGTACTTTCCATAATTTATACGTACCGAACTGTCAAAAACAAGTCTTTAGCGGCTGGAAAATCTAGCCGCCAGTGGATTTTTCTTGGATTAACTGCTAGAATGTTGCGAAACACTGCTCGAATGCGCTTTGTTGCCGCTTTTTTTTGATAGTTATGCTGTTATGACACTGGCTATTTCCTCGCTAGTTTCAAGTGCAATAAAAGTCAATCGTGCGACAAGGCGACCAAAATAGAGAGAAAGAGATTACCGCTAAAAAATACCCTTGCTGATGCTACCGGCATCTAGTAGACGAAATTAACAACTGATTTGTTATAAAAAATACTGATCTTAGCGCGTTTCATAACATAACATGACACTTTCCATAATTTATACATAACGGACTGTCAAAAACAAGTCGGTAGCGGGTGGAAAATCTAGCCGCCAGCGGATTTTTCTTGGATTAACTGCTAGAATGTTGCGAAACACTGCTCGAATGCGCTTTGTTGCCGCTTTTTTTTTTGACAGTTATGGATTGTTTTTTGACAGTTACCCATAGTTTGCTGTTCGGACTGTCTCTCTCACACCAATGTCTAAATTGTATGTTAAAGTCTCTATCCCTCTCCATTTGGATTGTCTAGCCGCTTTAAAGCCGCAAAAATAGCCAGTGTCATAACGACATGACACTGGCTATTTCCTCGCTAGAAAAAAGTGCAATAATAGCCAATCGTGCGACAAGGCGACCAATATAGAGAGAAAGAGATTACCGATAAAAAATACCCTTGCTGATGCTACCGGCATCTAGTAGACGAAATTAACAACTGATTTGTTATAAAAATACTGATCTTAGCGCGTTTCATAACATAACATGACACTTTCTATAATTTATACATAACGAACTGTCAAAAACAAGTCGGTAGCGGCTGGAAAATCTAGCCGCCAGTGAATTTTTTTGGATTAACTGCTAGAATGTTGCGAAACACTGCTCGAATGCGCTTTGTTGCAGCTTTTTTTTTTGATAGTTATAGATTGTTTTTTGACAGTTACTCATAGTTTTGCTGTTCGGACTGTCTCTCTCACACCAATGTAAAAATTGTATGTTAAAGTCTCTATCTCTCTCCATTTGGATTGTCTAGCCGCTTTAAAGCCGCAAAAATAACAGCATGATTGACGCTGTTTTTATTGATTAATTGTAATGTGTGGAAAAGAACTCAAAAAGTTTGAAATAAAATGCATGAAGTATAAAGCAAAATATATAATTGGTTAAACAATAATAATTATTGAAAATGTAGTTTTTTCATGGTGACAAGCTACCATAAAAGCAAATTATAAGAAGTTTTTTGTTGTTTTTCCGGTGTAAGAGGAGTTTTCTGGTGTGAAAGCCCAACACGAAATCCGCGACTGGTGATTAATCGCTGTCCTGGCTACTGCCATTGAGGACATGACAGTTGGAAATCTTCACTGGAGAGGCCAACCTTAATATATACAAAACGAAACGGAACGTATGTTTCTAAATAATGAAAATAGTATAACACTAAAAATTAAACAACAGAAAGTAGAACATTAAATAATGAAGATCTTAATAATATATATATTGTTTCTTTAGGTAAAAGGAAAATATAGACTCACACATACTTGCCTAATACCATAGCAGCTTTCTCGCTTACAGTCCGGAGTCTGCATCGAAAAGCCGCTATGATAGTAGCTATTTGAAAACATTGGACAGACCAATTGTCAAATAGCAAGCTTGAGAAAACAGCTTTTGATTGCCTTGGACAGCAAAAAGCATACGAAAGCTCTATAGCAGAACATTGGACAGACCCCTGATAGCCAGAGTCATAACAAACATGACAGCTCCATACAAATTGCAACAATTTTGTATGAGGGATGCATGACTTGGATGATAAAAACCAAGTTTTCTATTAAAGTTCAAGATTTTGTTGGGCAAACCCAAGTAAAATGGTATATAAACAATTTTAAAAACGAGAACTAGATAGTTTTCTTATCTGGAATTGAGTTTTCATAGAAAAAATTAGGAAAAAAATATCGCAGTTTTGAGCAATGTCTGCTATTTAAAAATGTGCAGTTAAATTGCTTATTTGTAGAAAGAAAGATTTTTGTTATATGAAACAAATTGCATGTAGCTATGATTCTGAATATTTGTTATTCAGTATCGACTCTAGAAGGTTTGTTAATTCCAAAGTTTTGTTGTAAAACAGCGGCCCTTGGGATCATAAAATATTGTTACGAGTCAGTTCTAAAAAAGGTTCTCCAATGAACTGGTATATTTTCTCGTTTCGTACCGTGACGTCACACATCAGCTGAAAACTGAGAGCATTTCTCGCGACGAAATGTCATATGTGCGCGACTTCAGTTCCAAGTCGGCGTTGACAATATCGTCGTGTGTCGGTCGACCCGAAACTTCAATTAATCCGCCAATCGCGTTGATCAGCTCCGAAAAGTTATAAACAGTAGAATATTGAAATTTGTAAAAGAAAATTTTGGATTTGACGAGCACCAATGTGAATTCCAGGAAAACAGTAATACAACTGCAGAACTAATTGATGCTATAAAATACAAAAAAGAAGAGCTAGACAAAGAAATATATGAGGTGACAAGTGTCGTAACTTCCAAAATGGCAATTTTCATGTTTTGTTTGATTCTTATGTATTTTTTAACTTTCTTTTCTACACTTTCGTATCTTTCAACAGTTTTACTGTTCCCAAGAAATGCACAGCATCTGCGAGCATGATTACATCATAAAAAAATGATTTCCGTTATCAAAAACCCTTTTTTGCCTTTAGTACAAACCAAATTATTATTAAAAAAAAAAATTAGACACAATTTTAAGATTACTGGAACTGATGCAATTTTTAAAATGCAATTATCTCAAAAACTGTTATTGGAAGTTTCGACAGTTGTCATCTCATAGTGCGATATATTGCATCTGTATTTATTGACTTAAAAAAAAACCTTTTATACGGTAGAATACAACATCTTACTCCACTTGGAAGTATTAGAAGAAGTAGGCATTCGCAAAACAGCAAACAGAGTGATACCTTGTCGTGGTGAGGGGGCTTAAGACACTTGTGTCAACAAAGGGAAAGACATAACATGATGGAGAAGCCTATGGACTTAGACTCTCCAAGTGGTAACTAGACCCTGTCTGGGAATCCACCCGCTGATGCGGCCGTGGCTCGTATTTTGCAGGCCCCACCATCATGTACGACTGCAATGGGTGATCCCCTACAGACTAATGAAATTGGGCCTGTGGAGGAAAGAGCATTGTCATTGTCAGAGCGGGTCATGGAAAAATGGCTCGAAGGTTGTCTGGGAACCCCATCTTCGATATGCCTTCGGATGCTATGACTTCGATCTGTATGCTCAATAGAAAATATCAGGTGGAGATCCCGAGTAGGGAGGAGTGGGAAAACCAGTCCGCATTGCTTAGCGGATTCACTGATATATTCTACACGGACGGCTCAATGACTGAAGACGGGTCGGGAGCTGGAATGTATCTGCAGACTGAAGATCTCAGGTACTCTTTCGCCCTAGGAAAACATTCTTCGGTAGAGATGGAGATGGAGAGGCAGGATGATCTGCATTTGCAGCGACAGTCGGGCCGCTCTACAATCCATAGATTTCGAAGATGGTACGTGAGTGTAAAGAACGGTTGAATTCTGTTGACAGATTCAATGACTCAAAGCTCATATGGGTTCCAGGCCACCAGGGTATAACTGGCAATGAAATAGCTGATGTATTAGCAAAGGCAGGATCGGAGTCAGCCATGGTCGGACCAGAACCAGTTTTCGGTGTTCCGGTTGCCTCTGTTAGGGCTGCCATTGCTGAGTGGGTGAGTAAATCACACATTGAGAGATGGCAACTTTTTCCGGGAATGCGCAGACCAGAAACCTTGTTGACGGACCAAGTGGACGAACCGCTTCTTGTCTTCTCAAATTGAGCAGGAAAGAATGTAGTATTATGGTTGGTGTCCTCACAGGGCATAACTCGTGTGGCCTACACATGGTCAGATTGGGAATCATTGACGACCCCATGTGCACTGCTTGAGAGAGCGACGACACAACGGAACATTTCCTTCTCGAGTGGAGTGTCCAGCTTACTCTTTTGCGAGAGTGCACGTATACGGCGTTGATGTTATGAGGTTGGAAGAACTCCGTTCTCGTTCCCTACCTGAGCTCTTGAAATTCGTGAGGAGGACGAAAAAGTTCGGGTAGAGACTGGAGGACTCGAGTGCAATGGGCAATAATTGTCTGAGTGCTCAGATGCGCGGCCTTGCTGCGTATCTTCCCCCGCTTCAAACAACAACATACAAAGTTTTCTGGCATATAACTGAAGATATGGATAAATTTAGCAGTCCAAAATCAATCAATAGAGGAATACCTATCTCGCGGCAGTGCAGCGTTAAACCCAGACACATCTATCTTAACACGTAAGTTGCAGCCGAAGAAATAGCATCAGTCGACAACAAGGGAAGTCGAGTGGAGCGGTTTGTAAAAATGGAAGGTTCTATAGGAACCGGTCACACCAGCCGTTGCTATAGGAAAAGGTTTTTAGAAAAGTTGGGAGTACAAATTAAAATGCTTTTCGTTCAATCGTTTTACGACTGTTTATTTAATTGTAATTGTTTAAGATTAAACATTATATTTCTCAATTTAATAACTTTTTCTACCTCGGCAAAATCAGGCCGTAGGTATTTTAAAATTGAATTACACAGCTTACGGGACCTTCAGTCCCTATTGCAGTTTTGCATTTTTAAGTTCTTTGGGTCACTACCAGTACCAGTTTAGCCGTTGAATTGTAAACATCGTGTGTAAAATTAAAAATAGTAGTCAGCACAACAGTGAGTTTTCTTCTATTTAGTCGCAATCAAGAAGGCAGAATATTGTGCACAAGGCACAATACTTCGATTTTTCGAATACAAAGGAGCAGAATATCGTGCACAAGGTGCGATATTAGAGTTCGTTGTCGTCAAGCGTTCTGGAAGGAATTCAACAAATGCATAAGGCATTCGTACAACATTTGGTCCGCGAGTGCATAAGGCATTCGCAAACATTGGGATTGTATTATAACATCGCCGCATATTGTTCCTGCGCATCATAAGGAATTCAACGAGTGCATAAGTAATCAATCAATACTTATAATTTATTTATGCTTACTATCTAATAATTATGTTAATTATTTTCTGCGATATTAAAAATAATTTACTTACATATGTAGTATGTACTAAGTTAAATGACCGCAAGAATACTGTAGGTCAGGTTGATGCATTCATACTAAATATTCAGGGCCGTATTATTCACTTCGGGTTATTTATAACCTCTGGTTAATTCCAATTTTCCCAGAAATTTGGTATTATTCACCTCCCGTTATCGTTTGTAACCGGTGATTCGCTGGTTTTGTAACCAGTGATTAAAGTTATCCAGGGAAAAATTTAACCGGTGGAAAAGTTCCTGTTTTCTACGATACTCAGGGATTTAACCGGCGATTTGACAAATTTTGTATCATTCTCAATTGAAGTTATGGCAAGATATCGTTTGTGGTATAATTGGATTGATTCTGACGAAGAAGACGACTAGAGCGTCGCCAATACAAAATGGCGCAAGGAACCGACATCGACATATGGGACGACAAAGACTGTTTCTACCGATTCCAATTTACAAGGCCAACTAAATTTTTTCCTTTTCACTGTTCTCCATCCTCACCCTTTACACCCGCTCCCTACAGTTTTTAGCTAGGGATGTATCAGGCCTAACTCTCGTATTAATTGTAAGATCCCATCTTATACAGTTCTTGAGATATGAGATGTGATTTTTTATAAAAATTCTCATTCCTTCCATGATCCATCCATCGCCCCAAAAAAAATATTTTCAACAAACTCCTATTGTCCATCTTTAAACAAAAGGAACATTTTATTTTTCTGGTTTAATTCGTTCGTGAGACATCGCAATGCAAGTTTTTTGCCACCCACGCCTCTGACCACTCAAAAATTTATTTTCGATCTATTCGCCTAGTTCCTATTCAACTTTGTGACATTAACCGTTCAGGAGGTATGGATTTTAGAATGTCTCGACCTAAGCTTTCAATCGTTTCGGACACATGTTTTTTTCCGAACTCCCGAACCCCTTTACTAATATAAACATTTGTATTGCATACAAACATTATAATTTCAGCTTCATAGCATAAGTGGTTCCTGAAATATAAAAACCAAAGTTTTTCGTCTAAAACGACATCATTTTTGTAATTCAAAATTCTTTTATTGTGAACTCAAATAACCGCAATGCAATAATGGAGTCTGTATTATTCAGGCGTTATTATTCAGACATTAATGTTTTTTAGGTACTGAACTTGGATGGTAATTGGTTGGCAACTTTTTCAAGGGGTGATTCCTTGATTTTTTTTGAGAAAATTAATGTTCTACAGGGTGGATCAATTTTCAATATTCGCGGATCAATGTAATTTTTCTTTTTTTTCTTGTTCAAGTTTAACGAACATGTTAATATTATGCTTCAAAAAGGAAACAATGTATTTGGGACGTGTAAGAATAGTTTGCTCCGTCTATAATAAAAAAAATTAAAATGAAGGAAGAACAACGACTGAACTGTACGAACACACGAGAGACAACCAACAAATCTTCTCGTTCATCTCCGTGTTTCTCAGAAACACACACATCGAAGACGCAACTTTCTTTACAAAGTAACAGCTCTTCTCTATCACTTGTTTAACATTCGTATTCATTTTTTATGCGTATGGTATTTAGTATTGCATGAATATTAAAAACAATGCTTGTCGCTTCAATAGCAACAAGTAAAGTTTCATGTCTACAGAAATTGAGCGGTTAGTTTTCAAATTGAACAATAACAACAATAATTTGCAAAGTATATATTGCGATCAGCTATTCTTAACATTAGTTTTACTACAACAAAACTTGCTAAAGTTGACATTTAAGTGATTTGTATTTCTTCATCCAATTTCCATGTAATCGAATTTCAAAAAAGTACTAATTGCATTTGCTTCGAGTTATCTATTTATCTTTTTACCGAGAAAACAACCTAAATGACATTATCAAAACTACAGGGTGGGCCATCTAGTGGTTTCTTTTTAAATCATAGGTTATTTTGACACTGAAAGCTGTTTCCCGCTAGAAATCTTGACAGAAAGTCAGTATCATACCTCCGCGGAACGAAATGAGTCGCTTTACGCTTGAACAACGTTGGGAAATATTGAAAACTTATTTCCAAAGTGAGTGCTGTGTAGCCCAAACAGTGCGTTTTTTGAAAAGAAGTTTTGGCCGAAATGAAGCACCCACCGCGCCTGCTGTACGCAAGTTTGTGCAAAAAGTTCGTGAGACTGGCATGCTAGTGGACAACACTTATGGCCCCCGTTGTCGTACGGTGCGCACAGACGAGAATGTGGCTGCTGTAGCCGAGAGTGTGAGACTCACTCCACGAACATCAACTCGCCGTCGATCTCAACAGCTCAACATTTCACGCACTAGCCTGAGGAGAATTCTGCACAAAGATCGCGGATTATTCGCTTACAAGGTCCAATTGACTCAGCAATTGAAGGTGCACGACCATCCGCTTCGTTATCGCTTCGCAATTTGGGCCTTAGAGCAGCTTGAATTGGACAACGATTTTGGGCGAAAAATCATCTTTTCTGACGAGGCGCATTTTCATCTCGGCGGATACGTTAACAAACAAAATTGCCGCATCTGGGGCTCGGAAAACCCGCACGTTATTGTCGAGAAGCCAATGCATCCACAGAGAGTGACAATTTGGTGTGGATTGTGGAGTGGTGGCATCATTGGATCATTTTTCTTCGAAAATGAGGCTGGGAACAACGTTTCGGTCAACGGTGAACGTTACAGAGCCATGTTATCCGACTTTTTTTTTACTGAAATTGAAGACATGGATTTGGACGACCTCTAGTTCATGCAAGATGGCGCGCCATGCAACATAGCCCATGCCACAATCGATCTTTTACGCACCAAATTCCCAAATCGTGTTATCAGCCGTCTTGGCGATGTCAATTGGACGCCTCGGAGCTGCGATTTGACCGTGAAGGACCGATGTTATGCCAACAATCCAGAAACGATTCAAGCACTTAAGGCCAATATCATCCAAGCAATCCGTGAGCTACAGCCCGAAACCATCAACAAGGTCTTGGAAAATTGGAGTGACAGAATGCGCTACTGCGCATCCAGCCGAGGCAGCCACTTGAACGAAGTTGTGTTCCATCATTAATGAGAATGTTTACTCTTACTAATAAAGCCATAATACATGGAAAAAAATTTAATTTTGTTCATTTTATTGCTTTTATTTGGCCACCCCGTATAAGCTATTTTTTTTAAATAAAAACACATCTGTTTTTTTTTCTACATTAATATTTGTGTTTACTGTGTATTCTTCCCGCCTTAATAGTAGAATTATGTATACGCCACGCGTTTCGAGAAGAAAACCATGACATTCCATTATAAGAAAGAGTAGATGTACATGTATACATCGCTCTTCTTCCCATTTACCAACCCACATGCACAAGTGAACTATGCCTATCTATAATGAACGGCTGTTTAGAGAAGATAACCCACACACACCAGCAAAACTGATCTTTCGGTGACTACTGAACGACTGGTTAGAGAAGAGAACAGTTCAATTGAAGGAGTAGTGATTAGCGACTACTGAACGGCGTTCAATTGAAGTACATACTTCATGACTAGTGAGTGACTAATTACTACTGAACGGCGAAAAGAGAAAAGATGAAAAGAACAGTCCAATTAGAGTACTTCACTGAACTTGCTCTTTAAAGTGAATGACTAGTTGTGAAGTACGTCACTGAAATGAACTGTTTTGCCCATCTTAAGCTCTTGTGTGTGATATAGGTCGCGTTTAAGTGCGGACCAGACCAGTCAAAATAAACCAAAGAAATCAGTTTGGTCGTACCCAAACCAGTGCATTTGGACTTGTTTTGGTCTTGATTTTGACCCAAATGAAACCAAACCAGTCTAGTACTGTGAAAAGCGCACATGAATGCAAGACCGATAAATACCAAACCAGTCTAGTTAGACTGGTCTGGTCCGCTCGTAAACGCGACCTTAGTGAATGGCTGTTTAGAGAAGAAAACCCCACACACCTGAGAGAACCTTCAGATTACCCGAATTCGCTAATCATCCCGAACGTAATCAGTCGTTTATATTTCCATCTTCATCTTCTTTAGACCTAGATTGCCGGCCGCGACATCCGCTCCGTCATCTCTTCTATTTAAATTTCCCGCCGTTTTATTTATTGAATACGTAGTTCTAATAAACAATATTCCTTTTTCGACAGGTACGAAAATGAAGGACGGCAACGCACGCGGTGATGGAAAAGGTGGCCATATCGAGGAAATATATCAGAAAAAATCCCAACTCGAGCATATCTTGTTGCGTCCAGATACGTATATCGGTAGCGTCGAACACACTAAAGAGCTGATGTGGGTCTTCAATCAGGAGTCAGAAAAAATGGTACAACGTGAAATAAATTTCGTTCCCGGTCTGTATAAAATCTTCGACGAAATCCTGGTGAATGCTGCCGATAATAAACAACGAGATTCAAAAATGTCGTGTATTAAAATCGACATTGATCCTGAAAAGAATGTGGTTTCCGTTTGGAATAACGGTCAAGGTATTCCAGTCGTAATACACAAAGGCGAGAAGATGTTTGTGCCGACTATGATCTTCGGTCATTTGCTAACGTCGTCCAATTACAATGACGAAGAGCAAAAGGTTACGGGTGGTCGAAACGGCTACGGTGCCAAGCTCTGTAATATATTCAGTACATCGTTTACTGTCGAAACAGCTTCGCGCGAATACAAAAAGTGTTTTCGTCAGTCGTGGGGCTCGAACATGTTAAAAGCTTCGGAACCGAAAATCAAAGATTTCCATGGTGAGGATTACACGAAAATCACATTTTCACCGGATTTGGAGAAATTCAAAATGGAAAAATTAGACGATGACATTGTTGCGTTGATGGCACGTCGTGCATACGATGTGGCTGCTTCATCGCGAGGCGTTTCCGTATTCTTGAATGGAAAGAAGTTATCGATTAAGACGTTCAAGGATTATATCGATTTGTACTTGAAGGAGTTCCGTGATGATTCGGGGAGTCCACTGAAAATGGTCTATGAAAATGTTAACGAGCGATGGGAAGTCGCTATAGCCCCATCCGATCGTGGTTTCCAACAAGTCTCCTTCGTTAATTCGATCGCAACGACCAAAGGTGGCCGACACGTTGATCATGTTGTCGACAATATTGTTAAGCAGTTAATCGAAGTTCTGAAGAAGAGGAATAAGGGCGGAATTAACATCAAGCCGTTCCAGGTCCGGAATCATATATGGGTGTTCGTCAACTGTTTGATTGTAAATCCGACATTCGATTCGCAGACCAAAGAAAACATGACACTGCAGGCTAAGAATTTTGGATCGAAATGTGCTCCATCGGACAAATTCATCACGTCCGTTTCAAAATCAGGAATCGTTGAGGCTGTTCTGTCCTGGGCTAAATTCAAGGCTCAAAATGATTTAGCCAAAACTAGCGGCAAGAAGAACTCGAAAATAAAGGGTATTCCAAAGTTGGAAGATGCCAACGAGGCTGGTACAAGAAATTCGCACTTATGTACATTGATTTTGACGGAGGGAGATTCAGCTAAGACGCTTGCTGTATCTGGTCTGGGCGTTATCGGACGCGATCATTACGGTGTGTTCCCGCTCCGTGGTAAACTGCTTAACGTTCGTGAAGCGACACATAAACAGATTTTGGAGAATGTCGAAATCAATAACCTGATTCAAATTCTGGGATTGCAATATAAGAAAAAGTACTTGGTGGTCGATGATTTAAAAACGTTACGATACGGTCGAGTGATGATCATGACAGATCAGGATCAGGATGGTTCCCACATTAAAGGTCTTTTAATTAACTTTATTCACACGAACTGGCCCGAACTATTACGTTTACCGTTCCTGGAGGAGTTCATCACGCCCATAGTGAAGGTTACGAAACGCAACGAGGAGTTAAGCTTCTATTCATTGCCCGAATTCGAAGAGTGGAAGAACGAGACACCAAACCATAATACGTACAATGTAAAGTACTACAAAGGTTTGGGTACTTCGACTTCTAAGGAGGCGAAAGAATATTTTCAAAATATGGATCGACATCGTATCACATTTAAATACGACGGTACCGATGATGACGAAAGCATTGTAATGGCGTTTGCGCGCAAACATGTTGAACAACGTAAAGAATGGCTTACCAAGCACATGGATGAATGCAAGCGTCGTAAGCTTCTGAATTTACCGGAGCGCTATCTTTATACGAAGGAAACAAAGCAGATCTCGTACGCGGAATTCGTTAATTTAGAACTGGTTCTTTTCTCGAACGCTGACAATGTCCGATCGATTCCATCAATGGTCGATGGATTTAAACCCGGTCAGCGAAAGGTCATGTTCACCTGCTTCAAACGTAACGATAAGCGTGAAGTTAAAGTCGCTCAATTGGCTGGTTCAGTTGCTGAAATGTCCGCCTACCATCACGGCGAAGTTTCGCTTTGCATGACCATTGTGAATTTGGCCCAAAACTATGTTGGATCAAATAACATAAATCTACTAGAACCACGTGGTCAATTTGGTACGAGATTGTCCGGCGGAAAGGATAGTGCCAGTCCTCGTTACATTTTTACATTGATGTCTCCGCTAACCCGTCTAATTTTCCATCCACAAGATGATCCGTTGCTTCAGTACGAGTTCGACGACAATCAGAAAATTGAACCGTCTTGGTACTTACCTATAATACCGATGGTTTTAGTTAATGGCGCTGACGGTATCGGAACGGGCTGGTCGACCAAAATTCCCAATCATAATCCTCGAGATTTGATCAAAAATATTCGTCGATTGATTGCTAACGAGGAGCCGCTTCCGTTGCATCCATGGTACAAAAATTTCAAGGGCAACATTGATTACGTAGCGGATGGTAAATATTTGGCGAATGGCAATATTGCAATTATCGGTGATAATAGAATTGAGATCACCGAATTGCCGGTCGGTACCTGGACACAAACATACAAGGAGAATGTATTGGAAATGCTGCTTCACGGCAACGACAAGATAAAGGCTATAATAAGTGACTATAAAGAATATCACACGGATACAACCGTGCGTTTTGTGGTTACCTTCGCTCCCGGAGAGTTCGATCGTCTACAGGATGAAGAAGGTGGCTTCCATCGAGTTTTTAAATTGTCTAGCTCTATTGCGACTGGTCAAATGCACGCTTTCGATCATGCCAACTTCCTTCGGAAATTCGGTACGGCGAATGAAATTCTTAAGGAATTTTTCACGCTTCGTCAGGAGTATTACGTTAAGCGAAAGGCTTATTTAGAGGGTCAGTTGCAGGCTCAAGCTGATCGCTTGAGTGATCAGGCCCGTTTCATTTTCGAAAAGTGTGAAAAGACGCTTGTCGTTGAAAATAAGAAACGTAAGGCTATGATCGACGAGCTTATAAAGCGCGGCTATCGACCCGATCCAGTTAAAGAGTGGCAGCGTCGCATTCAAATGGAGGAAGAAGAAGAAGCCGATGAAGAGGAGGATGATACGGAAGAAGCAGGTAGCAGCAGTGTAAAGACTGAGAAGAAACCAGTCGATCCGGAGAAGGCATTCCAAAAATTGACTGACGTAAAAAAGTTCGACTATCTGCTCGGCATGTCGATGTGGATGCTGACCGAGGAAAAGAAAAACGAACTAATGAAGCAACGCGACACGAAATTGGCGGAATTGTCAGCGCTGAAAGCGAAAACCAGCGATGGGTTATGGCTCGATGATTTAGACGATTTAGAGAAGAAACTCGACGAAGTCGAAGAAAAGGAACGTCTTGATGAGCTCGGTGTCAATAAGAAAACGGCGAAAGCTATAGCCGCTAAAGGCAAGGCTGGGATGGGTAAACGCAAATCGGCTACTGGCGGTCAAGATATCTTTCCCTCGAGTAAGGGTATTAAAGTGGAGTTCCGTATAACAGACGATATTGTTAAGAAATTCGAGAAAATTGCGGCTGCTGCGCAAAAAGTCAAAACGGCTGTCAAGAAAGAAAAGGTAGAAAAGCCGAGTGGCGGTGATGTTGAAATGGACGAATTTGATAAGTTGTGCGAAGGCAGTAAACCGGAAGCAGAAAGTAAAGTAAAGGCTGAACCGGCTGAAAAGAAGCGCGGCGGTGGCGGTGGCGGTAAGAAGCCGAAAGAAGACGGACTGAAGCAAACAAAATTGAAATTTGAACCGAAACCAGCGGCCAAAGTAAGTTTATTTTTTAATTATATGACAAGTTACGAGATAATAATGGGTATAACTTTGTTTTCTACAGCCGAAGAGCTCCGATGACAGCATATCTCCAAGAGATCGTCCAGGACGTCGTGCAGCATCAAAGGTAAATTTAAATGCGAAGACGGGTGCAGTCCGCAAATGTGAGAAGAGATAAATTTGCGCTGTTTCTAGTCTAAAATTGCAAATATACTTCTTGTTAAAGTAATTTGTTTCTCTGCAGAAAATAAATTACAAGGCTCTACTTTTAAGCGGGGATGAGAGCGATACAGATGCCGATGTAGATGCCGATGCCGATCCGGTAGTATTCGGATCGGACGACGAAATGTTCGAGAATAGTGCCGTAAAAGAAAATACCGGTGCGGTTGCTGTACTATCCGACGATGATGATTTCGAAGCTGATCCGCAAGTTATCAGCGATAGCGAATCAGATCCTACTCCAGTTAGGAAGAGGCCGCCACCTAAGGCAGCATCTAAGGCAACTAAAGCACCGGCAAACGGCAGCACGAAACTCCCACCCTCAAAACGACCACGCAAGAAGAAATTGTCTGAAAGTAGTTCTGACGAAGAGATTATTAAGAAGGTATGTCATTATTATTTTTTTCTTTGAAGTAGTTATATATCTTTTTACATATTTCTATAAAATATTGAGGTTTACTTCTTATTGTTTATATTCCACTTTTTCGTTAAAGATTTTCTGCTTAATCTTTTTTTTTTTAAATTTGACAACGGTTTTATCTGACGAAAATTTCTGTGGATGTCGTAGGACGTTTGGTATAACCTGGGGATTCAGTCCAAATCTATTGCACAGAACCTTCAGAAACATTGTCCGTCCGTACCTGACCAATTTCGGTTGTGGGGGGCGGAATATTCGAGAGTGCTGCAACTCTCAAAACGCTAAAGTTTGGATAGTCTTGGTAATGGTAGGCACTGACGGCAGTCACCCAATTTTATATATTTTTTTTTATTCAGTACTAGCCGCGTACCGCGGCTACGCTCGCTTCGCTCACGTTGTTCCATCGCTCCTGTTACTCCCGTTGATCCATTGGTCCTGTTTCTCCCCATACTTCTGTTACTATCGTTGCTCCCGTTACTCCGGTTGCTCCCATTTCTCCCGTTACTCCATCCACCATCCTCCATCCACCATCCTCCATCCATCATCCCCTATCCACCATCCCCCATCCCCTATCCACCATCCCCCATTTCTCCCGTCGCGCCTTTGCTCCCGTTACTCCATCCTCTATCCACCATGCTCCATCCCCCATCCACCATCCTCCATCCTCTACCCACCATCCTCCATCCACCATCCTCCATCCACATTCCTCCATCCTCTATCCACCATCCTCTATCCACCGTCCTCCATCCACCATTCTCCATCTTCCATCCGCTATCCACCATCCCCCATCCTCCATCCTTTGTCCTCTATCCACCATCCTCCATCCATAATCCTCCATCTTCCATCCTCCATCCTCCATCCTCTATCCACCATCATCCATCCACTATCCTCCATCCACTATTCCTTATCCACCATCCCCCATCCCCCATTTCTCCCGTCGCGCCATTGCTCCCGTTACTCCATCCTCTATCTACCATACTCCATCCCCCATCCACCATCCTACATCCCCTATTCACCATTCTCCATCCTCTACCCACCTTCCTCCATCCACCATCCTCCATCTTCCATCCTCCATCCTATATCCACCATCCCCAATCCCCCCATCCTCCATCCTCTATCCACCGTCCACCGTCCTCCATTCATCATCCTCCATCTTCCATTCGCTATCCACCATCCCCCATCCTCCGTCCTCTATCCACCATCCTCCAACCACCAACTACCATCCTCCATCTTCCATCCTCTATCCACCATCCTCCACTATCCCCTATTTAACATCCATCGTCCAACTTTACCATTTAGTAATAGGAACGCATAGCTAATACACCGAAATGGAACGAACTGCCGCTAAACTATATGAAATACACTCAAATGTTGAAATAACTCGCGTACCACCAACTGTTAAATAATTTTGTTAACGCAAACCATCGAGGGCGTACCCTCAACAAATCACCAAAGTTTCATCGCAATTGGATGAGTGGTTTAGGAGCCTATACAGGACAAACAGACAGACAAACATTCGTTTTTATATATAGAGACGAGGCAGCGAGAAGAAGTTCAAGTATAACAAACCAGGACGAATAAACTGGGCGAAAACATGCCAGCTTGGGCGTGAGCCGGGATGTATATTATTTTATACGGACATGTACAGGAATGTCACCGAGTAGCATAAATACTACTGGGGTAATCTAGATCACTGCATATAGTCGAAAATATTACCGACTGGGCCAGACTTTAAAAAAAACGAATGTTTGTTTGAAAGAACTACATATTTTCATTTTAATACATGAATGGTTTGTTGTTTCACGTGTGTTTTTGACAAGCAAGGTCCCTTGGCATCCTTGGATCCCGTGATGCAGTCAAAATAATTTTGGTCTCTATTTTTTTCCTGCTTTTACACCGGGGTGTCCTATCCTTAGAAGGGTCGTAACCAATCACCAAAATAAAATTGGTGACAAGTTGACGAACTTCCTTCTCTGAAATTACTGTGAGAAGGTATTTTTAAAATGAAAAGGTAGTTGTATGTAGGTGCTTTAGTGTGTTATTCAATATTAATAACAAACAAGGTTTAGCCGACTTGGTCGGCGGACAGTTGAGAAGTAAAAATTCGGTTTAGTCTACGGAAGAAAGAAATGTAGGTTTTCGGGAAAATGATAAAGGTGCGTTTAATGGGGATTATAAATAAATGTAGAAAGAATGAATCTGGCTGCCAGATGTTGACCCTTATCCTACTGGGGAAAATCCAACCGATTTGTCCCTTTCGGATTTTACTGCCGCGTTCTTTACCTGGGTCTTTTTACTGAGCCATAAATGTTAAACGAGGGAAAATAAAGGTGTTAGATGGTATGTAGAGAGTGACGGATTCGTGGAAAAGGAAAAAAAGGAATTGCATGCATTTTAATATGGGAGGAAATGCATTTCATGATTCCGGTAGGAACAGAATATTTTGTTGTTTGTTTTTATTGGTTGTCATGGTAACCTGAACGGCTTGGGAATTCAAGATCCAATGGCGTAGCAAAATAACGTTATATTTGGGGCCATCCAAAAGCGTTACAAAGATGAACATTTCGAAAAAGCAACTGTACTTAGAAAAGAAATATTTATTAAAATATCCATTTCTGTAGAAATGCTTTGCATCGAAAGAAATCTTTTCGATGACTAGTCTCCCTTGAGTTCACAACAATATAGACTTCTCATTAAATTAGTAATAGAAAAATGATTGCATTGTTGGTAAAAATAAGTCTGACGAAATATCGAAATTTGGTGTTTATCAAAAATGTACGCATTTAAAAAAGCTACTCGTTTCTGGTATTTCGCCGAGATTTCAGTTACAGAATCGTACCAGATCATAAGTAAATATGTACATATAGGGTAAACTATATAGTGGTTGACACTCTTTCAGTCACTGGCACTTTTGGTTAAAATGTCTCTATTACAAGGTTTTCACTGATAAAAAAAAAATTTGTGCAATATTTCTAAGAATCATGTATGCGTCTAACCTTTTTCTAGAAGCAAAGTAAACTGATAGTCGGGTTTTTTTTTAATTTATTATCAGTTCGAAAGTCAATTCAGTGTGCAACGACACCAAAATAACGGATTTCTTACGGTAAGCCTTAAGAAATGGGGTTTCTATAAATAATTTTTATTCTATATTGGAATCCTTTCTGATTTTGACTTTTTATGTTTTTAAATTCAGTGTTATTTTGGAAATAAATTTGTAAAAAATTTTGACCTCCTGAAGTCCTCGCCCCCAATCGTTTCGATCCAAAGATCGCGTTCTCCAGCTGCTAATTTTTAAGATGTTTTTTGCTATCTTCGTCAACCCATCGCTTGCTTAGTTTGCCTACTGGCCTGTTACGCTTTGCCTTTAAGAGCACGTTTGAGGATTCTGCTGTCTTTCATCCGCTCTACATGGCCAGCCAACTGCAGTTTACGTAGTTTGATGAACGTTGAAGCTTCTGGCTCCTTGAAGAGTTGATACAACGCATGGTTGTATCTTATTCGCCAGTCCGTTCCTTTCTTCACAGGTCCCAACATTTTTCGGAGAACCTTTGATTCGAATGCGTTAACTGCTTTTTCGGATGCTCGCGTTAATGCCCACGTTTCGTTGCCATAACAGAGCACAGGTCGTATATTAGTTTCATACATTCGCAGCTTATTGTTCCTGTGCACTTTCTTGGATTTCATTATTGGAAGTACCGAAAAATAGTTTTATTTGCTAGTATGATCAGTCGTTTGATTTCGTCCGTTTCGTTGCAGTCTTTTGCTAGATTAGCCACAAGGTATATGAAGTTGTCCACACTCTCCAAATTATACTCCGCAATTGTTATATTCTGTTTAATTGGCGTTCTCTTTCTTGTTTGCATTACTTTTGTTTTACTTTCGTTTATGCGTAACCCGACTTCTTTTGCGGCGGAGTCAAGAATGACAAATACCTCTTTAGCACTAGGAAAGGATCTTGCAAGGATATTTATATCGTCAGCGTATGCTACTAGTTGTGTGGACTTGAATAGTCCCATTGGTGGCGACTGGGGTTTTTCGGATGACATACTCTAGTGCCAAGTTGAAAATAATGGGGGCTAGACCATCTCCCTGCTTTAAACCACATTCCGTTCGAAAGCTGGTTGTGAAATCGATTTCTATTCTTACTTGGGATTCAGTGTTCGTCATTGTGAGTCTTGTTAGTCGGACTAGTTTTGGCGGAATTCCAAAATTAAGCATGATTTGGTACCGTATCCTCGATTCTGTCGTATGTTTGTTTAAAATCTGCGAAGATTTGGTGCATATCTGTGTTATATTCCCAGCATTTCTCATGCACCTGTTTCACCGAGAATATCTAGTCTGTTGTAGATCGTCCGGTTCTGAATCCACCTTGATTTTTTTACCTAGTCTTGGTAAATACTAGAAAGTAATTTCAAAGCGGCCATCATGGAAAATGAAAATCTTACACCAAATTTTTTTTTTCTTGTTTTGTTGATCTCTTGTTTAGTTATGAAGGTTTATTTGCCCATTTTCCTTTATATTAATCTAAGCCAATTTAATTAATTGCAAATCCTGACAATAAAATCAAATATATTTCTAAATTTAAGTTTCATGATGTCCGAAATACAATAAATTTGAATTTAAATATGATTTTACATGCCTAACACGTTATACTCGATTTCTCTAATCGAAATGCTTCATTTGTTTGTTTGAATGTTATACAAGATAAGAATTGATACTGTCAATTACTAGAAATTTTTGTGTTTTTATGCCTTGGCACTCTATGCCAATAACTGTGTGTAGCATGCCAATCAATATACCCCACAGTGCCAATGACTGTACTTTTATGAGTTTTTAATTACAATTATTATTTTTTACTAAAAAAGAAATATTAAAAAAATTAGCAAGTGGCCTATCTTTATCGCTAATCTCTTCTGAATCTAATAACATATCAAAAATAATTGTAATTACCATTGGTACAAATAAAAATAAAAATATTTAGAAAGGTGTCTTATGAGTGCCAACCACTATATAGTTTACCCTATATTAAAATAACATGCATCTGTAAAGCATACATACATGGATTACAAAGAGATAGATAGTTTTATACTCTAAATGAAATCTGAGAGTATTATAAGTTTAATCCAGCCCAAAACGCTTAGAACGAAGCCTCAGAACAAAAAAAAAGTTAAATATTATTTTGTGCTTATTTGGGGCCAAAACGTCCGTCCTCCCGTCCGTTAGCATGATAACTCAAGAACGCCTTGACCTATGATATTGAAATTTTGAATCTGGATGTTTGGTAGAATTTGTAAGGCTAAGTTCGTTAACGGGCAAAATCGTCCACATCTAGAGTATCATACGATTGGCTTGCAGCTGATCGTGACTGCAGTATGTTTATGCAATGTATTTAATATATGCAAAAAACTTTTAAAATGCGCGCCAAAATTGTTTCCCCTAAAATAATCAGTTTTGTACGCCCATGCGCATACAACCACTTGGCTCTTTTTTATTGTGGCATGTCCAATTCTTTTAGGTATAAAATCTAAGGTTTGTAATTACTGCAAAGTGTAGTGATTTCTTTCTTGAAATCAGAATTCCTAATATTACATCTTCCTCAATAATTTGGATTTTATTAAGCTCAGCTTGTGTAGGTTGATTACACCTTGTTCTACTATTAACCGTGTTTATGTTACTTAATTTCGATGTTCTAGGATCATCCTATGCTTTGCAATTACATACATACATTCTTAAACCGTTGTATTTAAAACATCTTATCCATTTCGCAGCGAATCATCTTTTTCAAGTATTAAATGCCTCTGGCTTCATCGGTTTCTTTGTCGAAGTCCATTGGTTTCTTTTTACTATGATTAAAATTAACAAGTTCGTATGCTTTGACCTTATGTCGTCGCTCATCAGAACTAGGTTTTTTCCTTACTTCCAAAGCATTCTGGACCCTTGTCACCGCCAGACGCCGCCAGTGATTTTTCGTTAATATTTCAACAGCGATTTTTCTGGCTTTTGCCTTCTCTTAATTCGTTAAACTTCCCCAGTAATACACACCGCAATAATTTCCAACTTACTCATCTTTCTTGGCTTGAATTACAAGTTTTGTAGCGAAATCTTGCAGTAACTCTCCCATTGCCAGTTTTACCATCAAAACGGTTGAACGAATCCTCAATGTCTCTAAATGGAAATTAATTTATATGCTGTTGCATGAATGATTTACGTTTATGATCACTTGGCTCCATGTTGCAATGATTCATAATGCCTCCAGTCTCGCTAGGTCAAGTGACTGCTTCATTAACGTTTGTTATTGACTTATCGCTTGGATTCATGTTACTATGGTTCGCAATGCCTACTGTCCCGCTAGGTCCAGTGATTGCTTCAGTAAGTTTTGATTTTGTTTTTTTTTTTTTTAAATTTGGTTTTTTTTCCCATATATTTTTTCCTGACTTCTGACATCAATTTTGATGCTTAGAATACTTCGCAAACCACATGAAAAAGAAAGTTTATACATGAATTGATAATAATTAATTAAAATCGTCTGGCTTTAAAGTTAGCTCTGTGTAACATAAAGTCTTTTTGCGTGCGAAACGGTGTAACACAAAGTCCTGTTTCTTTTGTTATTATCACCAGGCGTCCCTCTGGTTATAATTAATGGCATCTCACAGAACCGAGAACTGAAAGTCGTGAGAAAAGAAACATCCGTCCGTAGACTTTTAATGTCCTGAACATGGATGTAGTAGTATAACTGGATCGGCTGTAGTGTGTAAAGTTCCTGTATGTGAGACTAATTCGTTAAGAGCAGGACAAAACATCGGATACGAAAGAGAGACAATGATAATTTTGTGCTAGCCTGTCAAATTTTTTTGATCTAGAGTTGTTTTCATAACAGCGTCGGCGTTGAAAAATAAAATACCTTTCATATTGCGCCCCGCACATTTGGCCTTTTTAACGCCTGCACTGAACACATACAAACGCAATTGGAAACTAACACAATCGGACTTCATTAGGCAAAATTTTATTTATCGCCGATCCAGTTATACTACTACATCCATGGTCCTGAACCTGATCTCGACATTCCGATGACGTGTGTTTTCCCGCACTAACCTAGTCAAATTCGATTCCCTGAAAAGGGGGTAGTATTGTGAAAAATTCGGGTTCAGCAATATATGCACTGGAATCTATACAGTATCACCCTGATAACTTGATAACCTATGTGCAGTAATTCATCTTGGCTTGATGACTCGAATACTCCGGGTTGTTTGTCTGAGTTGCATTGGATTATAAAATATATATGATCTCTCTCTCTCGGTCTAAGTATTCTTTATCCTTTCTGTAGAATAAGAGATAACATACTTTCGAAAACAAATCTGTGTTACCAAAAAATTACAAACTTTAGTGAACCGATGTCTTGGCGTATCTTGACGATATTTTCGCCAGACATTGTCTCTAATGTCGATCTTTGGAAGACAAGTGGTCCGTCCAAAAGGTTCACATTGAGATACAGGAACGAAAATGGTAATAGTAAAACAATTTCAAACGGGCTTAGGACCGAAATTCGCAAGAAAGACGTGTGGTGGCTTGACCAACAACAGTAAAAGTTTTTTTAAGGAGTCATCATCATCAATGGCGCGACAGCCCAAATCGGGCCAGGGCCTGCAGAATACATTGTCTGAAGTCATCTCGGTTCAACGCCCGCGTCCTCCAATTTGTGCATCTAAGAAGCGATCTGCAATCTGCGTCAACTGAGTCCTCGTATCTTATCCGCGGTTTTCACACCGGTCGTTTGCCATGAGCTCTACCTTTCAGTGTGCGTTTGGGAATTCTTCCGTCGTCCATTCGCTCCACATGGCCTGCCCATTGTAGCTTACGAAATTTTATAAGAGTCGATGCGTATGGGTCGTCATAGATATTATACAACTCGTTGTTGTACCGGATACGCCATTCAGTGCCTTCTCTTAGTGGTCCCAAAATTCTTCGAAGAATTCGTCGTTCAAAAGCGTCTATTGATTTTTCCGACGCTTGGGTGAGAGTCCACGTTTCGCTTGCATATAGTAGCACAGGTCTTATTATGGTCTTATATATGCGAAGTTTGCTCAGCCTGTGCACTTTTTTCGATTTTACCGTGAAATACGCCTTATTTGCTAGTGTGATCCGTTGTTTTACTTCGTCTCGTTCGTTGCCGTCTATTACAAGGTTTGATCCCAAGTATGAGAAATGATCCACATTCTCCAGGTTGTAGTCCCTCACGGTCATATTTTGTCTAGTTGGCGCGTTTCCTCTTGTTTGGGTCATGAACTTGGTCTTATTCTCATTGACCCTTAACCCCACATCCTTTGCCGCTGAGTCTAGACAATGGAAGACTTCCTTCGCGTCTGGAACAGATCTGGCCATGATGTTTATGTCATCCGCGTACACCACTAGTTGAGTGAACTTGATTAGTAGAGTACTTCTGGTATCAACGGGTACCTTTCTGATCACATATTCCAGGGCGAGATTGAAGAGCATGGGAGCGAGTCTATCTCCCTGCTTCAGGCCGGATTCTGTTCG
This sequence comes from Beris morrisii, assembly GCA_951812415.1. Taxonomy (NCBI): domain Eukaryota; kingdom Metazoa; phylum Arthropoda; class Insecta; order Diptera; family Stratiomyidae; genus Beris; species Beris morrisii. Next base: position 92,182,399 of record OX638313.1, on the reverse strand, counting down.
GAAGCTTTGGGTAAGCTCGTTTTGTATTACTTGAAATTCAGTGTCAGTCATGGTCATTTTTGTTAATCGGACGAGTTTTGTAGGAGTGGATAAGTCATATATAGACTGAAGTCCATGATAGTGCATGTAGAGGACTCCCGTTGCTGATCCATACGTCTATTGATCTTGCAGGAATAGAAGAAATTCCATGGCAACTAAAAAGGATATCTGAATTACATATTAAAATAAGAAGAGGATGAAACTGTGTTACAAGTCACCCATGTATATTTTTTATTTTTTGTTTCATCAATACAAAGAGGAAAGAAAGTAGAGCAAAGTGCTACTTATACGGTTAGTTATATTCGTGAGTTCTAATCCCACCTACACAGTTATGCACTTTCCAGTGGTTGTTTATGAATGGTGTTTGTAACTCCGTGAAGTACGCTGTCTAAGAAATCAAATGAATACAAGTTGCAGCTACTTCAATCAAGCCATAGGATCTTGATTGAAGGCCTTTTTCAATCCCATCATCTCGCCACTGTCACCACAAAGAAAGAATTGCACATTATTGAAATAATTTTAAAACTTCATCATCAATTTTGGTACGAATTATTTAATTTTTTGTTCTGTTGTTAATTTTTCCTGTTCATTGTTACGAAAATTTATTTTCTACAGAATTTTTGATTAGGCCGAAATATTTATAGAATTGATTCGTTGAATTTTTCCATTTTATTCATCTAGCGTAAACAAGAACTTCAGTAAGGACTAATTGTGAATGTGTGAGTAGCTAACGTTATTAATGTTCCGTTAGTTATCAAACAAAAAAACAATATTCCATCTATTTCATTCAAATCCAATCTAAAACTTTCGAATAATCTTTTCTTTTTCAAACTTTCAGAACAAAAAACGAAAAGCATTCACCGACAGTGAATCTGATTTTGAATAAGACGATGCAACTAAATTGAATTAACAATAAAAACATAAACAAATCAAGTATTTTAGCAAAAGTTTAATATAATAAAAAAAATAACATTTAAAAAATAAAACAGAGACAACTCAGTGGAAAGATTGTGCAAACAAAAAAAAACAGGCGAATAATTTTCTTTGCTCCGTAACTGCTGATTAGCACATCTACATATTTTAAAATGGTATTATAAATTTAAGCGTATCACACTTTGAACGTCCTTTCACGCTCTTTTTTTTATTCCGAAACAATATGAACGTAATGATTGCAGCTATAATAATAAATTAGCTATTAATAAACCGATTTTTTAACTGCTATACTAAAAACAAATTGATAAACATTTAATTGCATACAGTACTGAGCAGACAATTTTCGCCACTCTCGCTCTAGCCACAAAGAGAGCTCGTGAAAGGTTGTTTCTTTACTCTTGATTTGAGAGAACGGGGAAATTTAATTAAACTTATCGAGCATTGTTAATAATCTAAGGTAAATTAAATTATTAATTGTAAAGCACACTCAATATAATCGTAATATTGTTCTCACGTTCCATTTATTTTAATTTAATTTTATTATTAGAAACAAAATAGAATGTAATGTTTTTTTTTGTAATCGCTATGATTTAGTTTTGTAATCAATTGTATTCATGTTTAGTTTAATTTTAATTTTTAAAAATTGATTTTATGTAAATATTGGAGAGAACACAAAATTATTAAAACAATTTTTTCTTGTACTTTTAGTTTTTTATAATAAAAAAATTGTAAAATTTAAGCGTGTATTATTTCTGGTGGTACAACTTGGAAAGTACTGTAATTAGACTTTAAATCTAAATTCTATCGAAAACGGCTGGACAGGTCGTAGATATGAAAAAAAAATGCGATTCTAAAATTAACTGTTTTACACTTATGCCACAGCAGTATAGGCGTCTATTGGTTTAAGTCTAAAACACAAAATAATGATCGTTGGCTTAAGCCAAACATTTTTCAAGATTGAATTCAAAATGAAAAGCAGCGTGGAATGGCTCAAATCATAAAAGTCGTGATTTCAGTAGTTAAATAAAACAAAAAGTAGCCCAACCTTACAACCCTGCTTAGTTCGCGCTCTTGCTTTAAAAAATCACAAATATTGAAAATTTGCTGCTTTTCTTTCACAGTCTTGTCACCTTTTCTGTCAGAGATCGCATCCACAACTTGGACCGATCTTAAACGAATTTGTGTTTTATTTTTATACGTAAGCAAACAGTATTCATTATAGTCACTGTGTTAAAAGCTACGAATAAAGAGATAAGGAAATGCAATGAGTCGATAGAAGTGGAATTGTTTACATAAAAAACACCACTTCGGTTTAAATCAGGCAAGTCGTAGATAAGATCTATGGCACAAAGGATGAAATAAAGTGAGAAATCCGGAAACATCTTAATGTATGTGTTTTTTGATAATTGTAACTTGTAAGCGCAAGCAGGAGTAAGACAAGTGAAAGGTTTTTGCGTGTTTTGCGCTCTCAGGAAATTCTAAACAGTGATTACATCCACCATACCAGGATTTTGTACTGGGCCAGTCGCCCTAAATATCGTCCTAAACGGACGAATTGATCTTATGCTGTCGCTTCTCACAAATTAATTAGCCGCCTAGTACCGTTCGGTCCCAGCTAGTAAAGCGCTGTCGAGAAGTGCTTAAGGTACTTTGTAGTCAGAATAGAGTACGACTATGCTGGGTACCAGGACATAGTGACGTACCAGGCAACGAACGGACCGATGCAAGCGGTGGTGATACGCGTAAAATCCGTGTACATGAGCGTAATTTTACTTTATTATTTTTTAATAATAAAGTATTGTGATCGACCTGAAATTTCAAAAAAGTTTGCTACCCAGAAATTTTGTATTTACACGTTTTAGGACTAGTAAGCACCAAAAAGGCAAAAAAAAAAAAATGTCCGTCTGTCCGCCGTACGCCGTACGCAAAATCGTTTGAAGGCGCGTAGCTCCCAAACCCGTTGAGATATTAAATTGAAATTTTTATGGTGGGTAGATTGGGTGAACCCCTACGACTGGTATATTTTCGAGGGGTGGGGGTACAAGGGGAGAGGAGAGGGGAGTGTTTTAGACGAAAAATGTTGGTTTCTAGATCTCATGAACCACTTATGCTAGGAGGCTGAAACTTGGAACTTATGTAGTACTATGATAAGGGACTCAATTGCAAAAAAATGGTCGATATTGGTTAAGGGGTGTGGAAGGAGGGGGGAAAACAATGAGTCTTTAACGCATGAAAGACGGGATTGAAACATTCTAAAATCGATATCTCTTGAACAATTGATGTCAGAAGATTGAAACTTTGTTGTTGTCCTTAGGGATACTTCAAGATTAGACAAAGGCTAAAATTTTTAAGAGGGGTGGTGGGGTGTGCGGGTGGGGGTGAAAAACTTTTGATTACAATATCTTCTGAACCAATTACACCAGGAAGATAAAATTTAGTTTCTGTATATGGGATCACAAGAGGAGTCTACCGAAACTAAATTTTTTGAGGGGGGAGGTGGAGCACGAAAGTGGGACAGCAATTTTTCAAAAAATGTAATTTTTATATCTCAGAAACCGTATCAGATATGATCTTGAAAATTTTTCAGGAGTTGGGATCGGTAGACCTCTAGTAGGGAAAAAAATTTTTTGTGGTGGTGGTGTTGGGGGTGATGGTGAAAGGGGGTAGAAAGGAAAACATTCTGATTTTTATTTCTCGAAAACCATAATGAATAGAAAACTAACAATTTAGGATTATATAGAGCCACTATGGAGACATCCTAGAAAAATAAAATTGTTGATAGGGGTATCAAGGTACGGGGGAGAGGGGTGGTTTTTTATATCTCAGAAACGGCTTATGCTAGAAAGTTGAAACTTAGTACGTATATGTAGATGTACTATTAGAGTAATTAAAGCAAAAAAAAAGTTCAGATTTTTATTGGCGTTCAGAGGTTGAGTAAAAAAAATGTCCGTGAATCCGCAACCGCATCTCATCATTAAACACGTTTCGGACTTCTACCCATAAAATAATGAAGTTGCGCCCAGACTGTTAGCAGATTTTTTTGGATTGGATTTGGATATTGTAGAAGTGAGATGGAAGTAGGTACTCTCGGGTGTCCAGTGTCAAAAGAAAGAGACTGAAGAACAACAGTTTGTAGTGGAAGTGAGATGCAAGCATGATGCAAACTACATGTTGGGTGTAGAATGTCAAATTTCATGTTGCTGATTGGCTAAAGGCTTACCAATATTCATACTTCCATGAACTAACACAATCAGATTTCATTAGGAAAATTCTCGTTCTCAGCCATTCCATATACTTCCATGGGCCGATGAGCTGGCGAGACTAGGATCGGCGTCAGACGGTATGGTAGAGGAGAAGTTCAGTCCGCCATTAAACGGAATTAAAGCACGTATCAGGGATTGTGCCGCGGACGCAGCGAACTCTAGATGGGAGGCGCTAACGAGCTGTAGGACTTCTAGGGCACTGTAGCCAAGGACAGACAGACGGAAGACAAGGTCATATTGACATGAAGTAGGGAAAGTCTGCGCTACTTGTCGGAATACTGACAGGGCACTGCTTGCTAGGGACGCATGCTATGCGTATGGGGATCGCTGACTCTGACGTATGCAGGTATTGCCTTGACCTATATACTGAGGAGGACACCACCCACATTTTGTGTGAGTGCCAGTGTGACCGTTTTGATATTTCTCAGGGTAGCAAATTTGGGTAGCAATTCTTAGCTTGGGTAGCAAAAATATTTTCTAATACTTCTTCTAATTAAATGGAGCTAGTTACGTCATTACATGCTTTTATCTGTTACTCATAACACTGTATATCCACTACAAATTTAAAATGTTTAAAGAAAAAATAATATTTTAAAGTTTTTATTTAGGAAAATCAAAATTCACACAAAATGCACATTTTGCCCTTCGCTCGAACGAGTGATAGATTCGAAAAAGATGCTTAATTCGATTACGATTATGTATGCGGTATGCGCTACCACTATACTATATTTCTCAGTACAATAATATTAGACAGCTATCGATGGTACGCGATTTCGAATGCAAGACCAGAGGCGTGCATGAATTATACATTTGAGTCGTCCAGTTGCCAAACCAGAAACCAGTCCTAAACCTTTAAAAATTAGGTTTGAAAAACCCAGTAAGGTGCAAAACCAGCCATATTTCTTTGAGTTTGGTTTCAAAAGCTGACCTATATTATCAGTTGCAAAACCAGCTATATTTTTACTTAACACAATGATGCCGTCACTAGTTTGGGTTGTTATAGTTTGGTAATGGTAAATAGTATCCCTAAGTCTTATAAAATCGAACAGCTGATAGTTGATATAACCTTGCACAATCATTGATTTGATTTTTTTTCGTGTTTCGTTAGTGTTTTAAGGTTGTGAAAATGGAGGAGGATAATGTTGAATTTATTATTTTAGAGACAGATGAACAGTTTTTAGTGATAATCAGGTCAACGAACAACAAGAAATAGAACATCAGCTCGAAGAACAACAAGGAATAGATCATCAGGTCGAGGAACAACAAGGAATTCAAGAAACTACAAAGTTCAGGAAAAAAATGTCAACCGAAAGAATGGAAGAGAAACATTGCAAAGCAATACCGCTAGAGTTGCGAAACCAGTCATATTTGCATTTCGCGTGCAAAACCAGCCATATCTAGATTTAAAACTATAATATCTTATTCATTTAATAAGAATAATATCAAAGCTTTTGCAAGCCAACAAAGCATATTTTTTGTGATTTTCTTAAAAAAAAAGAATAAGGATATTTTGCCTATTTTGCTGCATAATCAGTTTTTCGCCATTTTGCCACAAGTTTCTGAAACAAATATGGCTGGTTTTGCAACTGGACGACTCATTTGATAGTCAAAGTATCATATTTTTGGCGTCCACAAGTTTTATAATGGCTAATTTTACCAGGGTAGCAAATTTAGACATGTAGTAACATAGTAGCAAAAAATTGTCAATAGTAGCATTTTGCTACCTTCGTAGCACTTGTGGTCACACTGGTGAGTGCCAGGTGGTTGCAAGGAGGCGACAGAGGTGGCTGGGCAGTCTTTTCTTTGACAATTTGGAGGACCTGAGGTCGATAGGGCATGACAAGCGCGTCAAGTTCTTTAGGGATCTGGTTTGTTTAGGGGATGTTTAGTGACCTGCGAGGCTCTGAAGGGATCGCTATGGGCCCTTTTGATGCCTAGTGTGCGCGGTGACTCAGCACTTCGCCCCTTCTTAAAATTGAAATTATTAATTAATACTTTTCTAGTTGATTTACATATACATACCGAGTTTCAACTTTGCAGCATAAGCCGATCTATAGTTAGGAAAAAACACCCCGCACACATTCATGCGTAACTTTTGGTCTAACTCTCTTACTTCCTGAAAACCGGTAGATGTTAGATTCAAACGCATGTAGGTAATGTGACTCTTCTTCAATGACGCTTTGTATAGAAGCGTTAGTTTTCGTTCGGCCTACAAAACCAGAGGTAGTAAGCAAGCGATATTTCGTAAAAAAAGGTATAATTGTGTTTTCGGATACGTTTATTAGCTCATGATGTGAAATTTCAAAGTACAGTGCAGAAACCACTACTGTCCATAAGACACGTTGTAAAAAGACTCGCTTGAACGAAAGAATTGGAAGAACGTATTTTTTTCAGTCGAGGCTTCTTTTCTTTTCGATCTTTTTACCTGGCGTACCAACACAACAAGACTCATTTAGCGGACTGCTAAACATTTGGTAATGCTGCACGTTTAGCGCTCTTTTTCAGAACGGAGATAAGGCACTTGTACATTTTTACAGACAATTTGAACGTTTTCAAAATGGTCAGAATACATCAGAAGGCCAAGGATGGTTTATAAGGAAAAATACAAATTGTATACTACAAGAGAACAACAATCCAAAACTGTACTACGTGGAAACAATTCAAGTATTTTTGGTCAGCTCTGTTAATCTTTCAGTTAAAACATATTCACCTCAAAACAAAATCCACTTTTATACTTCGTATCGGTGTACATGGGTGCGATTCTCCACCTCTTTCCTTCAATCAATATTACCGTCTTTTTCAGTCCTCATTACCGATACTCGACAGACTGATTGACTACTAAATTACCTGAAATACTACCCGTTATGACTATTAAATTAACCACGCTGCATACCTGTGAAAATCGTATGATGCAGAACACAAACTGAAACTTTTCCGAAACTTGATAGAGCGTGTAGGGTGCAGGATAGTTAATTAAGGTAGCGCGTTTTTGCAATGATGGTGACGTACTGGATGGACCGTCACATCCATCAAATTCAAATCTCGTACAAAATGTTTGTTGTTGATGATCAAGCTGTGAGCGTCAGCAGTAATTTCGACATATTTGAACCCCTCACCCCTTGACGGAGATCTGCACACGGGACTAATTGGTCACTGGAGAGGAAAAAGCGATTTGATAAAATTACTTCCCGTCTGTCACACATTCTTGTCGCCAATTTCTCTCGCCTAGTGCTAGGGAGTCGAGTTTTTCGCATTATTATTTTTCAATGTTTTGCAATAAATCGAAATTTAAAAAAAATATTATCGTATTTTTTATTTTCCACGTTTTTGAATGTTAAGAAAATAAGAAGTTGTGGTCTGTCTCCGTCCGAGAGATATAAAGTTAAAAATTTTCAAGGGTTAGACTGGATGAATTCCTTTGGGGATCACGTTTGTGATGGGGTAAGGAGGAAGGTATCGACATGGGTTTCAAAGAAAATATTTTTTTTTTCTAATTCTCATTTACAATGTTTCACATAGAAACACATGCGCCTGAAGAGCTTGAAGCTAGAATCAAAATTTACTGATTTTCATATCGTGAACACTTTTCACTAGACTCTTTCTCGTCTACACCGACTGTAAATTCACTTGGACAAACGGATCCCGGAATCCAGGATTACTTTTGCGCATACAAGTTACTGGTTCGTCAAAATATATGCATACAAGATGGATTGTGCGGATAAACCATGCATACATTTAATAGACTTGATTCCAGCAGATTTTGCGTTTAATGTTTCTTGAAGGTCACTTCACAAAATACAAGCAAATTACAAGTGTATATTCGGTTGGTCTTGTTTGCAATTTAAATTGTGCTCATTGGTACATTCAAACAGCAATTTGGCTTGAATTTTCCAGCACTTTCTGAAAATTGAATTAAACTGAAAACATAAGACAATTCTTAACTTACAACCTCCCCCTCGTCCGCTTACGTGGGTTCCTAGCGATCGGTTATAAGAGTTCGATCAGAATCTCCCTGAATCCATTAAAAACCCATAGCTTCCTTGAACTCTTCTCGAAAACATTTCGATACTGAATAAAACCACTATTACTTCTGCAAACCTCAGCTTAATGCACTAAAACATTTAATGCCCGTGGAATCCCTAAAATCTGCTGAAACCATTAATCTAACTAAGAAACTCGAACTCCATAAGAGCAGTCAACTGGATTTACGTTTTCTGGTCATCATTCATTTCTTCGACAAGAATTTGTGTAGTCCGCGAAATGTAAGAATTTCGTTTGCAAAAAAGTTTACCTGGTATTAATTCGTGCTGAAATTTGCGCCATTCCATTTCTAATTAGTACTACTATGAAAATAAAGTTTTCCGGGTTTAATACTGTTTTTATATTAAATAAACAGTATACCCGGAAAACTTGTATTTTCAGTTTAAAAATGTACTGTGAAAACAACATTCACCAAAAAATGAGTACTACTTTTTTCATAGGCGCTTTATTTTGGCATTCTTTTTGTTTCGCCTCCACTCTAACGTACTTTACTCCTTTTAAAAAAATGGACTGATTTCTTGCTCTGCAGTACAATTAAAACCAAATTTTTTTTTTGTATTTGTTTAATCTTAAAAAAAAATCGAAACAAACTCCTGTTTTAGACCATTTTTCTCAAAAGTTTGTTGATTTTATCCTCACGATTACCAAAGTCACCGCCCTCGACGTAATGGTTATTCTTCTTTCGCCATCCACCAGTCGGTGTGTTTAGCTTGAAGGGCCACAAGAAGTTCGAGGCATACTTGAAATTAGCTCCGACTGTGAAGATTTCATGTACTAAGTCCTCGACACATTGAATGTTGTATTTTTTCAACATTTTACGTTCAATCACGAAATTGTCGGTGATTGGAATGCGTTGCTTATGGTGCTTAACAAATCCACGCTTGTAGATCAGTTCTCGAATGGATTTCAGATTTGGGTAGCCCCATGTAATGTATGGCTCGCAAATACGCAACATGTTGATCGTAGCCTTGTTCAATTTGATGAAGACGCCGTTGTTGATTTGTCGAAGACGGAACAGTTGCAAGACCTTGCGGACTTTGGGTGCGACCTTGTTGATACTAGAAAAATAAAATAAAAAAGGTTAACATTTTATAATAATACTACAAATACAGATTCATTTAATTGATGGGAGATGGTTTTATTTATATACAACAATACTAAAAAAGCAAATTATTCGCCCTATATTCCTGGCGGTCATAGCGGTATCCACTGCACCGTTACCTCCTCCACCATGCGAGTTTTCAGACCAGTATAGAGCTAGAAAAGTCCGGGGCATTGAGATACCGACTTCAGTCAATGGCTCGCAGCTGCGTAATGCCCCACCCAAATACATGTTGGGTCAACGTAGGCCAGCGCGAAGTCGGAAAAATAAGCCAACGCCAGACTGCGCGAGAGCTGCCGTCCACACGTTCGCCGTGTTTCGTAATGCCCCGAATACATATTGGGCGAACCAATGCAAATGCAAACAAGTGCCAACATGTGGACAGTTCATTTGTGTGCGTTGGCTATCACATGTTGACGCTGATGCGACTTCGCAGCTGTGTCAGACCACAAGTCAAAGGGTTCAACACTGAACAGCTGACAACTGAGGCTTACGAATCACAGTGCAACGTGTGATCGGAGGCATTCGCGCTTGCTGGCTTTGGCCTACATTTGTCCGACTTCGCGCTGGCACAGCGGGTAAGATATTGTATCGCATCAGCCTCAAACCGAGGTTTCATTAAGATTATTAGATGTACTTAAGACCACTTCTAATTTACTCTCGAAAGGTTCTCAACGGAACGTGGCATTTAATAAATTATTTAAATGAATAACATTGTGAAATTAATAAGTAAACAGGGCCGCGATTCTGATGGCAATTAGCAAAATTCCCTTGCGAATTTTTCACTAACTTCGAATATGATAAAATTGATATTTAAACATACCCGATTTCGGAAATGGTGCCCTACTAAAGTTCATTCAGTAGAAACAAAAATATTTTAAATTTAATATAAAGGGTGATAAAATGGATGCAATCTTTCCAATTTTGAACGAGGGTTCTCGTAATAGTGAGAATAACAAGAAAATTGTTTTGGGACTCACCATTTGATATTCCAGAAAATTTGTGATATACAATTGTTTGAAGTTTTAATTGTGTAGTAAGAAAGACAAACAAACACGAAAGGAAATATTATGCGTGTCCATAACTTGAAGAAGAAAGACCTTCATTTATAGAATATCTAAAAATAATGAACCAATGGAAAATTAATTTTAGTCCGCAAATTCCAGATAGATATCGTGTAAACCATTTTTACTTTATTATTTTAATAATACAGTATTGTTTTCGATTTTAAAAAAAAAAAAATTTGCTACCCTGAAAATTTTTTTTTCACGTTTCATGACTAGTAGACACGAAAAAAGCAAAAAGTCCGTCTGTCCGCCGTACGTCGACCGGTGTACGCAAAATTGTTTGAAGGCTCGTAGCACCCAAACCCTTTGAGCTATTTAGTTGAATTTTTTTCCTAGATAGACTGGGTAGGCCCCTTGAAGTGACCAAATTGTGAGGGATGGGGGTGTAAGGGGGGAGGTGGGGGAAGCGTTTTAGACGAAAAATTTTGGTTTCTAGATCTCAGCAACCGCTTATGCTAGGAGGCTGAAACTTGAAACTTATATAGAGCTTTGATAGTGGACCCATTTGCAAAAAAAATTGCCGATATGGGTGAAGGGGTGAAGGAGTGGGGGGAAAAATAATGTGCCCGAGACGCTCGAAAGCCGAGATTGACACATTCTAAGATCCATATCTCCTAAACGATTAACGTCACATAATTGAAACTTAATGGACATCTGTAAGTATACTAGGAGAATAGATCGGAATTAATTTTTTGAGAGTGTGCAGTGGCGTACGGGGGTGGGGGGTAAAAAACTTCCGATTACGATATCTTACGAACCAATTGCACTACACAGATAAAATTCGGTTTGTGTATAAAAGTTGATAAATCAAGTTTGCTGAAAGTAAAATTTTTTAAGGGGGAGGTAGATTATGAAAGTAGAGGGGAAACGAATTATTCTAAAAAATAACGTTTCATATCTCAAGAACCGTGTAAGATAGATGCTTCAAATTTTTACCAGAGGTATGCCTAATAGGCCCCTAGCAGAAAAAAAAATAATTTTGGGGTGAGGGTGTAGAGGGTGAGGGTGGGGGAGGGTGAAAAGGAAAAAGTTTTGATTTTTATATCTCGAGAACCTATAACGATATAAAGCTGAAACTTGGTATTTAGATAGAGCTATAGCAGTAGCATGTTGGAAAAATATAATATTTTATAGGGGTAGTATGGTACGGGGGTGGGGGATGTTTTTCCTATCTATAGAACGGCTTATGCTAGAAAGTTGAAACTCGACATGTCTATGTAAATCAACTAGAAAAGTAATTTAGATTAAAAAAATTTTTTAAATATCCATTGGCGTTCGGAAGGGGGGGCAAAAAAATGATCACTGAAAATGGAATGCATATATTTTCACGGTTTTCGTCATATCTATTAGGTCTTTCCAAATATTAAATTCATTTTTATTTCACGGATTCTTCATATAAATACCTAGAAAGTGTTTTCAGGATTTTTTGAAATTCGACCCCCAAGGGGGTGAAAACGAATTGTACACTTTTTTACGAATTCCGCCATATCCCTCCGGTCTGATCAGATATCGAATATCTTTTCACTTTCATGGGCTTGCGTAATAGTCGCCTAAGACCTGTTTTTAAGTTTTTTCCTTTTTCAGCTCCTAAGAGGGTATAAAAGGATTGAACAAGTTTTCACGAATTCCGTCATATCCTTTAGAAGTGATAAGTAATTGAATTGGTTTTTACTTTCTCGTGCTGTCTTCATATTTATCTATTAACTCCTTTCAGGATTTTTGTTTATTCAACCCCAAAGTGGGGGTAAGGAGGTTGCATATGTTTTCACAGATTCCTGCTTATTGCTTAGATCTGATGATTTATCGAATTCATATTTAGTTCCTAAGGTTTCCCATATAAGAGCCAAAAAGTCAATTTAAGTATTTTCAGATATTCAATCCTAAGGGGTGTAAGGGGGTAGTATGCTTCGACATATTTCTTAGGTTTGATGAGATATTATATCGCTTTTCACTTCCACAGGCTTTTTATACAGGGTGTAACTAGTACTGAGGTTCAAACGAAAATGGGAGATAGAGGAACTTGTCCTGAGTAGAAAATCGTTCTACACATACTCCCGTTTTTGCACCGTTAAGGAGATAGCGCGATTTTAAGGACGAAGGATTTTCATCGTACCTGTGATCACTGTTTGATCTCTAATATCTGCTGTACTAGCGTAACGTAATAATTCTGGGCTCGTTGGAAAGGACACAAATTCTTCTTTCTAATTGCTATCAACTGTGTCAATCAGTGTTATACTTTTTGAGAAAAATTCATTTAAATGACACAAAAATAATAAAAAATTAAAAAAAAATACAGAAAAGTCCTGTTTTCTCCAAGAAGGACCTAATTAACCATAAAACATTATTACATTTTCGGAAAGCCCATAAAATTTCACTATACGTTTGATAACAGAATTTCTTCATATTTGCAACAACAAGTGAGTTCCCTGCACATGTTGAAAATACTGCTAAACATAGAATTTACCGCAAAACAGATGCAGTAATGAGCAACCATGTTAACAACACACGTATTGCTCTTATGTGTGGAAATTATGTTACAGGTAAGTAAAAATATGACAACTAATTAGATAGCGTCCATTTAAGTAAATGAACTAACATCCATTTAAGTTAATTAAGTAATATCCATTTAAGTAGGGCGTGGAGTGAAGAGTTTGCTTACGTTTTCACAAATTTTACAAAATCCCTCGTGTCTAATGAGATATCAAGTTGCTTCTTATGAAATCAACTAAAAACCTGTTTCACATTTTTTTTCGAAATTCAAACCCCAAGTGGAAGTAATGGGTTTGTATACGTTTTAACAATTCGTCATATCTCTTAAGTCTGATAGGGCAACAAATTCGTTTTTACTTCTATGGGCTTTTATTGTACATGATACACCGAAATTCGAATAGTCTACCTATTTTAAATATTTTTATTTTAAGAACAAAACTAACTTTCCAAGAAAATTCATAATCACGAAACAACTGGTGATATACTCCGACTTTGACCGCTCCCGAACTTTAACCCGAAAAATAATAAAGTTTCGCCCAGACCATTGGCAGATTTTTTTTTAATTTTTATTACGGGAAACTCGAAAATATAGCGGCAAAATATTTTGCGAAAAGGCGTAAACATTGTATTTAGCCTACGAGACGACTGAAAATCAGTTTTATATTTTTATTTTGTAAATCAGATCTTATTAACTAGTAAAATAGCACAATTCTCGTTGACCGAATAGCCCAAAAAACTATAAGTGGCTTCTCGAACTAAACTGGTTTGTGACTAGCAAATACGATTGCACTCAACTAGTTGCATACTGCCTTGAAATCTCGTGTGCGAGCTCCCACTCCCGTACATAGTTCACCAAACAATTGCATACTCAACTAATGCTGTTATGACACTGGTTAAAAGCGGCTAGAATAACCAAATGGAGAGGGATAGAAAATGTACCATACAATTTAGAAATTGGTGTAAGAGAGACAGTCCGAACAGCTAAAAAGTGAGTAACTGTAAAAAAAAAGCAGCAACATAGCGCATTCGAGCAGAGTTTCGCAACATTCGCGCAGTTCCAGCCAAGAAATAACCACTGGGGGCTAGATTTTTCAGCCGTTACGCGCTTTTTTGACAGTTCGTTTTGTATAAATTATTGAAAGTGTCATGTTATGTTATAAAACGCGCTAGAACCGGTATTTTTCATAACGAATCAGTTGTTAATTTCGTTTACTAGATGCCGCTAGCGATTTTTATCGGAATTCTCTTTCTTTTAATGTTGTTCGCCTTGTCGCACGATTGGTTATTCCTGCGCTTTTTTTAAGCTTGAAAAATAACCAGTGTCATAACAGCATAAGAGTTGCAAACCAGTCGCTCCATGTGCGGAGAGCCTTATGCTGAGACATGTCTCATATTAAGCGTACAAAGCGTTTCAAAATTAAAGAAGCTGTTAGATCTTCATGAGAGGCGATTTCTGAAACGCCTCAATCAGATATTCACTGCTGCCACTACGAACAGACGTGCGAATTACGCCAGACCGAGGCTTCCAATGAGAGTCCCATTCTGCAATCGCTTTAGCGCAGTTCCAGAGTATCCAATGGTGGATTTACTCTCACCCTTGAGGTGAGCCTCCACCCTCATGACGCCACTGCAAACCGGTTTTTGGTCGGCTGCATTCTTTGCTGTGTTGATAGCGATTTACAGTGAACATGCCTCTGCAGCGCAACTTGACTATAAGTGCGAAACGGTAGAAGTACGATGAGCTGCGAATTGCGTGCTGACACAGTTCATTGTATGTGTTTATACATGGAAGCGTTCGTCGGAGAAAAGAGTTGAAGAATGTTAAAACTTTTGCGACGACGCGCCATCTGATTGGTTGATTTTATGTTGGAGATAGAGGCGCGCCTCAAACGTTTATTTTATTTTATTTATTTTCAAATTCATCAAATACTGATTATTTATAACAAAAATACAAAATATAAAATAATAAGAAAAAATAAAAAAAAAACTCATAAATGCCTAGAGTATCCGAATGTGGAATACCATTTTCGTTTTTTTACCTCTAGACTATAATTTAGCATTAAGAACTGCGAACAATATACAAATCGAGAGGGTATCTTAGTACCATTCAATAATAAAGAAGAGAATGTTGTTTTGAGATACAGTAATTTATAAAAAAAATAAAAATTTCCAAAAAGTGCATATCTTGCAAAATACATTTTATGGTCTTAATGTGGAATAGTGTAAAATTACTCCGAAAAGAAAGGATCGTCGCATTTTGGACACAGAAATGCTTCATTATTTTTTTCAATAGCGCACTTTTTATGAGCCCAAGTATCGCACGAAAGACATTCAATCCATAGTAAAGGATTTAGTTCATTTAACCATGTCTTCTCGCAAAACTGGCAAACAGTTTCGTCCGGAGGTAGATCGTCATCACTTTCTTCGTCATCAAGGTCCACGGGCATGTCCTCACTATCACTTTCATTCTTCCGGTTCGCTTTTCTTTGGGTTTCACGCGAGTTTTTTCTGATTTCCTTTTTCGCTGTGTGGAATACTATTCCACTTTATGTGCCACTCTGTATTTCACATAAGGGACCCCTACATGCTCAAATATTTTGTTTTTTTCAAGCGGAACTTGTGTCTTGGATTGTAAATAAAATATTCGATCTTATGTACTAAAATGTCCACTAAATAATGCCCACCAATTTAATTGGTTTTCCAACGGCGGTATTATTGCTTACGCAGGTTTCAAAAGGAACCACAAAAAAGTCAGCACAACTACTTTTCACTTATATGACATTTGAATAAAACAGATGAAGAATCCCCCATGTATGAGTATAAATTCTCTAAATGTGTACAAGAAAAGATGATTTCAATATCAAATTACGGATGTCACGTGAAGCAATTCGAAGTTAGGGGGGTATTCCACATTGCGACCATATACCACATTCGGGTACTTTACTCTAAATACAATATTACATTATTTATTTGATAAAGCCGATTTTAACTGTTGAACAGAAATGTTAAAGTCAATTTGACTGTAATTGTAATTAAAAATTCGTGAAAGAGATGTGATTGGTCCATGTTGGCCGTAATTTGTCCGATGGTGAGGAATATCCAGCAACACATAGTCTCTCAAGGATCGAAATGGAACTTTGAAAGTAACGGCTTTAAGCAATGACGGGGAGTTAATATCACCAGAAATTACCTTGAAAGCAAAAACAGCTCTAAGGACATCTCATCTATCAATCAACGACTCCATCGGCAGGAGCTTAAGACGCTCATGGTAAGGAGGCAGATGCAGTGGATCATGCCAAGGAAGACCTTTAAGTGCGAATCGCAAGAATCTTCTCTGAACCGACTCAATTCTATTTTTATGAACCTCATAGTATGGAGTCCATACCGGGCAGACATATTCCAAAATAGAACGGACGAAAGCACAGCACAACATTGTTGTAAAATGCGGCTCAATGAAATCCTTGCACCATCTTCGCACAAAGCTCCAGACGAAGTTAGCGTTACTGACAACATAATCAAAATGGTCACTAAAAGTAAATCCACCACCAGTCGTGGATCTCGGTTCTGCGAGCTTATTTGTTAACTGTAGCTTTTTGTTTAATTAGAGTACATAGTAGCCAATTAGCGAATGCAATTTCAATACTGTTCACACTACGAACGGTGCTTATCGAACAGTTTCCCGTCTGTCTGCATCGTTCTTCAGACACGTTATCCGATTCTATAAAACAAAAAAAACCAACCCAATAAAAAGTCGTGCGAGAAAAATAAAAATTTCCCACTATTTAAAAATTTGGCAACTGCCTAAAGCAAAGCAAAAAAAAAATCTATGGAAACGAGAAGTAATATCGCCGTAATTACAAAACATTGTCGCATACATCAATCGTTCCACAATTTGATAAAGCCAATAGGTCAGATTAAACTACTTGTCCAGTGCATTTGATTAAAATTTTTGTTTGATATGATGACCGAGACTATTTTATGGGGAACACGGCTATTTATTTCTTACAGCTTGATAACAGTCCAACAATCACGGAACTCTTGGTTCAAGTTTAATCAAGGATTGTCTGAATGTCATTCAGGCTAAAACTATTGGTTTTAACCATAGAGCTACTTGAGACGACAAGCCACCGGTTTTGTATAAAGCGCTTTGAAGCCAAAAACACGGTGAGAAGTGAGACAAAACAAGGTCATTATATCAAATTGTTGTTGTTTTAGCGTGTGAGTGAGTGAGACAAAACAGAAGCGTTGTCAATTTGCACCGCCGACTTAAACTCAGGCCGCGCACATATGACAGTTCGTCGTGAGAAATGCCTCGTTTTTTATGTGAAGTGTGACGTCACGGATCAAAACGAGAAAATATACCAGTTCATTGGAGAATCTTTTTTGGAACGAATTCGTAACAATATTTTATTATCCCAAAGCACGGTGTTTTAATACAAAACTTTGGAATTGACGAACCCTCTAGAGTCGATACTGAATAACAAATGTTCAGAATCATAGCAATATGCAATATGTTTCATATAACAAAAATTATCTTTCCAAAAATAAGCAATTTAACTGCACATTTTTTAAATGGCGGAATGCCGACATTGCTGAAAATTGCGGTATTTTTTTCAACCTAATTTTTTCTATGAAAACTCAATTCCAAATGAGAAAACTTGTCAAATTCTCATTTTTAAATATGTTTATAATCTATTTAACTTTGCCTTGCCTAGCAAAAGCTTGCACTTTAACAGAAAACTTGGTTCTTATCATCCAAGTCATGCACCCGCCATACAAAATTGTTGCGATTTGTATGGAGCTGTCATGTTTGTTATGACTCTGGTTTTTTATATTCAATTCAGCTGCGCGGCTATAGATCAGAGGGCTCTGCAATTTGTTGTTGTTTTGCGTGCAAGTGAATGCGACGACGTCCGCCTTCAACTCAATCGCTGCTAGTCATCTCCAGTATATATATCTCTATGGTTTTAACACATTTGGGGCACACATACTCAAAACAGTCCAATAAGGCAAGAAATACTTGCAAGTCCACTATTAATTCAGCGAAATCACAGCATGATTAAAAAGGATTGAAATCCCTTTCATCATTCGCGAAAGGGGTTAGCAGAAACTTTATTTCGTCGTCCACATCTTCGCTTTCTGTTGGTGGCCGCTGCACAGATTGAGTAGGAAGTGCAAACTTTTAGAAAAATGTCTTAACTTGAAGGTACAGTTTTACATGGATTTTACCATAATAAAATAATTTCCAAATAAGACGAACTTGTGCTTGTAGATGGACCTTACTTACATACTTTTAACGCAATTACTGTATTCTCCCAACCCATTTTTCGCGCACACCGCAAATATTTTCGGCGTTTTCGCGACTCATGTCGTTAAGGTTACTTAAAAAGTGAATTTTTAAGCGATAAGTTCTCGTGTCACTTCAGTTTCAAGAATTTCAGAAAACCTTACTACGTTTTTAGGTCTTGTTTTGTGCAATTTCCAAGCGAGCGGACATCCAAAAAGTAAAAATTTGCGCAGGAAACATGTTGACGTGTTGACAAGCAACACGGCAGACCAAAACTTCTAACCTCAAAATTTTGCGCGAATTCTTTAGGTCCTTTTTGCGAAATAATAAACTCAGTCCGCGCATAAAACCGAAGCAACTTAATCAACAATCGAAAAACTGACTACAAAATAAAAACTTTGAACAAAAAAAATATATAACTCACCCACGGATACGCATGACGAAGGCAAGTCGCCGTTCTCCGGGCACATAGTAAAGTCCCTTTTTCTTCGCGAAACGACGGAAGGTGATTTCACGTCGCTCGGCACGGGCATATTCCACCGAATATTTCTCGGCACGCAAGAAATTCTCACGCTTCCTCAGAGTAATCGTGGCCTTACGCTTCAGCTTCCTCTTGATGAGGACGGCGTGTGCACTGACCCTCTTCTTCTGCACCTTCAATTTCGACTCGGGTACGGCCGGCAGCTTCTTGGCCACGGGTTTCTTTTTATCGACGGCAACCATTCTAAAACGAGAGTATCACAGAATCGAGTTAATTCGAACCGAAAAACCGTCAAAAATCACAAAATCTCCAAAGCAAAATATTAACCTTATCCCGTCACTTTGCACGTTGTCTAGAAAAGAAATTTTTTTTGGAGGAAGTTGAATTTGGTTGGCAGCGCTGATTTAGTACGTTGATGTGGAACGTAGTCGCGATGGCGATCATTTAGTACAATTGTGCTGTAGGCGAGTTCTATTTATGAGTTGTACGAGCAAAATGTGCCTTTTTTTCGTATTTGCTGAAGCCTGCGTCAAAATAGATTAAGATAAAATAAAAAATTTCGATAAAAATGATTTTCACTAGTCATTTAGCATCGATCTAAATCAAAAATGTGAAAATATTTTAAATTTCTTTTGCAAATAGTGGCAAATTGTACCAAACCAGTGAAAATCCCATTGGACTGACACGAGATGGCCTACTTCCGGCAACCAGTTGTCAAAGCCCAGCTGACATTGACAATAGAAATTCGCGCGAAAACCAATTGCACAAAACAATTCAGAGTGAAGGGCATTATCGCAACAAAGACGGTGGTGAAGTGTAAAATATGTCGTGTCCGTTAAATCTGTCCCCGACCGTGGAGTATCATACGAGTCCACAACAAAAATTAAAATCCAGACAAGCGGCGTACAGTAAAAAGTTTGGATCGCCGAAAATCGAGCAACTGTTGCGTCAGGTAAATTTGTTTTTCCACGATTTCTTCGACTAGAACTGACGGTTTTTTTTTGGTTTTTCTTACAGAAATGTCGAATTCGCGCTAAGGAAGCCAGGACAGCTAGTTTTGCGGTTGGTAGGAAGCTTTTGCATGATAAGGTTAGTACGAAGGGGTCTTCTATTCGCGATGTCCTTCATTTCTCGAAGGTACAAATGTTATGTCTAGACCGGTATTATCTGGTCTTTTGCACAAAGCGCAAACCTTGGGCGCTAGCTAACCACGTTAATGCTATACGCACGCATTCATGATCGTTTTCGGACAAGTTAACTGACCTAGTCCGTCCTGCCGCTCGTGTTCACAGTTTCTACTACTTATCAATTTAACGGGTGAAAATTTTGATCCTGGCGTTTGTCCCTGTGGTGCGGATTGTACCATTAAGTCAATTTTTTTTTTTTTAATAATAGATTTAACCCCTTCATGCAAAATGGGCGATTCCTTCCCAACTCAAGAGCTGGAGAAGAATTCCTCATTTGGGCACACTTTCTCAGCTTAGAGAATTGGAGACAATATTGTCATTCAGCTCAATGAGCTGGAAAAATTTTCACCGTATCGACATACACATGCATGTATGCCGACATTGGGCTCAATCAAATTACCTTAACGCGAAGGTTCTGCCCAGTCAGTGCAACTCACTGGTATAACGGGTCGTACCGAGATATATAGTTTTCAAATATTTTAATATAGAAAAATAAAAATAAAATTATTAATAAATTAAAACAAATATAAGTGAAAAGAAGAGAGGATTGTGAAAAGTTTTAAGAATAAACACTTAATACATGCAACAACACAATCTACAACCATTCCTTAGAATCTTCGATAATCTCGAGAGCCGCCTGAATAATTATCTGTTTACAGGTCGTTTATAAATGCAACAATTCTTAATACCTAGAAGATGCTTTTTTGCAAGACGTTTCAACTGAAACACATTCTTTGCCATTTGTATATTTGTCGGTAAAGCATTATATTCTCGTATTACCTCAAAGACAGGATCCTTTCTAAGTCGATCTGTCCTCGGAACATGTTGCTGTTTAATAGAGTTCGCACTTCTTCTGTTAAAGTTGTGTATTCTTGGTTGTGGATCAATTTGATGGAGGATTTACGAGGGCGGTTTGATAATGACGTGCAAAAATCGAGAAAACATAATTTTTTCGGGAAACATTTATTTTATTTTTCAACGTAGTCTCCTTTTAGCTCGATACGCTTAGTCCAGCGTTTTTCCAATTTTTTGATCCCTTCCAAATAATATGATTTGTCCAACCCTTCAAAATAGGCGTTAGTTTCACTTATGACGTCAGTATTCGTGGTAAATCTCTTTCCAGCAATCCATTTTTTCAAGTCTGGAAATAATAAAAAGTCGCAGGGTGCCAAATTTGGAAAATACGGTGGATGAGGGAGCAATTCGTACCGCAATTCAAACAGTTTTGCCGTTGCAGCAGCGGACGTGTGAGCCGGAGCGTTGTCGTGATGAAATAACACTTTTTTCTTCGCCAAATGAGGCCCTTTTTCCTTGATTTCAGCATCCAATCGAACCAATAACCCAGAATAATATGCTCCCGTTATTGTTTTTCCTTTTTCCAAGTAGTCGGTGAATATTATTCCATTGGAATCTCAAAAAACTGTCGCCATAACCTTTCCAGCTGATGCAATGGTTTTTGCCTTCTTCGGTGCGCTTGAACCGGCTTCCATCCATTGTTTTGACTGTTGTTTGGTTTCTGGAGTGTAGTGGTGGATCCATGTTTCATCAATAGTTACGAATCGATGAAGAAATTCATTCGGATTACGTTGAAACAGTTGCAAACTGTGCTGTGAAGTTACCACACGATTGCGTTTTTGGTCGATTGTGAGCAAACGCGGCACCCATCTTGCAGATAGCTTTCTCATGTCCAAATAGTTTTGGAAAATATTCCAAACGCGTTCAGATGAGATGCTTACTACGTTAGCTATCTCACGCACTTTTACTCGACGATCTTCACTCCCGTAAAGATAAGGTTTGTTACTATTACACAACACCAGCTCAAAATTGTTTTTGTTCATCGAAGAAAACAACAGCTTACTTAAATTACGTACCACAACAGCAAAATCTTTGCCAAAATCTCATTTACTTCATCTGCTTCATTATTTGTAAAGGGTCCCGCTACTTATACTAATTATAACTACCTATGGATCGGCACTTTGGTGGTGAATGACCCTACGTTACAAAAAATGTAAAAATTGGCTTAGGTCCTTAAACAAGTTAAGTACCCAGCAAACGCGAGTTCAGCACTTTGCATACTAGTGCAAGGCATTTGTCTAAGTGTTTGATGCGTTTTAGGTGTGTTTGTGCATTCCACTTCTCCAAACAAATTTAAAAGTACTGCTATACTACTGACAAACTCCTGATCAGATATTCATGCATGTATATTTACTTTTTCGAGTCAATGTACATACTTTTTTATATAATTTATTAATTTTTCGAGTATTTCCGAATCAGTTAGTCAAAGTATGGACTCGAAGGAGCATCATCAAGTGTCTCGCGTAAAGATTAATTTACACTCTAATGCAATTTGCACAAAGGGTTAATCAACACCTGCTTGTTAAACTTGACTTGGATAAGCCTATTTGCGCAAATTGCATGAGCCTGTTAATCGCATTTACGAAAAAGGAAAGAAATATATGGTGCAGTCAGAAGTACTGCTATACTCCTCTTAAATTTATGCACGCGCATTCAATGAATAGTACTGCTATACTACTTCCGAAGCTACTTTTAGCAGTAGTACAAAAGCACCTCTTATAGTGCGCAATCATGCCTTTGGCAGTACTATAGCACTACTGTTGCATCTCGTCTTTGTCTTTCTCTCTCGCATATGGATAATAGGTTTATTCATGAAACAAAACACATAACACACGTTTATATACTCGAAATAAATAGGTGAAATTTTGAGCAAAGCCTCTATCATTTGCTGTGAAAGCATTCAGGCGTTTGTTCATTACTTTAGCAGTACTATGGAAGTAGTACTGTGTTTGTTGGGTAGCTGTGTCCCACACCTAAGAAGCTGTGTCCCACACCTAAGAAGCTGTGTCCCACACCTAAGAAGCTGTGTCCCACACCTAAGAAGCTGTGTCCCACACCTATAGCTGTGTAGCTGTGAGTAGCTCTGTCCCACACCTAATTCTGGGCTAGAACTATTCAGTAAATGAAAGTATCTTTTATTAAAAACTTGTTAAAGCGCCAAACTTAATTTTTAAATTTTTGTGGCTTAGCGCCATTTACCTCCAACGCGACGATATGGTAAACCGGTTGCGTATTTATCAACACTATACTATTTGAGTCTTATGTATGACTGTCTTCGATTATGTTTTGTTTGCATAACAACCTTACATACCCTAATCCATTTGAGTGCAAAGAGTGGCTTGGCGAAGGAAGTTGAAGCGCCCGCAAACTAGTTTTTATACTCTAGATCTAGATGAAACCTGTAAAGTTTTAATACTCTTGTTGTGCCCAGCATATTAACAACATCCAAATACCGAGTCGATTCGTTTGGATTTACCTTCACTCACCAAATACCGGCAGGTTCGCTTGAAATTTGTAAATAAACAGAATGAAAGGCATAAACAACTGCATATAACGCAAGTTGTAAACAAACGTAAAAAACGCAAACAACTGTGATAGCTCGTTCTGTTGGCGAACTACTGGAAATTATTGTTGCTACCACATATCATATACTGCGTTTACATGGAGGATTGAATCCGGATTCAATCCTCTAAAATCTCATGTAAACGCAGATCGGATTGGAATGAGATCGACTCGATCCGAACGTACTTCTCGACCTGGATCGAGTCGAAATCGGATCGAACTTCTCATGTAAACGCGGTTCGAAGATCGAAAGTTCGATCGTTGCAAATTCATTAACAATAAAAATTGATTTTCTATCATTTTCATAGTATTATCACACAAAACTACTAAATTTGACAGTTTTATGCACTGCACTTCGAACTTGTACGATTAAAGAAAGATTTCAGGTTATGTTACTTGTTATTTCGATCTTCCCATGTTTCGATCTTTCGATCCGGTGTAGTCATATACGCGATTCAAATTTGGATCTTTCGATCCTCCACGTAAACGTAGTAATAGTCGTAGCATTTAATTAGTCATAAGTAAATGTTGCGTAAATGTTTCGATTCAGGTCTTAGCGCCGTCTCGCATTACGGAAGCGGAATTGCAACTCTAGCTAAACAGTCTTCTGTTCGCTTGGAGTTGAGTTGAATTGAATAGACTATTTTCCCAAAGCGGAGCACGATACTCAATGCCGTATCAGTTGGCAATTGTTTAGTATGTAAGATTTATTGCAATTAGCGATTAAGGCTTAGTATTTAAAAAAAAAACGGACAAACATTATTCTTAAGCGGGTAGCTGAAAACCGCCAAGTATTTTGTTTTGTAATAAACATCTGAAAAAATCAGATTTAACTCTTTTTTTTTAGCAAAAGATTCAGCCTTTCCCTAAGACAATCCAGTAAGTATAATAACAATTATTAAACGTGTTTTTCTTTCCAGCGAAATTCACAACTCAATTTACGTCTCTTCTAGAGATGCGAGTACCTTTTTTCTGGTTTCAACTGTGGCGTTCTCACGAATGCCGAGACCATTTTTTCAGATTTAACTAAACATTTTTTTCTTTTGACTGTGATATCCTGGAGATAAAAAGCCGTTGCCGAGGATAGGAAAACAAATCCACTTGCGTTCCATCGTACCACTGTTATTATATAAATTATACTTTTACACGATAGCTCTACGTACATTCCAAGTTTGAGCTATCCATTGTGAGCGGTTTCCGAGATATTCAACCGACCGAGGCGGACGCAATAAGAGCTTCCGAGGAAATTCCTTCACGCCGGCACACGAAAAGTCCACCTAAACGAACTACTCGTTCATCCCGTTCACTTGGTGTTGTGTCATATGATCGACAAGCGCCATCTTGCTTCTTTTTCCACCGTACAGTTTCGTCGTAGTCGGTACTACGGCGAACTAGCGGATTGGTGTGATCGGCTGACGCATTGAAAAACCTCAAAGCATTTTTTTTGAGGAATTCCTGAATAGTTGGAAGATTTGGCTCTGTATTCCTGACGTACGGCGTCACACTCATAGCGGCTCTGAGCCATCGGTTTTGCTTTACCTGTAATCGCGAAATGTGACATTGGGCCACGTTGTTCATCAGGTAAAGGATTTTGGTGGCCAAATTTGGCTTGTCCAAAACCGAATAGTTGTGCTGACCGAAAGTCAGTTTCTTATCCAGTTTGACTCCGAGGTACTTGACGAGGAATTTCATCCCCAAAGATGGATACATGTGATTGTGGTGGTTTATTCCGCATCGCAAAGAGTATGGCTTCACTCTTGGCGGGATTAACGTTAATCCTCCACAGCTTATGGTAAACCAGTCTTCAAGTTTCATGACAGCCGTTTGTTATTCTCTTCCTGTACAAATTCCAAGATACTATCTTAAATAGTTGTAGAAACATACAGCAGCCACGATCGGCTGCAAGCCAATCGTATGATACTCTAGATGAAATACTGAACTCCGATTTATATTGTAGTTGGGGATAAAGTAGAATAACGTGTGTGCATATTGTTTGTCCTTTATTAAGGATTCCCATTTGATTGCTACTCAAACCTAAAAGACAATATTCAGTGTTTAATTTCATATCTTGAACTGGGTAAATCACCGAAAAAAATTTTCTTTTTTGAAGCACTTTCAAGGTGCAGGAAGGACTCACTCGATTTTTTACATATTTATCCTTTTCATTGGAACCATTCAAAAATTTGTAGGTTGAAGCGTTCAAAAGTTATCGGAAAAAATTGTTGAACACGTGTTTTAAGGATTTTTTGTATGGAAGATACCAGAAGGAGTAAAAGGATTTTGCTGACTAGACTCGTTTTCACTCAAAACTAATTTGTACAAAATTCCGAATTCGCAGCTAAAAGATTACTTGAGTTATAGCATTGTATTTATATCTTATAGTAGTATCACGAAGCTCACTTCGATGTTTTAACCGGCTTACTTCGGTTTTTCAATCCTGCAAAATTATTTTTTTTGCAATGAAATTATTTTTTGTATGGAAAATAAGTTCGACTGGTCCAATGAGAAATATTAATTCTGTTTGCAACACTTCTGTGTAAAATCGTAGTGAGCGAGATCGGGTCAAAATCGCGTTTTCTGAAATACCGACTCAATTTGTGGAAATGATATCATGATATCATTTAGCTACGAAGTTGAAATTTTGTACAAATTAGTTTTAAGTGAAAATTAACGTCAAGTTTATTAGTTATCTAAATCCCTTTACTTTTTCCGAAAACTTATATACAAAAAATCCTTGAAACACGTGTTCAAAAATGTAATGAAGTGTAACAAGATCGGGTCAAAATCTCATTTTATAAAATACCGACTTACGAAACTAAGTTAGAGCAGCGCATCTTAACGGTTAGGTTGAACATTTTTCCCGTTTCCCAAAATCACTATTGCCAAAATCCCGTTTTTATGGATAATATAAATGGGCCCAGGGCCGAGCGCCCGAATTGATAAACATTAATTTTATACATTACATTTCTTTTTCATTTTCACCACTGTTTTAAATTTTTCACAAATATGTTTTTTATTCACACACACAGTTGAGGCAAGTAGGTAGGTCGCGTACAAACTACGAATGAACATACAAATTTTTGGTGAAACAATAATAAATAAATAATAAACACATCGTTAGTCGAATAAAAAACATGGATATAATTTTATAATTTTAAAAAGAAAACAATATTTTCGAAATAGAATCTTAGGAAACGGTTTTTTTTTAAGAGCGGTATTTTGGAACACGTGATTTTGACTCGATCATTCGAATGACACCTCAAGTGTCAAAATCTGGATGATTGCTTACAAATTTCGACCGAACAATTGAATGAAATTTGGATCACATATCTACGACCAAAATACACAACCTATTCCTTAAGATGTGCTGCGCAGCTTTAGTTGGGCAAAAAAAGCGGAATTTTTAATTTTAATAAGAAAAGGAGATTTTATTAGACGGGATTTTGGGACCACGGGATTTTGGGTTAACGAGTTTTTATGAAACGTGATTTTGGGACAACGGGATTTTGGATCAACGGGATTTTGGGACACGGGATTTTAGAACATGGATTTTAACCCGACCCCTTAAGGTACAATCTGGCTGGTGTTGCCGACCGTTGCGGTCAGCAGTAACTGCCAACCTCAACAGCTCACAGCGGCTACTTTGCATTCACAACCGTCAACTGCCGAGCAGTCGCAAACAGACATGACAGCTTGTTTTTGCCTGGAGCAGTAGTCTACTGCTGGCAGTTACTGCTGACCGCGACGGTCGGCAGTACCAGCTAGATTGTACCTTTAGTTGGCAATAAATTGATCCACGAAACCCATTTTTTTCGACTTTGCAACGAAGTCGGGCTCTCAAGCAAGAACTTTTCAGGAAAGTGATATTTGATCTTCCGGAAAGTTAAATATGGTATTCCTTTGTCACCACTATATAATACAGTACATAAATATTATTGTGTACTATAAATTAATTATACATATACTTTGTGTGTATACATAATCGCAACATAACGCCCCACCGTTGTTATGCTCTGCTCTCTGCGTCTGCACCGCCGGTATTTTCTCGTGCGTGTTGCGACCAAATCAAAGTTATTATACTCTAGATGAAATCATATAGAGTATTATAAGTTTAATCCAGCCCAAAAGTTTGTAACGCATAGAACCAAGCCTCGGACGAAAAAAAGTTATATATTATTTTTTGTTTATTTGTGGCCAAAAACCTCAAATCCGCTTGACGTCCGTCCGTCTGTCCGTGAACACGATAACTCAAGAACGCCTTCACCTAGGATCTTGAAATTTTGAATCTGGATGTTTGGTTGTATTTGTAAGGCTAAGTTCGTTAACGGGCAAAATCGTCCTACTCCTTCGGGTAGCTGCCATACAAAATGACCTTAAAACACGTGTTCAAGAATATTGTTCGATAACTTCAGAAGGGTTTAAGCTACGAAATTTTGAAATTTTGTATGTGTTATTTTTCCAATAGTTCGAGCTAAATATATGTTTTTAAAGAAAATCCTTTTAGTCCATTGTGTATAACTCAGTATAACTCAAGTAATCATTTAGCTATGAATTCGGAATTTTGCACAAATTAGTTTTGAGTGAAAACGAAGTTCGAGTTTACTAGTCAGCAAAATCCTTTTACTCCTTTTGGTACCTTCCATACAAAAAATTCTTAAGACACGTGTTCAACAATATTTTCCGATAACTTTTGAACGCTTCAAGCTACGAATTTAAAATTTTGTACACATTAATTTTTGAATGGTTCCAAGGAAAAGGATAAATATGTAAGAAATTGAGTGAGTCCTTCCTGCACCTTCCATGTGAAAGTACTTCAAAAAAGAAAATTTTTTTCGGTGACTCACCCAGTTCAAGATATGAAATTAAACACTGAATATTGTCTTTTAGGTTTGGGTAGCAATCAAATGCGAGTCGTTAATAAAGGACATACAACATACACTCACGTAATTCTACTTTATCCCCAACTACAATATAAATCGCAGTTCAGTATTTCATCTAGAGTATCATACGATTGGCTTGCAGCCGATCGTGACTGCTGTATGTTTAGGTCAACGAACAAGCATTTTGCAATCTATCAATGCGTGTTCGTTGAAGAAGATGGAAGACGCAAGAAAATCAGTTATGGCTCACTCCGCTCTCCACCCTGCAATGCAAATTAAAAACGCAAGAAATTCATTCATAGCTCACTCGTTTCTTCGCTCTATACCCCGCAAAGAACATTGATAAGAAAAGCGAGACGAGAAAAGAATGATGTGTGGAAAGCACTCCATAAGTTTTATCTTTTCGACTTATTAATATATGGAGCAGAACAGGTCCATTATTCCCGAAAAAGAATGCAGGTGAACTCACTTTTAATGGACTAACTTTAAATGGCCACTCGCCTAATACTACTAACTTCGGTTAAAATGGACACTCGCTTACAGTGGACCAATACTGACGGCTCCATCGAGTCCATTTAAAATACGATCCCAACTAGAAACTTTTGTCGCATTACTGGCTCGTGCTCTGAAGCTGAAAATATTAAAAAAGATGAATGCAACTCTTCAAGCCTTGGGATATCCGAAAACTACCTAAAAAAATACATGTAATAAAATTCATGATCTGGTACGAATACGATTGGCGATGAAAGTAACATCGCCATGAAGAATGGCCCAACTTCACTGAGCAACATATATATTTGCGATAGATGTGTGTAGAAAATCTATTGAATTTTCCTTACTTTTATACGGAGAATTTTGTAATGTGTGAATCGCATAGAAATTTCACGACTATTTGATGGCTATGGTCTGCCTGCTGGGATGTTCTCATAAGCTTCTTATTGTCCGAATTGATCATTTATCACTTGGGAACATTATAGTAAAGATTAAATTGTTTGAACGTTGTTTTTTATTATCTTTAACAAGAAATTGAAGTTTCCAAACAAAGATTGTGAGATCAATTGCAATAGTTTTGAAGCTGGTAGGACAATGTCAGGAAAAAATTCAATACTCTTATTGCTCCGCCGTAAAGAATGCAAACGAACCTATGAAATATGGGACCAGTGTATCTGTAAACACTCGATTTGATCCACCAAAAAAAAAACGCCGTTATAAGAACACGAAAAAGTAGTAATAAAACTGTGCTTAAAGTGTGGAAAACATTTAATTTCGATTATTGTAAAGATATTTTATTTTCTTGCTATTTGTTCACTCTCTAACTATTCGGAAAACATGTGTTAAAAATTGCTAATAATTTCTCCTTATAGACCTACATCGAAAAATTTCTTCTCGAGGAGCTTGCCAAACTTGACTTTGAGTTAGAAGACATTGTCTTCCAGGAAATCGTCGAAGAAGCTAACAAATGGATTGCAGAAGCATACGAGGAAGAAGAAAACTACGTTATCGAAAGTGCCAATCACGAGACAGTATTCTGTCCAATTTGCCAGATATCCGGCTTAGAATCGCATGAAGGATTATTTTCATGCAATTGTGGCGTAAGGTGAGTTTGCTTCTCATTCCATCGTTGTTACTAGTTACTAGTTTTATGTAAAATTCTTTCAGATTTACATTTCCTGGCACTTTGTTGGAATTTCACCTTCGCATTAAAATGATCGTAGCCGAACATGAAAAAGGATGTTGTTCGACTTTGTCGTTTTTTGTCGAACCAAATGCAAATCTAAATTCTCTGCATGTAACAACTTTATGCGATCAGTGTGAATTTTTCTATACGTTCTGTTAGAAAACGTCTACATTTATTTTAGACTTTAAGGTGAAAAACTTTACTATTTATTTGATTTATGTCCTTTATATTTGTAGTTTTATTTGGCTTAAGGAGATCGGACGTGTCTATGAAAAATACAATTTAAAATTTATTGCAATCCAGTTTTTTTGATCTATTCAATCGAAATTGGAATTACCCATTTCAGCTGAAAGAAGATGTTGATGCAATCTGCGACCATTCAATTTAAAGAATATTCTTTAAAGCTTGTTGTTATGTAGAACTCCGACTGGAAGTCTATTAATATTTAAACAACTAAACATCTAGAAATCGCATCTATCACTCACACCCAATTTGTGATTTTAAAAGACTTTAACCACCATTTACATACTCGCTGATCGTGTTCCACCAGTTCTTAAGCGTATGATCATAATGTTCACACTTTCAGCTTTCACTCGTTGCGATCATAAATACTGCCCACAACATGTCAGCGATCTATTCTATACAACTTGTAGGCTCGATGCTCGAACTTTGTCCTCTTATCACATAAAGCTGCGATCTTCGTTTTATACAAAATGAAACGATCTTATGTAAATTAGTTTACAAGTTGAGATGGACTATCATTATTTATATTTTTTGTTGGTTTTTGATCAACAAGTAATCCTTTTGGAGTGGTTTTAAGTTTAGCTTTGGAGCGAATGGTTGGTCGTCGGAAGTTCAATTATATTACAATTCAATTGAGTTTCTCGCGCATTAGTTTGGGATCAGTTGGTCGGATCAGTGATATCGAAAAAGTGACTTGAATTTAACGGAGAAATATGTTAGAACAGTGGATGTGTTTCATAGCAGCGACAGTTTTGTGTTCAGTGATTGTTGCTTATGCTAAGCCTGCAAATGAGCCGGTTCCTATATTGGACAAATTAAAATGCGGCTATGAAGTAATTTGAAATTAAATTAGCTTCAATTAGTTATTGATTGCTTTTTGTAGAGAAATAAGCGGACGGCAAAAATGTTAAATTAAAGTTGTTTAGTGGTGTATATTTATTTTAAGCAGCGGGAATTTTCCAAGCCAGTTGTTATATTGGATCACTGTAAATATTGGAAATTTTTACTTTTCAGAGCTGTCCTGCAACTTCACCAGGTAAATTAAATATTCATCTGGTACCGCATTCACACGATGATGTCGGTTGGCTTAAAACTGTCGATCAGTATTATTATGGTAGTTCGACACTTACTCAGAAGGCTGGAGTGCAGTATATTTTAGATTCGGTGGTTCATGAATTGTTACGCGATACTTCAAGAAGGTGATATTCTATACTGCGTGCAATTCGATCTTGTTTAATATTTTTTTTCAGATTTGTATATGTAGAGTCCGCTTTCTTTTTTAAATGGTGGAAGGAACAGTCCGAAGAACTTCAAGATAAGGTTAAGGAATTGGTAAATGAAGGGCGATTAGAATTTCTGGGCGGTGCATGGAGTATGAATGATGAAGCTACGACACATTACCAAAGCATAATCGATCAATTTACATTGGGATTAAGGTAAGATAGACAACACGTGGTGTTAAAATTCAATTAAGCACAAGTTGAGATGTGCTCATACATATGACATTCGTACGATTTTCTCTACCCTTTTTATGGTGAAAACTATGAATGGAATTTAGAGTTGGCGAAAGACCTTTCTCATGATGGTTTCATTTGCCTTTCACTGTTTAATTTTTGCTTTAAGTGTTTTCTTTTTCAGGATAAACCTGCATGTTAGGCTTTGTTATAAATCTATTCGTCGCATTGAATATCTTTTTATTAAAAATACAGTTAAAAAAATACTGTAATCTTGAGTGCTTTTATACATATATGTATATATAATGACGTCCTGCTCTGTGGTGTGGTAACAGCGTATCCAGATCTCGAATAGTTGATGACGGATTTTAAACGACGGTAAAAGTTTGTGTGGTGAATATTCGCCAGACCAGGCTATGGGGTGTGGATAGTATTTTCCTGAATAAAAAATGTATGGGGAATAACATCTTCCCCTCTCCTAGTCAAAACCGAATGGATATGAAGCCAACATTTTTTTTACGGCCGTCGGGTAGTGGTTCAGGTGGATTTTACGTGTGCCGGCGTGAAAGAGTTTCCTCGGAAGCTCTTCATGCGTCCGCCTCAGACGGTTGATCTGCTCGGACACAGCGTCTATCGCATTCATATCGCAATTAATTACCCTGCAAGAAAGCAGGGTAATTATGTGCATGTGTTTGAAAGTACAAACACATGCATTAAATCCAGCACCCTGACATCAAAATTGTTTAATTGTATGCGATACATTTAAACTTAGGAGTACATGGCCCTTTTCTATTCTTATGTGCCATCAAATTTTCGCGTAAATTAGTCGACCGGATCTATCCCGTAACGCCGTAACCCCTGCTGAACTACTATCATTTCTGTTCTACTGCACTTAGGTACCTGACGTTTTTGGATATTTCTAAACTTCTTGCTTTATTTCTTATTTCATACTTATCATTGTTTTTTTTAGGTTTTTCTTATTGAAAAATGATTTTTTTCTTCTACACCTTAATCAGCCCGAACAGGTACCAGGGTACCTGGGATGGAAAATTAAGACGCATTTTGAATTAAAACGGATATGTAGTTAAACTATAGGGTACCATTACCCTGTACTTTACCCGTTAAATCGCACTGGCTTTGCTTCCAAATTCCCATGAATTTATGTAGTTAATTTAATATGCAACTATAGGGTACCATTACCCTGTAATTTACGCGTTAAATCGTACTGGCCTCGCTTTGTAATTTATACTATGGGATTGGGTTAATTTAACGGTTAGCTACCGGGTATCATTAACTAGGAGTGAAAGAGATGGAGATAGAGGTAGAGGTAGCGAACCTCACGTAATGTACACCGATACGAAGTATATAAGTTAATTTTTGTCCCGAGGCCTATACGTTTTTACTGAAAGATTACCAGTTAATGCTACGGCGGAGCTCCGGCGGACTTATCCGGTAATTTTCTTGCAGGGTGATTGCCACTGCAATTCCCCAGGTCTTCTATGGTTTCCCTGCGGAGCGTAGACAACGTTGCATTCACAAAATCGTCCATGGACGCTCATTCGTTTATATTAAACTGATTTATGGCTCTTCCCGTCTATTAGTTACACTTATTGCTACACAAACTTCTTTACCACCATGTCGCTTTTCTCCCCTTTCCAGGTTAAATTTAGGCAACGGAGTCAGAGCCTTGGGCGCGACTCATCTTTATGTCGACTGAGCTCTTCGGGATCAGCCTTCGGCATCAGTATTTGATTTTTACGGCCCTCGTAATAACTTAGAAGTTCACACTTTAATGCGATTGCACAGCTAGAACGACATAGGTTTGGGATGAAATGGTGTGGTAGGGGTTTAGAGGGTGGGGTGACATAAGGTCCACGGACATAACGTCCATGGACATTATGTCCGCTCTAAATGGACACAACGTCCTTGGACGTTATGTCCGTTTCAAATAAGACATAATGCCCATGGACTTTCTGACTGTTTGTCGCGAACAGGGACACAATATGACATAATGTCCACAGGCTGCCAAATACGAAATATATGTTATAGTTAGATGTAATAAAGAAAAAGGCAAAAGTTTAAGTAATATAATGCATTATTAGATATTATATATATGAATATTAAAAAAAAATTGTATTAATGTATTCCATTTAGTTACAAATTTGAGATTAAGCGTAAACATTAGCTGTGTTTTGAACAATTTGACGGCAATACGGACACAAGATATTCGTTTTATTTTTATTTTTTCAAGCTAAACATAGCTTGTAATGACCACAAGGTTGTAATAAAAAGTTTCTCGGCTTCTCAAAACATTATGCAATTCATTTGTTTACTGACTCGTCATTTGATGTATCGTCATCAATTTCATCGAATTTTCCGTCGTAAGGCTGAGCTTATTTCGGTGGTTTGTGATTTGATTAAAGAAATCAGCTAATCCAATTTTTTTTCCGTCTAGTTTATTAATTGCATTTGCAATTAATTTAGACTTTTTTAGATGTGCATTGGATTTTGGTCGTTGAAAGACATTTTACGTTCCATCTAATGAATTCTTTAATTCAACTGTTTTCCTGAAATCTTCATCTAAAATACCGTCAAGAAATTTACAGAAATTGCCATGTTTTGCTAATTTTAGTGTGAGTTGCGAATTGTATTCTTCAGCTGCACTTGTTGTCCTCGTGTCTTCCTTATAAACGGAAAAAGATGAATGATTAAATGTACGAAAAAGTGATCAATGGTTTATATTTTTTTAATTTATCACCTTAAGTATCCACTGCTTTTCATAATAATTTATGAATCTATTGAAAACTGTGCCTTCTTCTTCTGTTAAATTCGAAATATCTGCTTTAAGAAAATCGAACCCTTCAAAAATGTCGGCAGGTTTCAAAAGTGGTAACGCCATGAATTTATAGAACAATCGGTTCATGTGTTGGTTCTTACTTAAATTAATTAAAAAATTCGGAATTTTCGCTGCGTTTTTTCTGAGAGGTTGACAATAATGAAACCAGCATCCTTTCAATTTAGTTGAAGGGAAAACTAATTTCAAGGCATTTCGCATTGCTTTCTCATAATCAGTCATAAACGATTCCGGTTCAAATTTAAAAAGATTTTTGTCAATAAACTGGAAAACGTGTTGGTAAATTGCTTCCGATTTATTTGACATCATTATAAATATGAAGGGATAAATCTGAAAAATTACATATTTTAAAAAAATTGGAATAAACCGCGGAGTACAGCATATATACATTATTTTTTTAATAATATAAAACAACTCACATGTTCAAGATATTCAATGTGAATGATTAATAGCTGCTTGTAGCCACAAGAAGGTAAAACACTGAAGGTAGCGTCTAAAAGGAATTTTCTCTTAATTTGTTGATGTGAATTCAAAATTTCCGTAATTGTTGGAGAAACAAACACGGAATACGAAAAATTTGTTTCTTTAATTGTATCTTTATAGAAAGTATCCTTTGTAGAGTACTTCATGCAAACATTTCTTGCACTTGTAATGGACTCGACGGATTTTTTGGTATTTGGTCTCTTTTCAAACGGCAGAGATGTCTTCGAATTTTACCAAACTGCACTAGGGAGGCAGAATCCTTATTTTCAAGAAAACTTCTATACATCCAAGTTTTATTTTGTTCATTAAGTTCATTTTATTTACTGTTTCTTTCTGAGAACCATGATTGTGAATCATATTTTGTCCTTTTAACGTATTACTATTTCTGTATAGGATCACAGAAGCACAACATTTTTTTTCATAACACACATCTCGTTCGGTCCTCATAAACATTTTTTTGGCGAAACAATTGTTGATCCGATTTTAAATGAAGTAATGCTACGATTAGACGGTCACTCAAAACCGTCAATGCATTGACACTCTGACGTCAAAATTACGTAGAATATGGTCACAAAGTTGTCAATTCAATGTCAATCCGTGTGATCGTCATTTTTGTGACACGTCAATGCATTGATAGTAGAATTGACTACCGAATTGACACACATTTTTTGTCAATGCATTGACAATTTTGAATGACCGTGTGATCACCCTGTCAATGCGTTTGCGACGAATTGACTAAAATTTTGGATGAGTCGTCAATGCATTGACACTGTCCCACGGATTGACACGACACGAAATTCCGCCGTGTCCTTTCTCTACAAATTGACACATTGGCAACTTGGTCGAGCGGAAATTATTTAATTTAAAATTATTTAATAATGAAGTTTTGTGATCGAATGGAAATGTCAAAAAATTTAAATACACTGAAATTTAGTATTTGAACATTTTTGGACTAGTAATCCCCAAAAAGGAAAAAAATCTATCTATCCGCCATATGTAAAAGCGTTTGAATATGTGTAGCTCACAAATGCGTTGGGGTATTAAGTTGTAATTTGTTTTGTTTGTAAATTGGATAAGCCTCTACGAGTGGTATGAAACTTTTTGATTGTCTTAAGGGATACAGCTGCCCAGACAAGTGCTAAAATTCTTGTCGGGGTGGTGGTTAAAAAACTTTGGATGACAATATCTTTCGAACCGATTGTACCAGGAAGATAAAATTTGGTTTTCGTCTATAGAATTACAAGTGAAGTGCATTAAACTGAAGCCATAAAATCAAATTTTAATTTATGGCTTGGTTCTATGTCGCAACCTATTTCTCATCTTTATTAACGACCTTCTGTCGTTAACTCACAAGCTCCACTCTACAAGGCATATAACAGGCCACGCCTTGAGTACAATTAGCATGCCTGGGCTGGGGTCCCAAAATCCCATTTGACCTTGCTCAATCGTGTTCAAAAACATGCGTTCCGACTAATTGGAGACGAAGCCGTTTCAGCTTCTCTAGACTCCTTGAGCATTGCCGATATGTCGGAATAATCAGTACTTACTATCGACATTTCAATGGTAAATATTGTAAGTAATTATTCGCCGACCGTAACACTCGCCAAGCTTCACGCACGAGTATACTGTTCAGCACCCTTTTTGTGGAGAACAGTGAAATTTATGCAACCTCTTTC
Organism: Beris morrisii; assembly: GCA_951812415.1. Lineage (NCBI taxonomy): Eukaryota > Metazoa > Arthropoda > Insecta > Diptera > Stratiomyidae > Beris > Beris morrisii. The sequence goes on along the minus strand of OX638313.1, from coordinate 92,145,824 downwards.
GCCATCAGTAATATGAAAAACATTGCCAGCCGATCTGCCCTGATAATTATAACCTTCAGCAGTTCAAAACCAACGTTCACCGATAGTTCAGAAGCTCCCGCCCTCCCGTTCCACCACCCTAAATCCCCTATCACACCATTTTATTCTCAACCTATGTCGTTCTAGCTGTTCAATCGCATTAAAGGATGACCCCCTAAGTTATTACGACGGTCGTAAATTAATGGTAAATTAAACAAATGTCCTTGAAACGGAGTTTTTTCAATATTTTCACGAATTTTATTATATCTCTCAGATATTTCTATGTAGTTATAAAATTTATTTTAGTTCTGCTGGCTCTTTATATACGCCCATAAATTTCGTTTTGTCATTGACTTTAAAAAATTTAACTGACCGCGAAACTATATATTTTATTTTTCCACACAAAAAAATCACAATTCACAGCTTTCTTTCAATCCCATTTGATTTGAAAAATGTAAATATACAAATTTCTACTGATGTGAATGTCCTATCTATTGTCAATTCGTAGAGATGTGTCAATCCCGTGTGATCGCATAGTTTTTTCGTGCCATTCATTGACAACGTAGGCTACAAATCGAATTGACTACCAGCATCGTCAGTCTGCTTGTCAATTTAGTTTGGGACAGATATGACCAAAATGGTCATTCCGTGTGATCGTCAATTCATCAAGAATTGACACAATGACGATTGAGACTCCATTGACACTGAAACGACGCATTTTTACGTGACGTCACAGTGTCAATGCATTGACGGTTTTGAGTGACCGTCTAATCGTAGCATAAAGCACTATTTTTCCTTAGTCCCGGAATAAATTCGAAATTTAGCACCACTTCACTTGCAGATTCCATATCGATTATATTTATATATGGTACGTAAACGACAAGACAAATCAAAAATCTCGACTGAAAGAAATTTTAAATGTTCAACTGCAATGGACGTTTAAATATTGTTAAAACTGCATTATTTTAACAGTTGTAACAGTAACATTATTATTATTCATGGCGTGCTGCAATCAATCTTGGTGGACCTTATGTCCGAACCATATTTATCGTTGGACGTTATAGCCGATTCAGCGTGGACATTATGTCTTATTTGAAATGGACATAACGTCCATGGACATTATGTCCATTTAGAGCGGACATAATATCCATGGACGTTATGTCCCCACCGGTTTAGAGTAGTGGAGCGGGAGGGAAGAGTCTGAAGTGGTGATGAATGCTGTTTTTGAATTGCTGAAGGTTTTACTTATCAGGTAACAGATCAAATGGCACTGCGTTCCACATTACTGCTAGTAGAATTATTTCTTTTGAGGGTGGTGTCCTTATATACAACCGTTCGGTCTTGAGGATAGTAAAATATTGTTAATTTAAACCATTTGCCACTTGGTCCTTGATCTCTCATGGCTAAATTGTAATAGAAAAAAAAATTTTCTGGAGGAGTCAAAAAAAATTTCTTATTTATAGTTGTATGCCCTAGAGTTCCAGCAGAACCCCCTACTACACTATACCGCACCCATCCCGGAAGTGAGCAAATAGGTAATTTTTATATCGGATACATTACCCCAATCACCGTCTAGCGATTAAAATGTATTCGAAAGTAAATCAAAGTAGACCGGTTTTTTAAGTATAGAAGTGGGATTTATCAGTGGCCTAGCTTGGTAAACCGGCACCTGTCTACGATCAATAATGTGGCGCCCTTGAATCTCATCGTCGATTTCTGTGATCCTGAAATAAATATATATATATTTTAATTTGATCTGGTCTCGAATTCAATATGCTGCGCGAAGCCCTCTAAAACGTGGTCCACATTGTTGTGAAAAATGCCAAAATGTAGTTACGCCACTGGTGTCATAATAATCGGAGGGCATTTCGGTACAGTGGTCGCGTTTATGTGCGGACCAGACTAGTCCATATAGACCGGTTTGGTATTTTTCGGTCTTGCATTTATGTGCGCATTTTCGCAGTACGAGACTGGTTTGGTTTCATTTGGTCCATACCAAGATCAAGACCAAAATCAGTCCAAATGGACTGGTTCGGTTTACGTCTATGCGTACGACAAAACTGGTTTTTTGGTCTATTCAGACTGGTCTGGTCCGCATAGACCGGTTTGGTATTTTTCGGTCTTGCATTTATGTGCGCATTTTCACAGTACGAGACTAGTTTGGTTTCATTTGGTCCATACCAAAATCAGTCCAAATAGACTGGTTTGGTTTGCGTTTATGCGTACGGCCGAACTGGTTGTTTTGGTCTATTCAGACTGGTCCGGTCCGCACGTAAACGCGACCAGTGTCTCTTTTACAACATTTTGTAGGGAGAAGCAAATCTATATAGGAGAGAAAGATTGAGGTTTTGCAAAATAGCAAGCGCGTTATGCAACGGAATATTTAATATACATTTTATTCAATCGAACACCTTTTTTTGAGTGCGCCGATTATTCAAAAAGCATACTGTGTGGTGTAACTTGTAACGCGAACTATGGCGACGGCAGCGAACCATGTCGTCATTTGTGTAGTGCTTAACTTATAAGCCTATAAACTTTCCAGGCTCCTGAACGAAACCTTCGGCGAATGTGGGCGTCCAAGAGTCGGCTGGCAAATTGATCCGTTCGGCCATTCGCGTGAGATGGCATCGATATTCGCTCAAATGGGATTCGATGGAATGTTTTTCGCCCGCTTAGACTACGAGGATAAAATGAAAAGACTTCTGTCCAAAGATGCTGAGATGATTTGGCATGGAAGTAATAGCTTAGGTCCGTAGCTCTTGAAATTTTTGAAATAGAAAAATAATTACATTAGATCTGTTTCAGGAGCCGATAGTGATCTATTTACTGGATTTTTGTATAATCATTATTCATCACCGCCAGGATTTTGTTTCGATGTTTTGTGCTCGGATGAGCCAATGATTGATGGAAAACACAGTCCCGAAAATAATGTAAATAGAAAGGTTGGAGTTTTTCGTAAATTTTGAATTTAATTTACAACTTAGTGAATTTCAGTTGGACAGTTTAACGAATTATCTTCAGAAGATGGCACAACAGTATAAAACGAATCATCTGTTGGTGCCAATGGGAGATGATTTCCATTACCAGGACGCGAATATGTGGTATAAAAATTTGGATAAAGTTATAAAGTAAGTTTTAAGAGGCTTTAGTAGATTTTTAGAGAGCCTATAGTTTTATTCGCTATTAATCAGATACGCCAACGCACGACAAGCGAATGGATCTGATCTGAATTTCTTCTACTCAACTCCGTCATGCTATTTAAAATCATTGCACGAAACCGGTACGAATTGGCCGACAAAATCTGAAGATTTCTTCCCATATGCTTCGGATCCAACAGCCTTCTGGACCGGATACTATACATCGCGTCCAACCTTGAAAAATTTCGAACGGGTTGGAAATCATTTTCTCCAAATTTGCAAACAGCTTACAGCATCCGATCCAAATCTTTCCGATACCTTGTTATCGAATTTAGATAAGTTACGCGAAATTATGGGTATCATGCAGCATCATGATGCCATCACCGGTACCGAGAAGCGAATCGTAGCTCTGGACTATGCGCGACAATTAAGCGAAGGAATCGAAGGATGTAGTACTAATGTGAAAAGCCTACTGAATAAGTGGGTAATGAAAACAGGCGGACAATTACCGAAATTCGAGTTTGAGAGTTGCTTGAATTTGAACATAAGTAACTGTGAGATATCGGAAAAATCCGATCAATTTATGTTGACTGTCTACAATCCTTTGAGTCATAATACGAGTCAGTACGTGCGAGTTCCAATTCAGGATTTGGGTTATATCGTAAAGGACCATGAAGGTGATTTCAGACGAATTGACCAATAAAAATTAATTCTTACGGTTGATATTTTGTAGGCAATATAATTGTGTCGCAAATAGTTCCCATTCCGAAACCCATCCGAGATTTACACTTCCGATTCAGTGTAGCCTTGAAAGAGTTGGTATTTTATGCAAAAGATGTTCCGTCGAATGGATTCCGATCGTATTACATAGCTTTGGATATGACTGATCCAAAAAATGTGGTGCCTGAGGTAAAGGTCATTCGGAAGCCACGATCAGCCAAAAATGACGTAAGTAATTTTCTGGAAATAATGCCCCTATTAATCCGCTCTTATTTCCAGAAAATCAGTATCTCGTTCGATAATAAAGGCCATTTGAGATCGATCACTGCTAACGCGATCACCAGAGATGTATACCAGGAATTCTTCTATTACGACGGAGCATCTGGTAACAATATGGAACATGCCAATCGATCATCCGGAGCTTATATTTTCCGTCCAAATAACACGGAACACCTTATTTCCGATCATGCCGAAGTTGAAGTAATACACGGTCCTTTAGTTGATGAAGTACATCAGAAATTCAACGATTGGGTGAGCCAGGTTATTCGTTTATATAAAACCACACCATACGTCGAATTTGAATGGCTTGTCGGACCGATTCCGATTGATAATGATATCGGTAAGGAAGTAATTTCGCGTTTTAGTACCAATCTAGCATCCAACGGGAAGTTCTATACGGACTCGAATGGTCGGCAAACATTGAAAAGATCGCGGAATAAGAGAGAAGACTTCGAACCAACGCTAGCAGAAAAGATTGCCGGGAACTATTACCCGGTTACGAATAAAATTGCTCTGGAGGATGAGGAAGCCAGACTCGCTGTTTTGAATGATCGTGCTCAAGGCGGCAGTAGTCTTACTGATGGAACTGTTGAATTAATGGTTCATAGACGATTGTTACATGATGATGGATTTGGTGTTAACGAACCGCTAAATTCAGTTGATTTCGGTGAAGGTACTGTGGCGAGAGGAAAGCATTGGTTGACTTTGGGTCCTAGTAAGTCGGATATTAGAATTCAGGAGAGACATGTACAGTTAGAGAAAACTTTGCCGCTGTGGATGTTCTTTAGTGATTTGAAAGGATTCACGTTCGAGGAATGGCAGAGCTCGTTTGTGCATTTGGTGAGTTACTCTTTCTTTAATAAACTTGAATATCAAATATTTAAATAGTTTAACAAAATTTAGTTTTTCAAATACAAAACTAATTTGGAAATAATATTTTTAAATTTACGGTATATCGAAATCGAATCAAACCGCTTAATCGAATATTTTCCAACTTGCATCTACAAGTTTTACCCAATTATTATCAATTCAATTTTAGAAATCACTTTGGCAAATGCGCCTACCCACAAATCTACACTTGATGACATTGGAGCCGTTGGGAGGACAAGGAAATAATGAATTGCTTCTACGATTCGAACACATTTTAGAGAAAACAGATGACCCGGCTGGCACAGAGCCAATTACATTCGACCTAACCGAATTCTTGACTAGCATTGGATACACTTCGATACGAGAAACTACCCTTGCTGGCAATTTATGGCTTAGCGAGATGAAACGATTGCAATTTAATACAAACGAAAATGCGGTGCTAAGTCCATCGATAACGGCTACTTATTCAGTTCCGAGAGATATTGCGAATATAACGTTGAAACCGATGGAAATTGCAACATTTATTGTCGGACATAATTGAGAACAGAAAAGCGCTCATGTTTTAGGATTAAGAAAATAAATTTTTGAGATTTTATTTTTACAAGTTTTTATTGTGCATTGGATAGTAAAACAGAACATAGTTGATATTAAGCGTCAGCGTTTGGATGGTTAAGATAAGAAGTTATTCTGGCAAACCTCTCCATAAAACAGCGCAATAAATGGAAGATAATTTTTTTAACCCAGCACATACGAGTTCTTTCATACTCCTGACTATCTGAAATTAAGTAGATAACAGACTCGAATCTTAATGGGAGCTCTGACTCGGCTCTGTCACATGAAGAAGTATGCATAGGGTTGGTCCCTCTGAGAGTAAGATATGCAGAATTTGAGGTTACCGAAATGAAACACCAGAGCAGATTCTTTGTGAATGCGAGGGACTAACTCATTTGGTTGGTTTGGGTTTCATGAAATCATTGACTATTGCTCTTCGGAAAATACTGCTCTTTATTGACAGCGCTGAAATTGAAGACCAGTTATAGGCAGTGACTGAATAAACCAAACCAACCCCATACTAAAAATCTGATTTCGGTAGAGAGAGGAGTCAACGTGCACTTGATAGGAAAAGCGATCGAATATTGTGCATTCTATATTTTTGTACGATAGAGGCATGCCGTTCCAGTTTAAAAATGCGAATTATACAGTAGTCGAGGACTGATATGGTACTAGGTAATTGTTGCAAGATCTTATGGTGTGGCTTTAAGAAACATTTTTTGGGATGAAGTGGAGGAATATTGTTTGGACCAGCGATATCATATTTTCGTATTATGAATCCTTATTAGCTAACTTCGGAATTAACTTTTCCGAAAAAGAGCTTTAAGCTCGACAGCTGATTTGTTGGGTGATTTTTTCGTACGAGTGGAAAATATAAGTAACAAATTAACTATTACTTATTTTGGTATTAAGAAATTAGGAAAGTAAAAATAAGATTCTTTCAATTGCTACAAATGAGGAAAATTTTTTTTTTTAATTTTTTTTTATAAGAATAACTAGGAGGCTATTTGGAACGATATTTTTTAGGTTCTCAGTCGCATTGTAACCTACACCGCATCTCGGCATTAAACGCGTTTTGGACTTCTATCCAAAAAATATTAAAGTTACGCACAGACTGTTGGCAGATTTCTTTTATTGGCTAATCTGTTAGAGAGCATTCACACCAACATTTTAATATCACCCTTACGACAAATAAAAGTGGCTAAGCAATTGACTATTGAAATACCAACGATTCCTATTGGGGCCATAGGTGCGGAAAATGCGCTATTATCACCTTATCAGGTAAAATGAACCACCATTTTATCTAGTAAATTAATAATTATTAATTTATCAGGCCTTGGTCTATTCGATGATATTTCTCTGATTTATGATATTACAGTCGTCTGAGGGTTTTCCCTTAAAACTTCTTAACGTAGTGTTTTTCAGATATAGGTTTTTAGCCTGTCATCCGACCACAGCGGTCCTTGGCAGCAGACAACAAATTGATAAATATGTTCTTAGCAAACATTATGGACCGACAAAAATGACAAAATTACATAGACTGGCATGCCTAGGCATTACTGAGGCCATGCGCACCACTCCCTTCTCCACCTCTAGCACCTCTACACTCAGAAATACAGAAAGAAGCTAGGTTCACCACATACAAACTTTTGAGCTCGGAGGACGAGTCAGAGCGCAAAACAGCTTGCTCAACTCTTTCCGCGGAACTCAACAAGGACCCGATACTAGCGATACCTCTTTCTGATTTAATGGTACCGAAATTAAATTTCACAACGCCATTTAAAGTTGTCTTACCAGAAAGAGAGGATTGGGTCACAAACAAACCCACTCCAAAACCAGGATCCATAATCTGGTACACAGACGGATCCAAAACAGTTCAAGGTGTAGGAGCAGGAGTTTATGGAGTGCGCCCAAATGTCAAATTCTACTGTAGCATGCACATAACATCCACTGTTTTCCAGGGGGAGACTCATGCTATTGAACTTTGTATTAGAGAAAATATCAGACGGGGTTACAAAAACCAACAAATAAATATTCTCTCGGACAGCAAGGCAGCAATAATGGCACTTCAGTCCGTTCAAATCTACTCTAAACTTGATTGGAATTGCCTGCAATGCCTGATTGAGCTCGGAAATAAGAACAGAGTTAACCTCATTTGGATTCCGGGACACAGCGGCTATGAAGGTAATGACATTGCCGACTTAATGGCTAGGAAAGGTTCAGAAGCTGACTTCATGGGACCATATCCATTCTGTGGGATACCATTAAGCACAGCCAGAATGAACATCCGAATGTGGCAAAAATCGCAAAGTGCCTTTCACTGGGACTTGGCACCGGGCAACAGGCACTCAAAGCTTTTTATGCCTAAGCATTGGGAAAAAAGAACATCTCATTATCTAAAATTAGGTAGATAGCAGACCCGAACCCTAGTGGGAGCTTTGACAGGACATTGCCACATGAAGAAGCATCTCAATAGGATTGGTCTTTTTGAGACTAAAATTTGCAGAATATGCAATGACGAAGACGAAACACCAGAGCATATCCTCTGTGAATGTGAGGGTTTAGCTCACAAAAGACTTCGTCACTTCGGTCAGGGTTTCATGGAACCAACGGAATTCCTGACCATTCCTCTTCGCAAAATACTAAGCTTCATTGAAAGCGCAGGGATTGAAGAGGAATCATAGTCAATCCGGTGGGACGTCACAATAGGCCCCTGGGGGGCCAGGAGGGGCGGGACTCCCCCAGGCCCCGGCTTGGACCCTCCCAGAAAAATAATTCTGGCCCCTTCCAGAAAAGTAACTCCTTCCTATCCGCAAACTTTTTGTTGCCAATTGTTTTTTGTCAAATGTTTTTTAACAATACAAACAATATAGAAGAATCTTTTAAAATGAACGAAGCAAATCTCAACTGAATTTTGAAAATAACAAGACATTTTTGAATTTTACAATCATTGTTCTTTCGATCTGACGAGAGCTTTACAAGATTTTTTCAATTTAGCAAAATAAATTGGAAATTGTTTTTGAAAACAACAAAATCTCATGAAAAATTTTGGAGTTTTACGAAATTGTAACTAGATCATCTTCAAGTTGATAAACGTTTTTGAATCTAACCAGCTTTTTTTGAGAATATCTTTGAATTTTACGAGAACTTTAGAAGATGTTTTCAATTTGACAAAGTAGAAATTGGTTTTAAACATAACGACATTTGCATCAAATATTTTTTGATGTTATGAGATCTTAGAATAAATAAATTATTTTTAAGTAGAATTGGTTTTTGAATATATCGAGTTTTTATGAAATACATACCTACGATATTGGATTCGTATATTTGGATTTCGGAACAATTTTTTGTAACTGAAGTCTTACTTTGAATTATTAGTTTGATGGTATTGAAATCAGAAAACTTTTGGTTATACGCTTAAATACATATATAATATTATAAATATAATATTAATCATAAATAATAACTTTAAGTGAGAATTGCGAAAACAGCGAAAACAATAGAAAATAAGCTAGGAATGTAAATATTATATAAATAAAATTTTATTTTTTAAATTGAAGAAAACATCTTACGAATACAAAAAAAGCTTCTACATATCCATCAAAATCTTCAAATATTCGGGAACGCTAAAAATCTTCGAATTGAAGAAAAATCTTCAAATCTGGCATCGCTGCTACTACTCAAGATATATTCTCGAATCTCTCAATCACATTGAATTCAATTTTAAGGACTCTCTTTTGGTTGGTACTCGAAACTAAAAGACTGTAAGTTTCGTAAATTGAGTGAACACATTTTTACAGGATTTTTCTATGGCAGCTCCTCGAAGGAGGACTCATAGGAATAGGGCCATCCTAATCACAGGGCTAAATGGGCTATAGCCCTGGGGCGCAAGCCTTTTGGAAGCGGCAATTTTTATTGATGTTATGTTTTATTTTTTTTTAGAAAATACTGACCACAAGTGCGTAGAAATGGAAGATTGTAATTTAAAACTATTATCTGATTTAGATATCAATTTGGAAGATTGTAGAGGGCAATCTTATGATAATGCTTCTAATATGTCAGGTATATATAGCGGCTCCAAGCGCGCATTAAATCTATAAAAATCTTGCCATTTACGTACCTTGTGCAGCACATTCTTTAAATTTAATTGGAGAGTCGGCAGCGGAATGCTAAGTACAAGCAACTAAATTATTTTTATTTCTTTAAAATCTATACAATTTCTTTGCCGCGTCAACATCAAGATGGGAAATTTTGAAAGATACACTGGCATTAAAAAAACAAAGTGCCCAAAAAATTAAGCGACACTCGCAAGAGCTGATTCAGTGAAGGCAACTGTTTCCGGTTATGAAAATTTTAAAAATGCTTTGAATAAAATTTTCGAATATAATATGCAAAAGCCTGCAACAAAATTTGAAGATGAGGGGTTGTTAAATTAGTTCAACTCACTGGAAACTGCTATTGATAGATAAAACTAATATATCACTTCAAAAAGTTGATACTACAATTGAAAGCATTATTTGATTATACGCTTCTTTAGAAACCTAACGAAAAGAAACGAAATACAGAATCATTTAACCTTTACAAATCCGAAGGTATAAAATTGTCTAATTCATATTTTGTATTTGCCGCTTCCACTAGCCATCAAAATTGTGTTTTCTTATGACGGGAGCGCATTAGTTTTAGTAGCCCACGGGCGCCGAACATCTTAGGACGGCACTGCATAGGAACTATTTCAAATTTTTTCCTTCAACTGCAGCTAGTGGAAAAGCAATGTGTAAAACATTTTAAAGTCACAGCCTAAGACTAATCATTCGTTGTTTAAACGAACATCTAATTTGTAAGCACAAAACGAACGAACTTGTATGAAAAGCATGTGTTCCTTTCGGAAGAAGTCGTATGTTCTGAGCCATTCGGTCCCTGGCCCCTGCCAAATTTTAGGCCACGGAACGCCTATTAGCCCAACTGTGGCTTCAGTGACAGAGGTTAACCATACCAACCCCTTTTGCCAATCTATCTATCTATCACAAGGTTCATCGCGTGATTCACCAGCATGTAGTGACCCGCCAGTAGTTTTCCTCTATCCCATGTTAATATATTCCTAGACTTGTGTTTATTCACTTTAGGTCACATATCTCTAGAAATCGTGGAGTTAGTAAACCTTACTCACCTTGAGTTGGCTACCTCCGTAGTACGTTCACCGATGTGCGCTTTGATACCGATCGGTAGACTCTCCTCCCTCCGTCTGACGCCAATCCCACTCGTTTCCTAGTATATCACTATACTTCGGATAGCCCTGTTCTGACTGCAAAGTACCTTGAACACTTCTCGACAGCGCTTTACAACTGTGATTTTAAAATAGATCGAGATATCATGAGCGGCATATCTTCCCCATTAACAGGGTGACTACCAGAATTTTCGCTTGTTAAACACTGCAGCCATTTGGCAGCCTGAGCGCCACCCAACACACTCAGCTGCTCGGAGAAGCAGCGTTTTCTTAAAGGAAACAATCTAGTTGATTTTAGCAAAATATATTTTCTTTTCCTATATAAATTTCAATATAAATAATAGTAACAATATGAGCAAATTTCGTTTTTTTCTTTTCTTTAATTTTAATAATTAACTAACACGTAGAACTAAAAATCTTCATCCCAACCGGACACTTCATCGGGCGGAACGTCCATATCAGGCGCGAATGAATCGAAATAGGAAGTATCTAGTGAATTGGAAACAGGTCGTAAGAAAGGCGGAATAAGCGTTAAATCGGATAGGCCGTCCCAATCAAATCCTTGGAACCATCTAAAGCAAAACCGAAAATGAATAACAAAATGAAACGACTTGATTTTATAATAATTTACTTGTGCTTCTTAATATCCTGGATGCCACCTTTTTGGTAACCTAGTCGTTCAGCGGGAACATCGCGGCAGAGTCTCTTTATAAGCATAATAGCTGATCGGGTCATATGTTTGGGAAAGTCAACCATATCGATTCCTTTCAGGATAATGTTGTACGTCTTCATTGGATCATTGGCTGTAAATGGTGGACTGCAAAAAGGCAAGATATATAAAGTTATTTGTAACTGATGGTTTTTTTTTCGGAACTTACGTTCCATTCAGCAATTCGTGTATTAAAATTCCCAGAGCCCAGTAATCAACCGCTCGGTCGTGTCCTTTATTTAAAATAATTTCCGGTGCTACGTATTCTGGAGTACCACAAAATGTCCATGTTTTACTGCTCTGGCCAATGTATTTGGCAAAACCGAAATCTACCTGTGAATTAGAAAAAAAAATCTAAATTTAGATTGTGACTGGTTTGCAGATTACTATTAACTTGAAAATGGGACATGAGTTTTACATGCAGTAAGCAGGCATAATCAGGACTGCCTCGAAAGCTTAGTCTACCAATCGAATGGTAATGGGTTTGAATCGCATCTAGGTCATGGGATTATGTCCGTAATCAAAAAACATTGGAGAAGTAGCAATGGTGAAATGCTGTTGCTACCCCATGCCCAGCAGCGATTCACACAGAAACTGAAGATCTCGGCAAATAGAATCATGTATGAAACTGTTAAATTTGATTGAAAAAATTTACTTACCAACTTAACATACCCTCGTTCATCCAACATTAAATTTTCCGGCTTTAAATCTCTATAAATAATTCCCCTCGAATGTAAATATTCGAAAGCTTGTAGTACACAACCGATAATGAATTGTGCCGTAGTTTCATCGAAACATCCTCGATCCCTTAAAATAGTCCAAACCTCACCACCCATACAAGCTTCCAGCAACATATAAACATATTTCTCGTCCCTAAATGTTCGATATAATCGACAAATGAACGGGGTATTACAGAACAGCATAATAGTACGTTCGCTGAAAACATGTTCCTCCTGTCGTGTATCGAGTATATGTTTCTTTTTAAGGCACTTCAAAGCGAACGTTTCGACACGATTGTCGTGATAGCATTTAACCAATTCGACTCGACCAAAACCGCCAATACCCAGCGTTGCAACCAGTTCCAAGTCGTTTAGTTCGACGTCTTGCAGTTCTAAATAAGGAAATAGCGATAATTTATGATATCCTTCGTACACTTACTGCTTACCTTGTTTGAGATTTGCTCCGAAGATTTCGGTACTCGTTTCGGCAAATTTCATGGCTAGGACTCGACTCTCATCGCCATAATTCTTTTCCTTCAGTTCGCACAAGTCTCCTATTAAATGGGTAAATGATTCACGATCCAACGTAAGGCACTCTACACCTGGTGGCATTGCAATAATATTAGCTGTCCGCTTATCCTCATTAATCAAAGCCTGTTCGCCGAAATAGTCTCCTCGATTCAACGTTCGGATTTCCTTCTCTTCTGTATTTGCCGATAGTCGTTGAGTAACTTTCACCGTACCCTGACTTATCAGGAAGAATGTATCTCCACTTGCACCTTGTCGTATTATATAGGTTCCGGCTGGATAGAATTCTACCTCAAGCACGTCGGCAATCTTGGCAAGGACATCGTTCGAAAGGTTTTTCAATAGCGGCACGGACTTCAGGAAGTTTACATTCTCCTCGATACGTTGCATTCCCGTTCGCATCATGATTTGCTGAAAAACTCGACGATCCAGGACCCAGACTCGAGCGTTCGACACAACGCGAATTGATGCAGTCCTGGTGCAATTATAGAGGATGGCCAGTTCACCGAAAGCCTTTCCTGGTCCCATTAAGCCGAGAACTTTTCCGTTCTTCATTACTTCGAAGTCTCCTTCGGCCGAAACGTAGAGATGAGCTCCAGCATCACCTTCTCTTATCACGTATTCACCCTTGGCTACATCCAGACTATACATGGATTCGACTAGTTCACGGACTTGCGTTGAATCGATGTTTTTCAGGAAGTCATTGTCCATTATTGCATCCTTGATTAGCTGTTTGGACCTGCGAGTGAGAAAAGTGGTTATGGATTATCGTACGTTTTTGTTATAGATTTAAGTAATAAGGTACGAGTATATAATTGTGAACATTCGGTGGTCGCATTGGGTGGTACTGAAACAGTAGTAGTGCCTTCACAGGAATGCTGCTACTGCAGCAAGTTGCAGTGGTTGGAATTCGAAATCTGAAAAGGTTCTCGGAATCGAATCCAATCCAAGCATTGTACAATTTTTACATGTATACTAGGAAAAGAGTAGAAAGCAAAACTGAACCCTGAGGGAAGCCAACATAAAAAGTTGAACATGATAAATAATGGGACCTTATACGTCTCAGTTACCGACAACAGAGACTTGTCCTTACTATAGGGTTCAGCCGACGGTGATATTCGGTGCATTTACTATGCTTCCATATTCCAAGCGGAGATTCTGGCAGTGCTACAGGCAGGTAACATCATGTTGATGGAGGGGTTATTCGGTCGGGATATCTCACTCTACATTGACAGCCAGGCGGCTTTGAATGCATTGGAATCAGGGACAATTAAATCCCAGCTAGTGAAGCGCTGTCGAGAAGGTACTTTGTAGACAGAATAGAGTACGACTATGCTGGGTACCAGGGCATAGCGACGTACCTGGCAACGAACAGGCCGATGAGCTGGCGAGACTAGGATCGGCGTCGGACAGGATGGTAGAGGAGGTGGTTAATCCGCCTTTAAACGGAATTAAAGCACGTATCGGGGATTGCGCAGTGAACGCAGCGAACTCTAGATGGGAGGCGCAAACGAGCTGTAGGACCTCTAGGGCACTCTGGCCAAGGTTGGACAGACGAAAGACTAGGGGCATATTGACATGGAGTAGGGGAAGTCTGTGGCTACTTGTCGGAATACTGACAGGGCACTGCTTGCTAGGGAAGCACGCTATGCGTATGGGGATCGCTGACTCTGACGTGTGCAGGTATTGCCTGGACCTATATGCTGAGGAGGACATCACCCACATTTTGTGTGAGTGTCAGGCGGTTGCAAGGAGGCGACTGAGGTGGCTGGGTAGTCTTTTCTTTGACAATTTGGAGGACCTGAGGTCAATAGGGCATGATAAGCTAGTCAAGTTCGTTAGGGATCTGGGTTGTTTAGGGGATGTTTAGTGACCTACGAGGTTCTGAAGGGATCGCTATGGGATCTTTTAGTGCCTAGTGTGCGCGGTGGCTCAGCGCTTCGCCCCTTCTTAAAACTAAAACTAAAATACTACGCTTCCATGGTATGTTGAACTCGAGTTAAATCTGAAGCACGAGTTGAGTTGAAATCCGTAAGGAAACTCCAACTCAAACTTAACTCTGCTCATGGTAACATGGTAATTGTCTTCAGGAGGAGCATTGTTGCTGCACCATTGAAAAGAACTAAAAAACTTGAACAAGACGAATATGCTATACAAACCACTAACAAGTACTTACCGAAAATCTTTTTTAAATTTTGGAATTGGTACATTATTGGATTGTTGATTTGCCGAGTCACTACTCTCGCCTGATACACCCTGTTTCTTAACGGCAGCATGTTGTGGCGGTATTGCTTGATTCGATTTTAATGGTACACTACTACCACCAATGGCACATTGAATCGAGTCAATATTATTATCCGAACGTCCAGCTGGTTGTTTGCAATTGTAATTAGGCTTAGTGTTTGCAATTACAGGTCCATTATTATTTGAAGTACAAACAGTATCCATACTTTGATGCATTATTTGTTCACTCGAATTGCTACAATTTGAATGGTTCACAGATTTCTGAAGTCCACTAGATGGCGATGGTGTCTGCTGGTGATGTTGTTGACCAGCCATACCATGATGGGTCTGAAGGGTTGATAACAGTTCATCAGGGCCGATTTGCATTTGATTCGTTGTTTGTTGGAGCACACTCTGAAAGAAAAAAAAGCTTTAAATTCAGATGGAGGAATTATCTATAGTTCGAAATTGTAAGGCGTGAAATTAAATTGAGCTACAACAATCTATCGATAATGTTGAATGTATACAAAGTGATCCGATTTCAGTAAATTGTTAGTCAATCGTTATATCAGTTTTTTGTTGCTCGTGGTCAATTAATTGAAGTGTCGACAAGTGGACCACTATATCAATATTGATCATGTGGCATACCATATCTCAATTATTTCTATTTTCAGTTATCTATTAATTGTCCAAAATTAGATGCGTTGATTTAATCGTAATTTTGAGTGGACTAATTGAACGTACCAATTCTAGCTCTGACTCTAGTTCCATCTTATCGTTTTAATTTTTCGTAGTTACGTTATTTCAATAAATACAGGATCATCTATTTATGGCTATATTGACTCTACTCTGTATCTATATAGGTCTAGCTGAACGCGACTGGGAGCACATGTCGTAAAGCCAATGTAGTGATGTACAATAAAAAAAATAAAGTCGAGTTCAATTAATTTCCTAATAACCTTGAGGCTATTGTATAGTTATTTCCAACTGAGATTAAACCATGGATACACTGCTGGTATTAATATCATAATATCGTTAATACCAGCAGTGTATCACCCAATACTAAGCATATACGAGATAAACGAACTGATATAAATCTAGTATTGAACCCGTTTCATGGTATACAAATTCGATAATTTTATCTAGTATACTATGTATTTTACTGCTAGTAGTGCCATTCCCCAATTATGTGACGAGTATCGCAACTAAATGTCGTTGCTTGCTTATATCAGATACTGTCAAATCATACCATATGTTCAGTGTATCATATGCAGCTAGTTTCAATACTACGATTTCAATACCATGGTTTGTATATTAGCTATGTATCAATTGTATAATATGAACTATTATATCCAAATTACAAGTCCCATTTAAGATCAAATCTTGAGGAGAGCCTATCCTAAGACGTACATAGAACTGGTTTGAATTCAAGGCTTCTTAAGCAGGGAATACACGATACAACGGTTGTACCATTTGGACTTCGAGGCAGTACTTCTGCATGTCGCTGATGTTTTCTTTGAAGACAAGTTCAAATGAACTTACCAAAGTAAGGGATCGTTATGCAACTGGTAAGCGCTCATATCAAATTTTTGCTGTTGGAAAAAAACCAATATAGAATTCGTTTCGTAATTTGAGACGCAGTGAAATTTTCCGAATTGCTTCAGTTCTAGAAACGTGTCTCATATGACGAGAGTCTCTGATAAAGGTCGCATCGCAAATATCTGCCTACTATACATTGTTATGGAAGTGCGTCCACTGAACTAGACTCGCGACTGAGAAAAAAAATGCTCGCCGCACCATTGCGATGCGGCCCGTCTCTAGGGGACCCTTACCTTAACAAAGCGATAAAAACGAATTATTGAACTGACAACCTTGTAATGACTTCGGTACGTGCTCCCATGTCTTCTTCAATTACCTCACAGAACCGAAGTAGTGCATTACATGTCATGCAATTGGTAATGCCTTACTTTCGCGGTAAGCCCTGGGTCATTACATTTCGTTGATTACAACATCGATCCGGTAATCAATGCTAGTTCTACTGGGCAACTGTTGGCCCAATTTGTCGTTGCATGCGACGATTGTATCGTGTATGCGCTTATAAACAACGGTTGGGCCGATATCAGGTTGTATGCTCTCAACCGAAAACCGGCGGTCGCATGCGACAGGTTGTATGTATATTGTATAGTGTGAATACAACTGTTGTAGCGATTTCATTCGTAAACTTTTGGTGCTTCTGTGTTATCAAAAACAGTATTAAGAATAACTATGAAATCTTGTTGGAAGAAAACTGTAAGCAAATCGCATCGTATGTACCGTGCATACAACCGTTGCACAGATATCGCAACAACACACGTCGGTACAACCGTTGTATCGTATATTCCCCGCTTAAGACTCAATACTCTCTCATATTTCTCGAATTCACCGCGACCGGACTTTGACCATAAACACAATGAAATCGCGTAGATCGCTTCCTGATTGTTGACGTGATCCGGTTAGTAAGCTAGCCTCACTTCAACTATTTCCAAAATTAAAAAAAATATATTTTTGGGACGTTTTCGGATCACTGTTTCTTTCTTTTCTTCTGTTTTTTTCTTTTCTTCTGTTTTTTTCTTTTCAGCTTTAATATCTCACCTGAGCGCCTTAAACCTAAAGCCTAATAGAAATCCAAAGAAGACGGATTGGGAGAAATTTCAAAATATCGCATGTAGGAAATTTTCTGTTTCTGATAGCGTGCTGCTCCCAAACACAGCGTCTAAAGACGATAAAATTGGTGATTTAACGTAAAGGATCCCAACATATTTTCTCGAGTCCTGTACACTGAGGAAGCCATCCACAAAATCATACCCACCTTGGTCGACTAGAGAGTCAAGGCTCATCATGCGGGATTTGAGAAGACTCTAGGCTAGTGGTACTTCAGAGGATCAAGTAAAAGTCGAGAGTCAGGGACTATAAAAAGTCGATAAAAAGGCTAAATGACACTCTTGGACCTCTAATTGAGAGCACCAGCGATGCTGCTAGAAGGGTAATTCAACTGATCGTATCGTACCCACCGTTCTGCAAATGAGTGATGGTACATGAACCAGAAAAGTCAGGGAAACCAAAGAACTTCTTATAAAACTCACTTTCGAGACTCTGTAACACAATTAGGGGAGACTTTCAGGAATGTCGATTAGTCATAACCGAGAAAAGAACCGCATGAGCTATTCAATTCTTCGCGGTTTGTAAATAACCAGGGATGAATGAACTTTCGCTTATAATGCAGAAACTCTTGAAGCAATCATTCTTTGGCTATCAGTGAGTTATAAAAGCTGCTTATACTAAACAATGAAACCGCTCTGAAGTCTGAAAGCGAATACTCTCTTTCTATAGCAAAGCGCTCTATATGAAGTACAAAGTAACAGCAGATTAGATCACGAAAATTGAATGTGGACCCACGTTGGGCGCCTTTTGCACGCTTGCTCGAAGTCTTATTATGGAGGTGATAGAGCAGTGATCCGCAAACGGCAGTCTATCTAAAGCCTTCCAGTTGTCATTCGTCTTTTTCTTTGGGCCTTTCTCCCGGTTCATATCGCCGCATTCGTCTTTGAATCTCAACACATCTTTTGAACCAGATCGTCTTTGGAGACTACTAGAAACAACATATTGGCCGGCTACTAGGTCACGAAATTCCACAATTTCCGGTAACTGAAGCTGTGATGTCAGGGTTGCACGTACGAAGGCTTCGCAAAAAAAGTCATGCAGCAACCTAGGATTCAATCTCTTAAGTAGTTTTCGCGATAGCCCAGTGCCAGCATATCATCCTTGAGGTTGAGAGTTCGAGTTCCACTCATGATTTTCCTACCCAATTTTCCATCGACGAGCGACAAACGAAGGCTTTAGGTGGGCTTGCAAAAAGATGTTCGGGGAGCCAGGGATGGCTCACTGGATGTATACGACCATAGTCTGGCCTATCCTAACCTAGGGAGTTTTAGTGTGGTAGGTAGCGCTGGAGAAGTCCACCTACCTACCACATGCAGTCCATTGACAGTACGCTGCATAGCAAAGAGTACAAAAATCTAGATGTTAACAACGTTGAAAGGGGCCGAACCGAGCAACTGGATCTACGGTCTACTCCGAAGTAGAATGACATATCTAGACTTGAGTCTAGAAGTTCCCCGGAGGGGAAGTCCTATCACCTCTACTTTGGATCTTTGATTTCGTCCTTCTCGAGTTGGGATAGAAATAGTTCTATCCTAACTCGAGAAGGACGAAATCAAAGACGTAGCGCACGCCAACGACCGCAGACGACCTAGTTATTTTGGTATCTGGCAAATTCCTTCCCACAATCGCTGAACTACTGTAGTGGGCGCTACAGAAATTGCATAAATGGGCAGTAAGCTGTGGTTTGGAGATGAATCCCACGAAAACCGAGCTGGTTCTTTACATTCGAAAGAGAGCCATATTCCCAACTGAAACTAAATACCTTGGAATTGTTCTTGACGCAAAGTTTAACTGGAGGGCAAACCATGATCAGCGCGACAAGATACCAACAATCGCCTTATACACGTATAAGAAGGCCTTTGAAAATAAATGGAGATTACAACCCGCAATAGTTCACTGGATGTACACCTTTATTATAGGCCCATTCTTCTTTATGGTTATGGCCCTGGACAAAAACATACACAAGAATAGTCTAACGAGATTGCAGAGTGCGGATTGCCCAAGTATCACGGGTGCTTTGTAATCAACACCAAACGCTTCAATTACAATGGAGATCATGCCGTTTTTGCTGCCAATGGACATTCAAATCAGAAATGCTGCTGTCAAGCCTATCTTTAAACGAAAAGAGTCTGGTGGCTGCAGGAAATGTGTGGATTATGGGCATAGCAAATTTTTTTTATTACTCCCAGACTGTGGGCTTATTGAACTCAGCGACTACATATACCCGCGCCTTAGCTTCGATACAGGATACCATACTTCTTTTCCAACGAAGGAAGCCTGGGATAGTTACAAAGTGATGAGGAAAATTAAAGTTTTCGTATTCAAGGACGGGTCTAAAATGGATACCAGAACCGGGACAGGGATTTTCTCTAGGCACAAAGGAATATAAGGCAACGATACATCCGATTATCTAGGTTGGATCTGAAATGGTTTCTGATCATGCTACCCAAATCGTAAAAATACATCTTGGTTCGGTCAAGAAAACGCTTGATAAGAAGCAAATGAAGCTAACCAATTGTAGATGGTTTAACTATATGACATGTGAAACCTCTAGGTAGCTATGGCATAAAATACAACCCAGAAAAACTGTCGACTTTCTGAAAAGAAGTCGTACGGAAACCCGTAATATTACCGCAATGGTTAACACGCGCAACGCTTAGTTGTTCCATATAATGACTTCTTAATAACCTGTAGAAGCGACTTTGTAAATGTCCGCAACTAGCCAGATGTAGGTTCAGAACCAGGGTTCCATTTCTTCTCCAGTATTGCGGACATAGCTGAAAGACGCATAAATGAACTAGCCAAATTCATTCGCACATGTGTCTGGTTCGACTTACTATTTTCGTCTGCAGTACCTCAACAATAACTCCCTATATGAGACTTCAGTAGGATATCACAATGGACCAACATGGTCTCAGGGCCGTTCCTACGATGTTCAGTCACGTTTTAACCGGAACTTTAACTGACAGATTTACATACAAAACTTGCGGTTAAAGTTCTGGTTAAAGTTTAACTGAAGACCGTAATAATGGCCCTAAGACACTTAGACAACCTATCTATAATTCACCTATTCAACCTATCTATAATTAGACTGCCACTCTAACCTAGTCTCCTAGCCTATATGACGTAGGCACGGTTAATATTTTTAGCTTTACTGCATTGATTTTCAATTTTATAGACTACTTATACAGACGCCTAAAAAGTGATTTCAGGAATTTTCGATATTTAACGTCTGAGTGGTTGAAATGAGGCAGAATATATTGTCACGGATTCCTTAATGTCCTTGGTTCGATAAGATGTCGCATTGATTGTCACTTCTACGAACCCTTTACACAAACGCTTAAAAGGCATATCCTTTTTTCCTTACAGTACACAGTAGTGAGGCAACACTATTTTGGAAATATTCCATTAGGGACCTATTTTAATTCACAAAACTTTCGCCGGCATGAAGCTCTTGCTGGGATTAAAAATGTCCTAAAGTTTCGCACCTCCTTATTGAACATAGTTTCTGCATTACATACTGGATTTTTATGTGGGAGTTATTTGAAAGCGTAGAACGATTTTAATCATATCTTAAGTTGAACTATTAACCGCTCTATGACTCACTCTTAACTTTCCCCTTTTCTATCTAGCTTTGGTCGGTTCGGACCAAATGACCAATTTTTCCAACGACACTTGTATGCCAGCTACTTGAAGAAGAAGCTTGATTTGATAAAGTCATAGTAGTGCAAAACTAAAGTTTGCAAAATACTAAGGTCCTAGTTTATTGCATTTTAAAGTTATCGAAATTAAATTCACAATTTATGTGGAATTAGGACTTCTGGAAGGAGTCGCTGAATTTTCTTCTCATTGGATTCCGATCACTGGAAATTTTATGACTTTTGAATGAGAGCTACCTCAATTTATGTTTCGGCCTGACCCGTGGAATTTTACTTTATTATTTCAATAATACAGTATTGTTATCGATTTTTAAAAAAAAAAATTTGTAACCCTGAAAAATTTTTTTTTTCACGTTTCATGACTAGTAGACACGAAAAAAGCAAAAAAAAATTTCAGTCCGTCTGTCCGCCGTACGTCGACCGCTGTACGCAAAATCGTTTGAAGGCTCGTAGCTCCCAAACCCTTTGAGCTATTAAATTGAAATTTTTTTTAGGAATAGACTGGGTAGGCCCCTTGAAGTGGACACATTTTTAAGGATGGGGATGTGAGGCGGGAAGTAGGGGAAGCGTTTTAGAAGGAACATTTTGGTTTCTAGATCTCAGCAACCGCTTATGCTAGGAGGCTGAAATTTGGAATTTATATAGAGCTTCGATAGTGGACCCATTTGCCAAAAAATTGACGATATGGGTGAAGGGGTGTGGAAGTGGGGGGATAAATAATGCGTCCAAAACGAAAAAAGGCGAGATCGACACATTCTAAAATCCATATCTCCTAAACGGTTAACGTCACAAAACTGAAACTTAATAAATATCTGTAGGTACACTAGAATAATAGATCGGAAATAAATTTTTGAGTGGGGGCAGTGGCGTATGGTGGTGGGGTGTAAAAAAACATTACATTACGATATCTCACGAACCAATCGCACTAGACAAATAAAATTCGGTTTGTATAAAAAAGTTGACAAATGAAGTTTGATGAAAGTAAAACTTTTTAAGGAGGCGGTGGAGCATGAAAGTGGAGGGGATAAGAATTTTTCTAAAAAATCACGTCTCATATCTCAAGAACAGTGCAAGATAAATGCTTAAAATTTTTACCAGAGGTAGACCTAATAGATCCCTAGCAGGATAAAATTTTGTGGGTGTGGGTGTAGAGGGTGAGGGTGGGGGAGGGTGAAAAGGAAAAGGTTCCGATTTTTATGTTCCGAGAACTTATAATGATATAAAGCTGAAACATGGTATTTAGATAGAACTGTAGTAGTAGCATGTTGGAAAAATATAATTTTTTATAGGGGTAGTATGGTACGGGGGTGGGGGATGTTTTTCCGATCTATAGAACGGCTTATGCTACAAAATTGAAACTCGGTATTTATATCTAAATCAACTAGAAAAGTAATTTAGATAAAAAAAATTTCAAATATCCATTGACGTTCGGAAGGAAATTATCAGTGAAAATGGAATGCATATATTTTTACGGTTTTCGTCATATCTAGTAGGTCATCCCAAATATTGAATTTATTTTTATTCTACGGCTTCTTCATGTAAATACCTAGAAAGCATTTTCAGGATTTTTTGAAATTCGACCCCTAAGAGGGTGGAAAGAGGGTTGTATATTTTTTTACGAATTCAGCCATATCCCCCAGGTCTGATCAGATATGGAATATCTTTTCACTTTCAAGGGCTTGCGTAATAATCGCCTAAAACCAGTTTTTAAGTTTCTTTCTTTTTTCAGCCCCTAAAAGGGTATAAAAGGGTTGAACAAGTTTTCACGAATTCCGTCATGTCTTTGAGAAGTGATAAGAAATTGAATTGGTTTTTATTTTCTCGTATTGTCTTCATATTTATCTATTAATTTCTTTCAGGATTTTTGGATATTCAACCCCCAAGTGGGTGTAAGGAGGTTGCATATGTTTTCACAGATTCCTACATATTGCTTAAATCTGATGATATATCGAATTCATTTTTACTTCCTAAGGTTTCCTATACTATAACCGCCAGAAAGTCAATTTCAGTATTTTCAGATATTCAATACTAAGGGGTGTAAGGGGGTTGCATGCTTTTCAAAGCTTCGACATATTTCTTAGGTTTGATGAGATATTAGATCGCTTTTCACTTCCACAGAGTTTTTATATGTTTAATCGCCTACAAACCCATTTCTCAATTTTACTTTTTAATAATAAAGTATTGTGATCGACCTGAAATTTCAAAAAAATTTGCTACCCTGAAATTTTGTATTTACACGTTTTAGGACTAGTAAACACCAAAAAAGCAAAAAAAAAAAAAATGTCCGTCTGTCCGCCGTATACGCCGTACGCAAAATCGTTTGAAGGCGCGTAGCTCCCAAACCCGTTAAGGTAGTGAGTTGAAATTTTTATGGTGGGTAGATTGGGTAAACTCCTACAACTGGTATCTCTTGCAGGGGTGTGGGTGTAAAGGGGGATGAGGGGGGAATGTTTTAGACGAAAAATTTTGGTTTCCAGATCTCAACAATCACTTATGCTAGGAAGCTGAAACCTGTGTAGTACTATGATAGTGGACTCATTTGCAAAAAAATTATCGATAAGGGTTGAGGGGTGTGGAAGTGATACGGAAAACAATGAGTCCAAAACGTTTGAAAGCCGGGATTGAAACATTCTAAAATCTATATCTCCTGAACGATTGATGTTAGTAAATTGAAACTTTGTAGTTGCCCTTAGGGATACTTGAAGATTAGACAAGGGCTAAATTTTTTAAGGGGGGTGGTGGGGTGTGGGGTTGGGGGGTGAAAAATTTTTGGATTACAATATGTTCCGAACCAATTACACCAGGAAGATAAAATTTAGTTCCTGTATATGGGATTACAAGAGGAGTTTACTGAAAGTAAATTTTTTGAGGGGGGAGGTGGGGCACGAAAGTGGGGGGATAGCAATTTCTCAAAAAATGGCATTTTTATATCTCAGAAACCGTATCAGATATGATCTTGAAAATTTTACAGGAGTTGGGAGCGGTAGACCTCTAGTAGGGAAAAAGTGGTGGGAGTGTAGGGGTGATGGTGAAAAGGGTAGAAAAGGAAAAAAATTCTGATTTTTATTTCTCAAAAACCGTAATGAATTGAAACCTAAAAATTTAGGATTATATAGAGCTACTATAGAGACATCCTAGAAAAATAAAATTTTTCATAGGGGTAGCAAGGTACAGGGATGAGGGGTGGTTTTTTATATCTCAGAAACGGCTTATGCTAGAAAGTTGAAACTTAGTACGTATATGTAGATGTACTATTAGAGCAATTTAAGCAAAAAAAAAGTTCAGATTTTTATTGGCGTTCAGAGGTTGAGTAAAAAAAATGTCCGTGAATCCACATTTTCACGAATTTCGTTAAAACTTTTAGACATGTTAAACTATCAAAGCAATTTTACTTCTGCGGGCTATTTATATAAGCGCCTAGTAACGTTCTTTAAAATTGTTCGATATCTAACCCCTAAGGGGGTGTAAAGTGGTTGTGTACATATTCACGAATTCTGATACATTCCTAAGGCATATTGAGATTTGGAATACACTTTAACTTCTATAGGCTTTAAACATAGTCGGGGAAAAAGCGATTAAAGTATTTTTCCCTATTAAACCCCCTGGGGGTATTGTTCAAGTTTTCACTGATTCCAAAAATCTCTTAGGTTTAATGTGATCGAATTCGCTTTTACTTCTACAGAATATTCTATTGATAAAAAAAAATACGTAAATAAATAAAAAAAATCTGCCAACAGTCTGGGCGCAACTTCATTATTTTATGGGTAGAAGTCCGAAACGTGTTTTATGATGAGATGCGGTGTAGGTTACTATGCGACTGACAACCTAAGAAATAACCAGGAGGCTATTTGGAACGTTATTTTATAGGTTGTCTGTCACATAGTACCCAACACCGCATCTCATCATTACACACGTTTCGGACTTCTACCCATAAAATAATAAAGTTGCGCCCAGACTGTTGGCAGATTTTTGGATATTCAACCCCCAAGGGTTTGCATATGTTTTCACAAATTCTACCATCCCTTAGTTCTGATCAGATATAAAATTGGTTAATACGGCATTTGATGTTATGACCTAAAAACCAATTTCACGATTTTTCGAATTTCAAGAACCAAGAGGGTGTAAAGGGTTTGCTTACATTTTTACAAATTTTTCAAAATTCCTCGTGTCTCATGAGATATCAAGTTGCTTCTTATGAAATCGTCTAAAAACCTGTTTCAGAATTTTTTCGAAATTCAAACCCCAAGTGGAAGTAATGGCTTTGTGTACGTTTTAACAATTCGTCATATCTCTTAATTCTGATAAGGCAACAAATTCGCTTTTACTTCTATGGACTTTTAGTGTACATAATATACCGAAATTCGATTAGTTTACACGGACTTTTTCAATGTTTAATTTACTAAAAAACTCTATTTTAAATATTTTTATTTTAAGAACAAAATTAACTTTCCAAGAAACTTCATAATTTCGAAACAACTGATGATATATTCCGACTTTGACCGCTCCCGAACTTTGACCCGAAAATAATAAAGTTTCGCTCAGACCACTGGCAGATTTTTTAACTTAATAGTACACCTAAGATTTCTGAATTATCGTTTTTATGCATGGTCAGCGTCGGCCCTAGATATTTTGACGATCTGTTCAACTGATCAAATAGCGCCCAAATCTATTTTTTTGTTGCCCAGAATCTTTTTTTTTTAAAACGATCATGCTACATTTTTGGTTTTTAATTAACAAAAAATTAAAACAATTTTTGTTGGTTTTTTGCGTTAGTACAATCTTTTGCACTGGATCAAACTTATAACATTTTATTTTAAGTATACATATGTACTTGTTTTGTAACACTCCTTACAACCTAGTAAGAGCTTTAGGAATGGAAAAGGTCATAAACTACGTTTAAAAAAAAACTTTTAAAATTCCAACTTCTGTGATTTTGATTGTTTGGTAGTGAAATTGTTATTCAACTGATACCACCAAGTATTCAAATTATGTACGAACACATGTAAATTTTCACTAAAAATAGCTAATAGAGTACGCACTATCTATCAAAAAATCTACCCTCTATGTCAGCTTCTTATTGCTAGATGCCTGGCATGATCATCATCTTAAATTTCAAACAACGAATAGTTCTATCTTTCTCCTTGTCCCAGATAATAACAATTACAATAATTGCAACTTATTAACAATAAATTTGAAATTACGAGAATTCATAATCGCCTAATTAAATTCGTTTTAACAATGGCTAGACGCTCTCGTTTAAATAAACAACACTAAGATACCGATCTAGAGGCTAAGGGGCTAGGGTACGAACACAACAATCTTAAGTAACATTTCGCAAATATAGCGCAGCATTGTGAACAGATTTTGTCAATAGAAAAGATAGCAACTTGACACTGACCTTCAACTTATGAATCTCTCGCTTCAACTTATAAATCTCACTATCACGAGTCTTGATAATATCGCGAAGATGGTCCACTTCATCCTCAAGGAGTTTCACTTTATCCTCGGCCTTTTCGCAAACATCGACTTTCACGTTGGGTATAAGAGTCCGAGTGTATTCCAGCTCGTCCTTGTGAATTCCACCTTGCCGTAGTAGCTTCGAGTTCTTTCGGATCTGACAAATAGAAGAGATAATATTGATTGGATGGTCCATTAAGGAGTTGATAATAGTCTACTTACATGTTCAATGAAATTTGAATCCTGCATGATCTTGGACGTTTTACGGATCAGCGAGACCGAATTATTGACCAATGGACCCAAGATGCCAGATTCTTGAAAGTATTTTTGTGCTGGATCGACCACGTTCGGATTGTCGCCAACTGACGGAGAAATCAACAACTGTTGATTGCCGATCGCTGTATACTTGAGATACTCCCAGTTGTTGCGATCGCTTACGATGGTGGCAGCGTCTAGGTCGTCGAGTAGCTCATCGCAGTCCGACTGACTATCATGCGACGACGAGTACGGATTTTTCGTCTCGGAAAATGAAGCACTTCGAAATGGATGAACTAGCGGGGGTGGAGTCGGTGTTGAAGCTGTTGATGGCGGTGATCTTCTGGTGTCATGTAGTATCTCGATCGAATTCTCCGAGTCGCTACTTTTGTAGTACTCCTTCTGGCTGCGCTGGAGTAGAGGTCGTTTGTAGCTTCCGTTATCGGCTGATAGACTCGACTTGAGATGATGTGGTCGATCAGTTGTGGCCGTCGAGATGGTCAGAAGAACCTCGGGATGAACGGCTACATCGAGTATTGCGTAGTTGCCGATATTTGGAGTCGATAGTCGCTGGGTATTGCGGAGCTGGAGCTTTCCGCCTTTGGTTGTTATAGTCGATGATCGACCATTCTTAATGATTGTTGAATCCTTGATTGGATTCTTATTTTCATCAGTGAAAATGAAGGCGGTATCGGGATGAGAATAGGATGATTTCGAAGATCGTTTTTCACTATCGGTCTGATAATGATGCTCTTGTTTCGCGATCAAAGTCTTTAAGGCACTTTCTGTTTCAGTACTTGACACGGACTGATGTTGATTTCCGTTGTTGTA
Source organism: Beris morrisii (assembly GCA_951812415.1). Classification (NCBI taxonomy): domain Eukaryota; kingdom Metazoa; phylum Arthropoda; class Insecta; order Diptera; family Stratiomyidae; genus Beris; species Beris morrisii. Next base: position 92,117,943 of record OX638313.1, on the reverse strand, counting down.
AATCAAATGATCATCACTAGTCGTGTTCTTGCTGTCGTCTAGAATCAGTGTACTGTATGGCGATGGTGTACTACAACCGCACTTGGCAAATAGACTTCCACAAGTGTGACTTCGTCGAAAATTTAACCGAATGTCAGCACTATTCGAGTCGAACGACTTCGCGCTTGTAGTACTTGTATCTACTGTGGCGTCTAAGACATTATGATGAGGTTTCGAAGGTGGTTGTTGCGTGTAATCACTTGTACTTCCATAACTTGAGGAGTACACTATAGTGGAAGCAGTAGTTGCGTTTCGGTCTTTCATTCCGTAATCGTTATGATGATAGTCGTCTTGCGTTCTAGATGCTTGGATGAATGTGTTCGGGGACGATGTCTTATCCATAATTTCCATTCAACAGTAGTACTAAGTGTTTTTGCGTGTGTTGTTTGATTGCTAGTCCTATAAATTTTAATAATTTCACTATGATTGCGAGACTTTTTTGTTTCTATTATTAGCATAGCACTTCGAAAGATAAAAGACGATAGGGAAGGTGTGCGTCTTTAAACGAGACACCTTATTAATTTGCCCTTTATGCTGGCGGTTATTAATCCTCTCGAGCGTTGTCTTTCAATAAAATTTATTTTATTAGACTGGAAATATTTTTGAAGCTAGCTGGTTCGTGACCAAATAGTTCGATTACCGTAGTAGTACTCGATACAGTCAATTTTTACCACGTGCTTATAGATAGTCGCAATCACCATAGTCCTAGACCTAGTCCTTGGCTTTATTCTACGGCCTATACTTCGAAAGCGTCTAAAAGTATTGGTAATTATAATGCTATCGTATTTATCGATCACGTGCTCAATTGATACCTGAGTACAAGGTATATACCTACTTGGTGTTGTTAACTAGACATAACTTCCTTTGACCGGAACGCGACCCGCACGTCTATGAGCAATTTACCTAAAATAGTAATTATTAAAATTGATTAATTTATTTGAAAGATAATAGAGAAAACGAAAGGGAATTGTGTTTTGTAAACAACTCAATCATTTATTTAGGGTAAGTGACGGAGAAGTGAGAAAGGTTGTGGTAATCGAAAGATTAGAAAGAATTTATACAATTTTATATTTATACAAACTTTTGGTTTTGGCACTAATTTAGTTTCATTTTACTGAGAATAGGATGACTCAATTTTTTTCAAAAAACTTTGTTTTTTTGTTCATTATCAAAAGGGTAAAGTTAGTGTTTTTCGCGGTACTAATTAAATTTTATGATGGAGATTATTATAAACATGAATAGATGTTTATTTTGCGAAAAATATTTGGAACGAAAGATTTAATGTTTAAAGGTGCGAATTTACTTAACTGATTAGTCATATATGATCTGTATGAACTTTTAAAATCAAATTTGGGCCAGACGTGTTTGGAAACATTAAATTTCAAGTCCTCTAGACTAGACACTCCCATGTGTACACGAGCCAGGCAGAAAATATTTTTTTGTAATAAAAATTGCATGTGTGTTATAATTCGCACTAAAATAAAATACAAGGTTTTATTACTTTTTTTTATCATTTTTGAATAATACTTATTTAATAATGTGATTGACCTGAAATATAAAAAACATACAGCAGTCACGATCGGCTGCAAGCCAATCGTATGATACTCTAGATGAAATACTGAACTCCGGTTTATATTGTAGTTGGGGATAAAATAGAATTACGAGTGTACATGTTGTATGTCCTTTATTAAGGACTCCCATTTGATTGCTACTCAAACCTAAAAGACAATATTCAGTGTTTGATTTCATATCTTGAACTGGGTGAGTCACCGAAAAAAATTTTCTGTTTTGAAGGACTTTCACATGGAAGGTGCAGAAAGGACTCACTCGAATTCTTAAATATTTATCCTTTTCCTTGGTTGGTTGGTGGTTGGTTTACGTGGTGGCCCGTCTGCCGAAAATAGGGCCCAATTTGAACAGGAAGCGCCGTTTTGATACCACAACTCGTTTAACCTGGTCGTTGAGGGCTGATGAAGTATATATATAGTTTTATAGAGACCTGGGGCTTGAATGGATTATCATATCCATCCACAGCTGAAGAAGGTAATCAGTTCTCCTATATTGTTTTTCAAGATTTAATCGAGGTTATTGAAGAAGGGTTTGCCTAGTGCGCGAAGTCTGGCTATAGCTAGGGCGGGACACTCGCAAAGAAGGTGAATAACAGTTTCCCTCTTATTTGCATCCCCACAACCGCGGCAATTGACGTTAAACGGAATACCCAGTCTGGCCGCGTGGTCACCGATCGGCCAGTGACCTGTGCAGACTGACGTGACTCTGGAGACGTCCACGAGGCTCCTGCTCAGGAGTTCGTCTGTTTTGCTCCGGGAGTAGGATGGCCATATCTTCCTAGATATGACGCAGATGGTCAGTCCTCTCCATCTGGAGTTCGCGTTTGTGAGAAAGTGGGTGGATATTTGGCGCTTAACAGTCCCTAGTGGGACCTGAACGGATTCTACGAGAGGGCCTTTTTCTTAGAACCATTCAAAAATTAATGTGTACAAAATTGCAAATTCGTATCTTGAAGCATCCAAAAGTTATCGGAAAATATTGTTGAACATTTTTGTGTACTTTGAAGATGAAGGCGTTCTTGAGTTATCGTGCTAACGGACGGACGGACGTCAAGCGGATTTGAAGTTTTTGGGCACAAATAAACAAAAAATAATATATAACTTTTTTTCGTCCGAGGCTTGGTTCTATGCGATACAAACTTTTGGGCTGGATTAAACTTATAATACTCTATTATGATTTCATCTAGAGTATAAAAACAATTGTTTGCCGTACCGAACGCTTTGCGTATTTTAAGATATTGAGTGCAAATTTGCTTTATTATTTTTTAATAATAAAGTATTGTGATCGAACTGAAATTTCAAAAATATTTACTACCCTGAAATTTTGTATTTTCACATTTTAGAACTATCATAGTAAACCCCAAACAAACAAAAAAAAATGTCCGTCTGTCCGCCGCAAGCGCAGTCTGCCATACGCCGCACGCAAAGCCGTTTGAAGGCGCGTAGTTCACAAACCCGATATATTAAGTTGAAATTTTTATGGTGGGTAGAGTGGGTGAACCCCTACGAGTGCTATCTTTTAGGGGGAGCGTTTTTGACGAAAAATGTTGGTTTCCAGATCTCAGGAACCACTAGGAGGCTGAAACTTGGAATTTTGAATAACCAGGAGGCTAATTTCAACGTTAGTTTTTAGTCAGTCGCATAGTAACCTCGCATCTCAGCCTTAAACGCGTTCCGGACTTTTACCAAAAAAATATTGAAGTTGTGCCCAGACTGTTGGCAGATTTTTACTTTATTATTTTTTAATAATAAAGCATTGTGATCGACCTGAAATTCCAAAAAAATTTGCTACCCTGCAATTTTGTATTTTCACGTTTTAGGACTGAGGGCGTGTAAAGTGTTTGTGTACATATTCACGAATTCTGATATATTTCTAAGGTATATTGAGATTTAAAATTCACTTTTACTTCTATAAGCTTTAAACGTAGTGGGGGAAAAAACTGATTTAAGTATTTTTCCCTATTAAACCGCCTGGGGGTATTGTTCAAGTTTTCACTGATTCCGAAAATCGCTTAGGTTTAATGTGATCGAATTCGCTTTTACTACTATGAATTATTCTATTGATAAAAAAAATACGTAAATATGCCAACAGTCAGGGCGCAACTTTATTATTTTATGGGTAGAAGTCCGAAATGTGTTTAATAATGAGATGCGGTGTAGGTTACTATGCGACTGACAACCTAAGAAATAACCAGGCGGCTATTTGGAATGTTATTTTTTAGATTGTCAGTCGCATAGTAACCTACACTGCATCTCATCATTAAGCACATTTCGGACTTCTACCTATAAAATAATAAAGTTGCGCCCAGACTGTTGGCAGATTTTTTGAGATTGGGGTACTATTGTGGCGAGTGTCAGTCGTTTGGAAAATATATTTTAGCTTAGTGTTTCGCCACTATCGGTTTTCATTTTAAACTTAGTTATTTTGATTGAAGTTAATTTTTTTCAATCAAAGTAACAATTCATTTTTGCATTGAAAATTTATTTTTCTTTTGAAAATCAGTTAAACAGTTTCAGTTTGTTTCAATCGTTTACAAATAAATACAAATTTTTTATTATTCAAAGTTAATTAAAAGCAATGTAACGGCATTAATGCAGATTATGTTAATTAATTATACATACATCATCTTATAATAAATAATTACCAACGAATAAAATTAATTTACTTTTTACGTAAAGAAGAAGTTAATGTAAAGTTGAGACTTTACAACTGATGTAAAGATAAGTCTTTACACTATGGTACGGGGGTGGGGGTGTTTTTTTCTATCTATAAAACGGATCATGACAGAAAATTGAAACTTGTCAGTATATGTAGATCTACTAAGAAAGTAATTTAGTTAAAAAAATATTCAAATGCTCCCCTTCCGTACGCTAATGGACGGAAGGGGAGCAAAAAGAATGATCAGTGAAAATGGGATGCATATATTCACGATTCACGAATTTCGTCATATCTCTTAGGTCTTCTGAAATATTGAATTAATATTTATTCTACGGATTATTCACATAAATGCCTAGAAAGTGTTTTCAGGATTTATTGAAATTCTACCCCTAAGAGGGTGTAAAGGGGTTGTATACAATTTCACGAACTTAGCCATATCCCCCAGGTCTGAATAACTTTTCATTTCCACGAGCTTGTTTTATAATCGCCTAAGACTCGTTTTCAAAATGTTTCCCTTTTCAATCCCTAAGATGGTATACCATCATATGTGAGGGGTTGAAAACGTTTTCACGAATTCCGTCATATCTCTTGGAAGGAGTGATAAGACATCGAATTGGTTCTAACTTCCTCGGGCTTTCTTTACATACATACATACATTTATTGAATTGTTAAGTATTATAGGGTGGCCCAAAATGAATCATCCTATTGAAAGATGTTATAACTTTTGCAAATGGCGACAACTGTCAGTTTTGTTTTAATATTTGTGAAGTAAACAGATGCATACACGTCGACAAGCCATGGAACCTCCTCAAGATCGCGGAATACTCGTGAATATTTTTTTACGGAATAATTCGTCAGTGATTTTGACGCAACGTGAATTTCGGCGCAGATTTCCTGACCGTCCTACGCCAACTAGTCAAACACTAAGGCGTTTAGCAGCTTGCCTTGAAGAGACTGCAACAACAGGTGGCAGAAGAGGCGCTGGAAGGCCTCGTAGTACAGACTGTTGGAAGTTTTTTCTATTGTCGTACTCGAGCTTAAGAAGTTTGGAAGTTATACACGCTTATCTGTACCATTTTCGTAATTGTGCAATTATTTTTTTGATAACATTTATATAAGAAGGTAAAACCACAAGTATCAGAACGTTCCATACTCATATTACTAATATCCTTCTGGTCCTTCTACTTAGATCAGAGGATCTTCAAATTTTACGTCTCTGAAAACAAAGTATAAGTCAAAGAAAGGAAATCTCATTTCAGGTAATCATTGAGAACATGAGCCGCTAGTATTCTCCACTTTTTCATGAGTAAAAATCCTGGATGTGACTTCAAAATATAATTTTTTGGGCCGCCTTCCAATTAGATAATCACAGTTATTTTTATTTTATTTATCTTTTTAACTTTGAATTGAAATATAATTTTGTAGTGAGTAAAACACCAAGTGAAATATTTTTAATAATTTAATGCAAATAAAATAATGATTTGTTTTAATTAAAAAAAAATGATTGTCGGTGTCGATAAATTATGAATAATAGATCAATTAAAAAATATTAATTATAATTTTTTATTAAAAAAAAATAATTACTTAAGTGTTCTTTTTTTTAATTATATTTACCAAACTTGTTTATTAGATGAAGAATGGAAGATGGAGTGTTATAGAAACAGCTATAAACCAACCAACAAACATGTTATAGAAAACAGTATCAAGATTAAGAGTTTCGACTATCTTTTATCCAAAGGTGATGAAATTATTAGAAAACCTTTAATGGTTCGAAAGTAATTGATATTACATAGGAGAAACGGCAAAAATATTTCGATAGCGATATGGGCGGATTGATAATGACGTGCAAAAATTGAGAAAACATAATTTTATCCGGAAAAATTTATTTTATTTTTCAACGTAGTCTCCTTTTAGCTCGATACACTTAGTCCAGCGTTTTTCCAATTTTTTGATCCCTTCCAAATAATATGATTTGGTGATGTAATGAAATGATGTAATTAAAAAATCACAACTAAATGTAACTAATACCCAACACGTAAATTCTTTTACATGTTAATTACTTGAGCTAAGATAAGTTTTAGTTTTCATACGAATTTAAACTCAACTCGTAATTCCATGAAAACTACCTCGCCATGGAAATGAAAACGTAGTGATGTGATAGTTACCCCGTAGGAAGTTCGAGGAAAACTCAATGAGGGAGCAAATATGGAGGTATCTAGTATGGAGCAAAAAAGGATATTTTTAAGAAAATTATGGAGAAAACAGTCACTTCCAAAAACGCGATTAGGCCTTTTTTTAATTGAATGTAGGAAATTGTTTCATTTTTCACACTTAGGAATTCTACAGAGAAACATCCTGTGGTACAGAGTGCTTCCTGGAAGTTAAGATAAAATGTATTTTCACTATACATATTTAGTTCCGGAAATATTCTAAAAATGGTTTGCGAGATTTTTGCAGTGTAGTGAGAACTGAAAAGTTTGTTTAGTCAAATTTGTGAGGCTAAGTTCGTTAACGGGCGAAATCGTCCTACTCCATCGGGTAACTGCCATACAAAGGGTCCTTAAGAGACGTGTTCAAGAATATTGACCAATAGCTTCGGAACACCGACTATAAAATTTTGTATACATTGGTTTTTCAAAAGTTGCAGTTAAATTAATGAATATGAAAGTTCCCACGAGTCCTTTGAGTAGATGCCATACGAAAATCCTGTAAAAATATCTTCACTCAAATTACGGAACTCACTACGAGGGCGGATTGATAATGACGTGCAAAAATTGAGAAAACATAATTTTATCCGGAAAAATTTATTTTATTTTTCAACGTAGTCTCCTTCTAGCTCGATACACTTAGTCCAGCGTTTTTCCAATTTTTTGATCCCTTCCAAATAATATGATTTGTCCAACCCTTCAAAATAGGCGTTGGTTTCACTTATGACGTCTGTATTCGTGGTAAATCTCTTTCCAGCAAGCCATTTTTTCAAGTCTGGAAATAATAAAAAGTCGCAGGGTGCCAAATCTGGAGAATACGGTGGGTGAGGGAGCAATTCGTACCGCAATTCAAACAGTTTTGACGTTGCAACAACGGACGTGTGAAACAATAGTTTTTTCTTCGCCAAATGAAGTCGTTTTGCTTTGATTTCAACATCCAATGGAACCAATAACTCAAAATAATATGCTCCCGTCATTGTTTTTCCTTTCTTCAAGTAGTCGGTGAATATCATTCCATTGGAATCCCAAAAAACAGTCGCCATAACCTTTCCAGCTGATAGAACGGTTTTGCCTCCTTGAACCAACATCCTTCCATTGTTTTGACTGTTGTTTGGTTTCTGGAGTGTAGTGGTGAATCCATGCTTCATCAACAGTTACGAATCAACGAAAAAATTCATTTGTATTACGTTAAAACAGTTGCAAACCGTGCTGCGAAGCTGTCACACGATTGCGTTTTTAGTCGATTGTGAGCAAACGCGGCAGCCATTTTGCGGATAGCTTTCTCATGTCCAAATGGTTTTTCAAAATATTCCAAACACGTTCAAATGAGATGCTTACTACGTTAACTATCTCACGTACTTTTACTCGACGATCTTCTATCACGATATCATGGATTGTATCGATCATTTCTGGCGTGGTGACCTCATTTGGACGACCTGGACTTGGTGTGGTTTGTGTGCTCGTACGACCACACTTGAATTCAGAAAACCATTTGTAAATCATTCGGATCGATGGTGCAGAGTCGCCATAATGCTTATCTAATTTTTCTTTGGTTACTTTAGCTGTTTTTCCTTTTAAAGAATTGTGTTTAATCAACACACGAAATTCACTTTTAACCATTTTCAACAATTTTTGTAAGTCGACTTGCTTAGACGGCTGCTTCTCGAAAACTAAACGAGGTATCAGGCTTAAACTTTGCAGATAATCTATTTAAGGATGGTCCAGGTAAAAAAAAATAATTAATTCCTTACCTGCCCACGCCTTTTTGATTTTTGCACGTCATTATCAATCCGCCCTCGTATATCTCAAGAAATCGTTCAGCCACAAATTCGGAATTTTGTAAAGATTAGTTTTGAGTGAAAGTTCACTAGTCAGTGAAATCATTCTATTCCTTTGGGTAGCATCCATACAAAGAGTCCTTAAGACATTGTAGTGGCATTGAACGATAGTGAAAATTTTCACCTTAACAAAGTAATGTTTTCACTACTGTAGGTACAGCTAAATTTGTTGACGACTTTGTTGATTTCAGGAATCAATCAGAGTCGTCAATGAATTACTTTTTAAAAAAATTAAATCGTTTTTTTTAGTCGGAATTGAAACTTTCATTAATCAACAGCTATTGATAAAAAATAATCAATCATTAATAACTATTTAATAAAAACTTTAAGCAACAATTGAACTCAATTATAAACGACTCGTATTATAAAATTATATCAAATTATATATTCTTAAATTTTATTGATTTTATAAAAGTTAATTTATATGTTGTATAATTCTCTATCATTGTTTTAAATTATTATTACAAGTTACATTACGAAAGATTTAAAACGTTTTGAAAAAATTAATTTGAATTGTGTTGATTTGTGATATTAAAAGAATTTATCAAATCAAGCGAACATGAAAAGAGAATTATTAAACAGCGGAAAAGATTCAAAACTCAACTGAACATATTAAGAAGATTATCAACAACATTATATAGCAGATCTCTTTAACATGTGTTCAAAATTATTTTCCGATAGCTTTGAATGCTTCAAACTAGGAATTTGAAATTTTGTAGAAATTAAATTTTAAATGGTTACACGTAAAAGGACAAGTATGCTAGAAATCGAGTGAGTCCTTCTTGCACCTCCCATGTGAAAATCCTTCAAAATGGAAAATTTTACTTTCGGTAACTTACCTAGTTTTAGATATGAAATTGAACACTGATTAGATTAGATTAGATTAGATCATATTTGATTTTTATTATTCAATATTAAATTTTTTTTTTTATTTTAAGATATATTAAATAATGCTATCCTAGGTTAGTTCTAGTTTTAAGCATAGTCTTAAGTTGTACATATAAGGTTTTTCACTTTGCTGTATTTCCTTAATCTTATATACTAATCACACTAACTCCCATATCTTACGACAAATACATAAAACATTATTTGAAATGGGTACATATACTCAATAGCTCTAAAGTAACTTTATTAGAAACTTACACTGAAATTTATAAAAATTAGGCAAAATAAAGAGAATTTGAAATTAAATAATGCTATGCTCAGACCCTGCGGCCTTTTCAATTCGTAATTATTGTTTGTTTTCACAAGAAGGAAAATGGGAGATATTGTCTTTTAGTTTCGTGTTGCAACTGTAATAAAAGACAATGCACTCCTGATTCTACTTTATCCCCAACTACAATATAAATCGGAGTTCAGTATTTCATCTGGAGCATCTTACAATTGGCTTGCAACCGATCGTGAAACTACATGTTTGGTTGAATTTGTAAGGCTAAGTTCGTTAACGGGCAAAATCGTCCTACTCCTTCGGGTAGCTGCCATACAAAATGTCCTTAAAACACGTGTTCAAGAATATTGGCCGATAACTTCAGAAGCGTTTAAGCTACGACTTTGAAATTTTGTATGTGTTAATTTTCCAATAGTTGGAGCTAAATGTATGATTATGAAAAGAAATCCCAGTAGTCCTTCGTGTACCTACCATACAAATATCCTGTCAAAATCTCTGTACTTAATTTACGGAACTCACTATAACTCAAGTAATCGTTTAGCTATGAATTCAGAATTTTGTACAAATTAGTTTTTAGTGAAAACGAAGTTTGAGTTTACTAGTTAATCCTTTTACTCCTTCTGGTACCTTCCATAGAAAAATCCTTCAAACACGTGTTCAAGAATATTGACCGATAACTTCAGAAGGAATGAAGCTACGACTTTGAAATTTTTTATACGTTAGTTTACCAATGGTGTGAGCTAAATGTATGATTATCAAAATAATCTTATTGGTCCTTCGTGTAGGTGCTATACAAATATCCTGTCAGAATGTCTTCACTTTTTTTTACGGAAATCACTATAACTCAAATAATAGTTTAGCCACGAATTCGAAATTTTGTACAAATTAGTTTTGAACAAAAACAAAGTTCGAGTTTACTAGTCAGCGAAATCCTTTTACTCCTTCTGGTACCTTCCATACAAAAAATCCTTAAGACACGTGTTCAACAATATTTTCCGATAACTTTTGAACGCTTCAAGCTACGAATTTGAAATTTTATACACATTGATTTCTAAATGGTTCCAAGGAAAAGGATAAATATGTAAGAAATCGAGTGAGTCCTTTCTGCACCTCCCATGTAAAATTCCTTTAAAAAGGAAATTTTTTTTCGGTGACTCCCCCAGTTCAAGATATGAAATTAAACACTGCCGATATTGTCTTTTAGTTTCAAGTAACCCGAATGGGGGTCTTTAATAAAGGACATACGACATGCACACACGTAATTCTTATTTATCCCCAACTACAATATAAATCAGAGTTCAGTATTCATCTAGAGTATAATACGATTGGCTTGCAGCCGATCGTGACTGCTGTATGTTTATACTCTAGATGAAATCATATAGAGTATTATAAGTTTAATCCAGCCGAAAAGTTTGTAACGCATAGAACCAAGCCTCGGACGAAAAAAAGTTATATATTATTTTTTGTTTATTTGTGGCCAAAAACCTCAAATCCGCCTGACGTCCGTCCGTCCGTCCGTCCGTCCGTCTGTCCGTTAGCACGATAACTCAAGAACGCCTTCACCTAGGATCTTGAAATTTTGAATTTCGATGTTTGGTTGAATTTGTAAGGCTAAGTTCGTTAACGGGCAAAATCGTCCTACTCCTTCGGGTAGCTGCCATACAAAATGTCCTTAAAACACGTGTTCAAGAATATTGGTCGATAACTTCAGAAGGGTTTAAGCTACGTCTTTGAAATTTTGTATGTGTCATTTTTCCAATAGTTGGAGCTAAATATATGATTATGAAGAAAATCCTATTAGTCCTTCGTGTAGCTGCCATACAAATATCCTGTCAAAATGCATTCACTTAATTTACAAAACTCACAATAACTCAAGTAATCTTTTAGCTACGAATTCGGAATTTTGTACAAGTTAGTTTTGAGTGAAAAGGAAGTTCGAGTTTACTATTCAGCGAAATCCTTTCACTCCTTCTGGTAGCTGCCATACAAAATGTCCTTAAAACACATGTTCAAGAATATTACCAATAACTTCAGAACGGTTTTAGCTACGTCTTTGAAATTTTGTATGTAGTATTTTTCCAATAGTTTGAATTAAATGTATGATTATGAAGAAAATCCTATTAGTCCTTCGTGTAGCTGCCATACAAATATCCTGTCAAAACGTTATCACTTAATTTACGGAACTCGCTATAACTCAAGTAATCTTTTAGCTACGAATTCAGAATTTTGTACAAATTAGTTTTGAGTAAAAAGGAAGTTCGAGTTTACTAATCAGCGAAATCCTTTTACTCCTTCAGGTAGTTGCCATACAAAATATCCTTAAAACACGTGTTCAACAATATTTTCCGATAATTTTTGAACGCTTCAAGCTACGAATTTGAAATTTTGTACACATTAATTTTTGAATAGTTCCAAGGAAAAGGATAAATATGTAAGAAATCGAGTGAGTCCTTCCTGCACCTCCCATGTGAAAGTCCTTTAAAAAAGACTTTTTTTTTCGATCACTTACCCAGTTCAAGGTATGAAGTTAAACACTGAATATTGTCTTTTAGTTTTGAGTAGCAATCTAATAGCAGTCCTTAATAAAGGACATACAACATGCACACACTTAGTTCTACTTTATCCCCAACTACAATATAAAGCGGAGTTCAGTATTCATCTAGAGTATTATACGATTGGCTTGCAGCCGATCGTGACTGCAGTATGTTTTTTTAAATAATTCCACTGCACTTAGATTGAAGAACAGATTGCAACGAAAAAAAGTAGGAGAAAAGAAGAACAAAATGAGGTGTTCTAGCATCCCTATACGTATTAGTATTGTTGCGAGCTAGGGGTTCGCCGTGATTTCAAGTAAAAACACAATTCATTTAAAAATTAAAATAAGTGATAATTTATTACTTCGCACTTTAATTCTATTCGCACTGTATGGCAATACCGCCTGCTTATATATCGCTTGACTCGATCACACGCTATATCAATCGCTGTTCACTAATACGTTCGCGTACTAGGTGACTGTCACAGTCCACGTAATAAAAATTACTATGTCCCTCGCTGAAAGCTTCGCATGCTCTTATACTATTTGGCTATGGTCTAGACTGTTCTTGAATGTTCGCTCTGTGATGTGTGTGGACTGTTCTTGAAAGCTTTATAGCATTCGATTTTGATCTTCTACACTGTTCTGGTTTATACGAGAATATTCGATTAGAAGGAAGGTACAATCGTGTTGCTCCGCCCCCTTATATACTTCAACTAGGTTTCTGATTGGGTTACTTTGCAGCTAGGTATTCGGTTGTTGCTGTTTCCATTATGCGAAACGACCGAGTTGCGCGGTTGTCAGTTTTACATTTGACAGTATGTAAAGGGGACGCAGGAAAAGGCTCGTTCCTTGATGTAGTTATTTATTGTGAAGCAGCTATGCAACTGATTGCTCCTAAGGAGCCATTGGCGTCTCAGAGCTCCTCTGAGGCAAACAATTTGGTTACATTGAAGACGTTTGATGTGGGTATAACTAGCTGACCCCAAGTGGGAGAAGTGTAGAATAGGATAAAGAAGACTATATTGTTATATAGCAGTAACTAACTAAGAATTTACTAGTCAGTTAGTCATCGGGTGGAGCATTTATGAGATACTTTTCCTACCGCTGACTGAATATGAGGACCGAAATACCGTCCTTTATCCAGCTGAACACAGAGGTGCTTGACAACTGGTTTCTAGGGATCATCATCTCCAAAGATGGAACATGACCGCTAAGAGGCTTACCTTTCCTAAGAGCATAGCTTCAATATTTCTAGAATTTATGTTGATACGCCAACGCTTAAACCAGTCGTAAGCTGCTTGTTGCAACCATTTGGTGATCTTCACTGGGCTGCAAAAACGATATAGGAAAGGTGTGTCATCAGCGCAGAATGCGGTTTTAACACCTTCGGGTTTTGAAGGCATATGCTTTATAAATAGAGAAAAGCAGATGCGATAAAGTCGACCTATGTGTGCCACCAACCTGAATTGTTTGAAGGAAGATTTGTTCCGCGTTCACCCTGACTGACAGAATTAGCCTTTTCTCTTTCGCGGCAGATAAGAGGCTGATCGTAATTACGTCTGTAGTTCGCTTTAAAACAGGGAAGTAATCACAGCTAAACATACCATTAATAATACCTCAAAAAATTTAAAAAGTAAGATGAATAAATAAGAAATCTTGGTATATAATCATTACACAAATTCCATAAACAAAATTTTTAATTAAATACCAAACAATTCTGTATAATAACGACTACTAACCTAATATGCAAGAAAGACAATGATGAGTTTTTGTCTCACAACCTTCTGTGGGTGCTTATTATCCCTTGCAATAGTCAATAACTATGATGCAATCGTTGCACGCAAAAACTTTAACAATTGAGTAATGCGTTGTGATAATAATATTAACCTTAATTGCTACAGAAATAACGAAATTCCGTTCATAATTAGATTAAATCCTTATCATTTCGTGAATATGTCGTATTAACTGTCCCAATACTCGGAGCTAGGGTATGTAAAATTATATCCGGATTTGTATTGATATTGTTTTTGCTTACATTAGTTAACAATAATAAAATGTATGTCGCCATTAATTTATTGTGAGTCAAGACAAGTGCTAACTGATTCGGGTATAAAGAAATTTTCAGGAATATTGAATTAGGATAATGTCAATCGGATCCTGAATGCATTCTTCCGGAAAATAAGACAGGAACAGTTCTATTTTAAAAGCACCGACAGTGTTCCTCTCCAGAACCCCCAGAAACTGTAGGATGTTGTGAATAATATGAATCACTAGGTCTATCTAGTATGATACATTTTACTGTGTTATAAATGAAAAATCTGCCAACAGTCTGGGCGCAACTTTATTATTTTATGGGTAGAAGTCCGAAACGTGTTTAATGATGAGATACGGTGTTGGGTCCTATGCGACTGACAACCTAAAAAATAACGTTCCAAATAGCGTCCTGGTTATTTTTTTGGTTGTCAGTCGCATAGTACCCAACACCGTATCTCATCATTAAACACGTTTCGGACTTCTACCCATAAAATAATAAAGTTGCGCCCAGACTGTTGGCCGATTTTTTTTTATTTACTTACGTATTTTTTTTATCAATAGAATAATTCATAGTAGTAAAAGCGAATTCGATCACATTAAACCTAAGATATTTTCGGAATCAGTGAAATCTTGAACAATAACCACAGGGGGTTTAATAGAGAAAAATACTTAAATCGATTTTTCCCCGACTACGTTTAAAGCTTATAGAAGTAAAAGTGAATTCCAAATCCCAATATACCTTAGGAATAAATCAGAATTCGTGAATATGTACACAACCACTTTACACCCACTTAGGGGTTGGATATCGAAAAATTTTGAAAAACGTTACTAGGCGCTTATATAAATAGCCCGCAGAAGTAAAATTGCTTTGATAGCTCGACATGTCTAAAAATTTTAACGAAATTCGTGAAAATGTGGATTCACGGACATTTTTTTACTCAACCTCTGAACGCCAATGAGAATCTGAACTTTTTATGCTTTAGTTACTCTAATAGCACATCTACATATACGTACTAAGTTTCAACTTTCTAGCATAAGCCGTTTCTGAGATATAAAAAACCACCCCTCACCCCAGTACCTTGCTATCCCTATGAACAATTTTATTTTTCTAGGATGTCTCTATAGTGGCTCTATATAATCCGAAATTTTTAGCTTAAAAATCAGAATTTTTTTTCCTTTCTACCCCTTTTTACCATCACCCGACCCCATACACAACAACAACAACATTTTTTTTCCCTACTATGTAGAGGTTTACCGACCTTAACTCCTGTAAAATTTTCAAGATCATATCTGATACGGTTTCTGAGATATAAAAATTTCATTTTTTGAGAAATTCCTATCCCCCCACTTTTGTGATCCACCTACCCCCTCAAAAAATTTACTTTCAGTAGACTCCTCTTGTGATCCCATATACAGAAACTAAACTTTATCTTCTTGATGTAATTTTTTCGGAAGATATTGTAATCCAAAGTTTTTCACAACCCAACCCCACACCCCACCATCCCCCTTAAAAATTTTAGCCCTTGTCTAGTCTTCAAGTATCCCTAAGGGCAACGACAAAGTTTCAATCTTCTGACATCAATCGTTCAGGAGATATGGATTTTAGAATGTTTCAATCCCGGCTTTCAAGCGTTTTGGACTCATTGTCTTCCCCCCACTTCCACACCCCTCAACCCTTATCAATCATTTTCTTGCAAATGAGTGCACTGTCATAGTACTACATAAGTTCCAAGTTTCAGCCTCCTAGCATAAGTGGTTCCTGATATCTAGAAAATAAAATTTTTCGTCTAAAACGCTCCCCTCTCCTCTCCCCTATAACCCCCACCTCTCGAAAATATACCAGTCGTAGGGGTTCACCCAATCTATCCACCATAAAAATTGCAATTTAATATCTCAACAGGTTCGGGAGCTACGCGCCTACAAACGATTTTGCGTACGGCGTCTACGGCGGACAGACGGATATTTTTATACTCTAGATGAAATCATATAGAGTATTATAAGATTAATCCAGCCCAAAATTTGTAACGCATAGAACCAAGCCTCGGACGAAAAAAAGTTAAATGTTATTTTTTGTTTATTTGTGCCCAAAAACCTCAAATTCGCTTGACGTCCGTCCGTCCGCCCGTCCGTCCGTCCATCTGTCCGTGAACACGATAACTCAAGAACGCCTTCACCTAGGATCTTGAAATTTTAAATCTGATTGTTTGGTTGAATTTGTAAGGCTAATCTCGTTAACGGGCAAAATCGTCCTACTCCTTCGGGTAGCTGCCATACAAAATGTCCTTAAAACACGTGTTCAAGAATATTGGTCGATAACTTCAGAAGGGTTTAAGCTACGACATTGAAATTTTGTATGTGTTAATTTTCCAATAGTTGGAGCTAAATGTATGATTATGAAGAAAATCCTGTTAGTCCTTCGTGTAGCTGCTATTCAAATCTCCTGTCAAAATGTATTCACTTAATTTACGGAACTCACTATAACTCAAGTAATCTTTTAGCTATGAATTGGGAATTTTGTACAAATTAGTTTTGAGTAAAAAGAAAGTTCGAGTTTACTAATCAGCGAAATCCTTTTACTCCTTCTGGTAGCTGCCATACAAAATGTCCTTAAGACACGTGTTCAACAATATTTTTCGATAACTTTTGAACGCTTCAAGCTACGAATTTGAAATTTTGTACATGTTCATTTTTAAATGGTTCCAAGGAAAAGGATAAATATGTAAGAAATCGAGTGAGTTCTTCCTGCACCTCCCATGTGAAAGTCCTTCAAAAAGGACTTTTTTTTTCGATGACTTACCCAGTTCAAGATATGAAATTAAACACTGAATATTGTCTTTCAGTTTTGAGTAGCAATCTAATGGCAGTCCTTAGTAAAGGACATACGACATACACACACGTAATTCTACTTTATCCCCAACTACTATATAAATCGGAGTTCAGTATTCATCTAGAGTATTATACGATTGGCTTGCAGCCGATCGTGACTGCAGTATGTTTTATTTTAAAGATGCTACCACTGCTGCCAGATGGAGTGGAAGGAAATTAAAAATTTTTAATTATTTATTAATATATTTATTAATATGAGACTGACTTGAAGCTTTCTGTTCGTCAAAGTCAGATGTGCTATATATAGCATATATATACAACCTTCGCAAAAATATTAAAATTCTACTCCACTCTATTTGCTTATTTTGCAGTAAGGAATAATTTTTTGAAAATTTCATTCGAATTGGATAAGTGGTTTCTGAGAAAATAGGTCATGAAATTTAATTTAAACTGAAAAGCCTCGATATGCTTTCTTTCTTAGGTATCATTAGACGATATATCGAATATCGAATTCACTTTCATTTGTAAAGGCTTTAAATATAAAAGGGAAAAACCCGATTTAAGCATAGTTTGATATAAAACCCCCTAGGGGTGTAATTAGGTATTGTTCAAGTTTTCACGAATTCCGAAAATCTTTTAGGTTTAATGAGGTCGAATTCGCTTTTACTTCTATTGAATCTTCTATTGAAAAAAATATGTAAATAAATAAAAAAAATCTGCCAACAGCCTGGGTGCAACTTTATTATTTTTTAATAATAAAGTATTTTGGTATAAGTCTGAAACTCGTTTAATACTGAGATACGGTGTAGGTTACTATGCGGCTGATAACCTAAAGAATAACCAGGGGGCTATTTGGAAAGTTATTTTTTAGGTTGGCAGTCGCACAGTAACTTACAGCGCATCTCAGCATTAAACGGGTTTAAGACTTCCAAGTCCAAGTAAAACAATTATAGTGCCATTCACTAGAAGACGGAAGGTAAACTTAAGGCCCCCGATTGTGAGAGGAACTACAATTGAATTCTCGTCCGATGTCAAATACTTGGGAATTACCTTGGACAAGTGTCTGACTTGGAATTTACATCTTAAAAACATCTCCGCACGAGTAACATTGTCTTTTATGGCTGGTCGAAGGCTCTGTGGTACCACTTGGAGTCTCAGAGCAAATATGGTATACTGGACATACAAGTCTATTATAATACCAATGATCACATATGCCGCTATGGTGTGGTGGCCAAAGGTTGAACAAATCACAGCACAGAAGGCCCTGCAAAAAATTCGTTCTTAGCATTACAGGGGGACTTAAATCATGTCCCACTGCTGGAATGGAAGCCATGATAGACTTGGCCCCATTACACTTCGAGATAAAGAAGGAGGCTCTGAGAGAGGCCATAAGGCTTCAGCAGTACAATAAATTCAAGGCAGGAAACCTTGTCGGTCACCTTAAAATTCTACAGGAATTTAATCAGAAGGACCTAACCGACGCAGTAAACGATAACATGCCAAAGGTATATGATTTTGAGAAACCATATATGGTGGCTCTGGGAGATCGTGTATCATGGCAATCTGGTTTACCAGATTTTGGGGAAGGTGCTTCAGTCTGGTGCACGGACGGCTCTAAGACCTATATTGGAACTGGAGCAGGCGTATTTGGACCCAATTGTAAAATATGGATGGCAATGGGGCAAACAGCCACTGTGTTTCAGGCTGAGGTACATGCCATAGAGCTGTGCGCAGGTAAACTTCTACTGAATAAACCAAAAGGCGCTACAGTTAATATCCTATCTGACAGCCAAGCGGCACTGCTAGCGCTGAAATCTTATTGTTTCCGTTCTAAGCTTGTGTGGGACTGTCATACTCTTCTTAAAGATCTGGCACATCATAATAGTCTAACCCTGATGTGGGTGCCAGGACATGAGGGTATTCCGGGTAATGAATCGGCTGACCAGCTAGCTAAGCGGGGATCCAACTCACCAATGATTGGCCCGGAACCATTCTGTGGAGTAGGTAAAGGCTATATTAAGGATGGTATTTTTAAGTGGGTAAATCTTCAGGTGGAAGATTATTGGAACTCACTTTCAGGACTTAGACAGTCAAAGAAATTCCTGACCTTCTCAAGTAGGAGAGCGTCGGAATTCCTTTCCTTAAGCAGGTATAACGCACGGGTCATAATGGGATATTTTTCCGGACATTATTTCCTTAATTATCACCTTAAGATCATCGGTAAGGTATCATTAGATACATGTCGATTCTGTGATATCACATCTGAAACCACGGCAAACATTCTGTGTGATTGTGATGCAGTGGCCAGATCAAGAAGGCAGATTCTCGGTGGATTTACTCTCACCTATGAAGACCTGTCGAAGACTCCCCTGAGTAAAATCATCTCCTTTCTCAAAGGAATCGAATCGTGGTTAAGAGCCAGGAACAAAAGACCTCTTAGGTCGTAGTTCGAGAAGTAGTGAGGCTTCTTTAGGCTCTACCAGTTTAAATAATAATAATAATGTTTTGGTGAATGTTTTCACAGTACATGTTGAAATGAAAATACAAGTTATCCGGGTTCAATACTGTTATTATTTATTTTGCGTGACGTTTCGGACTCGACTGAGTTTGATAAAGGACTCAGTCGAGTCCGAAACGTCACGCAAAATAAATAATAACAGTATTGAACCCGGAAAACTTGTATTTTCAATAATAATAATAATAAGACTTCTACCCAAAAAATGGTAAAGTTGCTCCCAGACTGCTGGTAGATTTTTTATATTTTTTCAACACCTTCAAGATAAAAAAAATAGTATATCCTATAATATCCTATAAAAATTTTTGATTTTAGATAAAATTTACGACTTCTACAGCTTACAAAAAGTGGCACTTTTTTGAAGGTGATGACGGCGCCCGACATATGACTGTTCACCATGACAGTATTTTGTAAAAAAAAAATAATTTTTCACTTAAATACTTAATAAGTATGTAGCAAAAAATACCCAGCATTGTATTTGTATCTTCTTTGAAAAAAAAAATACTGTAAATTGTCTTATTTTTTTGTTAACTAAATGCAAATACCCCCTTAATTCTGCTCGCGTGACGTTGGTGAAGGCGTCGTTTCATTACATTACCTTATCATCATCTCAAACAAAACTGCTTCATTATTGATTTAATTAAAACGTATTTACGGAAAGAATTCATTGGAAAGTCAAAAATTACTATTTATATAGAAATTATCATTCCCAGAGAGACGTAATCTCTGACGATGTTTTCAAAACGTGAACTTTTTAAAATGTTTTCTCAAATTATTCGTATTAGAGCCTGATATAAATTTTCCATTACTCGAAGTCCTTGTCAGTATTAAACTAGCACTAATATCATTTTCAGAATATTCTGATCAAATAGTATGTAAATTATGGCGGATACCTCACTCTACTTATACGTGGCATAATTGATTTAGAAAACATTAAAAACAACCATCAGATCAAATATACAAAAGAATAGATACACCTACGGAACAGCTAATACAAATATTTATTTTCAAAATCAGACTATCACACGTCGGCTCGTGCAATTCCACATATTGCTGCAATATTTATCAAAAAAATCTGATCTACCGAAAATATCCAAATCGCTAAATATCTGTCGATATTTCGTCACGCATTAGATATACTGGCTTTAGTGCGAGTGCGAGTATTAGGCTTAGGCGCTAGGGTATACAGGAAAAAGTTCTATTAATAAAATCGAAAATCGTGGTATCTCTTCGACATAAGTTGGTATCGAATGTAAAGGTAGAAATATGTACGCCATCCAATCCATACCTGTTTGAATATTAGCTGGCGTCATATTAGCTATATCTTGTGTTTATTTAAGGTGATATCAGAGACAACTTTGAGTTACCTTCTTCGCTTGATACGACGACGATAAAAGCAAATTACGTTGTCTCGGTAATTTGCTACTGGGCGAAGGCAGTAGGTAGCATCTTTAATTTTTTTTAAAGGAGAAGATAACAAGCATTTACTTAGTTCGAAGCGGCTTTGAATTAAAGAAACATTTATGCAATCAACACAGTACGGGAAATAAGGCATAGTAACAAAATTTCCATGTAGGTACATACCTATATATTCAGCGTATCACAAACATTTAAAAATTAAATATAACATTGAAAGGTATCAGTAATCACAGGGACTTATATTCGAATTTGGAAGCTGTCACCTCTATAACCATATTCTATCGGTATTTACAGGACACCTACTCACTTGAAATCTCCAGCGTCTCCCTCATCTTTGCTTCCCGCTTGTTCTAGAATCCTCTTTTGGCCGTACTGTGATTTTTCTGTCCAAAGCCGGACAGTTGCGGATTTTTTCCGTCATTCTATCACCAAATAATTTTAGAATAGGGATATTTATCGAGTGCTTCGACTTAATACACAAATATGTAACTATCTTTCCTCACTGAAAAGCGCTGTAGCTCAAAGACACCTCCCAAAGGAGTGTTATGTACAACC
Source organism: Beris morrisii (assembly GCA_951812415.1). NCBI lineage: Eukaryota > Metazoa > Arthropoda > Insecta > Diptera > Stratiomyidae > Beris > Beris morrisii. The sequence continues at coordinate 92,096,579 of OX638313.1, read as the reverse complement.
ATAGAGATATAAATACTGGAGACGACAACACGCCGTTTTTGCATGAAGCACTTTGAAGCGTTTAGCAGCAAAATTGAACGTTTTTGTATGGAGCGTTTGATGCCAGGTGCAAGTGAAATGCAAATAGTAGCTTAGTATTCAAATCTTTGGCGTTTTTTGTATTCAAGACCGGAGTATAACATACATGTGAGTAAGATGCTAATAGTAGCATAGTGGTTATTGCCGGTCCTTTGCGAGGAATCGTCCGGCTTCAAAACAGTCACTGCTCGTCATCTCCAGAACATATAATTCTATTTGTACAACCCATCTCAAATGGCGTTGCAAGCCTCTTAAGACATTACGTCTTCCGTGACTTCTTCAAATCTGCTTTTTTTCCTATCTGATCTGAAGATATTCTCAAAGTTCCGTAACATTGTTTTTACCCTAAAGGACACTTCCCTGCTCCAATTTGGTTAGAGTCTTTGGTTGATACCTATCTTGATGTAGGTTGATAGATTGAGAGCCGGTATAAATCTCTAGTCACTGCTATATTGTGATGAAAACGAACTTTTCTATAACTCGCTCATACTTAGACATAACTTCCGCTGGAGTGAGGAAGTGTTATTAAAACAATCTTTATCTTCTGTGTGTTAATTTATCCTAATTTTAAGCAACTTTTCCTTTTACTTTGATTAGAACAATAATTGTTTATGGAGTCTTTTTAAGCTTACGTTCCCTGTGAGAAGTTCGGTTCAGATCATAACGATAAAATCTGCCAACAGTATGAGCGCAACTTCATTCTGAGATGCAGTGTAAGTTACTATGCGACTGACGACCTAAGAAATAACGTTCCAAATAGCCTCCTGGTTATTCTTTAGGTTGTCAGTCGCATAGAATCCAATACAGCACCTCGGCATTTAACGCTTTCCGGAATTCTATTCTTCTAAATAATAAAGTTGCGCCCGGACTGTTGGCTGTTTTTTGATTTATTTACGTATTTTTTCAATTTCAATTTAAACAAAGGGAACACAATATCGACTCAGCCCTTTACGAGTTGAATATTAAACGATTTTGAAACCGATTTTTAGGCGTTTATATAGAAAGCCCGTTAAAGAAAAAAAACAATTCAATATCCATCAGACCTAAGTGATATGTCGGAATTCGTAAAAACGTACACAATCATGCACTCTTAGGGGTAGAACATCGTAAAATCCTGAAATTAATATTTCGATCGTTATATACAAAGCTCATAGAAGTAAATTCGAATTCGATCTTATTAAACTCAATAGATTTGTCGGAATTCGTGAAAACTTGAACAATACCTTAGTTTTAGTTTTAGTTTTAAGAAGGGGCGAAGCGCTCCGCCACCGCGCACACTAGGCACCAAATGGGCCCATAGCGATCCCTTCAGAACCTCGTAGGTCACTAAACATCCCCTAAACAACCCAGATCCCTAACGAACTTGACTAGCTTATCATGCCCTATTGACCTCAGGTCTTCCAAATTCTCAAAGAAAAGACTGCCCAGCCACCTCAGTCGCCTCCTTGCAACCGCCTGACACTCACACAAAATGTGGGTGATGTCCTCCTCAGCATATAGGTCAAGGCAGTACCTGCACACGTCAGAGTCAGCGATCCCCATACGCATAGCATGCTTCCCTAGCAGGCAGTGCCCTGTCAGTATTCCGACAAGTAGCCGCAGACTTCCCCTACTCCATGTCAATATCTCCCTAGTCTTTCGCCTGTCCAACCTTGGCCAGAGTGCCCTAGAAGTCCTGCAGCTCGTTAGCGCCTCCCATCTAGAGTTCACTGCGTCCGCTGCACAATCCCTGATACGTGCTTTAATTCCGTTTAATGGCGGATTAACCACCTCCTCTACCATCCCTTCCGACGCCGATCCTGGTCTCGCCAGCTCATCGGCCTGGTACGTCGCTATGCCCTGGTACCCAGCATAGTCGTACTCTATTCTGACTACAAAGTACCTTAAGCACTTCTCGACAGCGCTTTACTAGCTGGGATTTAATAGTCGCCGATTCCAATGCATTCAAAGCCGCCTGGCTGTCAATGTAAAGTGAAATATCCCGACCAGATACCCCCTCCATCAACATGATGTTACCTGCCTGAAGCACTGCCAGAATCTCCGCTTGGAATACACTACAAGCATCCGGCAGCTTAAAAGACTCCCTTGCACTCAACTGCTCAGAGAAGACTCCAGCGCCAGTGCCGCACTCCATTTTGGAACCGTCCGTATACACGGAGAGTTCTCCCTCATTTACTACCCTGTTGCTTTCCCAGTCCGCTCTGCTTGGGTATACAACCCTGAACGATGATATAAAATCATTCACCGGGATCATATAATCCGTGCAAAAGTTGACCGGACCCTCAAGAAATTCCCTAAGAATGGAGCTGTGTCCTATGGATCTCTCCCTAAAGAGACAACAGCTCAATAGTTTTACCGCTGTGTTTGACGCAACCTTACATGGGGTATAATATCGGAAAATGCTTGCATTTGTTTTTTCTGATTATGTTCAAAGCCAAAAATGGAAATATATTCGATTTCTCATTTGACTTAAGAAATATATCGAAATTCGCGAAAATGTACACAATCACCAAACCGGGGGTTGGATATCAAAAGATTTGAAAAAAGTTTCTATGCGCTTATATAAAGAGCGCGCAGAAGTAAAATTAATTTGATAACTCAATATGCCTAAAAGATATAACGAAATTCGTGAAAATGTGAAAAACCTTGTTCACGGACACTTTTTTTACTCCCCCCTTCGCACGCCAAAGCTAAAACGATTTTTTTTAAATACTTCTGTAGTACATATACATATACGTATTAAGTTTCAACTTTCTAGCACAAGCCGATTCTGAGATATAAAAAACCACCCAACACCCCGACCTATAAACATTTTTATTTTTCTAGGATGCCTGTATAGTGGCTCTATATAGGACGTATTCGAATACTTTGCTTCGTCTACGTCTATGTTGACGTCACAGCATAGCATTGCTATTATATAATAACTGTTTAGAAAAAGCTTAGCTAAACCGTCAAAATGGCGCAGCTGCTTATTTGACACTTCATAAGTCAAAATGAAAATTAAATTCAATAGAAAAATTTTATTTTTTTTACGTTTGCTAAGATTGACTGATAGCTACGCTGTCGTAAAAGTAGTCGAGACACGAACCGAAAAGGAATTGAGACACAGCTTTGCTATGTCTGACGTCATAAATTGTTATAACTAGACGTAGACGTAGACGAAGCAAAGTATTCGAATTTTGAGAGATAAAAATCAGCATTTTTTTCTTTCCACCCTCTCCCAACATCACCCCCTCCTTTCTCTGCTAGTGGTCTTCTGGGCTTACCTTATGTACAATTTGTAAGATCATATCTGCTACGGTTCTTGAGATATAAAAATAATTTTTTTTTAAAAATGGCTACAATTTCACATTCAGTAGACTCTATTAATAATCTCATATACAGTAACCAAATTTAAATTCCCTGTAACTGCAATTGATTCGGAAGATATTGTAATTCAAAGTTGTTTACCTCCATCCCACCTTTTTACTTCAAAATTTTAGTTATAGTCTAAGATCTTAGTATTCCTTAAAACAATTACACAGTTTAACCCTTCTGACATCAACTGTTGAGGAAATATAGATTTTAGATCACAGTTTTCGAGCGTTTCGGACGCCCTCCCCTCCACACTTACACACCACTCAACCACTTTCAACCATTTGAGTCCACTATCACAGTTCTACATAAAGACCAAGTTTCAGCCTCCTAGCATAAGCGGTTCCTAAGATCTAGAAACAAAAATTGTTCGTGTAAAACGCTCCCCCACACTCCCTACCTTTCCTCAAGTCCCACTCTTCCCCTCACACCTCCACTACACTAAAATATTCCACTCGTACGGGTTCACCAAATCTACCCACCAACAAATTTTCAACTTAATATCTCAACGGGTTTGGGAGCTACGCGCCTTCAAATGCTTTTGCGTACGGCGGACAGACGGACATTCTCTTTTGACCTTTCAGGACGATCACAATACCTTATTATTAAAAAATAATAAAGTAAAATATGGTCTTCTTTTCTCGAAATTTGCTACCAAGAAGTTCGACTAATGGCAGTTTTAATTCAGTAAAGGCCAGCTCAAATATTTCATGATCACATTTCATTTGAGACGATCAATTCAAGAATATTCTTCAAATCTACATGATCGCGATCATACACCAATAAAATAAATGACTTCATACAAACGGTCATCTTCCCATAAAACCGGCAAACGGCTGCTTCTCAATTAAAGTGAATTCCGGAATTTACCAGGATATGCGATAATTATACCAATAAATGGTGGCATTCTATTGCAGCCGCCTCCAATATTTTAACGCGTGTTTGATGTGGGCTCTTCTATAATTGAGTCACTAAATTAGCTCCAAGCCCACCTGCACGGTGTTATCTTGAACAAATACTGGAACTTTTGTTCTTCAGGGATTAGAGATTCAAATTCCACTTATTTGCTTTATTAAAGGATTGCTTTTTTATCTTCGAGATTTTTTATGTTAATAAGCTATGAATCACATTTGATTGCTAATTTTAAAACCTTGCGAAAATGATCTATGACACTTTATTTGCTACCAAAGCGTTAGTTATTTCATAGGGAAAATTAAAGATGCATAGAATATGCGTTTAGATCGGCTGATAAGATGTGTTTCTCCCTCGATCATGTGGTCATAACAACATCTATTATGATCAACATGATGTCCACCGGTTATCTTATTAGATATTCAGCGTAAGATCTCAATTGGCAGCAATGTGGTCCATATCAGCTCAGATATCAACAATGACGAGGCTTAATCAAAACCGGAAGCGAACAAAATTATCGTTTATTAGATATTCGAGCATATCAAATAGGGAATTGTAATAGAAGGTGCCACGTTCCGTGTCATTAAAATTATCGACGATATTCACGTCAAGTTTTAGCTTAGCTCTGTTCATTAGCGGATCGCACTAGTGATAATTAAATAAGATTGGGTCAGTTTTTATCCGGCATTTAGGACGTGGCTAATACTTCAAATTTGTCATAAAGGGTGTCTTGTCAACACTTGGTAGGCGACGCGATCTAGCGTAAGGTCGGGGCTTGTTCAGAGCTGGTTTACACCAAGCGATCTGGCCTATCCCGCTGTCATAGCAGAATCAATCACGAACTGTTTACACCGTAAAGGTACGCGTCCACTATTGCGGACGGGCCGGGCCGGGCCGCATCCGCCTGCCATACATTGTTATGGAAGTGCGTCCACTGAAGGCGCGCCGCATCGGCGCGCGACGGATTTTGCTGGAGGATTTCTGCTCGAGCAGAATGGCGCATCGGCTCGTCCCACTTCGTCCCATCACAGTGGACACAGCGAAACAGATGGGGTGGGCATTTTCCATTTCCCGTGATCCGTCCCAAGTGGACGCAGAAACAAAAATCCGTCCCGCACCGTTGCGATGCGGTCCGCCTCTAGTGGACGCTTACCTTAAGATGCTCAAATTGGTCTGGGTCGTATCTAGACCAATGAAAAATATGACGCACATAGTCAAAAACTACTTCTAAATATCTCAGTGTAGTGATAGCCGTTTTACTTCTATGCATTTAAAGTAGAGGCGGACCAACGATTTTTAATCGGGCTATAGTTTAGTTGTATGGCAGTTATATGGAAGCGCTCACATCGACCGCTCCGGTTCGGCCAAACTAAAAAATTCTACATATAACTAAACCCCAGTTGGCCGAATAGTTGGGCAACTATCGGGAAAAAAAAGGTCTATATGCCGCTACTTATGACACTCTGCACACGTACAACTTAAAAATCGGTCAAAAGCTACTTAGTCGATCTGTCTGGTGTAATACAGAATACTTAATCAGTTTCAGTACAAAATCTGCATAGATTTCATCATGTATTTTGCTCAACAAAAAGCCGCTGGCAGTAGTACTGGTTTGTTACCATGATACTACAGTTCTTATCTTACAGTTTTTACTGTAGCTGTATTTGCTGTAACTATCGGCCGAATAGTTTGGCCAATGTGCGCATGAACACCGACTAAGTATCTTAAATCAGGCAGATGAGAAGGTGCGCAGCTCGATCCAATTAAAAAGTTGTCCAACTGAATAGTCTGCAGTATGTGCTAGTTCATTGAAATTTAAATCAAATTAACTTTGATTGTACGAGTATATTAGGAGTGATAAGACTTCGAATTGGATTTTACTTCCTCGGGCTTCCTTTATATTTATCTAAATTATTATATTCAACCCCAAGTGGTTGTAAGGCTGTATTTGTTTTCACAATTTTCACCATATCTCTTACGTTTGACGAGATATCAAATTACCTTTATTTTAAGCAGAATTTTTATAAAATAGCCTACAAACCGATTTTAGGATTTTCTGATATGCAAAGCCCAAGGGTTTCACAAATTCCTTCATATTTGTTAGTTCTGATAAGATATCGAATTGATTTGTACTTTCTAAGGTTTCCTGTATAATTACCGGAAAGTTAATTTCGGGATATTTAGATATTCAACCATATCGGGGTGTAATGGGGTTGCATACTTTCACAGTTTTCGACATATTCCTACGGTTTGATGAAATATCAGATAGGTTGTTACATCTACAATGTTTTTATATAATCGACCACAAACCTATTTTACGATTTTTTGATATTCAGCCCCCAAAAGGAGTTAAGGGGTTGCATATGTTTTAAAAATTTTTTTCCATTCCTTAGTTTTGATGAGATATACAATTGGTTATTACTTCTACGCCCGATAATATTTTCAATATTCACCAGTGGATCTTTATACCTACATTGAAATAAATAAGCTGCAAGAAAAATATCGAAAAATCCTGAAATCGATTTTTAGCCGATTGTATATATAAAGAGTCCTTATAAACATGTCGAATTTCGTCATATCTTCGTGAAAACGTATTGTTGCGAGCTAGGGGTTCGCCGGGATTTCAAGTAAAACACAATTCGGTTAAAATAAAAATAAGTGATAATTTATTAATCCGCACTTTAATTCACAGAATATAATCGCACAATAATTCGCACTGTATGGCAATACCGCCCGCTTATACCATATATCGCTTGACTCGTTCACTTTCGTTCTCTCTTAACACGGTCACGTATACACGCTGGATGTCGCAGTCGACGTAATCAAAATTACTATGTCTTCGCTAAGAGCTTCACCTGCTTATATACTAGCCGGTTGCAGTCTAGGATGTACTTGAATGGTCGATGCGTGTGGATTGTTCTAGAAAGCTTCAGAGCTTTCGATTTTGATCTTCGTTCAGTGATTTATGTACAGGGTTCTAGTACATTGGAGAGCATTCGATAAGAAGGGAGATACAATCGTGTTGTTTCGCCTTATCTTCAGCTAGGTTTCTGATTGGGTTATTTTGCAACTAGGTATTCGGTTGTTGTTGTTTTCATTATGTGATCGAGTTAACGATCGAGTTGCACGGTTGCGCGGTTGCCAGGCTTACACGTAACAGTATGTTATCTTTTTACCCTCACTTTAAGGTTGGTTTAAAAAAAATAATCCACGAAATAAGTTTTTATGCGATTACATAAAAAGCCCGTAGAAGTGAAAACCAATTTCTCTACCACTGCGACAACGTACGCATCACCATCACATCACCTAGGTGGCTGAATTTTAAGAAATCGTAAAATCAGTTCTTGGGCGATTACATAAAAACCAACTTTACATTTCATCAGACCTATAAGATACCGAAAATTGTGAAATCATTTGTAACCGCACTTACACCGCACTTGGGTTTGAATATCCAAAAATCCTGAAATTAATTTTTAGGCCATAATATAGGTAGTCTGTAGAAGTACGACCCAATTTAATAGTTGACCTAAGAGATACAACGGAATTCGTGAGAATACCTTCTCAGGGGTTCAAAAGTAAAAAAAATTTGAAGACGTTTCTTTGGCGATTAAATAAAATTTTCGTGAAAGTAAAAACGTTTTTGATATCAAATCAAACGTAAGGGATATGGCAAAATTCATATCAATGCTTACAATTGCTTTACATCCCCTGAGGCATTTATCTAAAGAGCCCCAACAAGTATAATTAATTAATTAGTCAGTACCTTTTTATAATTTGTAATGAAGAGAACAGATAACTTAATATCTTAGCAACTATATTAAAACTAATTAGCATAGCAAAGGTATATACGAGTAATTTAGTGAAATAAATTCAAGGAAAAATGTAATTAATTTAATATTTCAGAAGACCCAGAGATATAATGAAATTTATAAAAATATATTCACCCCATTTTCACTGACAATTTTTTTCCCAATAAAAATATGAATTTTTACTCTACTGTAAATGCTCTTCTTCTACACCTACATATATCCACTAAGTTTCAAGTTTCTTACATACTCCGTTCCACAGATAGAAAAGGCACCTACATATATAGATAAGTTCTGAGGTTCAACTTCCTATCGTATCGGTTCATGAGATATTAAAGGCAACATTTTTCGTCTAAAACTCTCCCCACACCATCTCCAAAAAGTGGCCACATAAAGGGGTCCACCTAGTCTATCCAATATTTTTTTTAACTGAATAGCTTAAAGGGCTTGCGAGCAACGAGTCTTTAAATGATTTCGCCATTTTTGGGTACCAAATTTCTTTGACTAAGCTGCGGCTAGAAAAGCTTGAGGAAAACTGGCTTTTAGGGATGTCATTAGATCTGTTACTGGATGAGTGTACGTGGTATTTCAGAAAATAGATAAATTTTATTTATTCAGTCCAATCCGTTTATTATTCATCAAAGAAAAACACCGGCTGAACTGAGTTCATCTCTTTCAATAAACATACTAGTGGACTATGAAAAATGTCTATTTCATTCATCTTACTGAAAATTTTCAATCTACTACGAAACTTTGGAATCTACTACGCTCTTTGGTCCAGATCTGCTTCTAAAATTAATTAATTAAGGGTACAACGCTGATCTCAATTCATCATATCTCTTTGGTATGATGAGGCAGCAACTTGGTTCTTATAGTGTAAATAATATATCGAAATTCGAGCCGTCTACACGGGCTTTTAATATGTTTAATCTGCTAAAAATCTATAATAAATTTTACATATTTATACATTAATTCTTAGGACAAAATTAACTTTCGAAAAAAAAATTCCTCGTAACAACTGCTGTTGCACTCCGTCTTTGACCGCGTCCCGGAGAAGGCTTGTAGCTCCCAAACGGTTTGACATATTAAATTGAATTTTTTTTATGAATAGACTGGGTAGACCCCTGGAAGTGACCAAATTCTGAGAGGTGAGGGTGTGAAGGGGGAGGAGGGGGGAAGTGTTTTAGACGGAAAATTTTGGTTTCTAGATCTCAGCAACCGCTTATGCTAGGAAGCTGAAACTTGGAATTTATATAGAGCTTTGATAGTGGACCCACTTGCATAAAATTTGTCAATATTGGTGAAGGGGTGTGGGAGTGAGAGTGGGAGTGAATGCATCCGAAACGCAAAAAAGCAGAGATCGAAACAGTCTAAAATCCATATCTCCTAAACAGTTAACGTCACAAAATTGAAACTTAATGAATATCTGTAGGTATACTAGGAGAATAGATCGGAGACAAATTTTTGAATGGGCGCAGTGGCGTGCCGGGGTTGGGGGTCAAAAACTTTAGATTACGATATCTCACGAACCAATTGTACTAGATAAATAAAATTCGGTTTCTGTATAAAGGTTGACAAATGAAGTATGGTGAAAGTAAAATTTTTTAAGGGGATGGTGGAGCATGAAAGTGGGGGGGATACGAATTTTTCTAAAAAATCACGTCATATATCTCAAGAACCGTGTAAGAAAGATGCTTAAAACTTTTACCAGAAGTAGGCCTAATAGACTCCTAGCAAAAAAAAAATTTGGAGGTTATGGTGTGGAGAGTGGGTGGGGGAGGGTGAAAAGGAAAAAGTTTCGATTTTTATATCTCGAGAACCTGTAATGATATAAAGCTGAAACTTGGTATTTAGATAAAGCTATAATAGTAGCATTTTGGAAAAATATAATTTTTTATAGGGGTAGTATGGTACGGGGGTGGGGGATGTTTTTCCTATCTATATAACGGCTTATGCTACAAAGTTGAAACTTGGTATGTATATGTAGATTAGCTAGAAAAGTAATTTAAATTAAAAAAATTTCAAATAACCATTGGCGTTGGGAAGGGGGGCATAAGAAATGATAAGTGAAAATGGAATGCATATATTTTCACGGTTTTCATCATATCTATTTATTAGCTCTTTCCAAATATTGAATTAATTTTTATTCTACGGATTCTTCATATAAATACCTAGAAAACCTTTTCAGGATTTTTTGAAATTCGATCCCTAAGGGGGTGGAAAAGTGGTGGAAAGGGGGTGGAAAGGGGGTTGTATACTTTTTCACGAATTCTGCCATATCCCTCAGGTCTGATAAGATATCGAATATCTTTTCACTTTCAAGGGCTTGCGTAATAATCGCCTAAAACTTTTTTTTAAGTTTTTCTTTTTTAGCACCTAAGAAGGTATAAAAGGGTTGAACAAGTTTTCACGAATTCCGTCATATCTTTTAGAGATAATAAATTGAACTGGTTTTTACTTTCTCCTGTTGTCTTCATATTTATATATTAACTCCTTTCAGGAGTGGATATTCAACCCCCAAGTGGGTGTAAGAAGGTTGCATATCTGATGATATGTCAAATTCATTTTTACTTCCTAAGGTTTCCTATATAAGAGCCAAAAAGGCTCTTCAGTATTTTCAGATATTCAATCCTAAGAGGTGTAAGAGGGTTGTATGCTTTTCAAAGCTTCGACATATTTCTTAGGTTTTATGAGATATTAGATCGCTTTTTACTTCCACAGACTTTTTATATAATCGCCTACAAACCCATTCCTCAATTTTTCGATATTCAACCCCCAAGGGTTTGCATGTGTTGTCACAATTTTTTCCATCCCTTAGCTCTGATGAGATATGAAATTGGTTATTACGGCATTAGATGTAATGATAAAAACCAATTTCACAATTTTTCGAATTTCAAGAACCAAGGGGGTGTAAAGGGTTTGCTTACGTTTTCACAAATTTTTCAAAATCCCTCGTGTCTCATGAGATATGAAGTTGGTTCTTATGAAATCGTCTAAAGACCTGTTTCACAATTTTTTCTAAATTCCAACCCCAAGTGGAAGTAATGGGTGTATACGTTTTAACAATTCGTCATATCTCTTAAGTCTGATAAGGCAACAAATTCGTTCTTACCTCTATGGGCTTTTAGGTACATAATATACCGAAATTCGAATAGTCTACACGGGGTTTGTAATGTTTAATCGGCTAAAAATCTCTATTTTAAATATTCTTATTTTAGGAACAAAATTAACTTTCCAAGAAATGTCATAATCTCGAAACAACTGATGATATACTCCGACTTTGATCGCTCCCGAACTTTGACCGAAAAATAATAAAGTTTCGCCCATACCATTGGCAGATTTTTTTATAATTGAATCAAATAACCCGTCCACTTTGTATTCTGACCGTCTAAAAGAGATCAATGTAGTCCTATTTAGAAGTACCCTCTTAAGTGTTGACTTTTTGGTAGTGGGGGCGGGGCGGTGGGTGAAGCGTTTTAGACGAAAAACTTTGTATTATACTGCTTATACCATAAAGTTGAAACTTGGAACTAGTGGAGCCATTTGTAAAAAATATTTTGATATGGGTGAAAGAGTTCGGGAGTGGGGGTGGGGGAATTCGTCCGAAACACTGAAGCTGAGATCGAGACTTTCTAAAATCCATATCTCCTGAACGGTTAATGCCACAATGTTGAAACTTAGTGATTGTTTGTACGTATACTAGGAGAATAGATCGGGGTCAGTAGCGTACGAGGGTAAGGGTGAAGAACTTTGCATTACAATATCTCATGAACCAATTAAACCAGGAAAGTGATTTTTGTTTTGTATTTAAAGATGGACCAGGAAAGTATGCTGAATATGTGAACTTTTCGTGTGCCGGCGTAAAGGAGTTTCCTCGGAAGCGTCCGCCTCGACTGGTTGGCTTGCTCGGACACAGAGTCGATCGCATTCATATCGCAATTAATTAATTACCATCTTTCATGGTTTCCCTGCGGAGCGTAGATAAATGTCGTTGCATTCACAAAAGTCGTCCATGGACGCTTATTCGATCCTATTAAACTGATTTACGGCCCATCTCTTACTAAGTTTACATGGAGGATCGAAACATCGAAAGATCGAAAGATCCAAATTTGAATCGCGTATATGACTACACCGTATCGAAAGATCGAAACACGGGAAAATCGAAATGAGATCGAAATGACAAGTAACATAACCTGAAATCTTTCTTTAATCGTACAAGTTCGAAGTGCAGTGCATAAAAATGTCAAATTTAGCAGTTTTGTGTGCTAATACTATGAAAATGATAGAAAATAAATTTTTATTGTTAATGAATTTGCGACGATTGAACTTTCGATCCGCGTTTACATGAGAAGTTCGTTCCGATTTCTACTCGATCCAGGTCGAGAAGTTCGTTTGGATCGAGTCGATCTCATTCCAATCCGATCTGCATTTACATGAGATTTTAGAGGATTGAATCCGGATTGAATCCGGACTCAATCCTCCATGTAAACGTAGTATATCAGTTACACTCATTGGTACACCAGTCACTCTACCACCACATCGTTTTTCTCTCCTTTTCAGGTCAAATTTAGGCAACGGAGTCAGCGCCTCGGGCTCAACCTTCGGCATCAGTATTTGATTTGCTGAATATAAAATTGATCTGGTGGGTACACGGTTGGGGGTGGGTGGGTCTAGGTTAGGTTAGGTTATAGTGGCAGCCATCCAAACTATGGATCGACTCACTTAGTGCATTCGGTTGGTCCATTGTGATACCACACCCGTGACACCTTAATGAAGTAGCATTGCTACAGGGGTCGCTAGTCGAACCAGCCACAGATGCGAATGAACTTGGCTAGTTCATCAATTCGTGCTCCAGCCATGTCCCCGAGTCTGGAGAAGAAGTAGCTGCACATGACTCGGAACCTACAGCTGGCTAGCTGGGGACACTCACAAAGTAGATGCCTAACGCTCTCTTCTTTTTCTTCACTTCTGCAGTAGTCATTATATTGAACGCCTAAGCGTTGTGTATGTCTGCCAAAAAGACAGTGCCCCGTTATGACAGCCGTAATGTTACGGGTCTCTATACGCCTTCTTTTCAGAAGATCGGCAGTCCTTCTAGGATGTATTACTGGCCATTGCTGCCTGGAGGTTTCACACGTAGTTAGGTTGAACCATCTGCCATTGGTCAGCTCCATTGCCTTCCTGTCCAGATTACTCTTGACGTAATTGAGCGCTATTTTTACCGCTTGGGTTGCATGTATAGCAGCCATTTCAGATTCAGTTTTGGCCAGCTCATCGGCTGCCTCATTTCCTGGTATCCCTTTGTGTCCTGGTATCCCTTTGTGTCCTGGACCCAGCACAGGAAAACCTTATGAGCTGCGCCCAATGTTTTCAGACGCTCCCTACACACCCTCACTAGCTTTGACTTGACTAGGTTGGAGCTTAGAGCTTTAATTGCTTCTTGGCTGTCTATATAAATCTTTATACACGACTCTTCGGGAAGATTTGTCGCGGAATTTAGTATGTCCACTGCACTGCTTACGGCAAAAACCTCAGCTAGAAAAATACTGCAGTAGTCCGGCAGACGAAAGGATACTTGAATGTTCATGTCGGCTGAGAAAATCCCTGCCCCCGTTCCAATAACCATTTTTGACCCATCCGTGAATATAGCCATCAATGGGTGGGTCCATGTAGATGTAAAGTTGGAAAGAAAATGATAAGTGTAAATGGGGTGCATATAATTGCACGAATTTCGACTGATCTCTGAGGTCTTCTGACATATTGAATTAATTTTACTTATATGGAATTTTTTTCAAATAATCGCCTAAATAAAAGTGTTTTCAGTATTTTTTTAAGATTCAACCCCTAAGGGGGTGTATAGGAGTTGCATAAAATTTTACGAATTCCGCCATATACCTTAGGCCTGATAAGATATCGACTGGATGCATCGCTCAGCAGGCGAATTTGTGCGGCATGTCATGTGAACCCCTCTCTTTTCCGCTGTAATTTTACTATAATAGTTTTGTATTAAAATGCTGTGACTCGATGTGATAGAAGTACATATGCGTTGCAGCATTTTTGTTTCGAAATGCGTTTTATAGTGAAGTTTTTTTGTATTGAAAGCGAGGTGTTGGGGGATGTTCTTCTCATTCTGCACTTGTGACTTTTATGTCAATCTTTGCGCTGCAAATGATAAAGTTGCAGATTTTGTTGTTGCTTTTTAGTGTCACCTATTCGTAAAACTTGAATATACAAAATTTGAGAGTAGCAATTTTTTTTTAAATTTTTTACGATCACCATTTAATTTTTTGTTATGTATTTTTAAGTAATTCATAATAAAAAATTAAATGGTGATCGTAAAAAATTTAAAAAAAAATGGTTAAAAAAAAATTAGATACATCACTTGGTTACGCAGCTCTGTATACAAATTATAAATATATCGCGATCTGAACAATAAATAAGCAAACGTTATGAGATGCAATCCAATAAAAAGTTGAAAGTGTATCAAAAGTAATAAATTGTGGCCAAGATAAGGTATGAAAACATACGACGCTATCAACAAAAATATAGAACATCAGTGGGTACGGTTTGTATCTCTTGGTTTATTAACAATTTACATACGTTAGAGAAAAAAAATACGTTGATAATTTTGAACGAAGTTCCTATAATTACTCACCCTTGTCTCTCTGTAGGTAGACCTAGCTGGCTTTAAACCTAGTTTATTGACTGTTTATTGCTTAACCAATTATTTCACTATTTATTTTCGAATTCACCACTCAAATTAACAAATAAAAGGTATATTTTCATTAAAGGTAAACTTCGTTAGACAATGCCCGTTGTTTCATTGCCGATTATTTTTTTTTACTGTACCGAAAATATTCCGATTCCGAGCACATCGTATGCAATAAATAATTTACTAATAACTGAAACACCAACAACACTATCAACCTTATTAACGAACAACACACGAACGCAGTTGGGTGCGAAAAATACACGTAAAATTTCAAAAAACACAACAAGGAAATTTGACCAAATCGACCGAATGTACAAAATCCAAATAACAACAAGCAGAAGCTTGGTCTCAAAATTAATGGAATTATTAAATTAGCACAATTTAGTGAAGTGTAGTTAGCATCATGCCGCCCGTGTAGAACGTCCGAATGAAGCAAATTTAATTTAAATCCGCACACAAAATAGACAACTTGGCACACTGTGGTCCATAGTACGAGTCGGTCGAGCCAATGCTCAAACCAAAATTCAAAAAAATTTCAAACTATAGCCTGGCTACTATCGCCGTAATAACCTGAACGGATTAAGAGACAGTCAAGCTATCCTAGGCCTAGGATGGATGATCCGATTCGCAGTAAGAACGTTAAAAAACTGATAGGCGGGTAGCTTTTCTACTACTGGAAGACGCAGCGGGGTCTCTACCACACGAAACCAACAATCAACTCGGCTATAGAAAATCACCTCTCCCACCTGACTGTAAGCTTATGTTATGTGGCCACTTCGAGGTCTACTATTATAGTAGTTAGTCCTCCGCTAATATGTTATGCTCCTATTAAGTGTATCGCGACTGATATGTTAAGTGGCTGGTGAACAAACCACCTTTTGTTCGACATAATAACATGCTGGACGTGGGGAAAATCCCCACAAGCCGACATAAAGGATAGTAACAAAAATAAATGGTAGGTATATGGAAATGAGCGGGTAGTACAACAGTTCGCACACCTAGAAAACACTCGGGCAGTACTTACTCGTATTTGTGATTTCATTTTGGATCTAATGTGGGGTATCTAGATTACACTGGTAGCTTTTTTATGCATACATATTTCCAAATTGATTTCAGTATCTATGATAATTTTTCCATATTTGCATTATAACATTATGTTGTATGGGTGGGTGGTATTTGGTAGCCGAAGCTTTTAAAATGCCTTACGTAGAATAAGTCTCAAGAGAGAAGAACCTATCAAACTTGTTGCGCTACTTACCTTTAATTAGAGTGCTTTTTTCTACAGACTGCGTGATAATTCATTAGTATCTCCAGATTAGAGGGGAATGATAAGATTCTCTTGAGATTTAGCAGTTTTTTTTATAGTAATAAGGAAAAAAGCTAAAAATATCAATTAGCATGGTGTTATTGAAAATAAATTCAAGATACAGATCATCAAAATGTTTATTTTAATTATTCATTTAAATTCATTAAAAAAACATACCGCAACCGCGATAAACAGCTAGCCAATAATCGTAAGATACTCTAAATGAAATTCTGAACACAAATTTATTTTGTAGTTGAGAATAAAGCAGAGCCAGTCCCGTACACAGTATTTCGCCAGGGCGGGGATGGGAGGGATGGGGAGGGGAGGGGAGGGGAGGGGGGCGGAGCGGAGGGTGGTTGGGGGTTTCAAATATTTCGAAATAACTGCTGACGCTCACAGCTTGATCTTTAACAATAAACATTTGTGTTGGTTAATTTAGTAGTCATAGCAGATACATTAACTGGTAGTATTACAGGTAATTTAGTAGTCAACTATCGGGTATCGGTAACGAGGAGTGAAAAAGACGTCAATATTGAAGGAAAGAGGTGTAGAATCACACGCATGTACACCGATACGAAGTATAAAAGTGGATTTTGTCTCGATGTGAAAATTTTTAACTGAAAGATTAACCGTGAAGGATAGGGGAGGCGCACCAAATACTGGATATTTTTTGAAAATTTAAAAAAACAATGGAATTATATTCAAAACTTTTTATTCAATACATTAACAAAGATCAATAGTCTTATAAGCTTTGAAATAAAAACAAAAAAAAAATCTGCCAATGGTCTGGGCGAAACTTTATTATTTTTCGGGTCAAAGTTCAGGAGCGGTCAAAGTCGGAGTATATCATGAGTTGCTTCGAGATTATTAGATTTATTGGAAAATTAATTTAGTTCTTAACACTAAACCTACCATGACGGGTGAAATGACCCATTTTATACTTTTTGTCAGAATTTCTTCTAAATAACATTATCATATTTTTAAATTTAATAAATAAATATTTTTGAATCGTTATTTGGAAAAATTGCATAATTCGTGTACCAATTTGTGCTACATTTTTCACTATACATAGTATAATATATATATAACATTTTAAAGACGGGTCACTTGACCCGCTGTGGTAGGAATAGGTATACATGAAGTATCGGTAGGTTTAGTGTTAAAATAAAAATATTTATAATAGAGATTTTTAGCCGATTAAACATTGGAAAAGCCCGTGTAGACTATTCGAATTTCGGTATATTATGTACACTAAAAGCCCATAGAAGTAAAAACGAATTTGTTGCCTTATCAGAATTAAGAGATATGACGAATTGTTAAAACGAATACAAACTCATTACTTTCACTTGGGGTTTGAATTTCGAAAAAATTCTGAAACAGGTTTTTAGACGATTTCATAAGAAGCAACTTGGTATCTCATGAGACACGAGGGATTTTGAAAAATTTGTGAAAACGTAAGCAAACTCTTCACACCTCTTTGGTTCTTGGAATTCGAAAAATCGTGAAATTAGTTTTTAGGTCATTACATCAAGTGCCGTAATAACCAATTTTATATCTCATCAGAACTAAGGGATTGCAAAATTTGTGAAAACATATGCAATCCCTTGGGGGCTGAATATCGAAAAATTGAGAAATGGGTTTGTAGGCGATTATATAAAAAGTCTGTGGAAATGAAAAGCGATCTAAGAAATATGTCGAAGCTTTGAAAAGCATACAACCCCTTTACACCCCTTAGGATTGAAAATCTGAAAATACTGAAATTGACTTTTTGGTTCTTATATAGGAAACCTTAGGAAGTAAAAATTAATTTGATATATCATCAGATCTAAGCAATATGTAGGAATCTGTGAAAACATATGTAATCTCCTTACACCCACTTGGGGGTTGAATATTCAAAAATCCTGAAAGGAGTTAATAGGTAAATATGAAAACAGCACGAGAAAGTAAAAACAATTGAATTACTTATCACTTCTAAAGGATATGACGGAATTTGTGAAAACTTGCTCAATCCTTTTATATCCTCTTAGGGGCTGAAAAACGAAAAAACATAAAAACAAGTTTTAGGCGATTATTACGCAAGCCCGTGAAAGTGAAAAGATATTCGATATTTGATCAGACCTGGGGGATATGGCATAATTCGTGAATAAGTATACAATCCCTTCGTGTTCGTTTATATTTTCTCATCCATATTCATGTTCAAAGTCAGTCAGTGCCAGCAACACTGATCTAATTACGTTTTCTTAGATCGCGTTTCATTTGTTCTTTATCGGAACACTAAATTAAAAATAAACAGAGTTTTATCCGGAAAGCTAGTTTTGCTAAAATAAGCGAATCTTTTAATTTGAAAAGATTTTTACGAGGTACAACGAACCAGTGTTTTGAATTTAAGAAGCTCTTTTTAAATTTACAAGACAATTAAAGATCGTCTTGTAATTTCAAAAATTCTTCTCAAATTGAAAAGCTTTTAAAATCTTTATTGAAATAATTCGCGTCGCTATTCGTTGCATTTTCTTCAGTGGCAATGCAAACGAAACGATGGGAAGTTTTGAACACCCCCTGAACTATTAAAGTTGTGTAAATTGTGAAAAAAGTATTGTGTATCCCATTTTTTTTTATATTTTCCATTTAAATATTTAATTAAATTTCCGTTCTAACATCGCGAATAGCCATAGTGAATAAAAATGAACAAAATAAACGTTATTTTACTGACGTTAAAAAATATTTAACTCAGATTGAAAAATATCATAATGGGTTGTATAGGAATGATTTCAAATATCTTAAGTGTAATGGTAAGTTTCACTAAACAGCTCCATTTGACAGACATATAAAAAAATGTTATGATTCTCAGAAAATTTCTTCTGTTCAAAACTCTATCCCACTTCAATCCATTTTTTCCACTCACATCTAATCTTGATGCATGAATAAATTTGCGGCCATATACATAGGTTCCATCAAAGGAAAACGAAATCCATTGATATTATGGACATGTGACATATGTACAAACGTAGTGATGGAACTTGCTTAATAAACGAGTATAATTTATTTCAAATTATTGATTTTATTATTAAAGATTTATAATTTTATTTTATTTTTAAAATATTTTTATAAATACTTGACGATTTTGCAACAATGTACCCAACTGTGATTTGCAAATTATGTTAATCCTGGCATATATTTTAAAGCGCAATAAAAGATGTTTACTGTTGATCCACAGTTCAGGAGGGGTTTTAAGGATTTTACGAAACAAGAGCTTAATTTATCAGATTTTATTGTTTCTACAATTTAAATAAGTTTCTAACTGTTTTCTTTTGTTATTGATGTCAAAAATTCATTATTGTACTTACTTCCTGCATTCTTAAAACCAACTGGAAAATCTCCCAGAAGTTGTGAGAGATGGACAGAACCCATTTTTGAATTATTTTAAAGAAGCGAAAGATATAAATTATTCAAGTGTCTACTGCTCGTATTATCACAATAGGGCAATAAAAATATGAATTTGATCATAACTTTATATGCAGAAGCGTTTTACAAGCTTTAGATATCGGTGACAAAATATTTTAGATTTTCGATGTCGATTACCCACACGCAGCATCAAATGTGCTGATTTTTATCCAACACAATTGTGGAAGATCAATCTTGCAGTCCAAATTTAAACAAATTATTAAAAATAATTTATTTTTGTAATAATTAAATAATATTACATATTATATATGGTATATAATATAATAATTATTTTACATTTGTTTTGATTTGCTTATACAACTTGAGTTTGGCGAAGTCGAACTACATACGTTACTTGAAGTTACTAGATTTTATAATTTTAATTTGTTCTTTTTAACTGAAATAAGTACTGGAATATTAATGTACGTTATTAGTTATGATTACTATTTATAATATATATTTAAGCATATAACCAAAAGTTTTCTGATTTCAATACCATGAAAGTAATAATTTGAAGTAAATAATATGTTGGTAAGACTTCAGTAACAAAAAATTGTTCAAATTGTTGTATATACTAAAAAATCCAAATATACGAATCCAATATCGTAGGTATGAATTTCATAAAAAACTCGCTATATTCAAAAACCAATTCTACTTAACAATAATATATTTATTCTTGGATCTCATAAAATCAAAAAATATCTGATGCAAATTTCGTTATGTTTAAAACAAATTTCTACTTTAATTTGTAACATAGAAAACATCTTCTAAAGTTCTCGTAAAAATCTAAAATTTTCTCAAAAAAAGCTGTTTACATTGAAAAACAAATCTTCTTTAGTTTATAAACTTGAAGAAAATCTTGTTACAATTTCGTAAAACTCCAAAATATTTCATGAGAATCTCGTTGTTTCAAAAACTATTTCCAATTTATTTTGCTAAATTGAAAAAATCTTGTAAAGAATTATTTTTCTGGAAGGGGCCAGGGGGGATCCCGGCCCCTCCTGGCCCTCCTACGGCGCGCCTATGCTTAGGGGTCGAATTTCAAAAAGTCCTGAAAACACACACTAGGTATTTATATGAAGAGGCCGTAGAATAAAAATGAATTCAATATATGGGAAGACCTAATAGATATGACAAAAATCGTGAAAATATATGCATTCCATTTTCACTGATACATTTTTTCGCCCTCCCTTCCGAACGCCAATGGATATTTGAAATTTTGTTTTATCTAAATTACTTTTCTAGTTGATTTACATATAATACCAAGTTTCAACTTTGTAGCATAAGCCATTCTATAGATAGGAAAAACATCCACCACCCCCGTACCATACTACTGTTATAAAAAATTATATTTTTCCAAGATGCTACTACTATAGCTCTATCTAAATACCATGTTTCAGCTTTTATAATTATAGGTTTTCGAGCTATAAAAATCGGAACTTTTTCCTTTTCACCATCTTCCACCATCACCTTCTACACCCTCACACCTACTTTTCTGAAAGGAGTCTATTAGACCTACTTCTGGTAAAAATTTTAAGCATCTACCTCACACTGTTCTTGAGATATAAGACGTGTTTTTTTTAGAAAAATTTGCATCCCCTCCACTTTCATGATCCACCACCCCCTTAAAAAATTTTACTTTCAGCAAACTTCATTTGTCAACCTTTATACACAAACCAAATTTTATTTGTCTAGTACAATTGGTTCGTGAGATATCATAATCTAAAGTTTTTTACCCCCCACCCTTGTACGCCACTGCCCCTACTCAAAAATTTGTTTGCAATCTATTATCCTAGATATGAATTTTAGAATGTGTCGATCTCGGCTTTTGCGTTTCGGACGCATTATTTTTCCCCCCACTCCCACACTCCTTCAACAATTTTTATGCAAATGGGTCCACTACCGAATTTCTATATAAATTCCAAATTTCAGCCTCCTAGCATAAGCGGTTGCTGAGATCTAAAAACCAACATTTTTCATCTAAAACGCTTTCCCCTCCTCCCTCCACACCCCCACCCCTCAGAATTTGGTCACTTCAAGGGGCCTACCCAGTCTATTCATAAAAAAAAATTTAATTTAATATCTCAAACCGTTTGGGAGCTACGAGCCTTCAAACGATTTTGCGTACGGCGGACAGACGGACTGAAATTTTTTTTGCTTTTTTCGTGTCTACGAGTCATGAACCCCGAAAAAAAATTTTTCAGGGTAGCAAATTTTTTTTTTTAAAAATCGATCACAATACTGTATTATTAGATAATAATAAAGTAATTATTGATTTTCTTCAATTCCTCATTATTATTTTTTTTCTAAATGACATCAAAAATAATAATATAAATTCATGTACCCCAATACTGGAAATCCAATATTTGGGACACGTATCTACTATGGTAGTCCCAGAAATACCCGACCTAACAAAGAAGACACAATAATTTGAGAAAAAATATCTCTATTTCTGAACATAGTCTCCTTTTTGATTGATACACATTTCCCAGCGATGTTGGATTTATTCG
The DNA here is from genome assembly GCA_951812415.1 of Beris morrisii. Lineage (NCBI taxonomy): Eukaryota > Metazoa > Arthropoda > Insecta > Diptera > Stratiomyidae > Beris > Beris morrisii. The sequence goes on along the minus strand of OX638313.1, from coordinate 92,074,460 downwards.
ATACCCTCTTTATTGTGAGAACTATCGCCTCCGCGACCAGAAACCATACTTACGCCGGAAAACAACTAACATTTAATCAAATTTGCTTCTATGGTAGCTTACCTTGAAAATATTCCATTTTTAATTTCAAATATTTTAATATTTTGTACAGATAATTGTGATGAATGAAAGACAATTTCAGGGCTGTACACTATAGGGTGGCTATTATTTGTATGGTGAATCTGTCGCCAAAATTTCTTTCGCGATTCCAATCCCTGTAATGGTCCTAATTAGTGTAAAAACTATATGTTTTAAATCTTATCCCGATCAGATAAGGTCGTTAAAAAAAATTAAAAATAGAAATTATTGCGAAAAAATGTTCTTACCGTACTGTTCAGGTTGCTTTGATTAGCTTTTGAACTACTCTTTTTACACGATTAGATTTCAGATTCATTCAAATTTGGGAATTTAATAGAATCTTATCGAAATCTTGAGATTGCGCCAAAAAAATTCAAAAAATTAATATGTGTAGTAGTAGTAGTTACTGAAAATATTCTTAATTATCTCATAGCTAAGTTACAACACAAGATTTCATAATAAATTTGCAGAAATGTAGTGATTTCGACAAAACTATTAAGATATACTGGATTACCCATCCATATAAATAAATTTGAAATCTACTCCGGGACTACTTTTTGTGAAATAAACTACCTGTGCCAAATCAATGCTGCCTTTCCAATAGGATCCTGTTCGTTACTCTATCCAAATCTTAAATACCTTAAATTCAATATTGGGCACTTACATACCTGGTTGGTTGGTTGGTTTACGTGGTGGCCCGTCTGCCGAAAACAGGTCCCAATTAGCACAGGAAGCGCCGTTTTGATACCACAACTCGTTTAACCTGGTCGTTGAGGGCTGATGAAGTATAGGTATAGTTTTACAGAGACCTGGGGCTTGAATGGATTATCATATCCATCCGCAGCTATTCAAGAAGGTGATCAGTTCTCCTATCTTGTTTTTCGAGATCTCACCGAGGTTATTGAAGAAGGGTTTGCCTAGTGCGCGAAGTCTGACTCTAGCTAGGGCGGGACACTCGCAAAGAAGGTGAATGACAGTTTCCCTCTTATTTGCATCCCCACAACTGCGGCAATTGACGTTAAACGGAATACCCAGTCTGGCCGCGTGGTCGCCGATCGGCCAGTGACCCGTGCTGACTGACGTGACTCTGGAGACGTCCACGCGGCTCCTGCTCAGGAGTTCGTCTGTTCTGCTCCGGGAGTAGGATGGCCATATCTTCCTGGATATGACGCAGTTGGTCAGTCCTCTCCATCTGGAGTTCGCGTTTGTGAGAAAGTGGGTGGATATTTGGCGCTTAACTGTCCCCAGGTGGGACCTGAACGGATTCTACGAGAGGGCCCTGAAGAGCAGAACCTTGCCTAGCTAATTCGTCTGCCCGCTCGTTACCCTCTATCTTGCTGTGGCCTGGGACCCATAGCAGAGTAACTTTGACTTGACTTCCTAAGTGGGCTAGCTCTTCTCGACACTGTTCGACGAGGTTAGAAGAGGTGGTAGCCGAATCGAAGGCCTTGATTGCGGCTTGGCTGTCAGAGAGGATTACAACATTTCGCTTTGGCGTAGCGTCTTGTTGCAAAGTCCGACAGGCCTCCCGGATCCCCATTATCCCCGCCTGGAAGACGCTGGCGTAGTCCGGTAAGTGGTAAGACCTTGCGATATAGTGTGTGTCTGAGAAAACTCCCGCTCCGACTCCACAGTTCATCTTTGAACCGTCAGTGTATATAACTGTGTCGAATTCATTTATAGCTGAACCATTCTTCCATTCCGCCCTGGTTGGAAAACCCACAGCGAAATCCCTCTTGAAGGTCAGTCTCGGGATAATGTAGTCGGTCGGCGATATAACTATTTCCGCTGGTAAGGTTTCTAGAATGTTACTGTGACCGTAAGGTTTGCCGTACCAGCACCCAGATTCCTTGAGTCTGATAGCGCTACACGACACAGTACTTTTAATATGTAAATCAATAGGTAATAAATGCAACAATACGTTCAAAGCATCCGTCGGACATGACCTCATTGCACCTGTAGTTCCGACGGCTCCAGTTCTCTGAACTTTACTGAGTTTGTTTATGTTGTAACTCTTACTCAACGCTGGCCACCAGGCAAGCGATCCGTAGGTAAGAATTGGACGTATTACGGCTGTGTACAACCATAGAACCATTTTCGGTTTAAGTCCCCACTTTTTGCCGGAGGTTCGTTTGCAGGCGTAAAAGGCGATACGTGCTTTCTCCTCCCGTTGTTCTATATTTAACTTCCAGCTGAGCTTCGTATCGAGCACAACTCCAAGCTACTTTGCACTGGGTGATAATGGTAGTTGATGGCCGTTAAGGCGGGGGAGGTTAAAGTCCGGTATTTTAGTTTTAGTGGTGAAGAGCATCAGTTCCGTTTTGTCCGGGTTTACACCCAGGCCGCAGCTAGCAGCCCACGTGCTTACCTTACCCAGCGCACCTTCCATGATTTCACTAATCACTGAAGGAAACATCTCTGATACCAGTATAACCACGTCATCCGCATACCTACTTATCGGAAGTGTTTGTTTTGTTAAATCAAATTTTAAGTATATTTATATTCGAAATTTAATTACTTTTCCATTGAAATATTTTAAATTAGTAGTCTCATTTTCGATTAGCAGACATAAGAAGGATTAAAGAAACAGCTTAGGGGAAATCAGATTTACTTACATAGTGGACACAATGCGAGTATACTTTAATATGTTACCTGTATTTAATATTCTAATATAATTTTTCTTTTAAGCAAATGAGATAACATAAATCCACGTTGGTTGACAAATTTATTAGGGGAGGGAGGGCATATCCCCTATGGCCCTCCTCTATGACCGCCACTTTCAATAATAGAAACAGGACACTTTTGTCACAATATACTCAGGAAAGAATAATAAAAAATCACTTGACGCATGAAAAACTTACTCTGTCTCGAACCGAAAAACTCAAACTGAACAAAACACAACTTTAATGTTTTCACGAAGCGGACTCAGTTAGAAAACACACCGAAACCTTTTGAAGTTACCGTTTCTGGTCGGAACACAAAAAATAGAACAGAAACAGTCGAAAAAAATGATGAAAAGTCAAAGACTTGTTTTTGTCGACACGAGCTTTTGAACGTGTGTGAAGTTGAACAATTTGAAAAAAATTTTAGAGTTCTGTTTGCCCCCCAAATAGTTCTATAGTTCTAGACCATTCTCGGAAATAGTTCAGTTGATTAAAGCAGTAAAATATCGTAAGAAAGTTGGGGGGCCAACTTCACAAATGTGAAATTTCAAAGCGCTATAACTTCTTTCCCTTAAGCGTTAGAGCAAATGTTCATAAGGTGTCATCGATAGAACTTTTTGGGAGGCAAACGGAACTCCAACTTAAAACACCCCAACCCTTATGGGAAAAAAGATTGTTTTCACTGACTCGAAAAATGACTAATTTCAAAGCGCTATAACTTCTTTCCCTTAAGCGTTAGAGAAAATATTCATAAGGTGTTATCGATAGAACTCTTTGGGGGAGGGGGGGGGGGGGCAAACGGAACTCTAACTTAAAACACCCCAGCCCGAAGGGGGAAAAAGTTTTTTTTCACTGCCTCGAAAATTTTGTAATTTCAAACCGCTATAACTTCTTTTCCTTAAGTGTTAGAGAAAATGTTAGGCCCATTTCACACTCTTTGGCGGCGTTAATAAGCAAAATTGCCGCATTTGGGGAACGAAGAATCCACACGAGATCCATGAAATGCCATTACATGATCATAAAATGACTGTTTGGGCCGGCGTTTGCGCCAAAACCATCATTGGGCCATTTTTTTCCGACAAAACGAAACAGTCGATGGAAAACGATATCAGTGGATGCTAGCTCATTATGTCTGCGCGCCTGGTTTGACTCCTGCGGACTTCTTTTTATAGGGTTATTTGAAAAGCAAAGTGTACGCCAACAAGCCTCAGACGAGCTCAAAGCAAATATTCGTGCTGAAATCATCGCTGTACCGCCCGAGATGCTCGAAAAAGTAAGGAAAACGCAGCAAAAAGGGCACATTTTGCTGTGGCCAATAGAGGCAGCCACTTGATTGATTACCTGCAAAGTTGAAGCCTGATACCTCGTTTAGTTTTCGAGAAGCAGCCGTCTAAGCAAGTCGACTTACAAAAATTGTTGGAAATGGATAAAAGTGAATTTCGTGTGTTGATTAAACACAATTTTTTAAAAGGGAAAACAGCTAAAGTAACCAAAGAAAAATTAGACAAGCATTATGGGGACTCTGCACCATCGATCCAAATGGTTTTCTGAATTCAAGTGTGGTCGTACGAGCACACAAACCATACCAAGTCCAGGTCGTCCAAATGAGGTCACCACGCCAGAAATGATCGATAAAATTCATGATATCGTGATAGAAGATCGTCGAGTAAAAGTGCGTGAGATAGCTAACGTAGTAAGCATCTAATTTGGACGTATTTGGAATATTTTGAAACATTCGCCGCGTTTGCTCACAATCGACTAAAAATACAATCGTGTGACTTGTGACAGCTTCACAGCACGGTTTGCAACTGTTTCAACGTAATACAAATGAATTTTTTCATTGATTCGTAACTGTTAATGAAACATGGATTCATCACTACACTCCAGAAACCAAACAACAGTCAACACAATGAAAGGAAGCCGGTTCATCACACCGAAGAAGGCAAAAACCGTTACATCAGCTGGAAAGGTTATGGCGACAGTTTTTTGGGATTCCAATGGAATAATATTCACCGACTACTTGGAGAAAGGAAAAACAATAACGGGAGCATATTTTTCTGAGTTATTGGTTCGATTGGATGCTAAAATCAAGGCAAAACGGCCTCATTTCATCACGACAACGCTCCGGCTCACACGCCCGCTGTTGCAATGGCAAAACTGTTTGAATTACGGTACGAATTGCTCCCTTACCCACCGTATTCTCCAGATTTGGCACCCTGCGACTTTTTATTATTTCCAGACTTGAAAAAATGGCTTGCTGGAAAGAGATTTACCACGAATACTGACGTCATAAGTGAAACCAACGCCTATTTTGAAGGGTTGGACAAATCATATTATTTGGAAGGGATCAAAAAATTGGAAAAACGCTGGACTAAGTGTATCGAGCTAAAAGGAGACTACGTTGAAAAATAAAATAAATTTTTCCGGATAAAATTATGTTTTCTCAATTTTTCCACGTCATTCAATCCGCCCTCGTATCTTACGGCCAAACCGGCTACACGTAAGGGTTGGGGTGTTTTAAGTTAGAATTCCGTTTTCCCCCCAAAGATTTCTATCGATGACACCTTATGAACATTTTCTCTAACGCTTAAGGGAAAGAAGTTATAGCACTTTGAAATTTCACATTTGTTAAGTTGGCCCCCCAACTTTCTTACGATATTTTACTGCTTTAATCAACGGAACTATTTCCGAGAATGGTCTAGAACCATAGAACTATTTGGGGGGCAAACAGAACTCTAAAATTTTTTTCAAATTGTTCAACAAGTGGGGCCAACTTCACACACGTAGCTTTTACTGAGTTTTTGTTTTCTCCGTTTGGTGGAAAACCGGCAATAGGTACTAAATGCTGAAAAAACCGAAGAACATCGAAGAGCACGTTTGTAGGACATTTCTCGAAGATATCTCAAAGTTATCTGGAAACGATTTCGAAGCCAATTGCAAGTTCGAAATACACATAGAATATCGCTTCAATTTCAATTCGAGATCTCAGAGTGTTTTGCCTATCTCTTTCGTTTTCCTCTGCCCCCTTTTTATTGCTGTTCGATAATGATCCGAGAAGACCGAGGAGTCCGAGACAATGTTTGCTGGGCTTGTTGTGTCGTTTGTATATCATTCAATGGTAGTGAAGCGAAAAGTGAAAGTCTTTCAATTCTCCTTTGCAACTTAATTTTCATTGGAAAACTGTGATATGGAGAGTGCATGTTTTTTGCATCATACATCTTAAATGTGACGTCACTCCTAATATTAATCGCCTAGCTAGTTCAGAAGCGATACCTCTTAACGGCTTCTTTATTAATCTTTAAGTATTCGACATACAGAGGTGGCGAGTTGCGATGACTTCAACCATTTCAGACGTTGGGTGGATTTACCGAAGAACATAATGTATGAATTTATATTTTATAGTATGATTCTTAGTGGAACACTACGAGTTCACTGGGATTGAAATTCGACATTGCACAGCAGCACTAAACTCATCCATGTCAATACGGCCCAGAGAAGAGCAAAATTTCACACAAGTCGCCGCGACAGAGATGTGTCTTGTCTTGCGATTGCGATAGGTTTTCCGATTTCTATTTCTTATAAACGAATTTTAAGAACTTCGTAGAGTAGGTATATCAATCTGTTTTGAATAAGAATGAAATGTGGGATGAGATATGATACAATAACAGTCCAATTTATGGGCTCATACTCTTCTAAGTGAGGATATTATGGGGGATGATATAAATGGCATAGATAAATTTCAATCTTATTGCATCTTTACGATACGAGTCTTTTTTCACTATACATGCGTTTAACTTACATATTGGTGTACATCTAGGAATGTATGAGTCAGTCGCCATCGTCGCGGTGTGACTGAAAGCTATATTCTATCTGCTTCTATTTTATCGCTGTCGCTATCAGTGACACTATCGCTATCGCGCCGGTGTGGAATTACGAACGATGGGTTTTTCGATCGCCATTTGCTACCAGAGGCTTCAATGTTTCGACTGAATTAAAGCGTTCAGTTTTATTTAATCGCTCTATCGTGCTTCGTGTCGTTGTCGATTCTTGTGCATTCTATGGATTTCACGTCAGAATTTATTGCAAGGTTGAAGAAGCATCGTATTTTGTACGATTCGAAACATAGTGAGTTTAAAAATGTCGACAAGAAAAATAAATTGTGGGACGAGATTGCCATGGAAATGGAATCAGGTGGAAATGGTAAATAAAATTTGTTTTGCTTATTTTTTGTTTGGATTCGAAATGATATACATTTGTGTGTCGTCTGTCCGCCATTAGTAAACACATAGAAGACAACTATTGTAAAAATTGGAATACAACAGTCACAGAGCCACTAACTGAATATTCCTTAGGGGTTTAATTATTTATTGATATTCATATTGAACAGATAGTACACAACACTAAGTAGCACTGTAAGATAAGACATAGTTCGGGTTAGCGATAAAAATTTTTTTCCATATTAGAAACTTCAAAATTTATCACAATATTACCTTGGAGATAAAATTTGTTGGGCCTATTACGAAACTCGACTCGACCAAAAAACTCACATTCTGCAATTATGAAAAAGTGACTACTTGTCGAGTTTCACTCGACATTTGACATTTTGACATTCCGATCCAACTGCGATGCGTTCATTCTGTACGGCTCTTTAAGCCTAGTAGTGTGTTCCGAACGAACGAACGAAATGAACCGTTAAATACCATATAAAAAAATCTGCCAACAGTCTGGGCGCAACTTTATTATTTTTTCGGTAGAAGTTCGGAACGAGTTTAATTCTGAGATGCGGTGTAGGTTACTATGTGATTGAAAACCTTAAAAAGTTCGGGAAGCGGTTAAAATGGGGTCGCGCTAGAAAACTTACGCCGCTGCCTCATATAACATATGAATTACATAATTGGGTCTTACACCGGGACGAGATCTAATCCTAGTATAATATCAGTTGTTACGCCATTAGAAGGTTTTTCGTGATTTGGTTTTGGGCCATTACATGAAATCGGAAATGCGTTTGTAGGCGATTATATAAAAAGTCTGTTGAAATGCAAACCAATCTAATATCTCATCAATCCTGAGAAATATGTCGAAGATTATGTAAGAAACCTTAGGAAGTAAATATAAATTCGATATCTCATTAGAACCAAGAAATATGTAAGAATTTGTGAAAATACATGCAACCCCCTTGCACCCACTTTGGGGTTGAATATCCAAAAATCCTGAAATGGGTTTTTAGATATACGAGTATATAAAGAAAATCAGAGGAAGTAAAAACCAATCCGATGTCTTATCACTCCTAAGAGATATGACGGAATTCGTGAAAACGTGTTCAACTCGTTTTTACACTCTTAGGGGTTGAAAAAGGAGAAAACTTAAAAACAAGTTTTAGGTGATTATTAAATAAGCCCGTGGAAGAGAAAAGTTATTCGATATCTAATCAGACCTGAGGGATACGGCGGAATTCGTGAAAATGTTTACATCCCCTTTACACCACCTTGGGGGTCTAATTTTAAAAAATCCTGCAAGCACTTTCTAGGTATTTCTATGAAGAACCCGTGGGAAAATAAAGAATTCAATATTTCGAAAGATCTAATAGATATGACGAAAATCGTGAAAATATATGCATTCCATTTTCACTGATCATTTTTTTTGCCCCACTTCCGAATGCCAATGGATATTTTAATTTTTTTTTAATCAAAATTACTTTTCTAGTTGATTTACATATATGTACGTACCGAATTTCAAGTTTCTAACATAAGCCGTTCTATAGTTAGGTAAAACACCTCCCACCCCCGTACCATACTACCCCGATACAAAATTATATTTTTCCAACATGCTACTAGTTCTATTTAAATACCATGTTTCAGCTTTATATTATTATAGGTTCTCGAGATATAAAAATCGGAACTTTTTACTTTTCACCCTCCCCCACCCTTACTCTCTACACCCTCATCCATGAAAAAAAATTTTCTGGTGGGGATCTATTAGGCCTACTTCTGGTAAAAATTTTAAGCATCTATCTTACACTGTTCTTGAGATATGAGACGTGATTTTTTAAAAAAATGCTTACCCCCTCCACTTCCATGCTCCACCGCCCCCTTAGAAAATTTTACTTTCAGCATACTTTATTTGTCAACATTTATACAGAAACCCGATTTTATTTCTCTAGTGCAATTGGTTCGTGAGATATCGTAATCTAAAGTTTTTCAACCCCCAACCCCGTACGTCACTGCCCCCTCTCAAAAATTTGTTTCGGATCTATTCTCCTAGTATACCCACAGATGTTCATTAAGTTTTAATTTCGTGACACTAACCGATTAGGATATATGGATTTTAGAATGTCTAGATGTCGGCTTTCGAGCGTTTCGGACGCATTATTATTCCACCCACTCCCACACCCCTTTACCCATATCATAATTTTTTTTCGCAAATGGGTCGACTATCGATGCTCTATATAAATTCCAAGTTTCAGCCTCCTAGCCTATGCGGTTACTGAGATCTAGAAACCAAAATTTTTCGTCTAAAACCATTCCAATCCACCCACGAACATAGAGTATGAGATAGAGGGGAAGCGCCCAAAGAAAAAACCGTATCGAGTTTCAGCACCTCCACAGTCTCAGTCGTTTACTAAATTTGGATTTGGTTCGAATACGCGCTAAATTTTGTATTGGATAATGGATGAAGAAGCTCTGTGGTATTAATTTAACCGAACAGAATTCAGATTATAAGCTACAAATAAATAATAATAAAGTATTCAATGTAATTTTATTTCAAGAAACTAAAATAATACTATAGGAAATTATAGATACATAAGTATAAAGCAAAGAGTATAAAGTTTAGAAAAGTAATTTCACAAAGCAACAATCAATTTAATTTACGCGCAGTTTAATTTTTTTCATTTTCGTTTTCCCATTGTTCTTAATTTTAAATTTAATATATTAATTCTACTTCTTAAAGTTAAAATATTTCTTCTCTGCATACGAAGCCGCAAAGTCTTCGGTGTAAAGAAAGTTCTACATGCCTTCATTGCAGCTCTTTTCCTCGATGATAAATGTTCTTACCTAAATTGCTCGTAAGTGCATCTACGTCTGACTCTTTCAGGAGATCTGTCAGTGTTGTCACTTTACCACAATTGTGGTAGATCCACCACGATTTTTTTAAAAATAAAAATCTACCACGTCTACCACGGGTATTTGTGACCAAAAACTTCAAATCCGCTTGACGTTTTTTACGTTTAATTTTTCTAAAACCCCTTACCGTCTAGGGGCGAACGACGACGAGCCGGCTAACCCGTCGAGACGGGGTGGGCGCCACACAACTTAATTTTCGCCGCCGTTCTATGACTACCTAGCCAGCTGTGGAGCTGGGTAGAAATGTATTTGCACCCGGAATTTGAGCACAACCGAAATCGGAAACTAAAATTGGACGACGTCACACAAGTTTCGTACGCAAAGAAAAAGAACTTAAAGGCTATGTTACGCGTAAGGAAAATGTAATTCAGTTAATCCTCGAACAATATACTGAGAGATTGATTATAAAATGAACTATTGCGCTACTTAAAACTAGGGTACCGCTGGTGAGTTTTCCCCCGTTGGTCCAGTAGACTTCCGACGGAAAAATGTAGGGCGCTCGTCCCCTCGTTGACGACGATGATTCCTCGTTCTCGCCTTTTGCTGGTACGCTTAGTATTCCGCGTAATCTCCTTTTCGTGCCGTCACCGACTTGTGACGCTCGATGCACGTTCCTCAAACAAAAAAACTCAAATCCAAGATTTTCAAAAGAATGTCCGCGACTGACCACTAACCGACTTATCATACTCCTACTCGTTTTTGGGAAGAGCCGTTTTTCGGCCCGGCACCTTCCGTGAAACCTCGGGTCAGTTTTTGTTCACGGTTAATTCCCGTTTTTGTAGGTCGATGACTGCTTTCACTAGGTCGTTGGTCGTACTTTCTCTTAATTTCGCAGGTAATGGTTATAGTCTAGTTATTTATAGTCGAGTTCTACTTTCAGCTTTTTATCTCATGTTCAACCCACGGCGAACTACCTTATCGGCTGAGAACCTCTTGCGGCTGCGCAGTATCCGTGCGTGAGGTTTGTTTACCTTTTGGGTAATTTTTGATTGTGGTTGTTTGCGCATTGGGAACTTATTACTCCGCGTTCAGGCTTCGATGGTGTTGAGTTGAGGGATTAAGTGCACGTTCCGTTTTTAATTCAGTGTGTAGTCGACGTCGCCTTCTTAATACTAGTCCTAATTCTAATCTAATTCATATTGACTATTTGATATTTCCCTAAAGCTAATTCTATCCTATTGTTTACATTACTCACATAGTATTTCGGTAAACTAAAATTATTTCCGTCCTCCAATTTCGGTTTACCTTGATTTAGCTCACTCGGTTTTCCTAGACCTCACCCAATTTCCGGTGCATTATTTAGGCGTAGTAGCGTACTGGTTCCGCTCTTTGACTTCCGTTTTAGGCCGCCCGGCCTTCTTACGAGGAGGTACGCGACTCTCCGGATATCACGGCACGATAGTGGTTTTAATGGGTAAGTGATATCGTATAGCCTATAATGATTGAACCTAGTATATTGAACCGAAGTACTTCGGTTCTGTTCTTCCTGGGCGTTAGTAATTGCCGAGTTGACGAAATCGGAGGGAGGTAACACCCTTTTGCGCACCTTACTTCCCTTGATTTGTTTCCTCTTTAGGTAACACTATGGAAAACCGTAATATTTCCCCCTCACCACAAGAGGATTTCCCCGAAATTCTCTCCTTCGCATCCGCTTCCCACCCTCTTATATGTTGTATGGTTTCAGGTCTTTAATGTGCCAGATTCCCGCGTCTCTATCGGTTTTGTCCATCAACTGATAGGTCGACGAGGATACTCTCTTTCTTACTGTAAACGGCCCTACATAGGCTGGCGCTAGTTTAGCCGAAAAGAATCGCATGGCATCGGACTGTGCATAGTTTTTTCTCCATACGCGCTGTTGGGGCAAAAATGAAACATCGCGACGGCGCAGATCATAACGCCCCTTGCTCTTTTCTGCCGCGTTTCTCATCCTATCGACGATTTTATCCCTCAAGGTTTTAAAAGCGTCGGCGCGTTCCGCTAAGAGTTCCGGCCTCGCAGTGACTACGCCATTTGGGAAGTCGTCGGTTCCCTGGTGACGAACCACCATTTCCCTTCCAAAATTTGCATAATACGGAGTCACCCCCATAACCTCATGCGTCGCTGTTCGCAACGCGCACCCTATAGCCGCGAGATGCGTGTCCCAAGTGCGATGGTTCTCCGAGACATATGCCCGCAGCATTGTCTTCACATTTTGGTTGACCCGCTCTGCCGGGTTAGCTTGAGGGTGGTAGAAAGCTGTGAACTTAATCTGAGTCCCGTTAAATTGTACCCCGTTATCGCATACCACCCATTTTGGCACACCAAATAAGAGAAAAACTTGTTCCTCCAAGATTCGACTCACCATAGCACTCGTGGCTGCTCTTACCGGGAAGAGTAGCGGACACTTTGTAAAGTAGTCCACTACCGTTAGAATAAAGCAGTGTTCCTTTGTGGAACGTGGGAGGGGGCCAATCAGGTCTACGCACAGCATTTCCCATGGTCGACTCACTTCCGTTCTGGATGCCATCAGCCCCGCTGGCAGCCTTCTTTCCGGCTTGACTGCTTGGCACACCGTGCATCTTGCAACGAATCGCTGGATATCCGCTCTCATTTTAGGCCAATAGTACTTCTGTGCGACTCTAGTAAAGGTGCGGAACACCCCCGGATGGCCCGCGGTTGGTTTCTTCGTGGCACTGTTTTATTACCGCTACCCTCTTCCCTCTTGGAAGAACTATCTTCCACACATCCTCCTCCGATAAGGCTGGGTATGGTGCTTGGACATATTTTAGTAACTGATCCCCTTCCATTCTCCATGACGTGAATACCTCCGGTCGAGCCTTTACTTCCTCGCACATTTTCCGGTACCACTTGTCCGGGGTTTCGTTATCGGTGCTAATCTCATTAACTGGGACAGATCTGGACAGCGCATCGGGAACAAAATGTTCCTTTCCCTTCCGATGAACAATCTCGAAGTCGAATTGTTGTAGTCTTATGGCCCATCTAGCCAATCTTCCGCAAGGGTCCTTCAGCTGGTTTAGCCAGACCAACGAGTAGTGGTCAGTTACTACCAGAAACTTAGCACCCTCGACGTACGGCCTAAGTTTTTCCACGGCCCACAAGACTGCCAGGCATTCCCGTTCTGTTGTGGAGAATTTTTGCTCGGAGGCTGTTAGTGATCGAGTTAGATAGCAGATAACACGTTCTTCCCCTTCCACCGATTGTGTTAGGACCGCTCCTAGGCCGAAACCCGATGCGTCTGTCTGTATAGTGAATGGCAACGAAAAATCAGGGCACGTTAGAATCGGTGCCGTCGAGAGTTTGACTTTCGCCGTAGAAAAGGCTCTGTCACACGGTTCATTCCACTCGAATTTTTTGTTCTTCTTTAACAGTTTCGTCAATGGTGATACAAGTGTTGCGAAGTCTGGAATAAACCGGCGGTACCAAGATACCATTCCGAGGAACTGTCTGACTTCCTTTACACACGAGGGTCTCGGAATTTTGACGAGGCATTCCACCTTTTCTGGATCAACATTTAACCCTTGTTCGTTAATCACATACCCCAAGTATTGTAATTCTGACCTGCAGAAATCACATTTCTCTCTCGAAATCTTTAGACCAGCCGCCCGTAGTCTGCTAAAAACTTCCCGCAACACCTCCAGATGCTTCTCGTATGACTGGGTGACAATAATGATATCGTCCAAATACACAAATACGTGTGGTTCCAGATCCGCTCCTAGGACTCTATCGATCAGTCGCTGCCAGGTTGCTGGAGCGTTCTGTAAGCCGAAAGGCATTCTCTTGAATTGGAATAGCCCTCGATTCGGCACGGTGAATGCTGTGAATTGGCGAGATGACTCTGCCACCGGCACTTGCCAGTATGCCGACTTGATATCGAGCGACGATAGGTACTTCGCATCTCTCAGCTTGTCCAACGTAGCCGACACGTAGGGTAGCGGGTACGCATCTCGCTCTGAGACCTTATTTACTTTCCGGAAGTCGACACAGAACCGATAGGTTCCATTCTTCTTTTTCTTCAACAGTATCGGGGAAGCCCATGGGCTACTAGACGGTTCAACGATTCCAGCGTCCAACATCTCGTTCAGCTCCCGGTCAATATGAACTTGTATGATCGGGTTTACGGGATAATACCTTTGTTTGATGGGTTCGGAATTAGTTTTTATTACGTGTTCCACCATGTTGGTGCAACCAATTCCTTCCCCCAGCAAGCTGAACTCCCCTTTAACTAAGGTCGATAACTGCTCCCTTTCCTGTATGGACAGCTTCGAATGCGGTTGCAGTGAATCGATCGCACATATGGAGACATTATCCGAAAACTCCCAAGAACTCTTTTGTAGGTCCGCCACTATTCCGGCCGCTGCCCAAAAGTCAGCTCCCAATATCAACTTCAACGGGATGTCCGGTACGACGAGTACGTTCAACCATCTGGTTTTCCCTTCCACCTCAATCGGGATCCAAATCGAGCCATCCACCGAACACTTCATTCCATTGGCAGTCACCACAGATTGCGACCTTGGAGCTTGTAATGCTACTCCAGTTCCCCGAAGGAGATCCCACCCTGTTCCGCCTACGATCGTTCTAGAGGCTCCTGAATCTAATAACCCCGACACTACCACGTCGAAAATTTTGACATCTAAGTAGGGTCTCGTATCTCCACTCATTTTGGAAAAAATGTAGTTAATGGTTGGGGTGATTTCTTCCAACACTCTCGACGTCCTCCTTACGGCTATCCCGTTTCCCATCCCCACTGCGCCGCTCTCTAATGGGGTTGCTGGGAGTTTCCCGACGGCTCCCTCGTGTTCGGAGTCGCGGCTATTTTGTTCCCCTCCGTTGCCCTGCCTGTGTTCCGACCACTCATGTCGGAAGACTTATTGCAGTGGTTGCAAAATTTCCTGATCACCCCGTTCTTCCCGCACACGTAACACGCGCGAGGCCTCTGGCATTCGCGTGCACTATGGCCTAGCTCCCTACAATTCCAGCAGACGATATTGTTGATCCCGCTGGATACTGCACAAACCTCCTCCACCCCGACGTACGCTAAATCCGGCTCTAGCAGACCTTTGACCCGATGTGGAAGTGGAGGAACAAATGCTTCCACTGCTATCCGGGTGGCTTCCAGTTCTCTCCCGAGACGGATTAGCTCCGCGATGGTGCTCACCTTCTTCAACCCCAGTTGAGTTTGGTAGAACGGCGTTATATTTCGTCGGAGTAACTTTAACCGCGCTGATTCCGGCCAGGGAGTTGTTAAGCGGCGGAACAGACCCTGCATGAGTGCGACGTACGTACCGATAGATTCATCGGCCCCCATTGTTCTGCGCCGGATCTCCATTTCCAACCGTTCGTCATAGTCCGGTGGTAAGAACTCGGCTCTTAATTCAGCTACTAGTTCGTCCCACGTCTCTACCCCCGGCCTCACTGCTCGAAACCAAATGAGTGCTTTGTCGGAGAAAAGATCCACGGCTGAACGGAACAGTTGAGCTTTCGTTACTCCGCGTGCTTCCCGTAATTCCTCCACCCTTTCCAAGAACGAGCTAATCGATTGACTCGACCCGTCGCCGGTGAATTTTAGTTCCCACTTTGCCACAGCTATCGAAGGTCGAGGAGAAGTTTTGATACCGACGGGAGTTGTTCTGTTACCCCGATCCTCGTCCGCACTTGATCCTTCGTCCTTCTCTTCCTCCCTCAGCGTGTTTATCACTCCCTCCGGACGATCGTAACCTTGAATGATAGGAGTCGTTCGGTCTGCCAGTGCCAAAAATTCTTTCGTTCTATCCGACTTCGCCCTGTTCGTTCCCCTTTTACTTTTGGCGCCGGTCGATTCGTGGCTCGGACCCGGTTCGTCATCCGTCGTTGAGTTGTTGGCGTCAGACGCCTTTTCTAATAACTCACTCATCAGGATTACGAACTGTCCTCTCATTTCCGTTACCAGCGATTTCTCTTCGGCTGTAGTTGTTGGAACTCGCCCTGAGCGACGCATTCCCCAGTCAACTTTTGCTAAACCCTTGTGATATTCCGCGCATCGATCGTCCCCTGTAAATCCGGACACTAACTTCTCAACTTCTCCGATTTTAGCTTTCAAAGCTATCATATCCTCCTCAACTGTAAAGGGATAATCTTCGATCACCAGACTGTGTCCCGCTCCCTCGCGTTTCAACGCTGCCCTTAGTGACTTCCTCATCCCGTCTACCTTATCTACCGGAAGACCCCTTATGGCCATCTCATAGCCCAACTCCTCTTGGCTTAGACGATCCACGGCAAACGGCATTGTGCCTCGAGTGGACATTTCGGTTAGCAGAGGGGAAAAAAAAAGAGAAAAAAAAAAAAATAGTGCGTCTCCAAAAGGTTCTCACTTCCCCCAGCACACACGCAGTGTCGTATTTCTTATTTTTTTTTTATGTTCAAATGTCTAAATCCGCGATACTATCGGCTTATACCTTCCCGTGGAAGAACAGAAACAGAATTTTGGTCTAATTACCAACAAGACAATAGAATTTATTGCCACTATTATCCCCAAAAAAAATATTCACGACTATTTATGTTATTACTCACCGATATCACTCACCACACCACTGTACTTATGTAGAATTCAATAAAACCAGTGAAAATTAAAACAAATATAAAAAATAATAGTAAAGTGTTGCAAAAATATTAATCGACCTTCCTAAAATTTAATAAAATAAATTCACGCGCACGTTATTCTTTTCGAAAAGGAAAAAAAAAATCAACACAAAAGCGTAATCGTTATCGGAAAACAAGGCCCCACGTTGGGCGCCAATTTTACGTTTAATTTTTCTAAAACCCCTTACCGTCTAGGGGCGAACGACGACGAGCCGGCTAACCCGTCGAGACGGGGTGGGCGCCACACAACTTAATTTTCGCCGCCGTTCTATGACTACCTAGCCAGCTGTGGAGCTGGGTAGAAATGTATTTGCACCCGGAATTTGAGCACAACCGAAATCGGAAACTAAAATTGGACGACGTCACACAAGTTTCGTACGCAAAGAAAAAGAACTTAAAGGCTATGTTACGCGTAAGGAAAATGTAATTCAGTTAATCCTCGAACAATATACTGAGAGATTGATTATAAAATGAACTATTGCGCTACTTAAAACTAGGGTACCGCTGGTGAGTTTTCCCCCGTTGGTCCAGTAGACTTCCGACGGAAAAATGTAGGGCGCTCGTCCCCTCGTTGACGACGATGATTCCTCGTTCTCGCCTTTTGCTGGTACGCTTAGTATTCCGCGTAATCTCCTTTTCGTGCCGTCACCGACTTGTGACGCTCGATGCACGTTCCTCAAACAAAAAAAACTCAAATCCAAGATTTTCAAAAGAATGTCCGCGACTGACCACTAACCGACTTATCATACTCCTACTCGTTTTTGGGAAGAGCCGTTTTTCGGCCCGGCACCTTCCGTGAAACCTCGGGTCAGTTTTTGTTCACGGTTAATTCCCGTTTTTGTAGGTCGATGACTGCTTTCACTAGGTCGTTGGTCGTACTTTCTCTTAATTTCGCAGGTAATGGTTATAGTCTAGTTATTTATAGTCGAGTTCTACTTTCAGCTTTTTATCTCATGTTCAACCCACGGCGAACTACCTTATCGGCTGAGAACCTCTTGCGGCTGCGCAGTATCCGTGCGTGAGGTTTGTTTACCTTTTGGGTAATTTTTGATTGTGGTTGTTTGCTCATTGGGAACTTATTACTCCGCGTTCAGGCTTCGATGGTGTTGAGTTGAGGGATTAAGTGCACGTTCCGTTTTGAATTCAGTGTGTAGTCGACGTCGCCTTCTTAATACTAGTCCTAATTCTAATCTAATTCATATTGACTATTTGATATTTCCCTAAAGCTAATTCTATCCTATTGTTTACATTACTCACATAGTATTTCGGTAAACTAAAATTATTTCCGTCCTCCAATTTCGGTTTACCTTGATTTAGCTCACTCGGTTTTCCTAGACCTCACCCAATTTCCGGTGCATTATTTAGGCGTAGTAGCGTACTGGTTCCGCTCTTTGACTTCCGTTTTAGGCCGCCCGGCCTTCTTACGAGGAGGTACGCGACTCTCCGGATATCACGGCACGATAGTGGTTTTAATGGGTAAGTGATATCGTATAGCCTATAATGATTGAACCTAGTATATTGAACCGAAGTACTTCGGTTCTGTTCTTCCTGGGCGTTAGTAATTGCCGAGTTGACGAAATCGGCGGGAGGTAACACCCTTTTGCGCACCTTACTTCCCTTGATTTGTTTCCTCTTTAGGTAACACTATGGAAAACCGTAATACGTTCGTCCGTCTATCTGTCCGAAAGCACAATAACTCAAGAACGCCTTGACCTAGGATCTTGAAATTTTGAATCTTGATGTTTGGTCGAATTTGTAAGGCTAAGTTCGTTTACGCACTTCCGAAAAAGCAGTTAACACATTCGAAAGAAAGATCCTCCGAAAATGTTTGGACCCGTAAAGGAAGGAACGGACTGGCGAATAAGATACAACCATGAGCTGTATCAACTCTTCAAGGGCCCAGAAGCCTCAACGTTCATCAAACTACGCAAACTGCAGTGGGCTGGCCATGTAGAGCGGATGGAAGACAGAAGAATCCCCAAGCGTGCTCTTAAAGGCAAAGCAAGTGGTAACAGGCCAGTAGACAAACCACGCAAGCGATGGAAAGACTCGGTTGATGAAGACAGCAAAGCCATCTTAAAAATTAGCAACTGGAGGACGCGGTCTTTGGATCGAGACGATTGGGGGCGAGGACTTCAGTAGGCCAGGACCCGACTTGGGCTGTCGCGCCATTGAAGATGATGAAGTTCGTTTACGCGCAAAATCGTCCTACTTCATCGGGTAGCTGCCATACAAAAAGTCTTTAAAGCACGCGTTAGTAAATATTGACCAATAACTTCGGAACGCTTTAAGCTACGACTTTGAAATTTTGTATACTTAAGTTTTCCTGTAGTTGCAGTTAAATGAATGATTACGAAAGAGTGCAGCATGAGTCCTTCGAGTAGCTGCCATATAAAAAACCTGTAAATATATCCTCTCTCAATGTACGGAACTCATTATAACTCAAGAAATCGTTTTGCAACGAAGTTGAAATTTTGTAGAAATTAGTTTTAATAGGAAATGAGATTCGAGTTCAAATTCAAATATCTTTATTGCCAGGAATAATTTTTATGGATTACATGTATGATTCATTTTAGAGATTAGACAAATATCTGTACAACTACGTTATATTTTTAGCGCATGACTGTAGGATAGTAATTTTAAGAAATTTAGTGTGAGTTTATACAAGGAAAATTGCAAAAAAAACCTTCACTATTTAAACTTAAACTATTTAATCGATCTTACTGCTAAAACAAATAAATCTACTGAAGTGCTTGTAGCAAATAAATAGTATAAAGGAAAGTAAACATGTTGGCTACAATCGTTGACGCAAGAGTACGGAGATTCGAGTTCATTAGTCAGTAAAATTCCTTCACTCCTTCGATTAGCTTCCATACAAAAAGTTCATAAAACACGTGTTCAAGAATGGCCGATAACTTCAAAACGGTTGAAGCTACGACTTTGAAATTTTCTACATATTGATTTTCCAATAGTTGGAGCTAAAGGTATGATTATGAAGAAAATGCCAGTAGTCCTTCGTGTAGCTACTATACAAATATCCTGTAAAAATGTCTTTACTCAATTTACGGAATTCACTATAACTTAAGAAATCGTTCAGTCACGAATTCGGAATTTTGTACAAACTAGTTTTGGGTGAAAAGGGGATAAATATGCTAGAAATCGAGTGTAGTCTTTCCTGCACCTCACATGTAAAAGGCCTTGAATATGGAAAATTTTATTTTCGGTTACTCTCTTATCTCTAAATTTGAAATTGAACACTGATGATATTGTCTTTTAGTTTCAAGTAGCAACCAAATGGGAGCCCTTAATAAAGGACAAACTACTTAAGCACTCCTTATTACACGTTATCCCCAACTACAATATAAATCGGAATTCAGTACTTCATCTAGAGTATAATACGATTGGCTTGCAGCCGATCGTGACTGCAGTATGTTTTCAATTGTGTGTTAGTGCGAATATGTGAAAAGTCGGAAAAAGATTTATGGTTCCCTTCCACAACAGTAGTACTTCATTTTCTTCCCTGTAAACCAAACATCGATGAAGAGGCAGCGAACAGTTTCGAAACTTGTCGTTGAAAAAAGATTATCAGTTGGGAACAAGTTCAGCTATGTACTTGCTGTCTGTGAATACGTGTGAGGTATTCGCATTTCTTTCTTGCTCGTACTGAAATGCATCTGACCATCTCATCCGCACTCGTCGATATGAGAGATCTCCTATCGCGCATTGTATTTGAAATTATAATAAGCAAGAACGAGATGGCAATACGAGCATGTATGAAGGGAGTATGAAGGGAGTATGAAGTAGACCTGACCAATCATCGATGAAAGGTAGGCCTGACTTATAGGTGAATTATGCCTTACCGATCGACACTGCACCGATGGACGGTGTCCGGTCATATTGAAATATAATTCTAGTGGTCGACGACTAGTGCAATCAAAAGACAGCATTCAATCGACTAGTGCAATCGAAAGATGAATTTCATAGCACTAGTCGTTAGAGATATGGGCTCTGGCATCGTGTTCGCATGTAGGAAACTATAGCGCTCTGGGCAGTTCAACATCTATCAGGTGTATAACCTTAAAACGATCGTTTTTTAGTCAAAAAAACACATGTTTTTTTCAAAGCAAAAAAAAAAAAAAAAATTTATTTGAAGTACTCACCCTCGCTAGCTACACATTTCTCCCATCTCTCGTGCAATTTGTGGATACCGCGCCAAAAAAAATCCTTCTCTTTCGAAGCAAACCACTCATTAAGCCATTTTCGGACGTCTTCGTAAGAACCGAAGTGCTGCTTAGCGAGCGCGTGTCCCATCGACGAAAACAAGTGGTAGTCAGAAGGGGCCAGGTCTGGTGAATAAGCGGGGTGGGGTAGCACCTTTGAATTATCGAAATAAATCCACACCGCAGAAACGACTTTCTTCTGTGTCTGGCGAGCAACATTTCGCATGTGTTTTGGCGTCGCTCCATCTGCCTATCGTTCAATTCATGCGGCACCCATTTTCCGATCTTTTGAACCTTTCCCATGGCACATAGACGTTTGGAAATGGCTGCTTGAGTAACATCCAATTGCTCGGCAAGCGTTTTTTGCGATTGGGTATCGTCTCGTTCAAAATAGCCTGCAATTGCTCGTCCACAACCTTCCTGAACCGATTTTCGCGCTTCTTGTCGCTCAGGTCAAAACCGCCGTCTTTAAATCGACGAAACCAAGCCCTGCACGTTGATTCCGCTAAAAAATTGTTACCATAGGCCTCCACAAGCATTTAATGCGATTCAGCAGCCGTTTTCTTCAAATGGAAGCAAAAGAGCAGAGCTTCCTGCATATGCTGTTTTTCTGGCAAAAAACTAGACATGATCAGCACAGACAAACGTATGTTGTTGAATGAAATTTGTGACGATGTGCACTGATTAATGTTACCTACTAACCAACCCTTAAATAAAAAAAAAATGGCGTCCCTAGGTTGCTTAACACGCTCTCTAACGCCATGTGTCAACGATCGTTTTAAGGTTATACACCTGGTAAGTTTGAAATGGTATTTGCCGGCGAGTACGCACTTGATGATACTACGTGTCATGTAGGACGTTTAGTCTTTTTCTCTCGCTAAAGGCGGAACAGATCGGCATGTTTACATTCTTGAGGAGAAGATGGGGTAATATTTGCTTTTCGTTTTTTGCCACAAACACAAGCGCACGAGTTAACATACCCAGCAAACACCGTAATCATTATATAAGCCTTAATTACGTGCAATCTATTCCTTAGTGAAAAAGGCCTATGAATTGTAAGGGAAACTTGAACGCAAACGAATTACCTTATTTTATCCCTGAATCTAACATGGGCCATGTCATTGGCAATCAGGTATAAAGCGGATACTATACCATATACCTTATGATCATGCTTATGTAAGAATTAGGTTAAGCCTTATACTAAACTTAACTTTTGTTAATGATAATGCTTATGTAAAGATTAGGTTAAAGCTTATACTAAGCTTTACTTTTGTTACTCTTCAGGCTTAATACAAGGATTAGGTTAAGCCTTATACCCCAGTTATAATAACCTTTACTTTTGTCAATGCTCAGGCTTAGTAATACTATTAGGTTAGATTAGATTTTGTAAGAAGCGCTTTGTAGTAACCACCTTAAGCTTATGAGAACTTTGATCTAAATGATTTTTTTTCCTGCTTCTTGAAGATTTTTCTCGAAGTTATCGTACAATGAATTATGTAAGCACGTAATTAAAAACACTTATATTGTGTTGCTGTAAGGGGAGTATTAATAAAAAAACAAGCCAATCGTATAATACTCTAGATGAATACTGAACTCCGATTTATATTGTAGTTGGGGATAAAGTAGAATTACGTGTGTGCATGTTGTATGTCCTTTATTAAGGACTGCCATTAGATTGCAACTCAAAACTAAAAGACAATTTTCAGTGTTTAGTTTCATATCTCGAACTGGGTAAGTCATCGAAAAAAAATGTCCTTTTTGAAGAACTTTCACATGGGAGGTGCAGGAAGGACTCACTTGATTTCTTACATATTTATCCTTTTCCTGTGAACGATTTAAAAACGAACTTCTACAAAATTTGAAATTCGTAGCTTGAAGCGTTCAAAAGTTATCGAAAAATATTGTTGAACACGTGTCTTAAGGACATTTTGTATGGCAGCTACCAGAAGGAGTAAAAGGATTTCGCTGATTAGTAAACTCGAACTTCGCTTTTACTCAAAACTAATTTGTACAAAATTTCCAATTTATAGCTAAAAGATTACTTGAGTTATAGTAAGTATGGCAAGCAAATGGCAGCCAATGCAGCCATTCGACTTAGGGCCTCTGCACAGTGGACTGGCATATATGCAGGTCACTCAACAATATTGAATCACTTCAATAACATTGCTGAAAACACCGACTACACCCCTCCCAGTTATGATTTTGAGAAAAATTTTCTAACAGTCATCCCAACCCGTCTAGAATGGGAAAGGGATTCGGTACGGATGGAAGAGTCCGCCCACATATATACGGACGGCTCCAAAACTGAAGGCGGGGTAGGTGGAGGTGTTTTCTCTGATATGCTTAACATTAGCAGCTCCTTCCGCCTTCCGGACCACTGTAGTGTCTTTCAGGCGGAGCTTATGGCGATTAAGGAGGCCTTGTCCTGGCTGAGGTGTAATGTAATATCTACTAGGGACATTAGCATTTTCACAGACAGCCAAGCGGTAATAAAATCCTTAGAATCGGCCTCGACAACATCAAAGGTCGCCGCAGAATGTCGATCATCTCTTAAGGAGATGGCTGAACAGTTCAATATTCTCCTGTGCTGGGTGCCAGGACACAGGAATATTCCAGGGAACTGCATGGCTGACGAACTCGCTCGACGCGGTACTACCCTTCAGATTATGCCGGAACACCGGAATCTGGGTGTGCCCCTCTCTACATGTAAACTGCTACTGGGATTGGACTCAATTGAGAAAACCAACTCAAGATGGGCAAACGGTGTTACATGTCACACTGCGAGACAGATCTGGCCGGAGCTGGATCTAAAACGCTCTAAACAGCTGACTTTGCTCAAAAGGGCGAACATCAGCACCACAGTCGGTGTCCTGACCGGACACTGTCTTATAGGTCGACATGCTAAAAGGCTCGGTCTCTTCTCAAACGACTTCTGTAGAAGCTGCCTGGATGAGGAGGAGGAGGAGACAGTCCTTCACCTTCTCTGTACCTGTCCAGCTCTTTCAGCCAGAAGGAAAGCTCATCTTGGAGCTTACTTCTTCAACTGTCTCGGTGACCTTGCCTCAAAGGAGGTCGCGAGAATCCAACGCTTCATTGCAAGCTCTAAATGGTTTGACGAGTAGGACCGGATTCGATGATCCTGTGGTAACACAACGGACCTTTTAGGTCTAAGTGTGTCCGTGTTCTCACGGGCAGCCACGCGTACCTACCTACCTACCTAGTAAGTTCTGTAAATTAAGTGAAGACGTTTTGACAGGATATTTGTATGGCAGCTGCACGAAGGACTAATAGGATTTTCTTCATAATCATACATTTAGCTCCAACTATTGGAAAAATACTACGTACAAAATTTCAAAGACGTAACTTAAACCCTTCTAAAGTTATCGGCCAATATTCTTCAACACGTATTTTAAGGACATTTTGTATGGCAGCTACCAGAAGGAGTAAAAGGATTTCGCTGACTAGTAAACTCGAACTTTGTTTTCACTCAAAACTAATTTGTACAAAATTCCGAATTCGTAGCTAAAAGATTACTGGAGTTGTAGTGAGTTTCGTAAATTAAGTGAATACATTTTGACAGGATATTTGTATGGCAGCTACACGAAGGACTAACAGGATTTTCTTCATAATCATATATTTAGTTTGAACTATTGGAAAAATAACACAAACAAAATTTCAATGTCGTAGCTTAAACCCTTCTGAAGTTATCGACCAATATTCTTGAACACGTGTTTTAAGGACATTTTGTATGGCAGCTACCCGAAGGAGTAGGACCATTTTGCCCGTTAACGAACTTAGCCTTACAAATTCAACCAAACATCCAGATTCAAAATTTCAAGATCCTAGGTGAAGGCGTTCTTGAGTTATCGTGCTAACGGACAGACGGACGGACGGACGGACGGACGGACGTCAGGCGGATTTGAGGTTTTTGGGCACAAATAAACAAAAAATAATATATAACTTTTTTTCGTCCGAGGCTTGGTTCTATGCGTTACAAACTTTTGGGCTGGATTAAACTTATAATACTCTATATGATTTCATCTAGAGTATAACAATACGAAGTTCAATTAAAAACTTCAATTTATTGCGCACTTTTATAAAAACAGCGTGTGCCATTTGAAATTAAATTTATTCTTGTTATACATTTAAAAAAAAAGTAATATTTTCATTCTTAAAAATAATATACATATAAGGTAAATGTCCCAATACGCGACCATGTCCCGCCGTGCGACCAGTTTCAATGAATTATGAGTAAAATAAATAGATTCTCAAAATTATTCGTCCAAGTAGAATATTCATAATGATCCGTGAACAATGCTCTTGATGCGCATATTTTTCACAGTACAATTAAGTAGACACCTGAATTTAAAAAAAAAATTCAATTTCATAGTACACGCGTTCACCCGCCATTTTGTTCCATTTCGCCTGTAGACGGCACTTCGTTAATAGATTTGACAGTTGGACCGTTGAATGTTTATTCAGTGCCAAAGTGACTTGGATCGTTATTAACAATTTAATTCTGCCAATATCTTCAACTCGGACCAGTAGCTGGTCACCGTACGTGTTTTAATTAAACCAAAGGTATCAATATGCATTTTATTTACTGTGGTCGCTGAGTGGGACAAACATTAATGAATGTAAATTTGTGCGTCCGGATGAATCAAAATCCTCAACAAAAATAAATCATCGATGTTTTGGAGATTAAAATTACGGCTAATGGTGTAACATATGTCCTGTTTGAGAACCCAATTATCAGTTTTCATGACATAGCCTCTAAACTGTAAAATAAATGTCTTAAAAGAGTTAGTGGTTAAATGGGAGTACAAATAGCGGTCGCCTTTTGGGTCATATCAATTTTGTCCCTATCAGCGACCAAAATAATTTCATTGCCACCATTTTCTTTACTTTCGATAAGATGAATATTGGTCACACAATGGGACTGGCAAATGAAGTACCAGATTGCGACTGGTCGCAAATCGGGACAAACGAGCGGTCGCAAATCGGGACAACGGGTCAATTATGTGGTCGCAACGACGTACAAGTACATCATCTAAAATAATGATCGTGTGTTGTGAAAAACAATTGTATTTGCAGAATAATATATCGACTTTGACTAAAACAACGATCGTGAAAATCAAATTAGTATAGAAATGGATATTTCGTTATTGAATATGAAAGCAATGCTTACATGGTCGCGTATTGGGACATTTACCTTACCTATATATAGAGATATGAAAGTAAAAAAAATCGTTGCTTATAGAACTACGTTTCTTTTTCGGACTGCAGACGTAGTTAATGCCGCCGCTGATCCATACGGTTTTTTTCTTTTTTCATGGCTTCTTTCACATCCTTTTCATACTCTTCAAAAGAAGCATAAATTTGATGTAGGCATCCTAATTTGGAAAATACATTTAACGATGAATGAAATTTTATAATTATGCTAAGAATATTTTAAACTTACCCTTACTGTATAATGTGGAATTAAAAAATTTATATTTATTTATGGCCTTCATTTTTTTCCGACCGTTCCAGTTAATTTCACTTAACAGAGCGTCAGCTATCAACAGGCTTAAATTTTGTGAAATTTTACCTTTTATCTTTGTTGTAATCAATATTTTCTGATAAAAAAGATTTTAAGATTGTTTGTTAAAAAATTGTTTGTAGCCAGCTAAAATTTACTATTATCTCCTCTGTTGCTGCCTTCTGACAGCATTTTCTCTTTCTCTTGTTTTATTAGTCTTTTATAATGGCATTTAGAGTAGCCCAATGTAGAAGAAGTCATTATACTCACTTTATTTAATTTTTTAACTACACACTTTATTCCACTTCACTGCACAATCACTCAACAGTTCGCACTGGAATGACAAAACAAAATAGCGCATGTTCTCGTTGTTCTTGATATTTAAACGGTATACCTAAGAATAAGACTTATTTAAGCATTAGTATGGGTATTCAATAAAATTTTCGAATTTTGTTAAATTCTTGGTATTCAAAACCTTACGTATACTTTAAAATAAGACTTATCTAAGCATTAGTATGGTTATTCAATAAAATAGTCAACTTTTGTTATATTCTTGGTATTCAAAACCTTAAGTATACCTTAAAATGAAACTTATCTGAGCATTAGTACGGTTATTCAATAAATTTGTCGACTTTTCTTATAACGCGGTATCCCTTACTTATAACTTAGCCTTATATACCTGACGCGATTTTTTGCTGGGTAGTAGTGGTTATTAGGGTTTGGTATGCAAGTGTGTATGCGCGAAATTGTGGTTTTCAACGGTAAATTTCCGTATTTCTTTTGTGGAAATTTACAATTTTTGCAGCGAAAAATTAATCATTTCGAAAGCTTACAGAGCGCGAAATCCCATAAAAATAAAAAAAAAAATTTCAATTTTTTTCCTTTTAGTTACAGGTGACGTCCTGAAAAGTAAATGGAAAAATCTTCGAGACTGCTATTCTAGACATTTAAAAAGTGGACATTCAAATCCACGAGACGCAGCGAACATCGTTTATTATAAGCACTGGCTATGGTCAAAAGAAATGTCGTTTTTTAATCCCTACCTTAAATTCACAAGAAAGAGGTCCATATCTGCAACTAGTGAAGGATTTCCTGAGCCCAGTTTGACTCAAGAGCAACTTCAGATTTCGGAGGATACCGAAACGAGTGTGCTTCTGCATAAAACAGAGCCTAGCACTTTATCAGAATCAGCACTTAGTTGTACTGATCATAGTTTGATCGAACAAGAACAACCTTCAAGAAAAAGGAAAAGAAAAAGAACTAAACAATCGGGGGTTGATAAAGTAATAGACTTCTTGCAAAAAAGATCGAAAACTGATGAAAAAAAAAGTTTTGATGCAATAGAGCATATGTTCTTGGGATTTGCTAAAACCATTAAAACATTCGTACCGAAGAGACAAACGATCTGCAAAATGATGATTGCAGACTTAATATTCGAACAAGAAATGATTCAGCAAGAAGAAAATGAGCAAATGGCAATGTCGCCAAGATGTGATGAAAGTTTGTGCAGATCTCCTCAAAGTTCCGGTCAAAACACTGTAGATAATTTAAAAAGAAATTTATTTGCTCCAAGTACATCACATGCAGATCCTGGTCCCCTACTGACAAGGTCGAAAAGGAACAAAAAATTGTCATCACAGTAGTGTTTTGAATTACAACTTAATTCGTAATTGAAATTATGTATGGATGTATATACAGTTTGTGAAAGTTATGTGATGAAATAAAGACTTCATAAAATAATTCCGATTTGTAACTTGATTGTTATTTAGATTAAAAAAAATTTTTTTTAAATAAAATTATTATAAAAAAAAAAATAAATAATAAATCTGCCAACAGTCTGGAACGTGTTTGATATTGAGATGCAGTCTAGGTTTAGTTTTGTAGGCAGACAAAACTAACGTTCCAAGTAGCCCCCTGATTATTCTTAAGGTTGTCGTCCATGGTTATGAATCGACTTTATTGCTGTGAAACATCGCCAAACACTCGATTGAAACATCCTCAAGACGCTGTTTTGTTCCATTATGAGCAAATGCGGCAGCCATCTTGCACACAGCTTTTTCATATTCAAATTTTCAGTCAATATGCGATGTACAGGACTTTTTGAAATGCCTATTATGTCTGTTAGTTCGCGCACTCAGTCGACAATCATCCAATACTATTTTGTAGCTTTTCTTCACCATTTATATCGTGGTCACCTCATTTGGTCGACCACTGCGTTTTTCGTCTTGACAGCTCGTACGGTCTCGTTTAAACTATGCAACCCTTTATTTTATTGTTGTAGGCGAAGGAGCAGACTCTCCCGGAGTAGAATCTAGTTCGGATATTGGTTGGACTGAGATCTTTCAAATGAAAGTATTGTATTACATAACGATGACCAATTTATCCCATGTTTAAAAATTCACTGAGAGCGTTTGCTATTGATGGCTACAAAATAAAGACTAAACAACGTAGCGTCTTCAAACTACTTTAAATTTAAGCCTTATACCTTGGATACACAGCTCGTATACAAATCATAATATCGTCAATATCACCAGTGTATCACCCAATAATCTGCATATAGTACGTCAACGAGCTGATATCTACATAATATCCAACCTGTTTCCTTGTATAAAAATTCGATGGTTTTAGCTGATATAGCCTTCTTTTAACAGCCATCAGCGCCATCTAAAAGTGAAATCAACTGAAATTCCAATGAATGACAATTGTGGATTCTTATACCCTTCCGTCAGTTAAAATTGTTTGAGCGTGTTTTCATTTTTACTTTATTATTTTTTAATAGTAAAGTATTGTGTATAGCAATGAAAGTGCTTTTCGCCGCAACATCATACTGCTACGTTTGGCACGAAGTAAGTGCTAGCAGTCGAAGCCTTTTTTTCTTCACTGCTAAAATTTCGGAATGTACTTTTAGCTGTTCCAGATTAATTAAAAGTTCCATTCAATTTTGTTGCTGCGTCGAATTCAAATTAATTTTAAAATATCACAATATAAGCACAATACTACGATTGATAGACGCTTGAAATCAAAATTTTTATCTTTGACAGCTAAATGTCAAAGTATAACATGTATGGGCTATGTATCATGCCATCTTGTAAAAATTTCGATGTTATTTATACACCGGCAACCGGATAACTACCAAATTTCCCTCCGGGGTTATGAAATACCAGGTGTGTGAATATGAAATTGCCGTTCACACATAGATGGCTCTAGAGGTAACGTTTATTGTGTATCAGTCATACCCATATTTTTTTTTAATTGGTTCAACATCTTTCAGGAATATTCAGTATACTACATTTCAAGTTTTATGCAACAACATAGTGTTTTACCTGAAAGTTGTGATTTGCGGATTTCATTACGTTTTTGTTTTTTTCTGAAGAAAAGTGTGGCCGAAGCGCATCAAATGCTTGTAGAAGCTTATGGTGAGCATTCTTTAAGTGAAAGATAATGTAGAAATTGATTTTAACGATTCAGAAGTAACGATTTTGATGTGAGAAATGAAGAACGTGGAAGACCACGGAAGAAGTTTGAAGACTCTGATTTGCAAGAAATATTGGATGAAAATGATACAGTAACTCAAATACAAATAGCAGATGCATTAAATGTTGACCGATCAACAAAATCTTTACGTTTAAAAGCTATGGGAAAGATTCAAAAGTGTGGAAAATGGGTGCCACATGAATTGACTGAAAGGCACTTGGAAAATCGAAAAACAATCAGTGAAATGTGGCTTCAACGACACGGAAGAAAGTCCTTTCTGCATCGAATTGTGACAGGTGATGAAAAGTGGATTTATTTTGAGAATCCTAAATGCAGAAAATCATGGGTTACGGCAGGCCAACCATCAACATCGACTGCAAGACCAAATCGATTTGGAAAGAAGAGAATGCTCTGTGTTTGGTGGGATCAAAAAGGTGCGGTATATTATGAACTTTTAAAACCTGGTAAAACTGTCAATACTGATCGCTACCGACAATAAATGATCAATTTGAACCAAGCATTGATCGAAAAACGACCAGAATGGGCAACAAGACATGGTAAATTTATTTTGCTTCATGACAACGCACCGGCACACAAAGCAAATCCGGTTCAGGATACGTTGAAGTCATTTGGCTGGGATTTGCTACCTCACCCGCCATATTCACCAGACTTGGCTCCTTCTGACTATTATTTGTTTTCATCGATGGGACACGCACTTAAAGAGCAGCACTTCAAAACATCTGAAGAAGTCGAAAAATGGGTCTCTGAATGGTTTCCATCGAAAGAAGAGCAATTTTTTTGGCGTAGCATCCACAAATTGCCTGAAAGGTGGACAAAATGTGTAGCTAGCGATGGGCAATACTTTGAATGAAATATTATATACCATTCTTTCAAAATAAACGTTATATTTTCAAAAAAAAAACGGAAATTTCATGTTCACACACCTGGTATACTTATCCGAAAGGAGTAAAAGATAACCGATGGGTTCAAATTTGAGTTTTCGTAGACAAAAGCGAGTCAACGAAACTGCGAAATATCAAATGGTGTTCTTATTACACCGATCGGTGATACGTAACGTGATAAGACATGTGGTCCTATGAAACACCGATCGGAGTACTTTTACCTAGAACGATGTTACACATTTCAAATTGCATCATAATTAAGTTATTCGGTTGTTAGATTTTCTATGAGCTCCATCCATCATGCCGGTTCCAAAATTGGTCAAAGTGCAATTTAACCAGACAAATAAATTCGTAATGATTGAAAAGCAACAAGCAGTGACAGTGTTGAAATTATTGATTTGATTTGTTCGAGTAAGTGATAATTTTGAATTTAAGTAAAATGATATAAATTAAAACCAAAAAAATAATAATTTAGGTGGTGAATATTTATACTCTAGATGAAATCATATAGAGTATTATAAGTTTAATCCAGCCGAAAAGTTTGTAACGCATAGAACCAAGCCTCGGACGAAAAAAAGTTATATATTATTTTTTGTTTATTTGTGCCCAAAAAGCTCAAATCCGCTTGACGTCCGTCCGTCCGTCCGTCCGTCCGTCCGTCCGTCCGTCCGTCCGTCCGTCCGTCCGTCTGTCCGTGAACACGATAACTCAAGAACGCCTTCACCTAGGATCTTGAAATTTTGAATTTGGATGTTTGGTTGAATTTGTAAGGCTAAGTTCGTTAACGGGCAAAATCGTCCTACTCCTTCGGGTAGCTGCCATACAAAATGTCCTTAAAACTCGTGTGCGAGAATATTAGCCAATAACGTCGGAAGGGTTTAAGCTACCACTTTGAAATTTTGTGTGTATTACTTTTTCAATAGTTGGAGCTAAATGTATGATTATGAAGAAAATCCTATTAGTCCTTCGTGTAGCTGCCATACAAATATCCTGTAAAAATGTATTCACTTAATTAACGAAACTCACTATAACTCAAGCAATCTTTTAGCTACGAATTCGGAATTTTGTACAAATTAGTTTTGAGTGAAAACGAAGCTTGGGTTGACTTGTCAGCGAAATCCTTTTACTCCTTCTGGTAGCTGCCATACAAAATGTCCATAAAATACGTGTTCAAGAATATTGGCCGATAACTTCAGAAGGGTTTAAGCTACATCTTTGAAATTTTGTACGTAGTATTTTTCCAATAGTTGGAGCTAAATATATGATTATGAAGAAAATCCTATTAGTCCTTCGAGTAGCTGCCATACAAATATCCTGCCAAAACCTCTTTACTTAATTTACGGAACTTACTATAACTCAAGTAATCTTTTAGCTATGAATTGGAAATTTTGTACAAACTAATTTTGAGTAAAAAAGAAGTTCGGGTTTACTAATCAGCGAAATCCTTTTACTCCTTCTGGTAGCTGCCACACAAAATGTCCTTAAGACACGTGTTCAACAATATTTTTCGATAACTTTTGAACGCTTCAAGCTACGAATTTGAAATTTTGTACACGTTCATTTTTAAATGGTTTCAAGGAAAAGGATAAATATGTAAGAAATCGAGTGAGTCCTTCCTGCACCTCCCGTGTGAAAGTCCTTCAAAAAGGAAATTTTTTTTCGATGACTTACCCAGTTCAAGGTATGAAATTAAACACTGAATATTGTCTTTTAGTTTTGAGTAGCAATCTAATGGCAGTCCTTAATAAAGGACATACAACATGCACACACATAATTCTACTTTATCCCCAACTACAATATAAATCGGAGTTCAGTATTCATCTAGAGTATTATACGATTGGCTTGCAGCCGATCGTGACTGCAGTATGTTTTTATATTAACTCCAATAACTATTGCATATCATTAAGCGATGAAAGTGGTGCAGACATTAATTTTCAATTTTATTTTAAAGTCAGCGCCTGGCGTAGTTGAAAAACTTTTTGTTATCAAACTGCTTCCGCTTGAAGGTGTGTGTAAATATGAGACGAGTCCTTCAATATTAATATTTATTACTAAATATAAGATCGCCTTGAGTCAGCAAGTACGCAGACTATAGAATCAGATTTTGAAGAACCCGGGATTCTTAAACGATGGGACGCTTTATACGGCGAATTGCCTAAAAAAAACCTAGATTACAGGATGAAACGGTTAAAAAGGTTTTTTCAACACAAATTCACTCTAGATTTAATATTTTTTTAAGGACCTCGAAAACTATGTAATAAATCAAGCTGGAAATATTTATGCAGAATATAAAGCTAGTGGAAATATAAGTGATCGTTCAAAAAACGGCTTATTTTTATCCAACTAGAGAAGAAAAAATATTGTGGTCTAAGTCAACGGCAAACTATTTTTTATAATGATTGGCATAAAAGAAGTTTTCAGCCGATTCCTGAATTTAATACTGATTTAATACAAAATATTATTCATAAACGTATTATATAATAAAAACTGAATTAAGAATATGTGATAATGACAAAATAGATATCTTAAAATATTTCAATTATATGGTTATGAATATCGAAAAGGTTTTCTAACATCTTTTCACTCAGATAAAAGTAATAATCCGGATTTTAAATAAATTAAACTTATATTCAAATATCGAAAAGAGTTATATTTTATTTTAAAAAAATTTCATACAATTAACTTTAAATTTTTGCTGCAGGCATATTCCATTTTACCAACTGAAGAGATTGCAATCAGAAGTTGTAAAGGGTTAAATATTAAAGAAACTTTTGAGTTTTTTTAGAAAAACACCTGTAACTATATAGTACCAAGAAGTTTATATTTCTAATCTAGGTACATTATTTATTAATTTTTATTTTGTAAAGAGAGTTTTTAATTTAATTATTTATTATTGGGAGATGACCACAGTACACTTATCCCATTTTACTATTTTTCGACTTACCAAGTTATTCCCTGTGATCACAGATATATACTTCTTTATAATAAATTCACTGTATTTATTCTTAATTGTTGTCCCCATTAGCTAAACTGAAAACTATACAAGTTCTGGAACAACAAAAAAATCATATAAAAATAACGTAAAATAAAAGATCCATAAATTAAGGGAGTAATGAAACCTACACCAATTTCGGGGCTTCTACAAAACGCCGAAACTGATGACATTTTAGGTATAACCAAATATAGTAATTTCGGGGCTCCAATAACAACCCCGAATGGATATAGTAAATTAATCTATAAGGTGTAATTAAATATACTTCGAAGTTTAATTCATCCGTTCGGTGCTACTATTTAAGATCCTTTAGAGTAGGCATTTATTTATCCGATCAAATTAAATATAAATTACACATAACGTATGCATATAGAAAACATTTAATGGGGTAATATTGACATCGAACGAAGTAGGATTTTCTGAGACACCGATTTGGGGTTCTGAAAACACCGTATTTTTAAGTGTGTAAGTACGTCTGGGACAGCCCTCGTAAGACTTTTTTTTCAATTTGATATCCCCTATTTTCTTGCTGCACCTCCCCTCTGAAAAAATTTGGATTAATAGACTCCACTTGTAAAACTAACCAAAATTTAACTTTCTGGTTAATCGGTTCGAAAGATATTCTAAATCAAAGTTTCCCACCCCACTTTCACATTTAAAAATTATCTACGCTCCTAATATGCCTGAAAATAATCAAAAATAAATTTTCGAATTTCTCGATACCAGCTTTGGGACGCATTGCTTTCCACCCCTCGCACACCCTTTTACTGATATCGAAAATTTTTTGCATATGGCTTCACTATTATACCTCTATATAAGTTCCAAGTTTAACCCTCTAAAATGGTTTGTCTAAAACGCTCCCCCTCCCCCACACACACCCTCTCCCACGAGAATATAAAAAGGTTAGCTAAAGGTAATATTTTGCTTTGTAAGATACTCGTATGTACACATAGTCACAAAATTGAAGGCACAAGCAATAAATATGAAAACTCTTAATCATATATAAACTAATGTCACTTTAGTATTACAAATTTTTTTATTTCTTATTAAATTGAAGACTAAAAATACGAAAATGATTAAAAAATTAATTAAATTCAATTTTTTAAAGAATTAAGTAACAAAAGAAAAAATAAACAAAAAAATTCAAGGCACAAAATTAAAGGCACAAACTTCAAGATCACTAGAAAAATATAAAATATTTGATTAGTAGTAGTTAGTTGGATATTCTTTGGCTTTGATTACTGCTTTTAGTCTTATAGGCATACTTTCCGCTAACTTTTTTGTTATGGTTGGGCTAATATTTTGCCATTCCCTTGTTATTATTGTCTTCAGCTCGGATTTATTCGCAATTGAAAATTTTCGGATTTGTTGCTCAAGTACTGACCACAAATGTTCAATCGGGTTAAGGTCTGGTGACTGAGGTGGAGTTTTTAATTGTTTCGGCGTATTATAAAGCAACCACATCTTAACAATATGTGCGGTGTGCTTTGGATCATTATCTTGTTGAAACCAAAACACATCCGATAGTCCTAATTTAATAGCAATTGATTTTAAATTCCTTTTCAGGATATTGAGGTATTTAAATTTGTCCATAGTGGTCTCAATAAATTCCATGTTGCCGACTCCTCCTGCAGACATGCAGCCCCAAACCATCACATTACCTCCTCCATGTTTTACGGTTCCGCACAAATTTTCTTTCTTTAGCTCGGTATTCGCTTTCCTCCAAACTATTTGTCTGCCATTAGAGCCAAATAGGTTGAACTTACTTTCATCACTGAATATTATGTTTTTCCAGAAATCTGGACCCTCATTTACGTAAGTTTTCGCAAACTCTAACCGTCTTTTTCTATTTGCTTCTGATATAATTGGCATTTTACGGGGTATTCTTCTATTTAAACCATGGTTTCGCAATGTTCTTCTAATAGTTTCCTTGGATATCGGTTTTTGGATCATATGAGAAACTTCAGCCCTCAAATTATTAATCGGCTTCTTTGGACTTTTTTCTATTTCCCGTCGAATGTATTGCTCATCTTTAACTGACAGTAACTTTTTTCGTCCGCGTCCCGTTTTATTAATTAAAGTTCCGTCATTTTTCCATTTGTTGACTACAGTTCTTACTCAAGAAAATGATCTCCCAACTATTTTTCCAACTTCCCGATATGTTTTACCTTCACAAACAAGCTTAATAATAATCTTTCTTTCCGCAACTGTGGTTTCTTTTCTCCGTTTATCCATTTCAGCTTTTTTTTTTTTATTTATGTACAAATATTTTTTTTTTTTTTTGAAAAACAGTACACTTAACTCAACTAGTCACTAACGTTCACCTAAAATTCAATATTTGTAAAGAATGAAAAGTAATTGCATCATTAAATTCTATGAAATATCTTGTTAGATACACGTGTGCCTTCAATTTTGTGTAGCTCGCAAGTGGTACAGTTGACATCAAAATAGCAAACTTTGTGATAGATTCGATTTTTTTTGTATTAATTTGGTGTACATTATAAAGAAGATTACGCACTAACAGAATAAAATGCCAATTCGATAAATTTACTACAATTGTAGTAACATTGAATAATATTTTGGCATTTATATAGCTTGTGCCTTCAATTTTGTGACTATGTGTATATAGATTTTTCAATATATGTACATAGGATGAATTAATCTTCTCGGTTGAGAGTTTCCGCAGGCCTCATTCCTCTCTCTTTGGCGCCCTGCATAAAATATGACGTAAAGAGTATAACTTATATTGGGTGAGCTAGATGACGCTTATCAACAGCGACAATCGAGTTGACGGGTAGAACTTTCTCGGTCTCAGCTAATACCATGGATACACTGCTTGTATACAAATTACATTATTCAAATCATGATATGCGATACAAGATGGCATGATACACAGCCCATACATGTTATACTTGTAGAAACCGGACCATCACATTGCACACAAAAATGAAAACACGCTCAAACAATTCTAGGATAGAAAAATCCACAACTGCCATTCATTGGATTTTCAGTTGATTTCAGTTTTAGATGGCGCTGATGGCAGTTAAAAGTAGGCTATATCAGCTAAAATCATCCAATTTATATACAAGGAAATAGGTTGGATATTATGTAGATATCAGCTCGTTGACGTACTATATGCGTATTATTGGGTGATACACTGGTGACATTGACGATATTATGATTTGTATACGAGCAGTGTATCCAAGGTATAACTCAGTGCGAAAATAGTGTTGTACAGGCCAAGGTTTTATGGTCTGGAATGTGAACAACGAACACAGCCGCAGTTAGTCACCAAACACATCACTTCATTTCGCATTTCAGCTTCCATTCGCCCCACTTCCGATTGTCAAACCAAACCTTATTTATTTAACTTTTTGACAGCAACTTGCTAGCACTAATTGCCTAGTGTCAACATGGTTTTAACGAAATCTTATTACCTTTCAATCAATCAGGTAAAATCAGAAATGCACATTCACTTAAGTATTCCTGATTAGAACGTCTTCTAGAACATCTTATAGAATTTACTGATAAATTTTTACTTCCTGTCAATATTATGAACTCGCTTCAAATAAGTTAAATTACCGATTTGTTATTTTCAATGGATTCCGATAAGTTAACATTTTACATAGTGTACTTATGTCTAAATATAATATGGCATACAGATAAGATAATAAATTATTTTCAGATTGTGATAGTTTCTGATTTTCTACAAAATTAAAATGATTAATACGGACATATATTTATTTATTGTCGGTCGATATAGCGATAATCTTTCACTAATTAGATAGATACCGTATCAAAACGAAAATATAACTGAAATTTATATGTGACATTTTTCAATACGGGTGATTTTCGAACTGTAAGCGATCGAATCATTGTCATGTCGTTCACAGTTGAAGAATTAGCGGTTTGGTGGACATACTATCTATGCTAATAAGTTCGAAGATCTTTATGGACCAATTTTTAGCGATCATTTCGTATTTCTAAGAATTATTTTTTTTTCTATTCTAAATTATACAATCTAATAGACTGGTATGCAGTGCTGCTAGGTAGTTGGAGTTTAAAATTTCCACGAAGAAGGAAATTCCAGAGCAATTTTCCCACCGATTGTATTGAAAATTCCCACACATTTTCCCACAACCACTTTACTTAATTAATTGTGTTAGACATAATAATAATCTCTATATATAAAAATGAATGTTTGTCTGTCTGTTTGTCTGTTTGTCCTGTATAGGCTCCTAAACCACTCATCCAATTGCGATGAAACTTTGGTGATTTGTTGAGGGTACTCCCTCGATGGTTTCTGCGTTAACAAAATTATTTAACAGTTGGTGGTTCGCGAGTTATTTCAACATTTGAGTGTTTTTCATATGATTTAGCGGCAGTTCGTTTTTGGTGTATTGGTTATGCCTATTCCTATTACTAAATGGTAAAGTTGGACGATGGATGTTGGATAGGGGATAGTGGAGGATGGTGGATAGAGGATGGAAGATGAATGAAGGTGGATGATGGATGGAGGATGGTGGATAGAGGACGTAGGATAGCGAATGGAAGATGGTGGATGGAGGACGGTGGATAGAGGATGGTGGATAGAGGATGGAGGATGGGGGATTGGGGATGGTGGATGGTGGATGGAGGATGGTGGATAGAGGATGGAGGATGGAAGATGGAGGATGGTGGATGGAAGATGGTGGGTAGAGGATGGAGGATGGTGGATGGAGGATGGAGGATGGCGGATGGGGGATGGAGTATGGTGGATAGAGGATGGAGTAACGGGAGCAACGGCGCGACGGGAGAAATGGTGGATGGAGGATGGTGGATGGAGGATGGTGGATAGAGGATGGAAAATGGAAGATGGAAGATGGTGGATGGAGGATGGTGGATAAAGGACGAAGGATGGGGGATGGGGGATGGTGGATAGCGGATGGAAGATGGAGGATGGAGGATGGTGGATGGAGGATGAAGGATGGTGGATGGAGGATGGTGGGTAGAGGATGGAGGATGGTGGATGGGGGATGGAGTATGGTGGATAGAGAATGGAGTAACGGGAGCAACGGCGCGACGGGAGAAATGGGGGATGGCGGATGGGGGATGGTGGATAGGGGATGGTGGATGGAGGATGGTGGATGGAGGATGGTGGATAGAGGATGGAGGATGGAAGATGGAGAATGGTGGATGGAGGATGGTGGATAGAGGACGGAGGATGATGGATGGGGGATGGTTGATAGCGGATGGAAGATGGAGGATGGTGGATGGAGGAAGGTGGATAGAGGATGGTGGATAGAGGATGGAGGATGGTGGATGGAGGGTGGGGGATGGTGGATGGAGTAACGGGAGAAATGGGAGCAATGGGAATAACGGGAGAAAATGGGAATAACGATAGTAACAGGAGTATCGGTAGAAACAGTATCAATGGATCAACGGGAGCAACGGGATCAACGGGAGTAACAGGAGCGATGGATCAACGTGAGCGAAGCGAGCGTAGCCGCGGTACGCGGCTAGTAATTAAATAAAACAAAATAAATTTATTCATATAAATTAACTATAAAGCTTCTATCTAATAATATAAAAAAATAAAAACAAAAACATTTTCATAAGGCAAAAAAATCACATATATCATTAAAATAATTGTATAATAGCCTTTTGATTAGTATAAATTTTGCGAGTTGTTGAACTTATAATGTTTGTCAGATAGTTCACAATTGAAAGAGGTGATATCTTCTGCCTTGAAAGTTGAACGGATGGAAAAAACTGCATTTAGTGAATCTTCTCCAATTCTGTTTCGTTTTGAAGTTTTCACGTCGGTAACAATGGAAAATATTCTTTCCGAGTCGGTAATCAAATGCGGCAAAACCATAGCGAATTTTACAATTTTATTTAAATTTGGAAATGTATAAATATCTTCTACAAATTTTTATCAAGTAAAGTTCGTTCCAAAATTCTCTAACAGTTAATTTCATTAACTGCTCTTTCTCAAAATTTGAAAAAGTAAATTGCAAGTCCCTCCATTCGATGTTTATAGTAGATTCGCTGCATCCAACTTTCTTTGCAATTATATATAATTTCGTCAAATTCGCGCATTTTGTACTGTCAAGGGCTAATTGTGGATTCAAAAATTCAATTTCTTTAAAAATTGGATCGTCTAATGGCAATCTGTTCTTAAGTTTCTTAAAAGCTGTGATCGATTAGTTTTATCTCATTCTGGCACTGCTGTCACAAGAAAGGTCACAAATCACTATTATTTCTCCACATAGTTGGAGATGTGAAAAATAAAGATGTGCTGTGAGTGTTAGTGATCAACAGTCTTTGCAGATGTATAATTCAAAGTTCTGTGCCTTATTAAACATAAAAGACGCGGAAGTCTGAAGTAACTCTCAAATGTATTGTCGATTAATGAAAAGGTATCACTAGCGTTCCTCAACTTGCGGAGTGTGGCTCTTCTTAACGCCCTTAAATTGCACAAAAACAGTCATTTAAACTTACGTTATTATAGTATTATATAGTATTGTGATCGATTTAAAAAAAAAAATTGGCTACCCTGAAAATTTTTTTTTTAGTGGAGGCTATGTCGTACGAGGGTGGGGGGTAAAAAACTTTAGATTATGATATGTCACGAACCAATTGCACTAGACAAATAAAATTCGATTTCTGTATAAAGGTTGACAAATAAAGTTTGCTGAAATTAAATTTTTTTAAGGGGGCGGTGGATCATGAAAGTGGAGGGGATGCGAATTTTTCAAAAAAATCACGTCTTATATCTCAAGAACAGTGTAAGGTACATGCTTCAAATTTTTACCAGAAGTAGGTCTAATAGACCCCTATCCTATTTTGGGTGCAGAGGATGAGGGTAAAAAGCAAAAAGTTCCGATTTTTATATCTCAAAAACCAATAATGATATAAAGCTGAAACATGGTATTTAGATAGAGCTATAGTAGTAGCATCTTGGAAAAATATAATTTTTTATAAGGGTAGTATGGTACGGGGGTGGGAGATGTTTTTCCTATCTATAGAACGGCTTATGCTACAAAGTTGAAACTTGGTATGCATATGTAAATCAACTAGAAAAGTAATTTAGATATAAAAACATACTGCAGTCAAGATCGGCTGCAAGCCAATCGTATAATACTCTAGATGAATACTGAACTCCGATTTATATTGTAGTTGAGGAAAAAGTAGAATTACGTGTGTGCATGTTGTATGTCCTTTATTAAGGACTGCCATTAGATTGCTACTCAAAACTGAAAGACAATATTCAGTGTTTAATTTCATATCATGAACTGGGTAAGTCATCGAAAAAAAATTTCCTTTTTGAAGGACTTTTGCATGGGAGGTGCAGGAAGGACTCACTCGATTTCTTACATATTTATGCTTTTCCTTGGAACCATTCAAAAATTAATGTGTACAAAATTTCAAATTCGTAGCTTGAAGCGTTCAAAAGTTATAGGAAAATATTGATGAACACGTGTCTTAAGGATTTTTTGTATGGAAGGTACCAGAAGGAGTAAAAGGATTTCGCTGACTAGTAAATTCGAACTTTCTTTTCACTCAAAACTAATTTGTACAAGATTTCCAATTCATAGCTAAAAGATTACTTGAGTTATAGTAAGTTCCGTAAATTAAGTGAAGACGTTTTGACAGGGTATTTGTATGGCAGCTACACTAAGAAATAATCGGATTTTCTTCATAATCATACATTTAGCTCCAACTATTGGAAAAATAACACATACAAAATTTCAAGGTCGTAGCTTAAACTCTTCTGAAGTTATCGGCCAATATTCATAAACAGGTGTTTTAAGGACATTTTGTATGGCAGCTACCAGAAGGAGTAAAAGGATATCGCTGACTAGTAGAGTCAAACTTTCTTTTCACTCAAAACTAATTTGTACAAAATTTCGAATTCGTAGCTAAAAGATTACTAGAGTTATAGTGAGTTAGAGTTATAGTGAGTTAGAATGTTTCAATCCCGTCTTTCATGCGTTCAAGACTCATTGTTTTCCCCCCACTTCCACACCCCTTAACCAATATCGACCATTTTTTTGCAATTGAGTCCATTATCATAGTACTACATAAGTTCCAAGTTTCAGCCTCCTAGCATAAGTGGTTCCTGAGATCTGGAAACCAAAATTTTTCGTCTAAAACGCTCCCCTCTCCTCTCCCCTTCTACCCCCACCCCTGAAAAATATACCAGTCGTAGGGGTTCACCCAGTCTACTCACCATAAAAATTTCAATTTAATATCTCAACGGGTTTGGGAGCTACGCGCCTTCAAAAGATTTTGCGTACGGCGTACGGCGTATACGGCGGACAGACGGACATTTTTTTTTTTTTGTTTTTTTGGGGTTTACTAGTCCTAAAACGTGAAAATACAAAATTTCAGGGTAGCAAATTTTTTTGAAATTTCAGGTCGATCACAATACTTTATTATTAAAAAATAATAAAGTAAAATGAATGTTTGTTTGTCTGACCCGTATACACTCTTAAACCACTCATCCGATTGCGATTAAACTTTGGTGATTTGTTGAGGGCACGTCCGAGATAGTTTCTGCGTTAACAAAATCATTTAACAATTGGTGGTACGCGAGTTATTTCAACATTTGAGTGTTTTTCATATGATTTAGCGGCAGTTTGTTCGTTTTCGGTGTATTAGTTGTGCATTCCTGTTACTAAAGGGTAAAATTGGACTATGGATGGTGGGTAGAGGATAGTGGATAGAGGATGGAAGATGGAGGATGATGGATGGTGGGTGGAGAATGGTGGATGGTGGATGGAGAATGGAGGATAGAGAATGAGGATGGTAGATGGAGGATGGTGGATGGTGTATAAGAGGATGGTGGATAGAGGATGGATGATGGGGGATGGAGGATGGTGGATAGAGGATGGATGATGGCAGATGGATGATGGTGGATGGAGGATGGTGGATGGGGATGGTGGATGGAGAATGGTGGATGGTGGATAGAGGATGGAGGATAGAGGATGGGGGATGGTAGATGGAGGATGGTGAATGGTGGATAAAGGATGGAGGATGGTGGATGGAGGATGGTGGATGGAGGATGGTGAATGGTGGAAGGATGGTGGATAGAGGATGGAGGATGGTGGATGGAGGATAGAGGATGGTGGATAGAGGATGGAGGATAGAGGATGGGGGATGGTAGATGGAGGATGTTGAATGATGGATAGAGGATGGTGGATAGCGGATGGATTATGATGGATGGAGAATGGTGGATAGAGGATGGTGGATAGAGGATGTAGGATGGAGGATGGTGGATTAGGGATGGGGGATGGAGGATGGTGGATAGAGGATGGAGTAACGGGAGCAACGGGAGAAATGGGAGGAACGGGAGAAATGGTAGCAACGGGTGTAACAGGAGCATCGTGAGAAACAGGAACAACGGATCAACGGGAGCAACGGGAGAAATGGGAGCAACGGGAGAAACAGGAGCAATGGATCAACGGGAGAAACGGGAGCAACGGGATCAACGGGAGTAACAGGAGCGATGGAACAACGTGAGCGAAGCGGGCGTGGAGTATTATATAAAAATTAAAAAAGTAATTATCTATTCGAAATTAACTGCGGAATAAAAGATTATACTCTTTACCTATAGCTAATTTGCGAGTTGGAACACAAATTAATATTTTGCCTACTACAAAACAAAAATAAATCTTGTTTTCACAAATATATCTAACAATAGACTTCCATTTTCATGGTAAAATTATTATTACTTTTAAGAAATTTCCATTTTGTACGTGCTCACAAGATATAGTCGACAAAAACGGCCAAATAACCGAGAAGTATAAAAGTTTGGATAACAATGCGACGATGCACAAGGCAAAAAGTTTTATCTATTGGGGACTAACTTTTGTGGCTTA
This sequence comes from Beris morrisii, assembly GCA_951812415.1. Taxonomy (NCBI): domain Eukaryota; kingdom Metazoa; phylum Arthropoda; class Insecta; order Diptera; family Stratiomyidae; genus Beris; species Beris morrisii. Next base: position 92,030,969 of record OX638313.1, on the reverse strand, counting down.
TCTGATAAAACGCTGACACCGGGTTAATGTGGCTGTAACCTGGGGATTTTGTAACATTCAAGTGAACATGACTATGATAACCCGAATGGCAAGTATTTGCTTTACGAAATTGGAAACAAATTTTTATGAAAATTGTTGGCATATGAAGACGGTACTGCAAAAGATATTTCATATTAGGATTTTATATGGAGTGAATGTTGTTCCGAGCAAGTTTTCATGCCAATTCGAAGGTGAACTTTTCACATAATTTCTTGTCTTTTTTTACAATAAGAAAAGGAATCTTCATACGGGTGTGAAAAGAACTGAAAACTGTGCGATTAATAAGAACTTGTTGATTCCTATCCAGATCCTCCTAGCTTTAACTTAAAGAATTTTAATGTTCTCTCTTGGGAATCGGATTCAGAAACGTAAATGCTTAAAAACCGTAAAGAGTATACAACGATTAATGTTCTTCTGTGTTTCTGAACCTGCTTAAGGGATATCTAACGCGGTCCTTAAATCAGACTAGAACACCAAATGGCACAAAGACCGTTGGAACAATCTGGACGACTGCAGACAATCAAAAATGTCGTTAACTGGGCTAGATTCTTGAAGAACCAAGTTTCTTCTAGAACTTAAGCGAAGGGATCTCGCTAACATAGTTGGCATTATAACAGGTCACTACAGGCTGAACAAGCATCTTTGGAGGATGAACATCCAAAGTTCAACTTACTCGGAGGAGTAAGGAGTTCATTTATCTTGCTCTGGCCAAGATGCTAAACTTCATCAATAAGACGTACCAGCTTGGAGAAACTGAAACGACTCATTAAATAAAGAGCCGGCAATAGAAAGGGGAAGCAGCCGCAAATGAATTATGCTTTCATACTGGGAAAGTATAGGAGTTAAGAATCTAAAGCCAACCAAGGTGAATTTCGACCTCGTTTGCAGTTCTCTTGCGTTTACTTCATGAGAAGCGAAGGATTCTCAGACCTGAACCTAGTCAAGGTGTACACTTCGCTAAAATGTTAAACAGCCTTGGGAAAGTGAAGGAACGTGATATATTATTAATTCTTATTAAGAAGGAATTCACACTCAGGACCCAATCAGGGTACCGGTACAAACCGGCTAGGCTTGCGGAAAGTTTATGAGCGCATTTTAATTTCTTGACGAAACAGGGTAGAACGATGCGCCTCTTTGTTGGTCTAAGTGCCGATACCCTTATCACCCTAATGCTTTCACCATCATCAAACTATATTACAATCGGATGGACACGTTCAGTTTTCCCTTGCTAGTTGGCTGGTCCTTTCGATTAATGGTGTTGTCAAAGTTGCAAGGATGTGAACGGAAAGGATTTCCAAACTATGTAGAGCTCTAACCCATTTTGATGACCTCAATTGAGTTGTGAATGGGATCGAATATATGATATTCTTCCTGATGGATATACTACGGTTTTCGTTATTTATTTGCTTGATATTTAATTATAGAATGTTCTAATCTAATATATATTGTTTTAGCTAACCTTATTACTGAAATTTTCTATTATTAGTTTGTGAATTTAATTTTGATCGATTCAAAAAAATTTACCACCACGTTTTAAGACTAATAGATTCAAAACCGAAGCCAAATTTTTTGTCGCCGTTTGCAAAGCTTGTAGCTCAACACTTTGAGCTATAAAGTTCATTTTTTTAAGGATACCGACCGGATTTTGGAGGTTAGCCTTTAATCCACAGTAGGGTACAGTCCAGTCAGCTTAGGGATAGGAGGTCACAAATCGGTCCGGGTATGGCAGTGTACTAGTAGTTGTTAATATGGGCTATGGCTCCCGCCTAACAAATTCGTAACCTGTGATTACTTTGTCCCATCTGCTTTAAAGAAAAATTATATGAGACTATAAGATTAATAGATACACTTAATAAAGTATAATGCACTTAATAAAGTATAATGCAATTAAATCGGATTCCACCTTATGTCTTTCTTTAATGCTTCTTTTGTCTTTGTCTCCTGATTAAAAAGAAGACTGTGTCTAATTAAAAATATTTCAATCGAAAAGTAATAAAATTTCGAATATAAATATATATATAATTAATCGCTGGGTTGTGATGTATTCTGTTAAGGAAGTAGCTTTTACTGTTTGAAACTAATTTTGAAAAATTTGGATTTGGATTATGCTTGAACAATTGTCATTATATCGGTCCTAATCCTAGATTAAAACGTAAGTTGTGGTAAATGCAGCGAAACACAATATTATTGCTGTCCAGGTCGTTTTGAGTGGATTTTGAACTATGTTTTCAAAAAACCTATTCACCAGAGCAGATATAAAACTTATTCAAATTTATCGGTAATCCAGTAATCTTAATAGTTTTGTCGAAATCACGAGAGAAATCAGCTATAAGAACTTAATTATGAATATTTACAGTAACTAACGTAAATACGTTTTTAGTTTCGTGGCGATAATATATGGGGAATACGTGCCTCAAGAATCTTAAAGAAACCAAAATTGTATAAGATTCCGGATACTCCCAAAATATCGACATAGGGCTTAGTTTAGTATCATTCTGTGGGTGATTGGAACTCTAAATATTTATAGGTGGTGTACCATCGAAAATGCCATCTAGTGCCTAAATTCAGCAATTGAAGTTTTTCTTAAAAAATAAATTTTTGAGCGTAACTTTGGAACGGTAAACGATACGAAGTCTTTTAGAGTGCTGTTACGCCAGTTTTTGGGCGGCCGGCCAGCTGCTGTCGGAGTGGGTGCGGGCGGACGGGAGGGCGACAACCGGAGCGAAATCCTTTTAAATATGGGCGCCAGGTATTTTTTCCTTCGGGGAAAATACCAAACCAATCCTGAAGCACACGCCTGGAGTGGACGGAGATCTGAGGATAAAACAAAGAAAACACCAGAACAAATCAAAAACCGGCCGTTAAACTAATAAATTCACGTCGTTTACACGTTGCACAATTGCCTGTCGTTAGGCGACACAAGCTATATTCTACGTTAATGACAAAGAAGAAAAATCGGCAAGGAAAAGAAAGAAAGATCGACGCTGATGGTCGGTGTTGGAGTTGCTTATACGTCGGCGGTCCAGACTCGAGAGGCTGATCGTGCTCTGCCAATTCCCTAGGTTGCTCATTCGTGCAGCACAACCTTTCCAGGGCTTGCGGCCCCGTTGATCCTGGGTGAATGCCCGCCTCGGGAACCAGGAAGCTCGCGCGTGCCGCGCTCTTGGATTCTTTCGTAGCGTTGCGGCCATCGGCCGGTGGATCGAGGTGTCGCGCTGGTCGCATGTTGGTGGGTTACGAACCTGGGTTTCTTCCACAAAGGGGCGGTTCGTTTCTTGTCGTGTGTAGTCGTCTGATGTGTTGGTGTGTGATCTAACGCCGGCGTCTGCTATTCGGCGTTGGTTTTGTAGGTTGTTAGTTTTGTTTTGATGGTGTTCGGCCTCGGCCGATTCAACTAACCACTTGATGGTATAAACAGAATTGTGACGAACTTCGCAAGCGGCGAGCGAAATTCGTCGAAAAAGTTCGCCTTCGTTAATGGAGAAACACAATGCGAGCGAATTTCGCCGACGATTTTATGCTTCTTTATTTATAATTTTATGCTTTTTACTTACCAATAGATAAAAAAAACACACAAAATGCACTTCTCGCCAAAATATGTGTCGCAAGAAGTTGTTGTGTCTAATTTTCACTGTCAACTGAAATAAAAAACACTGCCAACGGTGACGGCGACGGCAAAATTAGAGATTACATTTAATCCAGCGGCAACGAAAAGTTCGCCCAACCGTTCGCCGTCGTAATTCTGCGTCAGTACGTGTGTTGCGGTACAATTTTAAAATTTTGACAGCGAACTTCGCCGCCGCTGGCGAATTTCGTCGCAATTGTGTTTATACCATGAGTTGTCGTTCTTCCCTTTACTCGGTTGGATGAAATAAATTTTAATCAAAAAAAAGGAATTAGTTCTAAAAATTAAGCGTAGCCCGAACCAAAAGGCCTTTGTGGAGACGCAATTGTTGATTGTTCGGCGATGTTCCTTCCATCCTCCCTCCACTCCAAGTGCCCACGCCAGTGGTGACTTTGCCCTGCCGGCCCACTCGGAGCAATCTAGGACCGGGCGCACCCCCGTCCCGATGCTCCCTCGCCGTCAACAGTCGTCGCGTAGTCCGGGGCGTGAAGGACCCCAGGTTTCCAATCAGTGCAAACCCCGAAACACCTTCGTTCTCTTTCCGCAGGTAACAGTGCTCAATATTATGAAAAAAGGAGTCCTTCAGCATGGACGAAAAAGATGATGTTTTACATTTAATCACTAATCCGTCAAAGTTTTTGATTTCGTACTTGATGAAGGACTTTCTGAACCGTTTTCTCTTTCTATAATATAATATTGAGCATTAGAAATCAGATCATTTTGCCGACGATACTAACTTCGTATTATTAACCATTATAAAAATACGGTCGAAACCGATTGAATATGAAAAACTTCACTTTCTCATTACGACCACTAGATGGTATTTCCGAAGGTACATAACCTATATATTTAAAACTACAACCATCCATAGAATAATATTATTTGGCCGTTTTATCAATACATCGGGACCCATTTTTCGGAATCTAAATTTTATTTTGCTGATCGGGGTGAAACTTAAAACATATATTTTTTACACTAATTAGAATCATTATAAGAGGTACCGCGAAAAAAATCTTTGGGAAAAAAATCCTCAATACAAATAATAGTCACTGAACAGCCCTCAAATTATCTGTCATCACAACTACCTGTATAAAATATTACAAAATTTCAAATTGCATGATAATGCAAGCTTTCGACTCTTGTTCATTCAATTTAAATTTCCTCGTTTCCAAAGGTTAACTCTTACAAAATAAATTAAAAATGTTATCATCAGAGTCGTTGTCAAACAAATGTCTTCGGAGCGTTGTAAACGCTTTTTGAGATTTCAAAATCTACTTGCCAAAATCTTGCGATGTAAATCAGGCATAAGATACTGCTTATGAAGTTATTATAATTGAAAATAGTTTTAGAGAATTTCCGAGTTTGGTTTTTTACATTTTTGAATTAGGAGAGTAGGTTAGGTTAGGTTATGGTCGCAGTCATCTTAACTATAGATCGACTCAATAAGGAGACTCAGTGAATATGTATATATACATACACGGAGAGAATTTATCATTAATATACAGAAATTCTGTTTGTTTATTACTTAAAACTGCTCAAAAATGCAACTTTCTTACCTATACACTCATGTACTTCATTAAATTTATCAGTGCTCTTGCGGAGTTTTTTCCTTGGAAAAAGTCCAGCTTTCCTTAGCTTGTGAATTTGATTCTTGTAAGCTGTGTAAAGCTTTCCGGAAGGATATTTGTTGCCTTTATAGTAGTATGTTTCCTAAAAGCATATTATTAGTATTATTGAGATAAGATGCATGTAGAGTCTTACTTTTTGCTCCTTTATAAATTTTTGCGAGATAATTGTAGCTAGTCGTTGGAAGTCACTCTCATGGAGAAAAGTGCTGTCATCGGAATAGTGCTTCACGATGTCTCTTATTAGTTTTTCCCTACATGCTGGAAGCAATGAATTTTTATTACATTTGTAGGATGTCCAAATGTTTCTTCCAGGACCATCTAGGTACGTTTCTAAATTCTGAAGAAAAAGGTAACTGTAACCGTAAATGCAAAAAAAAGACTAAAAATACATACAAAATCCTTTTGGTTTCCAATATCTTGAGATGCTGATGGAGCGACTGATAACAAACTAGAGGAGCGAGATAATGTAGACGTTTCGGTAGACACGCAATCATAAATTTTTTTTAACCAATCTTGTATTGAATTCTCTTGGTCAAGAGAGTGAGTATGACCCTTGAATGCAAATAAATTTAAAATTTAGTTCTTTTGATCAAAACAATGGAGTCAAAATCGGTATCACATCACTGATAGAGCGAAATGTTTCAATTTAATTTTTTTTATCTGGGCTATATACCTGCTCTGCTACATAATGTAAACGCGTCAATATATATATATGAAAATGCATTCAAATTTGGTTTATTATAGGCCAACACGAGTATAGAATATGAAAATTGATTAAAAATTAACTGTTTAACAGACCGATACACTGATTCTTAATGAGCATCTGTCCAATGTCCACTTCCTATAATTATATTCATAATTAGATAATCAAAAAAGAACTTACGTTTTTTACTTTCCATTCTTCTAATTTCGATCGAAATCGCACAAGCAGCCCCAATTGATTTGTTGGAAATATTTTTTCCAAATCTCGTTCTTTTAATAAAGGGAAGCACTCTACGGTAATTCCTTTTTCTAAAAAAAAAATTTTGTCCGTAATTAACACTTTTAAAACTTTAGCTGAGAACTTTGTTATAAATTTATAATCACCTTTTAAATTGAAATATGCACATTCAAGGTCCCAATTTTTCAACAATTCAATCAAAACACTGTCGTTATTCACCGTATTCGTATCATCAAAACTTTCCAGTAAAGAATAATAAACTGGTAAGTCCTGCATCGACACCAGATTTTCGCAACTTTCGGTCATATTTCATTACTAAACAAAAGAGCACTGTAACAAAATTGAACTAGCGGCTTATACTGCGCGTAGTACAAGTATACTGAATTCAAGAAACATTTGTTTGATTCAAATAAATACAGTGGTTTTGTACTGCGGTTATTATATAATATACTGAATTTAAGAAACATTTTGTTCGATTCAAATAAATGGACTAGTGGAGTTTAAACAAATTTTGATTAGTTGAAACATAGTAACTTCTATTACAATTCTGAAATCAAGAAAATATGGATTGAAATAAGTGGAAACTGTAGGTTTAAATTGACATGCGATTTATTTATTATAAAACAGATTACGTTTGATTCCAATAAAAATGTATTGTTTTCAACAAAACAGTATTCTTCGTTATCAATACACGTAATGTTTGATTTAAAACAACATATTTCTCTCCGTGTAATAAATAACATTGACATAAAATATTTCTTTCGTAGATTTTAAGTATTGTAGGATAACTTAATAATTGGAGTGATCACTTCTTCGTCGGGCCTGAAGTCTTTAGATTATGAGATATAGGGTTCGGATTTTAATGCCCAATATTGATTTTCATCAAATATGTATGATAGTAGAACCAATAAGAATTAAATACACTACTTTTCTAGCGGTCTCAAAAAACAGCTAATTTACATCCAAAGATTTCAAACTGGATTTGGCGAAATCTCGAAATTTTCTCATACATGTAAGAGATCTTGAAGTCTATTTGGGCTTCTAAATTTTGCCGAAATTGAGATCGACATCGACTTCTACTGAAATCGAAAGTTATATTCACCAAGCTTCGAAATCAATTAATTTTATTTTCTAGCTCCTACCTGTGCTATTCAATTTTCCATTGCTTAAGGACTTACAATCATACAACACAGGTTCAAATTTTTGATATCATACAATCACTTGATAAATTGAGCGATGTTAAAGAAATCCCTTCAGAGCAATGTTAATACTTTTCAATATTCTGAAATTCCTTCATCCACGCTGCATTAACGGCTACCTCACCTATTTTCTCTACAGTATGTACTGAACTTCAATGGCCCCCCCCTTGAACAAGCAATATGACCGCTACTGTAACAGAGCACAGGTCGTATATTTATTGCTCTGTTCACTATTTACATTAATATTTCGAAGTAAATAGCAACTGAAAATTCTTATATAAATAATTTATTCGCAGAGTGTGAATTGAACCCACGATATTACCGAAGCAATGTTTTCAAGAGCTAGTACACTACCACTGAACTACATCCGACTAGTTAACTTTTGAAAGGTTGTTTCATCTTTGACCGTACGCCGTACTATGACCCAAAATCATAATTGGAGTTTACGGGTGGCTGTAGAGATGGTACTTTTGTAGCACTCAGACTCACAACCTAAAAAATAACGTTCCAAATAATAAAGTTGCGCTCAGACTGTTGGCAGGTTTTTTTTTATTTATTTACGTATTTATTTTTTCAATAGATGATTCAATAGAAGTGAAAGTGAATTCGATCTCATTAAACCTAAAAAAAATTCGGAATTCGTTAAAAGTTGAACAATGTCTTACTCCCCAGGGGGAAATACTTAAATGGGTTTATTCCCCGACTATATTCAAAGCATTTAGAAGTGAAAGTGAATTCTATATCTCATTAGACCTAAGAAATATATCGGAATTCGTGAAAAAGTACATAACCGACTTACACCCTCTCAGGGGTTAGATATCGAAGAATTTGGAAAAACATTTCTTGGCGCTTATATTAAGAGGCTGCAGAAGTAAAATTGATTTGATAGCTCCAGATGTCTAAAAGATTTAACGAAATACGTGCAAATGTGGGAAAACCCCTTTTCACGAACATTTTTTTTACTCCATCTTTGTACATAAAAGAAAATCAAATTTTTTTTTAGTTTTAATTACTCTAGTTGCACATCTACATGTAAGTACTAAGTTTCAACTTTCCAGCATAAGCCGTTCCTGAGATATGAAAAACCGCCCCCCACTCCCGTACCTTGCTACCCCTATCAAACATTTTATTTTTCTAGGATGTCTCTATAGTGGTTCTATACAGTTGTCATTTATTAGATTTCCATCCTTTGCGGCTTTTGAGAAATTAAAATCATATTTTTTTCATTTCCACCCCCTCCCACCATCACTCCCTACACCCACACCCTTTCTTCTCTAAAGGTCTACCGGTCCTAACTCTTGTAAAATTTTCAAGGTTATATCTGATACGGTTCAGAGAGAGATATAAATATTTAATTTTTTGAAAAATGACTGTCCCCCCACTACCGCGCTTCACCACCCCCTTCAAAATTTTTAGATTCGGTAGACTCCACTGGTAATTCTATATACAAAAACCAAATTTTATCTTCCTGGCACAATTGAGTCGGAAGATATTGCAATTCAAAGTTTTTCACCCGTACCCCCTCACCACCCCCCTTAAAAATGTCAAACCTTTTATAATCTCCTAGTATCTCTTAAGACAACTACAAAGTTTCAGCCATCTGACATCAATTGTTCACTACAATGTTTTAATCCCAGCTTTCAAGCGTTTTGGACGCAATGTTTTCCCACCCTCACTCAAACACCCCTCAACTCCTATCGACCATTTTTTTTAAATGGGTCCACTATCATAGTACTACATCAGTTCCAACTTTCAGCCTCCCAGTATAAGCGGTTTCTGAGAAACCAAAATTTTTTATCTAAAGCGCTCCCCTCTCCTCCCCCTCCAAAAATACCACTCGTAGTGGTTCACCCATTCTACCTACCATAAAAATTTCAACTTAATATCTCAAGGAGTTTGAGAGCTACGCACCTTCAATCGATTCTGCGTACGACGTACGGCGGACAGACGGACATTTAAATGGCATTTTTGGTGTTTATTAGTCCTAAAACTTGAAAATACAAAATCTGTTGTAAAAAGCGATAACAGCTTAAGTTGAAAAAATAATTAGGCAATTACGTGTATCAAAATTGATAAATAAAGTATTAAAAAATATATTAGGAGATCTTATTTTATTGAATTTAATAATACAACATAATAATAATATATTATATAAGATAAAAATCTGTCAAACAATGGAAATTTTTTTAAAAAATGCAATAGAAAACTTTAAAAATTATTTTTTCTTATCTCGACATAAGCTGTTATCACTTTTTACCACAGAAATTTCGGGGTAGCAAATTTTTTTTTAAATTTCAGGTCGATTACAATACTTTAAATATTAAAAAATAATATAATAAAATTTTGGTTTCTATATTTCGGGAGTCGCTTATGCTAGGAAGTTGAAACTTGTCAGACCCTAGATCCAAGCGTGCTTTAATAGGGTTGTTCAATATGGACATAACAATTTTGTTTATAAATTAAACACAGAATATTTCAGATAATTTCCAGACGTTGCTCGTTCGTGAACTTCACCATGATAAAAATATAAACCTTGACTAATGTTTTGACATTGACAGACCAGCAAAAATGTTTAAGGGTACGTTTATATTAAAATACAAAATTGTTATGTACCTATTGAATAACCCTTTACTATTGTAGGACTTCACGATTTCCATTATTCGTGAACAATTACACTTAATAAGACTTTAAGATGCAGTCGAATCTTGCTTGTGTTTGGAAAGCTACGTTATGTGGGGCAGCAGTGCTATCATTCTCCGTCAAGGTTGTGTTTATTGTTGACTTTTCTAAAAATCAGCGTTTCTTTCATGAAATTTGCTAGTCCGATATGAAACTTGATATCATAATTAATCACACTTGAGTGCAATGTAATAATTTCATTCCTCGCCAACCGAAATGTTTATCCCCCAAAAATAATCAATAGAAACAACAACAGCTCAACTAAATGTTATTCAGCTATTCAGTCAATCAATTTTGGGTGGGAGGATTAAACCTTAGATAAGACTAAACTCGATACCTGAATAATTGACAACATACTCAACATCACATCTATAGATAGATCGAAAGATAGCGATATGTTCACCGCACTTAAATGATATCCCCTGGATACAAGGATCCCACCCATTCGTCAGTATTTGTTGACTGCTCCGAAGAAATAGTCAGCTGGAGAATTCGATAACGTTATGGTACAATGCGATACGTCGGCTTAGTATTTTATAAACTCTCCAAGGATTTTCGACATGTGTGTACTATTGCTTCGTTGTTGTTAGTTAGTCATGAAGGTAACTAAACTACCTACCTGGTGTGATATTCTTGTTGCCAAACATGCGAGTATGACTTGACAATATATTTGTAATTTTGTTTATATTTCGGGGTAGTTTATTAGGTAATTCCATGTAATGGGTGGCACTGAAAATCGGAGAATGGAATTTTCTATGAATTCTAATCACTCCATTTACTATAGTCACTACTTCTGGATAATATTAAAAAATGATAGTCTCAAGTGTGGCAACTCTTAGTGATAAGAAAGATAATGAAACGGGTGTAAAAATAGAAAAAAAACACTTCAATACCTAATTCACTATAAGCCGCATACTCTTCTAGATGATTCGAAGTGTTGTGATTGAAGACAATAGAGTTCACATAATATTTCGGTGAATGTGTTAGATTTTATTAACTAAAAAAAATCTGCCAATAGTCTGGTCGGCACTTTATTATTTTTCCGGTCAAAGTTCATCAGATGTTTCGAGAATAGGAGTCTTTTGAGAAACTTCATTATACTCTAGATGAAATCATATAGAGTATTATAAGTTTAATCCAGCCCAAAAGTTTGTAACGCATAGAACCAAGCCTCGGACGAAAAAAAGTTATATATTATTTTTTGTTTATTTGTGGCCAAAAACCTCAAATCCGCCTGACGTCCGTCCGTCCGTCCGTCCGTCCGTCCGTTAGCACGATAACTCAAGAACGCCTTCACCCAGGGTCTTGAAATTTTGAATCTGGATGTTTGGTTGAATTTGTAAGGCTAAGTTCGTTAACGGGCAAAATCGTCCTACTCCTTCGGGTAGCTGCCATACAAAATGTCCTTAAAACACGTGTTCAAGAATATTGGTCGATAACTTCAGAAGGGTTTAAGCTACGTCTTTGAAATTTTGTATGTGTTATTTTTCCAATAGTTGGAGCTAAATATATGATTATGAAGAAAATTCTTTTAGTCCTTCGTGTAGCTGCCATACAAATATCCTGTCAAAATGTATTCACTTAATTTACAAAACTCACAATAACTCAAGTAATCTTTTAGCTACGAATTCAGAATTTTGTACAAGTTAGTTTTGAGTGAAAAGGAAGTCGGAGTTTACTAATCAGCGTAAGGCTAAGTTCGTTAACGGGCAAAATCGTCCTACTCCTTCGGGTAGCTGCCATACAAAATGTCCTTAAAACACGTGTTCAAGAATATTGGTCGATAACTTCAGAAGGGTTTAAGCTACGTCTTTGAAATTTTGTATGTGTTATTTTTCCAATAGTTGGAGCTAAATATATGATTATGAAGAAAATTCTGTTAGTCCTTCGTGTAGCTGCCATACAAATATCCTGTCAAAATGTATTCACTTAATTTACAAAACTCACAATAACTCAAGTAATCTTTTAGCTACGAATTCAGAATTTTGTACAAGTTAGTTTTGAGTGAAAAGGAAGTCGGAGTTTACTAATCAGCGAAATCCTTTTACTCCTTCTGGTAGCTGCCATACAAAATGTCCTTAAAACACTTCTTGAAGAATATTGGTCGATAACTTCAGAAGGGTTTAAGCTACGCCATTCAAATTTTGTATGTGTTATTTTTTCAATAGTTGGAGCTAAATATATGGTTATGAAAGAAATCCTGTTAGTCCTTCGTGTAGCTGCCATACAAATATCCTGTCAAAATGTATTCAATTAATTTACGAAACTCACTATAACTCAAGTAATCTTTTAGCTACGAATTCAGAATTTTGTACAAGTTAGTTTTGAGTGAAAAGGAAGTTCGAGTTTACTAATCAGCGAAATCCTTTTACTCCTTCTGGTAGCTGCCATACAAAACGTCCTTAAAACACGTGTTCAAGAATATTACCAATTACTTCAGAACGGTTTTAGCTACGTCTTTGAAATATTGTATGTAGTATTTTTCCAATAATTTGAGTTAAATGTATGATTATGAAGAAAATCCTATTAGTCCTTCGTGTAGCTGCCATACAAATATCCTGTCAAAACGTTATCACTTAATTTACGGAACTCGCTATAAATTAAGTAATCTTTTAGCTACGAATTCGGAATTTTGTACAAATTAGTTTTAAGTAAAAAGGATGTTCGAGTTTACTAATCAGCGAAATCCTTTTACTCCTTCTGGTAGCTGCCATACAAAATATCCTTAAGACACGTGTTCAACAATATTTTTCGATAACTTTTGAACGCTTCAAGCTACGAATTTCAAATTTTGTACACATTAATTTTTGAATAGTTCCAAGGAAAAGGATAAATATGTAAGAAATCGAGTGAGTCCTTCCTGCACCTCCCATGTGAAAGTCCTTTAAAAAGGACATTTTTTTTCGATGACTTACCCAGTTCAAGGTATGAAGTTAAACACTGAATATTGTCTTTCAGTTTTGAGTAGCAATCTAATAGCAGTCCTTAATAAAGGGCATACAACATGCACACACGTAATTATACTTTATCCCCAACTACAATATAAATCGGAGTTCAGTATTCATCTAGAGTATTATACGATTGGCTTGCAGCCGATCGTGACTGCAGTATGTTTTTATCCTAAGAATAGATGTATAAATATGTAAAATATAGATCTTTAGCCGATTAAATATATAAAAAGCTCGTGCTTGAATTTCGGTATAATATTTACACTACTCGTATAAGCCCATACAAGTAAGAATCAAGTGGCTGCCTTAAGAGATATGACGAATTGAGATATGATGACTTAAGAGATATAACGAATTACATCCACTTGGGGGTTGAATTCTGAAAAATCATGAAATTCGTAGAAGTAATAATCAATTGTATATCTCATCAAAACTAAGGAATGGAAAAAAATTGTTAAAACATATGCAACCCCTTTACTCCTTTTGGGGGCTGAATATCAAAAAATGGTGAAATGGGTTTGTGGGCGATTATATGAAAACACTGTGGATGTAAAAACCTATCTGATATCTCATCTAATCTTAGAAATATTTTGAAAACTGTGAAAAGTATGCAAAGTATTACAACCCGTTTGGGGTGAATACCAAAAATTTTTGAAATTAACTTTTTTGCAATTAAACAGATCTATCAATTATGTAGGATTTTGTGAAAAACATTGGGGGTTGAATATCAGAAAGTCCTAAAATCGGTTTGTAGGCTATTATATAAAAACTCTACCTAAACTAAGGCCAATTTGATACAAGTAGCTCAACAAACCTAGGAGATTTGCCGAAAATTGTGAAAACGTACGCAACTCCCTTACGCCCCTTTAGGGGTTGAATATCCAAAAATCCTGAAAGATGTTTTTCGATAAATATAAAGAAAGCAAGTCAAAATCAATTCGAAGTCTTACCACTCCTAAGAGATATGACCGGATTCGTGAAAACGTATTCACCCTTTTATACCCTCTAAGGGGTTGAAAAGGAAAAAATGTTGAAAACGGATTTTAGGCGATTATTAAACAAACCCGTGGAAGTAAATAGTAATTCGATATTTAATCAGACCTGCGGGATATGGCTGAATTCGTGAAAATGTGTTCAACCTCCTTACGCACCCTTAGGGGTTGAATTTAAAAAAATCCTGAAAGCTCTTTCTAGGTATTTATGTGATGAATTTGTAGAATAAAAATTAATTCCATATTGAAGAAGGTCTAAGAGATGTGACGAAAATCGGTAAGATATATGTATTCCATTTTCACTGATATTTTTACTTGCCCCCGTTCCGAACGCCACTGGATATTTGAACTTTTTTTTATCTTAATTACTTTGCCAGTTGATTTACATATATGGTATACCGAGTTTCAACTTTCTGCCATAAGCCATTCTATAGATAAGGAAAACACCCCCACCCCCGTACCATACTAACCCTATATATAAAATTATATTTTTATAACATGCAACTATTATAGTTCTATTTAAATGCCAAGTTTCAGCTTTCCATCATTATAGGTTCTCTTGTTCTTTTCACCATCACCCCTAAACCCAAACTACAACATTTTATTCTCTGCTAGGGGTCTATTAGGCCTACTTCCAGGAAAAAATTCTTAGCATCTATCTTAAACCATTCTTGAGAAATGATACGTGATTTTTTAGAAAAATTCATATCCCCTCCATTTCCATGATCCACCATGGATGTGTGAACAACTAAAATTGTCGGATTTGGGACGATACCAATCTACACGAGATACACCAGCACCAAATGCATCCCGGGAAAGTTACCATATCCGTCAAACAAAATGGATACCGACGACATGTGGTTCCAACAGGACTGCGCTACGTGCCACTAAATGTATGTCATGATGGTCATTCTGCACGGGCGATTTGAGTGCATCTTTATCTCGCGTGCGGCGACGTGAACTGGCCACCGTGCTCGTGCGATTTAACGCCTCTAGACTTATTCCTTTGGAGCTATTTTAAATGGCAGGTCGCTGCGTATAATCCGCAAACAATTGATGACCTATAAGTCAACGTAACGAACGTCATTCAGCAAATTCTGACAAATTCAGACGACAAAGTCGTCGAAAATTGGACCTCTCGAATACGTGCCACCAACCAAAGCCGGGGCTGACATTTGAACGACGTTATATTCTATACTTAATGCCATAAAATAGTATATCAAATAAAAAAAGAATTGGAAGAATATTTCACACACAACTTGTTTTATTTACATTTAAAAATTGAACGTCCTTGTTGAAAGACCCTATATTTTAGAATTAAATCTTAAAAATACATAACAAGTTTTTTATCGGTGTGTACGCGATGCGCAAACGTCTCGAAGGCTTGTTTTACAAATTTCTCACAAATCCTTCGAGCTTTTAAAGTTCAAATTTTTGAAGTGGGTAGATTATGGGTCGACCTCTTTAACGGGTGGGTGATGGTGAACGTTTTGGATGAAAAATATTGGTTCCCATATTTCAGGAACCATGTAGCCTAGGAAGTTGAAACTTGAAATTCACATAGAGCAATAATAGTGGAGTAATTAAAAAAATTGCCAACATCGATTGGGAAGTGTGAGAGTGGGAAAAAAAAGCAATGTTTCTGAAGAGCGCGAAAGCGGGAATGGAGACATTTAAAATCCATATCACCTGACCGATTCATGTCTCAAGGTACTCGTATACTAGAATAAAATTTGAATGTGTGTAGTGACGTGCAGAGGTGGGGTTGAAAGACTTTGGATTACGATATCTCTTGAACATATTACGCAGGAAAGATGAAATTTGGTTCGAGTATATAGGTGTTTAAGCGGACCTTGTCGAAGAAATCCCATGGGTCTTTCCTATCACCTATTGTAGTGCATATATTTATGCGTGTTTCGAGAAACACGCATGGTAGTACATCCATATTTATGGGTGTTTCGACAAATGCGCATGGTTGCTAGCGGCCTACTCATGGTTAAATAAACAATATAGTTGTTTTTTATTCTGATTATGTTGGGGTTAACAATGGAAATAATTTTTATAGAAAATCGAGTATCACAATTATCTCAAAACCTATTTAATATAGGGTCATGGAATTTATACGAATGTATGGTAGGTACAATAAACCCAACTACAAGAGGTAAACATTTTGTGGTTAAGGGTGTAACGGGTATGGGTAGGGGAAAGAAAAACATTCTGATTTTTAGCTCGAGAGTTAGGAAGATAGGAAGCTGAAACTTGGTATTATGAGGAATGTTTTAACACACATAATTTTTGATAGGGGTAGTACAGTACCGTGGTAGGGTGTGTTTTTTTAAATCTCAAATCGTCTTATATTTGAAATTTGAAATTTGGTTTGTGTATATTATATGAATTCACGAGGAAAGTAATTTAATTGGAACAAAAAAAATTTTTCAGAGACAAGTGGCGGGGTTTATGTAAAACGCTACGTCTTCATGAATTCTGACATATGTATATTTCTTAGATCTGATTAGATATCGTCGGCCTAATACTAAAACCTCTTAATTCCAAAATCATAAAAATTGGATTTTGAGCAAAATAATAAAAATACATAACGCTCGATATCCCAAGAAAAAATCAGGATCGAAATACAATGGGAAATTCCCGAATAATGAAATACTGAAAACTCGCAACTATATGGTCCGCGCGATCAACATTTAAACCGCATAACTCCTCATTTGCAAGCCGTTTTTTATAAGTAGTGGTTGTTCCTTAGCTTAGAAAACAATATAGTCATTTGGTTAATTTCGTTTGCAGTTTTAAAATTATAGTGAAGTGTATTACATTTTCAAGGTAAGAACTGTTCATATAAAAAATTAGAAAAAGCATATTCCTTTAAGAAATAGAATTAAATGATTGTTACCTTTTGTATAACTGGGGGGGGAGAGTGACACGCTTTTATACTCTAGATGAAATCATATAGAGAATTATAAGTTTAATCCAGCCCAAAAGTTTGTAACGCATAGAACCAAGCCTCGGACGAAAAAAAGTTATATATTATTTTTTGTTTATTTGTGGCCAAAAACCTCAAATCCGCCTGACGTCCGTCCGTCCGTCCGTCTGTCCGTGAACACGATAACTCAAGAACGCCTTCACCTAGGATCTTGAAATTTTGAATCTGGATGTTTGGTTGAATTTGTAAGGCTAAGTTCGTTAACGGGCAAAATCGTCCTACTACTTCGGGTAGCTGCCTTACAAAATGTTTTTAAAACACTTGTTCAAGAATATTGACCAATAACTTCGGAACGCCTAAAGCTACGACTTCGAAATTTTGTATGTGTTACTTTTTCAATAATTGGAGCTAAATGTATGATTATGAAGAAGAAAAGAAAATCCTGTTAGTCCATCGTGTAGCTGCCATACAAATATCCTGTCAAAACGTCTTCACTTAATTTACGGAACTTAATATAACTCAAGTAATCTTTTAGCTATGAATTGGAAATTTTGTACAAATTAGTTTTGAGTAAAAACGAAGTTTGAGTTTAATAATCAGCGAAATCCTTTTACTCCTTCTGGTAGCTGCCATACAAAATGTCCTTAAGACAAGTGTTCAACAATATTTTTCGATAACTTTTGAACGCTTCAAGCTACGAATTTGTAATTTTGTACACGTTTATTTTTAAATGGTTCCAAGATATGAAATTAAACACTGTGTTGCCACGATTGTTGGAGATCGATCGCACCCCAAACTCCATTAGACGCACCCATCGCGATTTAGCACCAACACGAGGCTAATATCCCAATTCCTAACCCTTTCCCGAATCACCAGTGGACGAATGCGGACCGTAACTATAAGGTAGATCAACAATTTAATTTATATTATTTTATATCTTGTAACCTTATTTAATTATTTACTAGCGATATTTGAAATAAATTTGTAGATAAGAAGAAAAGAAAATAAAAAAAAAAGTTTCATTTCTCACAAATATTTCAATAAGCTACAAATTTAGAATTTAATCGGTATGGACTCAACACCGTTTGGAGCCTCAACAAATCTCAGCCGTACACCACCGGGAAAACAGGTATTTTCAAGCTGCGGATTATGCACCGAATCGGATGATGGACCTATGGTACAGTGCGACCTATGTAACGCCTGGTACCACTTCGCTTGCGTCGGAGTCAACGATTCCATTGCGGATAAAGCGTTTATTTGTCCGAAGTGCGGCCCAGACGAGACGCAAAGAAGTCTTACCACCGCTGTAGACGCCACCACCATCAATCATCCTTCCGTAAACTCACATAAGAGTTCGCGCTGCTCTTCAAGGAAAACATCTCTTTGATTGCTGAAATTAGAAGAAGAACGAAAACTGGAGATGGAGTTTCTGTCCCGTAAGTACCAAATTCTAAGTACCATCGATACCGATGACGAAGATGAGGTAGCTGTAGCCAGAATGCCGGTCACTCCGACCCATCAACCCGTTAGTACCAAACAGGCGGTAATAAATTGGATGTCAGATTCGATCGTCAACAAATTCACCGAGGCACCCACCAATAACTTGATTTGCCCAAATATAACAGCACCGCCTTCTGCAGTGAAGAACCTACAGTTTGTTACATCTACACCGCCAGAAAAATTAATGCAGAAAACATTAACAACGACACCAACGTTAGCAATCGTAAGTCAGTCAAATTTTACTAATCCTACAACTTTATACAATAAGCCAATATCCTCCGTAATAAATATGTGTGCCCCAAAATATTCTATGTCCAATTGTGCACTCCCACCGGTTATTCAGAACAAATCAAGTTCATTTACAGTGCCTAATTCTTCTAGTGCGAATAATAATACTTATGAAAATATATTGAGTGCGTCTAATGGGGGTTATGATTCGCGTAAAGTGTTAAATCCAAGTCAACTAGCCGCGAGACAAGTTGTGTCGAAAGATCTGCCAACCTTTAATGGCGACCCTTACGAGTGGCCACTATTCATCAGCGTTTACGAGGGAACAACTCTCACATGTGGATATTCAGATCAGGAGAACCTTATGAGGCTACAAAGATGCTTAAAGGGTAAGGCCTTAGAAGCGGTAAGAAGTCGCTTACTTCTACCCCATACAGTCTCGAACGTAATCGAAACCCTTAGACTTCTATACGGCCGACCGGAAGTTATTATCCATTCCATTTTGAACCAAATTAAGGGTCAACCTTCACCTAAAGCTGAGCGTTTAGACACTCTAATTACCTTCGCACTATCCGTGCAAAATCTTTGCGCTACGGTTGAAGCATCCGGTTTACCAGATCATTTATGCAATCCAATGCTTATCCAAGAGATAGTTGATAAGCTTCCAGCCCAAATCAAACTGTCGTGGGCCCTACATAAACAAACTTTGGCTGTTGTTAATTTATCAACACTAGGCAACTGGCTATTTCAAATTGCTCAAGCCGCTAGCCAAGTTACGTTTACTATGCCATTAAGTGAAAGTAAGGAGTCAGGATCAAAAAGAGAACGAAACTCGACGGATGGAAAGAGTTACCTTCACTTACACGAACAAAACCAAAATAAATCATACCTCTCTATCTCTTCAAAAGGAGCTACAAGTCCAAAGGTGGAGAACTGTGTCATATGTGGTAAGGGAATACATAGTGTAGAGAATTGCTATAAATTCAAAGACTTAAAACATTCTGAAAAGTGGGGTAAAGTTAAAGAGTATCAACTGTGTCGGAAGTGTCTAAAGTGCCACGATCAATTTGAATGTAGAGTGTCCCGTATGTGTGGAGTAAATGGTTGTAAATTTAAACACCACCCATTGTTACATAATACGAATAAGGACAGCACTACTCCTTCTAGTTCTAATATTCCTAACACAATTTCAATACCTCACTCTGATAGCAATACACATCACAAAGCAAGTGAAACCATTCTTTTTCGGATTGTTCCCGTAACATTATATGGCTCTGGTACATCTTTAAATACCTACGCTTTCCTTGATGAAGGTTCGTCTGTGACATTAGTAGAAGACGAGACTGCAGATGAGCTAGGTTTGAGTGGTACAAGAGACAGTCTATGTTTGAAATGGACTGGCGATACTATCCGTTACGAGCATAACTCGCGTCGAGTTTCAATTAAAATTTCCGGAACACATGAAAATGCCAAAATACACAAAATATCAAATGTGAGAACAGTACCGAAACTTAATTTACCAATGCAATCAGTGTCTTTCCGTGAGCTTTCTTCGACTTATCCTCATTTGCGAAAACTTCCATTGGCTTCCTATAGCGAAGCCATTCCTAAGATTTTAATTGGAATTGATAATGGAAGACTAGGTCTTCCGATCGAGGCGAGGGAAGGAAAATCTTACGAACCTGTCGCAACTAAAACCCGTTTGGGATGGGTTATTCATGGGCATTGCGGTTCCACTGTGTCTAACCGATGCCATGCAAACTATATGCACCATAGTCTCCATATGTGTAACTGTCAAAATGGGCAGGAGTTACACGAGCTAGTCGAGCATTTTTTTAGTTTGGAAAATATCGGAATTAAGATACTGGACAGTGCTCTGGACTCCAGGGATAACATCAGAGCGAAACAGATTATGCTATCTACTACCAGCAAAATAGGCGAACGATTCGAAACAGGCTTACTCTGGAAATATGACAAAGTGGTTCTGCCGGATAGCTACCATATGGCCTATAACCGTTTTATGTGTTTGGAAAAACAAATGGCTAGAAATCCAGAACTCGGAAAGAGTATTCGGGAGACAATTCACGATTATGAAAAGAAATGCTATATTCGGAAATTGTCATCCGATGATCTCGAGGTTTCGTACCCCAGAACGTGGTACCTACCGCTATTTACAGTCACTAATCCAAACAAACCCGGGAAAATGAGAATAGTGTGGGACGCAGCCGCCAAGGTTAACGGCTTATCCCTTAACTCCGTATTACTTCCTGGTCCGGATCAAGTAGCCCCCCTACTGCAAGTTATATACAAGTTTCGCGAACGGCCTATTGCAGTCACAGCTGATATCAAGGAAATGTTTCACCAAGTCGTGGTTCGTAAGGAAGACCAGCAATCCCAAAGATTTTTGTGGAAAGCAGACCCAAAGAGTGACAAACCCGATATATACATTATGCAAGTGATGACCTTTGGAGCGGCTTGTTCACCAAGCTCTGCGCAATACGTTAAAAACCTTAATGCTAATAATTACAAAGATAAATTTCCTTTGGCTACGAAAGCCATCATTGAAAATCATTACGTGGATGACATGCTAATTAGCGTAAATACTGTAGAAGAAGCGATTAAGCTATCCAAAGAAATCAAATTGGTGCACATACAGGGTGGTTTTAAAATTCGTAAATGGACATCTAATTCACCTAAGGTCGTAGAGGCACTTGGTGAAACCATAATCCAGGACTCGAAATCATTGGCCAATAAATCCGAACCTTGCACTGAGAAGACGCTTGGAATGCTGTGGAACACATCGACAGATACGTTTACGTACTCCCTTAAGCTGTCGAAGCTGGACCCCGACATTATCTCCGGAGTCCGTCGACCAACAAAACGGGAGTTCCTTAGGACTCTAATGTCTATCTTCGATCCGCTCGGTTTAATATCTACCTTTGTCGTTTGCGGGAAAATCTTATTAAAAGACGTCTGGAGAGCGTCCATAGAATGGGACGAAGAGCTCACCGACGATCTTTTCCAGAAGTGGATAAAGTGGGTTCAAGGATTTCATGAAGTGGGAAAACTTCACATTCCGAGATGCTATAGCAATCTAGAATCAACAAAACACTTATCCATCGAACTTCATGTGTTTGTTGATGCTAGCAATTCGGCTTATGCCGCAGTCGCTTACTTCCGTATCGTCAGTGCGGTTGGCGTAGAATGTTCTCTTATAGCCGCAAAGACGAAAGTAGCCCCACAAAATCAAGTCTCTATACCGCGACTTGAGCTGCAAGCTGCATTACTTGGAACGAGACTTTCTAACAATATTCTGGATGGACATTCATTCAAAGTTAGCAAACGCGTTTTGTGGACGGATTCCAAAACTGTTTTGTTCTGGCTGCAGTCAGATTCAAAAAACTACAAGCAATACGTAGCCTTTCGGGTGGGCGAAATTCTGGAATCAACCAACCCAACAGACTGGCGATGGATACCTTCACAGTTGAATGTAGCTGATGATGCAACGAAATGGTCCAACAGCAGTCTACACATTAACTCAGAAAGTCGTTGGTTTACTGGCCCTTCCTTTCTTTTAGAACCCGAAGACCAGTGGCCAATAAACATAAAACCATTGACCGAGGATAACTCCGAAGAAACAAAAGTTCACCCTTCTTATACAACCCAGAATCTTGAGAGCTTTATAGATGTAAGTCGCTTCTCCAAGTGGTTGCGCCTACTACGAACAGTGGCCTTTGTTTTCCGTTTTATTTCAAATATCCGAAAAAATGTAATTCGGGAAACCGGTGCAATTACTCCAAGAGAACTCAATCTTGCCGAAAATGAATTATATAAACTCGCCCAATTCGACCATTATTCAGAAGAAACTCTCTTACTTCAAAGAGCCGGGACTGATCACAACATGGAGCAAAGAACAATCCCTAAATCAAGTCCAATTTATAAATGTTTGCCATATTTAGATGATTCTGGAGTTCTACGAGCTAGAGGTCGCATTGACGTAGCTCCAGGTATTGCATATGATACTAAGCGACCAATTTTATTGCCAAAACAACACTTAGTTACCAAATTATTGGTCGATCATTATCACAGAAAATTTCACCACTATAACCATGAAACCGTGATTAACGAGATAAGACAAAAATACAATATTCCCACCCTCCGATCCATTCTAAAGAAGACGGTAAAGCTATGCCAAAGGTGCAAAATTTTTCGAGCAGTGCCGAAAGCTCCCGAAATGGGAAGCCTTCCATATGCACGACTGGCATCCTTCACTCGACCATTTACCTATATTGGTATCGATTACTTCGGTCCTATGCAAGTAACACTAGGCCGTAGAGTAGAAAAAAGATGGGGAGTTATATTTACTTGCCTGACCGTAAGAGCAATCCATATAGAGATCGCTAATACATTATCAACGGATTCATGTATACTCGCCTTGAGAAATTTTGCCGCCAGAAGAGGAATGCCAAAGGAAGTCTATAGCGACAATGGTACTAATTTTCGAGGCGCTGACGAAGAGCTGCGCAGAGAATTTAGTAAAATAAATGTGCTTCAACTTCAGGATCAAACTTTTCCAGGAAAACCTTTAAGGTGGAATTTTAATCCACCCGCATCACCTCATATGGGAGGGAGTTGGGAAAGGCTGATACGATCAATCAAACATACGCTCAAACAAATAATGCCGGCGCGTACTATAAATGAAGAACTTCTCAGATCTTTACTGATGGAAGTGGAGATGATCGTAAATAGCAGACCACTAACCTATATCCCACTTGATTCGTCGGACCAAGAGGCTCTGACCCCGAACCATTTCTTGTTAGGAAATTCTAACGGAGATAAGCCTTTGGGAATATTCAGTGACCCGTTAGTGCTTCGAAAAAACTGGAAGCTTTCACAGCAGATAGCTGATTCATTTTGGAAGCGATGGGTTCGCGAATATCTTCCGGAACTAACTCAACGCTCGAAATGGTTTGATAAAGTAGATCCAATTAAGAAGGGTGACTTGGTAGTAATCGTTGACGAAAATCAACCAAGAAATGTATGGAAAAGAGGGATTGTACTTGATACTAGCTACTGCAGATCTGGCCAGGTAAGGCAGGCAGTAGTTCAGACGTCTAGCGGTGTTCTAACTAGACCAGCTGTAAAATTAGCGGTCATAGACGTGCAAAAAGATGGTAAGATCAATTCAATCGAACGCGAGGTAGGCCGACCGGCAAGCGATCTGCATACCGGGAGGGAGAATGTTGCCACGATTGTTGGAGATCGATCGCACCCCAAACTCCATTAGACGCACCCATCGCGATTTAGCACCAACACGAGGCTAATATCCCAATTCCTAACCCTTTCCCGAATCACCAGTGGACGAATGCGGACCGTAACTATAAGGTAGATCAACAATTTAATTTATATTATTTTATATCTTGTAACCTTATTTAATTATTTACTAGCGATATTTGAAATAAATTTGTAGATAAGAAGAAAAGAAAATAAAAAAAAAAGTTTCATTTCTCACAAATATTTCAATACTGAATATTGTCTTTTAGTTTTGAGTAGCAATCTAATAGCAGTCCTTAATAAAGGACATACAACATGCACACACGTAATTCTACTTTATCCCCAACTACAATATAAATCGGAGTTCAGTATTCATCTAGTTATTTTTAGACATTGATCGTATTTTTGATAATATTCATGGAGTTACAATTTTGGCTTTGTACAAAATAACTACAACAACCATTTAAAACTGTTGCAAATCGCCTTATTTTGCGAAACAACAACGAAGAAGTTGAAAGGGGAATGGGCATATGATGTTCCAAAAAAACTGCGTAATCTCAATCCTAGATGTAAATGTAAAAAAGGTGAAAAGAGTATACTAAAATGCCAATTAATTACTGATGAACAACGTGAAGATATTTTCAAAAAATTTTGCGATTCCTCTTGGTCGGAAAAAAAAATTTCTCAATACATCGATAGTAAAAAAAAAGTATAAGCCCAGACAGACCGCGTGATCGAAGAAATGCAGACATAAGTCGAAGAAAATGTACATTTAAATATTATCTCCCAACAGAAGAGGATAAACAAAGAATATGTAAAACCATGTTTTTAAAGACACTTAATATTGGTGAATGGTCTGCCCAGAATTGGAAAATGGACGATACTATTAAGGGCTCATATACCCCTGAAATTTTCAAAAAACTGATTTTTTGTTTTACAGATTTTTATTTTTTATACTTTAAAGAATTTAAAAAAAAATTAGAATTTAGAAAATTCCACTCCATTACAAAGTTATAGCAATAAATGTGACCAGACATCGGTTTGGAGCGGCTTCCTGGCTAATTGCCGCGCCACTCTCAACAGCGGCGTTTAGCATTTATTTCTTCGCAAAAGCTGGGTTTCATAGAAAAACACGAAGATCCAAGAGGAAGAAGGTGTACAGTACGAAGCTGGAATGGGAGACTAGCCGTAAGTTCACGTTGTACCTACCAAAAACTTTAAACACATTTTTCTCGAAACTATGTTTTTAGACATGGTCGGCACGATAACTCAGTCAATTTTCAATATTTTCCAATTTTTTTTTTTAAATTTTGATAACTATTTTCGTTTTTTTTTTTTTTTATAGTTCAATAGTTAATAAAATATGTGAACTCAACAGTTAAATTTTTTTTTCACTATGTAACCTTTATAATAATTTGTCAAATTTACTCAGTTTTCAGCGTGTGCAGGGGTATATGAGCCCTTAAAGAAGTTAACATGCCAATTCCTTCCAATGCCAATAGTAAAGGATGCAGTCGAGCATTAATTGCTGACCGAGCGAACTTGGCTCTATTTTTGTCATATCTTCCGAAGTTGCCTTCCCACTATTGCCGTTCAACATCAACAAAAATGTATTTGGAACCAAGTTGGACATCTAAGAAGCAACTTTACAAAGTTTATAGCACCAGGTACCAAGAACGTGAACAAAAACATTTATCCAGTACAGTATTTTCCACAGTTTTTGAGGAGGAGAATTTGATTCTTTTCCGACCTAAAGACGAATGCGATACATGCATATCTTTCAAATCTGGCAATTTAAATCCAGAGATATATGAAATTCATCGGCAAAAGAAACAAGAGGCCCGGAATGAAAAACAAATTGATAAGAGTACGTACAAATATGTGTAGACAATGGACATGCAAGCAGTACTGTTTTGTTTTACTCCCACTACAAGAACCAGAAAATACAATTATTTTATATTCTGATGGATGTACATCTCAAAATCGTAATGCTACATTATCCAACGCATTATTAAATGTAGCGGTTTTAAATAATATTACTATTATACAAAAATATTTGAAGAAGGGTCATACCCAAATGGAGGCTGATTGTATGCATTCATGCATTGAAAGGAAGCTTAGGAATCGAATGATAAATATCCCTGCGAATTACATTGAAGTTTGCAAAGAAGCTAGACAAAATCCGAGGTCATATAATGTTCAGTATTTGCACCATGAATATTTTAAGCATTTCGAGGGAATTAAATTTTATAATAATATTCGTCCAGGGGATCCCACAGTAACTAGAGATGAGACGAATATATTAGTATTCGCTATGATATTACTAATATTTGGATATATTAGATATTAGGAATATGCCGATATCAAATATTCGAATATCATGATATTCATTTCCCATCGACCCCTTCTCATACCATGGATTTACCGATCTATTTATTCTTTATTTACTTGGATCCAAATTCAACTAATTTACCAATCTACTCTTCTTTTCCTTATACAATAAATTTCATACATTGTCATTTATATCTTCAAAGCAGACAGGCCTTTCCCTTCCGATAAATGTTGAATTCGTTGTTTAAATCTACCATAATCTTCCCTTACTCATTTACACTTTCCTTATTTAATGTGTAGGTGGTAGGTACGAAATTGCACATGTGTACTTTCCCAGACCCTTTCCTTCTTAAAGTGCATGCCTTCTTTCTCTAGAATGCGCTTAATATAGTAGTACATTTTTAGTTTTCTATCCTTTGCGGGTCTCAAAAAATATTGAATCAGATTTTTTTCCTTTTCACCTTCTCCCGACATCGCCCCCTACAATATCACCTTCAAAATTGATTTCCCTGCTAGAAGTCTACTGGGCCTAACTCCTGTAAAATTTCTAAGATCATATCTGGTACTGTTCTTGAGATATAAAAATCTAATTTTTTCAAGGGAATAGCCCCTCACTTTTGTGCTTCACCACCCCCCTCAAAAAGTTCACGTTCAGTAGACTACACTTCTAATCCTATATACAGAAACCAAATTTTATCTTCCTGCTGTAATTGGTTCGGAAGATATTGATGTCCAAAGTTTTTCAACCCCCACCTCGAGACCCCACCACCCCCCCTAATTTTTTTAGACATTATCTAATCTTCCATTATCCCTTAAGATAACCACAAAGTTTCAACCTTCTGACATCAACCGTTCAGGAGATATGGATTTTAGAATGTCTCAATCCCAGCTTTCAAGCATTTCGGACATATCGATTTTCCCCCCACTCCCACACCCTTCAACCTATATCGACAATTTTTGAAGCAATTGGGTTCACGATCCTAGTTTTACATAAGTTCTAAATTTCAACCACCTAGCATTAGCGATTCCTGAGATCTAGGAACCAACATTTTTCATCTAAAACGCTCCTCCTTCCTCCCCCTTACACATCCGCCCCCCTCCCGTCATCCTAAAAGACACGCCATCACCATCCATCGTTCCCATGATATGATATTGGAATATTCCCTACCATATATTAGGTCAGATATCCATATTCGTATGTATTCACTGATATCACATATTTCTATGGATTCGCTGATATCAAATATTAATAAATATAAAATATTAGTGAAAATAAAATATTAGTGAATATAAAATATTAGTGAATATAAAATATTCGTGAATATTTGATATCAGCGAATCCATAGGAATATGTGATATCAGTGAATACATACGAATATGGAAATCTGATCTAATATACGTTAGGGAATATTCCAATATAATATCATGGGACTGATGGATGGTGATGACGTGTCTTTTCGGGGAGGGGGGATTTGTAAGGGGGAGGAGGGGGAGCGTTTTTGATGAAAAATGTTGGTTCCTAGATCTCAGGAACCGCTTATGCTAGGAGGCTGAAATTTAAAACATATGTAGAACTATGATAGTGGACCCAATTGCTTCAAAAATTGTCGATATAGGTTGAAGGGTGTGGGAGTGGGGGGAAAATCGATATGTCCGAAATGCTTGAAAGCTGGGATTGAAACATTCTAAAATCCATATCTCCTGAACGGTTGATGTCAGAAGGTTGAAACTTTGTGGTTATCTTAAGGGATAATGGAAGATTAGATAATGTCTAAAAAAATTAGGGGGGTGGTGGGGTCTCGAGATGGGGGTTGAAAAACTTTTGACATCAATATCTTCCGAACCAATTACAGCAGGAAGATAAAATTTGGTTTCTGTACATAGGATTAGAAGTGTAGTCTACTGAACGCGAACTTTTTGAGGGGGGTGGTGAAGCACAAAAGTGAGGGGCTATTCCCTTCAAAAAATTAGATTTTTATATCTCAAGAACAGTACCAGATATGATCTTAGAAATTTTACAGGAGTTAGGCCCAGTAGACTTCTAGCAGGGAAATCAATTTTGAAGGTGATATTGTAGGGGGCGATGTCGGGAGAAGGTGAAAAGGAAAAAAATCTGATTCAATATTTTTTGAGACCCGCAAAGGATAGAAAACTAAAAATGTACTACTATATTAAGCGCATTCTAGAGAAAGAAGGCATGCACTTTAAGAAGGAAAGGGTCTGGGAAAGTACACATGTGCAATTTCGTACCTACCACCTACACATTAAATAAGGAAAGTGTAAATGAGTAAGGGAAGATTATGGTAGATTTAAACAACGAATTCAACATTTATCGGAAGGGAAAGGCCTGTCTGCTTTGAAGATATAAATGACAATGTATGAAATTTATTGTATAAGGAAAAGAAGAGTAGATTGGTAAATTAGTGCAATTTGGATCCTAGTAAGGAAAGGAAAAATTAATTGCTAAATCTATGCGTTATATAAGGAGGAAAGGATGGGTGTTGTTATATTTGGAAATAACAATTGGATTAAATATAACTAACATATATTGGACAATGAAAAGGATAGTAGAGTAAATCCGAGTGATTTCGCACCTCGTAAGTTTGAGCAAGGGTAAATGGGGTAAGTTCGTAACGTTGAACATCTTTGTTAATTTTTTTAGTTTTGATTTTCATGTATTTTCGGTTTTTTCATAGGTCTATACCGAGTTAAAATTTTTTCAGCAATTAAATATTCTGTAATAAGCTGCTAATAATAGTGTATTTTCGCGATCATATTGACATTTAAAATTTAAATACCATAATGTTTTCTTTAGCTTAACTTCACCGAATATAGTTATAAATCTCTATTCGATGATCATTTCATGAAGATTGTTGTCTAACAAGCACCAGCTCGATATGATACAGTAGATATTATTAATATTCAAATATTAGTTTAGATATTATAATACCGCGTAATGAATATATTCGTATTAGGTGATATCACCATATATCGGTATGGACCCATCACTAACAGTAACAGCTATTCGTGCCCTTAAGTACACTCCAGAAGGAAACATTATGTACAAATTAAGATTTTCCGACAATTGGAAAGACATTCCAGTAATGAAAATAACAGTAAAACCAATTGCGGTGTTAATTTACCATGTCTACATAACGAGCGAGTAAAAATTAAAAAATCTAAAATTTAAACATCTACAGGAGTTGAAGTTGTCAATACCAGCAGACTATCACGACTTCTACAACAATTTACCTCAAGAATAATAATTCAAATAAAATATACTTGAAATAAAAATTCATTTAGTTTGGAAACAGTTATTTTGCTAATGTTTAATGATCGATTCGATTTAAATTATTGAAATAAATCATTAATAACTTTCTTCTAACTTATAAGAACTTCATGCACCGGGAACAGGGGCGGAAGTTCCATAGGAGCAACCGCGCCGGGCGCCAAATTTTTAGGGCGCCGCACCTACTGTTCCACCTACCTACACAATTGTTCGGTCATGTATATACAATCATGCAATTATCACTAAATTCAATGATTGAAAATTTTGCAATTCTAAAACACGGCATCCTACTTACATATACCTATCCACTCAAATACAATTTAACAACACGTCGTACATCCAAATATTTGTTTCATTCTCCTAAATATACGGTTGCGTTTATTATATAAACATACACGTTCATATCACCCTCATCAAACAAGTTTACACAGTTTTGTATGATCAACATGATTTTCCTACACTGATCCGACACGTCTCAACGCATTGTTCGATCATACATGTGCGAATCTATTGACTTAATCATTGGCGCAAACATTTCATCCGCACCATTGTTCGACATACAACATACACGGTACAGTGAACGTTCAACGTTTTTATGCGCGACGGCATGCGTTGTATTCCGCTGAGTGCATATGTATTCATGGTTTCTGGCGCAGTTTATAAAAGTGTGCCATATGAATGCATTGTGACCTCAGAGACCCCAGGCGGATGCGCGGTCCTAGTGTTTCAGATCTTTATGCACACTATTTTTTATATCAATTCCGATGGGCTTTTTAATTTTCTCTCGGTATATTTTTTGTAAATATAGTATAGTGAATTAAACTCTCATGACGTAATCACAACTATACGAAGGCAATTAAGAAGTGTTATCTAATAATTGAACGAAAATACCGATACATTTGTTCTAATGTTATCGAAAAAATTGAAATATTTAGAATTTTCACGAGTTGGGAGCACTGTTTGACGACCAAAGAAAATGTGATATTTTTCTTGCTAGGTTTTAATGTTGAAAAAAATTGCGAATATCTAATACATTTCAAAGGCTACTTTAAAATGTTTCGTTATGTCGATTCAGCCTTCAAACTTAATTACTTAAAATACATTTAAAATAGGATTAAAGTCTCCCAGTTTCTAAATTAATTCAAAAATTCTTGCATACGTCTATCATTGAAAATGTGTTGATAATATAGCATCGGATAGCCAAATTAAATGTGTGAATAAAACCATTGGGAAAGTAGCTAAAAAAATCAATATTGTTGGCAAAAATGGCCTTCTGCTCCAGGACATTCATTGTGCTCCAAAAAAGCACAATTGAATGCATATTTTACTTCTTTGGTTACTAGGAAAGGATCCTTAACAAATTGTGTCTTCAATATCAGATGCCGAATAAAGAGACGTAATTTGGGGTGGGTGGTCAATTCCAGAATTGAAGGGAACCGTGACTATTTGATTTTTTCAAGAAAGACTATTTTCAAAGGAGTTTAAAAAATGTACGTATTCCTTGAACTGTGTGTGCGCGCATGTATACACTACATATCTTAATATCGACACAAATGCATTTAAATGAAGTGGAAAAGATTTTGCACGCTGGGTAAAACTTAAATGACGTCCCTGGTCGAATTGTATTCAGTCGAAGAAGCCTCATTTTCGCCACTTTCAGTACTGATCTTTTCATCATACTGTATCACATCCAGTCTTGACCGCGGCTACGTTTCGCTCATTGAGATCTTTTGATATCTTTCATTGATTCTTATAGGATGCACCTTTGAAGACAATCACAGAGGTTGATGGAATGAATTTTGCATATCTTTCGGAAGCAATGCGATCCGTCGTACGAATAAGCTATGCACTTCGGTTTTGTTTTATGGTATTTATCTGTTACATATTAGAAAGCCCGATATGTATCACAAACCATAAATGGTATTATGAATAATTAGAAATAATTAAGTGGCCAAATTAACAGCAGGGGTCACTTTACCACCCTCTCCTCTAGTTATATCATGCAAAATCTTGAAAATAACCTTTGCTTTTTCGAAACAAAATATAAAATCTTGGGCACCAAAACATAGAAAGTGCGCCGGGCGCCAAAACTATCAGCACCGCCACTGACCGGGAACCACGTAACTCCACCTAAACTACATTCTGATACGTTTTCATCTAAAATTATACTTTTGTTTATTTTTTGAAACTAACTTAATAGCAAATAACTTTTTGACATGTGCGGCATAATAAGTTTAATAAGTTTTTTCTGTCTACAGTAAAGTTCTACTTTTGTGAGTTCCGAGGTTTTAGCATTAGACCGACGATATCGAATTTACTTGCATTTTCATGGGATTCTTTAATAATCAGGAAAGAAAAAATTTCAGAATTTTTTGCTATTCAACCCTTTAAAAATAAAATAAGTGTAAGAGGCTTGTATGCCTGTTCACGAATTCCAGCATATCTTTTAGGTCTGATAAGATACCGAACTAGTTTTTACTTCAACGGGCTTTCTATAAAATCGTTTAAAAATCATTTTAGGATTTTTTAATATCTATTATATTAAGCTTTTTGTATATTCGTCTAAAAATCAAATTCAATATTTAGTTCAATAAAGTCACATATAGGAAGTTATCATAGTATTACTACAGGGGAATAGCTAGTCGAACCAGCCAAAAGTGCTTATTGCAGCACTACTCCTGGACGACTAAATATATCCACAGAATGTGACAAATATCAACAATTTCTAGTACAAAATGTAACCGACTCAGCATTTATGCTGTCCTTAATTTCAGGGTCAAAACACATTAATTTAACGCCATACCCGTTCGGAAAGGCCACCTTTCTCTATCCTAGACTACAAAATGTCTACTTTGGGTATTTCCCAGTTACGTAAGTCGGTAAAATTTATTTCATACGGAAAAAGGATTCCACTTACATTTCTTACTGAATATAGTCAGACGTTTCATATCCTTTTACTTGTATTTGAGGCACATTATCGCAAATTCGACCCATAAAGGTCGATTGAAATTTTTAACCCGAAAAAGAATTCGAAGGCTGAGGTCAAAGGTGCATTTGGTGTAAGCGTGCAGTTCCTAAAAAGGAGGCACTTTATTCTCTTGGTCTTTATTGTGGCAAGGATATATTTTTCTATAAGCGAACATTGCGTGACTAGAACATGTTCACAGGCATTTCAACTGCATCCGGTGAATTGTTAGTATTTTTTTTTTTGGTTTCAGGGTGGTTTAAAAATACGGCAACATGGAGGACTGAAGTCATGTAGGTGCTTTTAATGGGAGCCAAAGGCTTTTTGATCGAGGACATTATATTCGAGTACATGCAGGAAAAGGAATGTGTACAATGGTCAATGGGTCAGACCATGGAAGAAAGAATTATTACAAGGTAGAATGGAGACGAACTAACTGGCTTATTGTTGTTGTGCAGTTGAAAATAGAACGAGGCTTTAAGAGCCAGCTATTTCTGGTGATTCCGCTGAATGTTGAATGATTTGTTTGGGTTCGATTCGATAGGATATTTCTGGAAAAAATAAACTTCTAACTCGTATTTAATTATCTTTAATAGCTCGTCTAGTCTATTTCTGGAATTTAATGTGTATTAACTTAATCTGTACCTAAAAATTCCCGAAGTCTAGAGCCGGACGATAGCTTTTCGAGCATTTTAGTCAGTCTATGGTACAATTTCAACTTTTGCTTCTTTAAATTAATTTTCTGGATTTTCAATTGCTTTTTCTCGGACCATTCACGCCTTTTTCGGCGCTCCGCCGACTTTTGCAGTTTCAATTTTTCTCTCCAGTAGGCTTTTTGGTGCTTTCGATCCTTTCGCGATTGTCGATCTTTCAAATTTACTTCATCATTCCAATGTTCGTCGATGAAGTCCTTATCATCGACTGGTACATCCGGACTATGAAAGGAATCGTCTTCTCGAAGCGAGTCGTCGGTCAATACTAGACTGTCCTGATCGCCGTCTTCTTTGATATCGTAAGTGGTCTGAGCTGATCGGCGTTCTGGCTTCACAGACGCCAGCGGAGGCTTATAAATTTTATTCATTATATCGAACCATTCCCAACGAATAGTATCAGTTTGTGATTTTCGTACGTTCGAACGGTATGTGTTAACCAAATTATGCCATTTGATTATGCAATCACGATCGGTTACATCGAAACCCTTTTCGCAAAGTATTTTGGCGATCTTACGCCAATACTTGACTTTGTGCGATCGTGGATCGTTAAAGAAATCAATCGTTTGTAGTCGAAGATCAAGAAGCATTTTTATGCTGGATCGAGTCCATTTGCGGCATTCCGGTGGCTCAGGCGATTCATGAGATTCAGTGATTGATGCCTTTTGGGCTACACAAGCCCTAACCTCTTTGTTTGCTCGAACCGGGCGTTGTTCTTGTTGTACAAATGGTTTATGATTTAAGACCTCATGGAATTTATTGAACCATTTCCATTTCAGACATTCTTCCCCGTACGTACTGACCCGTTCGACGTTCTTTTTATAGGTGGCCATCATATTACGGAATTTCAAGTGGCACTCCTTTCCTTCGAAGTTAAAGTTTGACTCTTTCAGGTAATCCGAGATGCCATCCCAGAGTTTGTTTTTCGCATATTTTGGACTGTTGAAGGCTTCGTCCAGACGAAGACGATGGTATACCATAAGGTCTACAGCTTTTATTGGCCATTTGCTAGAATCGCGTTCATATTCAAGTTCCTCCTCGTCGTGTGAGGCTAATATGCTGCCGGTGTTCTTACAGAACGCCCTTAATTCGACTTCGCTTATTTCCGACTGTACTCTGACTACTTCGCACATGGAACTGATGTCAATGTGATCTTCATCTGGAAAATAATTGGAATCCTCATATGTGATATTATGTATTCCTGCTTTGAAATTTTACCTTGAAAGGAGCTTTGTAATATATCAACATCTTCCGAGTCCGAAGTTGCGATGCGACGGGTTCTAGTACTCATCGCAGCTTTTTAATATGTGGAATCTACAAAAAAAGAAACAACAGTAAGTATTTTTATCGAATAAAATATATAGGATAAAGCAATATTCCAGCTATAAAATTTTCCTATTATATTTCACAAATCAGAACAACATCGAAAATACGTCTCTTTTACAACCGATCATGGTCATTTTCTTGACAAATTATAAGGTCAGCAACAAAATTTCAATATTAACCTATTTTTTTTAGAATTATTAAGTTGTGTTTCGGTATCAGAGGAGTCTTTGAGGACCATCATACGGCCTTAGAGGGTATTTTATGCAGCTACGAAACACATCTACTACTTAGATTAATCAAAATGTTTCTCATATACCAATTAGTCATAGAATTTGGTTTTGCGAATTATAACTTCGGTAATTCTTCAAATTCAAATTCATTAGTATACTATTATAAAATAAATTTATGCTATACTGAAAAATATGGAGATCAGACAGTCGTCTTTACAGCGAAGTTAATCCTTTTTAGCTATGGAAATGATTTCGAATTAAGAATATTTGAATGATAAGGGTTAAAAAAAACCTTCTTAGCCTAACTTATAACCACACTAATGTACCTTATAAACTACTACTAAAAAAAATCGGCCAACAGTCTGGGCACAACATTATTATTTTATGGATTGAAGTCCGAAACGTGTTTAATGCTGAGATGCGGTGTAGGTCACTATGCGACTGATAACCTAAAGAATAATCAGGAAACTATTTGGAACGTTAATTTTTAGGTTGTCAGTCGCATAGTAACCTACACCGCATCTCAGTACTAATCACGTTTCGGACTTCTACTAAAAAAATAATAAAGTTGCGCCCAGACTGTTGGCAGATTTTTCAATTTATTTTGCATAATTTTACTCTTTTCCGTAATAGAAAGCATATCAAGATATCAGCAGGAATCAATAAGCCGTTTTCGTGGATAAATTAATGTTTATTAATTCGGGCGCCCGAATTAATAAACATTAATTTTATCCACGAAAACGGGACTTTGACAAACGGAATTTTGGAAAACGGGATTTTGGCAAACGGGATTTTGAAAAATGGGATTTTGGAAAACGGAATTTTGGGAAACGGGCAAACGACCCCAACCCGTGGCTGAGATCTAGAAACCAAAATTTTCCGTCTAAAACGCTTCTCCCACCTCCCCTGACACCTCAGGGTTTGGGCGCTATGAGCCCTTAAACGAGTACGGCGGACGGCGCACAGACGGACTGCAATTTTTTTTTGGTTTTTTTGGTGTTTATTAGTCATGAAACGTGTAAAACGTGTTTCAGGGTAGTAAATTTTTTATTTTAAAAATCGATAATAATACTTTATAATTAAAATAATAAAATCTGCCAATGGTCTGGGCGAAACTTAATTATTTTTCGGGTCAAAGTTCGGGAGCGGTCAAAGTCGGAGCATATCATCAGTTGTTTCGAGATTATGAAGTTTCTTGGAAAGTTAATTTTGTTCTTAAAATAAAAATATTTAAAATAGAGATTTTTAGCCAATTAAACATTGAAAAAGCCCCTGTAGACTATACGAATTTCGGTATATTATGTACACTAAAAGTCCATAAAAGTAAAAACGAATTTGTTGCGTTATCAGACTAAAGAGATATGACGAATTGTTAAAACGTATACAAACCTATTACTTCCACTTGTAATTTGAATTTCGAAAAAATTGTGAAACGGTTTTTTAGACGATTTCATAAGAAGCAACTTCATATCTCATGAGACACGAGCGATTTTGAAAAATTTGTGAAAACGCAAGCAAACTCTTCACACCCCCTTGGTTCTTGAAATTCGAAAAATCGTGAAATTAGTTTTTAGGTCATTATATCAAATGCCGTAGTAACAAATTTTATATCTCATCAGAACTAAGGGATTGCAAAATTTGTGAAAACATATGCAAACCCTTGGGGGCTGAATATCCAAAAATTGAGAAATGGGTGTGTAGGCGATTATATAAAAAGTCGGTGGAAATGAAAAGCGGTCTAATATCTCATCAAACCTAAGAAATATGTCGAACCTTTGTAAAGCACCCTTATACCCCTTAGGATTGATAATCTGAAAATACTGAAATTGACTTTTTGGTTCTTATATGGGAAACCTGAGGAACTAAAAATGAATTCGATGTATCATCAGATCTAAGCAATATGTAGGAATCTGTGAAAATATATGCAACCTCCTTACACCCACTTGGGGGTTGAATATCCAAAAATCCTGAAAGGAGTTAATAGATAAATATGAAGACAGCACGAGAAAGTAAAAACTAATTCAATTACTTATGACTTCTAAAGGATATGACGGAATTTGTGAAAACTTGTTCAACCCTTTTATATCCTCTTAGGGGCTGAAAAAGGAAAAAACTTAAAAAGAAGTTTTAGGCGATTATTACGCAAGCCCGTGAAAGTGAAAAGATATTCGATATTTCATCAGACCTGGGGTATATGGCATAATTCGTAAATAAGTATACAACCCCTTTACACCCCCGAATCGGGTCGAATTTAAAAAAATCCTGAAAACACTTTCTAGGTATTTATATGAAGAAGCCGTGGAATAAAAATGAATTAAATATTTGGGAAGACCTAATAGATATGACGAAAACCGTGAAAATATATGCATTCCATTTTCACTGATACATTTTTTCGCCCTCCCCTTCCGAACGCCAATGGATATTTGAAATTTTTTTTATCTAAATTACTTTTCTAGTTGAATTACATATACATACCAAGTTTCAACTTTGTAGCATAAGCCGTTCTATAGATAGGAAAAACATCTCCCACTTCCGTGCCATACTACCCTTATAAAAAATTATATTTTTCCAAGATGCTACTACTATAGCTCTATCTAAATACCATGTTTCAGCTTTATATCATTATAGGTTTTCGAGATATAAAAATCGTAACTTTTTCCTTTTCACCCTCCACCACCCTCAGCCTCCGCCACCCTCACCCTCTACACGATTACCCCCTATTGGACCTACTTTTGGTAAACATTTTAAGCATCTACCTCACACCGTTCTTGAGATATGAGACGTGATTTTTTAGAAAAATTCGCATCCCCTCCACTTTCATGATCCACCGCCCCCTTAAAAAAGTTTACTTTCAGCAATCTTCATTTGTCAACCTTTATACACAAACCAAATTTTATTTGTCTAGTGCTATTGGTTCGTGAGATA
The DNA here is from genome assembly GCA_951812415.1 of Beris morrisii. NCBI lineage: Eukaryota > Metazoa > Arthropoda > Insecta > Diptera > Stratiomyidae > Beris > Beris morrisii. The sequence continues at coordinate 91,993,206 of OX638313.1, read as the reverse complement.
TCGTAATCTGAACTTTTTCACCCTCTACCCCCGTACGCCACTGCCCCACTCAAAAACTTGTTTCCGATCTATTCTCCTAGTATACCTACAGATATTCATTAAGTTTCAATTTTGTGACGTTAACCGTTTAGGAGATATGGATTTTAGAATGTGTCGATCTCGGCTTTCGAGCGTTTCGGACGCATTATTTTTCCCCCCACTCCCGCACCTCTTCACCCATATCAGCAATTTTTTTGCAAATGGGTCCACTATCGAAGCTCTATATAAATTCCAAGTTTCAGCCTCCTAGCATAAGCGGTTGCTAACATATAGAAACCAAAATTTTTCGTCTAAAACACTTCCCCCTCCTCCCCCCTCACACCCCCACCACTCAAAATTTGGTCACTTCAAGGGGCCTATCCAGTCTATTCTATTCATCTGCTGGTGTTCCTCAGGGTTCCCCATTGAGCCCAATACTGTACAATATTTACACTTCCGATATCCCTATTACACAATATTGTGAACTAGCTACGTTCGCCGACGACACTGCTATATTTACCTCCTCCTCGGAGCCTAACATCATTATTAACAATCTGCAAACTCAGCTAGATGAATTAGTTTTATTCCTCAATAAATGGAAAATCAAAATAAATAGTAGTAAAACTCAGGCAACGTATTTCACCAAAAGACGTACACCCTACCTAATCCGACCATAAACATTCTGGGAGAAAGTATAGAATGGAGCCATAACATCAAGTACCTAGGTACATACTTGGATAAAAAGCTGACGTTCCACGAACAAATCAATCAAACCTGTACAAAAATGCAGAAATCTGACAGAATATTGCATCCCCTTATCAACAGAAAGTCTGAATTGTCGACGGAAAACAAACTGCTGTTATACAATTCGGTCATGTGACCTATGCTCTTATACGGAGCACCCATTTGGATCAGTTATACAAAAACATTTAAGAAAAAACTTCAAATTGTCCAAAATAAATGTTTAAAAATAATCCTGGACAAACCGTGGCACTTTTCCACTAGGGAATTACATAAAATCGCAATTCTACCCACGGTTGACGACATTATTTCTAATATTTGATCTAAGTTTGCCTCAAAATGCAGAAACTCGGAGAACCCGCTGATTCTCTCTAGTATCAACAATACCTTAGTTGGATAAGCTATTGAATTACTTCATTTAAGTTAAATTTAATGTTAGTTTTTAATCTTAGGTTTTAAGTCTAGCCTTAAGTTCTAGTTTAAGTAACATCCATGAAGTTTTTTCAATTCTTATCTTCCTCGCATTATTCATATCACCAAACTGTAACTCATTAACTTCTTGTGAAAAGAAAACAATAATCACGAATTGAAAAGGCCGCAGGGTCTGAGCATCGCATTATTTAATGTTTTCTTAAAATATAAAAAATGTAATATGGAATAATAAAAATCAATCTAATCTAATCTAATCTATTTGTCTAATGCAATTGGTTCGTGAGATATCGTAATCTAAAGTTTTTTACCCCCCCCACCATCGTACGCCCCTGCCCCTACTCCAAAAATTTGTTTGCGATCTATTCTCCTAGTATACCTATAGATATTTTTTAAGTTTCAATTTTGTAACTTTAACCGTTTAGGAGATATGGATTTTAGAATGTGTCGATCTCGGCTTTTTTGCGTTTCGGAAGCATTATTTTTTCCCCCACACCCCTTCACCCATATTGACAATTTTTATGCAAATAGCTCCACTACCGAAGTTCTATATAAATTCTAAATTTCAGCTTCCTAGCATAAGCGGTTGCTGAGATCAAAAAACCAATATTTTCCGTTTAAAACGCTTCCCCTCTTTCCCCCTCACACCCAAACCCCTCAGAATTTGGTCACTTCAAGGGGCCTACCCAGTCTATTCATAAAAAATTCAATTTAATATCTCAAACCGTTTGGGAGCTACGAGCCTTCAAACGATTTTGCGTACAGCGTACGGCGGACAGACGGACTGAACTTTTTTTTTGCTTTTTTCGTGTCTACGAGTCATGAAACGCGAAAAAAAAATGTTCAGGGTAGCAAATTTTTTTTTTTAAAAATCGATCACAATATTGTATTATTAGAAAATAATAAGGTAAAAGTAAAAGAATAAAAAAGGTAATATGAACCAAAGGGCAAAGTCCACAAAATCCGTTCCCTGGTGACCAATTGAATGAATTTTGTTTCCGCTCCCAACGCGGTCCGATTAAAAAGCTTGCCTTGTGAAGCTTTTAAGTTGATAGGTAATGAATCAAACAATCACTGCAACTATAGATTCTCTAGACCGACGATGTAGTGTATTTTAGTTGACCTCCACATTATTCCTGCATAACGAGAAGTGCAGCATGCGCTCACGAGCGATCTTAAAAACTTCTTTCTGCCGTGTCCCAAAATATAATCGTCCTTCGTTAAGAATATATTTCAATAATTGTAAACTATGCCCAAAATAGTAATTGGTATCACCGCCGAGAAATCATAATTCGCTGATTGATTAGTAAGAAAAAGATCAAGAAGTTGGATGATTGCCAGCAAAATCAGGTAGGTAATTGTCGCTGTTAATGCTGTCTTCGGTCGATGGTAAGCAAAATTGTATGTCTTCATAGTTCCGGACATTTTCTGTTATCAAGTCATTGCGCACAAACTTTTTACCTTATACTCGTATATAAATGGTTTAGTCACGAACTTTACATCGTATTAACCTCTCAATTTATTCATTGCCATTTAATTCTTCCCAACAAACGAAAACCTGCAATCATTTTTCTTAACGATGATTACACCTATGGTGGTCGGATGGTGATATCTAAATCTGACTGACTACTACCTGGAGCTTGCTTTTAACTTGACTAACTAGTGTGCTTGCTGCCAAATTACTAATGGACATACCACATCAAACAAAATTCATGCGCCTTTGCTTATCTTCTCCACCTCTAATCAGAAACAGTTGCAGCCCTTGTTAAACTTTTACATCATCTATGTTGCTTAAGCTTAATCGAAATATCAACCAATTTCACGGCGTCACTGCTACCTCGCGCCGCACAAAATCGATGTAAACATTAAAGCCGAGTTCTGTGGTTGACAGATAGCAAGCATGTTTATAGTGTGAGTGCGAACAATTTTGTTCTGTTTTGATGTCGATGATTAATGACTAATGAACTCACTCTGAAATTAGATAACACACCATCGAGCTATGCTTATAACGTTATATTGTCTTTTCTCTACGCTACATCGGTGTAATAACACCACGATAATTACGCGGTCATCAGAACACCGCGACTGTCGAAAAATACTATAAAAAAACCTTATCAGCATTTTAAAACCACTGATTAATCACCGCAATCGTACTGTTTAAATCAACGGACCAAAATCGAAGGTTAGTTCGTATTTATGATTTGGCAAGTTGAAATAATTTTGCAAATAACTGGTACTTGCCTTTGTTTTCAGCTTAAGATGAATTTTGTTCACGACGTTCAATCAAAAAACTACACCCAACTGCACCAAGAAAAACTCTTCATCAGAATGCTGAGCAACTACTGTGTGTGCTGTAGTGATTGATGAGTGGTGATTACAGGCCCGTCGAAGTGTACGATTTTTGTGTTGTATGGATGGTGAGCGAATATGGCGTCGCATGTGATTGTTTTGCGCGGGAATTTTTCAAAATGTGATTTAGATGAAAATTATGCCAGATGTAAATGGAGAATAGGGTTTTATTCCTATTTCTGCTGGAATTTCGATTATTGACGAACAATATTGCTAGGCAGTTATGACCAGTGTTGCCAAGTATTTTTCTTGGTTGAGCACTAAAATATGAAATTTTGAGCCTTAAAGTCACTAAAATTTAATTTTTTCATATCAATCGCAGGCATATTAACATAAAGTGCAAGCGGTAAAACTAATTTTTGACCGCTGAGACGCTATTTTGAGCACCAAATTTAACTCTGAAAGCACTAAATTGGCATCACTGGTTACGACCGAGGCTAGCGCTGTACTGATCAACAAAGTCTCAAATGGTGCTGGTACTAACTCCGCTAACGGCGCCTCCTCTGCAGGTACATCAGTTCATAAGAACGAGAAGTCGCCCAGATAGAAATTACAATCAGTTTTTCTGTAATCACTTTTCCTTCATTTTTACACCGTGAAGAAAATTGATGAAAAACCATACTATGGAATCAAAACTGTTTTCTAGGAGGGGGTTATGATGAATGAGTTCCAAAAACTAATGAAAAACTGATTTTTCGCTGATTTTTAACATGCATCAGTTTTGATTGGCCAAGTTAATGTCCAATGAAATTTCCGTTCTTCAAATCAATTCAGAATCAGTTTTAAACTAGATGTACTAACATAATTTTTAGGGATTTAAAATGATTCCAATTCTATGATTTTAAGAACTGATGATAAACTGATGTCTCTATTCCAACATAGAATTTCTAATTGCTGTTAAAGGGATTCCCCTAACGCTATCGATACCATTTCGTAGTAATTTCGTAGTAAGAGAAAGATGATGGTAAACTAATTTTTCTTTGATTCTGACGTTAAAATTATTAATTTCTCGTTTAATAGAGTCGCATTGTCTGTTTTATTCTGTGTGATTGCAGTAGTGAAACGTGAACGTTCAGTGATAATTCAGGTGAGTTAACAATTTTACAGTGTTTTGTTTTAATAAGTAGAGTCGCTTGTTGTGTCTTTTAAGAATGCCAAAAATTTATAAGAAATCGGAAAGAATAGCGGGTGTGAGCAGGCGTCATTTTAGAAGACTTGTTGAAAAGGAAATACAAAACATTAATTTTTTAAAGTCGGAAACAGAAATTGAATTTCAACTTGAAAGACGTAATGGAGCATGTCTTTCCAGTAAATACTTATTGCATGAGTCCCTTGCAAAGGATTATAACTTTTCAGGAAAAAGCGGGAAAAAAATCATTTGAAAATTATACAAACATCAACCAATGTATCTTTGGTAAGTATTTGGATTAATTGAGCTAAAATTGAAATATACTACATATTAAAATTTCACTTAATTCACAGCTTGTTTAAAAAAAAAGTGGCTTCGGATGGAACGAATACCATTCAGCAATAGAAAGTGCCTTAGGAGCCTCCAAAGTAAAAGTTAACAAAAAAAATTGGAATGCCAAAAATACAAAAAAAATTAAAATTGTTCGTAATTATGTGATTTATGTTATTATTAATATTTTATTTAAGATTTCTTTTATTTATGCTGGTTATTGTGGTTTTCTCAATTTTGAAAAAAAATTTTGTTTATAATAAAGTTTATATGGATTAAAATTATTAAAAATTGTTTTTGTTATGTATTCGAATTGATTGCTATATTGACTTTTTCGTTCGTTCCAAATGAGGGGTATATTCATATGTAAATCGTTCTTATTGTTTCATGCTGAAAATGAGTACCTTAGCAAAGTTCTTTTATAGAAAAAATTAATAAAAAAATGCAAAGGTTTAAATTTTTTGACTGCCTTATTTATTATTCCAGGTAGAATTTTGTTTCCTTTCCTTTTCGTGTGCCAGATCGAAGCTGTTTTGACTGAGGCTTAAACCTTTAACATTAATCTCCAAAAACAGATCTTTCCTACCCCATCATTATATCGTAAAAATCAATTTTTAAAAGATTGTGCAAGTTATAATAGTTAATAACACTGTCAAGGTTTATTTGCAGAAAGCCGCCCTCCGGAAAATTCAACCATATACGATTAGGTAGCATTTGCTACCAACTACACACTCTTCCTCCGAGATGGTTGCACTTTCTGGTGAGGTAAATTCATAACTGTAAATCGACTTTCTCAGCGTTTTTAACAGATTTGCATAATTAGTAAAAACTGAATATTGGAATATAAATATAGAGAAGGGAAATCTGTTTGAAACCGATTATATACCGATTACTTCCTCAGTTCATAAAATCGATTATTAACTGATTTCTGTAATCTATTATAAATTGATTATTAGCACTTGAAGTTTAGATACGGAAATATGTTTTAAACCAATTATATATTGATTCCGTCATCAATGCCAAAATCTATTAAGAACCGATTTCACTGTGATTGTATCTTCAATTTATTATATCTATTTAAAACTGATTTCACATTGATTTCATCCCATATCTTTCAAACCAAAGGAATTAATGAATATCTGATTTTGCTTTGATTTTTACATCACAATTTTCAGCCAATCACGTTTCTCAAAAAAGCGGACATACTCCATACAAAAACATCATTTTTTCTTAAAAAAAAAACTGATTTCTTGATACCTCAGAATTAATTTCGAATTAGTTAATCATGAATTTTTTTCTATCTGGGCGAATGACACTAAAGAGCCGTACCAGAGCCCTCTGAACTATAGCCGCGCAGCTGAATTGAACATAAAAAACCAGAGTCATAACAAACATGACAGCTCCATACAAATCGCAATAATTTTGTATGGCGGGTGCATGACTTGGATGATAAAAACCAAGTTTTCTATTAAAGTGCAAGCTTTTGTTAGGCAAAGCAAAGTTAAATAGTTTATAAACATATTTAAAAATAAGAATTATACTAGTTTTCTCATCTGGAATTGAGTTTTCATAGAAAAAATTAGATTGAAAAAAATATCGCAATTTTCAGCAATGTCGGCATTCTGCCATTTAAAAAATGTGCAGTTAAATTGCTTATTTTTTGAAAGATAATTTTTGTTATATGAAACACATTGCATATTGCTATGATTCTGAACATTTGTTATTCAGTCTCGACTCTAGAGGGTTCGTCAATTACAAAGTTTTGTATTAAAACACCGTGCTTTGGGATAATAAAATATTGTTACGAATTCGTTCCAAAAAAGATTCTCCAATGAACTGGTATATTTTCTCGTTTTGATCCGTGACGTCACACATCACATAAAAAAGGAGGCATTTCTCACAAAGAACTGTCATATGTGCGCGGCCTGAGTTTAAGTCGGCGGTGGCCGTACAGAATGAACGCAATCGCAGTCGGACTGGAGTGTCAAAATAACGGAGGGGAAAAAACGAGTTTCAAATGCATGTGATTGCATGTAGCTAAACAGAATGAACGCTATGGGTCGCAGATAGTCGCAAGTAAGTTCGTAATATTTAAAATGATCGCAAGTGAACGCATCGAAATGTCAAATATGACAATATCATAACCCAAAACGCACTATATTATTTAAAGAAGAAAATAATAAAATGGAAAATAAAAGAGATTTCGATGAGCATTATTCACCGATTTTTGTGTCCATATCAATTTCGCTTTGATTATTGACACTGATAGAACTACGAACTCAATCATGTTCATGCAGCGTTTACTTGCGGTTTACAGCGTTTCATTGCATCTCGTCGCGACATTTTGACATTGCAATCCGACTGCGATTGCGTTCATTCTGTACGGCTCTTAATTGTGCTTTTCGACCTGGAACTCCTCATTGCCACGAATCTTATTTATCGTTGCGATCGGGACTTAGTGAATTCTGGAAAAAAGGATGGTGGTGATGTCTTCATAGCGGTAAAGAAGGGAAATCGGTCTCTTCGTTTCGTTGATCTGGACTCCTGTCCTATCGTGTCTTTATGTGTGCGTATATTCCTTGTGATTGTAATGTTACTACAGTAAAACCTGTCTAAAACGAACCCTCTATAAAACGGAAACCTGCCATAACGGAAAAAAAGGCCGGGAACGGAGCATTTTCCAATGCAAAACACAATGTATAAACCGGAAACCTGTCTAACGCTGAAACGGAATATGATTCGCGGAATGAAATTTTTCGCACAAAACGGAAAGCAGTTCAAATGTGAAATGAGTGTATAACAATCTCCAGAAACAGCGAAATCAATTGGCCACCAAGATCGTGAGATTTGACTCCGTTGCACTTCTTTCTTTGGGGTTACCTCAAAAGCAAAGTTTACCCCAATAAACCCATCACCATTCAACAACTGAAAACATATTGGTCTAATTAAGGGCTAACATACACCTGAGTAGTTCAAAAACATCGATTTTTCAAAAAGGTCCTTACTCGAAAGTACCATCCTTGAAGTGTCTACCCTGAAAATTTCATAAAGAAATTCGCTGTAATGATGAAGTTACAGCGTTTTGTAACCGACATGGTGAGCAAGGACTAACGGTTGGCGCGTAGGTTTTCGTGGCCTTTGTTATTTGTTTAACCATGAGCTTTTTTTTTAATTCGGGGTATTTATGACCTTCTGTATAGCAGGGACATGTTTTGAAAAGTTGGTGAGGTTTAGGTATACTTGTTCTCCTGTTAAAATTCACAGAACCTTATTTCAATGTAAACTGTATCCTAAACTTTAAATGCGTTTTTTTCGTAACAGCATTTTCAAAAACGGTACCAGGATTATCTCCGTGACTACTGGAGCGATCGATCGATCTTTTTTTTACACAATTGTGTTTAATACAACACTCTTACGTTTACCGAGCCATTTTCTCAATATCTTGCTATGTTTTTTTTATTTTTATCATAATTACTGAACAATTTTGAGGTTAAAAATGGCATTTTTAATTCTAGAGGCTGCCATGATCCGACAAAATTGAATTTTGAAATTCCGGCTCGGTAAGCTTTGGAGCTATGTATTTAATTTCAGAAAAAAAAAAATTTCGATTAAACATACTGCAGTCACGATCGGCTGTAAGCCAATCGTATAATACTCTAGATGAATACTGAACTCCGATTTATATTGTAGTTGGGGATAAAGTAGAATTTCGTGTGTGCATGTTGTATGTCCTTTATTAAGGACTGCCATTAGATTGCTACTTAAAATTAAAAGACAATATTCAGTGTTTAATTTCACATCTTGAACTGGGTAAGTCATCGAAAAAACTGTCCTTTTTGAAGGACTTTTGCATGGGAAGTGCAGGAAGGACTCACTTGACTTCTTACATATTTATCCTTTTCCTTGGAACCATTTAAAAATGAACGTGTACAACATTTCAAATTCGTAGCTTCAAGCGTTCAAAAGTTATCGAAAAATATTGTATGGAAGCTACCAGAAGGAGTAAAAGGATTTCGCTGATTAGTAAACTCGAACTTCGTTTTTACTCAAAACTAATTTGTACAAAATTTCCAATTCATAGCTAAAAGATTACTTGAGTTATTGTAAGTTCCGTAAATTAAGTGAGGACGTTTTGACAGGGTATTTGTATGGCAGCTACACGAAGGACTAATAGGATTTTCTTCATAATCATACATTTAGCTCCAACTATTGGAAAAATAACACATACAAAATTTCAAAGACGTAGCCTTCTGAAGTTATCGGCCTATATTCTTAAACACGTGTTTTAAGGACATTTTGTATGGCAGCTACCAGACGGAGTAAAAGGATTTCGCTGACTAGTAAAGTCGAACTTCCTTTTCACTCAAAACTAATTTGTACAAAATTTTGAATTCGCAGCTAAAAGATTACTTGAGTTATAGTGAGTTTCGTGAGTGTATACATTTTGACAGGATATTTGTATGGCAGCTACATGAAGGACTAACAGGATTTTCTTCATAATCATATATTTAACTCCAACTATTGGAAAAATAACATGTACAAAATTTCAATGTCGTAGCTTAAACCCTTCTGAAGTTATCGACCAATATTCTTGAACACGTGTTTTAAGGACATTTTGTATGGCAGCTACCCGAAGGAGTACGACGATTTTGCCCGTTAACGAACTTAGCCTTACAAATTTAACCAAACATCCAGATTCAAAATATCAAGATCCTAGGTGAAGGCGTTCTTGAGTTATCGTGCTAACGGACAGACGGACGGACGGACGTCAAGCGGATTTGAGGTTTTTGGCCACAAATAAACAAAAAATAATATATAACTTTTTTTCGTCCGTGGCTTGGTTCTATGCGTTACAAACTTTTGGGCTGGATTAAACTTATAATACTCTATATGATTTCATCTAGAGTATAAAAATGGCGGAGGAAAGTCTGGTACAGAAATCGCTCATAACAAAAACACGTCCCAGCAAAATGACTGTAACTTTTTTTCTGTTCGAAATTTTCCAACCAAATTTTCACATAATATAGACAAAATGTAATACTTCAAGAGATATATAATGGTTGTTCAATTAACTTCAGTTTTATGCACGAAAAAAAGCGTAAAAATAGCGAAGTATTAGCCGTCCAAAAATCCTGAAACGAGTTTTTAGAAATATATAAAGAAAGCCCGAGGAAGTGAAAACCAATCCCATGTCTTATCACTCCTAAGAGATATGACGGAATTCGTGAAAACGTGTTCAACCCGTTTTTACACTCTTAGGGGTTGAAAAAGGATAAAACTTGAAAACGAGTTTTAGGTAATTATTAAACAAGCCCGTGGAAGTGAAAAGTTATTCGATATCTAATCAGACCTGAGGAATACGTCTGAATTCGTGAAAATGTATACAACCCTTTTACACCACCTTCGGGGTCGTATTTCAAAAAATCCTGAAAACGCTTTCTAGGTATTTCTATGATCAAACCGTACAAACAAAATTAATAAAATATTTAGAAAAACCTAATAGATATGGAGAAAATCGCGAAAATATATGCATTCCATTTTCACTGATAATTTTTTTTGCCCCACTTCCGAATGCCAATGGATATTTGAATTTTTTTTAAATCAGAATTACTGTTCTAGTTGAGTTACATATACATACCGAATTTCAACTTTCTAGCATAAGCCGTTCTATAGTTAGGAAAAATACCCGCCACCCCCGTACCATACTACCTCTATAAAAAATTATATTTTTCCAACTACTATTATAGCTCTTTCCAAATACTAAGCTTCAGCTCTATATCATTATAGGTTCTCGAGATATAAAAATCTGAACTTTTTACTTTTCACCCTCCCCCACCCTCACTCTCTACACCCTCATCCCTGAAATTTTTTCTGCCGGGGGTCTTTAGGCCTACTTCTGGTAAAAATTTTAGGCATCTATGTTACACCGTTCTTGAGATATGAGACGTGATTTTTTTTTAAAAATTCCTACCCTCTCCACTTCCATGCTTCACCACCCCCTTAAAAAATTTTACTTTCACCAAACTTTATTTGTCAACCTTAATACAGAAACCGAATTTCGTTTCTCTGGTACAATTGGTTCGTGAGATATCGTAATCTAAAGTTTTTCACCCCCCACCTCCGTACGCCACTGCCTGCACTCAAAAATTTGTTTCCGATCTATTCTCCTAGTATGCCCACAGATGTTCATTAAGTTTTAATTTAGTGACATTAACCGATTAGCATATATGGATTTTAGAATGTCTCGATCTCGGCTTTCGAGTGTTTCGGACGCATTATTACACCACTCCACTCCCACAACCCTTTACCCATTTTTTAAAAAAATATATAAATATTTGGTTTGATTTGATTGCGAAAACTAAATCGCGTAATGTATGAAATTAATGTTGAACTTTAAGATAAGATAAGGAGCACTGCTAAACTTCATAGAAGGAACATGTCGGAATATAACTTGTATTTCTAATACATTTGAAGTAAAAATAAATTTCGTATTCTTTTCTTATACATTTATATGACTGAAATGGCATAACTCTGTCCAAATTCTATCATATTATGCATTCTGTGTTCGGTTAACTTTAAAAAGTTGCGCATTACTTCAAGACGAGTACAAAAAATAGCATTATTACAATATGTAGATTTCTCGTGCCGGTACAGGGCAAGACAGATATTCAATATCGATCCCAAATAATATGTCAATATAAAGCCATATTATAAATGTGAAGAAGTTCCTATATCAAGGGGTCGTGGGATTGGTTTTCAATCCCATCATAGTCATTATTGTCATAAGGATGAAGTACATGTATTCTATAATGCAACAACTTTCAACTACGAGCAGTTCGAAGTAATTTCGTTGATATTGCAATATTGCAATATGCTTGGTACTTGGAAGGGTTGCAGAAATAGGTTAAGGAAAATGTATATTGCCAATTTGAAAGAAGGAACATTTTATGCATGTTTTTCTCTTTAATTTCTTCGTTTCCATTAGTTGAAAGGTTCAATTCGGTTTGCGGTCCTGATCTTTATATTTGAGCGAGGAGATAGAAAGCTGCATTTATTTGGAATAGAATCGGCCAAAATTTAGGTATTACTCTTTAAAGTGAATTAGTTGGAAGCAGAGAACATGAGATTTAAGCGGATCTATAGCTGTAATACGTTGCAAAAATTTAATTTTTATTAGGGTAAGGTTTTACGGGGGCGGTGATGTTTTTCATATCTTACGAACAGCTTATGCTAGAAACATAAAACTTAACTAAACATATGGCTATGTACAGGGCCGTAGCCAGGAGGGGGGGCCGACAGGGTCCGAACCCCCCGAAATTCTCAAAGAATTCAAAGTGCTGAAAATTAAGCTTATTTTTTTGTCAATTGTATTGAGAAACACCCTATACATATAATAATAAGAAATATAACGTATCATTCATTATCTATGCACATTTAGATTTCCTAGGATTGCGATTTGATATCGGTTGAGTTCGATGGGAAGGCGGGTCAAGAGTGAATTAATTCTTCATTTGTTGTTTTTATAATTGTCAAAAAAGACATGTGTTTTAGTTTAAACTGATAAATTAAAACAATAAATTAATTAATAAATAGTAATACAAATACCTATACAAATATCTTATTTGTTGTGTAGTTTGCTTGCCTTAGGGTTCCGTAGATAAAAAAGGGTGATATGTACTTACACAGTTTTTATACTCTAGATGAAATCATATAGAGTATTATAAGTTTAATCCAGCCCGAAAAGTTTGGAACGCATAGAACCGAGCCTCGAACGAAAAAAAGTTATATGTTATTTTGTGTTTAGTTGTGGCCAAAAACCCCAAATCCGTTTGCTGTCCGTCCGTCCGTCCGTCCGTTTGCACGATAACTCAAGAACCCGTTGGCCTAGGAAGTTGAAATTTTGTCAGCACCTGTAAAATGGAAAAAGTAAGGCTAAGTTCGTTAATGGGCGATATCCTTCCACTCCTTCGGGTACCGCTCATACAAGAGTCCTTAAAACACGTATTCACAATTATTGCTCGAATGCTTCAAGTTAGGAGCTTGAAATTTTGAATACTTAAAGTTTACAATGTTTGAAGCGAAAGTTCCGTATATGATGCAAATCGAATGAGTCCTTCGTGTAGCAGCCTACAAAAATCCTTCAAAAATGTATACAAGTTACAGAATCCACTATAACTCTAGTACAAGTTAAAGCAGGGATTCAAAATTTTACAGGAATTAGTTTTATATCAAAAGCAAGACTGATTTCATTAATTAGCGCAATCCATCAACTCCTTCGGGTAGCTGTCATACAAAAGTTCTTAAAACACGTGTTCACCAATATTGAACGATAACTTTAGAACGCTTTAAGTTACGACTTTGAACTTTTGTACACGTTGATTTTATAATAGTCGCAGCTGAAGGTATTAATATGAAAAATATCTCGTAAGTCCTTCATGTAGAGTACAAAAATTCTTTAAAAATGTCTCACCTTAATTTATGGAACTCACTATAACTCAAGAAATCGTTTAACCATCCATCGAGTAGCCACTATACAATAGTTTCTACCTGTAAATAAAAGGTCATGCAATAATTGTATGTGCACTCCTCATTCTTTTGATATAATCCCAACTAAAATATAAATCGGAGTTCAGTATTTCATCTAGAGTATCATACGATTGGCTTGCAGCCGATCGTGACTCCATTATGTTTTAATTTCTTGTATCGTGTGCGTTTAGTTTGCGTATACTGGCTACTATTCCAGAGTGTCCCGTACATGAGTGCAATATTTTAAGGAGTGATTCCTTGTTGTATTTTGAGAAAAAACATGTTCTACAAAATGGGTCAGTTTTCAATATCCGAGGAGATAAGGATGGTAAAGAAAAGTCTTTTGGGCATGTACTCTCCTCATAATAGCTGTTATATCTTCAAAACTAATAATCACAATTTACCGTGTTATAGCTTGTTTTTTAGGGAATCGAATTATCTGGGGAAAAAAACGTTCGAAACGCTCGAAAGCCGAGTTAGAGATTCTTCAATCCAGCACGAGCCTTTCTTGGCAGGTGAGGCTGAATTGGAATATTAAAACACGACTTTGTCGGACTAAAACTATATGAGTAAAGACGTCGGTTTACTGCGGAAAGTCATTAAGTAACATTTTCAAAACAAAAAATCACTAGTAACTTGATGACTTTTTCCTCTGTAAAATGGTGAGGCTCAACCTCACTAGCCTCATGTGGCGAGCCGCCACCGCTTCAATTCATATCTCCTACACGGTTAATGTGATGAAATTGAAACTTAAAGACTGTAGATATGCTAGGAGACTAGTAATAAAATTTTGAGTGGGAAGAGCGGCATCCAAGGGTGGGGGGTGAAAAACTTTAGATTACGATATCTCATGAACCAATTACGCCAGAAAAATAAAATTTGGTATGTCATTAAATGGAAAAGTAGAATTTTTAAAGGGTTTGGTGGGGCATAGAGGTTGGCTGGATAAGAATTTTTCTTAAGAATCTCGTATCTTATCTCAAGAACCTTTCAAGATAGTTGTTTAAAATTTTTATGGGAAGTAAGCCTAATAGACCCGTAATAGGGTAAAAAAAATTGGAGGTGTGTGTGTAAGGGGAGAGGGTGGGAGAGGGCGAGAAAGAAATATATCTCCTTTTTATATCTCGAGAACCCATAATTTTTTTATAGGGTATGAGGGTGGGTGGTGTTTTTCCTATCTATGCAATGGCTTATGCTGGAATGTTGAAACTTGGTGGGTGTATGTAGATCTTCTAGTTAAGCAATTCAGTTAAAAAAAAATTCAAATATCCATTGGTGTACAAGTGGGGCAAAAGAAATGATGAAAGAAAATGGAATGCATATATTTTCACGAATTTCATCATACTATTAGGTCTTCTTAAATATTAAATTAATGTTTATTCTACGAATTCCTCTCATAAATGCCTAGTAAGTATTTTCAAGATGAAGTTTTTTTGTTGTTTTCCGGCGTCAGCGAAGTGAAACCCCAACATGAAATCTCCGACTGTTGATTAAGCGCTGTCCTTGAGGACATGACAGTTGGAAAACCTTCACTGGATAGGCCAGTTTATAAGACTGTGTTGGACTAGGTCCGAAGGAGCTGTTTCGTCATCGGATGGCATAGACTCGTCAGAGGGTGAATCATGCCTACTATCCGAAACACACTTGCAGCTGGTGGTATTGCTGAGGATTATTCTATATGGGCGATGTTGAAACCAATTTTATTATCACTAATTATATACTAAGTAACATTCTTGCCTTCGCATCTTAATACCGCAGGTATCAGGCATAAATGCCTGCGTAATAATCGCCTAAAACTTGTTATTGAGTTCTTTCCTATTTCAACCCTAGAGAGGGTATAAGTCATAAGAAATTGAATTGGTTTTTACTTTCTCGCGCTATCTTCATATTTATCTATTAACTCCTTTCAGGATTTTTTGGATGTTCAACCTCCAAGTGGGTGTTAGGAGGTTGCACATGTTTTCACAAATTCCTACATATTGCTTAGATTTGATGGGATATCGACTTCATTTTTATTTCCTAAGGCTTCCAATATAATCGCCAAAAAGTCAATTTCAGTATTTTTAGATATTCAACCCTAAGGGGTATAAGCGAGTTGTATACTTTTCTCAGCTACGACATTTTTTTTAGGCTTGAATGAGATACTAGATCGGTTTTCACTTCCACAGACTTTTTACATAATCGCCAACAAACCCATTTTTGAATTTTTGGATATTCAACCCCCAAGGGTTTGCATATGTTTTCACAATTTTGCCATCCATTAGTTCTGATGAGATATAAAATTTCACGATTTTTCGAATTTGAAAAACCAAGGGGGTGTGAAGGGTTTCCTTACGTTTTCACAAATTTTTAAAATTTCTAGTGAGATAACAAATTACTTCTCATTAAATCAGCTAAAAACAGTTTCACAATTTTTTCGAAATTCAACCCCCAAGTGAATGTAATCGGTTTGTATACGTTTTAACAATTCGTCAAATTTCTTAAATCTGATAAGGCAGCAAATTCGTTTTTACTTCTATGTGCTTTTAGTGTACATAATATACCGAAATTCGAAAAGTCTACACCAGCTTTTTCAATGTTTAATCGGCTAAGAATCTCTATTTGAAATATTTTTAATTTAAGAACAAAATTTACTTTCCAAAAACCTCATAAGATCCAAACAACTGATGATATACTCCGACTTTGACCGCTCCCAAATTTTGACCCGAAAAATAATAAAGTTTTGCCCAGACCATTGGCAGATTTTTTTCTATTACATTTATTTTCATACATATAGTATATTCATACATTTTCATTATTATATTACATACCCATAATTTTTATTTCGCTGTTTACTGCTCACGAATATTTTACTCTCATAAGCCTCTCACACACCTAAGGGTTTGTATCGCTTATAGCGCTTCCTAGATACTTCAGTTTTTCATTTCAAAAATCAAAGGGGGATATAATTTTTTTTCAAGGAGCCAACTCGAAATTTTTTTCTGGCTACGGCCTTGACTAAAGACCAAAGAAAAGCACAATTGTTGCATTCACCAAAAGGAGGTGTAAGGACAAGTTATCTAAGCCTACTCTTTTTTGAGAATCCATAGAGTATTCCAGTGAGGTAAAATTCCTGGGTATTATCTTGGATGAAAAGCTCACCTAGAATGCTCATTTGGACAAAGTTCTTGAAAGGGCCAGAATCTCTCTCTGGACCTGCAGGAGCCTTCTTGGCAAAAACTGGGAACTGAGTCCAAAACTAACCTACTGGATGTATACCTTCGTTGCTAGGCCCATTAAAACTTACGCGGCATCCGTCTGGTGAAGAAAACAAAGCAGAAAACTGCTCAGCTTAAGCTGACTAAAATATAAAGGGGTATTACTGGGGCGATGCGCACCACTCCCACAGCTGCCTTAGAGGTGCTTCTCAACCTAGCACCTCAACACTTAGAAATACAGAAGGAAGCTAGATTCACCACGTACAAACTTTTGAGCTCGGAGGACGAGTCAGAGCGCAAAACTGCTTGCCCAACTCTTTCCGCGGAACTCAACGGGGACCCCATACTAGCGATAACTCTTTCTGATTCAATGGTACCAACATTTAATTTCACAAAGCCATTCAAAGTTGTCCTACCTGAAAGGGAGGATTGGGCTACAAACAAACGCACTCCAAAACCAGGATAGATAATCTGGTACACAGACGGATCTAAAACGGATCAAGGTGTAGGAGCAGAAGCTTATGGAGTGCGCCCAAATGTAAAATTCTACTGTAGCATGCACATAACATCCACTGTTTTTCAGGCGGAGACTCATGCTATTGAACTATGCATTAGAGAAAATATCAGACGAGGCTACAGAAACCAACAAATATATATTCTACTCCAAATTTGTTTGGAATTGCCTCCAATGCCTGATTGAACTCGGAAATAAGAACAGAGTTAACCTCATTTGGATTCCGGGACACAGCGCCTATGAAGGTAATGAAATGGCCGACTTAATGGCTAGAAAAGGTTCAGAAGCTGACTTCATGGGACCATATCCATTCTGTGGGATACTATTAAGCACAGACAGAATGAACATCCGAATAACTGGGACTTGGCACTGGGCAACAGGCACTCAAAGCTTTTTATGCCAAAACATTCGGAAAAAAAAGAACATCTGATTATCTAAAATTTAGCAGATATCAGACCTGAACCCTAGTGGGAGCTCTGACTGGACATTGTCACATGAGGAAGCATCTCAATAGGATTGGTCTCTTTGAGACTAAAATTTGTAGAATATGCAATGACGAAGACGAAACACCAGAGCATATCCTCTGTGAATGTGAAGGTTTAGCTCACAAAAGACTTCGTCACTTCGGTCAGGGTTTCATGGTCCCATCGGAATTCCTGACCATTTCTCAAAATACTAGGCTTCATTGAAAGCGCAGGGATTGAAGAGAAATCATAGTCAATTCGAGGGGACGTCACAATAGGCCCAACTGTGGCTGCAGTGACAGTGACTTTAAGTATACCAACCCCTATTTCCAATCTATCTATCTATAGTAAATCTTCCATCCGTTGAATAGGAATGCTTACGAAATCATCATAGCTCTTTTTCCCGCTGGAGTAGTGTATTCGCATAGGCTATAGTGGAAACGCTACATCGTGCTCTAAGCACATCCCTTTGATGTACGTCCAAACACTACCATCGACGAAAATGTAAGCAATTCGCGATTTGAGTTGCAAACGGCATTTAATTGAACGGCGCAGTCGATTAGAGGTCATATATCAGATTTGGTCTGCCGCGCTATTGATGTTAATGTCTTCAGAACAGTTTTAATCGCACGCCTTTGTTCACTCCTGTAAACTTTATTTATTTTGTTTAATATTTTCTAGTATGATATTTAAAGTTTCCAGCACGAGCCGTCGGAAAAAACACTAATCTTGCACTTTCTCGGTAAGATCATTCCTGAAGTAAGTAAATTACAACTCTTCAGCCTAAACGCTGTAACATTATTTCCTAAAGAAAAGAAAAAAATTAAGTAAAATACTTCATTATTACTCACAAAAACAATTTATTACAAACATAATAAAATTCTTTTTATTATAACTTAAATATTTGACAATCTCTTTTTTTTTGCGTAATTTTTATCTATGAAAAAATGCTGTAATTATTAGTTCCAACGTCGATACTAAATTCGATTCGCAGCTCCCAGGAAAATATGCAGCATGAAAAGCAGAAAAGCTTACATTATTACCATGCCTTCAACAAAAAAAAATTGTACGGAATAACTTTAAAAAGAAATTACTCTTTTATTTATTTTTCATTTAATATCATTTTTTATTAAATTTTTCATCATTCTTTTTTTTATATAATAATATCATTTTTTTTTAAATTTTTGTGTCCTAAATAAATAATAAATTTTATTTAAAACATAACATATCATCTTTTTTTAGTCGTAAATATTCATTGATGTATAACATCTTCCATCGTAGTTTTTTGTTTTATTTTTTTTTTTTTATAATTGAATATTTTTTGGTATTTTATATTTTTTCTGTATACAAAGAATTGTTTTATTTATTTATTTTACTAATTTATCGATTTCCTTTTTTTTTTAATTTAAGAAATTTTACAAAGTTTAGAAATTTAATATTTATATTTGTTATTTATATTTTGTATAATATAAAAAATGTCAAATAAATTTCGTTTTCTGATTTTGGGCTAAAATGTACATTGTATTAAAAAATAAACCATAATATTTACCAATTTATTTATTTTTTTTAGATTAAATAACAGATTGATTGTGCTGTTACTTACTTATTTTATTATTTTTTTTAAACAATATTAATGTATTTAAATTTCATATTTTTATTAGTATTTAATTTAAATTTGTTTTGTATATAAAAAAATTGCTGTCTTGAGTTTAATATATTTTTAGATATATTTTATTTAGACATTTTTTCTTTTTACTTCTTAAAATTTTATGCTAGTTTATTTTAATTATTTTATCGGATATCTTATATAGCTGGTTGTATTTATTTGCCCCATTTTCTTTCGTTTCGAAATTATTTAAAGTAAATAATTTAGTATTTAAATTAATATAAAACTGATACTTGCAATTGTGGGTTATAATATATTAGTTCTTTATTTAGATTTTTTTTTCAAAAAGAGCGAGGAGTGGGAAACTCTGATTTGAGAGATTTATTGTTTTTATCATTATTTTACAAAGTTATTGTTACGATAAATACATAGTAATATCATTAATAGTAAGTTTTAGTATTAGAAAGTCTTTGTGCTTAGTCGGTTTCAATCAGTTTTTCATATGGTTTGCTTTTTGAAATACGTTTTTCGTAAAGTTATGGTAATTATAATATGTAATTATTTCTATGTTTTATATTAATGTTTTAGCGAAAATCTCATGATTGATTGATCTTAAACATACTGAACAATAATGCCGTTTAGATACACAAATGTATTATGTGAGTGTGCGTGATATTTCTATTGATCTATTTTTTTTTTAATATTGTCTATAAAATTAATTTGGTTTTTATATAATAATTTTTTTACTTGAAATAGTGCGCCATTATTTGATTTATCGAAATGCGCAGAAATGTTTGAAAATGGTGACCAATGATATCTGAAATATTGATTTGATGAAAATGTGCAGTAACTACTTGAAATTTTTTTTAATTGTTTGTATAAAAAGATTTTATTGCGATTGGTTCTTTAAATTCATTTCATGATCCTGTAAATTATAATCGCAAATATTAGTTCTACAGTTTTTCTGGATTTCCTTTTTGTGTTTTGTACTTAAATAATTTTTTTTTTCATTTTATTTTTTAAATAGAAATGTTGCTCTTTGGTTTGCTTGTTTTATGGTTTATTTAAATTAATTTGTTTGTTTTCATTACAGAAATGTGAAAATTGTGCTTTTTGCAGCTTATTAACAAAATTATTGGTTGTTGTGATATGAATTTTATTAATTTTCATTCTATTATATATAAAATATTCAATTTGTTCACTTTTGAATAGTTTATTTTAATGTTGTTAATTATGTAGTTATAAATGTTATTTATTATTTTTCTAAAATATGTCTCAAATCACTCGGCGTTGGGTTTTAAATTTAAATTTAATTCAATGTACCTATATACTTTATTTATGGTTCTTATAACAATTTCCATTTAAATACTTTCTTGATTCGATTCATCTACTTTACAATTTTCAATGACGTCGACTAACAATGTTTTTTTTTTAACAAATTTACATGTTTTATTTATTAAGATTATTTGTAATTTCATTAAAAATAAAGACGTGGATTTTTTTATCAAAGAGTTTCGAAAAGAAATTTGTGTTCGTGAATTTTCGGAGATGATTTCATTCAAAACTGACTAGGAAATATTTAAAAGTTTATTGAATCCCGGAAGTGTCAAATATGAAAAAGTTATAGCTTTTTTTATTGATTTCACTGAACACAAAAATGTCTATACGGACAAGAAAGAGTAGACAGAAAGGGGGCTGGGCTTGATGTTGCTGTAAAACTAATTAAGCGAATTATTTCGAAGAATTATAAGTGTAAGCTCTCGAAAAAATAGATGAACTTTGTACGAGTATATGTATCACTTGATTGAACAATGATAATAAAATAAAAATGAAATTATATTAACTAGTCAAAAATGGAGTACAAACCATATAAAAGTCGTTTCATATCAGTAATACAATAGTGTTTCATAAGTCTACTTCGTCAACATAAGTATTACTAGCTTTCGGCACTGTTTATTCCGCAATCAGTGAAGTAATAACCAATTTAAAAATGATTGTAATCATCGGTGACTGGTGGAATAGATTAACTGCTCATCAATCAATGGAGAAATGGATTTACATGTGAATTTTGCGATACCTCTCACTCATCGAGTAGGACTGTGTTACGTGACAATTGTGCCATACTGATCGATATTGCACCGGTCGAATAAAATTTCTAGTAGTCTTCGACTGGTACAATCGATAGACGACTTTCATCGCATTAGTCGTCAGAGTCAGATACATCGTAGAATGAAGCAGTACGGTAAAATTTAACATGGCGAGTAATACGTTAAATCATGTATTGATTTACAGCCTGCGCCAGTTTTATATCTAGCACAATATAAAATTTTCATAAAAGTGCTCGAATTAGTACGTAACGAAACAGCAAACTAACAAAAAAATTATTTTAAATTAATATCAATTTATGCTGCTCATACAAAGTATTGATTGTGTATTGATGTCATACACAAATAAATCGTCTGTTGATTTTGAGATTAACGTCGGGCTGCGGAAAAGTTAAGAGTTGGCGAACATTTCTTTAGGGCTGTGTCAGGGTGCTTTTGTTAGCGTTCGTTCTAACTACCACAATGGTAATACACTGCGATCTTCTTTTTGACAGCTATGCTGCGCCGGATTGTGCTGGCATTGTGACTGATTGTTATGATTTCCGGAATCAGGTTTGCACAGCGAAGAACGCACTGAAAATTTTATCGCTCCACACAGTTGATAATCTACGTCTATTATGGCATTTCCAGGTCGGTACGCATTTGATGATCGGGCGCGTAATTATTTGGAGATGATACTTTAAGCTTTTTCACTACCTAAGGGCAGAAGAGTTCGGCATGTTAATCACTCTTGAGAAAAATTGGAGAAATATTTGTAATTTTTTTTTTTAATATCATAAATTTCTATAATTTTTGCGTTGAAATGAGCAGCCCATATCGGAGTACGTATTTATGTCGATATGGTAGCCAAAACAAATGGGGAGGATTAACGAAATTTATCCTAACCTCGATGAATTGTTGATGTTTTCAATAGTAGCTGGTGACAAGTAATTTTTTTTTGTACCAATTTTGTATAGTAATTGACGTGTAATTAAAACTCAATTCTAGTTTTCAAGAAAATTTAGTGTAAGTTCGAAATGCTTCAGGGGGACTCCCTCTTTAAATACGTGATTGACAGGAGATCGATAGAAATGCATCGAAAAAATAGTGAAATATGATTTTCCTGGAGAAGCAGCCTCCGAGAAATACTATACTTCTGTAGATTTAGTTACGGAATTACGAGAATATTGGCAGATCGCATGCAAGAAAGTTGATATATTGAAATAATAACCAAAAGGTACTAACCACTGATCACATCCAATTTATTAACCAAGCTAAGCTACTAATGGTAAAATAACATTTTCTTAAAAAGCTGGAATGTTTGGAGTGATGATTAAGTGTAGAATTTAAACGGTTTCTTGAAGAATGTATCCGAAATTAAGTAGATCTGAAGTGACAGCACTACTAGACACGCACTTCCCAGGATACCGTATAATTAACACAGAGAACGAGGCATCACCGGTAATCCCTGGAGCATTCCGCTTCAATACCACAGACTGGCATCGGGCCTCTAATCTGTTCACATATGGCAAAATCAAATGGGCTATACACTCCTTCCATCCCTTCAAATCGCCAGGTACTGACGGAATCCTTCCAGCACTACTTCAAAAGGGACTGGAAGAACTGCTCCCCTACCTACTGCAAATCTTCAGAGCAAGCTTTGCTCTGGGCTATATACCAAGTGCGTGGAGACAAGCAAAGGTGGTCTTCATACCAAAGATAGGCAAAAGATCGCGCTCTGACCCAAAGTCATTCAGACCCATCTGCCCAACATCTTTCCTTTTGAAAACCATGGAAAAGATAACAGACCACTGCCTGAGACACGAAGCACTTAGCAAGAAACCACTACACAGTAATCAATTTGCCTACCAAACCGGCAAATCGACAGAATCAGCACTCCTCCAAATTACAACGGAAATTGAGAAGGCAATTTCCGATAAAGAAATTGCGCTATGCGCATTTCTGGACATAGAAGGAGCATTCGACAACACATCCTACGACTGTATAAATAAGGCAATTGTCGACAGAGGAGTAGACTCTACCACAGCAAGGTGGATCGACCAAATGCTAAGTACACGGGAGGTTCACACCTCCCTGGGAACGGACACCACAAGGGTCAAAGCAGGCAAAGGATGCCCGCAGGGAGGAGTACTATCGCCCCTTCTATGGTGTCTTGTGGTGCTTACTCAGTCATAGCGGCCTTACAGTCCAAGGATATGCTGACGACTTAGTAATCATGATTAAGGGCAAGTTTGAGGAAACCCTCAGCGACCTTATGCAGCAAGCACTAAGTAAGACACAAACATGGTGCCACGAGAAAGGCCTACAGGTCAATCCGGGCAAAACCACGATTGTGCCTTTTTCACGAAAGAGAGACGTGAGCAAAATAAAATCGCTCATGATGTACGAGACGGAAATCAAACTCGCTACAGAAGTAAAATATCTAGGTGTAATTCTGGATCAGAAACTCCTATGGAACAAGCACCTAGAAAAAGTATCAGAGAAAGCCACTACTGCTCTACTCTTGTGTAGACAAGTCGTAGGGAAAACCTGGGGCTTGAAACCCAAAATAGCCTTGTGGACCAACACAGCTATTGTAAGACCTATGATAGCATACGGAGCATCAGTATGGTGGCAAAGAACAAAACTAGTAAGCGCCAGGAGCAAACTGGACAAGCTCCAAAGGTTGGCATGTATCAACACGACAGGAGCAATGAGAACCTGACTCACGGCAGCTATGGAGGTTCTTTTAGATCTGACTCCGGTGCACATCTACATCGTATCGCAGGCAAGATTGGCCGCGATGAGAAACGAACTAAACGGCAACCCACCCAGAGTAAAAAGTGGACTTAATAATCTATCCAAACTTAGAAGTAGCATTCAAATGCTAGACATGCCTGTGGACCATATGACAAAGAGATATCGCTTCGAGATCCCTTTCAATTCCATAGTCTGCGACAGAGAGAACTGGGCAATGGACCCACCGCAGTTCGGGCCGGATAGTACTGTATGGTATACCGATGGATCTAAGACGACTGAAGGTACCGGAGCTGGCATAAGCGGACCCCGCGCCAGGATAACGGAATCCCTCGGTGAATATCCTACCGTTTTCCAGACGGAGGTCCATGCTATATCCAAGTCCATAGAAATAAACCTCGAAAGGGGTTACTCAAATAAGAACATAGTCATTCTCACAGATAGTCAGGCAGCGATAAAAGCCTTGACTGCATAAACAGTAAACTCAAAACTGGTGTGGGAATGCCAAGAAAAATTATGTATCCTTAGTACCAACAACAGAGTCCTCTTGCACTGGGTGCCCGATCATGAGGGCATAGAACCTGCTCTATTAAGAGGAGCATAAAGGTATGGGAGGAACACAAGAAATACCAACACTGGGCCACACTGCCCAGACTTAGACAGGCCAAAAGACTCATACCGAAACACTCAACTAAAACAAGCAAACACCTTCTACAGTTTGATAGAAACAAAGGATGGGTAATAACCGGAATACTCACGGGTCACTTGCGCTTGAAAGATCATCTTAAAAGAATAGGAATCATAACCGATAACCTTTGCAGGTTCTGCCAACTACAGGCAGAAACCTCTGAACATATTCTGTGCTGCTGTGAGGCAGTCGCAACTCAGCGCCACAAATGTTTCGGAGAACACTTTGTGGACCATAGTACCATTGCAAAAATAGACCTACACCAACTAGATAAATTCCTAAGAGAAATAAAGCTGAGTGAGGACCTCTAGGATGAAACTGGAGAAAGATCTATGAGGTATAGCACAATAGTCGACTGGTCGCGGTGCTTGGAGGAATCCCTCCGCCTCCGATGAAATCTAAATCTAAGTGACAGCTAAAATTCCCTTTCTGGATTTGGGATGGTTAACTTACGTAACGGACCCAATTAGTGAAGAAATTTTTTACCGGACCAGGATTGTACCGTCATATTAGTATGAGAACTGCGATCTTATTCTTCGTTAAGGCTAGAGCTGAATACCAGTTAAGATGATGAAAAATTGGCTTGAATTCATTCGTATCCCTACAATTTTGTCAATGGGTGTGGGCGGATCCTGCTTTAGAAGGCTCAAAAAATCGATTTTTTGTTATTGCTTAAATCGATTCCTAATGTATCTAAGAATATGTATCCAAAGTTATAGAGGCTGATTCACAATATTTTCAAATATACAGCACTAAACGCAGTGGGGTGTCGAGCAGGTATACGAGCGCTCGGGCAGCCTTAAGGGAATACCCAGCTTGTTCGCTGCTAATCGCGGAAATGGAGATGCCAGCATAAGTGGTGCTTATGAGTTCGTCAGTTCTGATCCGGTACAAGTGATTAGATACAAGTACTTCTCCCCAGCTTTTCGAAGAAATTAAGAGGATATGTCGCACTTACCAGCTCATATTTGATAATTTGATAATACACGCTTTAGTTAAATCCTGTTTTAAAGTTCGACAAGCCTCCCAGACCCTAAAAGACAATATCATCAGTATTCAACTTCATATCTGGAACTAGTTAACACATTGAAAGTAAAGTCTTACTTTTTCAAGGACTTTCACGTGGAGGTGCAGGAACGACTTACTCGATTTCTGGCATATTTATCCTTTTACCTGGAACCATTTAAAAATTAAAGTTGTACAATGTTGCACAAAACATCATATTCGCAGCTTGAAGCGTTCAAAGGCTAACGGAAAATAATCTTGAATACGTGTCTTAAGGACTTTCTGTATGTACTCAAGGAGTAAAAGGATTTCGCTGACTAGTAAACTCGAACTTTCATTCAAAGATATGAAATTTTGAATTCGTGGCTGAACAATTTCTTGAGTTAGGGCGGTCCGATAAGTACTTAGCCTCACCGCCCGATGGCGCCACTATCGCAAGAGAAATTTACTATCGTGTAGTACATTCTCGTAGACGGCTACTGTGAAAATTTCAGCCGAATCGGACTCGTAGTTTTGTTTTGACCGCGTGTGGAAGCGGACGTGTCCGCGGATTTTAGAAAAATGGAAAAAGAGCAGTATCGGTCGGTGATTTGATTTTTGTTTTTGGAAGGGAAATCGCACAGCGAAATCAAAGAGCGCTTGGATGCTGTGTATGGTGACTCTTCTCCTTCGATGGCGATCGTCAAAAATTGGTTTAACGAGTTTCAACGTGGTCTCACGTCGGTTTTTGATGAGCCACGCCTAGGTGCCCTGAAAACGGCTACCACGGAGGATAACGTGACAAAAATCCACGATCTCGTATTGGCAGACCACCGATTGAAGGTGCGCGAGATAGCTGAGACAGTAGTTATCTCAAAAGACCGCGTGGGTCATATCCTGCATGAAACTTTGGGCATGAGAACGCTGTCGGCGCTAAGGGTGCCGCGTTTGCTCACTCCGGACAACAAGCGCAACCGTGAGACCACTTCAGAGCAGTGTTTGATGCTATTTAAGCGCAATCCGAAGGAGTTTCTGCGTCGATTCGTGACCGTCGACGAAACATGGATCCACTGGTACACACCAGAGACCAAGGAACAGTCGAAACAGTGGACTTCACCCGGCGAACGTGCTCCGAAGAAGTCGAAGACTGTAATATCAGCCGGAAAGGCGATGGTCACCGTTTTCTGGGATTCACAATGATCTACATCGACTACCTGGAGAAGGGCAAAACGGTCACAGGGCTCTACTATGCCGAATTATTGGGCCGATTTGATGCCGAATTGCAGAAAAAACGGCCCCATTTGGCGAAGAGAGAAGTGCTTTTCCACCATGACAACGCACCGGCTCACACCTCCGCCAAATTGGTCGAATTGGGCTACGAACTACTGCCCCATCTACCGTATTCTCCAGATTTGGCCCCGTGCGACTTCTTTTTGTTTCCAAACTTGAAAAAGTCACTCGCCGGGCAGAAATTTGAGTCGAATGAGGAGGTCATCGCCGCCTACTTTGCAGACCTCAAGAAAACGTATTTTTGAGACGGGTTAAAGAAGTTGGAGCATCGCTGGGTCAAGTGTATCGAGCTAAAAGGAGACTATGTTGAGAAATAAATCGCCACTTTTCCAAAATTTTCGTTTTTCTTTTGTAGGCTAAGTACTTATCTGACCGCCCTAGTGAGTTCCGCAAATTGAGTGAAGATATTTTTAAAAGATTTTTGTATAAGAGCTTCTGGAAGGACTCATCGAACGGAAATATCTATATTTCATAATGCTGAAACTTACAAATTTTGCAGTAGGTATTGAATTGACAGGGCGATACGTTTGCTTTCATCCATACCTCTGTTTTTTACATGACTCTCGTTGATGAAACTGCTCGATTTCAGATAGTTTTCAAAGTGTTTTTTTAGTGAAAGTTTATCATATGCCATTGCAGTGAGTTAATTTCAGTTGGAATAGCACTAGCCAAAGTAGGTTTTCATTGCAGACAATTATGTGTGGTAGATTTCACAGACTTCTCTGATAGCGGAAAATTGACAAAATTCATAAGTTAGATTCTTTAATAACTAAATTTATAAATTTGTCCGAAAGATTCAAGTTCCACCCCTATGTAATGCAGTCGCTAGATTTAGAAGACAAAGTTTATTGACGTTTTTCTTTTACCTCTGCGTCGGAAATTTTCTGTGTCGTCAACTCACGTAAAAGGAAAGATGGTCTAGAGCAGTGATTCTCAACCACGGTGCCGAGGGACTTTACTGTGCCGCGAGATTCTCGAAGTTTGCCGCCAATTTTACGAATGTATTCAATAAAAATTATTTTGTATGAACCCATCTATATACAGGGTGTAACTAGTACTGAGGTTCAAACGAAAATGGGAGATAGAGGAACTTGTCCTGAGTAGAAAATCGTTCTACACATACTCCTGTTTTTGCACCTTTTAAGGACGAATGATTTTCATCGTACCTGTGATCACTGTTTGATCTCTAACTTCTGCTGTACTTAGCGTAACGTAATAATTCTGGGCTCGTTGGAAAGGACACAAATTCTTCTTTCTAATTGCTATCAACTGTGTCAATCAGTGTTATACTTTTTGAGAAAAATTCATTTAAATGACACAAAAATAATAAAAAATTAAAAAAAAATACAAAAAAGTCCTGTTTTCTCCAAGAAGGACCTGATTAACCACCAAATTTTATTACATTTTCGGAAAGCCCATAAAATTTCACTATACGTTTGATAACAGAATTTCTTCATATTTGCAACAACAAGTGAGTTCCCTGCACATGTTGGAAATACTGCTAAACATAGAATTTACCGCAAAACAGATGCAGTAATGAGCAACCATGTTAACAACACACGTATTGCTCTTATGTGTGGAAATTATGTTACAGGTAAGTAAAAATATGACAACTAATTAGATAGCGTCCATTTAAGTAAATTAACTAACATCCATTTAAGTTAATTAAGTAATATCCATTTAAGTAGGGCATGGAGTTTACCTGCTCCCTTAAGGAACAGGAATGACTTCGTCCTACGTAGATTTTTCTGCGATAAAAGCATCGGGAGGAAGCAGCAGCAAACAGAATGTCATAGACATCATTACGAGCAACATGGCAAGCAATAGGAGGTCTTTTACAACGGAAGAAATGGCAGACATGCACTTCGTGTATGGGTTGTGCGACGGGAATGCTAGGCGAGCCGAAAGAGTTTACCGGGAACGTTATCCGGACAGATCTCGGTACCCCCATTATCGGATGTTCATTAGCATTCATCGGAACCTTCGTGAACGAGGTACACTGCAGCCGTGGCGGGAGGCACAACATCCAGGACGGCGACACTCGGTACCTGTGGCACGGAGGAGCGCATACTGTGCATCGCGGCTAAGGACCCCACGGTAAGCACCCGGCGCATCGGCCATTGATTAGGCATCAACCACATGCATTTATTTCGTCCTCACTATTATTAATCATACTCCTTCGGCGAATGACGGGTGTCAAACCAGATTTACTTGAAGGGAACGTGCTTGATAACTGTTAGCCCCGCTCCTTTACAATTCAACCTAGGAAGAATTTCTGTTACGAAACGTATAGTGAAATTTTATGGGCTTACCGAAAATGTAATAAAATTTGGTGGTTAATTAGGTCCTTCTTGGAGAAAACAGGACTTTTTTGTATTTTGTTGATAGCAATTAGAAAGAAGAATTTGTGTCCTTTCCAACGAGCCCAGAATTATTACGTTACGCTAAGTACAGCAGAAGTTAGAGATCAAACAGTAATCACAGGTACGATGAAAATCCTTCGTCCTTAAAATCGCGCTATCTCCTTAACGGTGCAAAAACGGGAGTATGTGTAGAACGATTTTCTACTCAGGACAAGTTCCTCTATCTCCCATTTTTGTTTGAACCTCAGTACTAGTTACACCCTGTATATAAAAGAGGATATATGTATGTATGTTCCCTATAAACTCCTAAGCCGCTTAACCGATTTTGATCAAATTTTCAGAGAACATGTAGAATAGTCCAGGGATGGTTGCAGTGAAGTTTAGTACCGATCGAATCAATAACAATTGTTTTTTCGACATTTTTCCAATTTTTTTGCGATTTTAGCTTTAATTGTTTGTTTGTTTGTCCCGTATGCCTTCCTAAACCATTAATCCGATTGCGATGAAACTTTGTTGATATGTTGAGCGCACGCCGGGGAGGTTTCTGCGCTAGCAAAATCATTTTACAATTGGTGGTATGCGAGTTATTTCAACATTTGAGTGTATTTCATATAGTTTAGCGGCAGTTCGTTCGTTTTCGGTGTATTAGTTATGCGTTCCTATTACTAAATGGTAAAGTTGGACGATGGATGTTGGATAGGGGATAGAGGATAGGGGATGGAGGACGGAGGATGGAAGATGGAGGATGTTAGATGGGGGATGGTGGATGATGGATGATGGATGATGGATAGAAGATGGAGGATGGAGAATGGTGGAGAGAGGATGGAGAATACAGGATGGAGTAACGGGAGCAACGGAGTAACGGAAGCAACGGAGCAACGGAAGTAACGGGAGAAATGTAAGCAACGGGAGTAACGGGAACAAAGGAAGCAACGGGAGAAATGGGAGCAAAGGGATCAACGGGAGCAACGGCAGCAACGGGAGAAATGGAAGCAACGGGAGAAATGAAAGCAACATGAGTAACGGGAGTAACGGAAGCAACGGGAGAAATGGGAGCAACGGGATCGACGGAATCAACGGGAGCAACGGACCAACGGAAGCAACGGGAGTAACGATAGTATAGCACCAAACAAACGTGAGCATAGCGAGCGTAGCCGCGGTATGCGGCTAGTTTATTATATATGTAAATAATGTGCCGCCAAATTTTTTAATTATGAAATGTATGCCGTGATGAAGAAATGGTTGAGAATCACTGGTCTAGAGAGTGAATAATAGCCAGGTATAAGAACTCAATTGAGGTCTGCTTTTATATGATTCTACAAATTCATAGTTCAGTAAAAAAATGGTGGGACAGAACTTTACAGTCCCTGGCCAAATTATTAGGCGCACTTAAAAATTTACCAAGAACTGGATTCAGATCCTTCTAAAGCGCTTTTTTTGATGTTTGGGATGCGTAAACCGCTCTACCTATATTTCTGTTATCTATTTGGTATCACCGAAAATATTGCACTCCCCTCAGGACTCGCTTGTCTATATATTAATACAAATGGGGCTACCTGGCACAGTCTCCGCGACGGTTTTGAACAAGAGGATTTATTTTGGTTTTTGCCTAAGTATTGCAGGATTTTTGTATGTTTATGAGCTGTATTGTAATTTAGAAGTCTTTCTTATTATTTTCAAAGACATTTAAATTTTGTGTTAAGTTTAATTAAAATTTAAAAAATGGGTAGAGCCAGAGATCTCACGAAAGAGAAAATTCACAAAGTTAAGGCCTTGAACGATGCCAAAATTTTTTCGAATCGAGAAATTTCCCGGAGATTGAATATTTCTGAGGCTTCTGTAAGACTAATAAAAGGAAAAGTTCAAAATAATGAAGATTTGGGTCCTCAAAGGAACAATAGCACTGGCCGCAAATCAAAATTTTCACCACGGGGTGAACGATTCCTGAATAGAGCCGCGGTATGCTTGAATGCTTCCACGAATGAGATCACAACTCAATTAAATGAGAGTAATGTACCAGCAAGTGAAAGAACCGTTCGCCGTAAGCTCCTCCAGCTCGATATGAAAGCCTGTAGACTCCCTCGAAAGTCTAAACTGACTCCTGCGATGAAAGCAAAACGTTTGCTTTGGTCAAGGAACCATCAGAACAAAGATTTGGACTTCTGGAAATCGGTATATATATTTAATTTTTATAGTTTTATACTTTATTAACTGCGTTTAGTCGTAACTTAATTAAAATTACATAAATTTTTTATAGCAATGAATATTATTTCAGGTGTGCTTTAGTGATGAAAGCACTTTCGAAATTCTTGCCAATAAAGTGCAATACGTCAGAAGGCGTCCAGGTGAGAGATTTCATCCAGGCTGCGTGAAACCAACAGTGAAGCACCCTACAAAGGTGATGATTTGGTCAGTCATATCTGCAAAAGGAACTAGACGTCTGTACCTTGTAAAGGGTACAATGAAACAAGACCAATACAAGGATGTCCTCCAGACAAAATTGCTTCCTCAGTTAAGGGAGTGGTTTCCAAGTGGAGAAAATTTTATCTTCATGCAGGACGGTGCTCTCTGGCACATGGCAAGGTCTGTCAAAACTTTTCTGAGCGAAGAAAATGTTCCCCGTTTTGGATTGGCCAGGTATGAGTCCGTCTGGGCACTAATCAAAAGAGATAGAAATGATAGGCTGATAGAAAAAATAATAGATGTTTGGAACCATAGTCCGGACCTTCAGGAAACTGTGCAGTCATGCATAAACAGTATGCCGAGCCTGTATTCAGGCTTTAATTGCTGCTAAAGGACGAAATACTAAATATTAAGCATACAAAAAATCTGCGAGTTTTTTCCCTTGCTTCATTATATATTTTTTTAGAAATACATGTCCTACAAAATTTTATCGTAGTTATGAGCTTTATTTGCCTAATAGCCTGCAAAATGGAAAGATATTTATTTTAGTAAAGTCCTTCTACAGAAAGTCTTAATTTTACTCCGTAAAGGTAACATTTTAAAAAATTTCTGGGTGCGTCTAATAATATGGCCAGGGAATGTATATGTACCGGACCAGGATATTTGTATTTCTAAACAAAACTTGGGCTTACAACCTCAATTTACAATAGAAAGTCATGCAAATAAACTGCACATTCCTTTTAATGCTCATTATCGTAGTAATTTTTTCGGCTGTTCGGCACTAGATAGCTCCCAACAGCGAGCACTAGGCTAGAAAATCCTTCCTTGAGGACCGGAAGGAGATCCCGACGAATAAGATTATAGAAGATAAGTATGAAGTATCAACTTCCTTCTCTCTTCAAGAGAATCCAACAATTGCAATATAAAAATCCTCAACAAGTGGGTCAAGCGTGTTGTGATATCAATACCTCCTATACCTCCACTTTGCTGGAATGAATTTGCGAAATGAGTGGCCAAAAAGAATCCATATAAGAAAATCTGAACAATTGGACAAATCTCACCGTCATGAAGAAGTTAAGAAGATCTTAGCTGGGAGCTATGAGAAAGCTGCATTTGAGACTTTTCATAGATGCTTGTCAATCTTCAGAAGTATGAACATGAAATAGGATTTTCTTATTGTTGAGGATGGAGTCAGTGCGATTTGGTTTCCCATATTATTTTCAATCATAACACTAAACTATATTTTGGCCACTGGGAATGTTCTTCTTCCAATCTGCAGTTTAATGTCTGTAACCTCTACTAACTATTGAAATCCAGAACATAATTGCATAATATTGACGGAGTAAATGGATGAATATCTGTAGATAAAAGAGATTTGAACGACATATCGATATGAGCTTTTCGCTTAGAACGCATGTCTCGAGCGCAGTAAATTAATAATTTACACTGGAAGTACTGCAAAGTTCCGGTCAAGTTTGGTTGATATCTAGTTCTGTGACTTGAATTTTTTATGACTTATATTCTTTAGTTCCACCACACATGAGCTATAACAGATCATCACTTCTGCCAGATATCACAAGATGCGTTCC
This sequence comes from Beris morrisii, assembly GCA_951812415.1. Lineage (NCBI taxonomy): Eukaryota > Metazoa > Arthropoda > Insecta > Diptera > Stratiomyidae > Beris > Beris morrisii. Next base: position 91,959,745 of record OX638313.1, on the reverse strand, counting down.
TAAGCCAAATTATTTCAATATAACCGAATATGTTAGAAATGTCTCGATTCAACACAAGCAGTAAATCAGCGCAGCAGTGCTTGTACATGAGATCAGTTTTTCTACTGCGAGAGTTAGATGGCGATCAGTTCTACTGAAAAGTGGATTTGTAAGGTGATTTTACTTATAACAAATGAAATCGTGATAATGAATGAGACTAAGTAAAGTGTTGTTATTTCATTAATTTAATCGAATTTTGTATATACTTAAAATCCCGGCGAACTCCCGGCTTGAAACAATACTTTTATAGCAAATCCTCAAAATTAATACCCGCATTAATCCCTATAATTTGTCGCTTAAAAAACGAAATCATTGTTTCTAGAGCTAAAAATTACTATAATTTTCTTTCCCGAAAAATTACCTATTCACAAAAATAATTATTGCAGAAAAATTTCATTAAAAAAAGCAATGTACTCACCGAAATATTTTGCTACTTGAATAATTTAAAATCCTATGAAAATTCTACAACTCGCCTCAGAACGACACGATACGTTTTTGATATCATAAAAATAGAGAGAAATATTAAAAGTATAATTATATTTTTGATCCCATCGTAGTTAAATTGTCCATTATCTAAAAGATATTAACTAATTTTTAAAAATTATTTTTTTTATCGCAGTAATATTTTTTTTTCATTATTTTATTTAACGGAAATTAGAGAACATGCTCATTCAATCTCGTGCAGTTTTTTGTTATTAAAAAATAACTTATTGGTTTTGAATTAAATCATTCGTTGGCATTGATTTGTTAAATTGAACTTAATTAACAAATTGCTACCTGTTTTTTTTTTTTAAATTAAATATTTTAACGAAATTAAGTTAAATTTAATTATTTTTAATGTATTGAGACCCAATTGATTTAATCTACTTTTATAATAATAAGATATAAATATTTTGAAAAATTTAATTATGAAAGGGATAAAATTTTTGTTTTGGTAAAATAATGTAACTTTATTATTTATTAGAAAATTGTTAATATGATCATGCTTATATTTTTATGTATAATATTTTTGAGATATATACACTTAAACGTGCAGAAAAAAACAGAAGTTATAGAAATAAATTGTTTATTATTAAATATGTGGTAAAAATTTAGAGTGGTTTTAGCAAAGATCTGATTCGGACTTATGATGTGCAGCGCTGATTGACTGATCTTTGAACGAAAAATAAATGAACTACGAGGGCGGATTGATAATGACGTGGAAAAATCAAGAAGGAGTGGGCAGGTAAGGAATTCGTTATTTTTTTTACCTGGACCATCCTTAAATAGATTACCTGCAAAGTTTAAGCGTGATACCTCGTTTAGTTTTCGAGAAGCAGCCGTCCAAGCAAGTCGACTTACAAAAATTGTTGAAAATGGATAAAAGTGAATTTCGTGTGTTTATTAAACACAATTTTTTAAAAGGGAAAACAGCTAAAGTAACCAAAGAAAAATTAGAAAAGCATTATGGGGACTCTGCACCATCGATCCAAATGATTTACAAATGGTTTTCTGAATTCAAGTGTGGTCGTACGAGCACACAAACCATACCAAGTCCAGGTCGTCCAAATGAGGTCACCACGCCAGAAATGATCGATAAAATCCATGATATCGTGATAGAAGATCGTCGAGTAAAAGTGCGTGAGATAGTTAACGTAGTAAGCATCTCATTTGAACGTGTTTGGAATATTTTGAAAAACCATTTGGACATGAGAAAGCTATCCGCAAGATGGCTGTCGCGTTTGCTCACAATCGACTAAAAACGCAATCGTGTGACATCTTCGCAGCACGGTTTACAACTGTTTTAATGTAATACGAATGAATTTTTTCGTTGATTCGTAACTGTTGATGAAGCATGGATTCACCACTACACTCCAGAAACCAAACAACAGTCAAAACAATGGAAGGATGTCGGTTTAAGCGCACCGAAGAAGGCAAAACCGTTCTATCGGCTGGAAAGGTTATGGCGACAGTTTTTTGGGATTCCAATGGAATGATATTCACCGACTACTTAGAGAAAGGAAAAACAATGACGGGAGCATATTATTCTGAGTTATTGGTTCCATTGGATGTTGAAATCATGGCAAAACGGCTTCATTTGGCGAAGAAAAAAGTGTTGTTTCACACGTCCGTTGTTGCAACGGCAAAACTGTTTGAATTACGGTACGAATTGCTCCCTCACCCACCGTATTCTCAAGATTTGGCACCCTGCGACTTTTTATTATTTCCAGACTTGAAAAAATGGCTTTGCTGGAAAGAGATTTACCACGAATACAGACGTCATAAGTGAAACCAACGCCTATTTTGAAGGGTTGGACAAATCATATTATTTGGAAGGGATCAAAAAATTGGAAAAACGCTGGACTAAGTGTATCGAGCTAAAAGGAGACTACGTTGAAAAATAAAATAAATTTTCCCGGATAAAATTATGTTTTCTCAATTTTTCCACGTCATTATCAATCCGCCCTCGTGATCTATTTTATCGGTATATTTATAAATTACGATAAAAAATGTATTATGTTTGCTTTTCTAAAGATTAGTCTATACTGCTGTCAACTACTAATATATTTGTAAAAATTAAATAAGAAAAAAAGGAAACTGAAATCTCTAAAATACTTGAAGTTTCAGTTATTTTGTTAAACCAAGACTGATTTGATGACTGATTACGTAATGTAGTGTGCGTTCAGAAATTAATGCAGTTCGTACAAAATCAAAAATAGGAAAAAACCAAAAACATTCATAGTAATAGTCATAGTAAAAAATATTATACTATAGATTTGTGCAAAATATTTTCATAGCAAAACAGAACAGTTGAGAATATATGAAATAAATTATTGTTAATTAGGTATATAATTGTATATTAGTTTGAAATCGTAATACATACGTTCATATTTGGCTGAAGGTAGTACACAAATACTCATCATCATTGATCAAGAAGTAGTTTGTGTGATTTTATATGGACGTTGACAAACTGCCCATGATCAGAATTTTCGTTTTTGTTTTGTTTTTATTTTTATATTATAATTTTTAACATTTTATTCTTTCTGTATATTTCGTTTGTTTTTTTTTACGGATGGTGTTTTTTATTTCCAAAATTCTAACCTTATTACATTGTATAAAAATTAAAGATATCAAACAATTTATTATATACCAAACTTATTTCTGGGTTAATACGGATTTAAGATCGGTTCTTATTCATGAAAATACAAAAAAAGATGGTAATAATCCGTGTTAGTATGGTAGGTAATCAATAATCATAAATAACTCATTATGTAAAATATTTTGAATTATTGTGGAAAATGAAATATACAAGTATTTTTTATGAATTAAACGAAGAAAACTAATTTAGAAAATAGAGATAGGTTAAAAAATAAGCTAAGTTTCCTTAATATAAAAAAAATATAAGAAATCTATTTATAATATCATACATATATTTTTCTTTTTGTTAATTTCATTCATTTGGGTATTTTAAATAACATTTATCTTATTTATTATAATATGTAATTATTGGTCTCATACAAAAAAATTTATAATATTTAATTCGAAATAATTCGAAGTATAAATGTCGCATGTTATATACTCGCAGTTTTTAGTCTTAGTCTTTTAATTAAGAATATGGTCGAAAAGTTTATAGAAAGGGATGAGAAAGGTTTAGAGATTGAAATCAAGTTCGAATTTGAAAGGATTAAACTGGTTTGGTTTTATTTTTGTGAGCTGTATTAAGGTGTATTTATTTTCATACGGTGGATTTTAAAGGGATGTTCCATACTTTGTTAATTTTTTTAAAATAAAATCGTATTTATTTATTTTTACATAAATTCCCGAATTATTGGCAGTTATAGGGTGGTGATGAGACCGTACTTTGACGTGGTCAAGAAGCATGAGGTTTGAGTGGATTAGAACTAAGTGAAATAGAAAAGTGGAGTTGAAAATTAAAACTCTTGTGCCTTATGTTAATTCCACTCGGTCTTCAAAATATTTCGTTCATAATATATTACAAGCTTGTGTTTGGAAACTGAAGGAATTTTGACCCAGTCCCTTTACATAGTAGGGTTATTATTCGATTACACTTTCTATCGCTTGACCAACTCCTGGTTACCCAACTTGTACCACAGCAAATATTCTCTTATTTTAAATAACCTGAATGATTTCGCAGTTTTGTATCCTTTTGAATAGAAAAAGGACTAAACAGAACCGAGTGGGATCATATTAGTTTATTATCCCAGAAATCTATCCGACTCAAAATAAGGATCTGCACTTTTCTTGGTGCTCAGTTCTTTCAAGCTTTTCACTGATTTCCATTGTCCACTATGTTACTAATCAGTCAGTAAAATGTTTAAAATTTCACTGTCTTAAGCCCCGTTTTGACAGTAATAGTTTTTAATGATAGTACTATCGTGTGAGCACAGAACAACCGTGTGAGAGTTCGAAAACACGATAGTCTGTTGTATAGACGGTACGATAGTTCAACAATGTGGTAGTATGTAACGTCAACTCGATATTCATTTAACAAGTCGATGTCAACTAAATAATATCGCGAAAATGAAAAACGGCGATAGTTGCTGTGATAATTTAATAAATTTCAACTCTCTCGTCAAACCTGATGTTTAAATGATGAAAATCATCACGACAGTGTCTATCATGATGTCAACTATTGCATAAACTTTCACTTTAGTCAATTCACCAACCGCCTTCCATACAGACTAGCAGTCCTAGAGATTTTCAGGATGCTATTCCTACTTACTATCTTCACAATTAATTTGTATTCGCCTCGATTTCGATGTACATGAGTCAAGTGCGTATTGCATAAAGCATATCTGCCTATCCACTTCAATAGTTAGCCTACTACACTCCACGAAATAAATATAAAGGCACACCTAAAGTTCTTATTTAAAAAAGAAAATAAATTTTATTTTTAATTTCCTAACTTAAATTCTTTAATTGTTTTTTAATGTGGTTTTAGCTGTAATACATTTAAAAAATAATATAACTTTTTTAAATCATAATAAAACAAAATATAAAAAAAGGAGCGAAATAATTATAAAGGCAATAAAGTAAAAACAATTTTTTTTAATTTTTAATTTTTTTTTTGTGACATGTTGGTAAGATGTATGGCCACCATTGTTATTTATGACATCTTCTAACCGCCTTGGCATCGAATTCAGTAAACTATGAAGGATACTGATATCAATTTCATTCCATTCCCTATTAATGGAATCCTTTAGCTCCTTTACAGTGGAGTACTGCCGGCCATGATGGAAAACTTTTGATAATAATATAGCCCAAAGATCCTCGATTGGATTGAGATCTGGACTAATTGCAGGCCAATCGAGAATCGCAATACTCCGTGACATAAGGAATTCTTTTGTTTTACTTGAAGAATGGATAGCCGCCTTGTCTTGTTGAAAAACAAACTCAGGACCAGCAATTTTCTCTCCGTTTTCGATTAAAACATTGTCAAGAAGTTCGATATAATATTCGGAGTCCATCGGCGTGGTACCATTGTAAGATATTCCTGCCCAAACCATTAGAGAACCTCCGTCAAAATTTCTGCGTTTTCTATTTTCCCATTTTGAACCTTTGTTCCGCCAATGTTTGTGGGCACCATCTGGATCATACAAGTTAAATTTTTTTTCATCGCTGGAGACTACTGTTTTCCATTCTTCGTCCCAAAAACGGTATTTTTCGGCAAATCATAATCTAGCCTTCTTGTGTCTTGTTGTTAATGACGGTTTACCACATTTGTTGTCATATAGAAGATTTAATTCGGTCTTCATAATTTGTTGTACTCTACGTACACCTACTTCTAGATTCAACTGGCCTCGATCTTCGTTTGCGCTAAGGTTTTCATTAACGGCAATTCTCCCCATTGTCCTTTGCTCTCTTTTAGAGACCGTTGGTGTCCTTCCTGGTCGCTTTTTGATGCCGTATATTTTCCTCATCTTAATGTATTTATCGATGACACAACTCGATCTGTTAAGCTTAATAGCTATTTGGCGATTTGATAAACCCCTGTCGTGACAAGCTGCAATTTTACCCTCTTCTTCGTCATTGAGCACTTTTCCGCGCTGCATTCTAATATTCTTAGGGTAAATTATTTTCAAATCACATAAAAAATATTATAAAACTTTTTTGAAACAGAAGTACTTACATACACTATATCGCGTGTTTTGCGGAGAATATAACCAATATTAATAACTTTTACAACGTGCCTTTATAATTATTTCGCATCAAATAACCGAACAGTTGACAGATCTTTTTTGTTTCTCTGATAACAACAACAATAAGCATGGGTCACTGGGTTTCTACTTCCAATGAAACCAATAAAAATATTTTTATGTTAGTATATTATGTACTGTCAAAAAAAAATTCAGTGATTGTTGTGCCTTTATATTTATTTCGCGAAGTGTATGAACGCACCGTTTCTTTGACGCAATTTGATGTAGGTTTAACTTATTCTTGGTCATAAGGCTAATTAGTTCGTCAGGTGTTTTTTTGAGAACATGTGACAAATATTTTAGAGACTCTCATTTGAATTGGCTCATGTGTTTTTTTTTCTTCCAAAAGTTTACAAAAATTGCCATTTAGCATAAGGCAATTCATTATACTATACCTTAAGGGGCTCTTACACGAGCAATTTTTGAAGCAATTGATTGCCCGACGACTATTGCCAAAACTAGTTGAACGATTAATAGAGCAATACAGGGCAATATCATGCTAGTTGCGGCAATATTTCGGCAGAGTGGCAATGTTTTCACAGATTGCTGGTATTGCTCGCCATATAGTTGCTGTATTTCCACTAACGTGGAAAATTTGGAGCAATTGTCAAGTTTTATTTTGAGTTTTGCATTTATTTGCCAAGTTTCGTGTTATAATCGCTTGGAATTCAAATATATCAAAGTTTTATTTTAAATTTTAGATTTTTTTGTCAAGTTTGCTTTCGTGTTGTTCATAGACTGTATTGGTCGTGTAAGCCCTTATTGTCGAATTGCTAGATATTGGTCAATATCGCACATCACAATTCAGCAACGAGTTGATGAAAAGTTGATCCTTTTCGCCTGTTGGTTTTGTTGCTACGTGTTGCTTCACAATTTCGTGACGTCAAAATTGACTAATATTGCTGCAAATTGAGCAATTTTAATCGCTCATGTAAGAGCACCTTTAGTATAGGGTAGTATAATGTCACTAAGCTATTTTTTCAGAAGCATAAAATCTCGAGGGACTAAGTGGCTCTTTTTTCACTTTCCCGTTAATTTCAGAATGCCTATACTAATTTTTAAAAAAATATCCCTAATTCTCTCCGCAGCATATATTCGCAAATATTCGAATTTCTTTCGAAAACTGTTGGAAAGGTGTGAGTCCAATGCTTGGATTATGAGGCACCTAGCAAGATACCACTACGTAGAAACTAGCGTTCCTACCAAATTAACAAGTCATCCAAAGTTTTGCAATTTTCAAAAAAAAGAGGCCCGAAGAAACTGAAACAATCGTTGATGTACAATCCGGACTAGGGGACTCGTATACATTGGGCCATCTTTGACTGAGTGCTTAAGATGCGCTGCTTTGCGGCGTGTCTTCCCCAGCATCAGACAACAACAATCGGGAAATCAGAAAGAAGAAAACCATTTTGAAGTTACTGTGTATCAGAAGCTCATATTGAACAAACATTTGGAACATTTGGAAAAGTCCTTGGAAAAATGTTTTCGGTTAGGTGGAGTATAGCGATAGAAACAAACTGTTTACTGGCTCCAAAGGCTAGCACGTATCAACATACGAGGGCTCTCCCCGAAGTACCCGACCTGACGTATAGATGGCGATTTTTCTTTGAAAAAACATACTATGGTAGAAAGCACCACTTCTATTAGGCTTAAGTTTGAAGTTTGAAGACGCTACGTTGTTTAGTCTTTATATGACAGCCATCAATAGCGAATGCTCTCAGTGAATTCTTAAATATAAAAACAATACTTTCATTTTAAAGGTCTCAGTCCAACCAATATTCGAAGTAGATTCTACTCCGGGGGAGTCTGCTCCTTTGCCTACAACAATAAAATAAAGAGTTTAAACGAGGTACGAGCTGTCAAGACGAACAACGCAGTGATCGCTAGCAGCAGACATATTAAGGCCGGTTTTCATGGCGGTTGCAAACAATTTTTACTGAGATTGTGAGGGAGCTAGCTTATCGAATTTTCAATGGAGTAGAAGTAACCACTGTAAAAAGATGTTGGCACAAACACATTCACAGAAATATCGTCAATATTTTTTGCTGGATATAATATCTGTTCGTTTAACTCCTGATCAGTTTCTCATTAGAAATTTTCCTTCTCCCTCACAATATCAGTAAAAATTGTTTGGAACCGTCATGAAAACCGGCCTTTAGGCATTTCAAAAAGTGCTGTACATCGTATATTCACTGAAAATTAGGTGACTATAAAAGCCCAGTTAATAAAGCGTCGTCAAGAGGTATTCAAGGTACTTGAAGTCCACCGTACATAGTATCGGTCAGAGCCGGAAGAGTAAAAGAGGAATTTAATCCACCCTTGTGACTTCCCTGGAAATGAAAAGGCAGATGAGCTCGCCAGAAGGGGGTCGGAGATGAGCTGGCCGACGAGTCGGCTCTATGTCCCATTGAATGTGTAAATGGAATGATTGATATTGAAGTGCTCAGACAGATGAAGGGAGCCTGAGTGAATCTCTCGGGTTGCCGGCAAGCAAGAATCTGCTGGCCGAAACTTGATAGGAGGAACTCTAGCTTCATTTTGTATCTGGGCAGGGACATTTGCAGACAACTGATAGGGGTCCTAACGGGGCACGGTCCCTTTGGGAGGCATGGAGAAAGGCTGGGAATACCCATGGCTCATCTGTGTCGCTGTGCTGATGAGAATGTTGAGCCAACACTGGAGCATCTAGTGTGTGAATGTGAAAGTCTGGCACGTACCAGGTATCGTTACTTGGGGAAATTCTCCTTGACCGATTTATCAGAACTTGTGATGATTCCTTTATGGAGAACTGCTCTCTTTATAAGGAAGAGCAATATTTGGAACCAGTAGTCTAGAGCCCGGGACCACAATGTATCCACAGTGATCTCTCGTGATGGACCGTGTCACATTGCTTCAATCCACCCTTCTCAACCTAACCTAACCTAACCCACCCTTAGACTCATCAAATCGCTTATCAGGAAACGTGATACGGATGCAGTGAACTGGTAGGAGGGGCCAAGGCTGGATAAACGCAGCTATAGAGAAATGATGACATGGAATATTCGAAAACTGCGGTAACTCGACGGACTACTGACGGGACACTGCATGCTAGGGAAGTATCTGGTTAGTTGACTTGGACGTATTCAGGTACTGCCACGATTTATACGCCGAGGAAGATATTACCCATATTCTGTGTGAATGTTAGGGTCTTGCGCGGAGGCGAATGATGTGTAGTTTCTTTGATAAATTAGAGAATCTAAGATTGAGAGGACATGACAAACTGGTCAAGTTTTTTAAAAGACATAGGATGTTTTGTGTGTCAATAACTATCAACGAGTATTCGAGAGGATCACTATGAACCTTCTTTGGTGACTACAGTGTTCGGTGGTTTAGCGATGCGCTCCAACCTGAAACTGGAGTATGGCTATTCAGAGCCGATTTCGTCAAGCCTATGTGGAAACAGTTGAACACATTTGATGCTGTTACGGGGCGATTGAAATTACTGTCTCAGGACTTTAGTTCCGAAAGCTCATCTAGAAGGTCAGAGAATACCTGGAGTCATTCCTCGATTACCCTATCTTAGATTCCATGAGATGGATCTAACTCCTTATTTTGAAACTAGATTTCGAATTGGGATTTGTTTGTGTTACCTGAGATTGAAGAGGTAGTCTTTTCTCCGACAATTTGGAGGATCTGAGGTTGATTTCGCATGACAAGCTGGACAAATTTATCAGGGATCTACGATGTTTTGGGTGTGATTAGTTTTCTGCAAAATTCCGAAGGGATCGCTGTGCGCCCTCTTTTGGTTCCTAGTGTGTGCGGTGGCTTAGCGCGGCGCCCCTTCCTAAAACTAAAACTAAACTTGTGTTACTTCTGTCATTGAAGCCACGATTGAGCCTATTGTGATATCTTCAAACTAACCTGAACTGTATTGGACCTTTGTATAAAAAAGTGCAAGTTTAATTTAGCGGATATATTTAAGGTGTAATATTTCTAAATTTAGAATCTGGAATGTGTCTCTTGGCTGTGAGTCAACATCATCATACACAAATTTAATCACAATATGTCATCAATTCATAGTAACTCAATTTGCTTAATTCACATGTTGCTAATTAAAATTAAAATCCGTGGTGTAGTTACCTACATTCATACTTGTAGCTCCATGTGCCGAAAACTTTATCAGAATTCAAAAATTAGCGCTTAGTTTATGTTTAATATCGCTGGTAAATTCAATTAGCATGTATGGTATGTCTATTGAATTTCATATCTTGCTGCATTTTTTATATTGCATATTCGACTCTTTGAAAAGTGGAATATTCAACAGAATTACGGAGGTAATTACTAATATTATACTTAGTCATCCAAAGACTATATAAATAGTGTTTTGTGCGGCACAGGAGATACTATACTCATCAAACGAAAAGCAACATAGCTAATATTCAGTGAAACACGAAACTGTGTTTTCGAGTCATTAAATTGTTTTTTTTGTTCCTTTCATAACTTTATGTTGAGGCTAAATCATGTTGGTGTAACTATGCCCAGGAAGTTGAATTTTATAAGGAAAAAGTGTATGGTAAAGTAGGGGCAATCTGTCGACCATAGAATGAATGTTAAGTACTTGAACAAAATAACATGGAATCGATCATAAATTGTTCAGTTGAAGAAGATATACATCAGTCAGTTTAAATTTGATGTTATATTCTGAAACACTATGATTGAAATTTCGTATGAAACATTTTTCGGGTATAATATCAAAATCAGTAGACGAAGCCCAATTAATCGATAGTTCAAAGATGGATTGCAGGAACGGACCGAGTATTTTCTCAGATATTCACAATGTCAGCAAGTCTTAACGGACTATGTGAATGGCCAGGCAAAGATATTAGGGGCCCCGATTTGCTGGAGATTGAAATACGATTCAACGTTAAAAGGAAATATCGCTATCCTCTCTGATAGCCAAACCACAAACAAGATTTTAGTTTCGGCCACCATTTTGATCGATTTCGTGGAACATTACCAAGAGGAACTATGGCTGTAGTGATTATTTACAGAACTAAAATTGTTGGTGAACGTTTTATTTTATTTTATTTTGAAGTGAAGGTTGTAGTTCTCGTAATTTGAAATTTCAACACTGAAGTTTAACACTACTCTAGAGTGCCACAATGGTGACCCCGATGTGTAAATCAACCCCACTTAAAGAAATCAACACAAAGTCACTAAGCTTTAGGGTTTTTTGCCGGAATGCACCCCATACCAAGCATGCTTCATAATGTACCTCCAGTCCTAACTTTCAAGAAGTACCATCCTCCAGCTGAGGGCTGACGAATACACCTATAACCTGTTCAGCTCAACTGAAGTATTAGCTAATATCTACAAAAATATTACGTATCGAATATGGCAAATAAAATAAAATTCAGTAGTACCTAACAGGAGGCCAGGGCCCGACTTGGGCTGTCGCGCCATTGATGATGAGTACCTATTGTTTCAGTGCGGCTAACCCCAGATATTTTGGCTCAGCTATTTTCAAGATATTGAACAAGTTGATTATCGGTTTTCAGGTTACATAATGGTGATTTTAATCAAATTCTAAATTAAATTATTTAAAATTTTGCTCATAAAACTGTTTCATTGCCAGGCCAAATACAGTTCAATTTCTTGAACTAGTTTTTAAGTAGAAGTAACTGGAATAATCTTTCGAAACAAGAAATAAAGTTTTTCTCACTATATAATAAATTTTGGATTTAGTTTTACAACACAATTTTACATCATATTTTTACGATATTAATTTGTTTTTTGTTTTTAAATTATATCACAGTCGTGCTGCTGACACTTTTATAATATATTTTTTTCGGTATTTAATAATAATTATTCAATTTATTTATATTATTATAAATAATTAAATTTAGTTTTATTTTAATATTTATAATGAATTTGATGTGCCTTTTTTTGTTTTTTAAATAACGTAATATTAAAATAAGTGAAATTTTTGTTTTAAAAAGGGTTTATTTGAAGATTTTCAACGAGGTTTTTTTTGGTTTGGCAACCAAAAGTTTTATATCTACTGTACAAAGAGGGGCTTGAGAAAAAGGTTTAATAAGAAATAGATAATTTATTAATAAGTAATTTTTGTTCTCTATGTATGTATAAAATAAAAATTTTTCTTAGAAAAATTTCTTTAAATATACGTCGTAATGTTATAAATTTGTTGTATAATACAATTTTTAAGTTTCTTTTGGAGTGTGGTTTCATGTGTGTGTGCCTAGAATTAATTTACTACACGTGGTAGAAGAAATTTTGAAAATTATAAAAGTATGCATTCGTATAAATTTTATACACCTTAAATATTTGGAATGGATGTGATTAGAGGAAGAAGATAAAAACGTGTGAAGAAGAGGGGGTGTGATAAACATAAAAATTAATAATGAAATATTGCATCGATAAAATGAAGGCATACATATATTAATTCGATATACATATATTTCACTAACTTTTTTTTAAGTTAAAAACATTTTTTTTATATTTATTTTATTTATTAAGTTTATATCTTGGTTGTTGAAAAATTTGTTTTTTATGTCACGTTCGTTCATTTTGCATTAAACTATTAATTCAAAAAAACAAATTTTCACTCATTTAATTTAGAATTGTGGCTTTATTTTTTCTTTTTTGGTTTTTTATATATTAATATAATGTACCATTTTTTAATTACACGCAAATTATATCACTATATTATATCATATCAGAATAATTAGTCTTTTTATAATATTACTATTATATTATTTTCATATATATAATATATTATGTATAATAATTACATTATAAACATTTTCTAAAGAATAACTAAAATTATACTACAATTCAAATTAAGCTTTGAAATTAATATTAATGGTCGTTTGAACATCCATTTGGTATTTGTTTTTTTCCCTAAAAGAATTTAATTTATATCCTGCGTTTTGGTTTTGTTTTTTATTTATTTAAGTATTGGAAATATTAGTATTTTTCTTATATTCTGATAATCTACTCAACAAAATTTACAAATAGTAGCAAATAACTGTAGTAAATGAAAGGGGTAGTATTTTTTACGTAAACAGTAGTTGATGTTCATTTTCAACTAATATTTTCCCTGTCAAAGCAAATGTAAATGCTAGTAAAATTGTGATTTTAACCCGGGAAAAAAATTGAATTTTAAATTTGTGTTATTGTTAGATTTAATTTAATTTAAAAATATGGAAACTAAATAAAAAATTGCTTTATTTCTATTGAACCATACAGCAATAAATAATAATTTTTTGACTAGGTTTTCTGAATTAAGAATAATGAATTTGCCTGCTGATATAGCTGGACAGGCAAAAAGGACAATATTCAACTTTATAGGTCCAGCCACCTTTTAATTACTCTATTATTTTAATAATAAAGTATTTTTTGTTGATCTAAACGAGGACAGCAGTTTGATTGCTCACTTGAACAGGAAAACCTAATTCTTTTTTGATTCAATGCAATTTGTAATTTCAAACTTTTAAGTCCCGATTTAACAAAAAAATTTAACGATTGGTGCTATCAGAGGTGAAAACTGTTGCAGTTGTTCTGCGATACTGAAAACGTGTAATTCTGCGATTGGCGATAGAAAAAAGCTTATCAAAGAGACCGTTCAGATAAAAGACAATTTCTTAAGGCTTTCAACCATGCAATCTCAAGAACATAATTTGGACCAATTTCAAAGGAGCAAGCTCTCTTACTTTTTATTTCTCAAAACCCGAAATAGAAATTAATGGATGATGTGTACTATCAGCTGAAGTCACATGCTGTAATCCAGTAGCACAAATGGCCTGTCCATTATTATCTTCTCAGTCAAACCGATCTATTGAAGAGTAGAGAAATGAAAATTCGGTCTACATTAACCAAGGAGACAGAGCTGCTCTTAGTGGAACCCGACGTCAGAACCAGCAAATAGGACTTGGACAATAAAATCATACATACATAATTTGTACCTTGTTCTAGTGGATTTTTTTGAATTCAGCAGTATATCACAGGACGAGACTACTAATATTTTGCACTTACATGAATAAATTACGAAAGATGGAGTTTCCGCAAAGTTATGTATCCTCCAGATAATAGGTCGTCGCTTCGGTAGCTGAGTATGATCGATCTGGTCTATCATTTCAAAAGGTAGGGGTTTAAGTCCTACTCATCCTGATAACCAGTTATCTTACTTTTCAACAATATACGTTAAACCATTTGTATATTATTCTTTGATAAGGTTATATCCAGTAGTATTGCTTGATATCCCTCAAGGTGGGAGGTTATTGTTTTCTACGGCCATCGAAATAACTTTTATATATTGTACATAAATGGTGGGTAAAAAGGGAGGTAAGAAAGTCAAAGTGCGGAATAGGAGAGCAGTATCTAAAATCAGTTGTATAACTATTGCTTATTACACTTCTGGAGAAAATGGTTAGTGGCCACAAAAAACCGACATACCTATATAGCTTAATCGCTATCAAAAGTGCAACCTGGACAATACTATATCATCTTTCCGAAACTTTGTGTTTTGCGATTGAGAGCAGTTTAAATTACCTTAGCCAGTACCGACGTAGTTGCTAGAACCCGTTAATTAGACTATGTCCGTATTGCACTGGCTAGTTGTAAAATCTTTTTCAGCGACAAGGTGCAAGAAAGAGGTTACCGATTAAAAAATCTCACTTTGGCACTTAGGACATTTTGTGAACGAAATGGATAACTGATTCGAATGTTGCACGAATGCACTATTTTGCTGATTGTCTTACGGTCTGGCTTTTTGCAGACTATCTCTCTCTTCGTCATACCAAACTCAAAATTGTATGTTAATTTCACTATCTCACTTTTCTCGTATTTTCTAGCGACTTTTCATCTCCAAAGCTAGTTAGTTCATTGGCTAGTTTTGGAGCATCACAATAACATCAGCCTTACTTAAATTTTTAGAAATTTTTTGAAGATGAGAGAAATCTGTGTGGAACCCCAACTAACCAAAAAAGGATTCCCATTTGGAAAAATTATAGAATACGCTAGACTACAAATTCTGAAGTCGTCAGTTTGAATCTCACCTAACTTGGTAATTATGAGCTGTTAGAGATGTGCAAAACAGTTCATTTGAGTCAAATACTTCATAACAAGTCATTCACTTTAAAGAGTTAGTTCAGTGAAGTTGAACTGTTCAGTAGTCACTAGTTACAAGTCACAACTCCTTCAATTGAACTGTTCACTTACTCTATTCTTTCTTCTAACCAGCCGCTCAGTAGTCGGTCAGATTGATCGGTTATCTGCTTCTTCTCACCGTTTTTGTACAGTTGACTTTGTTAGCCTTCGTTCTCTCTCCATTCGCTTAAATTTTTTCTTCACCTTTCGAATTGAACTGCAGTTCACCAAAATGACGGAGTTACTTTACATACTCAATTCAATGAAGTGTTTTTTTAGAGTAGTTCACTTGTGAATGGCTCATCTCTAAGCTGTGGTTTAAGTAATAAATAAAAAGGATAATAAATCTGAAGCAGTAACAATGCCCCAGAAGAACGCTATGCCGAAATGGGGTTTTGTAGGATCATAGTTCATAAGTATTTTGTCTTAATTTTTTCCTGGCTATGAAGTTCTGACCCGCCTTAACTACCACTCTCCATGGAGAACGTTATACTGCATGAAAAGCAACCGATAAAATTATTACAAAATTGAAGGCTTTCGCGAACAAATGTCTTCGGCGCATCATAGGAATTTTATGGCCAGATATCATCTCCAATGATGATATTTGGAGGATGACTGGTGAGATAAAAATTTAAATTTTAGAGACACCCAATTTTCCCGTTAAGGATAGCCTAACATCCTCTCCCAGAAAAAAATACAGTAGAACCTGAAGAAGTGACCACCTTCATATTTTGACCACTTGCCTAAAGTTGCCATTTTTTTACGGTTCCGATGTAAATCAGAAACGGATTTTATTTGTTAAATTATTTTTATAATCTTACCAATCGAATAAAGTGACCATTTTTGCACTGCCCCTTGGGTGGTCACTATATAGAGGTTCTACTGTATTTCGAAAAAAATGGTCGTAGGAACGACCATAATTACCCAAATTTAGTTAGAGAAATAACGAAGTAGGACCAGTCCTAATTCGATACTGCACCATAAAAGAATTTTCTCTATTTACTACCTTCGTCTTAACGATGCAGTTTAGTTGTAATTTCTGTTCGGATTTTAAATAATTAACATAATTAGAAGTTTATAATGAAATAAAAACAAAAATTAAAAAAAACGTTCTTCATATTTATTTTACTTATTTAATGCGGGAGTTTAGGGCTAAAATCACTTAATTTTCCTACCAAAACATTGGCTGGTATTAAGATCCAATATAAATTATATCAACACGCAAATATTATTACTCGCACCCAGGTTATTTTATTCTGTTGTTCTGCTGATTTTTTTTGTTATATATTTTTTGATATCCATATTCGTCTTAAATTAATTGAAGCTAATTGATGAACTAAATAAATTAGGGATTTTGATATTTTTATGAAAATGTAATTGTTCTTGGTTATTATCATTTTTTCTTGTTGTTCTTTTTTGTTTTTGTTTTAAATTAGCTTATAATTTTATAAATTACTTTATTTAACTAAGTTTTGTATAAACTTATAGGGTGACAACTTAAGAAATAGAGAGATAGAATAGTACCAACAAATATAAAGTAAAAAAAGAATGAATTATAATTTCAAAAAAATTAAAATATAATAGAATTTCATATATATATATTTCGTGTTTTATTTAGGTTTTATGGTTATTTAGGTTATCGCTCAGTTGATTTTTTTGTTCTATTTAAGGTAGTGCTTAAATATTTAATTTCTTTGGTAAAAATATGTTTTTAGTCATTTCTTTGATTGCATTTTATTTCTTCACTATGTTTTAAATACTGCAGTTCTTTAATTCTTGTTTTATGTTTCTTTTTATAGTTTTTGTTTTGTAATAAAAGTTTATTTTTTTTGGTTGTCATATGAAAAGATTTTATTTAATTGTTTTTTTTTATTGCATTCTTATAAAAAACCTATGAATTTATTTTATTTATTTTTTGTATTGAAATATAAGATTGATTTGGTAGTTTTAGGTGAATAGTTTTATGATGAATATTCAGTGTTAATGTTTCACTTAATGTATTATGTTTGATTGATTGATTTGCGGATGAGGTTGTTGGCATTTGTGTAAAATGAAAAAATAATAGTTAAAAATAATTTATTTAATAGTTTTATTTTCATACAATTTATTTATATATATATTTATTTAATCCGTATCTCTGGGATTTTGCTTTGTTTTTTAATAACAAATATTGCTTTTAAATTTTTATCTAGGTAATTTTTTAAAAATTGATACTTTTTAATTTCTTTTTCGTAAGATGAATATGAGGAAATTTTGAACCATTAAAACTAAACCCTTTATCCAAATTAAAACATAACAAAGTACTTTCAATAACATTGGGTATTTCTGTAATTATTATTCCTTCATCTCTCTGCCTAGAGACAGAAGACCTGTCAAGCTTTTAGACTCGTTTGATGTTGGTGTTCAGAATATAATTCATTGCTGTGCTGGAGGTCCTTTCCATAGTTCTAAAAGCAAGCAATAAGTGAGCCTTCGTCCGTAATAAAGATGAGCAAAAGAATTCATTTGAGTGAAGTAGTTCTGAACTAGTCATCCACTTTAAGGAGTTAGTTCAGTGAAGTACTTCAATTGAACTGTTCATTTCGTCTTTTCTCTTCTCTAACCAGCCGTTCAGTAGTCACTAGTCACTCACGAGTCACTTGTCACTACTCCTTCAATTGAACTGTTTATTTAGAGTACCCGTGGACTATAGATTTTTAATCGCGCGAAAGTTTAGTTGAATGACTGAAGCTATATGGAAGGGCGCACACCGATCGCTTAGTTTTATCCAAACTAAACAGATTAATAGGCAAGACAGATCCTTTTCGATCAATGCGCGACTACAGTACAAAACACAACTCGGACCTCTACTGTGATTGCGATTTGCCTATCTTTCGGCGTGAGGTTCGACTACGCAGTTGGTGTTGAACACAACACCGACTGCGTCTTCGATTCTATGCAAGCAAGAAGTTGATCGAGTGTCGACTGTCACTTCTGTTTTGTTTAATACTTTTGAAAATGGGTGTGTTTCGGGTAGCGCGTATAATTTATATAGTGTTTGCATTTATTAAAAACGAGGAAGTGAATAGGGATCGGGACGAATTTGAAGAATGGAAACCCAACAGGCAGAACGTACTCGGCGAAAAGTCATGAAAATTCTTCATGTCCATATGTAGGATAGAGACACCATCTAATAGCTACCGCAGTCTCCTCTTAAATGTATATAGAATTCAATACATTTTCAATACATAGTGTTCGTACAAACTATAATAAAAAACATACTGCAGTCACGATCGGCTGTAAGCCAATCGTATAATACTCTAGATGAATACTGAACTCCGACTTATATTGTAGTTGGGGATAAAGTAGAATTACGTGTGTGCATGTTGTATGTCCTTTATTAAGGACTGCCATTTGATTGCTACTCAAAACTAAAAGACAATATTCAGTGTTTAACTTCATACCTTGAACTGGGTAAGTCATCGAAAAAAAATGTCCTTTTTGAAGGACTTTCACATGGGAGGTGCAGGAAGGACTCACTCGATTTCTTACATATTTAACCTTTTCCTTGGAACCATTAAAAAATGAACGTGTACAAAATTTGAAATTCGTAGCTTGAAGCGTTCAAAAGTTATCGAATAATATTGTTGAACACGTGTCTTAAGGATATTTTGTATGGCAGCTACCAGAAGGAGTAAGAGAATTTCACTGATTAATTAACTCGAACTTCTTTTTCACTCAAAACTAAGTTGTGCAAAATTCCGTATTCGTAGCTAAAAGATTACTTGAGTTATAGTGAGTTTCGTAAATTAAGTGAATACATTTTGACAGGATATTTGTATGGCAGCTACACGAAGGACTAATAGGATTTTCTTCATAATCATATATTTAGCTCCAACTATTGAAAAAATAACACATAAAAAATTTCAATGTCGTAGCTTAAACCCTTCTGAAGTTATCGACCAATATTCTTAAACACGTGTTTTAAGGACATTTTGTATGGCAGCTACCAGAAGGAGTAAAAGGATTTCGCTGATTAGTAAACTCAAACTTTCTTTTCACTCAAAACTAACTTGTACAAAATTTTGAATGCGTAGCTAAAAGATTACTTGAGTTATAGTGAGTTTCGTAAATTAAGTGAATACATTTTGACAGGATATTTGTATGGCAGCTACACGAAGGACTAACAGGATTTTCTTCATAATCATATATTTAGCTCCAACTATTGGAAAAATAACACATACAAAATTTCAAAGTCGTAGCTTAAACCCTTCTTAAGTTATCGACCAATATTCTTGAACACGTGTTTTAAGGACATTTTGTATGGCAGCTACCCGAAGGAGTAGGACGATTTTGCCCGTTAACGAACCTAGCCTTACAAATTCAACCAAACATCCAGATTCAAAATTTCATGATCCTAGGTGAAGGCGTTCTTGGGTTATCGTGCTAACGGACAGACGGACGGACGGACGGACGGACGGACGGACGGACGGACGGACGGACGGACGGACGGACGGACGGACGTCAGGCTTATTTGAGGTTTTTGGCCACAAATAAACAAAAAATAATATATAACTTTTTTTCGTCCGAGGCTCGGTTCTATGCGTTACAAACTTTTGGGCTGGATTAAACTTATAATACTCTATATGATTTCATCTAGAGTATAAATATATAAAGCAACCAGCGATATCGTTCCTAGAAAGTCTGACGGCTTATACTCCTTGCATTCAGTTTCGTTTGGACATATTTGTTAGTATACGAAACCTTTCATGCTGGGAAATAATTGAAATCCGAGATTTCAATTGGCAGAGAGAGAAACCGCAGTCTCAGAATTGGAGTGTAGCACGACTGCGCATTCGCAATCGAAGTTGTTATTGTGGGCTTCACCATATAATCCTATGTATTCTTAAGACCGGGCCTTATACTATGCATGGCAGTTTATGAACATGCGTACACGGACCATATTAAAAATCTAACAAACCGGTTTTCTCTCTGTATTTGGTCGTCTCTTGTGTGTAATATGTAAATAGATGTGTCTGGTGTTATGCAGATTACAGCATTAATACTCTGCCAGCGGTGGTGATAGGTTGATACGAGGACCAATTGACTGTAACTATCGGCCGGTGGTTTGAGTAATGTGCGCATGGGCATCGACTAAACAGTTTAGTTGAGCAGGTAAGAGTGTGCGAGGCTCGAAGTTATTAAAACAGTTGCCCAACTGTTTAGTTTTCATTATGCGGTAGCCCTTACTATATTCTCTTTTGTGACCAATTGTTCAGTAGTCACTCAGTCGTTCAATTGTGTTGGTGTGAGTGGGTTGGCTTCTCTAGTTAGTCAATTCAGTTGTGCCTTAAGGGCCCATACACGGGCATTCACGAATATCATTCATGCCTGAGTCTGTTGGTCTGCTAATATCCGGTGTGATTGAAATCAAAACAATTTTGATTTTTGTGAGCGGAGCCAACTAGTATGACAACAAGTATGAATGAGATTCATGAATACCACTGTATGGGCTCCTTTAGGTTTAATAGAAAGAAGAGCGATGTACAGCTACTCTTTCGAAGAGGAGTTTACCAAAATTACTGAGTGAACTTATCTAATCTTTTGTTTTTGGAATTAAATTTGCTTGTTTTAAAACGATAGGCTGGGCAAATATGGAACGTCATTATGGTACCAATTCAATTCGTCTCTATGTCATCATTCAAGTTATCTATGATTGGGTAATGGATACTATGATTTTTCGGGTTTTGAAAGATTTTACGGTTTTGTAAACATACCCTGCCGATCATTTAGTGAACGTTTGCTAGGTGAATCCGTTTTTATTACACTAACATTCACTTTAATAACATAAGCAATGTCTTCACCATAAGAGTAGAAGGTAAACGTATTCACTAAGTGAACACAAATCAGCATCAGTTATAAATCTTCTGCAGTATGCACTATGGTAATACCCTAGACAGACGACGCGTTCGAATGATCATTCGCATTCAATGATCAATGAGATTTAACATTGACACATGTCTATCGGAATTACATTCAATCTGTTAAAATATTATTGTTGTGGGAATGCTGAATAAAAATTGGCATTTTTGCATTGGCACACGGCTACGTATTATCTTTTGAAATAGAGTGATAGAAAAGTGCTAATATGTCAGCAGTTGTGAACGAAACGTTAAAAAGATTGATTGAAATTAATGCACATATGAAATAAATAGAAAATTTGGACGGTGGAACACCTGATTTTCCACTTGTTTCACTAGTTTCATAAGCTTGACGCTAGATGGCGTTGCGAGCGCTTGAATGAATTAACAATTTATCTCCGAATTACTATTTCGTAATTGTAATTGGAATAATGGAATGAATGACCAATTCGACAACTACATTGGGACAGACGTGATGCGGAATTATCATTCGACTAGGAATGATCATTCGAATGCTTCGTCTGCTTAGGGTATAACGCTTGGAAATGAATTAGGTTTAGTATGTGACTGAAAAATGAACACTTCAGAATATTATCTATGAATTAAAAATTATTTCAGCAGGTGATTGAAAAGTAGAGTGGTATACAAAAGCTAGTTAACCTTATCTTCACCATGTGATAAAAAATCAAACTATGCCAAAGGAATGGATTCTTCGGAATTGCAATGACTCCTCCGATCAACTACGATGTTGTCTTAATCATGTAAAAAAGGTGACTCGGTTTTCTTCGATTGTTCATGAATAGTTTCGAGCGTAGTTGTTTTTTGAAGAAATCGTTCATTTCTTTTTTTATTTTACTTTCATTAAGTGAAGTGCAGTCAAAGACTCAGACATTTCATGGCAATTTGGACAAATTCGTCCACACTGAAAGAAAAAATGTGATTCTTCCATAGTTGCAGTGACCATAATTTAGTAATTATAACTATATTAAAATAGTTATGGTTGTCCTTGCTATAGCTTATATATATATTATATATTTTATGATAACAGCAACTATATTCCATAATCAGTACAACTATAGAAATTTATTGAATATTTCTGACAACTATACTATGGTTTGTACCATTGTGCACGATGATGTTATAAACATATTATGGTTATCGCAATTATTAAACAAATATGTCATAAAAAGACGAAAACCACAATTTCTTCTACTGTGAAAGGTATCGTTCGTGAGTTAGGTTCATTTATAGCTGTGCTTACAAACGAAATTTATTCAAGTGACGTTGAAATTTTAAAACTGAAGTGTTAATAATTAAGAAATATGTATATGTATTGAAATTTCTTATTTTATATAAAGAAAATATTAAGTATTTTGCCCAGTTATGAAAATATATTTATATCCAACTTATTATAAATTTTTAGAACAATTTACTCTTGAAGATTTGCAAAATAAAAATATTCATAAGAAAATACGCAGTTTTTCCAATTACTATAATTTATTATTACAAAATCCTCCAGCTGTACAGAAATGTGGACTTCATAAATTTTCAGCGATCTGGGAAGACATTTTATCCGGCATTTGACGGGACTTGTTACACAGAGACAAGAAATAATAAAGTAAGTTTGTAATGAGAAATGAATCCAATTTTAAAGTGGGTGAGGATCTCCAGTGCCATTGTTTATAATATGATAGTATCTTAGTGTTCACAGAATTATGGTTTTTGGTTATAAGAACCATACATCATTGTTTGTCTCAACCTTAGCTTTGTTTGAATCAAACATATTAATGTTTCTTAGGATTGTAATTATAGTTCTCACAACCATGTTCTGTAAAGTTTACAGCCATTTATATGATTGACGTAATTCGAATATGTTTATTATAACTCAAGTCATAAGATACTGAATGTTCAACAGAACATAAGTTAAGTTGGTAGAAGTTAAGTTTTCACAACCTTTCATTTGTTTGATTCAATCATAACTTTTTTCTTAGAAACATAACTATATCAAATTAGAAATATTTTCATGATTGATATAATCATACTTTGTTTAGAGCAACAAGACAGTAAAGTTAGTACAACCATAACATCAGTTATCAGAATTATCTTATATCTGGTAACGTGGTTCATGCAACTATAAATTCAACCATAGTAAGGTTCTCCCAAAATATGGTTACCACAGTCATATTTTTTCTTTAGACAGATACCTAACATGTACTCCTAAAATCCGTCGTGTAAAAGTTTAAGTTGAAGTAGTTTATATAGGAAAGTTTCAGTAATGAAAAATTCGGGAAAAAAAAAATATTATCCCCCTTAGATTTTTTAAATGAATCTGGAGCTGAAAAAAACGGATATACCAGGAGGCGCTATAAGCGATAAAAACCCTTACGTGTGGGTGTTTCTCAATTCAATGGACAAAAAAGAGAAGGTCCATTTTGAGTAGTTTGAATTCTTTGTGAATTTCTGGGGGGTGTGATCCGAACCTTGTCGAATCCCCCTCCCCTGGCAGCGGCCTTGCCACAGGTGTATGTGCGGTAACGTCCGGCGCGAAATTAAACGTATAAATGTTGACCTTTGACACCTAACCTTTCCCTAAAGTCTGTCTGAATTACTATTTTTCACTAACGTACCTACTTAAGTAAAATTTTTCATGAACTGTTAATCACGTTGGATAGAAAGGATAATCAAAAATGGGATTGCTTTTTCTAAGGATG
The DNA here is from genome assembly GCA_951812415.1 of Beris morrisii. NCBI lineage: Eukaryota > Metazoa > Arthropoda > Insecta > Diptera > Stratiomyidae > Beris > Beris morrisii. The sequence continues at coordinate 91,935,751 of OX638313.1, read as the reverse complement.
ACTAAAGAGTTTAAGACGACTACTTCATCACTAATTCTTAAAGAATTTCGTTTTAAACAGCTTCGACCTATAGGCTTCCTCTGATAAAAACTAGAGTCCTACTCCATCATCCTTTTCTTATTATTTAGATACCACACAATCTTTTCCTTCAGAGACCGGATAAACTTATAATTTATTGATAATTATCTTCTGAGATAACCACACAATTTTTGTATTTAAAAGTTGTAATTTTTTTGGTACGCCATTAAATCAGATACCATCAGTCAGCAGCGCTTCCAAGTTTTGTGAACATGGGAAAGAGCGCTTGACTTCGATTTGAACCAAGAAAATAATAAGGTAATATTACGCAACCACAAAACTTTCAAGAAAGGAATAAATGGTTAAAAATATAAAAACTCAAAAAAATTTAAGGAACTGAACAAAATGATTTTTTTTTTAAATCAACCACTACCTTATAGTTAAAAAACTATTCTTAAATTTCTGAGCTTCTATTTCTAGAAACTAAAAAATGATTAGATCACAGGTTAAAGCCGATGAGCAGAATTCTTTGGTGATATGCAGCACGCTTGCAACATATTTCAAAAATTAGTATAACTAAAGGTATTTCAAATCTGTCCTCACATTCACCTATGAAAAAAAAATGTTTTTTCCTTATATAATTCACTTTAAATTTAACTTGACTAAAATTTAGATTGCCTTTCATATTATTCGTTTGACTCGTCTGAATGCACAATTTCAAATTGATTTATTTAATTTTTTTTTTACATTTTTCAAACGCTTCTCTTACTTTTGAGTTTTTCAATAATTTCAATTTACCTTTTTTTAAATATTAATTTTAAGTATCTAGTATATATATATAAATATATTTATAATAAAGTTAATTTGATCGAATTATAAATAGGAACTAAGGATTAAAAAAAATAATTTTATTTTCCATTTAAGGTTTTATACATATTCGCAATTTTATTTACCCTAAAAATTTAGTTTTCGGAATTAAATAATTCGATTAATAAGTAATACAATTTACTAAACTTTTAGTGTTTATTTTTATATTTTATTCAAATTTGTTCCATCCGTTGCATCCGATGACCAATTTCCACGAAAAGATTTTTCGAATAAATCTAATTATTTAAATTTTTTTCTATCTTAATTCATTTAGTTCGTATTTTAAAAGATTCAAAAGTTTTTTTATTGATCTCGATTTTTCTAGGGTTTTGTGTAAATTAGTATTTAAATTACACCGTCAAGTGATCTTATCGCTAATCGGCAGCGAATAGCTCGTACGTTATTATTCAGGTGAATCTAAGTATTCGGAACTATCATAGTTCGACCCAAAAATTAAGTAAAATTACTTTCTATTTGCAATTTCGAAATACGAAATTGAACTAAAAAAGATTTTCTTAATTGAAAAATTCAAACCAAAAATTTAAAGAAATATTCCAAATTAAGGGTCAACATGGTGGAATTTGGTTGGTTGAGTGCTCCGAGTACCAGTGCAATTTTTAAACAGAAAAAGAGCCTATCGTAGTAAAAATTAAAATTACTAGAATTAATGCGGTTTGTGTAGTGTTTCTTGATGAATTTGTTTATGGAATATTTATTTATTTTATATAAAATTTAAAGTGGAGTTTTTGTTTAGTTTTTATTTTTATTTTTATCTTACCATTGTTTTAAATTTAAATTTATAAGTTCATATCGCTCTCGCTCTTTTTTGTGTTTGTGATTTTTATATGGATTTATTTTTTGTGTCTTTTTTTTAAATTTTATTTAAAAATTCTCGATATTAATTTAATAATTAACAAATTGATTTTATGATAAAACCAATAACAATAACCTCTCTCATATGGCTACGAGACAATAATATGTGGTGCTGAAAATAGTACAGCTATTGTAGCTAATATTGTGAACAATGTGAATATGATAAGGCACAGTCTGTCAACGACCATAGCTGCAAATTTCCAATCATTGGCTATATCATTTTCCTCGTCTTCCTTACGGAGCTGGGGATCGGAATGATTAGTAAAAATAGAAAATTTAAAAAAAAAACGAAAATTAAGTTCAAATAAACAGAAATATTCTTTATTTATAAAATAAATGTTATTTGTACGATAAGATATTTGATTAAGAGGTATCAAAAGGTAATATTCGAAACAAAGGAAAGATAATGTTAATAGTTAACAACCAACAAAGAATCCATAATAATAATATCGTGAAATAGTGAATTGTAAAATATGAATATGAAAAACTAGATAAAACGGAAAATATAGCAAAAACTTACCTGATCGGTTATATAACGAATTTCCTTCAAAATTAATCCTAGTTCGTAGTCAGTTGAAGATTTCATACACGTATGCTGCGTTACTGCATCTGGCATTCGTGTGCTACCAATTGGTCCTATGCTACCGTCATCGCCTTGACTGAAATTTCAGTTTAAAATTTGAAACATGGTTTCGCTAAATATAGTAAAAATATCGTAAAAGATCGACATCGATAATAACGTCAAATTAATGTTGATATTGCAGAAGAATATTCTAAGTACATACGCTTTAGTAATTTCGGTAGAGCATGAGAATCTTAATCTCAGGGTCGTGGGTTCGAGCCCCACGTTGGGTGCCAATTATTACGGTTAAAACGCGGTAGCGGTCTTAATACCGCAGCTGGCGCGTTTTCCCGGTGAAAAAAACCGCAATGAAAAACCCAGAGAAGGGTCGTGGGCGCCAGTGGTTCCGAATTTGAGGAACCCGTTCTAAACCGATTTTCCCAAATCGAACCACTAATTCGGGAAAATTCCACTTAAAATGAAAATGTTATCACGGTTATCACTACTCACGGAAAATAGGGCTGAAACACGGACCAAGTTCACACAAATATTTAAAAAAAAATTATGTTAATTAAATTCTTGCACAAATTTTATTTAAAGAGAATCAACCTGCCTCTCATAAACCCAACGGGGTGAATATCTTGATACTACGTTAGTTGATTTGACGTTAATTCTAAAATTCACTTTCATATTAATTTATATAATAAGACTTTAGCTGCTCTCACTCTACCTACTATTCTGTGTCGCTACACTCACTAGGATCTTAAAATTTAGGGCGCCTCTGGTGCGGTGTCCTCGCCGAATCCTTTCACGATCTCGATGGTAAAATAATCGACACTGCTTCCTGTGCTCCAAATCTGCTGTTTCTCGCCTGTTACAACTCCGCAATTGTCTTCTTCTCCTTTTACTTTTACTAGGTATCTCTTCCACTTAACGACCAGAACTCCGCACTTAATAATTTGTCTGCCTTCTTCGCACTCCTCCGCAAAAACAGGCCGTTTGTTCGGCCAGCTGTTCCCATGAAACCTAGTCTAACTTTTTTTCAGTTGATCGACCTTCGGATCAAACTCCTGCCTGCTTTCTGCTGGTTTAGCTTTCACTCTCGATCATTCGCGCCCCTTTCTCTCAATTGCATTCGGTGGTCACTTTTTATTTATCAAACGACTTTCTAGTTTGGGTCCAAATCTTACTGATCGGCTCTATCGGTTGTCGCACGACCTCCAATTCGCGCAGTGTAAGTCCGCCATATTTGTTGTTCCGATTCGTACGTCACTTGACGTTTCTCGTCCGAAGTTAGTATTAACGTCCGAAGTAATGTTTGGATACCTTCGCGTGAACTTGTTTACGTCGCGTGTGATGTTGAAATATGCTGTGCTTGTTTACGTTTGCGATGGTGTGATGTGCGGTGATGTGTTGTGTTGTGTTTCGTCTTCAGTGTTCCAGTGATGTGATGTATGTCAATTTCCACTCGGTGGAAGTTGTTGAGTTAGCCATACTCCTAAACCTATCCTAATACTAAACCTACACTAATCCTTAACCTATCCCGATCCTAAACCTACTCTTAGCCTAAATCTACCCTAGTCCTACTAATAAATAAATTCAATTGTTCATTTCTAATTCATGTTTCCTATCCAAATTTACTACTTTACCTTGCCATATTCCAGCCCTTCTTCCGTGAATTTAACAATTCCTGATTCATTAATTATATAAACTAATACTTGCGTACAACTGTCTTTTTAGGTGACAATATCGACTGTGGAGCTACTGCGTGAGGAACGGCCACCAGCGCATCGAGGATTATCTCATAAAAAAGATAATTTTCTTCAGTATTTGTTTCTCTCTTTTATTTTTGTTAATCACGAAACTGACGATTGTTCTTTTCCTTCCAGATACGTGTTGTTTACGAGTGGAACTCGTGACATTCACATTCTCAACATTTTACTTTATTATTTTTGAATAATAAAGTATTTGTAATGTTTCTGTAGATTTATTAGAATCTACCACACTCTTAGGATTCTAATTTCTTGTATTGATTGCTTTAAAGATATAAAAATCTGAGGCTTAATCTCTTCACTCTCCTTTTTCTCATATAGCAATCCACAGAAATCTCACATCTGTAATATGCTTAATGTAGACACTGTTTTTTTTTAGGTACAGTGCTTATTGGTCCCCATTACAATATGACTCTTTCTACTCCAGAATTTTATTTTAGCAACGATACACTCATAAATTTATAAAGTATCTAAGATAAGCCATTCCACAATTATAGACTTCAGGTAAGGTTTATCAAAAGTCTTACTGCTTCCAACGTTCCTGCGGCCACAAGACCATTTATTGCCGTAGATCATCCGGTGCCGCCAGGCTGCCAGTTCGCTTAAAACCCTCCGGTCCTTCTGTCGCACCTAAGGTTCTATTTCACCCTAGGCTGTTGCAGGTCTTCAGAAAATCACCTATTCATCAATATGACTTCCAATCTGTCATGCTCAAAAATTAAGGGTCAGATTCTACACACATTTGTAGCACTCAACATGGATCCTTGATATCACAAAACTATGACTAGGAACATACAAGATATGTTCCAAGCTCTCCGAGCTTGATAGGCATACGTACAAGTATGCTGAACAATATCGAGATAGGATTCTGGAATGTTAACGGTCTGATTACCAAAATATTGGAACTTCTAGCCTTTGCTGAGGTGCACCAACTTGATGAGCTTCATCTTCGTAATTAAATTTCGTATAAAACTGCTAAAGATAGTTTTGAACCATTTAGAACCAATGGGAATAAGTCTAATACCGAGAGAGGTTCGAGCCTAGAAAAAAGATCGGAATTGTATTTGAAGGCGTTGTCGACAGCCTTAGGATTCTAACCTGAATGGTGAATGGAACAGACTCAATGAAGAATTACGGTACGCTATTAACTTAATGGTCTATATATTATCGCTGGCAGACCAAACGTTCGCCATGTTTGCAATGCAATGTCGTTTGACATTTCTTGCCAGTGAAGTTTATGTGACAATGTTTACGTTTGTGATGTTTTGGTTTACGTTTCCAGTGATGCGATTCGTGTTCAGTGATGTGATTTGTCCTTAGTGAAATGATTCGTATTGTACTCTATATTGCGTGTTATGTGTTAATTCCCTGTTTAGTGTTTGTTCCTACTTAATCCTAACCTACTATTACTAACTCCTAATCCTGATAATTCATTATCCTACACATTATTAACCATCTCTCAGCTCTTCTTCCGTTGTATAATTACTTACAAAGTACTAATTCGCTTCTTATGTTTACTTTTAGGCTGATTCGGATTCTTGCGCGAGGAGTAGTTATTCTACAAGGTAAGTTTTATTTTAAAATTTTATCGCGGTGTTGAAAACTAAACATTTCTCTTCTTTTCTTGCAGGACTACGACCCAACCGTAACACACATCAAATACATTAATCGGTTAATCAGCTACTCTCTGCTTAAACATAAGGATTAATATCTACTCATTCCCGTTTCCCCAGACGAAGTCAAAGCTGCTTTGACTGGTATTGTGGAAAGCAAGGCCCCAGGGCCGTGTATTCGCAACATCGACTCCAAGCTGCTGCCGCACTCATCAGTAATGAATGCCATTCTCTGATGCGGTTTCATTGATGGTGATGGTTATGAAGGGTGGTGAGAGGCCTCTTTACATAGAATCATTGCCTCAAATAACTACAGGAACATATTGGGAGTATCCTTCCTGTTCAGCAATTGGGATTCCCCTTGACTAGTAGCAAAAAATTCTGTAGTCATGAATGTTGAAAAGGCCTTTGATAAAATCTGCCACCATGTTCAAGCTAATTCAACATTAGTATCCAATCAAACTATTTCGATTAGTTAGCTCCTACTTGAACGAAAGATCGTTCAAAGTGTTGCTGAATGAGAAGAGATCGTCATGAAGGGCCATTGAAGGTGGGGTCCCTTAGGGCTAGACTCTGCTTCACCTGCTATTCTCTGTGTTTATGGCAGACGCATCAGGTACAGACCGCACATTCATTGCATTTAATGCAGATGACACTGCCTTTGTATGCCAGTCTTAGAGCACGACCTTAATTACAAGAAAATTAATTACAAACGGCTGCCACGAAGCTTGAAAACAGATTTAAGCTGTAGAGAATCAGCGTTCATGAGTTAGGCCATCCGCTTTGCGAAGTAGATAAAACCCCCGCACTTGTATGTATCCATCTCCGTGAACGATATCACTTGGAAGGCAGTTCTCAAGTAGCTTAGGGTCAAATTAGACAAGAAACTGACTTTGGTCAGCACATTTAGACGGTCTTATACCATGGATACGCTGCTGGTATTGAAATCATAATATCGTCAATACCAGCAGTGTATCACCCAATTCTAAGCATATACGAGATAAACGAACTGGTATATATCTAGTATTGAACCTGTTTCATGGTATACAAATGCGATTATTTTACGTAGTATACCATGCATTTTACTGCTAGTTGTGCCATTCCCCTACTGCGTGGCGAGTATCGCAACTAAATGTCTTTGTTTGCTTATATCAGGTACTGTCAAATCATTCCATATGTGCAGTGTATCATGTGCAGCTGGTTTCAATACTATGATTTCAATACCATGGTTTGTATACTAGCTGCGTATCCATGGTATTACACAATTCTAATTTGTTTACCAAACGTTTTTCCCTATAATCAATAAGTTGATGCTCTACAAGTCGATCATCACACCTATCCTCTGCTGTGCTTCTCTGGCGTGTGGCCAAATGGCCACGTGGCCATGTGCCACATTTTCCGTTTGCAGATAAAGCAGGATTGATGTCTCAGAACTATTCTGTGCGCACCCCCTAATGTCCGGAACACTCGGTTACATAGGTAAGTAAATCATCCCAGTATTTGGGAATTCCTCGAACAAAGTGCTATGAAGTTTTTCAATGCTTCATGCGATCATACCAGTTAGCTAATTCGTCGTAGCTCCGACTACGATCCTATGACGTAGCCCCAAGTATGGGATCAAAAGGTAGTTCGTTCCGGTGGACTAGATCGCCAGCGTGAGGTAGTTTCTTCGGAAGCTGATACTGCGTCTATCACATCCATCTATAGTAATTTTTACTTAATTGACACTTTCCCAGGGTTTTCATGGTTTTCCTGCAAAGTGTAAACAAATGTGGTTATACTTTTATACTTTATACTTTAATATGTACATACATACATACATATCTTTATTGAACTGTTAGGTATTACATAGCTTAGTTGCTGTTTAGAATTGAAATCAAGTGATTAGACTAGAACTGTCTTTACAACTTCGATGTTGAGTAAAATTTGCTTAGTTTACAAGTACTTCGCAAATGCCTTAGAACTAGTTAACAGATGTGGTTATCTTCATTTAATTTCGCTTATAGGGTTTTCTAAACTGATTTACCGGTTCTTCCCGTCTATCCGTTACACACATTTGGTACGCTCCGTTTGACATATATGCCTAAATGCATATACGCCTAAAGTCTAATGCTGTTATGATGCTGTTATGACACTGGCTATTTTTGCGGCTTTAAAGCGGCTAGAAAATCCAAATGGAGAGGGATAGAGACTTTTACATACAATTTAGACATTAATGTCCGAACAGCAAAACTATGAGTAACTGTCAAAAAACAATCCATAACTGTCAAAAAAAAGCGGCAACAAAGCGCATTCGAGCAGTGTTTCGCAACATTCTAGCAGTTAATCCAAGAAAAATTTACTGGCGGCTACATTTTCCAGCCGCTACAGACTTGTTTTTGACAGTTCGGTACGTATAAATTATGGAAAGTGCCATGTAATGTTATGAAACGCGCCAGAACCGGTATTTTTCTTAACAAACCAGTTCTAAATTTCGTTTACTAGATGCCACTAGCGTCGGAAAGAGCGGTATCTCTTTCTTTTAATGTTGTTCGCTTTGTCGCACGATTGGCTATTATTGTACTTTTTTCCAGCGAGAAAAATAGCCAGTGTCATAACAGCATAATACAACTAAAGGCATATACGCCTAAAGGCTAATACAACTAAAGGCATATACGCCTAAAGGCATATACGCCTAAGGCTAGCCGCACACTGAAAGAGCAAAAACAGTTTTAGTCAAAAACGTTTTTGACTCAACATGACTATGTCGCTGTTTCAATAGCAATTCAATGATCAGAGCACACTGATTAGTCGAGCTCGCTTCAAGGCACGCGACTAATCAGTGTGCTCTGATGTTAAGTTAAAAACGTTTTTGACTAAAACTGTTTTTGCTCTTTCAGTGTGCGGTCAGCCTAAAGGTATAAAAGCCTAAAGGCATATATGCCTAAAGGCATATACGCCTAAAAAAAATCAGAAGCTTTTCCTTCACGCTTTCACGCGTATTCACTCACACTAGAGGAACAAATGTTGGTAATTTGAAATAGGTTTACTATATTGTACATAAGAATCGTGAGATATTCAAATCGAGCCCTGTGTCCGACCACCTTCGTCGTTTAATTGTTGTAGAACACTTCTAGTATTCGTAACTATTATTATATATCGTAACTATTACTATACCAATTTTCTATCGTAAACGGATCCTAAGATACACTGCTATTTTTGTATGGAGTATAAAAGTCCAGTGTTGTGAGTTATAGTAGGAACTATAGTTTAGTACCGCGCAGTATTGCCAGGTGTAAACATTTTTGAATTAGCAACTAACTTATTATTTAGAATCTCCAAGTGTAACAATTGAATTTCAATAATAATAAAGCAATTTTTATTTTTAATAAGTAAATCGAATTGTTTGCTTGCAACCCCGGCGAAGAGCAAGCTCGCTACAGTATCATAAACGAAATCTAAGATATCAAAAAAATCAAATTCGAAAACTCCTTTCGCTTAGACTCACCCGTATACAGTTCTATAAAAAGCAGGATTATGTGGCAGTGTTCCTCCTGGGGTAATTGTTCTGCAATTTCTAAAATCATCGTCAATATCTAAAACATTAGCTAGTAATGATTTCGAGGATCTGAAAAGGACAAAACTAAGTTTATTACGTTAAGTTGATAGTAATAAAAAACAAATAAAGCAGAAAATCTAAATCAATTTTATACCTCTCTTTTAATTCAACATCCGACAGGATTTGATGTTTCCGATCCGATGAGGAGTCCGAACATGGTGTCGCTGGAAATTGTAATGTAATTGTCCGACCAGGTCGACTCATACGTAGTATGCATGGCAACCAATACAAAAATACCACACGTATCTGAAAATGATGGCGGAAAAGTGGAAAATCGAGTTTTGCCTGAGTGCATTTTAAAATTGGGTTAATGAAATTCACAGTGCTTAAACTGACAAGATAACAGTCAGTCGGTAATATATCCGTGGACTAGTCCGGATGAAGCGGGAATTATTTAGTTAATCGCTTTTAAAGATAGTGTAGACGATGATTTCTAGGTTAATTCGAGAAAACTATGTGTGATTGTCACATTTGGGCTGGCAGTTTTGAGAGAATGGGTAATCGAGAATAGGACAATTTATGGCGAAATAGAGCTCCTTTACTATTTAGTAAAATACGCTAAAAAAGGATGTCTTCGAAATGATAATCGATAGGTTAATATTACATAAATGCAATTAAAAAAAAATATTTTAATGAATTGTTACTAATATATCTAATTAAAACACTGAAATATGAAACAAAATGTGGTTGATTTGTTACCATTCCAAATGAAGCGAAGAATTCGCTTATGGATTAGGGTTGGCCTAATGGGTATAGCCAACCGAAAATTGTTATTTATTAATTAAATTTTTTATTTATTCCAGGATTGTCATATCCCTTCACTGAAAAAAAACAGTTGCTAACATTAATGAATGCCTTTCATTAAACCTTGACTTGGTTGGTTGGTTGGTTTACGTGGTGGCCTGTCAGTAATACTAACTTGGTATGTCGAAAAATAGTAAAATGGGATATTATTATTATTATTTAACTGGTAGAGCCTAAAGAAGCCTCACTACTTCTCGAACTACGACCTAAAAGGTCTTTTGTTCCTGGCTCTTAACCACTCCCTAGGCCATATCGATTCCTTTGAGAAAGGAGATGATTTTACTCAAGGGAGTCTTCGACAGGTCTTCATAGGTGAGAGTAAATCCACCGAGAATCTGCCTTCTTGATCTGGCCACTGCATCACAATCACACAGAATGTGTGCCGTGGTTTCAGATGTAATATGACAGAATCGACATGTATCTAGTGATACTTTACCGATGATCTTAAGGTGATAATTAAGGAAATAATGTCCGGAAAAATATCCCATTATGACCCGTGCGTTATACCTAAGGAAAGGAATTCCGACGCTCTCCTACTTGAAAAAGTCAGGAATTTCTTTGACTGTCTAAGTCCTGAAAGTGAGTTCCAATAATCTTCCACCTGAAGATTTACCCACTTAAAAATACCATCCTTAATGAAGCCTTTACCTACTCCACAGAATAGTTCCGGGCCAATCATTGGTGAGTTGGCTCCCCGCTTAGCTAGATGGTCAGTCGATTAATTACCCGGAATACACTCATGCCCTGGCACCCACATCAGGGTTAGACTATTATGATGTGCCAGCTCTTTAAGAAGAGTATGACAGTCACACACAAGCCTAGAATGGAAACAATAAGATTTCAGCGCTAGCAGTGCCGCTTGGCTGTCAGATAGGATAATAACTGTAGCGCCTTTTGGTTTATTCAGTAGAAGTTTACCTGCGCACAGCTCTATGGCATGTACCTCAGCCTGAAACAAAGTGGCTGTTTGTCCCATTGCCGTCCATATTTTACAATTGGGTCCAAATACGCGAGCTCCAGTTCCATTATAAGTCAGTGAGAGCCATCCGTGTACCAGACTGAAGCACCTTCCCCAAAATCTGGTAGACCAGATTGCCATGATACACGATCTCCCAGAGTCACCGTATATGGTTTCTCAAAATCATATACCTTTGGCATGTTATCGTTTACTGAGTCGGTTAGGTCCTTCTGATTAAATTCCTGTAGAATTTTAAGGTGACCGACAAGGTCTCCTGCCTTGAATTTATTGTACTGCTGTAGCCTTATGGCCTCTCTCAGAGCCTCCTTCTTTATCTCTAAGTGTAGTGGGGCCAAGTCTATCATGGCTTCCATTGCAGCAGTGGGACATGATTTAAGTCCCCCAATAATGCTAAGAACGGCACGCCTCTGAATTTTTTGCAGGGCCTTCTGTGCTGTGATTTGTTCAACCTTTGGCCACCACACCATAGCGGCGTATGTGATCATTGGTATCATAATAGACTTGTAGGTCCAGTATACCATATTTGGTCTGAGACCCCAAGTGGTACCACAGAGCCTTCGACACGCCATAAAAGACAATGTTACTCGTGTGGAGATGTTTTTAAGATGTAAATTCCAAGTCAGACACTTGTCCAAGGTAATTCCCAAGTATTTGACATCGGACGAGAATTCAATTGTAGTTCTTCTCATAATCGGGGGCATTAAGTTTACCTTCCGTCTTCTAGTGAATGGCACTATAATTGTTTTACTTGGATTTATACTTAATCCCTGTTGGATGCACCAGTGATCTACTATCTCTAGGGCATGCGGTCCGAAATGACACAGTCATGTTTACCTCTTACAGTGATCACCAGGTCATCAGCGTATGCTTGAGTCTCAAAACCCTTGATGCTCAGATCCTTAAGGAGATCATCTACAACAATGCACCACAGTAGTGGGGAGAGTACACCTCCCTGAGGGCATCACTTCACCGCTCGTACAGTGAGACCTTTACCTTCGATCTGAGCCGAGATTCTACGAGAGTCAAGCATCGCTACTATCCATCTTGTTACCGTTTCTTCTACTCCTATTTTACGAGTAAGTAATTCAATGGATTTGTAGGAAGTGTTGTCAAAAGCACCTTCAACGTCAAGAAAAAAGCACAACGCTATTTCCTTGGCTGTCAACGTCTTTTCAATTTTTTGCACTAAATTGTGAAGAGCGCTAACAGTCGATTTGCCAGCTTGATAAGCGAATTGAGATAAGTGTACTGTGGTCCTCTTCCAAGGCTTACACGCACTGTGGAAAAGTTATTGTTATATGTTATTTGATCACTGAGATGGCATCAAATTTAATTTTTTCACAAAAACTGAATTTTCAGGAATAGTTCAATAGTAAAAATAACCAAAAAGGTGCTGCCCTGAATAGTTTCGTTTTTAGACTTACCTACTTATTCCCTGTGACCACAGATATATTGATGTGCATCTTGTAACATAAACTAATACTCGTATATATTATTATTCATAAAAGCAAAAAGACATATTTTATTTTTGCATGATAGCTGACATGTAGGATAATTAACTAAAGATTTTGATACCCTTGAATTATGAAAATTACAAATTATTTTCCATGAATAATTTGATTATTGCACCTAATATTTTTAGAGAAGACTTTTAAAATTGCGATAAATGCGAATTTATATATTCATACACATATTTACATTACAGTGTTTCTGGTGAATTCTGGAGCACAGTTTGACGTTGGAATCGCAATTATGTTCAACACATTTAAGTAGGTCTGATAAATTTCAAAGTTGAGCGCGGTATTTGGGCTACAAGTCTTCGTGCGGGTTTTGGGCTATTTCATAAGTTCACTCGGCGGGTTCTGCAGCCAACTATCTGGCAACCCTGGCAATAACTGCTGCTCCACAACCCATTGCACAATTTGGTATTGTACTATTTGATGAGCTGTTAGTTCTTAGTAGCCTAAAACGAACATTTGACAAGGTTAGGTTAGGTTGAGAAGGGAGGACTAAAGCAATGTACCCCAGTCCATTACGAGAGATCACTGTGGATCCATTGTGGTCCCCTCGTATAAAACCGGGCTCCAGACTACTGATTCCAAATATTGCTCTTCCTTATGAAGAGAGTAGTTCTCCATAAAGGAATCATCGCAAGTTCTGATAGATCGGTTAAGGAGAATTTCCCCAAGTACCGATGCCTGGTGCGTGCCAGACTTTCACATTCACACACTAGATGCTCCAGTGTTGGCTCAACATTCTTATCACCACAGCGACACAGGTCAGCCATGGGTATTCCCAGCCTTTCTCCATGCCTCCCAAAGGGACAGTACCCCATTAGGACCCCTATAAGTTGCCTGCAAATGTCCCTGCCCAGAAACAAAATGAAGCTAGAGTTCCTCCTATCAAGTTTCGGCCAGCAGATTTTTGCTTGCCGGCATCCCGAGAGATTCACCCAGGCCCCCTCCATCTGTCTGAGCGCTTCAATATCAATTATTCCCTTTACACATTCGATGGGACATAGAACCGACTCGTTGGCCAGCTCTATGCTCATCTCCGACCCCCTTCTAGCGAGCTCGTCTACCTTTTCATTTCCAGGGAAGTCACTGTGACCAGGAATCCAGCTAATCTTCAGGTTGTTATTCATACCCACCATCTGCAATATTCTTTTACATTCTCTCACAAGCCTGGATTTAGTAATGTGCGCCTCAACAGCCTTGATGGCAGCTTGGCTGTCAACATAAATAGTTATTGTACCATTCACGCACTGTTTTCGCACAATTAACTCCGCTGCTTTTGTCAGCGCAAAAATCTCGGCCTGAAACACGCTCGAGCTAACCGGTAGCCTGAACGATTCTATAATGTCAAGGTCACAAGAGTACACTCCCGCGCCCGTTCCGCTTTCCGTTTTGGAGCCATCAGTGTAGATAGCAAACGTGTCTGGGGCGATGATTCCAGATCGGCACTCCAGTCTGGTGGGAATATTCACAGCATAGGAATGTCCAAAACTGTAAGACGGTGTCCTGTAGTCGGTGCGCTCCGGCATGGCGGAACACAGGGAAATTGACAAGATCCTAGTGTGGCCCACACTGCCTCCCATCTAATAGCCTGCCTCACGCAGACGCAAAGCACTTTTTGCTGCTATTGATTTTACCGCTAATTCCAATGGGATTATGTGGAGCATTACTTCCAGAGCCTGCGAGGCCGTGGTACGAGAGGCTCCAGTGATCCCAATGAGTGCCATTCTTTGGATTCTGCTCATGGCGACCCTGTTAGTCCTAACCTCCAACGCATGCCACCACACCAGTGACCCGTAAGTAAGAACAGGTCTAACTACCGTGATGTACAGCCAGTGCACTATTCTCGGGTTAAGGCCCCCAGGTTTTCCCTACCATTTTCTGACAAGCGTAGTAAGCATTCGAAGCCTTCTTGATCCTGTCGTCAATCGTTAGTTTCCAGTTCAACTTAGGATGGAGATAGATTCCCAAGTACTTCACACTAGGGGAGAGCGGGATGGTAACGCCATTCAAGCGTGGCAGCCTGAATTCTCGGTCTTTTTTCCTCGTAAAGAGGATAAGGTCGGTTTTCTCCGGATTGATGTTGAGACCGCAGTTACCAGCCCACCTGCTCAGGGATTTGAGCCCAACTTCTAGTAAATCGCTCAAGTTGTCCAGGAACTTACCTCTCACCATCAGAACGATATCATCCGCGTAGGCAATAACCTTGACTCCGGTCAAAGATAGAGCCAGTAAAATTTCGTCAACCACTATGACCCACAGCAGTGGAGATAGCACCCCACCCCGTGGGGTTCCCCGGGTTGCTACATCCATCCCCCAAAGAGGAGTTGGTAATCACATTTGTAATATCATTTCTTGGGTTAAAATTACACTTATGGTATAGTCACGCCAGTCTATAACTTCTCTGAAACTGTAGGATTTATATGTGCTATCTAGGAAGTGGTTCCTTACTGCAGCAAATATATTTTCAAGGAAAAATTCAATTCCCGCAAATGCACCTTTCAAACCAATAAAAACCAAAACTTGGTGGAAAAACTCCCACCAAACCAGCAACACTAGCTACAAGTTGAATATGATTTCAGCATTACACGGATGGCTGCAGCCTACTGTGACAGTGATAAGTCTAGCAAATACGAATCGAATTGTTTCAATAGACGTTGTACTTTCCCACACATAATACACCTTTCTGTCTACAGTATTTACTGCTTAATATCAACGTCAATTGAAGTAAAACGCCAATTATCTCCGCCAAACAAGGAACTCCCTAGACTAAACCCCATACTGTTTTTTTTCCAATTATCAACTTGATACGAAAAGCCATTTTTTTTGTTCTGAAATTCCTCTGGGCTTTTATTATATGATTTTTTTACTTCAGACTATTCCAAAATAAATATTAAAAAAAAAACAGTGAAAAAAAAGTTTTTATAAAAAATAAAAATAAATAACACATCCCCCGTCTGTAGAATGAATAAAACATGTGTTTTGTATAGGGCAACCTATACGATGTGTTTTGTATAGGGCAACCTATACGATGTGCTAAAGGACTCTTAGTACTGCAAAGCTGACACAATTCGCTTTAATGCATAAATAAAATGGATATTATATTTACGAGATGAATATCGAATGTGTGCATACGCAGAAAAACGAAAACATGTTCTCCAGGAATTGTATAGCGCAAATTAATAGTATAGGACTTATTGATTTTATTCGCAACTTCCGATTGGATCGCTCTGTACGGATATGCAGTATGCACTCTACGGGATTTTTAGCTACCTAACCTATAAATGATTCGATGTGGAAATTTTCGATTACTTACCCATTCGGACATCTCATGAGTATCGGCATTTCGATGATGATAATTTAATATTAATATCGTTGACACAACGGATGAGGCTACCATAAACATTATGCAATTGAAATATGTACCTGAAATTTTAGGATAGCATAATTAAAAATTTAAACTTCAAAGTTCATGATTTGTTTATAATTATGTTGGCTTTGTTGATCAATAAACTAAATTACTATTAAATAATATTTTGCTCAATTTTTTAATTCGATTTATTTATTGAAAGTTCAAAATTTCAAATTAAATATGCGTTGAATACATCTCCAAAATCAATATAGTTCTCGCTATTTAAATATTATAGCGATTAAAGTGGGGGTGCAAAAAAATGCTTACAACACTGCCACATTTCACATATGAATTATGTAATTGGGTCGTACGCCGGGACGCGGTCAAAGTCGAAATGTAACAGGCGAGAGAAGCAGGTTTTCTCTGGGGTGTGTTCAAGATGCCAGCTATAGCTGCTTCGAAAGCATAGCATAGCAAGACTGTAGCAACTGCCAAATTCAGCCATAGCAAGAAATAGCTTCTTCGGGTCTTGGACAGCCAAAAGCAGCTTCTATAGCTTTCAACAGCTGTTCGACACATACATACACATGTTGGCGTAACATATGACATATTATAATAAAATAAAGTGAAAATGAGCACTACTAGTAGTGTCCTTAAATTTTTCGCTTATTTCCATTGTTAATAAAACATCGTTTTCCATTTTGAACATTCAAAATGTCCGGAGTATGAGCAACAAAAAGCAGCTATGGAAGCAGCTTTTTAAAAATCTTGGACAGATCTAG
Source organism: Beris morrisii (assembly GCA_951812415.1). NCBI lineage: Eukaryota > Metazoa > Arthropoda > Insecta > Diptera > Stratiomyidae > Beris > Beris morrisii. The sequence continues at coordinate 91,919,017 of OX638313.1, read as the reverse complement.
TGTCAAGCACGAGAATGCAGCTTTTTGGTTGCTTTGGACACACAAAAGCAGCTAATAGCAGCTACAGCAGAAATCATGAACAAAGCCCTGGAAAGTTGATTTTGTCACTAGAATAGCTACTTGTTTCAACATCCATCATCTGGTGAATCTAAAAACATTCAGAAATTACTTTTTAGGAATTTATTTAGAAAAAACCGTAGAGCTCCGGTGGAGAGGCAGAACGAAAAATATCCGTAAATATGCGAATATGAATTACATAATCGTCTTTCAGAACTGATTGTAACATCTTCATTTATACCATTACTAAAAATATTTTCAACGTTAATTGTAAATAATTAAGAAAATTACCTAAAAGTGGGACAGCATCAGACGTTGCGGGCATCGTCTCTGCCACCATATTAAGGAAGACAGTCAACGAGAGAAGTATCGTTACACCTATAAAGAAAAATATTGCAGATTAATAATTAGTTGATATAAGAAAATGAATTGTAGCTATGTATTATAAAATAATAGTTGGATAAAGTATTTGCGTAGTTTTTAAAAAGGCCAGTGGCGTACAAACAAGGCTTTCTAGTTCGGACGAACACTCTCAGACAAGCATTATTGTTTTGAATGTGAGGGAATCCAAATCCTTATATATATACCAACAGCTGGAAAATACACTTGATTCTCTGATTAAAAAAATTGGACCAGGTTGAAAACTATTTGAGAATCAATGTTTTATTTTTCTGCTAATTCCATGTCAGAGAAGACTATGAACCCCCTTTTACCAACTATTTCTTCTCTTGAAGATCCTATCCTCAATAGTTCTTGAAACATGAAACTTAATTTTCTTCAAAAATTTTTAGTTCTCACCTTCGAAAAATGTACATTCGTTGTACGCCGTTAGTACACTTACATATATGTAAATGATCTTAGTAAATTTTATATATATGGCGGACTTCTCCTGTAAACATTATCGGGTTGGGGAAAAAGCATTATTTTCAATTGATTGAGTGATAATATGGTACGGAATTGCGCAATGAAAGTATCTCGATAACAGAAATATGTCTTTAAGGTTGCACCGTACTTCTTCAAAGAATCTAGAATTAAAGACTAGGGTAAATTACAATGCTACTTCTCGTCAATTAATCACAAATAAGTTGCCGCAATTACTTACTTTATTTATTTCTTTTATTTTTTTTATTTCTTTTATTTATTTTATTTATTTATTTTATTTATTTAACTTATTTTATTTATTTTACTTATTTTATTTATTTTATTAATTTCATTTATTTTATTTATTTTATTTATTTCATTTATTTTATTTATTTCATTTATTTTATTTATTTTCTTTATTTTATTTATTTTATTTATTTCATTTATTTTATTCTATTCTATTTTAATTATTTTATTTATTTTATTTATTTTATTTATTTTATTTATTTTATTTATTTTACTTATTTTATTTATTTTATTTATTTTATTTATTTTATTTATTTTATTTATTTTATTTATTTTATTTATTTTATTTATTTTATTTATTTTATTTATTTTATTTATTTTATTTATTTTATTTATTTTATTTATTTTATTTATTTTATTTATTTTATTTATTTTATTTATTTTATTTATTTTATTTATTTTATTTATTTTATTTATTTTATTTATTTAATTTATTTTATTTATTTTATTTATTTTATTTATTTTATTTATTTTATTTATTTTATTTATTTTATTTATTTTATTTATTTATTTGTTCTAATATAATAAAATTGCTCCCAGACTGTTTGCGGATTTTTAATGTTGTGAATAAAAAGATTTAAAATTTCAACTTCTAATGCGTTCTTGACCTCCGACTCACAACCCTTACTTCCTTATGAACTACCGCTTAACGGGGAAATACTGAACGGTTTTCAAACTATCATTTTTTTCAAATAACCCATTTGTCGATTTATTTCTCACGATTTCTTCAAAATTGTGCAAGTGATAATATAACAAAAAATCTGCCAACAGTCTGGGCTCAACTTTATTATTTTATGGGTAGAAGTCCGAAACGTGTGTAATGATGAGATGCGGTGTTGGGTACTATGCGACTGACAACCTAAAAAATAACGTTTCAAATAGCCTCCTGGTTATTTCTTACTAGCGCTTATATAAATAGCCCGCAGAAGTAAAATTGCTTTGATAGCTCGACGTGTCTAAAAGTTTTAACGAAGTTTGTGAAAATGTGGATTCACGGACATTTTTTTTACTCAACCTCTGAACGCCAAAAAAATTTGAACTTTTTTTTGCTTAAGTTACTCTAATAGCACATCTTCATATACGTACCAAGTTTCAACTTTCTAGCATAAGCCATTTCTGAGATATAAAAAACCACCCCTCACCCCTGTACCTTGCTACCGCTATAAAAAATTTTATTTTTCTAGGATGTCTCTATAGCGGCTCTATATAATCCTAAATTTTTAGCTTTCAATTCATTACGGTTTTTGAGAAATAAAAATCAGAATTTTTTTCCTTTCTACCCCTTTTCACCATCACCCCCTACACCCTCACCACTAATTTTTTCGCTACTAGAGGTCTACCGCTCCCAACTCCTGTAAAATTTTCAAGATCATATCTGATACGGTTTCTGAGATATAAAAATGTCATTTTTTGAGAAATTGCTATCCCCCCACTTTCGTGCTCCACCTCCCTCCTCAAAAAATTTACTTTCAGTAGACTCCTCTTGTGATCCCATATACAGAAACTAAATTTTTTCTTCCTGGTGTAATTGGTTCGGAAGATATTGTAATCCAAAGTTTTTCACCCCCCAACCCCACACCCCACCACCCCCCTTAAAAATGTTAGCCCTTGTGTAATCTTCAAGTATCCCTAAGGGTAACTACAAAGTTTCAATCTTCTGACATCAATCGTTCAAGAGATATCGATTTTAGAATGTTTCAATCCCGGCTTTCAAGCGTTTTGGACTCATTGTTTTCCCCCCCACTTCTACACCCCTCAACCCTTATCGATAATTGCAAATGAGTCCACTATCATAGTACTACATAGGTTCCAAGTTTCAGCCTCCTAGCATAAGTGGTTCCTGAGATCTGGAAACCAAAATTTTTCGTCTAAAACGCTCCCCCCTCATCCCCCCTTACACCCCCACCCCCTTAAAAGATACTAGTCGTAGGAGTTTACCAAATCTACCCACCATAAAAATTTCAACTCAATACCTCAACGGGTTTGGGAGCTACGCGCCTTCAAACGATTTTGCGTACGGCGTATACGGCGGACAGACGGACTTTTTTTTTTTTTTGCTTTTTTGGTGCTTACTAGTCCTAAAACGTGGAAATACAAAATTTCAGGGTAGCAAATTTTTTTTAAATTTCAGGTCCATAACAATACTTTATTATTAAAAAATAATAAAGTAAAATAAGAAGTATCGCTTCCAAGCAATGATGGAGCACAGGTACCTTTTTTCTGTTTATACTGGGTGGTCCAAAATGAATCACCCTATTGGAAGATGTTATAACTTTTGCAAATGGCGGCAACTGTCAGTTTTGTTTTGATATTTGTGAAGTAAACAGATGCAGAATACACGTCGATAAGCCATGGAACGCTATGCTCCTCAAGATCGCGGAATACTCGTGACTATTTATTTTCGGTCGAAATTCATCGTGAGCGACGAAGCCCATTTCCATCTGAACGGATACGTAAGCAAACAAAATTTGCACTTCTGCGGCACTGAGAATCCACGTATCACTCACGAAAAGCCACTACATTCACTTAAAGTCACTGCATGGTGCTCCATTTACACCGGAGCTGTCATCCGGCCTCATTTTTTCGAAGACGCCGTGCACACAGCTCGCGCGACAATAGACATTTTTAAGGATGCGTTTCCGGGTCGCCTAATATCTCGTTTTGGCGATTTGCATTGACCGGCAAGATCGCGCGTTTTGACCGTTTTAGACCTCTTTCTTTGGGGTTTTTTGAAGTCACGTGTCTATCAAAACAAGCAACAGACTCTGGAAGCTCTCAAAGAGAATATCCGACAAGAGTGTGAGAACTTATAGCTCGAAGTTCTCGCCAAAACGATTGAAAATATGGTGAAAAGAGCCCAAATGGTCATCAAAAATGGCGGCGCCTACAAGACCGATATCATCTTCAAAAAGTAATGAAAAAAAACTTTAAAGTCTAAATAAACATTAAAAAAAATAAATTAATAAATTATGTCGTTTTATTTTAAAGACATAGCAAAACAACATCGGGTTAGTGTTTCCGGGCCACCCTGTACAATATGTACAGTAAAACCCGCTTAATTACAACTTGATTTTTCCAAGACTTACATTGCAATTATACGAGTTTATCATTTAAGAGGTGCCCGTTTAAGTGCACTCATGATACTTTTAAACGGTCTCCGTATATGTACAACTATGGTGTTCTTAAACGGTGTTTGAGGTATGGTGCTAAGTACAACTAAAAATGACAAACCTATTTTTTAATAATATGTGTATTAAATGTGTTAAGTTTTACTTTATTATTTTAATAATTAAGTATTGTTATCGATTCAAAAAAAAATGTGTTACCCTGAAAATTTTTTTTCCACGTTTCATGACTAATAGACACCATAAAAGCAAAAAAAAAGTCAGTCCGTCTGTGCGCCGCCCACCGTACGCAAAATCGTTTGAGGGCTTATAGCTCCCAAACCCTATGAGCTATTAATTTTGATTTTTTTTTTGTGAATAGACTGGGTAGGCCCTTGAAGTGACCACTTTTTGAGGGGTGAGGGTTTGAGGAGGGAGGTGGGGAAGCGATTTAGACGGAAAATTTTGGTTTTTAGATCTCAGCAACCGCTTATGTTTGGAGGCTAAAATTTGGTATTTATATAGACCTTCAATAGTAGACCCATTTCCAAAAAATTGCTGATATGCGTGAAGGAGTGTGGGGGTGGGGGGAAAAATAATGCGTTCGAAACGCAAGAAAGCCGAGATCCGAGACATTCTAAAATTCATGTCTCCTAAAGGGTTAGTGTCACGAAATTAAAACTTAATGAAAATCTGTAGGTATACTACGAGAATAGACCGGAAACAAATTTTTGAGTAGGGGCAGTGGTGTGCGGAGGTGGGGGTGAAAAATGTTTGATTGAGATATCTCACGAACCAATTGCACTGGAAAAATAAAATTCGGTTGCTGTGTAAAGCTTGACAAATAAAGGCTGGCGCTGTAGCATGGAAGTGGAGGGGATAAGAATTTTTCTAAAAACTCACGTCTCATATCTCAAGAACAGTGTAAGATAGATGCTTAGAATTTTTACTAGAAGTAGACCTAATAGACGCCTGGCAGAAAGAATATTGCATTTAAGCGGGCAAAAACACAAGAAAAATAAAAAATTCGTCTCGCAAATTTCATTGCAATTAGACGGATATGGCATATATGAGGGTTGCATTTATGCGGTACAAGCTCTCTATAGAATGGATTCGGAACATTGCGTTACGTTGCATTTACGGGAGCATTGTGTCTATCAGGGTTGCATATATACGAGTTCTACTGTAGTCTAACTTCTGTGAACTTCATATCACAAATGCGTTGTCTAAGCCGTTTTCTTACGCGCACAAACCGCAATTTTTGTAGTCTTTTTGTTGCGATTTACTAGTACTGAATCGTGGAAATATAAATTTTTTGGGTAGCAACCTAGCCTTAGGTCGCTCACAAAACTTTATTAGCCATACCCTTGCATATACATTTGTACATTCAATTATCCCATTTGATTCATTTCTCAATTCAAATTAATCCAAATTATTAAACACATGCTTTCCATTAAAAAAAAATGCTCCAATTTGCCCGGAGGAAACAAATAAAAAAATAAAACATTTCGAAAAATTAAAAATAACCATAAAATACTGTACACTCCGCATACACATTTTTTTTCCCAGGCTATAATATTTCAACATTTAATAAGTGAATCAATTTGGAGCGTTGCTATCGGTATCACTTTCAGTCTATTAGCATAAATGTTCGTCCATTGCGTAATGCACAAAGCAAACCAATGAGTTTTTCAATAAATTTGCAATTAAATTTAATAACGCGTAAAAGTGTTATGTAAATATATTCAATTGTTTCGTCGTTTTCGTGTCCTTTTCCGGACAATATTTCATGGGGTGCGATTGCATCTACACCTATGGATAGTGCAGTTGTGAAGAATTTTCAGGACTTGAATTTTAATTCGTACTGGTTTCATTATTTAATATTAATGCCATTTGTATTTAATCGCAATTCGTAATGGGCCCACATATTCATTACTAGGGGAAGGCAAATTATCGCTTTCAAATTGAATTTGACGCACTGTTGTTCATACAGTTCGATTTATGGCACTGACTTATCTTTGAACTGAAAATAAAAAAAATCTGCCAACAGTCTGGGCGTAACTTTATTTTTTTCGAGACAAAGTCCGGGATGCTGTTCATCAATTACGATTTTCGCTTATAGCCAGAACTGTAAAAATAGTAGTGTCGAGATATAGATATTATTCTAGCAAACTAACTTTGCCACTAAAATAGCTCTTTATTAGAAACAACTTTCAACATTCAATAATGGCTCTCCATATAAAGATTGTGACAATTCTAAACCAAAAGCGTAGAAATTCATATACTAACCAGATCAAAGAAATATATTGGAATTTGGGAAAACATATTCAACCCCTTTACAACCATTGGGTGTTGAATGTAAGAAAATCCTAAAATTGATGTGTAGGCTTAACTTTGTATAAGTATACGGAAAAGAAATATCATTGGTTAGATTAACTATTTTGCGTAGTCAAAATGCTATTCTTTTAATTTCAATTGAAATAGTATGTTCAAATAGTTTAATATTTGCAGTAAACAACTGAGAAATTGTTAAATTAAATAATTACAAATAGAACCACAATTAAACAGAAGAATAGTTGACGATATTGTTTGATTTAATAAATTGTGTTGTTTGGTAACTACGAAATTGTTATCTGACATTGTAAATAGTAAAAACTACGAATAACATTGTCAAATTAAACAATGATTAGTACACCCAAAAAAATTTCCGTTGTTAATTTAACAGTCGAGACTAATTAAAATAACAATATTCTGTAAAATGCTAGAAATTACAGATAATGCTGTTAATTTTATCATATACTGTGTTTATCACGAATTTAACAAGCAAGTTTATTGCTAAATATGTAAATATTGCGTATTTCTTCTAAATCTTTAACAGTAGATTTTACAGGTACTTGTAAATATTTGTTGTTAAATTTGTACCGAAATGTTGTAAATTTGACAGTAAAATCCATACATTTGGCAGCATTAACATGCAATACTGCATAGTCGATCAACTTGTTGCATCACGCCTTTATGGATAGCTCGCATGATTTCACAACTTTTCACATAGTAAAGTCAACAATTAATACGAACGAAAGAAGATTTTTAAAAAAAATGTAATATTTTTTTCCGAAAAGAAGGCGAAAGATTTTGTATGTAGAAAGTATGAAATTTCTTTTTTTCATTTTAATTATAGTTCTTATGTGATTAATATAAACAAAATTATTGAAACTAATTTAATTGTGATCATATTTGATATACCAAGTCCAATAATACATCTTAATACTTTGACAGCTGATACTAAATTATTCAGAAACAAGTTTTTATAATGTAGTGACAGTTCATTACTTTTTAGTTCTTAGTCAACGAACTTGTGATTTATTTCATTTTATATATCAATAAAATATGTGTATGTTTCTTAAAAATTGTGTTTTGCGTGCTGTGCATCGGCATTTTAAAGTTGAACTCTTCTTATATTCTGTTCAACTCTGTTCGAAAAATCTTACAGTCTCTGCTCCGATTGACGAATAGAGCCGATTTTGAGTTACACGATTGATGTAATTCACTATTAAAGCCTAGTACTAATAAGAAATGAAAACGAAATTTTCTGTCAAATCATATACAAAATCCTCTAACAATTTTCGGTCGAAGGAAAAATTTGTATGGGAAATTTCGTTTCGCTTCTAATTAGTACTAGGCTTAAGGGGTTACATACACTAGGACGGCTAAAACTACGGCTATGTTTAAAAATTTTTTTCGTGCATAAAACTGAATTTAATTGAACAACCATTATATATAATTTAAAGCATTATATTTTGTCTATATTATGTGAAAATTTGGTTGGAAAATTTCATATGGTAAAAAAGTTACAGTCGTTTTTCTGGGACACGTTTTTGTTGATAGTGATTTTGGTACCAGACTTTCCTCCGCTATTTTTTATCGAAAAATAAAAGGTCGCCTACACCTACGCGCCAAATATTAGTCGTTATTCACCAGGTCGGTTACAAAACGCTATAGAACTTCATCATAACTGCGAATTTCTTAATGAAATTTTCAGGGTAGAAACTCAAAGGATAGAGTAGGCACCTTTTTAAAAAATGGATTTTTTTAACTACACACCCTTAATATCACAGAGAGGTAAGTTTAAAAATACAGCTACAGAAAGCGTAATAGTTTTCTTCTCAACATTTCTGCGAATATAAAAAGAACTATTTTCACGGGTTGTTCAATTAACAGAAAAAATAATTGTGAAAAATGAAGCTACAAATTTGCAACAGCAAATTTACGTAAATACCACAGTAAATTCTTGCGTTTTTCACTGCTAATGTTGTGTTTTTAAGAGTAAAGATTATTGTGCATTATACTGCTAAATATGTAAATTTTATTTGTAGACTTTAAAACTACAACCACAAAACTGTAAAAGTAACAAGTGTGGCTGCAGGGTCGATTTTAATTGCATTGTGAGTACAAATTAACAGCGATTATGTACATATTTACAGCATATTTTTTTGGGTGTAGTGATTCAAACACTGATACTGTTTTTTAGTATTTAGTACACCGAAAGAAAAGTCATTATTTGAATCAAGTTTGATATATTGTTAACTAACAATTAGCCTAAAATGTTCATATCAAATACAAACATTGTTAAAGTAAATAAGGTTACGTATTTAAATCAACTAAGGAAGCATTGTTAACAGCAAAATTTTAAAATATCACGGAAGTTGTTTAATTTAAACATGTATGTGATTCATTCAAATATGATTTTGTTTTACATTAAACATTTCATTGTCAGAATAATTGCTAAGCAACAAGAAACATGTTCAGTTGCTTACTACATTTCATTTTGATCTAACACAAAAATTTTCACCTGAGCACAATTGTTTTAAGAATGCAATGAAAACATTTGCAGGTTGCAGTTTTCCGTGATTGACTAAGCAATGAGCATTGTATGCCAAACGCCAAAACTGTTAGTTTTGAAGCATAAATCATTCAACATTTTCATTCAATTGTCTACAATTACAGTGTAAAGAAGTAACTCTTTGATTAAAAATAATATAGTATAATTATTGTAAAAAGGGTTAATTTACTCAAGTTAATTGATAACAAAGACCTAGGAGATATTTTTTCTAATATATAGTTTGCAGAGTCGAATTTAAGCATAAACTCTTTCAATGGCGAATGGACAATGTAAGTAAATTATGTAAATCAATTATGTAAAACAATAAAACCGTGTTTTTCAAGGTCCTTATTAAATTGTTTTTAGGGAGTGAATGTTCAATTGGAGCCATCCACGTTGTCAGTGAGTTTTCAGAATTTTTTTTTAATAGTCCATCTCATCACCAACACTAATCAAATCATTCATCACCTATCAACGTTGGACACTTTGTATGTTAATATTTCTTTCTTCATTATTTCTCACTATCTTCTACATTTTTGTATTTCTTCCCTAAACTGTATTTTCTACTTTGAAATTCTAATTTTTTTTTATTTACTAATGGAAACTAATGTAAAATTTTTTTTAAACCCCTCGAAAAAAATTTCATTTATTGTATGTATGTAAAATAAATTAAAATTTAATTTACACTTAAATAATGTACTTATTATGTATCATTTGAAATTATATAATTTGCTAATAAAAAATCTAGTTAAAGTTTTGTACTTTATTAAATTTTTCTGGAAACTGAAGTCTTTAGCATTATTGGATAACGATATCATTTTACTTAACAAAATGATATAAGAATAATTATTCCTTGAAATTCAATAGAATCGATATTATTGTAAGTAACAACACAAATGGTTTGAGTATCATGTTCATGTTTAAAAGAGGTACAATGGAACTGTTTAACAAAAAATTTTTGTGCTTAAAATACCACTTGCAAAATATTTCAGGAATCATTAACGTGCTTCGCTAGCATTGATCATGATAATCGAAGCACAGAAATATTTTATTTATTTTGAAGATTGATATTTGTACTGAAATATGAACATGATCATTTAAACACAAAATTGACAACGAAATTGTTGAATCAAATAATGATAGTTGTAATGTTTTGAAAACATAATTAACTATTAAACCATATTTGAATTAAAAACGTTGCTTATTTGACGCAAAATTTTAATTCCATATTTTTATTGATATTGACTTTATTAAAATGGACCTTTTAATGTAAAAAATAATAATTAAAAATATTAGTTTTTTTTCGTCCGGTGGACTTATATCACTTTTAAAAAAGACGGCTCATATATAGATTAGATTATCTATGAATTTCATTATATACACGTTTTTCATGTACGAGTAGTCAAGTTAGACAGTTTTAAAGAACCCACGACCAAACAGCCCTCTTCGCGTGTAATGGATTCATAAATTTAATTGGGCAATCTCTTTAGTTTCATATTTCAGTAGTCATGCGTTTCGTTACTCTTAAGGCAATAAAAAAACCTTTCTTCAAGGTATTAACCAGCGTTTGATTCTGAATTAAACTTACCTAAGGATAGCTTCTCTCCGGAATCTGGTGGCAACGTGAATCCCAATAGGGCCATTGATGCTATTAGAACACATGGAACGATTAAATTGAAAAAATAATACAACGTACGACGGCGTATTATAATAGCGAATGTAATATCAATATATGGCTCTGGGCAACAATTGTAGTAGATTTCGTTACGTTTACCAGGAACCCCTGAAAATAAATGAAAGAAGAATATAAATTCGGCGTTAAATAAAATTAGTTAAGGATTCTCTGTTTATGTTCGTTATGGAACTTTTAAAAGGAGTTAATAGTTTTGGACGTGACATTCCAACTTATTCCATAGACCTTGGCAACACTTTATTATTTTTATCTTTATCTTTTAAGATAGGAAAAATAACCCCCAACTCCCCTATAAAAAAAATTTTTTAGGACGTGCCACAACAGCTCTACGTAAATCCGAAGTTTCAACTATCACTCAATTGCGCTTTTCGAGATATAAAAATGGGAAATTTTTCCTGTTCACTCTCCAACAATCCAGATGAAATTCGAGGTTTGAATGACCAGTAAAGGAGATGGTGTATTCTGAAGGCACAGCTCGTTTTGGTCTTTCGCGCCATCGGAGATGATCACCAGTTAAGGCTAAAGCCAGGATCGCTTCTTTTGAAGTCGCACTGTTGCCAGTTGTCACTATAGGCCCTGAGAGCGATATTGTCGTATTATTTCCTTATTATGGCTACCATTTTAGAAGGAATATGACTCTACTACTTAAGACGATCTACATATAATTTCACTCCAAGACTATGGGACAAGACGACTACTGAATTGATTTAGTCCCTTAATGCAAAATGGGCAATTCCTTCCCAACTCAAAAAGCCATTAGTTAAATTCGACTGCGTTCTGCATTGCGTCATTAATTTTGAACACTTTATTCCATTAGACAGAATACTTTTGCCATTCACAGAAAAAAAATCTGCCAACAGTCTGGGCGCAACTTTTCTATTTTTAGGTAGAAGTCCCGAACGCGTTTAATGCTGAGTGCGGTGTAGGTTACTATGCAACCCCCTTCCATCCCGTTTGGCCTGAATATTTAAAAATTCTGAAATTAGCTTGCTGGCAAATTTACAGGAAGAAATAAATTCGATATCTCATCAGATCTAAGAAATATTTAGGAATTTGTGAAAATATGTGCAACTCTTTTACAACACCTCGAGGTGAAAATACTTAAATCAGTTTGTAGGCTATTAGTATATAAAAACTCTGCAAAAGTTGTAGCCCATTTGATATCTCATCAAACCTAAAGAGATATATAATATTGTGAAAACGTATGCAACCGCCTTACACCCTCTTGACGATTGAATATTAAAAAATCCTGAAATTAGTTTCAAGATAAATATAAAGAAAGCCCGAAGAAGAAAAACCAATTTGATATCTATTAGTCCTAAGAAGTATGACGGAATTCGTGAAAACGTGTTCAACCCTTTTATACCCTCTTAGGGGTTGAAAAGGCAAACCCTTGAAAACGTGATTTTCGCCATTATAAAACAAATTCGTGGAAGGAATACTTATTCGATATCTAATCATCTGAATTATATCGTTGAATTCGTGAAAATGTACACAACCCCTTCACATCCTCTTAGTGGTTGAATTTCGAAAAACACTGAAAAATGCTTCTAGTCATTTATATGAAGACTCTGTAAAATAAAAATTACTTCAATATATCAGAAGACCTAAGAGATGTGACGAAATTCGTGAAAATACATTAATTTCATTTTTACTGATAATTATTTTTTGCCTCCATTCCGTTCGCCAATTGATATTTGATATTTTTTTTATCCGAATTACTTTTCTAATAGAGCTGCATACACTCACCAAGTTTCAACTTTCTAGAAGAAGCCATCCTATAGATAAGAAAAACACCCCTCACCACCGTACCAAACAACCCCTAAAAAAATTATGTTTCCTATCTCCCTACTACTATACGTCTATCTAAATACCAAGTTTTAGCTATACATCGTTATGTGTTCTTGAGATATAGCAATCTGAACTTTTTCTTAATCACTCTCTTTCACCTTCACCTTCTGCACCCACACCCGCAAAAAAATTGTTTCTGCTATGGCCTTTTCCTGCAAAAAAATATAAGCATCTATCTTAAATTGTTCTTGAGATATGAGACGTTATTTATTAGAAAAATTCTTATCCCCCCCCCACCTTTCATGCTACACCTTCCCCTTAAAAAAATTGTATTTTCAACAAACTTCACTTATCGCTTTGTTTACAGAAACCGAATTTAATTTTTCTGGCGCATTTGGTTCGTGAGATATCGTAATCTAAAGTTTTTCACCCCCCACCCCTAGACGCTAATGACTCCCTCAAAATGTTGTTTCCGGTCTATTCTCCTAGTATACCTACAGGCAGTCATTAAGTTGCAAATTCATGACACTAACCGTTTACAAGATATGGATTTTAGAATGTCTCAATCTCGACTTTCGAGCGATTCGGACGCATTGTTTTTCAACCCCATTCCATACCACTTTACCCCTATTGAATTTTTTTTTGCAAATAGGTCCACTATCAAATCTCTATATAAATTCTAAGTTTCAGCATCCTAGCGTAAATGGTTGCTGAGATCTAGAAACCAAAATATTCCGTCTAAAACGCACCTTCACCTCCCTCTCAAAACCAAGCCCATTACAATGTGACCTCTTAAAGAGGTACACCCACACTGAAAAAAATACTGTTCTTAATATTAATGAATGCGAAATTCGTCGTTGTAACAATGAAGAAAATCATTAAAAATTTTTCATGATATATGAACCATACATTAATACGAGTACTATGAATCTCATTTCATTAAAAATATTTTGATCAATTTGTATACATATATGGAAAGGGCACTCATACTCTCAAAAATCAACACCTAGGAATTTGATATTGATTAAAAAGTTCTTATATACAAGGCATATTCGCTTGGTACTCGTAAAATATATTGATTATGTTCATAGTAATAATGAACACATTAATTATATTGAAGAAAACGATCATCACACAGCTCAAGGTAACGGATCCTCTCTACGAATAAGAGTATAAGGGAATGAAATGGGACGCGAGAAATGAAGCTAAAACGAAACTACATAATTGCTCTTTTGACACAGTGGGTTTGCTGTTTGTTTAAATAAAAAACACAAATTCGGTTAAAATTGAGCATGTGTGGAGATGGTTTATGACATAAAGGGTTAGAAATAGTAATCTATTTCTTTGTACTTCCAAAGTTTCGATAGAAATATATAAAATGATCGAATATTCGTTTCTCTTTTTTAGAGTATTCATTACAGTGACAGGATCAATCACAATAATTATGAATTTATACCTTAATATGAGGAATAACATTAGTAACATTAATTACTCTTTCCATCAATATTATTATATCATCATATTATACTGAGAGTTTCATATTATCATATTACACTGAGAGTGACACAGTTAGTACATAGTAATAATGAATCAGTATGTAATTTAATACGAATTACTGATTTCGTCAATATTATAAACTCGTTCATTGTAACAATGAATTTTAACATCATTTCTGTAATTAGGGGTGTGTGTCCCAAGAAGACCGAAAAATGATGAACAGTTATGCATAATATTAACGAATACTTACATCGGCTCAAAAATATAATGATTTTTTCATTATGATGATGTACATTTGAATTGGTTGGATGTACCTTTTTGGTTCAGTGCAGTCTACCCACAAAAATTCATTGTAATAGCTCAAAGAGTTTTGGAGTTGCGACGGCGTCCGAAGTGGCTATTAGAGCTTTTTATACTAATATTTGTAGTCCACTGTAAACATGAATCCGAAAGCTCTGTTTTATATTGTTTGGATTCTGAAAGTGGAAAATTTCGACAACCTGTCGCAATCGGTGTCGGATCAGCAAGCCTCACTCATCAACAGTCCAAAAGCAAAAGAGGCTTCGGCCATCGTGTTCCGTTTCGAGGAAACCTCGTTTCCTGCAAATGCTCACTCGTTCTCCATACCAGCTTTGCAGTATTTGGTCCAATTGGCCTAATGTTGGTACTGATTTTCTTGAATAAAGTTCCATGGCCCTCTACTTAATGGCATGCGCCAACGCTTCTCCTTACTCAGGTTTTCGGGCTGAATTCTGCGCAGGACGGTTCTCAGGTGTTGGTAACGTTACCGTGTCTTTAAACGCGGACCTTCATCCGCTTAAGTTCGCGTGCCAATTCTTCCTCTCAGCAAAAGAAATACTTCAAAATGAAAAAATAAAACTAATTTATTGAGCCAAACGTTAAGCAAAATGCAGTCCGCACGCGAAACACATCTTCCCGGGTACCATATTCGAGCCTTGCGGGCCTTCGCTATTCTAAACGTAACAAGTGTTTTAAACTAATGAAAACTTCTAAAGAAACCCCTTTTACTTTATTATTCTAATAATAAAGTATTGTTATCGATTTTTAAAAAAAAAAAATTTGCTACCCTGAAAATTTTTTTTTATACGTTTCTTGACTAATAAGCACCAAAAAAGCAAAAAAAATTTCAGTCCGTCTGTGCGCCGTACGCCGTCCGCCGTACGCAAAACGTTTGAAAGCTTATAACTCTCAAACTCTTTGAGCTATTAAGTTGAATTTTTTTCTGTTGGTAGACTGAGCAGACCCCTTCAAGTGGCCACCTTTTGAATGGCTCGGGTTTGAGGGGGGAGGTGGGGGAAGCGTTTTAGACGGAAAATTTTGGTTTCCAGATCTCAGTAACCACTTAGGCTAGGAAGCTGAAACTTGGAATTTATATAGAGCATCGATAGTGGACCCATTTGCAAAATTATGATATAGGTAAAGGGGTGTGGGAGTGGGGGAATAATAATGCGTCCCAAACGCAAAAAAGCCGAGATTGAGACATTCTAAAATCTATATCTCCTAATCGGTTAATGTTACGAAATTAAAACTTAATGGACATCTGTGGGTATACTAGGAGATTAGATCGGAAAAAAATTTTTGAGAGGGGGCAGTGGCGTACGGAGGTGGGGGGTGAAAAACTTTAGATAACGATATCTCACGAACCAATTGCACTAGAAAAACGAAATTTGGTTTCTGTATTAAGGTTGATAAATAAAGTTTGTTCAAAGTAAAAATTTTTAAGGGAAGGTGGAGTATGGAAGTGGAGGGGAAAAGAATTTTTCTAAAAAATTACGTCTCATATCTATTAAACAATGTACGATAGATGCTTAGAATTTTTACCAGAAATAGGCCCAATAGACCCCTAGCAGGAAAAAAAATTTTGAGGGTGAGGGTGTAAAGGGTGAGGCTGGGGGAGGGTGAAAAGGAAAAAGTTCCGATTCTTATATCTCGAGAACCTAAAATGACATCAAGCTGAAACTTGGTGTTTAGATAGAACTATAGTAGTAGCATGTTGGAAAAATATAATTTTTTATAGGGGTTAGGTTAGCTTAGGTTGAGAAGGGTGGACTAAAGCAATGTGCTCCAGTCCATCACGAGAGATCACTGTGGATCCATTGTGGTCCCCTCGTATAAAAACGGGGCTCTAGACTACCGATTCCAAATATTGCTCTTCCTTATGAAGAGAGTAGTTCTCTATAAAGGAATCATCGCAAGTTCTGATAGATCGGTTAAGGAGAATTTCCCCAAGTACCGATGCCTGGTGAGCGCCAGACTATCACATTCACACACTAGATGCTCCAGTGTTGGCTCAACATTCTCGTCACCACAGCGACACAGGTCAGCCATGTGTATTCCCAGCCTTTCTCCATGCCTCCCAAAGGGACAGTGTCCCGTTAGGACCCCTATAAGTTGTCTGCAAATGTCCCTGCCCAGAGACAAAATGAAGCTAGAGTTCCTCCTATCAAGTTTCGGCCAGCAGATTCTTGGTCACTGTGACCAGGAATCCAGCTAATCTTCAGGTTATTATTCATACCCACCATCTCCAATATTCTTTTTTATAGGGGTAGTATGGTACGGGGGTAGGGGGTGTTTTTCCTAACTATAGAACGGCTTATGCTAAAAAGTTGAAACTCAGTATGTATATGTAAGTCAACTAGAAAAGTAATTTGGATTAAAAGAAAAATTAAATATCCATTGGCGTACAGAAGGGGGGCAAAAAAAAATGATCAGTGAAAATGGAATGCATATATTTTCACGATTTTCGTCATATCTATTAGGTCTTTTCAAATATTGAATTTATTTTTATTCC
The DNA here is from genome assembly GCA_951812415.1 of Beris morrisii. NCBI lineage: Eukaryota > Metazoa > Arthropoda > Insecta > Diptera > Stratiomyidae > Beris > Beris morrisii. Next base: position 91,902,017 of record OX638313.1, on the reverse strand, counting down.
ACGAATTCTTCATATAAATACCTAGAAAGTGTTTTCAGTATTTTTTGAAATTCCACCCCCACGATGGTGTAAAGGAGTTGTATACATTTTCACGAATTCATATCTCTCCGGTCTGATTAGATATCGAATATATTTTTACTTCTACGGGCTTGTTTAATAATCACCTAAAACTCATTTTCAAATTTTTTCGGTATAAACGGGTTGAACACGTTTTCACGAATTCCGTCATATCTCTTAGGAGTGATAAGACATCGGATTGGTTTTTACTTCCTCGGGCTTTCTTTATATATATCTAAAAACTCATTTCAGGATTTTTTAATATTCAACCCCTAAGTGGGTACAAGGGGGTTGCATATGTTTTCACAAATTTCTACATATTTCTTAGTTCTAATGAGATATCAAATTCATTTTTACTTCCTAAGGCTTCCTACATAATCGTCAAAAGTTGATTTCAGTGTTTTTAGATATTCAACTCCAATAGGACGTAAGGCTTTCGACACATTTCTTACGATTGATAAGATATCAGATTGGTTTTCACTTTCACAGACTTTTTATATTATCGGCTACAAATGCATTTCCGATTTCATGAAATGGCCCAAAACCAAATCACTAAAAATCTCATAATCACGTAACAACTGATATTATACTACGACTTAGACCTCGTCCCGGAGTATGACCCAATTATGTAATTCATATGTTATATGTGGTAGCGGCGTAAGTATCCTAGCGCAACCCCATTCTAACCTTTTCTGAACTTTTTTCTGAGTTTTCAGTCACATGGTAACCTATACCGCGTCTCAGAATTGAACGCATTCCGAACTTCTACCGAAAAAATAATAAAGTTGCGCCCAGACTGTTGGCAGATTTTTTTAATGTTTGTTATGCCATGACCATCGGCGAGAAGTCTTAGATTTTATGTTGTTGGTTCTTCTGCGCAAGAATTTTTCATGGAAAACGAAAGAGTCAACAAATTTAAAAAGAAATTCCTCCTTATACAACGTATAGATTTAGCGATCAATTTTTCCTTTACTTACTAGGATCCAAATTGCACTAATTTACCAATCTACTCTTCTTTTCCTCATACAGTAAATTTCATACATTGTCATTCATATCTTTAAAGTTGTTTAAATCTAATATAATCTTCCCTTACTCATTTTCACTTTCCTTATTTAATGTTTAGGTGGTAGGTGCGAAATTACACAGGTGTACTTTCCCAGATCCTTTCCTTCTTGAAGTGCCGCCTACCTTCTTTCTCTAGAATGCGTTCAATATAGTCGTAAATTTTTAGTTTTCTATCCTTTGCGGTTCTCGAAAAATATTGAATCAGACTTTTTTCCTTTTCACCTTCTCCCGACATCGCCCCCTACAATCACACCTTCAAAACTGTTTTCCCTGCTAGAAGTCTACTGGGCCTAACTCATGTAAAATTTCTAATATCATATCTGGTACTGTTCTTGAGATACAAGAATCTAATTTTTTGAACGGAATCGCCCGTCACTTTTGTTCTTCACCTCCCTCCTCAAAAATTGTAATTGTAAACTTGTAATCCTATATACGGAAGCAAAATTTTATCTTCCTGCTGTAATTGGTTCGGAAGATATTGATGTCCAAAGTTTTCCACCCCCCTCCACATAAAATGTTTAGACCTTATCTAATCTTACATTATCCCTTAAGATAACCACAAAGTTTCAACCTTCTGACATCAACCGTTCAGGAGATATGGATTTTAGAATGTTTCAATCCCAGCTTTTAAGCGTTTCGGACACATTATTTTTCCCCCCACTTCCACACCCTTCAATCTATATCGACAATTGGGTCCACGATCATAGTTCTACATAAGTTCTAAATTTCAGCCTCCTATCATAAGCGGTTCCTGAGATCTAGGAACCAACATTTTGCATCTAAAACGATCTCCCTCCTCCCCCTTAGACATCCACCCCTTCCCAAAAGACACGCCATCACCATCCATGATATGATATTGGAATATTCCCTACCATATATTAGGTGAGATATCCATATTCGTATGTATTCACTGATATCACATATTCCTATGGATTCGCTGATATCAAATATTCACGGATATTTTATATTCACGGATATTTTATATTCACGAATATTTTATATTCACTAATATTTTATATTCACTAATATTTGACATCAGCGAACTTCAACATACAATGATGTGTTCGGAAATTAACTCGGGTGGAGTTAATTTCAGAGTTAACTAACACTTTCAAATGAAATTAAACTCTACTCTGATATTAAGGAACGAATAGAGTTACCCGAGAGTCATATTCAGAGTTGATATGATATTGAAGTTTGATAATTTCATTTGATGCGTGATTTTTTTTAAATTGGAGGAAAAAGAAGTGGTATTAAAAAGTTTTACAGCTGCAACTTAAGATTTTCGACAAAAGTTTACACTGACACGCAATGTATTCAAAAATACTGACCCCTTGATGACATTTCTAACTCCTTGTAACCCAGCTCATGACTAGAGTTAGTAGAGTTACCCCTTTTTACTCTACTCTGTCATTTTCGAACGCAACTTAATTACGTCATTAGAGTAAAATTAACTCTACTCTACATTTCCGAACGATTTTTTTTACTCTACTCTTACTCGAGTTAATTTCCGAACACGTCCCAGTGGGTCATAACATAAATTCTAAAATTTTGCAATAGCCACCGGAGTTGGGTCGCCAATCGTAAAGCTTTTCAAATTGATATTGACATGCTTGGGACATCTTATAGTTTCTACTGTCTTTGCTGCCAGTCATGAAATGTAAAAAAAATTTTTTTTTTTAAAAAAATCGCTTATAATAATTTGTAGGTGAATGATGGTTGCCGGCTCACTTTGACAAGTTCCGACAATTATTATTAATTTGATCGGTGATAAGGAATCTAAAATGCGCGGTTTTTGAAGTCATCGTTGATTGAAACATGTACTGAAATAATGACGTCTTCGGGCCTGTCATTTGCTCCGTCAAGTTAGAAGCAGTTGGACTCTGCTCAACATCATCCACAGTTTGCAGTTAACTGCCCACTCCTATCTGCAGGCTTACTTGGTTTCCTTGTGCAAGTGGATAATTACCCTCGGAAAAGTCGTCCATGAATCCATTCCATTTGTTACGTTTTATATTTTGATTTCGTAAGTAAGTTTATTGCCAACACAGCTATCCTCCGTAGTATCCAGCTATCCAATCCCAGACTGTGCGATTCAAGGTTAGCATATACCACTAATCGAATTGAATACTTTTACAAATCGAAAATATCGTACGGAACTTAATCCTAGCATCGTTCCGATTGGAAAACATAAGCTCCAAAAAACTTCATCGGTATAATCTGATACTGCGGCGTAAAACTCGATTAGACTAAGAGCTCTTATGTCGGAGGTCTGATTATATCTTTCCTTATGGCAACACTTTATAACATTTACGCTATAGTCCCGCAAGTGTTATGAAGAAAACGCGATAGTAGCCGCTTAGCTGCTAGCAAACGACTCCCCATGTCCTGCCCTCTGGCTCACTTTTCCTAATTTTCCGAAATCATTGCCGAAAAAGTTCATTTATTTATTGTTAAAAGGAAGACGATGGCGGAAAGTTTTTTCTGCGTTACCGAAAGCAGCGTTTTTGTTAAAGTTTAACACAGAGCCCTAAATAATTCATTAGAATCGGAACTCTGTCCTTTAAGACTTGATGGTGTCCTTGCCACGCCACCGTATCATTGTAAACGTGTGAAAAGTTTATGGAAAAGTTGTTCGGTACTCTGTTGAGTTTGCTTCTGCCGACGGGGTAGTTTAATACCCTTGACGGCTGGTATGTATCGTCTTGCTTTGCATTCTGTCGAGGTTAGCAGACAAGAATATTGTTTTCTGCGGTACGGTCCTGTCGCGTCGAAATGTTGTCAAGTGCAAGTTTAATAAAGGAAAACGGACTGCAAGAATTCTCATTGGGCAGTTTAGGCCACAGAGAGGACAAACAAAGCTGCTTCTTACGAAAAGTAATTTTTATAAAAATCCTATTTTCAAATAAAATGGTACAGATACACGAATTCTCTGAGTTTACAATCGCGGGACTTTTCTGCAGAATTCAAATGCAGTGCAACCATTTTTCCTACAAGCCAATCTAATTAATTTTATTTCACTACAGCCATTGTTAGTTTTAAGATTGACACCATTGTTGTAGAGGCACAAGCCTGATCACAAAATTATTACTACTAAATATACATGTAATCATATGGTTTACGATAATAATAAATTCGAATTTGAAATGCAGTGCAATTACAAGATAAGCGCGATTTTAATTTAACTTACCCAAAAGTTCCCATTCGCCATTCAGTACATAACTACTAATATCACCACCTGATTCATCTTGCAACTGCAAATCGAGCTGGAAAAAGAGAAAATAACTTAAATCAGTAATTTTAATTAAAAAATAAAATTTTACCAACAATTTACATCTGGAGTATTTCAAACTAAACTAATAATTTGGCAAAAAGTTGGGGCACAACTTATTTATTTTTTAGTCAAAGTTTGAGAGCGGATGAATTCAGAAAGAAGCTGTTACGCCACAATAACTTTTGTTTATTCTCTACATGGAATCTATAGTGTTATAAGTTTAATTCAGCACAAAAATTGTGGCGCATAGAACGAAGTTGTATATTCTGATAGAGCTGAATATTAACAGCGGATTTTTAATTCCCGTCGTTTATTCGATTCCCACACATATGATTGTTGAACACGTTTGCAAATTGCTTTATCGATATTGTTACGGTTTTTCCCCGTGGAGAAACCGTTTTACAACCCCAGTACAAAAAAGGGGCGAACGGGCCTTGTCCGGCCAACCCAGAGAAGGGTCGTGGGCGCCAGTGATCCTTTTACTTTATTATTTTAATAATAAAGTATTGTTATCGATTTTTAAAAAAAAAAAATTTGCTACCCTGAAAATTTTTTTTTCCACGTTTCATGACTAATAGACACCAAAAAAGCAAAAAAAAATTTCAGTCCGTCTGTGCGCCGTCCGCCGTACGCCGTACGCTAAACGTTTGAAAGCTAATAGCTCTCAAACTCTTTGAGGTATTAAGCTGAATTTTTTTTTGTTGGTAGACTGAGGAGACCCCTTCAAGTGCCCACCTTTTGAGTGGCGTGGGTGTGAGGGGGGAGGTAGGGGAAGCGTTTTGAACGGAAAATTTCGGTTTCTAGATCTCAGTAACCGCTTAGGTTAGGAGGCTGAAACTTGGAATTTATATAGAGCATCGATAGTGGACCCATTTGCAAAAGAAGGGAGGATATGGGTAAAGGGGTGTGGGGGGAATAATAATGCGTCCGAAACGCTCGAAAGCCGAGATCGAGACATTCTAAAATCCATATCTCCTAATTAGTTTACGTCACGAAATTAAAACTTGATGAACATCTGTGGGTATACTAGGAGAATAGATCGGAAACAAATTTTTGAATGGGGGAAGTGGTGTACAGAGGTGGGGGGTGAAAAACTTTAGATTACGATATCTCACGAACCAATTACACTAGAAAAATAAAATTTCGTTTCTGTATTAAAGTTGACAAGTAAAGTTTTCTGAAAGTAAAATTTTTTAAGGGGGCGGTTGAGTATGGAAGTGGAGAGAATAAGAATTTTTCTAAAAAATCACGTCTCATATCTCAAGAACAGTGTATGATAGATGCTTAGAATTTTTACCGGAAGTAGGACAAATAAACCCGTAGCAGTGAAAAAAATTTTGGATGTGAGCTGGTAGGGGGTGAGTTTGGGGGAGGGTGAAAAGGAAAAAGTTTCGATTTTTAAATATCGAGAACCCATGAAGATACAAAGCTGAAACTTGGTATTTGGATAGAACTATAGTAGCAGCGTGTTGAAAAAATATAATATTTTATAGGGGTAGTATGGTACGGGGGTGCGGGGTGTTTCTCCTAACTATAGAACGGCTTACGCTAGAAAGTTGAAACTCGGTATGTATCTGTAAGTCAACTAGAAAAGTCATTTAGATTGAAAAAAAATTCAAATATCCATTGGCATACAGAGGGGGAGCGAAAAAAATGATCAGTGAAAATGGAATACATATATTTTTACGATTTTCATCATATCTGTTAGGTCTTTCCAAATATTGAATCCATTTTTATTCTACGGCTTCTTCATATAAATACCTAGAAAGTGTTTTCAGGATTTTTTGAAATTCGACCCCCACGATGGTGTAAAGGGGCTGTATACATTTTCACGAACTCAGCCATATCCCTTAGGTCTGATTAGATATCGAATAACTTTTTACTTTCACGGACTTGTTTAATAATCACCTAAAACTTGTTTTCAAATGTTTTCCTTTTTCAACCCCTAAGAGGGTATAAACGGGTTGAACACGTTTTCACGAATTCCGTCATATCTCTTAGGAGAGATAAGACGTCGGATTGGTTTTCACTTCCTCGGGCTTTCTTTATATATATCTAAAAATCCATTTCAGGATTTTTTTATATTCAACCCCAAAGTGGGTTCAAGGGGGTTGCATATATTTTCACAAATTTCCACATATTTCTTAGTTCTAATGAAATATTGAATTCATTTTTACTTCTTATGGCTTCCTATATAATCGTCAAAAAGTTGACTACAGGATTTTTAGATATTCAAGATATTCTTAGGATTGATGAGATATTAGATTGGTTTTCACTTCCACAGACTATTTATATAATCGCCTACAAACGCATTTCCGATTTCATGTAATGGCCCAAAACCAAATCACGAAAAACCTCCTGATCACGTAATAACTACGTAGCATTATATTACTACTTAAACTGCATTCCGGAGTATGACCCAATTATGTAATTCATATTTTATATGTGGCAGCGGCGTAAGTATTCTAGCGCGACCCCATTCTACCCATTTTTTTAGGTTTTCAGTCACATAGTAACCTACACCGCATCAATCTTAAACGCGTTCCGAACTTCTACCCGAAAAATAATAAAGTTGCGCCCAGACTGTTGGCAAATTTTTTTTAAGATCCCCGTTCTCGACCTTTTCCCCGACCGAATCACCAATTCGGGGAAGAGTTTCGCGCGTAAACACAACGAAAGGCACTACTGAAGGCGAACTGAAACACGTCACAAACTCAAAAAGAACACTGAACCAGTAGAAAATAATTCGGACTTTCGTTCAAAGTAATAAATTTTATTCAATATCGTACCTAGTAAATCTCCTTGTACACTACTCTACCTGTCCCTATCCTCTCTTATGCTTAAAACTAGGGTGCCTCTGGTGCGTAGTCCCTCGAAGACTTCCACGACGATCTTTCTTCTTTTGCCGCAACACAAAGCCACTGCCGACATTGAAAGTGCACGACTCTTTCGTCCTTCAGTACCCTCGGAAGTCACCGACTTGTGATATTCCGAATCCACACCTCAGACTTATCTCTTCTCTCGTGGCCACTTCCTTCAAATCACTCCCGATAATTTTTCCGCTTTCTAAATTCGGCTTTTGTACGCGATAATCCTTTTCTTCGGTCTTACAATAATACTTTTCTTCCAGACTCTAGCTAGCACTTGATCCAAGAGACCGTTCTTCAGTCTCGCACTTTCCGCGAAAACTCGGGCCAGCTTTTTTATCCGTTAAACCCCGTTGTCCTCGTTCAACGACCGCTTTCTCCTGGTCATTACACCCGCTTTCTCTCAGGTGATTCGGTAGCTACCTTTATATTATATGTCCGACTGTTCAGCACGGGTCCAAACCGATGATCTACTTTATCGATTGCAATTCACGCAGTGTAAGATCGCCGCCATGTTGCAAAGCCCATTCGAATGTCACTTGACATTTCTGTGACATTGTGATGTTGTGATGTGATATGATGTTTTTTTGTTTACGTTTGTGATGTTGTGATTCGCCTTCAGTGTTGTAATTTGTCTTCAGTGTTGTGATCTGTCCTCAGTGATGTGATTCGTGATTCGATGTTGCGTGTTATGTTCCCACTTATTGTTAAATTTTTGTTAATGTTTTGTTCCTAATCCTACCCTAATCTTACTAAATCCTAATCCTAGCAGTAATTCTCGTTCCTTATCCTAAGTAAATCGAATCTCACTAATTCATTTTTCAATTCCTATTCCTATTCGCTAACATAACTATAATTCTATTATATATTCTTCATATTAACATAACCATAACTAACAAATTCACGGTTTCTATTTTCTATTTTCGAGTTCAGATCGACTTCCATGTGTGTACGACTGATAAATTATTTGACTAATTCCTTCCTTTGTGCTGATATCTTTTTAGGTGAGGCTGAAGGTCAATACGTGCGCAGAACTGTCTTCACAAGAAGTAGGAGTTGGTAGTTGGCAAGTTGGCCTATATTTCTCTCAAAACATGATACACTTTTGTTTACTGAACAATTCTCTTCTTTTCAGGATGACGACAAAATTACGACCTAACAATATACATATATTATTGAGTATGGCATCGGCCTTCCCGCCGAAAGTCTATATTCCTGTGCTCTTCCGCCTTCATTTCCTTTCTTTTCTATTTCATTTTCAGTTCCACCATCTGTTGTTCCTTTCTTCCTTTTTCCTTCACCTTCCAGCCCGCCGATGATAGAGTTTGAATTCCTCAATTCGAACTTTCAGCCCAAACCGTGCATAAATACGTTTTGTCCATGGTTAAAGGTAGCCACTCACGCCGCTTCCCACGAGCTACGCACGTGCTAGATCTAGATGCACGCTACCTATCGAGAAACCATGGGACTAAAGTCACCCAACTGTAGCTTGGTCACCAGCCGACAATCGTCTTCGCGGTGTGTGTTTATCCTGTCCAATTTGGAACAGGTGATGATGGAGAGAATCTCCCATCATTTGTTTCAAAGCGGGCTGAGAGATGAATACATGCTGATGGCTAAGACGATTTCTTGGGTGGTAATGTTGTTGATGGTTTGGTTGGACGGATACTATGGAATGATTCAGTTCATATCATAGCGCCCCAAATCACTTCAGCATTGCTTCGCCAAAAACGTGCTTGTGTACATTACTAGATAGGTCAAACAAAGCTAATAAACAATAACGGAAAAATTTCAAAATTGATTTAAACTATTAACTATGAAAGAAACTGTGACGAAATACTAATTGATAATAATTAATACGCACTCAGGGTCGGCCAGAGCTGCCTGGCCACGAGACACGATGTGAGGCTCGACCACCTTTTGTTATCCTCCGATCAATTGGTCTCCTCAATGAAATAGCTAGCGCTTGATTCAGCGTCGAACCTGTCCTTGTAAGTTCATCCGCAGCCTCGTTGCCCGGAATTCCGCTGTGACTCGGCACCCAACAAATTGTTATGTTAAAATAAGTGCATAACGCACTAATCTTATCCCTGCATAGCTTCACGAGACGGGATTTGATCAGGTGCGAGTCGAGCGCCTTAATCGCCGCCTGAATACCTGCAAGGATGACGACGGGTTTCTTTCGCATTGCACAAGCTTCTAGCAGATTGTAAGCCTGAACGATCCCCATCATCCCAGAAGTCAGCGGAGAATACCCCTATACTCGCACGCGCGTCTGTCTTCGAAACGTCCGTGTAGATATGAAAGTCCCCTTCATGGGGCTGATACACATTCCACCCCTCTCTGTTTGGGATCCTCGTTGAGAATCTCGGGGAGAATTCTAGCTGCGGAATTAAGTAGTATGTAGCCTCTAACGGGTTACATTCACTAAACCGTCCGAGTATTCAGCTGTGCCCTCCCCCCAGGGACGTCATTTCAGTTTTTTTAGGGGGGGGGGGGCGAGATGTTATGTTTCTATATATTTTTATATATAAATATACACATGTTATACATAATCTATAAAAACACATAATTCACAATTCGCACAAATGACGTCCCTGCCCTCCCCCCAGGTCTGGATACCAAGTTGCCTGACGCTCTTAGTTGCACGGCACTTTTTGCTGCTGCACTGTTCGAATTAATATCCAACGGTAGAAGATGCAGAATCATCTTTGAGATTGAGAGATATATTTAGGGCCATTATTACGATCTTCACTTAAACTCTAAGGCCTGTTTCAGTTACGTTCTAACCAGTGGCGTCTTGTGGTTGAGTTGGGTGGGTGTTCAATGCATAATTCATATATTTGGAAAAATTTATATACAGTATGTACCAACGAAATAGACTTTATTGATAGTTTCATGAGAAGGTCATAACGGCAATAAATATTTACTATTGCATGTTAAATATTTTTATTCGAATTATTGTTTTATTTCGTTTATTTTCATTATTTATATTTTAACGGAATCCTTCTCTGTTTTTCGGCGAAATTTTCGATAACGTTTTCAATGAAAATAGGGTTCGATTTAAGTTTTTTCAGTAAATCACTTTCAATGCCTAACAGTGATAAGCTACTTAATCTTCCTTGACCCATGCTGCTTCTAAGATAACTTTTAATTCTTTTTTGTGCCGAAAATGAACGTTCAACGGAAGCTGTTGTTGATGGTATTGTTAGAATTAAGGAAGCCAATAATTTTATTTCGGAAAAAATATCTTCCAATTGTAGTTCTATTATGTGATGTAATATTTGAACATTGATGACATGAATATTTGTTTTATTTTTATACACGTCGGCACCATAAATAACACACAACTCGTTTTTTAACTTTATTGGGTCAAATACATGACTGTACTCCGTTTTAAGATTGTTGAAGGCTTCATTTGGAAAAGACTGACAGTATAAATTGAATTTTGAAGAATCTAACAGTTGAACAAATTTTAATTTTTCCAGAGTAAGAATCGTATCTATTATCTCAATAAAGATTTGCTTATAATAAATATTAGCATCAACATTTCTCTTATTTTCAGGGGGACCAGATTTTACTTTAGCAATTTCATAAATTGTGTCAAATTTATTCCTGATCAATGAAATGCTATCTTCTGCCAATTTTACAGAGTTGATGCAATATTCTATATTTATCGACTTCTTTTGGAGAACATCAAAAAGAATATCAGTAAAAGAAAAAATTTTAGAAAAGAGTAGAAAGGTTGTTTCGAAACATCGCAAAAAATGTAAAAAACCTCAGGCAATTATAGTAGTATTACTATCCCAGTCATGAGGATTTTCAACAATGCTACTGAAAACTTCGATTAATGCTTCTCGAAAGTTGAAACATGTATTTACCAGCCTTGACGTAAAATTCCAACGAGTTGGAGCTACTGATGGTAACCTTTTTTTGGCAATATTTCGTTGAATGTTTAAAAAATGAAGAAAGTCCTGAAAGTGTGTTGAAAAACATTTTTGCCTCCTTAATAAAGCTTACGGACTGCGATAATACTAGATTTATCACATGTGCTGTACAGTGTATAAATTTGGCAAGAGGACAAACAGAGCGAACTAATGGTTGAGTCCCTCCTTCTGTTCCAGCCATCAGCGCTGCTCCGTCATAAGCTTAGGCTACAAGCTTGGTTTCTGAGCGAAGAACTTTTATTATTTCGAGGATGTGATCAGAAATTGGTTTTGCTGAGCGATCACTACTTACATCAAGGAAACAATAAAACCTTTCTACTGCAATTCCACTGCTTGTTGTATACCGAAACATAACAGATAACTGAGATTTCGAAGAAATATCGGATGTCTCGTCCATTAACACGGATGAAAATGGTGTGTCCAATATTTCAGAATGAATGTGCCTAGTGAGAACATTACTGATACATTCAATCAATTCATTTTGAATTGTTGCCGAAGTACCCTGGAAAATAGTAGACGTTCTCATATGTGTCGCTAGCAATTCATCATATCCAGAAAGTAATGTTAAGAGTTCTTTAAAATTACCGCGATTTGAAGACAATACACCCTCTTCATGACCCCTGAAAGCTAAATTTTGCACCGCGAGGAAACATATACAGTCTATTAAGCGAGTTAATATGGCTCTGTTTCTAGAAACCTCTTCGTTGTGCTTCGTGATCGATTGAGCAGTAAGACGATCTAACTGTAACTCAATTCGGATCTCACCAAACAATTTCAAGGAAAGACAGTTTCTTATATGACTTTCGGCCTTTTCGTGTTTAGTTTTAGCTTGCGAAAAATGATGCAAATCAGAATATCCTTCGTTGGTCCAAATAGCAATACAATTTGTTCATTTTCCTACAACCTGCTAGCCAGGAAGAATTGTCATAATAACGACAATCAAAATGGCGAGTATATGATTTCCCCGCAGACGAAGATTTTGATGTTAGCTCCGAAAGAACTGGCATCGGGCGGCCGCTTAATACTATTTCTTTTTTTTTGTAAAATCGAGCCGGTTGAAGGAAAAAAAGGACAAAAGGGCTTCAATAACACAATTACACTCCATTATAATGATTAAACCCAAATCAAAAATAAATCAGTCGAAAACTAATGTAAATGATGTAGTTATCGTTTAGTTTTTCCTTCTGCTTTCTACTAACGATCTCGTATCACCTTTGTACGTATCTGGAAACTGCCAAAAGACACAACTTTACATTTCACACTTGATTTTGAAGGAAAAAAATAATTACTTGTTCCTCGTCCACGATTAAAACTGAAGAAATTTTAACGCTTTTTTACCGGCAAATCAAATGTCAACTCCCGCTGCAAAGTGCAGTAAAACAATTATTTTTCGGACACTGCGCGATGCGCTTGCGTCGACTTTTTGCAGTCTAATACGTGGGGAAAAATGTCCCCGCTGCATGAATTGAACTGCTTATAGAAAAAACATACAGAACTTGCAAGCTTCCCCAGGTTTGATTGGGCTGTGCAGCCGACAGCACCGAGCCCAGTATTAAAACACAAGAAGCGATCAAAGCTTGGATATTTGCATGTGTGTGTTATTTGGATACGAAAGCAATGTTTGATCAAGTGCTGCTTGTTTCGACGTCCAATGTTGGGTTTTGGGTGATGTGCTCTGAATACCACAGAACATGGTACATGAAAGTTTGGTGGGTTTACGCGGTCGACACAACTACCGTCAGCATACAACAACTAACGCCAGCACCAAGGTTAGTTGAGCTTGGCGCAATCTTTTTCGTCGACGCTGTTTAGTTTTGTTGTCATTATGCAAGCTATTGTCAATATGATGTCGACATGAGAATGGTATTATGACTTTCGCATACAACTTTCGGTGCAGGAATTTTTGCTGCGATGACTGGGTGTGCAGTGCACACCTTGCACACCCTGAGAAGACGCCACTGGTTCTAACTGGAACTTTAACTGACAGATTTTCATACAAAACTTCCGGTTAAAGTTTAACTGACGATCATAATAATGGCCTTAACTGGAAGTTTTGTATGAAAATCTGTCAGTTAAAGTCCCAGTTAGAACGTAACTGAACATCGTAGGAACGGACCTTCGAGCCATTATTATGACCTTCAGTTAAACTCTAACTGGAACTTTAACCGGTAGTTTTGTATGAAAATCTGTTAGTTAAGTTCCAATTAGAACTTAACTGAATGTCGTAAGAACTGCTCTGAGTCCACCTACTTTCACGAAGAACAGGTGCTGGCATCAGACCCAAATGGTGTAAACCTTAGTGCGAATGAGGTTAATGCTACAAATATTGCAGGTTAACCTTCACCACTTAAAAACGGTAGCAGCCTGTCGTGGATTGTCCTTGATATGATTTCCTGGCTGGTTCAACTGACAATAATATTGCGACTTCCATTCACAGATTTATCATTATGATACCTGAGAATGATTTGCACCTAAATTTTCATTTCCATTAACATACTGCTAATAATTAGTGTTTGGAGTCTGTTCCAAGGTTCATTTAAAACCTAATACCTTCATAGTCCGAAAATTGCATTAAAACTCCATTTGATTCCGTAAAACATTTTCGTTTCAATTCAACATCATTATGTGAATGAATAAAGAGCGTTTCGGTAATTATTTCGTCGATATTTCTCTAGCAAAGCTATAACTGCATTAGCTGTTTAGTTATCAAGCTAACTCACCTGAAAACCATCATACGTCCAGCTACCGAATTTCATTTCGCATCGCTGATCGTCGAAAGGAAACCACGTTATGTCGATTTTACAAGTCGATTTAAATATGCCGGGCGGGACGTACAGGCAGGAACCATTACTCCGTACGACAACGTTCGTCGGATAGGTTCCATCGAAACCTTCGTCGGCGCTATTATACATTAAAACGTCCGGTTTCCATATTCGATGCGGTGGTATTCGTAAATCCTTGACACCGCCGTATTCAGATGTATTCCATCGCAGATTCATGTCGTTCCATTCCTGCAAAGGAAAGGCGAAAATTAATTAAGGTGGCTGATGTTTTCCGAGAGATACTCACCAATTTCAGCCAAATGTTTGTTATGAGAAGTTGGTTCTTTTCATCCTGAAAGTAGAAAGATAAAGTTTCTTGATAGACTATATCTAATTTTAGCTAGTTTCTTGGATTCAGGAAAAAAAAACCTTAAGCTGAAATTGAAATTTACAATACATCTTTTGACTAAGCTACGTCAAAGACAAGGTAATATGAGTGTGGCAATGATGCATTCATCATCTGGGTGATTCCGCAGTTGGTACAATGCCCAGGTGACGAGCTTCACATTTACAAGAAATTCTGATGAAGGGGTGGATGGTGGTATTTTCTCCGATGCGCTAAATATTAACTTCTCATTTCGCCTTCCGGACTGTATTGTACTGTCTTTCAGGTGGAGCTCATGGCGATTAGTGAACCTAGTCCTCGTTGAGGTGTAATGTAATATATGTTAAGGATATTATCACTTTCGCAAACAGCCAAGAGGCTGTGAAATCCCTGGAGTCGGGCTCCCTTCACAACATCAAAGGTCGCCTCAGACTGCCGATCATCGCTGAAGGAGATGGCAGAGCAGTTTAGCATTCACTTGTGCTGAGTACCGTGCACTGCACACTGTACAGTGATATTCCAGGTAAATGTATGGGATTATACCGAATAAATGGGATCTGGGAGCAGGGTTGGTTCTACATAGGTGTTTTAGCGCCCGGCTGCATAAGAAAAGTTTGTAGACTTCATCAGACGTATAAATTAAATCTATTCATTAGAATAGATTGAATAATAAAAAAAAAATCTGCTAACAGTCTGGGCGCAACTTTATTATTTTTGGGGTAGAAGTCCGAACCGTGTTTAATACTGAGATGCGGTGTAGGTCACTATGCGACTGATAACCTAAAAAATAACGTTCCAAATAGCCTCCTGGCTATTCTTTAGGTTAAAATAACGAAATTCATGAAAATGTTGGAAAAACCTATTTCCACGTTTTACTCCAGCTCTGTACATCAATAAAATTTTGAACTTTTTTTTGCTTTAACTACTCCTGTAGTACTTCTACATATACATACTAAGTTTCTACTTCCTCGCATAAGCCGTTTCTGAGATATGAAAAATCAGCCCCCACCCCCGTACCTTGCTACCTCTTTCAACATTTTTTTTTGAGATGTCTCCGTAGCACCTCTATAAAGTTATCAATTTTTAGCTTTGTATCCTTTGCGGCTTTCGAGAAATTAAAATCAGACACCCTCAAAATTTGTTTCTCCGCTAGGGGTCTACTGGTCCTAACTTCTGTAAAAATTTCAAGATCATATCTGATACGGCTCATTAGATATAAGGTGGGGGACCTTCAGCGCTTCACCTCCCCCCTCAAAAATTGTAAATTCAGTAGACTCCACTGGTAATTATATATACAGAAACCAAATTTTATTTTCCTATCACAATGAGTCGGCAAATATTGTAGTTCAAAGTTTTTCACTCCCACCCCCATACCTCACTACTCACCTTAAAAATGTTAACCCCTAATCTCCTAGTATCCCTTAATACAACTACAAAATTTCGTCCATCTGACATCAATCGTTCAGGAGATATGGATTTTAGAATGTATCAATCCCAGCTTTCCAGCATTTTGGACGTATTGTTCCCCCCTTCCTCGCACACCTCTCAACCCCTGTCGACTATTTTTTTGGAAATAGGTCCACTATCATACTACTTCATAAGTTCCAACTTTCAGCCTCCTAGCATAAGCGGTTCCTGAGATCTAGAAACCAAAATTTTTCATCTAAAACGTTCCCCCCTCTTCTCCCCTTACACCACAACCCTTCCAACAGCTACCACTTGTAGGCGTTCATCCACTCTACCCACCATACAAATTTCAACTTAATATCTCAAAGGGTCTGTGAGCTACGCACCTTTAAACGGTCTTGCGTACGGCGTACGGCGTCTACGGCGGACAGACGGACATTTTTTTTTGCTTTTTTAGTGTTTACTATTCCTAAAACGTGAAAATACAAAATTTCAGGGTAGCAAACTTTTTTTGAAATTTCAGGTCGATCACAATACTTTATTATTAAAAAATAATAAAGTAAAAGTCCGTGTATAGACGAATCGAATTTCGGTATATTTTTTACACTAAAATACCATTGAAGTAAGAACCAATTTGACTTAAAAGATATGACGAAATGTAAAAACGTATACAAACCCATTACATTCACTTGGGGGTAGAATTTCGAAAAATCGTGAAACTGGCTTTTAGGCCATTACATGAAATGCCCGTAGAAGTAATAACCAATTACATATCTCAGAACTAAGGGATGACAAAAATTGTGAAATCAGATACAGCCCCTTTACACCACTAAGAGGTTGAGTATCAAAAAATTGTCAAATGTGTTTGTGACGATTATATAAAAATTGTGTAGAAGTCAAGGGCGCCTATAGAGGGGGGCAAGAGGGGGCACCTGCCCCCACCTGCAATCTACTTTGCAGTATTTTAAAAACACCATTTTGTCACTTGAATAATTCTTTTTTATACTCTAGATGAAATCATATAGAGTATTATAAGTTTAATCCAGCCTGAAAAGTTTGTAACGCATAGAACCGAGCCTCGGGCGAAAAAAAGTTGTATATTATTTTGTGTTTAGTTGTGGCCAAAAACCCCAAATACGTTTGCTGTGCGTCCGTCCGTCCGTCCGTTTGCACGATAACTCAAGAACGCGTTGGCCTAGGAAGTTGAAATTTGGTCACCACCTGTAAAATGGAAAAAGTAAGACTAAGTTCGTTAATGGGCGATATCCTTCCACTCCTTCGGGTACCTCCCATACAAGAGTCCTTAAAACACGTATTCACAATTATTGCTCGAATGCTTCAAGTTAGGAGCTTGAAATTTTAAATACTTAAAGTTTACCATGTTTGAAACGAAAGTTCCGAATATGATGCAAATCGAATGAGTCCTTCGTGTAGTAGCCTACAAAAGTCCTTCAAAAATGTATACAAATTACAGAATCCAGTATAACTCTAGTACGAGTTAAAGCAGGGATTCAAAATTTTACGGGAGTTAGTTTTATATCAAAAGCAAGACTGATTTCATTAATTAGCGCAATCCATCAACTCCTTCGGGTAGCTGTCATACAAAAGTTCTTAAAACACGTGTTCACCAATATTGAACGATAACTTTAGAACACTTTAAGTTACGACTTTGAAATTTTGTATACGTTGATCTTATAATAGTCGCAGCTGAAGGTATTAATATGAAAAATATCCCGTAAGTCCTTCATGTAGTTGCCATACAAAAATTCTGTAAAAACGTCCCAACTTAATTTATGGAACTCACTATAACTCAAAAAATCGTTTAACCATCCATCGAGTAGCCACTACACAATAGTTTCTACCTGTAAATAAAAGGTCATGCAATAATTGTATGTGCACTCCTCATTCTTTTGATATATTCCCAACTAAAATATAAATCGGAGTTCAGTATTTCATCTAGAGTATTATACGATTGGCTTGTTTTTGTATTGCTTTTTTTGGGGTCAACTAGTCTTAAGCCTCGTGTACACTAGCAAGTACAACTTGCTAGAGTTGCTCTAAGACATTTATTGCTGCATGTGTATACGGTTCCGAGAGTGCATTTGCCCAAGTTTTTGCTCTAGCCAGCAAATGCTTGCCTATTCAAGCAAGTTGTGAATGTACATGCTAACTTGCGAGAGTTGAAATCTCGCAAGAAAGTTCCGATCGGTTCCGAAATTTTTCAGCAAGTCAGTACAGTTGCATTAGAAGTGAGGTTAAGTTCAGTCTTAGGTGTCATAGTTTTCTAGTTTACGTGCGAAATATAAACGGAAATACAAGTGAAGCTCCGAACACACGTTTTTGTTCAATTACAATGTGGAACTATGTCCAGAGTTGTGGGATTTTTCTTTTTCGTTTTGACAGTTCAACGAAACTTTGATGATGAAGTGTACACGGATAAGGAAGTTTTATTTGTAAGATTTTTGTAGAGCTACTTGCTAGAGTAAAATTGCTGCAATTTAACAGATAGTGTAAACATCGCAGCGAATTACTCTAGCAAGAAATGTCGCAAGTTACTTGCTGGTGTACACGAGGCTTAAACCTGCATAACAATTTGTATACTCTAGATGAAATCATATAGAGTATTATAAGTTTAATCCAGCCCAAAAGTTTGTAACACATAGAACCGAGCCTCGGACGAATAAGTTTTACATATTATTTTGTGTTTATTTGTGGCCAAAAACTCCAAATCCGCTTGACGTCCGTCCGTCCGTCTGTCCGTTAGCACGATAACTCAAGAACGCTTTGGCCTAAAATCTTGAAATTTTGAATCTGGATGTTTGGTTGAATTTAAAAGGCTAAGTTCGTTAACGGGCAAAGTCGTCCTACTCCTTCGGGTAGCTGCCATACAAAATGTCCTTAAATCACCTGTTCAAGAATATTGACCAATAACTTCGGATCCTCTAAAGCTACGACTTCAAAATTTTGTATACGTTGGTTTTTCATTAGTTGGAGCTAAATGTATGATTATAAAAAAAATCCTATTAGTCCTTCGTGTAGCTGCCATACAAATATCCTGTTAAAATGTCTTCACTTAATTTAAGAAACTCACTATAACTCAAGTAATCTTTTTGCTACAAATTTGAAATGTTGTACACATTAATTTTTGAATGGTTCCAAGAAAAAGGATAAATATGTAAGAAATCGAGTGAGTCCTTCCTGCACCTCCGATGTGAAAGTCCTTCAAAAAATAAAATTTTTTTCGGTGACTCACCCAGTTCAAGATATGAAATTAAACACTGAATATTGTCTTTTAGGTTTGAGTAGCAATCTAATGGCAGTCCTTAATAAAGGAGGGGTGCACACACGTAATTCTACTTTATCCCCAACTACAATATAAATCGGAGTTCAGTATTCATCTAGAGTATTATACGATTGGCTAGCAGCCGATCTTGACTGCAGTATGTTTTTTAATATAGTGTAATTAAGACCTTTTAATTGTTCTACACTCAGAAAAATATTTCCCTATCTGTAAGTAAAATAGCCATGTAATGAAAGAAAATTGATAATGATTTGGCGCCAAAGAAATTTATACTCTACGAGTAGAATGGAATTACTTCAATTCAAAGAGATGAAATTTTACTGCATTTGCGTAAAATTTTTGTCATTGTAGGAAAATGATTACTTATTACAAAGAAATTATTTCCAAAGATCAAAGACAAGGACGTACTTCATTTCTACAAATCAAGGAAATTCTTTTCAGTATTCCAGTGACCATTAATTTGAATGGAGTACAATTTCTACTGAATGAAGAAATTCGTTCGTTGCATTATAGACAGACCTTCTAACATAAAAATAAAATTTTCCGTCACAATAAAGAATGCATTTTTATTTAAATTTTTCATTTCAAATAAATTAAATACAAATTTAATGTTCTTAATAAATTGTAATTAAAATATAAAGGTTTTCACAAGATGATAAATAAAAAAAAATACTTTTTCTAGTTTACAATTTGATTTTAGTTTATTTTTAGACATATTGGGTGTACTTGTTTTCAAAAAAAAAACTTTCGGTCTTAAAAATGTTTGATTATTTACTTTATACAAATGTACTGGAGGCAATTTGAAGTCGTTCACATTCAATAAAACCAAATTGCCGCGCTCTTTTTCGATTACAGAAGACAAATTAAGGACATTCGTCACGACCTTAAGCGTTGGAGTTCTCTCGGCTATGCCGAGAGTCCAACTTCGGTAAGGTCGTGATGCTACGGCAGTATTCGGTGCCGTCGCGTGTCTGGGGGTGTGGTGTTCGCTGCGTCGGCAATGTCGCTGCCGACGTCTTTGCTGCGACGGCTCACATTGCAGCCGTCGTCTTTGCTGCCGCTTTTTAGGCGCAGCTGTTTGTGTAGAACTGCAGTGATGACTATCGACGTCATCACTTTGCAGTGTGTTGTGAGTCGCCCGCCAGTTGGCGAACGACTGGCTGCCACTTCGACTTCCCGTCCTTATATAGGAATCGAAATGACAGCCAGCGTCCTTGGATCTGTGATCCAATTTGTGAGGAGTGTTTTCGGCCTGAGTTGTTTGGCCGCAAAACATCTCCCCACAAAATAATGTTTTTTAAAGTACAAAACTTGGAGTTCTAGGCATAGTATTAGTACTTTTTCATGATTTTTCAATATTTCTATAATAATTTCAAATGCCCTGAAAGTTGGATCGTAAATATAAATTATGAAGTCTTTTTTATACAGTGTACCACAATTTTTTTTAAGACTCAAATGACATGAATATGATTGTAATTCCTCATCATTTATTTTTTCTTTTAATTCATTATAAAATGTTGAGCATTGTACACTCCACTCTTTTTTTACTGAAAATATAAGATGCATGTTTAGTTTAAAATTTATAATGAATTCAGAAAAAACTAGAGAGTACTTTAAAGATAAGGAAAATGCCACATTTTTTCTAGAATTTATATTCTTTGTGTATGATTTCAATTGTCTGTGTTTAGATTCAAAAGAGAAAATCCACAAATATTTAATAGGGCCCGATTGTTTTATGATTCTGCAATAATGATTTAAAAAATGATGTTTTGGTTTTAGCGTGTCAGAAAAAATGTTGTATACTCCCTGTTGTGCAGAACTATGTGCTGTTCCAAATTCATAATGTCTAGGTCATTATATTCAGATAAAAGTAATAAGTCTAATAGTTCTATCAAATTAATAACGAAATGGCACAATTTATCGTTCTCTTGAATTACATCTCCAATTATTAAAGGAAAAAAATGCGCAAAAGTTAACATTTCTCTAGCAGATAGCTTCAAGTTAAATTTGTTCAAATGATGTAACTGTAAAGAACGAGATAAATTTTTATTTTTGGGTTCACCATAATTAAAAATTTGCTTTCGAATATTCAAAAATTCACAATTTTGGTTTAAATATACAAAATCACTATTGTCTAAAATTAAGAACTCACCATCCATGATTAAAAAATCAAAGATTTGCACTGTTTATCAATTAATGACGCGCGAGGCACTATTATTTGAAGTAACCTAGCAACTCGATTAAAACCGCAATTTTATTCGAACCGGCCGGCAACTTAAACAAATTTTTCTTAAAAAAGAGGAAATTTTTCCTTTAGTCCGACATGACTAAACTTTTCATTTTTTTGGTCTCAGAAGCGAAGCCAGTTGTAATTGAAACAAAGAAAATTAAAACATGAACAAACCCATTACTTACTCAAAATGAAGAAAAATTTGTATTTGAATTGAAACCAGTCGTATTTCTGATTTCTTTGAAGTTGAAAAAATTTTCGTTATTTAGAAGAAAAATATTTGAACAGAGTAAAATTTTGTTTGATCAGTGGATAATAATATGTTCTTAAAACAAAGAAATAAATAATTTGTTTTAATGACAACTATTTTTCTGAGTGTACGTATTACACATAATTTATTGAACTACTAACAAATAGTTACTAAATTAACACCGTTTACAGTTTTTAAAACATCTTTTTATCTGTATTGAAAGAAATCTTACTTGTTAAAAATTTAGGTTTTCTTACTGACTGCAGAAAAATTGGATTGTAATTCAAATTTAAGTAGACATAAATAAAATTAACATTAATAAGGAACGCAGTACGTTCCATTCCGTAGTTATCGCTCCTTCGCGAAAAAATGGAAACCATTTTTATTAAGAACTTTTGTATGGTAACTAATTGAAAGAGTACCGCAATATTGTCAGTTCCTGCAATATTTAATTTAAAAAAAATTTTAAATTCTAGAACATAACGGTCATCACTTGTTTCGAGGAACTTTGTATGCAATGTACCCGAAAAAGTCGGGCAATTTTACTTATTAATGGATTCTAAGTAAAATTTCAACTTCTCTGTATTTTTCCACTATCTCCCGGTGCGCTGATATTGTTTTGGTGTACCAGAAAAGGTTCAATGATTCTTAACTGAGTGCAATCCACATTCATTCTATTCGTCACAAGATGTACATAGCTCCTGAAATTGCAAACTCCTTTTATAAGCCATAGTTCTGCCCCTCCCTACGAAATGTTGTAAGGGCGCCCATGGTAGAAGTAAAAGGCAATCTGATATCTCATCAATCCTAAAAGATATGGCGAAAATTGAGAAAACATAAACACTTACGATATTGGTTGTTAATTTATTAACCTCCCTTATTGAAAACGTGTTAGTTCCTTTTGACTGTTGGTTCCTTAATGTCATGTTTTATTTGATATTCCAACTCTTTGAATAGGTAGGTGTGTATTTGACTACTATGGTCTTTATTGTTCCAACGAGAATGCCTTTGTGGTTCGAGAAATCCTATTTCACGTCCCAGTGCGATAAGATTACAATTAAATACCAGAAGAAATGAAATAAATAGTGGAAAGGACTACAGATCATTTTTCAACACAAATTGGAGTCAATGTATTGGAACTTGAAATGAAACACTTCAAGCCTCTTCCACCACATCATTTAAGCCCCATTTAAAAGAACCTACCGCAGACACCACTATCTCTCTTCGTCGTCCCTTTTTTGAACACAAAAGCCATTCGACGGAAACGTGAGTGTCTAATTTCCGGGAATACCCTATGAACTCAAAGGGAGTACACAGCAAAAAAGGTCCCCCCAACCTTTATGTGCCGTCCGTATTTTTATCTGCAATGCAAAACTTTATCGGACCGAATGAATAGCGCGGAGTAGAACAGCAACAACACACTATGTCCTCCGTACATGTTACAAAATGCTATGGTTTATTCCTCGTACCAATAGTGCATAGCTTTCGGTACGTATTGAAAACGAGGCCAAAAAAATTGACCAGTTCATTGACTTGAATATCAAAAGGGTAAATCCGTTCGATATTTATATCGAATTGATTGGGGATTTCCATAGTACCGTAGGATGAATTCGCATCTATAGGTCACCGTATCCAAACGTCCCGCATTTGCCGTCAAAATTTCAATATTGCCAATGATGCCCGGACATCATGGGACTCCGACTCTATAACCCACTATGAACATGGAATTATTTTAAGAGCTAAGGATACTTCCGGCAGGACATTGCAATTTGCTTGATGCATAGTGTCTTCTAATAGACATATAGCCAGGAAAATTGATAGCGCTATCATACGAGAGATGGTGGTGCTTTAGGAATACAGCACCCAGTGCGATTAAGTAAACTTACGACGGTACGAAGACCATGCTGATCCGAAGTGCATCGGATATATGTAAGTTATTCGTGCAGTAAAGATTTAGGACGATATTATGCTTAATATTGAAAGATTACGAGCTAAACCACATTTCAGAGGCACTGCCGTGATTCTTGGTATTATCTGTGCTAAGTAGGGCGGACATAGGTTGTGATATAGAAGGAAAGATAGCTAGATTGATTTGGTAATCTTTTGATTGCACAAAGCTTCTTAAATTCAAAGGATGTGCGGCTGTTTTGTATGTTTGTCTGTGCCATAAGATTTATTCTAAATAATAAATATATATAGTCAGCAAGGACTTACAGGATTATTCGATTTTATCAATCTGGAACTTTCATGTTTTTTTTTATTTCGCGTTTCAGTTGAAAATAACTTCGATAGTATTCCTCAATATTTTTGAAAGATATTTTGTTACATGTTTATGTGAACTGTGCGTGAAACATATTATAATAAAGTGTATCAGACAGACAACTGCAAACACATTCAGAATAACGTCAGAGGTGCAATGATAATAAGCGCCTCCATAAACCGCGATTGAGGTAAAATAACAACAAGATATTGCTATAAAACGGGGACTACTCAATTTTTAGCCAAAGTGGCCGTTATAGTTTTTACTACAGAAGAGGACATGTAAGATATATACTAAGACTAGTGCCATTTTTGCAGCTATTCCGTATGAACGGGAGCCAGGGTAGGATTGTCACAATGGCTAAAACAGAAAGCGTAGCCACATCCAACATACAGTGCTCGATCGGTGTCTAGTGAGAAAAACAACACTCTCTCAATACCTAGCTGGAAGACGGAGCAAAACACTAGAAAAAGTTGTTGAACATAATTTTCGATTTCAGTAGAATTCGATGTCGATCTCGATTTCGACAAAATTTAGAAGCAACAGCAGACTTCAAGATTTATCACATGTATGAGAAATATGCGGGCTGACAAAGGAAACGCCACAGTAGTTATGGACACGACGCAATATGAAGCTAAACTCCAGAACATTTTACAAACAGGACCATACACCGAAATAAAAAGAGATTCAACTGCTTCCCTCCATCGAAAACTAGTACTATTGATGAAAAAGGACCCTAACTTGACGTCAAAATATTCAAAATTGATCCCTTCTGATCCACATACTCCGAAAATGTACGGTTTACCAAAGCTCCATAAGCCAGATGCTCCACTTCGCCCTATTGTTAGTTCCATCGGATCAATTATGCAAGGTTTAGCCAAAGCATTCGCGGCTGAGTTGCGCCCCTTCTTTGGAAACACACCCAGGTCCATAAAAAATTCTACACATTTAGTAGAAACATTCAAATAAGCCCGGAGGACATACTAGTGAGTTTGGACGTCGAATCCTTGTTTACTAACATACCGATCAAGGACACCATGAATCACATCACAACACAGATAACAGAGTGGATTTAGTTGATTTTTGCCTAAACAACACCTATTTCTCAGCGTTAGGCAAACTCTACAAACAGACGGAAGGAGCCGCTATGGGGTCCCCGATACCTCCAGTAGCGGCCGAAATTTTCATAGAAGAACGAATTCTTCCATGAAAAAAAAGAGAATGCGCTCAACTCAGCATCACTAAAACCAAAACTATACCTTCGATATGTTGATGATACCTTCATCATTTAGCAGCATGGAAAAGAGGAATTAGATAAGTTCCTGGACTATCTCAACTCATGCCACAGAAACATCAAATTCACAATGGAGATCGAAAAAGATGGCAAACTCCCCTTCTTGGATGTATTAGTTGAAAAATCTGGTCCTTCTCTTCAGTTCTCTGTTTATAGGAAACCTACTCACACCAACAGGTATCTAAATGCATCATCCCACCATCATCCTAAGCAAAAGGAAGGAGTACTTAGAACTCTAATCCACAGAGTACAATGTATCACCAACGGTAACCCACACGCCCTTTGCAACGAAATGGAACATCTACAGAAAACCTTTGCAGACAACGGATACACGAAGAGCACTATCAACAGAGTATGCAAACAAAAATCAAAAGCTATGAAAAACCAGGAAGAGAAAGATAAGAACGACCATACTATCAAACGGTGGGTAACATTACCTTACATAGAAGATACCACAAATCAAATCGGCAGGGTACTCAAGAAAGCTGACATACGGACTCTACGGCAACTACGATCGGAGGCATCCTAGGTAACCGAAAGGATAAAATCCCACTGGAAATGGAGGGTACTTATAAAGTTCCTTGCGGATCTTGCAACTAAGTTTACATAGGAGAAACGGGACGGACCATTAGAACAAGGATTCGTGAACATCAGCGCTGTACACAAAAAAACCAGGTTCACTCATCGGTAATTGCGGAACATGCAGCGGTAGAAAATCACTCAATCGATTTTAACAACGTTAAAATATTGGCCAAGACAAAACACTACCATCAAAGAATCGTAAGGGAAGCGATTGAGATAGCCAAACACCCACAAAACTTCAACCGAGACGCTGGATACAACCTCTCTTCACTTTGGCTTCCTGCTCTACGTTTTGGAAAACACACTGTTTATCAAAAATCATCGATCCCACAAACCAATTAATCTTAGATTTCATAAATATCCCCTTTTAATTAACTCCGTTCCTTTTAATAGTTTTATGACTACCCTTGTTAACGTAATTTCCCCCTTTGTTTATACTCTAGATGAAATCATATAGAGTATTATAAGTTTTATCCAGCCCAAAAGTTTGTAACGCATAGAACCAAGCCTCGGACGAAAAAAAGTTATATATTATTTTTTGTTTATTTGTGGCCAAAAACCTCAAATCCGCCTGACGTCCGTCCGTCCGTCCGTCCGTCCGTCCGTCCGTCCGTCTGTCCGTTAGCACGATAACTCAAGAACGCTTTCACCTAGGATCTTGAAATTTTGAATCTGGATGTTTGGTTGAATTTGTAAGGCTAAGTTCGTTAACGGGCAAAATCGTCCTACTCCTTCGGGTAGCTGCCATACAAAATGTCCTTAAAACACGTGTTCAAGAATATTGGTCGATAACTTCAGAAGGGTTTAAGCTACGTCTATGAAATTTTGTATGTAGTATTTTTCCAATAGTTGAAGCTAAATGTATGATTATGAAGAAAATCCTATTAGTCCTTCGTGTAGCTACCATACAAATATCCTGTCAAAACGTCTTCACTTAATTTGCGGAACTTACTATAACTCAAGTAATCTTTTAGCTATGAATTGGAAATTTTGTACAAATTAGTTTTGAGTAAAAACAAAGTTCGAGTTTACTAATCAGCGAAATCCTTTAACTCCTTCTGGTAGCTGCCATACAAAATGTCCTTAAGACACGTGTTCAACAATATTTTTCGATAACTTTTGAACGCTTCAAGCTACGAATTTCAAATTTTGTACAAGTTCATTTTTAAATGGTTCCAAGGAAAAGGATAAATATGTAAGAAATCAAGTGAGTCCTTCCTGCACCTCCTTCAAAAAGGACATTTTTTTTCGATGACTTACCCAGTTCAAGATATACAACTAAACACTGAAAATTGTCTTTTAGTTTTGAGTAGCAATCTAATGGGAGTCCTTAATAAAGGACATACAACATGTACACACGTAATTCCACTTTATCCCCAACTACAATATAAATCGGAGTTCAGTATTCATCTAGAGTATTATACGATTGGCTTGCAGCCGATCGTGACTGCAGTATGTTTTCTACCTGATTTCATATAAAAACAGTTTCTAAAGATATTGTCGATTAGTTTGATAATGGATATAAACAATAACAGTATTGAACCCGGAAAACTTGTATTTTCAAATCTAGTAGAATTTGAGAGTTTTGATAAAATTTCGAGCTTTCGCCAAATCCAGTGTGAAATCTTTGAGACCACTAGAAAAGTAGTGTCTTTAATTTTTATTAGTTCTACTATTATACATATTTGATAAAAACTAAGTTTTAACAAGGGGGGATAAATAGCTATTCATATTTTTTACAAACTAGATATTTTAACAAGAGGGGTGAAGAATGGCATTTCATATTTTTTACAAACCCTTGTGAAAAATGGCTTTTCATATTTTTTACAAACTTGATATTATAACAAGGGGGACGCGCAAACTGGCTTTTCATATTTTTCGCAAACTTGATATTTTAACCCTTGTGAAAATGGCTTTTCATAATTTTTACAACTTGATACTTTAACAAGGGGGGGCCCGGGAAAAAATTACTTTTAATTTTTTTCACAAACTAGTGAAAAATTGCTTTTAATTTTTTTCAGAATTTTATATTAAAAAATAAAAAAATGGCTTTTCGAGAAAAATTATTATACTTTTCGATAATTATTTTTTCCAGAAACTTGATACTTATTTTAGGGGACCCACAATTCCTAACATTTGTTCATTCCTCCCTCGCAAGCACCCCATAAACGTTGAAATTCCTCAATATTGGGGAATCGAAATATCGAACGCAGCGCCGTTTGACGTTTTCTGTTGATAAAGGCGTTGTTTTGTTGGAAAACATCCTAGAGAAAGAAGTTATTCTTGAAGCGTGTGTGTAAAATTTCGTGTTCGAGAGTGATAATTTACACAGATTTCAGGTTATATCGCAAATATTGTCGTTCGTCATTTCAATCCCATTTCGATCTTTCAATCCGGTGTTGTCATATACGCAATTCGAATTTCGATCTTTCCACCTTTCAATCTTTGTATTGAATTATGTATGCGAACTAATAGTCACAAAACTTGTAATGTATTATACTATGGGAATCTAGATCGAATGGTAACATGAACCGAACTCTTATTCCAATAAGCGATTAATTCTGTACTTGAAATGACGAAATGCAGCTTATAACATTATCCGTGGCAACCACTGTATTTGTTTTTAACTAATAAATTTGTGTTTCAGTCTTGTGAAAAGTTGTATAAGGATATAGTTTGTGGTAAAAAAAAATTTTAACATTACCGTCCTGGTTGTTAATACAGTAAAAACTGTCTAAAACGGAATGCTATGGTATCTAACATTTCGTTCCGTTTTAGCAGGTTTCAAACGTATGAATATGAAAGTTCCCACGAGTCCTTTGAGTAGCTGCCATACAAAAATCCTGTAAACAAATTATCATGAAGAGAATCCCATTAGTCCTTTCTGTAGCTGCCGTACCAATATCCTATAAAAATATCTTCACTCAAATAACGGAGCTCACTTGTGTAGCTTCCATGCAAAAGTCCTTAAGGCACGTGTACAAGATTATTTTCCGATAGCTTTGAATGCTCCAAACTAGGAATTTGAAATTATGTATAAATTAATTTTACTTTATTATTTCAATAGTAGGCTGGGTGGCTTAGTGGCTAGATCACTTGCCTTCGGTACACCTGTTACCAGGTTCGATTCTGCTTGGCGACAAGTAATTTTCGAGAATGGGATTGGGTGCCGGACTACCAGTTCACTCAGCTGTAAATGAGTACCTGAGTTAAAATCGGGGTAATAATCACGGACGAGCGTGTGGCTGACCACTTCACCTCCTAGTGTTCCGTTGGTTTAGTAATGAAGTAACTCTAGCATTACTTCAAGGCCTAGGCCCAATTTGGGCTGTTGTGCCATTGATTATTATTATTATTTCAATAATATTACTTTATTATTTCAATAAGCGTTTTAGACGAAAAATTTTGGTTTCTAGATCTCAGCAACCGCTTATAATAGGAGGCTGAAACTTAGAATTTATATAGAGATTTGATAGTGGACCCATTTGCAAAAAAACTGCCGATGTGGGTGAAGGTGTGAAGGAGTGGGGGGAAAAATAATGCGTCCAAGACGCTCGAAAGCCGAGATTGAGACATTCTAAAATCCACATCTCCTAAACGGTTAATGTCACAAAATTAAAACTTGATGAACATCTACATATAGGTATACTAGGAGAATAGATCGGAAACAAATTTTTGAGTGGGGGCAGTGGCGTGCGAGGGTGGGGTGTGAAAAAATTTAGATTACGATATCTCACGAACCAATTGCACTAGAAAAATAAAAAGTTTGATGAAAGTAAAATTTTTTAAAACGAAGGTGGAGCATGGAAGAATTTTTTAAAAAAATCACGTCTCATATCTCAAGAACAGTGTAAGATAGATGCTAAGAATTTTTACCAGAAGTAGGCCTAATAGACCCCTATCTGAAAAAAAAGTTTGGAGGTGGGGGTGTAGAGGGTGAGGGTGGGGTAGAGTGAAAAAGTAAAAGTTCCGATTTTTATATCTCGAGAACCGATAATGATGTAAAATGTAATCGTGGTATTTAGAGAGGCATGTAGTATTAGCATGTTGGAAAAATAATAGTATGGTACCGGGGTGGGGGGTGTTTTTCCTATTTTTAGAACGGCTTATTCTACAAAGTTGAAACTCGGTATGTACATATATGTAAATCAACTAGAAAATTGGTTTGAACAAAAACAAATTTCAAATATCCATCGGCGTTTGGAAGGGGGGCAAACAAATGATCAGTGAAAATGGAATGCATATATTTTCACAATTTTCGTCATATCTATTAGGTCTTCCAAAATATTCAAATCATTTTTATTCTACGGCTTCTTCAAATAATTACCTAAAAAGCGTTTTCAGGATTTTTTGAAATTCGACCCCTAAGAGGGTGTAAAAGGGTTGTATACTTTTCCACAAATTCTGCCGTATCGCCCAGGTTTGATCGATATCGAATATCTTTTCACTTTCATGGGCTTGCGTAATAATCGCCTAAAACTTGTTTTTAAGTTTTTTCTTTTTTCAGCTCCTAAGAGGGTATAGAAGGGTTGAACACATTTTCACGAATTTCGTCATATCTGTCAGAAGTGATAAGAAATTGAATTGGTTTTTACTTTCTCGTGCTGTCTTCATATTTATTTATTAACTCCTTTCAGGGTTTTTGGATATTCAACACCCAAGTGGGTGTAAGGAGGTTGCATATGTGTTCACAGATTCTTACATATTGCTTAGATCTGATGGTACATAGAATTAATTTTTACTTCCTAAGGTTTAACTAGTTATAGATATGAAACTGAACACTGATGATATTTTTTTTAGTTTCGAGTAGCAGCCAAATGAAATTCCTTAATAAAGGACAATGTACTCCTGATTTATCCCCTTTATCCCCAACTACAATATAAATCGGAGGTCAGTATATCACCTAGAGTATCTTACAATTGGCTTGCAACCGATCGTGACTGCAGTATGTTCTTTAAATAATTCCACTGCACTTAGATTGCAGATCAGATTGCAACGAAAAAAAGGAGGAGAAAAGAATAGCAATGCGAGGTGTTCTAGCATCTCTAAAGAAGTGCGAGAGACCTCGTTATATGCACCCTTACAACAGTTTTAAAATAATCCTTTGTGAGTTACAATGGAGATCTGATTTCAGAGGACATGTTCTTGCAAA
The DNA here is from genome assembly GCA_951812415.1 of Beris morrisii. Classification (NCBI taxonomy): domain Eukaryota; kingdom Metazoa; phylum Arthropoda; class Insecta; order Diptera; family Stratiomyidae; genus Beris; species Beris morrisii. The sequence continues at coordinate 91,871,184 of OX638313.1, read as the reverse complement.
AAGGAGGTCAAATGGAGGAAAAAACGAGGTCTTCGAACATCCCTGAAGAGTACTTTAGAATTAATCACTGGACATTTACTAGTTGGGCGTTTTAAGCTCCCCTAGAAGTATTTTTAAATGTTTTCTTAAGAGGTACAATGAAGATCTGATTTTATGGGATATACCTACTCTTGCAAAAAGGAGGCCAAATGGAAATTCATTTTTATAATAAGTATTCTACTTACGATAACATTTTTTGTAACCCCCCCAAAAAAGAATTTTGTGCGTTTGCGCCTGGAGACAACGGTCATTTTTACTGGAAAGTGTCGGACTGATTTTCATTGATAACGGCGACTTGACATTTTATTAATTTAACCGAGTTGTATTTTTACCTGGAATTCCGTTGAACCACGAGCTCGCAACATTATAACCAGAGTCTGTATGTATAATAGCAAAAATTCATATCAAACTATGCCAAAAATATTGTTTTTTAAAAATCTTGATTCGTCAGCAAAGATACCAGTTGATAATATGTTTCATAAGAAGTAGAAAAAATTTCTGCGGAACCAAGCAAGGATTTTACTTTCGCTCCTAGTGAACGGATGACAATTTATAAAATCAAAATCCAGAAAACGGATAAAAAACTCGTCTGAAAGTGCTAGCCAAAAATCAGTGCCAAGAAGATAAATTGATATTTGCTGGAATACGGTAAAATAATACTACCGACGTGAAGATAGAAAAAACCATCCCCATCTATCTGGCAGGCCATCCAATAGCGCAAATACTTGATAAAAAACCAAATAGAATTCTAATTGGAATAATCGAAGAAGAAAATATTATTGCTAAAAAATTGGCGTCGTTATACTCGTGGAAGAGCAAAAATTTTAAAGAAGAAAAATGCAGAAAAACACACGGAGATTTATTGAAAAAAATGTGAAACCGGAAGGAAATTTCCGAAGGAGTCTGTACTGTAACAGCATTAAGAGTCGGAAGTTGTATGTGTAATTTTCGATGAGCACGAATTTTACTGCCATTGCTACAAAAGGCGAGCATATAAGCTTAATAATTAAAAACTTTGAAGTAAAAAATTATATCAGGTATAGTATGGTATAGTATGTGGGTTAGTAATGTTGCCATACTTCTTCAAATAAACGTTATTGTTCGTCCGTTGTGCTCCCCATTATAGCATGATAACTCGTGAAACCTAAAACCATTTTGTGGATTTTATGAAATTTGAAATTTTTTAGCTTCCCCTTACCGATATCATAGGACGTGGAAGCTTAACTCTTCCACTTCTGAGTCACCGCAGCTACGACAAAAATCATTTGCCTCGACACCCAGTCGTTTAGCGTGTCTTTCAAACAGGCAGTGCCCTGTGAGCACTCCGATTAGTAACAGCCATAACAACTGTAAAGTTGTTGACCGATAGTTTCGAGAGGAATATGTACATAAATATCTGTAGCCTATCCGCTCCCATCCCAAGGCATGGGAAAAGAAAACTTTGCTGCCAGTCTGGACTCAACTTTATCATTTTTCAAAATAAAGTCTGGGAAGCCGTCGTGTTGCAATAGAAGTGGTAACAGCGCTACCACCCTTAAAATACCAATTAGGTTTTTGGGTCATAGTCAAAGTAAAAGTCGAAATGGTATTTTCGAGGCAGACCCGTTGAAAAATATGTTGATTCAGTCGATCAATGCATGCTTTTGTCAAAATTGCATGCCTGCGGCGTCGGTGATACTCTTTTGGAGTGGTTTGCGTCCTAACTTTCCGAACGCAGTTCTCGTGTCGTTCTTAATGGATATTCGTCTACTGTATTCTTCCCGTGTTTTAACTTCAAACACAAATTTACCACAGTCTACCTTATACGAGCCGGACTGTAGGACAACTAGACAGCGTTGACTGTGTTGCTGGAATAAGCAACGATAGCTAAAGCTACACGGCCCTATAAAAGGTCCGTCTGCCTATCAGTCGGCCTCTATTTTATTTTACCAACTCTTGGGACCCCACTTTAGACTGCGAAGCGCATCAGGCTGGATTCAGCGGGTAGGACCTGGCAGTAAAGGTAAAGTACCAACACAAGAAAACGGAAATCTTTGAATTTCGCCTGTACGCTGCACCAGCTGGGAGCTCTTCTCAAAGGTAATACGTTATCGCGCCATAATCACGCACACACAAACCATTCCTCCTGGTTCTTATCATACACCACATCAACGGCAAACAAGCTCCATTTCTCCTTCGGCAAACTCGCCAACATCCCACAATCTTGCAAGTCTCAGTCTTGCAAGCGATCACCTGATCGCATTCATCCCGCTTTCTGGAGTTCCTCAGTGCTCAATATTAGGTCCACTCCTTTTCATAATCTTTATTAATGACGTACCCCTAAGCTTTCACTCTTCATTCCTTCTTTCTGCTGATTATACCTCAAAATCTACAGGGAGATATCTTCAAGAAGTGACAGTCTTCCGTTACAGTCTGATCTTAATGAACTAACCCTATGGTGCTCATATAATCGCCTTTCACTTAATGAAAGAAAATGCCATAAAATTACCTATACACTTAAACACACAGATATGGCCTTCGATTACACTCTGAACTCCACCCTTCTTATCGAAGTCTCCCAGATTGGGGTCCTCAAAGGGCATATCTCGTGTGGCCTACACATGATCCCATTGAGAATCATTGATGACCCCATGTGCACTGCTTGCGACGAGAGCACCGACACATTTTCTTCTCGAGTGTCCAGCTTACTCTTTTGCGAGAATGCACGTATACGGCGTTGATGTTATGAGGATGGAAGAACTCTGTTCTCGCTCCCTACCTGAGCTCTTGAAATTCGTGAGGAGGACTAAAAAGTTCGGGTAGAGACTGGGGGATTCGAGATAATAGCCATGTTGGCCTGAATGCTCAAGATGCGCTGCTTTGATGCGTGTCTTCCCCACACCAAACAACAAGAATAACAACAACATCCCAGATTCGCGATCTTGATGTAACTTTCGACCGAAGACTATAATTCGACGTTCAACGTTATTTGCACTGCATCTAGATTGTCTGGATTCATTTTGAGATCCGCTTATATGTTTTCCAATATTCAAAGGTGCGTCCAGCTTTATCTGACATTCGTTCGCAACGGATTGGAATACTGTTGGTCAGTATGGTCCCCTCACTACAGTTGCCACATTGAAGCTCTCGTGTCCGTTCAGCGTCGATTCACCCGGTCACTCCTTTTCAAATACAACCTAACTTACTGCACCTGTAGTGAACGTCTATTCTTACTCAATATCACCTCTCTAATTCAGCGCTGATTGTATCTTGACGAGTGTATTCTCTTTAAAGTGTTTAATGGCATTATGAATTCTTCTTTACATCTCAACCTTGAGTTTCGCTCTACCTCGCGACCGAGTAGGTCTGTCTCAATATTCACTCCAGTTACGGCTTCAAGTACACCCAGAAAAATAATATTTGTAAGATCTAAAAACTGGCGTTATTCAATGAAATTTAATTTTTCGTATAAACTACGAACATTTTCGCAAAGGTTAATCAATTTCCTTACATTCAACGTAGTGCTTCGAATTTTTCACGAAAAAAATTTTACGAACTGATATTAAAATATCGTTCACACAAAGAAAATATTTTCGTAAAAACTATTAAAAAGTTGCGTTGTCACAACGGAATGTTCTTGTTGAAGTTACGATGTTCTGCCCTGTAGTTTATAAAACGTAAGAAAATGTTGTAGTTTCTACGAAAAAATATCGTACATATGAAGATAATATTTTCGTAGAAACAATTAAAAAGACGCGTTACCATAACGAAATGTTTTTGTAGATTTAACGATGCTTCGCACTCTAGTTTATAAAATAGAAGAAAATGTTATAGTTTCTAAAAAAAAAGTTGTTGGTAACGGTAATATCGAAAGGTTGAGTGATGCGCATTCGTTTACCAGTAATCGGCTGCAGAACTACAAAGTATTAAAAATAGTGATGTGTAAAAATAAAATTTTAAACAATTGTTATTGTGAGTGATATTTTCAGTTTGATAATGGAAAATTTTAATCAAAATCAAGAAAACTCTCTAACGCTGGACGAGATTTTTTTAAATTTAGACTGCAATTTGAATGTCTCCGAACTTGAGAATATCTCTGTGAACACAGTGAATACAGTAGAGGAATCTAAAGCCTTAATAAACCTTTTAAAAACACTACGCGGTGAAGTGTTCTTGAAGGAATTCCTAGGTAGATACCTATACATATCAATAGTTCAGTGAATTTAATTTATTTTTTATGTGCTTCCCGCTTACGTAGAGTGCGGTATAACGACCGAAAGCTTGAAATTCATCACATCAACTCATTTAGACAAGATATGTCCTATAACAAAGTTTGGTGCCAGAATTATTCTGGAACATAACTTGCAACAATGGCAAATGCAATTCGTGTGTTAAATTAGGTACGTGGTAATGTATTCGACTAACTTTGACAATTTTTTCCAGACTACCTTTAACTCGATATCAGCTGATCCAGCAAGTCCAGCTTCTTCGATTGAATCGACACATTCTATGAGTTCTTCTGTTAATAGTTGGATAGATCCGAAACAATTTTTCAGACAGTGGAACTTCAGGTGATGAGGTAATATAATATGTAAATTGCATCAATTTGTTTGAGTCTTAGTTGAATTACTTTTTCAGTTATTAAAAAGTATTCTAAATACTTCAAAAGGACAGCTGATCACAGAATTTTACAAAAAAACGGGACTTTAACAAACAAAAACAGACGAGAATTGGGAGAGCTAATTGCATATACTCTCGTAGTTAAAAAAATATCTGCAAAACCATCATTTTGTGGAAGGGTTACTAATCAAATTAAGATTTTGTTCCCAACTGAATGTCAAGTAAGTATTCAAACCAGACTAATAGGCTAATGATCTACTGTTAAGCTCTAAGAACTTTAACAGACAGTTCTAATATAAAAGCCCCAGTTAGAGCTTGACTGGAGATTGTAAGAACACCACTCAATGTATATATAAAAGTCATAATTATTTAATTCAATACATAGGAATATTATTACATTAAAAAACATAAAAAAAGACCAGGTGGAATTTTGTATAACACGTATAATAATGTTTTATCAAAATTGCGTTCTGAAGGTCTCATAAAACGCCATATAACTAAATTTAAAGAAAAAGCAGATACTAACATAAATTTAGGTATATTTTACAAAAGTCTTAATTACACACAATGCTTAATTTAAAATAAATAAATACTTTTTTCAGAATTTCCTTCCAATATAGAAGAGGAAAACAGGCGTTAATTTACAAAATTGCATATCTTGGAATTGTATTGATTATTGTGGAACAAAATATGAAGTAGAAGATTAAATTTATATCAAAAATAATGATTATACCTTTAGAATTATTGAAATTATTATAGAAGGTAATAAAGAAATTTTTTTATATTGTCAACAAATAGAGATTTTAGAATACAAAACACACTATGCTAGTTATCGAATTGGAGCATCCTTAAATAAGTTTGAAATGCATAAAATCGAAAAAATTAATTTCCCACCAGTAAAACTCTGTACTTCTCCCATAGGAGAAATATTTTTAAGACCTAAAGTTTTCTTCTGAATATTCTTTATTTCTACGATTTATTGTAACGTTTAATATAAGAAATAACTTTTATAATACAATGGATTACAAAATAATAAATAATATTTTTGCAAACATGTCTTTTTATTTTTACGTAATAATATCGAATAAGAAACTCGTTTATGGATTCGTATACTTAACGCTGAGTTTCGTTGAAAATACTGAAATTGTTCGTTATTAATATTACACCAACTTGTCGAAACAACGAAAAATAGTTTCGAAGATTTTACTATTATTTCGAAGCGGCAGCAAACTTTTCGTGGATTCATAATTAACGCTAACTTTGGTTGAAATAACTACAATTTTCGTCGTCATCATTAAATATTTTCGTTAAAACTACGAAATATTTTTTCGAAGCTTTAGTTATTTTTTTTCGTAAAAACAAGAAACTTTTTGTAGATTCATAATCAACGACAATTTTCGTTATTATTATAAAAAAATTTCGTAAAAATAACGACAAATTTTTTTGTAGATTTTAAAACATTTTTATCGTTCCAACAACAAACTCATTCGTAGGCTCGTTTTTAACGCTATTTTTCGTTGAAATTACTGTAGTTTTTCGTAATTATCATTACATATTTCTCTGAGTGTAATGTTTACTTTTATTCGCCACTAGTTCGACTACAAAGGGATCACGATATGCTCCAGATTGGTTCTCTGTCTACTTCTTTTTTTGCATTCAAAGCCTTAAGGCCTAAACAGAACACGGACCTCGGCTGCGACTGCAACTATGATTTACCTATCTTTCGCCGTGAGGTTCGACTGCACAGTTGGTGTTGAACAGAACACCGACTACGACTTCGATTCTATGCAAGCAAGAAGAAGAACGATTGTCAAGTGTCACCCCAAGTAGCACAAATAGTCGTGTAGGAGTAGTACGAATGTTCTGCGAACTATATCATATCACTATATAGTCATGCTTACTTTCGCGAATAGTAGTGAGAACGGTGATATGATAGTTGTCACATCAATTTGCCAGTGCGGGCTTAGTAGTACGTACCACCTCGCTATCTGCAGCGTTACGTATTTCTCTTTTGTTAAAGCTCTTGACGTTTTATACAGTGGCAACATAATAATTTTGCTGAGATGTTTGGGTCTTTCTTCTTTTCCAATTAAAAAAAATCTACCAATGGTCTGGGCGAAACTTTATTATTTTTCGGGTCAAAGTTCGGGAGCGGTCAATGTCGGAGTATATCATGAGTTGTTTCGAAATTATTAGATTTCTTGGAAAATTAATTTTGTTCTTAAAATAAAAATATTTAAAATAGAGAATTTTTGGCCGATTAAACATTGAAAAAGCCCGTGTAGACTATTCGAATTTCGGTATATTATGTACACTAAAAGCCCATAGAAGTAAAAACGAATTTGTTGCCTTATCAGACTTAAGAGATATGACGAATTGTTAAAACATATACAAACCCATTACTTCCACTTGGGGTTTGAATTTCGAAAAAATTGTGAAACAGGTTTTTAGACGATTTCATAAGAACCAACTTGATATCTCATGAGACACAAGGGATTTTGAAAAATTTGTGAAAACGTAAGCAAACCCTTCACACCCCTTTGGTTCTTGAAATTCGAAAAATCGTGAAATTATATTTTAGGTCATTACATCAAATGCCGTAATAACCAATTTTATATCTCATCAGAACTAAGGGATGGCAGAATTTGTGAAAACATATGCAAACCCTTGGGGGTTGAATATCCAAAAATTGAGAAATGGGCTTGTAGGCGATTGTATAAAAAGTCTGTGGAAGTGTGTAGTGACCTAATATCTTATCAAACCTAAGAAATATGTCAAAGCTTTGAAAAGCATACAACCCCCTTACACCCCTCAGGATTGAATATCTAAAAATACTGAAATTGACTTTTTGGCGGTTATATAGGAAACCTTGGGAAGTAAAAACGAATTCGATATATCATCAGATCTAAGCAATATGTAAGAATCTGTGAAAACATATGCAACCTTTTTACACCCACTTGGGGGTTGAATATCCAAAAATCCTGAAAGGAGTTAATAAATAAATATGAAGACAGCACGAGAAAGTAACAATAAATTCTATTTCTTATCATTTCTAACAGATATGACGAAATTCGTGAAAATGTGTTCAACCCTTTTATACCCTCTTAGGGGCTGAAAAAGGAAAAAAATTAAAAACAAGTTTTAGGCGATTATTACGCAAGCCCACGAAAGTGAAAAGATATTCGATATCGTTCAGACCTGTGGAATAAGGCAGAATTCGTGAAAAAGTATCAACTTAGTATGTATATGTAGAAGTGCTACAGGAGTAATTAAAGCAAAAAAAAAGTTCAAAATTGTATTGATGTACAGAGCTGGAGCAATGCGGTGTGTGTCACTATGCGACTGATAACCTAAAGAATAAACAGAAGGCCATTTGGAACGGTTTTTTTTAGGTTATCAGTCGCATAGTGACCTACACCGCATCTCAGTATTAAACACGTTTCGGACTTCTACCCAAAAAATAATAAAGTTGCGCCCAGACTGTTGGCAGATTTTTTATACTCTAGATGAAATCATATATTAGAGTATTATAAGTTTAATCCAGCCCAAAAGTTTTTAACGCATAGAACCAAGCCTCGGACAAAAAAAAGTTATATATTATTTTTTGTTTATTTGTGGCCAAAAACCTCAAATCCGTCCGTCCGTTTGTCCGTCCGTCTGTCAGCGAACACGATGCCTCGACAACGCCTTCACCTAGGATCTTGAAATTTTGATCTGGATGTTTGGTTGAATTTGTAAGGCTAAGTTCGTTAACGGGCAAAATCGTTCTACTCCTTCGGGTAGCTGCCATACAAAATGTCCTTAAAACACGTCATTAAGAATATTGACTGATAACTTCAGAAGGGTTTAAGCTACGACATTGAAATTTTGTATGTGTTATTTTTTCAATAGTTGGAGCTAAATATATGATTATGAAGAAAATCCTGTTAGTCCTTCATGTAGCTGCCATACAAATATCCTGTTAAAATGTCTTCATTTAATTTACGGAACTCACTATAACTCAAGTAATCGTTTAGCTGTCAATTCGGAATTTTGTACAAATTACAGACAGGATATTTGTATGGCAGCTACACGAAGGACTAATAGGATTTTTTTCATAATCATACATTTAGCTCTAACTATTGGAAAAATAGCACATACACAATTTCAAAGTCGTAGCTTAAACGCTTCTGAAGTTATCGACCAATATTCTTGAACACGTGTTTTAAGGACATTTTGTATGGGAGCTACCAGAAGAAGTAAAAGGATTTCGCTGACTAGTGAACTCGAACTTCCTTTTCACTTAAAACTAACTTGTACAAAATTCCGAATTCGTAGCTAAAAGATTACTTGAGTTATAGTGAGTTTCGTAAATTAAGTGAATACATTTTGACAGGATATTTGTATGGCAGCTACACGAAGGACTAACAGGATTTTCTTCGTATTCATTTATTTAACTTCAACTATTGGAAAAATATCACATACAAAATTTCAAAGTCGTAGCTTAAACCCTTCTGAAGTTATCGACCAATATTCTTGAACACATGTTTTAAGGACATTTTGTATGGCAGCTACCCGAAGGAGTAGGACGATTGTGCCCGTTAACGAACTTAGCCTTACAAATTCAACCAAACATCCAGATTCAAAATTTCGTTCTTGAGTTATCGTGTTCACGGACAGACGGACAGACGGACGGACGGATGTCAAGCGGATTTGAGGTTTTTGGCCACAAATAAACAAAAAATAATATATAACTTTTTTTCGTCCGAGGCTTGGTTCTATGCGTTACAAACTTTTGGGCTGAATACTTTATATGATTTCATCTAGAGTGTAAAAAGTGCACATTTAATAACATTCTACTAGGTCACCACAATCAGGCCCAGTCGTAAGAGAACGTAAACAGGCTCGTCATTTAATAGATACATTATGCATATTTGGGAATAGTGGGTGGCTTTTCAACAGAATTGTATCTAAAATACAAACAAATATAATAATAATAATATATTGCATACAATTAAGAATTAAGCACATTCATATAAATTATTTTAATTGAATTGATTGAATATATATGAAAAATTTCATTAAATTTAAGCCTTTTGAAAGCTGAAGGTCTGTTAGGCGATATTAACTTTAAGGTCGAAATTAATGAAGGCAATAAACAAATATATTTTTTTTCATTCAGCGCTATACTTTAAATTTAAAATTTTCTCAGCATAATTATAGAATTTCATTCTTCGCTAAATTCCAAATTTTATCTGTAATGTTTCTACAACAACGCGTTCTTTTTGGCTGATCAAAACTTTTGTAATCTAATTTCAACTTTTTTTTATAAATCAATCGCAGGAAATATTCATAATTCAAATAACGCGCAAGCGGAACAACTATATTCTTGTCGACTGTGAGGAAATTTTGAGCACCAAATTTAACGTTGAAAGCACTAAATTGGCATCACTGATGGGAAGATCGGATTAGCGAGAGCGACGCTAAAGCCTCAGTTATAATGGTTCCGATCCGATCCGATCCGGAAAACGGACAGTGTTGAGTTTCTCCATCCGACATACATCTAAAGGGAATTTCGGAAAGACTAGCTACAATCGTTCCGTTGATTAGCCGAGACACAAAACGGAGGGGTAAAGTTGACCAATTTGCAACTTCTATCCGTTCCGTCACTAAGAGGTAAATTATTGAATTTCATCACCTTCTTCGCCTCACTAAAAATCAAAATTACACCTCGACAGTGTCACTTTGATGGATGTCGGAACGGAATCATTCTGCCTAGAAAATTTTCCCCTCCGACGTTGCCGGATCGGATCGGAACCATTATAAAGCCTCAGTTAGTGAGGCGAAGGAGGTGGTGAAATTCAATAATTCACCTCTTAGCGTCGGAACGGATAGAAGTTGAAAGTTGGTTAACTTTACCCCTCCGTTTTGTGTCTCGGCTAATTACCGGAACGATTGTGACTAGGCGTTCCGAAATTCCTTTTAGATGTGTGTCGGATGGAGAAACTCAACACTCTCCGTTTTCCGGATCGGATCGGAACCATTATAACTGAGGCTTAACTGAGGCTTTAGAAACGGCGTATTACATTTATTTGAAAGGTGGCGCATGCGCATTTTCGCAACCGTCGTTCCTCTACTTCTTCGTAGTGTTATCGATATAGTTTTCCACCTCTACCGGCTCGCTGTGTGATTACGACACTTCATGTTGTTTTGTTTTTTGTCGCTGTAACTCTTGCCTAATACAGATGTACAGTAGCGGTAAACATTAATTGTACAAAATTCTACAGTAAAATCTGGAGTTTAATTGTTTCTTGCAGGACTTTCAAATAATTACATTATTATTCTGGGGGGGGGGGGGGCACGAACGATCTGGGGGCCGGCTCCCCCTGGCCCCTACCTAGTTACGCCAATGCTCATTTGCAGTGAAAGAACATCGTATCACAAACAACAGCTTCGAACAACTGTGCAGCATTAGAAAGCATATATCGCTCCTTTTTCCTTTCTTAAAGAACCGAGTAATCGTTGAATATATACAAAGTCGTGGAAGAATCGCAGAACGTGAGACGATTTAACACTTTGACAGTCACTTAACAACCTGTGCTGAAATTCACCTATGGACGGGTCCCGGAATATTGTGCAAAAATTCTTTTCTGTCGAATCTCGATTTAAACCGCGTCCCTGACTTTGATCCGAAAAACCCTTTTGGCCGCGGTCATTATCAAATTTTATAACATTGGGGTTGCCGACGAGCAAGTACATTTTAGATAACTAGCTGATAGCGTCACTGATACCTTCAAGCTCTTTAAAACGTTATGCGCACATTGTAGGCACTTTTCTCAAAAATACAGTCGAATTCCTTACTCATCGAAATTAATTAGCGTGTCGAGCTAAAGGCTTAAATCGCCTCCTAATAAAACCTTCGTCCAATATTTTCACTTATAAAATCGGTAAACAAATTAGACGTATTCCTTGCCTAATAGCATCCAATAATTTCAAACGTGCAAGATTTTCGACGGCAAGAAGTTTGGAAGGAGTCGACTTAACATAGTACGTTAGATAAATTGAGAGTGTGTATTTTTTTTCTCCTCCTGGCACTCCAAGTATAATAAATAGCTCATCATCAGTCCTTAATGGCATAGTCATGATGGGGGTACCGAAGCGGTAAGACTGATTTTATTCTACCGGTTCGGAAGTAGCGTAGGAAACATTACGCCAAACAATATTCGAACGTCAAATTGATGTATTTCTAATAATAAACGGCGTTTTCTTCGATGAGTCGTTCATGCCAATATTTGCACACGAAGAATTTACGTAATGGCGGAGGACTGAATGCCTTTTGGTATGTTGACTAGAGAACATATTAGGCGGAGGATAGGCAGCACTTTGCGGATAAGATTTTGGCAATTGCACGTAAATCTGTTAGCGTGAAGCGGCGTAATCTGAAATAATGATGATGGTAGCGGTGATGGCGTCTTCGAACTATTGTCATTATGGTCGAACATTAACGAAAATGTTGTCATGCCCTATTTCGATAATAAATTTAATTTAATTTTGTTTTATATCTGCAAGATAATGAAGATAGGATGGTGGATCGGCTACACTGTATATCCGGGATTACAGCGTGCGCTCCTTTTGTATTATTGTGTTCTACTAAAATAAAATGGTTATCGTCGTCAATTGGAAAACTATGTTCAGTAATGTTACGATACTTTACATAGTGGCACAGAGGAGAAGTTTCATGATTAAATGAGTGCCACATTTGATCGTGATCCCAGACGCGATGTCATTTGGCTACTGAAACCCGTTTCCCAGAAAGGAGGCCTTAAAACATAGTTAGTTCCCTTGCCTTAAGTCAACCCAAAAAGCACAAATTTGTTCTTGTATGATGTTCCTTGCCATCTTGAGTTTCAGGCTCTAATTGTAACCAGGGCTTAACACTTTTTATTTACTTATCCACCGCTGAGCGTTTTCATTACTGACGTACCCACCGTATATACCCAGCCTACCGTACACACCCTAAGTTTCAACACAATTCATCCAACCAACGTAAGACCATTCATAGCTTACGCACCCACAGTTCGTACTTAACCTACGGCTGTTCGGTGGCCGCAAACTGATTAGGCAAAACATAGTCCAGTGTGGTTGCAACTGTAGGACCTGTATTTGAGGCTATTCCCGGAAGTGAAACTGCATTTTCCATGGCAGATTCAGAAAACGGGTCTGGTTCCTGTAATAGGGTTGCCGAAGTCAAGACAATGAATTCTGTCGAAATATCGCTTCCAGCTGGAAGGCTCGAAGTAAAGGACATAGAAATCTCTAACTCATTATTTTGATCCTTATCCAGTTCGATTGGTATGTTCGTTGTCTCTAACGGCGCAAACATCCAATCTGGGAACACGTTTGAATCCAATGGATATATACCTCATCATCATCAATAGCGCGACAGCTCAATTCGGGCCAGGGCCTGCAGGATACATTGTCTGAAGTCATTTCGATTCATCGCCCACGTCCTCCAATTTGTGCATCTAAGAAGCGATCTGCAATCTGCGTCAACTGAGTCCTCGTATCTTTTCCGCGGTTTTCCCACGGGTCGTTTGCCATGAGCTCAACCTTTCAGTGTGCGTGGCCTGCCCATTGTAGCTTACGAAATTTTATAAGAATCGATGCGGATGAGTCGTCATAGATGTTATACAACTCGTTGTTGTACCGGATACGCCATTCAGTACCTTCTCTTACTGGTCCCAAAATTCTTCGAAGAATTCGTCGTTCAAAAGCGTCTATTGATTTTTCAGACGCTTGGGTGAGAGTCCACGGTTCGCTTGCATATAGTAGCACAGGTCTTATTATGCGAAGTTTGCTCAGCCTGTGCACTTTTTTCGATTTTAAGATCGAGAGAACCGTGAAATACGCCTTATTTGCTAGTGTGATCCGTTGTTTTACTTCGTATCGTTCGTTGCCGTCTATTACAAGGTGTGATCCCAAGTATGAGAAATGATCCACATTTTACAGGTTGTAGCACCCCACGGTCATATTTTGTCTAGTTGGCGCGTTTCTTCTTGTTTGGGTCATGAACTTGGTCTTATTCTCATTGACTCTTAAGCCGACATCCTTTGCCGCTGAATCTAGACAATGGAAGACTTCTTTCGCGTCTGGAACAGATCTGGCCATGATGTTTATGTCATCCGCGTACACCACTAGTTGAGTGGACATGATTAGTAGGGTACTTCTGGTATCAACCTTTCTGATCACATATTCCAGGGCGAGATTGAAGAGCAAGGGAGCGAGTCCATCTCCCTGCTTCAGGCCGGATTCTGTTCGGAAGCTTTGGGTAAGTTCGTTTTGTATCCTTACTTGAGATTCAGTGTCAGTCACGGTCATTTTTATTAATCGCACGAGTTTTGATGGGATTCCGAAGTCAAGCATTATTTTATATAGTGCATTACGATCTATACTATAGTATGCCTGTTGGAAGTCCACGAAGAACTGGTGCACGTCGATGTTATACTCCCAGCATTTTTCTAGCACTTGTTTGACTGAGAATATCTGGTCAATAGTCGATCGTCCGGTTCTGAAACCACCTTGGTGTTCGCCGATAATACTTTCTGTATAAGGCTTTAATCGATTCTGAATTACTTTCGTCATTATTTTGTAGGACGTAGACAACAAAGATATGCCTCTGTAATTTTCATATCGCAGTTTATATCCTTTCTTATAGATTGGACATATAATGCTCTGGCGCCAGTCGTCGGGTATTTTTTCTTCAATCCAAATTTTTGTCATGATTTTGTGTAGGAGATTGGCGAGGTATGGACCATCTCCCTTTAGAAGCTCCACTGGTATTGCATCAACTCCAGGTGATTTGTGTATTTTTTGGTCGCGCAGTGCTGCTTCCACTTCTCCAACAGTGGGTACCGTAGTTGATGCCTGCTCATCAGATGGTGCACTTGTTGTAATAATTGGGTCGGCGGCCGTCACTCTGTTCGGGATATATACCCGTTTTTCGACATTTATTTATGGCGGTCTCCATTGTGGCCGCTTTAATAAATGCTGTACCATATAGTTTTCCGATTTGGAATTGAGTAATTGCTCGTCCAGGGTGCAATCTAAGCAACTTTCTACATTCTTCCGATTAGTATTGACTTAGGGATGCAAAGAAGAACACGTCAAGTGGTTGCATTTTATGAGTGCAATGTGGTGGAAAACAAAGAAGTATTACGTGATCTTTACGAGCTTTTTCAATAAGTTCGATATTTTTGGTATGACTACCATGGCCATCCAAAAGCAATAAAACTGGTTTGTCTTCAGTCGGTCTGGCGAATTCTATAAAACGGTCGAACCATTTCAAAAATATTACACTTGGATCGTACTTGGCAGTTGTCCCTGGAGGAGCTTCATCCAACAGCTTAGGCTTAGCTCTCTTTCTTGCAAATATAAACATGGCATATAAGCACCAGATGCACTCATGCACGTTTCTACTGGTACTAAAGTCCCTCTTTCAGCAGAAACAATAGCTCCTATTTGAAGTTTGCCTCTTAAGCTTAAAACTTTGGACATTTTACTGGGAACGGTTGTTATACCTGTCTCAACAACATTAAAAATGGGCTCTAGCGAAAATGGATATTTGTCATACAGTCCGCTCAATAAATCGAAAAATTAGTGAACAGCTACTTCATTGAATCCCATAGCTCTTTCTATTGATGTTGCCTCTAGCGTTCGTAGTTAGATATTGGGATGCCTGCGAAGGAATCCGTACATCCATTCCTTTACAGCCTGTTTCGAGTTTTTATTGAAACTATTGGTAATACCATTTTTTCCACAAGCTCAAAAGCTAGACTTCGAAGTTCACCTAAAGTCAAGCCAAACTGCCTGCTCTCCATGTGTATAATATGATCTACTAGCTCTTTTTCCTGTGCAGGAGTGAAAACTGGCTAGTAGCGACCTAAGCCTAGATTAAACAGCAATGAGAAATACATTTGTCCAAATTCAATATTCATATGTATTTCCAATTATCTTTCTTGCTTGCATCTTTAGGTGAAATACCGGCTCTTGCTTTTTTCACTCTAAATTCTAAAGTTGTTTACGGAACTCTAAACGACTTTGAGGCTAGATTGTATCCGAATCTCGTACTCAAAACTTCCTGAATGGCATTTTCCATATTTTCTTGGGCCAAGACTCGCGCGTCGAAGTCCGCTTATAGGATCGTGTCATTGCGCTAATCGAAAAGCGAAAAAAATTGGTGAAATGGAATTCAAAAAACTTTTAAGTCATATAAGACGGGATACTACCCCGTTTCATCCACCCATTGAATACCCTCTTTTATCCAACGGGCTATTTCTTAGGAAAACACTTCTTTGCAGGTATTTAGGCATCACTACATCCAATTAATGCGTCACAAATTAAACAGAAGGCAGCAGCGTAGAGAATGATATATGTACAGGGTGCGACATCTTTTATATCGGTATGTAAACATTGAATAACTTTGAAAAAAAACAACTGATTTTTATATGTGACGTCAATTTGGTCCTTTAGAATTTATTTAGATTAGCTTTTGAATACAACATCAATCAAGTGGCTGCCTCTATTGGTCACAGCAAAATGTGCCCTTTTTGCTGCGTTTTTCATTACTTTTTCGAGCATCTCGGGCGGTATAGCGATGATTTCGGCACGAATGTTAGCTTTGAGCGCGTCAATGATCTGAGGTTTGCTGGCGTACACTTTGCTTTTCAAATAACCTCATAAAAAGAAGTCCGGAGAAGTCAAATCTGGAGATCTCGGTGACCAGTCAATGTCGCCTCTTTTCGACATTAGACGTCCAGGGAATTTTCGTTGCAGAAACTGAATTGTTTCATTTGCAGTGTGGCATGGCGCACCGTCTTGTTGAAACCAGTAACCATCCAGACGTTTTTCACGCATTTTCGGGCAGACGTAATGAGCTAACATCCACCGATATCGTTTTCCATCGACTGTTTCGTTTTATCGGAAAAAAATGACCCAATGATGGTTTAGGCGCAAACGCCGGCCCAAACAGTCACTTTTTGATCATGCAATGGCGTTTCATGGATCTCGTGTGGATTCTCCGTTCCCCAAATGCGGCAATTTTGCTTATTAACGCCGCCAAAGAGTGTGAAATGGGCCTCGTCGGTCATCAAAATTTGCTTCCAAAATTCAGGTTCAGTGTCAACCATTCGAGCGACTGTTTGGCCATATTCCAAGCGGCGTGGACGGTCTGTCGGCAATATTCTTTGTATTAATTGCACTTTATACGGAAACAAATGCAAATCATCCTTCAAAATGCGCCGCAAAGTGGTTCCACTGACACCAAAATGCTGAACGCGGTGACGATACGAGATTTCTGCGTTCTCGGCAACGCTCTCTCTGACCGCTTCAACCAGTTCATTGGAATGTCTTGGTCGTCGATGAACGGCATGTGGACGATCTCCCACTGTCCCGTGCTCAAAAAAATTCGACACCAAACGATGAATAGTGTTGTCAGACGATGCCTGTTGGCCACGATATTTTCGACGATATGCACGTTGAGTTAACACAACGGAACGACTATTCTCAATGTACAGCGTCACTATTTCGGCGAGTTGTTTCGGTGTGAAGCGATCCATGGTTAAAATTTTACTGAATTGACGTTTCCAAAACTTGCCCAATTAAGGTAATCTGTTGAAAAATGTCAAAGTTCTTCAATGTTTACATATCGATATAAAAGATGGCGCACCCCCCGCAAAATTAAACCCACACCAAAAAAAGAAAAAAAAAACAACTAAATAACATTTTTTTGTTTTTAAAAAACTTTAATTCTGTCTTGCTTGCGGTGAAGCACATGTTTGCTGATAGGCGATTTGTAGGAAGATTCTACATTCACGGATGAAAGAAACCGCGGGTCCCTATTTTACCCACCTACTCTGTTTTGCACTACTTTCCCTTACTAGTTATAAACTCCCTTTCTTGCAAAATCGATAGCTTAGAATGATAGCTTAGTCATATATGTATTAGTGAAGATAAATTATTGCAGCTAATGAAAACAATATACACTCCTTTCTATACGTACTTCAAAGTGCCCACTTTACCCCAATGGTGGAGCAAAGTGAGCCCCAGAACTAAATTTTTACATTTTGTTTTAAATAATCATCAAAGCTTACTTGTCAAGTTTCACGATCCGTACGCCAATCTTGAGCAAAATATTTACAACTCTTTTTAATGTATAATTATTAAACACTGATATTTACATCTGACGATACCACAGACGTAATATGAGAAAAATCCGAGGAACTGTAATTGATGTGGATTGCATTTATAATGGATTGAACTTGATTTCTAAATCTTTATCGTGGAGTTTATTTTGCTAAACGATGGCTCTATTATAAATTGAAAATTTTGGAGGGGTTCACTTTACCTTGCTAGGTCACTTTGCCCCACCCTCCTACATCTGCTGCCACTAAGCATCAAGTTTCTAGCATAATCTGTTCGAGAGATAGCAAAAAAACCCCGCACCATTCTACCCGTATTCAAATATATTTTGTATATATATTTTGGAACAGTTCTCAAGATAAAGACGTAAGTTTCTAGAAAAATTTTGTCCCCAAACTTTCATGCTCTACGGCCCCCTATAAAAATTTATATTCAGCACATTCCCCTTTTCGACCTGTTCGAAAATATTGTAATTTTATGTTTTTTACCCAGACCCCAGTATATTCTGCTTGTATATCTACAAAAACAAATACCAAGTTTAAAATTTGTTTTTAGAATGCATCGATTTCAGCTTTTAAGTATTTTCGACGCATTATTTTTATTGAGCCATATCGAGCATTTTCTTGTAAATGGGTTTGTCTAAGTTCTATATAAATTCCAAGTTTGAGCATCCTGGAATAAGCGTTTCTTGAGATAAAGAAACCAAAATTTTCCATCTAAAAAAATCGCCAAGCAAAGAAGTCCACTCAGTCTAACAAAAAATTTGAATTTAGTATTTCAAAGGGTTTGTGAGATACGCTCCTTCAAGCGGTTTTGCGGACAGCGTACAGATGGACTGATTTTTTTTTTAGGCTACTACGAAGGAGAAAATTCTCTGGGCACAATGATTCTGTTTCGACATCTGTATCGAGGTGTAATTTTGATTTTCAGTTAGGTGCAAGAGGTGGTGAAATTCAATAATTCACCTCTTAGCGTCGGAACGGATAGAAGTTGAAAGTTGGTAAATTTTACCCCTCCGTTTTGTGTCTCGGCTAATCAACAGAACAATTGTGACTAGTTGTTCCGAAATTCTCTTTAGATGTGTGTCAGATGGAGAAACCAACACTGTCCGTTTTCCAGATCAGATCTGATCGGTGCGGTGCCATTGTAACTGTGGCTTAAAATGTATCTTGTAGATATGGTTATACAAATTGATAGTTAAATTCATTAAAATTGATGATAAATTTGCTTAGGTTGGTTGGTTGGTTTACATGGTGGCCCGTCTGCCGAAAACAGGGCCCAATTAGCACAGGAAGCGCCGTTTTGATACCACAACTCGTGTAATCTGGTCGTTGAGCCCTGATGAAGTATATATATAGTTTTACAGAGACCTGGGGCTTGAAGGGATTATCATATCTATCCAGAACTGTTCAAGAAGGTAATCAGTTCTCCTATCTTGTTTTTCGAGATCTCATCGAGGTTATTGAAGAAGGGTTTGCCTAGTGCGCGAAGTCTGGCTCGGTCTCTGGCGGGACACTCGCAAAAAAGGTGAATAACAGTTTCCCTCTTATTTGCATCCCCACAACTGCGGCAATTGACGTTAAACGGAATACCCAGATGGCCGCGTGGTCGCCGATCGGCCAGTGACCCGTGCTGACTGACGTGACTCTGGAGACGTCCACGCGGCTCCTGCTCAGGAGTTCGTCTGTTTTGCTCTGGGAGTAGGATGGCCATATCTTCCTAGATATGACGCAGTTGGTCAGTCCTCTCCATCTGGAGTTCGCGTTTATGAGAAAGTGGGTGGATATTTGGCGCTTAACAGTCCCTAGTGGGACCTTAACGTATTCTACGAGAGGGCCCTGAAGAGCAGAACCTTGCCTTGCTTAAGTTTTATTTATTTTCTTTATAAATTAACCTGGTTTAATAAGTCCTGCCCTTTCGGATTGCTTGTTTGTTTGTTCAATAATCATATCATTAGGTATCTAATCAAGATTCGAAGCATAAAAAAGACCATCAAAACATAAACCCAGCCCATTTCATTTCACCCTGTCCAAATTTGCGTAGAACCGAAAAAAAACACCACAAATAAATTTAATAAGAGCTCATCAATCTCTAGTTAATGCCGCGATCATATTATCATCTCTCTACTTTACTTGAAATCCAGGCTGAATATTTATGACCCATTTAGTAGTATTAATAGTGCCGAATCTCATCCTACAATTATGCACAATATACGCTGCATTAAAATTTCCTACCCTCTAGTGGGCGTAGTTGCGAAGGATAAATGGATATAAGAAGCTCTCGCCCAAAGGAAAATATCGTGTGAATAGGGAAAGAGTGAGCTGTGATTAGAGGATTAAGCCAAGCAAAATGCTTCAGAAGCTGAGGGTTCATTTTTCAAACAACTTAAAAAACTCTTTTACGGGTAGTTTGTTGGTTTTCCCGGCTGCTAGCTTCCACGAGTTTCAGTATGTGAGCATATTTCGGACGTGGAAATAAAGGATCTCGAAGAAAATTCAATTTTGTCGAAAGCTTCTCGGAAAACCCGACATCCTTTTAAATGCACTTTTGAGTTTTTTTTTCATGTTTTTCCCTCATCAACTCAGATACGACTCTATCGCACAAAAAGTTGCTGAAAGGATATGTGAAGTAATTGAAGGATGGTGTTAGTGTGTGAAAATTTTTACATGCGAGTGGCTTTGAAATCATGTAAAGTATAATATATAAAAATATTAACTCAAACCTTATTGTACCCATCTGTGGTTAATACTGTTATCGTAAAGTTTTTCCTCTTATTGGAAGTAAGTACTTGAATTCAAATTGTAACGAGAGGGTTGTATTAATATGCCAACTTACAAATGCAGTAATAATTAGCGGTCTAAGAAGAGTACTGAATGAAATTAAGCCAAAGAAGTGCCGAGAATGATGTTTGGGTCAAGAAGAACGCCCATTGCATCACCTTCTTCCGTCAAGAAACTGAAAGGTACTGTTGTGGGGAGATGTATTGCGGCCAAAAAACTCAGGCCGAAAACACTCCTCACAAATTGGATCACAGATCCAAGGACGCTGGCTGTCATTTCGATTCCTATATAAGGACGAGAAATCGAAGTGGCAGCCAGTCGTTCGCCAACTGGCGGGCGACTCACTACACACTGCAAAGTGATGACGCCGATAGTCATCACTGCAGTTACACACATCACAGGTGTGAAGACGACGGCTGAGATGTGAGCCGTTGCAACAAAGACGACGGCTGCGACGTGAGCCGTCGCAACAAAGACGACGGCTGCGATGTGAGCCGTCGCAGCAAAGACGTTGGCAGCGACATTGCCGACGCAGCGACAACAACACTCCCAGACACGCGACGGCACCAAATACTGCCGTCGCTCACGACCTTGTCAAAATTGGACTCTCGGCATAGCCGGGAGAACTCCAACGCATAAGGTCGTGACGAATGTCCTTAACACTGTTATGTGATAATTTTGTGCCATAACACGAGCTCTGATAATCAGTTTCCTTTGCGGCGAGGGACGATGATGGAAGGAGAGGACGACTCGTTAACCGGACGCTGGAACCCACCCGAGCAGGCAACGGTTTCGATTGCCAAACGCTGCCGACGTTCAACCCCTCTTTGCATTGATTATTAGTTTTATATCAACCTTAATTTAATATTAGAAATCAGCTTTTTGCATACCGTCGACGGGAACGTCCGTAACGTCCGCCGTTGTACTGGGCAACGCGGTTCTCAAAGTAACCAACGCGGATATTCGAGGCCGATAAGCCTTACAGGAAGGCTCTGGAGGAAGGGGAAGATGCTTGATGTCGCGTAGTTCATTCGGACAAATAAAGTCAACCTCTTTCCCGACACCGCTGACCATCCCATGCACCTCGGACCAGTAGTACTACTTCGTAGAGTCATGCAGCCTTAGGCGACAAGCCGGGACGGCCCCTGTTCAGGAACCGTATGTGAATCCCGGTAACTGGTGGGGAAATCGACGATTCAGTCCCAAAGGCTTCGAAGCACAAGCGCAACTGGTCCTCGTAGTGATCGAGTTATAACACGAACCACGGAATGGAGCAGAAATCAATTCGGGATGTGGCAAACTCTCCAAAGAACTATATCTTAAAGTTACAAAGGCTGGTCACTTTAGTCTGTTTATGAAAACTGCACCAGGCTAGCCTCAGATCAATGAGTCCAGTGTTTCTTGTGAAGTAAACATAAAAAGTCTTAAAGAATTCTCCTGCTTCTTTAAGCCCCTTTTGATGTACGAAGTTCACACCTTAACAGAGTTCAGATTTATGAGTTCATCCCTAGCCAATAGGCTGAAATAGTGCGATGATCCTCCGCTTCCGAAAGCATCTTCAACTTATTGACAAAATCCGCAACTTTGCTAGGTCCAGGTGTATTGGCAATAGTCGCACACTTCCTTTTTCAGCAACCAATTTTGATCAGGTGTATTACACCGTGTATTGTAAATTTTGCAACGTATGTACTCTGTTTTTCGTAGATTCCGTATTTTGTACTTATTTCCACACCCTTGAAGCGCTCTGGTGCCAGTGCTTGAAATTTTTCCACCTTAATTGACATCATTTCAACAATGAATATGTTCCTCCTCTTAGCGAGAGCAAGCTCCGAGTACGTCATTGTTGTCTGCTACCTGCACTAGAATTAATCGAAGGAAATTAAAATTTTCAAGAGTCCCGTGAGTCTACTTAAGAAGGGACAGGACTACCAATCTCATTAAACACCACCCCCGGTAGACGAAGTAGTTGTTTTGCTTATGCAAAGTTCCAGCTTTAAAATTTCAACTTTTCTGTATGAGTAAGATCAGGGTTTTGTCCATTTATTACAGTGGTGCCTGCTATGCATCATCCGTTCAAAAGGTTCCGTGGATTTCTTTTACACGGACGAGAAACAGCGGGAAGGAAGGAAGAAAAATGCTCAGTCAAGTGAAGTGCTGTTGTTGTCCAAGCCAACGTCTTTAGAATGCAAGAAGGAGGAAGCTGCCAGCAAAGGATTCCAAGAAAGGATGCACAAAAGAGGTGTGCATAAATTCCCAGAAACTTATATCTTGTTATTCTCTTCTGATTTTTATCTTGACAAGGAAATAAGGCACGAGTGGAATAGCTAGAAAAAAAATGCCGACAAAGTCAATTTTCGTCGCAGAAGAGCAATGGATTCGTAGGTTTGAACTACATGGCTAAATGTCAGCAAAAACTCTGGCACAGGATCTACTTGGATATCTCACTTTTGAAACGTCCCGATTGTAGAGTCCTTCGTGTAAAACGTCCTGGAGTATTTTTCGCAATATGGAAAAATGTAGATATGTCTCCTTAAATATTAATAACTGAGCGTTGTGCTGGGCATAGTGAATGTCCTCTGTGAGCTGCTGGTTGCCTACTTTAGAATATTACCAATAGTACAGGCACATCCACACACTAGACCCTGCGAACATATTCGCCCGAGAACATTTTAATTCAACGTAACTCGTATATCTTTTTTTATGACTTTGGAAAAGCAACTTTCAACCCCAACCCTTCCGCGCATACCTTATATAAGCGAAACCGTCCATGAAAAGAGCCACCTCTACCGCCTTGTGCCCGATATGAAAGCATAAATTTTCCCATAGCCGCTGCTATGGGAATACATATTATGATTTCAAAGGCATCCTTCGTCGCGCATTTTTAGTTCAGATGGTATCCCACCAAGAGATCCTGGAGCTTAGGATCCATGTGTATGGAAAAGTATGGATTGAAAAAGGAATTTAACATACTCGTGCAAGGAGAGTGCTAGTGTGTGGTGCGGCGGTTGGCGAAACGGACGAATTATGTTAACCCTTTGGGACGTACACTACACAACATTAACATTTTCGCCAGGATATGGAAGATGAACTGAAATTTTGTATATGTTTCCGGGTATGTGGTCGATAATGGTGAAGATTTGATTAATGTTGTCTTCGTGTGGCTGCTTCGTGGTCCCAGTGTTGTCTAGGTAATGCAGTTTTGCACATTTGTCTTTTTGGAATCGCGATAATTTATTATTGTGATGCGACAGCCAACAACTGGTCATAACGTCGTGGTATGCTATAGTCATTAACTCTTAAAGGTAGCAACAGATGCCCTTTGAACAAACCAATGGCCGTTGGGTCTGTGAAATCGCACCATCAAGATGACCAGAGAGCATTACATGTTACACTGCGAGAGAGATCCGGCCCAAGCAGGATCTTAAACGCTTTAAAAAGCTTTCGCTCAATAGGGCGAGCATCAGCACCACAGTCGGTGTCCTGACTGGACACTGTCTATAGACCGACATGCTAAAAGACTCGGACTTTTTTGAAATGAATGGGTAGGAGAAGCAGACAGTCTTTCATCCTCTCTGCACATCTCTAGCTCTATCCGGTTGGAGTAAAGCTCATCTGGGAATCTATTTCTTCAATAGTTTCAGTAACCTTACCGCAACGGAGTTTGAGAGAATAGGTTGAGAGACCTACCTACCTAACTACCTTCAACACGAGTTGATACACAGACCCATCTCAACCGAACGTATGAGGTTTATCTAACCGAAATAAAATGTAGTATCGCTTTAACCTAACCTCAGGTCCGTGCGCACGGGTGGGTTTTGGGGATTCAACCCCCCCCCCCCCCATTGGTATATTTGAAAAAAAATTTATTGCATTTTCTCGAAGAGGACAATCATGCACAACTTTTGGTCTAACTCTCTTACTTCCTGAAATCCGAAAACGTGACTCATTTACAATGACGCTTTGTATAGAGAGTGTCAATTTTCGTTTGACCATCGTCCATCGTCGTCTTGTGCGAAATACTACCAAAGCGGAGGGCAAAAGTGGAGGGCAAACGATATTTCGCAAAAAATGGCTAATTGTGTCTTGAAATACTATTCGAAAAATTCATGATTGAAATTTCAAAGCACAGTGCAGAAACCACTACTGTTCATAAGACACGGACGTAAAAAGACTCGCTTGAAAGAACGTAATTTTTTAAATCGAAGCTTTTTTTCTGTGCGACCTTTCTACCTGGCGTACCAACAACAAAACTCATTCACGCGGACTACTAAATATCTGGTAATGTCGCACGTTTAGCGATCTTTTTCAGAACGGAAATTTGACACTTACTTGTAGATTTTTAAAGACAATTTTAACGCTTCCAAAATGGTCAAAATACACCAGAAGGTCAAAGATGGTTTTTAAGGAAAAAATCTGCCAACAGTCTGGGCGCAACTTTATTATTTTATGGGTAGAAGTCCGAAACGTGTTTAATGATGACATGCGGTGTAGGTTACTATGCGACTGACAACCTAAAAAATAACGTTCCAAATAGCCTCCTGGTTATTTCTTAGGTTGTCAGTCGCATAGTAACCTACACAGCATCTCATTATTGAACACGTTTCGGACACGTTTCAAAATAATAAAGTTACGCCCAGAATGTTGGCAAATTTTTTTATTTACTTACGTATTTTTTTATCAATAGAATAATTCATAGTAGTAAAAGCGAATTCGATACATTAAACCTAAGAGATTTTCGGAATCAGTGAAAACTTGAACAATACCCCCAGGGGGTTTAATTGAGAAAAATACTTAAATCAGTTTTTCCCCGACTACGTTTAAAGCTTATAGAAGTAAAAGTGAATTCCAAATCTCAGTATACCTTAGAAATATATCAGAATTCATGAATATGTACACACCCCCTTAGGGGTTGGATATCGAAAAATTTTAAAGATCGTTACTAGGCGCTTATATAAATAGCCCGCAGAAGTAAAATTGCTTTTGATAGCTCGACATGTCTAAAAGTTTTAACGAAGTATGTGAAAATGTAGATTCACGGACATTTTTTTTACTCAACCTCTGAACGCCAATAAAAATGTGAACTTTTTTTTGCTTTAATTACTCTAATAGTACATCTACATATACGTACTAAGTTTCAACTTTATAGCATAAGCTGTTTCTGAGATATAAACAACCACACCTCTCTCCCGTACCTTGATACTCCTATCAAAAATTTTATTTTTCTAGGATGTCTCAATAGTGGCTCTATATAATCCTAAATTGTTAGCTTTCTATTCATTATGGTTTTTGAGAAACAAAAATCAGAATGTTTTCCTTTCTACCCCGTTTTACCATAACCCCCAACACCCAGACCACCAAAATTTTTTTCCCTACTTTACCGGTTTACCGACCCCAACTCCTGTAAAATTTTCAAGATCATATCTGATACGCTTTCTGAGATATAAAAATTACATTTTTTGAAAAAAGTGCTGTGCCCCCACTTTCGTGCTCCCCCTCAAAAAATTTAGTTTCGGTAGACTCTTGTTGTGATCCCATATACAGAAAATAAATTTTATCTTTTTGGTATAATTGGTTCGGAAGATATTGTAATCCAAAGTTTTTCATCAACCACCCCCACACCCCACCACCCTTCATAAAAATTGTAAACCTTGTCTAATCTTGAAGTATTCCTTAGGACAACCACAAAGTGTCAATCTTCTGACATCAATTGTTCAGGAGATATCGATTTTGGAATGTTTCAATCCCGGCTTTCAAGCGTTTTGGACTCATTGTTTTCACTCAACCCTTACCGCCCATTTTTTTGCAAATGAGTCCACTATCATAGTACTATATAAGTTCCAAGTTTCAGCCTCCTAGCATAAGTGGTTCCTGAGATCTAGAAACCAAAATTTTTCGTCTAAAACGCTCCCCTCTCCTCTCCCCTTGTACCCCCACCCCTCGAAAATATTCCAGTCGTAGGGGTTCACCCGATCTACCCACCATAAAATTTGATATATACGGGCTTGGGAGCTACGCGCCTTCAAACGATTTTGCGTGGCGTACGGCGGTCGGCGGACGGCGTACGGCGGACGACGTACGGCGGACGACGTACGGCGTCTACAGCGGACAGACGGAAATTTTTTTTTTGCTTTTTTGGGGTTTACTAGTCCTAAAACGTGAAAATACAAAATTTCAGGGTAGCAAATTTTTTTGAAATTTCAGGTCGATCACAATACTTTATTATTAAAGAATAATAAAGTAAAATTCAAATTGGATACTACAAGAGGACAACGATCCAAAACATCAAAGTCGTACTGCGTGGAACCAATCAAAAATTTTTGGTAGCTCTGTACTATCATTCACGGTTAATCTTTCAGTTAAAATATATTCACCTCGAGACAAAATCTACTTATATACTTCGTATCGGTGTACATGCGTATAATTGTCCACCTCTTTCCTTCAATATTGCCGTCTTTTTCACTCCTCGTTACCGATATTCGATAGTTGACTACTAAATTACCTGTATTACTACTAAATCAACCACGCTACATACCTAAGGCAAAATCGCATGACGCAGAACATCACCAACCATTTTTCCGATGCTGGATGGGTGTAGAGATGGCAACGATTAATTAAGCGATTGAAATAATCGATTATTATAATTCGATTGCTCGATTGATCATTTAATACTCTTGGTTTCCATTAATCATTTAATTTATCAATTAATTTATTGTGATTGTGTCCAGCTGTTAAGTTAAAGTGTAAAAGTCCACACGTCCGAACTCTAAAGTGCGTTATAATAAATAATTTGCGACTCTCTCCACCCTCATAGGTAACAGAAATAGCGACTCTCTATAACTCATCTGCAACAGTACCCAGTTGGACTTCGAGGCAGTACTTCTGCATGTCGCTGATATTTTCTTTGAAGACAAGTTCAAATGGAGTAAGGACTTACCAAAGTAAGGGGTGGTTATGGAACTGGTAAGCGCTCATATCAAATTTTTGCAGTTGGAAAAAAACGAATATAGAATTCGTTTCGTAATTTGAGACGCAGTGAAATTTTCCGAATTGCTTCAGTTCTAGAAACGTGTCTCATATGAAGAGAGTCCACTAGGCAGGTCGGGCCGGGCTGGGCCGGGCTGGGCCGGGCTGGGCCGGGCTGGGCCGGGCTGGACCGGGCTGGGCCGGGCTGGGCCGGGCTGGGCCGGGCTGGGCCGGGAAAAAATCTGCCTGCCATACATTGTTATGGAAGTGCGTCCACTGAACTAGACTCGCGACGAAGCGAAGTACGTGGAAAAAAAAATGCTCGCCGCACCATTGCGATGCGGCTCCCCTCTAGTGGACCCTTCCCTTAACAAAGCAAAAAAGCCATGTTTTCTTCAATTACCTCACAGAACCGAAGTAGTGCATTACATGTCATGCAATTGGTAACGCCTTACTTTCGTGGACATTTGTATGAAAAGATAATTAGCAGTGTAATCGAATTGGTAAGGTCTGGGTCATTGCATTTCGTTGATTACAACATCGATCCGGTAATCAATGCTAGTCCTACCGGGTACCCAGCAGGCAAAGTTATATATATTATACGAAAATAAAGACCGTATAAAAGACGGATAAACACCGGGTACGATGTCCGCGGTCGCCGTGTATGTCTATACGTATAGTTTGAAAGAGCACTATACTCGTACTTAGAATATTTACTGCGATTCCACATATAATATTCTACATGCTTATATGTAACACACGTACGTTCTTTGTACCTACAAAATTCACTTCAATTCTACGAATGTGGAACGTATTTCCTCGCATATTTTTTTCTTTTCCGCCTTTTAGGCGCTGTACACATTGCATACGACCGAACGAATTTTCCGATACGAATTTTCGTGTTTCTGCTTATTGTCAAATCTTCAGTTGTTAGAAAATTTGTTGAAATCGTTAATTATAACATTTTCAAGAATATCATAAAAGAACATTTCTAGGAATTTGGATTTTGATTGATAATATTAAACAAAGTCCGTCTGTCGGTACGAATACGTCGTACGACGGATTCATTTTACTTTATTATTTTTTAATAATAAATAATAGTGTTGTGATCGACCTGAAATTTCAAAAAAATTTGCTACTCTGGAATTTTGCATTTTCACGTTTTAGGACTAGTAGACCCCAAAAAAGAAAAAAAAATGTCCGTCTGTCCGCCGTAGACGCCGTACGCCGTACGCAAAACCGTTTGATGGCGCATACCGTTGAGCTATTAAGTTGATATTAAGTTGAAATTTTTATGGTGGGTAAATTGGGTGAACCCCTACGATTGATATCTTTATGGAGTGTGTGGGTGTAAGAGGGGAGGAGGGGGAGGAGGAGACTCGTTTTAGACAAACAATTTTGGTTTCTAGATCTCTGCTTCTGGTAGGAGGCTGTAACTTGGAACTTATGTAGTACTCGTACTATGATAGTGAACCTATTTGCAAAAAAATTTGTGATAAGGGTTGAGGAGTGTGGGAGGGGGGGTAAAACAATGTGTCCGAATGGTTATCTTAAGGGATACTAGGAGAGTAGACAAGGCCTAAAATTTTTAAGAGGTTAAGTGGAGTGTAGGGGTGGGTAATAAAAAACTTCAGATTACAAAATTTTCCGAACCAATTGTACCAGGAAGATGAAATTTGAAAGATCACAAGTGTTGTCTACTGAATGTAAACATTTTGAGAAGGGAGGTGGAGTACGAAAGTGAGGGGATAAACATTTTTCAAAAAATTTAATTTTTATATCTCAAGAACCGTACCAGACATTATTTTAGAAATTTTACAGGAGTTAGGCCCAGTAGACTTCTAGCAAAAAAAGAAATTTTGGTGGTGCTGGAGAAGGTGATGACAGTGGGAGGGGGTGGAACGAAAAGAATTCTGATTTTTATTTCTCGAAAACCGCAAAGCATAGAAAGCTAAAAATTTACAACTATATAGAGTCACTGTAGAAGAATCCTAGAAAAATAATTTTTTTTAGGGGTAGCAAGGTACGGGGGTGGGGGTTGTTTTTCATATCTCAGAAACAGCGTATGCTAGAAAGTTGAATCTTAGAATGTATATACGTATGTAGAAGTAGTACAGGAGTAATTAAAGCAAACAAATGGTTTAAAATTTTATTGATGTACAGAGCTGGAGTAATGCGGTGTAGGTCACTATGCGATTTGATCGTGTTTTTTTAGGTTATTAGTAGCATAGTGACCTACATCGCATCTCAGTATTAAACACGTTTCGGACTTCTACCCAAAAAATAATAAAGTTGAGCCCAGACTGTTAGCAAATTTTTCTTTTTATTATCAATTAAAACTACAAATCGCTAGAGATTTTCTTTCATGATATTCTTAAAAATGTTATAATTCACGATTATAACTAATTTTTCAATAACTAAAGATTTCACAATAGGTCGAAAAAATAAAAATCGTATCGGAAAATTCGTTCGGTCGTATGAAATGTGTACAGAACAAATGACAAAAAATATGAGAATGAATAATTTTCCTGAAGCTACATCAAAAATACGATCCTAACTCGAAACCTTTGTTGCATTATTAGCTCGTGTCCTGAAGCTGAAATAGGTAGAATTTCGATTAATTTTCTACAGGTATGATCTGCCTGCTGGGTTATAGCGACTCTCTACACCTCATCGGCATCATGGCGACTCCAGTTTACTCACGCGTAGTCCGATTCCAAAAACAAAAGTTTTCGCTCTTGACCTCCGCGACGACAGTCGAAAACAATCTAATCGCATCCGCGAACAAAATAATATACCAAGCCAATCATCTAATCGCATTCGTGAATAAAGTATTGTATTAGAAAACTTGTGTGATCTTTAACTGAAATACCAGATGTATAACCTTAAAACGATCGTGTTAAGCAACCTAGGGACGCCATTTTTTTTTTTATTTAAGGGTTGGTTAGTTGTAATCATTAATCAGTGCATATCGTCACAAATTTCATTCAACAACATACGTTTGTCCTGTGCTGATCATGTCTAATTTTTTGCCAGAAAAAGAGCATATGCGGGAAGCTCTACTTTTTTGCTTCCATTTGAAGAAAACGGCTGCTGAATCGCATCAAATGCTTGTGGAGGCCTATGGTAATAATGTTTTAGCGGAATTAACGTGCAGGACTTGGTTTCGTCGATTCAAAGACGGCGATTTTGACCTGAGCGACAAGAAGCGCGAAAATTGGCCCAGGAAGGTTGAGGACGACCAATTGAAGGCTCTTTTGGACGAGGACGATACCCAATCGCAAAAAACGCTTGCCGAGCAATTGGATGTTACTCAAGCAGCCATTTGCATCTACGTCATGGGAAAGGTTCAAAATATCGGAAAATGGGTGCCACATAAATTGAACGATAGGCAGATGGAGCGACGCCAAAACACATGCGAAATGCTGCTCGCCAGACACAGAAGAAAGTCGTTTCTGCATCGAATTGTGACTGGCGATGAAAAGTGGATTTATTTCGATAATCCAAAGCGCAAAAAAATCGTGGGTTGATCCCGGTCAACCATCAACATCTACCGCAAGACCAAATCGCTTCGGACGAAAGACAATGTTGTGCGTTTGGTGGGATCAGCAGGGTATCGTCTACTATGAGCTCTTAAAACCTGGTGAAACTGTCGATGCCCACCGCTACCACCAACAATTGATCAAATTGCACCGTGCTCTGCGTGTAAAAAGGCAGGAATATCAACAAAGACATGACGACGTGATTTTCCTCCACAACAACGCACCATCGCACACGCCAAAACTGCTCCGCAACTACTTGGACACACTCAACTGGGAGGTGCTACCACACCCCGCTTATTCGCCAGACCTATCCCCTTCTGACTACCACTTGTTTTCGTCGATGGGCCACGCGCTCGTTGAGCAGCACTTCGGTTCTTACGAAGACGTCCGAAAATGGCTTGATGAGTGGTTTGCTTCGAAAGAGAAGGAATTTTTTTGGCGTGGTATCCACAAATTGCACGAGAAATGGGAGAAATGTGTAGCTAGCGAGGGTGAGTACTTCGAATAAATTTGTTTTTGTTTTCTTTGTAAAAAAAACTTGTGTTTTAAGGACTAAAAAAGTTTTAAGGTTATACATCTGGTAAATAGCAAAAGAAGCTATAAATATTATAGCTCCACCGAAAACTAAAGTGTGGAACCATTTTATCAAAATAGAGAAGCAGCAAGTCAAATGCAAATTATGCTTGAAAACCTTCAGTCTTGTATTAGGTTTAAGAAAATTCATTTTAATAACCCTGTAACTCTTTCACAGGCCTTAAGTAATCTTCGGCTTGAAATGGACAGCGTTAATATGGCAGAAAGTATCGACACTTCAGGCGAAACGCCTGCCTCGGCTTCAAGTGACGAATTTGACCTATGGGCTGCTCACAAGTAAGGTCGCCAGATTGGGCTATTTACCGTGATTTGGGCTATTTAAATATTCAATTCGCGGGTAAAAATTGCAAAAAGCTACATATAGCTTTTTGGGCTATTCGGTCAACGCAAATTGTGTTAGTTTGCTAGTTTACAACAGAGCCGACTTACGAGGAAAAAATAGAAATATAAAAATTATAAAACTGAATTTTAGTCGTCTCTTGGGTTAAATCTGCTAGTGTTACCGGCTCAAATACAACGTTGGCAAACTATGCCATATCACAAATCCTGTTACCACTAAATGTTCGATTCTCTCTATTGATAAATAATACTTCACACGATATCTATCTGGTGTTTGTAAACTGAAATTCATTTAGAATCAGTTCATTATTTATTTACTTTCTACAAATGAACCACTTTCTTTCAAGTTAAGGACACCCATCGAAATATAACATAAAAGAGATAATAGATTTACCAATATTGATGACTGTCGTAGTGTTTCATTTTTTCATAATTTATTAAATATTTTTTTTGCTTGATTGGTGGATTACAGACATGTGTTGCAAAAATTAAAGTTATTGTTACATGTGTACTCTGGCAATGCGAACAACTCACTTAATATTGGTATTCAAGTTTCCAGAGAAAAACAACAACCTTGTAATATCGTAGATAGGTCCATGTACTTCTCTCATATTCTAGACATTTCTTGCGTGTAATAGTTACTTCATAAGCATTCCACACAAACAACCGAATATGCTGGAAATCTCTAGACTCACCACATGCGGTATATAAGCGCGGGGATATGTTTTTCTGCTGCGAGAATGAAACGATGATCAGTTCTACGCGAAAGTGATTTTCATCGATAACAGCGATCAAGTAGTAAATAAAATCGAACTGTGTTTTACTTGAAATCCCGGCGAACCTTGAGCTCTCAACATTGTATGACGTTAATCGGGAGTCGGCTTGATCTTCGTTAGACTCAGGATCTGATCGCTTAGGCGAAGGTAGGTGCTTACATTATTATATATTGATGTTCATCTTGTAACATAAACTAATACTCGTATATAATTTTATTCATAAAAACAAAAAGCCATATTTTATTTTTGCCTGATAACTTACATGTAGGATAATTCACTGAAGATTTTGATTCCATTGAATTATGAAAATTACAAATTATTTTTTATGAATAATTTCATTATTGCACCTAATATTTTTAGAGAAGACTCTTAAAATTGTTATAAATGCGAATTTATATATTTACACACATATTTACATTACAATATTTCTTAAGAATGCTCGAGCACAATTTGTCGTCGGAATCGCAATTATGTTCAACACATTTAAGTAGGTCTGATAAATTTCAAAGTTGAGCGCTGTATTTGGGCTACTAGTCTTCGTGCGGGTTTTGGGCTATTTCATAAGTTCACTCGGCGTGTTCTGCGGCCAACTATCTGGCAAACCTGCTCACAAGGCATTAGTACATAAAAAAAGAGGGAAGACCAGCGATTCAATATCAAACCTGCCTGAAGATGAATTATCATTTTTCTTAAATGCTCCAGTAATAGGCCTACAACAAAATCCATTTGATGCCTGGGAAGAAATGAAAGCAGTTTACCTGACGCTCTACATGCTGAAGCAATCGCAGAACAGAACGGCTGAATATCTGAAATTAAGCAGACATCAGACCCGAACCCTAGTGGGAGCTATGACTGGACATTGTTACATGAGGAAGCATAGCATTCGTCTCTCTAAGAGCAAAATATGCAGAATTTGCGATGACGAAGAAGAAACACCAGAGCACATCCTCTGTGCATGTGAGGGACTTGCTCACTAAAGACTTCGTCACTTCGGTCAGGGCTTCATAGAACCATCGAAATTCCTAACTATTCCTCTTCGTAAAATACTAAGCTTTACTAATAGCGCAGGGATTAAAGGGTGGAATCATAGATAAACCCGGGGAACGTCACAATAGGCCCAACTGAGGTTCCAGTGACAGAGGCAACCAAATCAACATCTGCACGAAATCTAATATAATATCGGTAGCTTCGACGTGCGACATTTCTCCCGATTTATAAAAGTCAAAGATATATTTTATCAAAAGTCTAACTGACATTTCAGCTAATAGTGTGCGTCTGAAAATTAAATTTGCATTTAAACAGAAACATAAATAATGTTTAGTCAAAAACGTTTTTGAGGAAAAAAAAGAGTTCTTTTAGTGTGCGACCAGGCTACTAAGGTAAATGTCCCAATACGCGACCATGTCCCGCCGTGCGACCAGTTTCAATGAATTATGAGTAAAATAAATAGATTCTCAAAATTATTCGTCCAAGTAGAATATTCATAATGATCCGTGAACAATACTCTTGATGCGCATATTTTTCATGGTACAATTAAGTAGACACCTGAATTTAAAAAAAAAATTCAATTTCATAGTACCTGAGTCACCTGCCATTTTGTTCCATTTCGCCTGTAGACGGCACTTCGTTATTAGATTTGACAGTTGGACCGTTGAATGTTTATTCAGTGCCAAAGTGACTTGGATCAGTATTAACTCTGCCAATATCTTCAACTCGGACAAGTAGCTGGTCACCGTACGTGTTTTAATTAAACCAAAGGTATCAATATGCATTTTATTTACTGTGGTCGCTGAGTGGGAAAAACATTAATGAATGTACATTTGTGCGTCCGGATGAATCAAAATCCTCAACAAAAATAAATCATCGATGTTTTGGAGATTAAAATTACGGCTAATGGTGTAACATATGTCCTTTTTGAGAACCCAATTATCAGTTTTCATGATATAGAGGCTATGTCATGAAAACTGTAAAATAAATGTCTTAAAAAAGTTCGTGGTTAAATGGGAGTACAAATAGCGGTCGCCTTTTGGGTCATACCAATTTTGTCCCTATCAGCGACCAAAATAATTTCATTGCCACCATTTTCTTTACTTTCGATAAGATGAATATTGGTCGCACAATGGGACTGGCAAATGAAGTACCAGATTGCGACTGGTCGCAAATCAGGACAAACGAGCGGTCGCAAATCGGGACAACGGGTCAATCATGTGGTCGCAACGACGTACAAGTACATCGATTAACGTTTTTTCGAATATCTTCTAAAATAATGATCGTGTGTTGTGAAAAACAATTGTATTTACAGAATAATATATCGAATTTGACTAAAACAACGATCGTGAAAATCAAATTAGTATAGAAATGGATATTTCGTTATTGAATATGAAAGCAATGCTTACATGGTCGCGTATTGGGACATTTACCTTAGTCCTGAAATGTGAAACACAAATCCCAGGATAGTAAATTTTTTTTTGGCTCGCAATCATTTTGATAAATTTTCCTAAAAAAAACTATATCCGTGATGCACGAATATTTAAGAATGGAACGGTTAAACTTTACAGAGAAGGACTAATCCAAACACATAATGCATAGCAACCAAACCACATAATGCAAAGCAACCAAAATAATGTGACATACGAGAGCGGTCCGATAAGTACTTAGCCTTACCGCCCGATGGCGCCACTATCGCAAGAGAAATTTACTATCGTGTAGTACATTCTCGTAGACGGCTACTGTCAAAATTTCAGCCGAATCGGACTCGTAGTTTTGTTTTGACCGCGTGTGGAAGCGGGCGTGTCCGCGCATTTTAGAAAAATGGAAAAAGAGCAATATCGGTCGGTGATTCGAATCTTGTTTTTGGAAGGGAAATCGCGCAGCGAAATCAAAGAGCGCTAGGATGCTATGTGCGATGACTCTTCTCCTTCCATGGCGACCGTCAAAAATTGGTTTAACGAGTTTCAACGTGGTCGCACGTCCAAAAATCCACGATCTCGTACTGGCAGACCGCCGATTGAAGGTGCGCGAGATAGCTGAGACAGTAGGCATCTCAAAAGACCGCGTGGGTCATATCCTGCATGAAATTTTGGGCATGAGAAAGCTGTCGGCGCGATGGGTGCCACGTTTGCTCACTCCGGACAACAAGCGCAACCATGAGACCACTTCAGGGCAGTGTTTGACGCTGTTTAAGCGCAATCCGAATGAGTTTCTGCGTCGTTTCGTGACCATCAACGAAACATGTATCCACTGGTACACACCAGAGACCAAGGAACAGTCGAAACAGTGGACTTTACCCGGCGAACGTGCTCCGAAGAAGGCGAAGACTGTCCTATCGGCCGGAAATTTGATGGCCACCTTTTTCTGGTATTCACAAGGTGTGATCTACATCGACTACCTAGAGAAGGGCATAACGGTCACAGGGCTCTACTATGCTGAATTGCAGAAAAAACGGCCGCATTTGGCGAAGAAAAAAGTGCTCTTCCACCGTGACAACGCACCGGCTCACACCTCCGCCAAATTGGTCGAATTGGGCTACGAACTGCTGCCCCAGTCACCGTATTCTCCAGATTTGGCCCCGTGCGACTTCTTTTTGGTTCCAAACTTGAAGAAGTCACTCGCCGGGCAGAAGTTTGAATCGAATGAGGAGGTCATCGCCGCCAAGGAGGCCTACTTTGCAGACCTCGAGAAAACGTATTTTTCAGACGGGTTAAAAAAGTAGGAGCATCGCTGGGTCAAGGTATCGAGCTAAAAGGAGACTATGTTGAGAAATAAATCGCCATTTTTCCAAAATTTTCGTTTTTCTTTTGTAGGCTAAGTACTTGTCGGACCGCCCTCGTATGTGAGTAGAAAACGTGTTGACTTTTCCTGACCATTATACGGAGATAAGCTCAGTATATGCTATCTCTTTCTTACACCTGGACTTGAATGTCCATTGAAAATGTGTGGAGTTTTGAACACTTTGCAACGGGAATGATCTGCCGGCTGGGTAAGGCTGGGTAACAGCAACCCCTAATTTGCAACCAGTGCCGGAACCAGACCTAGCTTCAGGGGAAGACTGATATTGATAAGTTCTCCTGATAAAACGATTGTTGCTTCGATATCCTTTCTTAGCGTAAACACCTACATACTATAAGTCCCAGTTCATTAACCTACTAACGTTTGTCTCGCATAACACACATCCACGCACATATTCGAATACAATGCTCAATTCGGCTCCGGTAATTCTCAAAGATCCCAGCCAAGCGATTAAAACAATTCCATTTAAATTCAACCGGCAAAAAGGGGGAACGAATTCCATTGTTTTTCGGTCGGAATATGGTAAAACACCTATGACAGGTATTTAAAATTACAAACACATGCATCATATCATACGGAAAATTTAGCATGTATAGCAATATAGTGTGCTGCTCCAGACAAGAATTATCCAGGCATCACAATATCTTCAGCTTTTTGCTTCTCCAGCAGAGAATCCTTTGTAATTAAGTGATTTAGTGCAGAATAAGGTCCTTGGCACACATAATAGCCTGTTTTTTTCTGTACTCCAGCCATACATGCAATTATGAAAACTTTCCTGGTATTGTTCTGGTTATTGTTGCTATATAGGGGGCAAGTTAGATAGGCCAATTACCTGCACACTATCCCTACAGGTTGTACACGATTCCATAAACAACTTGCAACTATGAATATTAGCCCCGTAGTCGGTAAGTACAATGCAGGATTATTTCGGTGAATCCCCTACTGAATGTGCAAGTTCACTATCGTATCGTCTTACCAAGAAAAATATGAAGAAAAGGACGTTTCCTATAGTGCAACGACATTAATGGTGAAAATGTTTTTCCTCTACGGAAATTATGAATAAAAAACTTTGTCAATTACGGAGATAAACAAAAGTTTTCTTAGAATTGTTCCAATTGTTGGAGGCGAGAAAAAACAAGAACAATAATAAAAATAACAAATGGAAACACTTCCGGTAGTTTTACTCATTGTCAAGTACGAGTAAAACGGACTTGGGGTAGTTTTTGTGAAAGATGTTTGTCTGTTTGCACACCGCTTTATGTCTTTAAAGCGGAGTTCAAAGTGGATTTTTTTCTGAAAAGTTTATATTTTTTAAATACGGTTTAAATTAGTTTTGCATAAGTTTACTTACCACATCAATTATTTGCATTAACGTTAGTCCGAAGCTAAGTTGTAGAGGATCCGATTCGTTTAGGACAGGTCTTTCGAGGGTATTATATGGATCGAGTAAATCGTGTAGTAGACGTTTTTCGTGAAATCCAGCTATACAAACTATAAGAGAATAAAGGGAATTTATTAGTAAATTGACTTGATTCGTTAAACATTTTTAAATTGATTGGGGTAAGAGGAAAGTATTTTCCAAGTTTTCAGAGTCACAAACAGATGACAGAAGAACCTACACTTTGGGGACTATTGAAGGGACAATTAAACGCAAGGGACGCAAAGGAAACTGATGAAATGCCATGGTGAGACCCAGGAGTTGGAGTTGTGTGGAGGAGTATGGTCAGAGATTGCCAAAATATTGAAGATTTTCAAGAGATTCAGCCATGGGGCGCCCATAGAATAATTTGTAGGGAGCGCTTAGAAAGGGGAGGTAGAGGTTTTGAAAAAAACCTTGTGCATTGTTCTGACAATCCTAATGACTAAATCAGTTCAAAATGAAATTGTAATTTCCAGATATAGGATTGATGAGGTCCTATATCCAATAAGAACAACGTACTCAGTAGGCCTATACTCATCACTTGATTATTTGACATACACCAAACAGTAGCGGCTAGAAGAATGGTTTACAAATTTCCAGTGAATCTTTCGAAAATTGTACTCATTTTCTCTTTTCTCATTTTTCAGATGCCATCGAATTCAGCCAAGTGTCACACTTAATTTGCTCTAAATCGCTGCACTGACTGCCATTTGTTTACAAATTTCTAGGATATGTTGATCTCAGAATTCTATAAACTCAGAATCTCAGATCTCAGAATTCCATAAACATACCGATCTCTCTCGAAAACTAGACTGGTGCCGTCCAGAAAAGGGAAGACAACGTGAGGAATTTTTTTATTTTCTGGTAAAGAGAACTAATTCTGTTTTGCATGGGTTCATGCTCAACGCGCATTCAGCTGCCCATTTAAAGAGTATAGAGTAGATAGATAGATAGATTGGAGATAGGGGTTGGTATGGTTAACCTCTGTCACTGCAGCCACAGTTGGGCCTATTGTGACGTCCCCCCGGTTTGACTATGATTCCTCTTCGATGCTTTCAATCAAGCCTAGTATTTTGCGAAGAGGAATGGTCAGGAATTCCGATGGGTCCATGAAAACCTGACCGAAGTGACGAAGCCTTTTGCGAGTTAAATCCTCACATTCACAGATGATATGCTCTGGTGTTTTGTCTTCGTCATTGCATATTCTGAAAATTTTAGTCTCAGAGAGACCAATCCTATTGAGACAGTGGCGGTCATATTGCCTTTCCAAGGGGGGGGGGGGGCCATTGAAGTTCAGTACCTACTGTAGAGAAAATAGGTGCGGTAGCTACCCGTTAATGCAAATGTTCAAATGCTATGGTCGCTGCGGTTTTCGTATTCTAAATCGCCAGATTTTGGCATCCGAATTTCAGAATATTAACAAGCATTAACATCGCTCTGAAGCTGATTGTATGATATCAAATACTTTATTATTAAAAAATAATAAAGTAAAATTGGAACCTGTATTGTATGATTGTAAGTCTTTAAGCAATGGAAAATTGAATAGCATGGGTAGGAACTAGAAAATAAAATTAATTGATTCCAAAGCTTGGTGAACATAATTTTCGATTTCAGTGGAAGTCGATGTCGATCTCGATTTCGACAAAATTTAGAAGCCCAAAGAGACTTCAAGGTCTCTCACATGTATGAGAAAGATTTTGAGAGTTTTGTTAAAATTTTGAGATTTCGTCAAATTCAGTTTGAAATCTTTGTAAATTAGCTGTTTTTTGAGACCACTAGGAAAGTAGTGTATTTAATTTTTATTAGTTCTACTATCATACATATTTGATGAAACTCAATATTGGCCATTAAAATCCGAACCCTATATCTCATAATCTAAAGACTTCAGGCCCGACGAAGAAGTGTTCACCCCAGTTATTAAGTTATTCCTACAATACTTAAAATCTACGAAAGAAATATTTTATGTCAATGTAATTTATTAGGTACATATATACCATACATATTCAATTAGTCTCCTTATTGAGTCGTGTAGTTTAGATTACTGCCAACATAACCTAACCTAACCTACTCTCCTAATTCAAAAATTTAAAACGTAAAACACGAAAATTCTCTAAAACTATTTTTAATTATAAAAACTTCATAAGCAGCATCTTATACCTGATTTACATCGCAAGATTTTGACAAGTAGAATTTGAAATCTCGAAAAGCGTTTACAACGCTCCGAAGTTATTTGTTTGACAACGACTATAATGATAAAATGTATAATTTTGAAAGAGTTAACTTTTGGAAACGAGGAAATTTAAATTGAATGAACAAAAGTCGAAAACTTGCATTATCATGCAATTTGAAATTTTGTAATATTTTATACAGGTAGTTGTGGTGACAGATAATTTCAGGGCTGTTCAGTAACTATTATTTGTATTGAGGATTTTTTTCCCAAATTTTTTTTCACGGTACCTCTCTCTTATAATGGTTTTAATTAGTGTAAAAAATATGTTTTAAGTTTCACCCCGATCAGAAAAAAATGGAGATTCCGAAAAATGGGTCCCGATGTATTGATAAAACTGCCAAATAATATTATACTGGGGATGATTGTAATTCTAAGTTTATAGGTTATATACCATACCATCGGAAATACCATCTAGTGGTCGTAATGAGAAAGACATAAGGGGAAATCAGATTTAATTGCATTACACTTTATTAAGTGTATCTATTAATGTAGTAGTCTCAAATAATTTGTCTTTAAAGCAGACGTGATAAAGTCATCATGGGTGACGAATTTGTCAGGGGGGGCCATGGCCCCCATGGCCCCCCCCCCCTCTATGACCGCCACTGTATTGAGATGCTTTCTTATGTGACAATGTCCGGTCAGAGCTCCCACTAGGGTTCGGGTCTAATATCTGCTTAATTTTAGATAATCAGATGTTCTTTTTTGGGAGTGTTTTGGCATAAAAAGCTTTGAGTGCCTGTTGCCCTGTGCCTAGTCCCAGTGAATGGCACTTTGCGATTTTTGCCACATTCGGATGCTCATTCTGGCTGTGCTTAATGGTATCCCACAGAATGGATATGGTCCCATGAAGCCAGCTTCTGAACCTTTCCTAGCCATTAAGTCGGCCATTTCATTACCTTCATAGCCGCTGTGTCCCGGAATCCAAATGGGACTAACTCTGTTCTTATTTCCGAGTTCA
The DNA here is from genome assembly GCA_951812415.1 of Beris morrisii. Taxonomy (NCBI): domain Eukaryota; kingdom Metazoa; phylum Arthropoda; class Insecta; order Diptera; family Stratiomyidae; genus Beris; species Beris morrisii. Next base: position 91,829,979 of record OX638313.1, on the reverse strand, counting down.
ATCAGGCATTGGAGGTAATTCCAAACAAGTTTGGAGTAGATTTGAACGGACTGAAGTCCCATTATTGTTGCCTTGCTGTCCGAGAGAATATATATTTGTTGGTTTTTGTAGCCCCGTCTGATATTTTCTCTAATGCATACTTCAATAGCATGAGTCTCCGCCTCAAAAACAGTGGATGTTATGTGCATGCTATAGTAGAATTTGACATTTGGGCGCACTCCATAAACTCCTGCTCCTACACCGTTTTAGTTCCGTCTGTGTACCAGATTATGGATCCTGGTTTTGGAGTGGGTTTGTTTGTGGCGCAATCCTCCCTTTTAGGTAGGACAACTTTGAATGGCTTTGTGAAATTAAATTTCGGTACTATTGAATCAGAAAGAGGTATCGCTAGTATCGGGTCCTTGTTGAGTTCCACGGAAAGAGTTGGGCAAGCGGTTTTACGCTCTGACTCGTCCTCCGAGCTCAAAAGTTTGTATGTGGTAAATCTGGATTCTTTCTGTATTTCGTGTGTTAAGTGTAGAGGTGCTAGGTTGAGAAGCACCTCTAAGGCAGCTGTGGGAGTGGTGCGCATCGCCCCAGTAATACCCAGGCATGCCAGTCTTTGTAATTTAGTCAGCTTAAGCTGAGCAGTTTTCTGCTTTGTTTTCTTCCACCAGACGGATGCCGCGTAAGTTATAATGGGCCTAGCAACGACCAGTAGGTTAGTTTTGGACTCAGTCCCCAGTTTTTGCCGAGAAGGCTCCTGCAGGTCCAGAGAGAGATTCTGGCCCTTTCAAGAACTTTGTCCAAATGAGCATTTCAGGTGAGCTTTTCATCCAGGATAATACCCAGGAATTTTACCTCACTAGAATACTCTATGGATTCTCCAAAAAGAGTAGGCTCAGATAGCTTGTCCTTACACCTCCTTTTGGTGAATGCAACAATTGTGCTTTTCTTTGGGTTGATACTCAATCCTGCTTTAGTGCACCAGGTTGCTACCTGGTTTAGGGTATTCTGAACTAGATCAGTCACCGTCCCTTCAAATTTACCTCTAACAAGGATGGCAAGGTCGTCAGCGTAACCCTGTACCGTGACTCCGGAATTTGTTAGGTCTTGAAGAAGGTCGTCTACTACTAAGCACCAGAGGATGGGTGATAGTACCCCACCCTGCGGACAACCTTTCGCAGCTGTGACTCTGACTGTTGAATCGGCTAGTGTCGAAGTTATTTTCCTGCGTTGTAGCATGGCCTTGATCCAACTGCAGGTTTTTGGATCAATACCACGCTTTTGTGCAACAGAGTAGATACTTTCGTAGGCAGTTTTGTCAAAAGCGCCTTCGAATTCTAAGAAGCACCCCACAGCTATTTCCTTGTCCGTAATTGATTTCTCGATTTTCGTGACCAGGTTTTGTAAGGCGTGGGTTGTAGACTTCCCTGGTTGATATGCATATTGATTGGAATGTAAGGGTTGAGATTTCAAAGCCCCATCTCTGATATGCCTATCAATAATCTTTTCCATAGTTTTCAAGAGTAATGACGTTAAGCTGATAGGACGTTACGACTTAGGATTATGCTCGAACGGCGCAATGTTTTTGGTATGCATATCACCTTAACGTTAAGGGTATGTAACCCCAGGATATGGGTATGTAACCCCACGCGTGGCTTGCTCTAAATATGGATAAAAGTGTTGGTAGAAGATGGTCCATTTCTCTTTGTAGTAAAGCGGGAAATAGCCTGTCTTCTCTAGGAGATTTAAATGGTTTAAAACTACGTATAGACCATTTAACCTTGTTGGCAGTGAAGATCTTGGCTGAGTTTTTCCAGTCCAACATGGTTGGTCTGCTCGACTTTGGTACAGGGAACCGTTCTTCATTGCTTGGTTCTATGGTTGAGGATCCTGGGAAATGAGTTTGAGCTAAAAGTTTTAACGTCTGTTTCCCATTTTCGGTAATCGAACCATCGGGTTTCTCTAATAAGCCCATTTTGTTAGTGTGTGCTTTAGAAAGTATTTTGTGTACTCTTGCGTTGCTGGGTAAATCGTTTATACCCTGGCAGAACAATTTCCACGAATTTCTCTTCGCACGTCTAATTTCGTGGTTGTACTCTGTTAGAGCCCTTTTGTACGATTCCCACTCACCAGTTTTTTTAGCCCTATTGAAGAGCTTTCTTGTTTGAGATCTGAGCTTAGTTAGTGCGTAGAGTATAGAGTATGTTGAGGTGCTTTCCTAAGACAGTAACGGCAACATCGTCAACTCTCCCCTCCAGAAACAATAGCAGTTTGTTGACTAAATTCCAAAGAAGAGGCGATAGTATGACACCTTGTGGTGTACCTCTACCGACAAACCTTCGAGCAGTGGACTCAACCAACTTTATGTTGGCAATTCATCACATTGATCAGTGCGCAAAGCGATGGCTCTACCTTCAATTTAGAGAGTGCCTCAATGATTGCCTCTGGGTCTAATGTTTTTAAGAAAGGTGACCGTGTACATTCTTTAATACTTTTTCAATGATGAGCACCAGCCAGCATAAAGCCGTTTCAACCTACTTCTCCTTCCAATCCGCCTATTGGTATGTTGACAGTATACACTTGTCAATCTTGTTGCGGAGATAGACATCCACTAGTCTTTCCAATATTTTTAGAAGAAAGGGCGATAAATTGATAGGTCTAAGATTCTTCGGACTGAGATGATTGAAAAAGCGGAAAGCGCTTGCCAATAGCTGCTTTCCACATGCAACGAAAACGAGCGATAACGCGGTGGAAACGCACCTTCAACCTAGAATAAGCTGTTCCTGAAATATTGAAACTAAAATTTTTAAAATGCTTTCTCTCACACCCTACCACCTCCCTGTCATTCATTGAAATTTTAGTTGATTTCAGTAACAGATGGCGCTGATGGCAGTTAAAAGAAGGTTATATCAGCTAAAATCATCGAATTTATATACAAGGAAACAGGTTGGATATTATGTAGATATCAGCTCGTTGACGTACTATATGCATAATATTGGGTGATACACTGGTATTATTATATTGACAATATTATGATGTGTATACGAGCTGTGTATCCAAGGTATAACGCCGAGATGCGGTGTAGATTACTATGTAACTGATAACCTAAAGAATAATCAGGATGCTATTTGGAACATTATTTTTTAGGTTGTAATTGGAACACAATGGATCCACAGTGATCTCTCGTGATGGGCTGTGGCACAATGCTTAACCTAGTTTGTAATTAAGTAAAACTGTGCAGGAAAATAGTCACATTCTCTAATTAATACATCTCTAGTTAAGACTCATGATAACTAGAAAACGCCAAAAATTTTAGAAACTGAATTTTAAGTTAAGGCCATACAGATTATTTAGTGACTCAAAACGGAACACAATAAAGGAATTCGAAGCTCTCAGAAGCGCAGTATAGCTTCTGAGATGCCGCCGAATGAAAAAGATACTGTGTTTAAAAACTAAGGCGTGTAGTAATTATTCTTACATTTAAGCTTCCTACACTATATCGCTTATTTACTTATATGCCCAAGACTCCCATCACATTTATATTCAATTAAGGATATAATAACGTGCTTTCCATACATATCCTGGTATATACGACACGAGGAAAATAAGAGGCGTTCTTAGAGTCGTGAAAAATTTATGTCTTGGACTAGAAAGCATTAAAGATGTCCCATAAGGTCAAGCAGACTAAATTTCACCTAATTGGATACCATTAAATTATAGTAATATTTGACCCTAGGGAGGTAGGGGTATACATAATATTGTTTGTTACGAATTCATATTCACCTTGAATTTTTTTCCACAACCGGGAGTAACGTCTAAGTGAAAATATTTAATTTGCTCACTAGTATTTTTAATGCTTATTTTAGCTGAAATTGTTGATAATTAATCCCTGATGAGATCGCACAGCATTAAGTGTGCGTAGAGAAAAGAGGTGTAGTTTTTTGGTGTCTAGAACATAATTTCGGTGTTGGACTTCTAACAAACATAGTATTAAAGGACATGCACGCTTTGCAACGTTTTCTTTGTATAAATAACATTAAAGAGATTTTCTATTTTTCTGAATGCTTGTCATAAGTTGGCGTAAAAACCACTCAACTAATTTGATATAATCACGCTTTGGAAAAACGGCGGATTGTCTTTTCCCGCCGGTTCACATTCGATTCCCATTTACACCACCGATCATTGAAAACGTTCAAAAACTGCTTTATCGATATACTTTAAAGACGTCTTTTCCGGGTGCTTGAAACCATATTTTAGGACAGAAAAATATCCAAAATTAAAATACTGTAAATTTGAGAGAACCATATCAAATTTCTATTTATTTAATGCCAATTGCTTCTGAAAAACTTTAAAAAACAGGACCATTCATTACAGATTTTAACCAAGCCCACCGATTTCTCTTCGTGAATTTCTTCCTTCTTTAATAAATTTGGTAACTTTATGATTAGTCGTGTGCTGCCGCCTAAAACCAAATTGAAAGTCCGGGATAACCTTTGAGTTTTCCAGAAGTCTTTGCACACGGCTCAGCACTAATTTTTCAAAAACTTGACTTATGGCCGGAAGTAAACTTATCGAGCGGTAGCTATTGGGGCAAGTAGGATCTTTGGCAGGTTTCAGAGGCCGTATGATGTAACGAACGTTCCAACGAACGAATCTACAGCGTCGAAGAAGAGGAAAATAGAACATTTTCTTACAATTGCAAATTGTGTTCTGTTCCCCATTATTCATATTTTGTGTCTTTTTTCATCATGCAACATCAGTTGCTATCTACTTCACTCATATAATTAATTAAAGAAATCAAGGTAAAATTTTGATAGGAAAAATACTGCGTAGTGTCCTGTCTTCTTACGAATAGTCTTTGATAATAGGTGATGCTGATGTCTGCTGCTTCTTGATGAACTCTGCGGTTTGGCTCGAAGTCGTCTTTTTAAAGGCTGTTCCTGATCTTCAAGTGGGTAAGAAGTTTTAGCAAGGTATCAGGGCTGAAAATAGACAGAAATTCTTAAATTTGGAAGAAAGCTTTGGTCTTAGTACAATGCACTAATGCAGTAGTATATGCTCCGTTTGTCAGCGGCTGCTGGCATGCTACGCATCCAAGTTGTGGAGGCTGCTTGGCCTCTTTATCCGCCAGTTCATTTCCCATTAGTCCCTCGTGACCTGGACCTGAAATCCAGAACAATTAGGTGCCTGCGTGGTTTGCTTCAATTTTTTCTCTTATAAGTGGTTCAGCTGGGCGCGGCTTATTTAATGCTATCGTAGCAGCCCTTGAGTTGCTGAAGATAGCTTTGGTTGAAGGGCGAAAAGTTCCGCATTGTAGGCACTGGTGCTACAGTGCAGTTTAAATTGTTCAACTATTGATGAAACTCTCTGCTTCGGATACACGAAAATGGCTGCTGCTATGTGATTTGCAGATTTTGAACCAACCGTATAAGTTTTTACGCAACCTATCGAAATGTAACACTTGTTGCGTCGTTGCAGGCCCCAATGAAATAAACCACTAGCCTATTTGGGAAGCTAATTGTTAAAAATGCCAGCATGGACATAACTGGTGCCACATTTCGACTTTGACTACGTCCCCGACTATGACCTATAAACGAAAGTTAACATTTTCCTGTGGCAAGTGGAGTAAGCACTAGTGTCGCACCCCACCTTAAGCGCATTTTACCCCGAAAAATAATGTTTCTTAGTTTGGGCCAGTAGCGTGGCGTTTTAGTTCAACCAGGGGAAGCAATTGGTTGATTGAAAATCGGTTAAATATTATTATATTATTACTTTATTATTTTAATAATAAAGATTTGGTATCGATTTTTTTAAAAAAAAAATTTGCTACCCTGAACATTTTTTTTCCACGTTTCATGACTAATAGACACCAAAAAACCCAAAAAAAATTTCAGTCCGTCCGTGCGCCGTCCGCCGTACGCAAAACGTTTGCAAGCTTATAGCTCTCAAACTCTTTGAGCTATTAAGTTGAATTTTTTTTTTTTGGGAGACTGAGCAGAATTCTTCCAGTGCCCACCTCTTGAGTGGTGGGATTGTGATGGGGGAGGTGGGGGAAGCGTTTTAGACGAAAAATTTTGGTTTCCAGATCTCAGTAACTGCTAAGGCTAGGAGGCTGAAACTTGGAATTTATATAGAGCATCAATAGTGGCCCCATTTGCAAAAAAATTAAAGAAATGGGTGAAGAGGTATGGGAGTGGGGGAATAATAATGCTTCCGAAACGCTCGAAAGCCGAGATCGAGACATTCTAAAATCCATATCTCCTAAACGGTTAATGTCACGAAATTAAAACTTAATCAACATCTGTGGGTATACTAGGAGAATAGATCGGAAAAAAATTTTTGAGAGGGGGCAGGGGCGTGCGGAGGTGGGGGTCGACAAATTTTAGATTACGATATTTCACGAATCAATTACATTAGACAAATAAAATTCGGTTTCTGTATTAAGGTTGACAAATAAAGTTTGCTGAAAGTAAAAATTATTACGGGGGCGGTGAAGTATGGTAGTGGAGGGGGTAAGAATTTTTTTAAAAAATTACGTTTCATATCTCAAGAACAGTGTATGACAGATGCTTAAAATTTTTATCAGAAGTAGGCACCTAGCAGAAAAAAAAATTTTGTAGGTGAGGGTGGGGAAGGGTGAAGAAGAAAAAGTTCCGATTTTTATATCTCGAGAACCTATAATGATATAAAGCTGAAATTTGGTATTTGGATAGAACTATAGTAGTACCATGTTGAAAAAATATAATTTTTTATAGGAGTAGTATGGTACAGGGGTGGGAGGTGTTTTTCCTAACTATAGAACGGTTTATGCTAGAAAGTTGAAACTCGGTATGTATATGTAAGTCAACTATAAAAGTAATTTAGATTAAAAAATATTTCAAATATCCATTGGGGTACGGAAGGGTGGCAAAAAAATCATCAGTGAAAATGAAATGCATATATTTTCACGATTTTCGTCATATCTATTAGTTCTTCCCAAATATTGAATTCATTTTTATTGTACGGATTCTTCATATAAATACCTAGAAAGTGTTTTTTGAAATTCGACCTCCACGGTTGTGTAAAGGGGTTGTATACATTTTCATGAATTCAGCCATATCCCTCCGGTCTGACTAGATATCGAATAACATTTTACTTCCATGGGCTTGTTTAATAATCACCTAAAACTCATTTTCAAATTTTTTCGGTATAAACGGGTTGAACACGTTTTCACGAATTCCGTCATATCTCTTAGGAGTGTTTTCACTTTCTCGGGCTTTTTACATCTAAAAAGTCATTTTAGGATTTTTGGATATTCAACTCCAAAGAGTATGCAAGGGGGTTGCATATGTTTTCACAAATTCCCATATATTTCTTAGTTCTGATGTGATATCGAATTCAGTTTAATTTTTTAAGGCTTCCTATATAATTGTCAAAAGTTGATTTCAGTATTTTTAGATATTCAACTCCAAGAGGACGTAAAGCCTTCGACATATTTCTTACGATTGATAAGATATCAGATTGGTTTTCACTTCCACGGACTTTTTATATAATCGCCTACAAACGCATTTCCGATTTCATGTAATGGCCCTAAACCAAATCACGTAACAACTGATATTATACTTTGACTTAGACCTCGTCCCGGAGTACGACCCAATCATGTAATTCATATGTTATATGTGTCAGCGGCGTAAGTATTCTAGCGCGACCCCGTTCTAACCGCATTCCGAACTTTTTTTTAGGTTTCCAGTCACATAGTAACCTACACCGCGTCTCAGAATTGAACGCATTCCGAACTTCTACCGAAAAAATAATAAAGTTGCGCCCAGACTGTTGGCAGATTTTTATTATACATATTATTTATTATATATATTTTTTATTATATATAATTTATTATATACAGGTTGTTTGGCACTCCGTCCGCCACCTTGTAAGGAGTTATTCCTTGATATATTCGGAGAAAAAATTTTTTGGCTTTTGAAATATTTAATTTTTATGCGATATGTATTTTTACCTATTACTTCCAAAATGTTAATCGTAGCTCATACATATGTATGTAGCTTTTGTAGGTAATAGTACGGCTCATAAAAAAATAAAATTAAAATGACATTTTTATAATGGGGTTTTCTGAGAAAAACTACATTGATCACTGAATTTTAAGGGTTCACGTAGCAAAAATTTTTGCTTTCGAGTAAATAGCTCAAGATTGGGTGCAGTTACAATTTAGACTGTTACATCAAATGAAAGGTAATTCGATTCAGATAACACTTTGCCTTGTGATTATTCGTTTTCAAGATTTAACGTTTTAAGTGAGTGAGGGTACCGGTCAAAAACACTTTTCTTAACCACCCTGTATCTCCACTAATATTGAAAATTGACCCACCCTGTAGAACAATTTTTTTCTCCAAATATATCAAGGTGGCACACGGAGTACCAAACACCCTGTATATTAATAAGTATGCACGAATAAGCGAAGTCACTTCTTCTCAAATTTACCAATAATAATTTTACTTTATTATTTTTTAATAATAAAGTATTGTTTAACCTCGAAGTTAATATATTTGAAATCAAAACGTAGTTCAGTTGTGACGCCTAGCTAGTTTTCTCATAAATTCATACAACACATGCGCACTGCAACACAGCAAACATTATCAGTTCACAAGAAAATAGAAGCAAAGAAGAAAGTGGAAGCAAGTTCTCCAGCGGCCATGCGTAAGCTGCTCCGCTGCAGACAAGAATTTCCTCTGCTACTCGTAATCGAATCTCGTGAAGAGAACTTGGAAGCACATTTCTCATTGCTTCCAACCTACCGTGTATGTGTTTTTTTAATGACGTCACAGTAGGTTTACTACGGAATGAAATAAACGCTCCCAGAAACAACTTTTGAACTGCTTTCATGTGTCCATGGACGCTACACCCATGAGTTGGGCCCAGACTTTTCTTAGTTCATTTTATATTATAGATGAAAGGAGGAATTAATGCTAAGACAAGTTACAGATATTCTTGAAGATTTAATTTAAATGGAAATTCAGTATTCCATCTGAAGTATCACGTTATTTGCTACTGGTTATTATTTTCTTTCCAGCTCTACGATAGGCCATGATATTCCTCCTATTATTTTGTTTCAACGATTAAGGAATCATTTTCAGCCCCCTTGTTACTATTTTTAGCCCTTAGAGGCTCCCCATGAATGCGGGTATGACGTGCCCTATATATGGTGCGACTTTGGGGATAAAGTAGCCATCATATTTAATTACACCCCCCGTCATTCGATAATTGAATTTGTGTAGCCGCAACCGAACAGGCTTGAAACTTGCACGGAATAGCTACTCGAAGGGTAGGATGATATGATTTAAATAGAGGGTTGTTAATTTAGCTGAACGAAGGTAGTATTTCTGCGCACTTCTGTTCAATAGCAGTTGGTCAACCGGATTCCCGGGTAAAATCAAACTGTTCTGCATTTCAAATTTCACTCGAAAACAGGAAGAACACAATATACTAGTAGACGGTGTGTATTCACTCGAACAGTCAGAAACATAGATTCGTTCGCAACAACGTCCTGATAATATCGTTTTAATCCGATTATTAAATCTTCTGCTGGAAATTCTAGAAACTCTAGTAGGAAGCTACCAAGCGTTTCTGGCTACAAGCAACTACTCTGTTGCCTATACTCGTTCTCACGCTATGTTTATGTTCCTACGGAAAAAACCGGCGAGAAGAATTCATTGAAAACTCAAACTCGGATCGGAAGGGGATGAAAATTTCACAGAACGGAACCTCAACAAATATGAATATGCCCGCCCATAGCTACAGATAAAACCCTACCATGCTAGACTTGCAAGGGGGAGCACCAACTGAAAAGATTCCGTTCTGGCAGAGATCCACCGGTTGGAATTTCTCCATCACCACCCTATATTCTAAGGGTAGTCGATAACGCAGCATATTTGGTTTTTACACTAGAGGCGAATCAATAAATCCCAGAGAATATCCTGAATGTAAAAAACACCCCCGAAGGATTTCAACAAGACGATTTTCGTTCAGACAAAAGCCAGCTATCGGCTCGGTTTAGTGACCGGACATACGACCGACTAAACTCCATACTTCTGTTACTGGGAGATCCAGCATTTCCCGGAACCATTAAGCAGTTCTCTCGTCCTTTTTTCGGTTTTTGTTCGACAAAGCGTGTTTTTGAATTCGAATGATGGTTCCTGGTTTTTCGAAGAATAATTCAATTACCTAGTGATTGCGAGCTATGGGTGGAGACGGTATAGGCAGGCGGTAGTGTCTTTTTTTCTCTATCGTCGGTGTTATCCGTGTGATTTATTTAAGGGATGAATTGAATTTTACGGGTAGGATGCTGATCTGACAAAATTTAACTGAACATGGAAATTTTTGTGGGTTTTCACTTTCAATCTTTTCTGATTGTGTAAAAAATTTAGTGTGTCATTTACTTAGTTCGGGAGCTCGGAGCCTTGAGAGGGTGGCTTAGTAACAGTTTTATGTTACGCACGTACAACTAAGATTGTTATGGATGTTGAGACATGGGTTCAGCATACATCTTGCGGTAAGTTATTAACCCAGAAGTTTTTTTCTGTATACCCATATTTGATATTACTTGTAGGAGTTATATCTACTCTAACTTCAGCAAAATTACCGATATCAACTACAATTATCGTTAAAAGCTACATCACCAGATTTCCTAACAATTGAGCAAGTTCGCAGAATGTTAAACTTCCGCTTATCACTCACCAAAGTGAATGTAGATCCAGCTGCTTCCAGGTAAACACTAATGGACTTCGGTAATACGCCTGTTAACGACAATATTGTGTAGGAATAGCCAAGGATATACTTGTATATTTTATATTATTATTTTTTAATAATAATGTATTGTGATCGACATAAAAAATAATTTGCTTCCATGAAATTTTGTATTTTCAGGTTTTAGGACTAGTAAACCTCAAAAATGCAAAAAAGAAAAAATGTCCGTCTGTCCGCCGTAGACGCCATCCGTCGTACGCCGTCCGCCGTCAGCTCTAGTTAAACGCGTTTGAAAGCGCGTAGCTCACAAACCTGTTGAGATATAAAGTTGAAAATTTTTAATCGGTACCCTGGATGAACCCCTACAAGTAGTATCTTTTGGGGAGGTGGGTTGTGAGGAGAGTCGTGGGGGACGGTTTCAGAAGAAATATTTTAGTTTATTTTCACAGGAACCGGTTATGGTAGGAGGCTGAAACTTGAAACTTACATAGAACTATGATAGTGGACCCATTTGCAAAAAATTGTAGATATAGGTTGAGGAGTATGTGAGTGAGGATGAAAGTAATGGACTCGAAATGCTCGAAAACTGGGATAGAAACATTATAAAATCCAGAACGAAGCTTACAAGGAATACATTGAAAGGACGAAGAGAGCCAAAAAAGAAAGACACGACGAGCTTAGACAATTATCAAACAAAATCTGCAGACGAAAGAAACCAAAACATAACAATGACATAATTATAAACCTAAATAACGACATGAGCTCACATAATCTACGATCCGCATATACGACCGTCAAACGAATAAGTCAAGGCTATGAGCTCCGAACTAATCTCTGTAAGGACAAGGATGGAAGTATCCTTCGTGAAGTAGAACAAATTAAACAAAGATGGGTTGAGTACTTTAAAAAGCTGCTAAATCCAAATAGAGTGTCGGCCTCCGTCCCAATTGTCATACCAGGGGCTCTAACAACGGTACCCACTATTGGAAAAGTGGAAGCAGCCCTGCGCGACCAATAAATGCACAAAGTACCTGGAGTTGATGCAATTCAAGTGGAGCTCCTAAAGGGAGGTGGGTCAAACCTCACCAATCTCCTACACAAAATCATGACAAAAAATTTGGGTTGAAGAAAAAATACACGACGACTGACGCAATCTATAAGAAAGGAGATAAACTGCGATGTGACAATTACAGATTCATATCATTGTTGTGTACGTCCTACAAGATATTGACGAAAGTAATTCAGAAAGGACTAAAGCCATATACAGAAAGTTTTATAGGCGAATACTAACATGGCTTCAGAACTATTGACTAGATATTCTCAGTCAAACAAGTATTAAACGAATGCTGGGAGTATAAAATTCACGTGTACGAGATCTTCGTGGACTTCCAGCAGGCGTAGGATAGGCGTAGGAATGTACAACATAAGATAAAGATTGACTTTAGAATTCCTCCAAAACTAGTCCGATTAAGCAAAATGACCATGTCTGACACTAAGCTCACGCAAAGCTTCCGGACAGAACTTGGCCTGAAGCAGGTGATGGACTCGCATCCATGGAATATGTCGTCAGAAATGTACCCCTTGATACCAGAACTGCCCTACTAATCAAGTCCACTTAATTAGAGGCGTACGTTGATGAAATAAACATCATGGCCAGATCTATCCCAGATGCGAAGGATGTCTTCCACTGTTTAGACTCAACGGCAAAGGATGACAGGTTAAGGGTCAATGAAAATAAAACCAAGTTTCATAACCCAAGCAAGAAGAAATGCGCCAACCAGACAAAATATGACCATGGGGGACTACAACCTGGAGAATATGGACCATTTCTCATACTTGGGATCGCGCTTTGTAATAGTCGGCAACGAACGGGACAAAGTAAAACAACGGATCAAATTAGCAAATAAGACGTATTTCACGGTCCTCCCGATCTTGAAATCGATGAACGACGAATTCTTCGTAGAATTTTGGAATTAGTAGTGCCTCGATTTCTTGTTGGGCCAACCAAGGCATATGCATACAAGCGCCAACATGTAGACAGCCCACTTGTGTGCGTTGGCTAATACGCTGCTGTGTCGGTGGCGTTGGCCTGCATTTGTCCTACTTCGCGCTGGCCTAAGTTGGCCCAACATGTAATAGGGGTATAAGAGAAGGCTGAATGGCGTGTCCAGTACAACAATGAGTAGTATAACATCTATGACGACTCAGCCGCATCAACTCTTATAAAATTTCGAAAGCTACAATGGGCAGGCCATGTGGAGCGAATGAACGACGGAAGAATTCCCAAACGCACACTGAAAGGTAGAGTTCCGGGCAAACGACCGGTAGGAAAACCGTGGAGAAGCTACGAGAACTCAGTTGACGCAGATCGCTTCCTAGATGCACAAATTGGAGGTCGCGGGCGCTGAACCGAGATGACTTCAGACAATGAATCCCGTAGGCTCTGGCCCAAATTGGGCTGTCGCGCCATTGATTATGATGATGATATCTCCTGAGCCGTTGATGTGTACAGGTTGAAACAGTCTGGTTGTCTGAAGGAATATTAGGACTCCAGACATGGACTACAATTTTGAAGGGTGGGGGTGTGGTTCGGGGGTAAAATACTTTTAATTACATCATCTTCTGAACCAATTATACCAGGAAAATAGAATTTGGTTTCTGTATATAGGATTAAATGTGGAGTCTATTGAATGTAACATTTTTGAGGCGGAGAGATGGAGAACGGAAGTGGGAAAATACATTTTCCTAGATTGTTTGCTGTTTGTACACAAAGACCTGCGATTTAAGATAGCCCCAAAGGAGGAAGTCTAAAGTTTAAAGTCTGCCAACCTAAAAAAAATGACGGTCCAAATAGCCTCCTGGTTATTTCTTAGGTTGTCAGTCGCATAGTACCCAACACCGCATCTCATCATTAAACACGTTTCGGACTTCTACCCATAAAATAATAAATTTGCGCCCAGTTTTTTATTTGTTTACGTATTTTTTTGCAATTTCAATTAAAACATATGGGATGAGAAATTGGCATAGCCCTCTAGGAGTTGAATATAAAAAAATTCTGAAATCGATTTTTAGGCGAATATATAGAAAGCCCGTTAAAGTAAAACACAATTCGATATCTTATCAGACCTAAGTGATATGTCGGAATTCGTAAAAACGAACACAATAATTTTACACTCATTTATGGGCACCTAAATATCGCAAAATTCTGAAATTGGCAGACTTTTACTTTATTATTTTAATAATAAAGTATTTTTATTTACTTAAGTATTTTTTTTATCAATAGAATAATTCATAGTAGTAAAAGCGAATTCGATCACATTAAACCTAAGAGATTTTCGGAATCAGTGAAAACTTGAACAATACGCCCAGGGGGTTTAATTGAGAAAAATACTTAAAACTGTTTTTCCCCGACTACGTTTAAAGCTTATAGAAGTAAAAGTGAATTCCAAATCTCAATATACCTTAGGAATACATCAGAATTCGTGAATATGTACACAACCACTTTACACCCCCTTAGGGGTTGGATATCGAAAAATTTTAAAGATCGTTACTAGGCGCTTATATAAATAGCCCGCAGAAGTAAAATTGCTTTGATAGTTCGTCATGTCTAAAAGTTTTAACGAAATTCATGAAAATGTGGATTCACGGACATTTTTTTTACTCAACCTCTGAACGCCAATAAAAATCTGAACTTTTTTTTGATTCAGTTACTCTTATAGCATATCTGCATATACATACCAAGTTTCAACTTTCTAGCATAAGCCGTTTCTGAGATATAAAAAACCACCCCTCACCCCAGTACCTTGCTACCTCAATGACAAATTTTTTTTTCTAGGATGTCTCTATAGTGGGTCTATATAATCCTAAATTTTTAGCTTACGGTTTTCAAGAAATAAAAATCAGAATTTTTTTCCTTTCTATCCCTTTTTACCATCACCCCCTACATCCCCACTACTAAATTTTGTTTCCCTACTAGAGGTCTACCGATCCCAACTCCTGTAAAATTTTCAAGATCATATCTGATACGGTTTCTGAGATATGAAAATTACATTTTTTGAGAAATTGCTATTCCCCACTTTCGTGCTCCACCTCTCCCCTCAAAAAAATTTACGTTCATTAGACTCCTCTTGTGATCCCATATACAGAAACTAAATTTTATCTTCCTGGTGTAATTGGTTCGGAAGATATTGAAATCCAAAGTTGTTCACCCTCCAACCCTACACCCCACCACCCCCTTGAAAATGTTAGCCCTTGTCTAATCTTCAAGTATCCCTAAGGGCAACCACAAAGTTTCAATCTTATGCTATCAATAGTTCAGGAGATATGGATTTTAGAATTTTTCAATCCCGGCTTTCAAGCGTTTCAGACTCATTGTTTCCCCCCCCACTTCCACACCCCTCAACCCTTATCAATAATTTTTTTGCAAATGAGTCCACTGTCATAGTACTATATAAGTTCCAAGTTTGAGCCTCCTAGGATAAGTGTTTCCTGAGATCTGGAAACCAAATTTTTTTGTCTAAAACGCTCCCCCTCATACCCCCTTACACCCATACCAGTCGTAGGAGTTTACCCTATCTACT
This sequence comes from Beris morrisii, assembly GCA_951812415.1. NCBI lineage: Eukaryota > Metazoa > Arthropoda > Insecta > Diptera > Stratiomyidae > Beris > Beris morrisii. The sequence continues at coordinate 91,814,677 of OX638313.1, read as the reverse complement.
CAACATAAAAATTGCAACTTTATACCTCAACGGGTTTGGGAGCTACACGCCTTCAAACGGTTTTGCGTACGGCGGACGGCGTACGGCGTACGGCATTTACGGCTGACAGACCTAAAACGTGTAAATACAAAACTTCAGGGTAGCAAATTTTTTTGAAATTTCAAGTCGATCACAATACTTTATTATTAAAAAATAATAAAGTAAAAATCTGCCAACAGTCTGGGCACAACTTTATTATATTTTGGGTAGAAGTCCGGAACGCGTGTAATGCTGTAATGCGGTGTAGGTTTCTATTCGACTGACAACCTGAATTATAGAAGAAATCTATCGTATTTGTGTAGACTTTTCAGATCAAAAAGAAATAAGTTGCATAATGTCTCTATTTTACTGGCCAGTTGTGAGGTGAAAATAAGTGATAGAAAATCATTTTTTGCAACAAGGTGACCAGTATTTGAAGAGATTACTGATATAAAATTTAATTTTAAATACTAAATTGAACTAAAGCAACATTGGCTAGCGGTACAAATCAGTAAAACTGGAAAATTAAATTTAATGTACAGAGATATACAGAGAAGGAAACATTCTTCCATACCGAGCACTAACGAAATGATTCGCGGATGGTTAATGTTCTCGCAAACATATAAACACCAGAAGGAGGACAGTCGGCAGTAATTAGTCTGCTAATAAGGCTCTGGAATTATACTTCCCCTTAGAAGCAATTTTGACTGCTGAGCTCGACCGATCCGACTTAAGTCGGAAAGGGCGAAGTACTGGGAGGACAATCGTCTCTAATCGGTTCCCAAGTTGGATGAGGTTGTGAAGTTATACTTCACCTTTGAAAACTTGAAAACAGAAAAGCAGCAACGACGCGCAGAGCAAAGCAGTGACGACAAAAGCGAGCCACGACGAGCAGAGCCAAAGCAGCGGCAAGCACAGAACAAGCTACGATGAGAAGAGCAGACGAACAGAGCAAAGCAACCGTCGACAGAGCTAACAGAGACAAGATGAAGAAGATTTTTTGTTAAGTAAGTAGATTTTTTGCAGCAAAGTAAGTAGAAAAGCAAAATAGATAAGTAGATAAAGTAATAAGTATTTTTTCTTAATTATATTTTGATACTAATATGTTATATGTATAGCATAAAAATAAATTTCACATTATTTATATTGTATACGAAAAGTATAAATTTTTGTTTTATTAGAAGTTAACTAAAATGTCCCAAAATCACTTAAAATATACACAAAATGTCCTACGCGTAAAATATACTTTTATGAAAAAGATATTGTTACATTGGTGGCACTTTAGATAGTTTTTGTTAATCAAATGCAACATTATACCTTGAGTGTAAATATAAAAATCTATGAATGTTAAAGAATATAAAGTTATTGTTGGTCGTTTCATTTGAAACTATATACATATTTTGCTTGAATTTGTTCAACATTTAGGGTAATATTTTCAAATCAAAACAGTTTGACTCTGAAATTTTAAGAAGTATCTTGGCTTGTAAACATTCTTTGATTGACGTATTTCCAATTAAGTTCCTGGCTTTGGGTGAAAAAACACGTTCGTAAGTTGCGGATGAATGTGGAAAGGTCAAGATATTAAATACAAAATTACATAAGGTTACAAAAGCCTTCTTTTCACCTATCTGGACAGAGGAAAGATCTTGCCAAAACACTTCTATACGAGGGCGGATTGATAATGACGTGCAAAAATTGAGAAAATATAATTTTATCCGGAAAAATTTATTTTATTTTTCAACGTAGTCTCCTTTTAGCTCGATACACTTAGTCCAGCGTTTTTCCAATTTTTTGATCCCTTCCAAATAATATGATTTGTCCAACTCTTCAAAATAGGCGTTGGTTTCACTTATGACGTCAGTATTCGTGGTAAATCTCTTTCCAGCAAGCCATTTTTTCAAGTCTGGAAATAATAAAAAGTCGCATGGTGCCAAATCTGTAGAATAGGGTGGGTGAGGGAGCAATTCGTACCGTAATTCAAACAGTTTTGCCGTTGTAACAACGGACGTCTGAAACAACACTTTTTTCTTCGCGAAATGAAGCCGTTTTGCCTTGATTTCAACATCCAATGAAACCAATACCTCAGAATAATATGCTCCCGTCATTGTTTTTCCTTTCTCCAAGTAGTCGGTGAATATCATTCCATTGGAATCCCAAAAAACTGTCGCCATAACCTTTCCAGCCGATAGAACGGTTTTGCCTCCTTGAACCGACATCCTTCCATTGTTTTGACTGTTGTTTGGTTTCTGGAGTGTAGTGGTGAATCCATGCTTCATCAACAGTTACGAATCAACGAAAAAATTCATTCGTATTACTTTAAAACAGTTGCAAACCGTGCTGCAAAGTTGTCACACGATTGCGTTTTTAGTCGATTGTGAGCAAACGCGGCAGCCATCTTGCGGATAGCTTTCTTATGTCCAAATGGTTTTTCAAAATATTCCAAACACGTTCAAATGAGATGCTTACTACGTTAACTATCTCACACACTTTTACTCGACGATATTCTATCACGATATCATGGATTTTATCGATCATTTCTGGCGTGGTGAACTCATTTGGACGACCTGGACTTGGTATGGTTTGTGTGCTCGTACGACCACACTTGAATTCAGAAAACCATTTGTAAATCATTCGGATCGATGGTGCAGAGTCCCCGTAATGCTTACCTAATTTTTCATTGGTTATTTTAGCTGTTTTCCCTTTTAAAAAATTGTGTTTAATCAACACACGAAATTCATTTTTATCCATTTTTAAAAAATTTTATAAGTCGACTTGCTTAGACGGCTGCTTCTCGAAAACTAGACGAGGTATCAGGCTTAAACTTTGCAAGTAATCTATTTAAGGATGGTCCAGGTAAAAAAAAATAACGAATTCCTTACCTGCCCACTCCTTCTTGATTTTTGCACGTCATTATCAATCCGCCCTCGTATCTTCTTCTACATTAGAATTATTTTTTTTTCAAATAATTATTTAACAGAGTGAATTCATCATCGAGTTTTTATAATTTATGGTCTTCAACAATAATGTCCTTTCAATGTATAGTTCTCACTAAAATGCTTTTCTTGTTGATTTTGTTATCTATGTACAGTAGCACAGTGGATTCCGCTTACACAATAGAATAGGATAAGTGCATTAAATTTTACTGGAAAAGAGTTTTAGAATTTTGTTGTAAAGTACTCTTAAGTAGAAAGAGGTGTCCAGTAAGTAGGTAAGGAGATAAGCATAAAAGTAAGTAGATCTACTTACTTTTAGCTAGAGTTGGCAACGCAGAACCAGGGTGAAGTCATGGACGAAGACAAGGAGAGCAAAGGCCACACAGAGAGACGAAGGCAGGGAGAGCGCAGAGCGGGTCAAGGCAAGGCGATTGAAGTCGTACCCACAGAACACACGAATCGAGTCACGTTTAGCAGAGGCGACGATCAGACGGCAAGGAGAAAACCCAAAGGAAATCAAATAATAATTATATGTGTCACCAAATAGGAGTAATAAAGTGAAGTCAAATAACAAATAAATATTTTGTAACGGATCCCGGCACCCGTTGAGCCTACCTCGGAAATTCAAGTCATTACACTAGAATACTTATATTAGGATTTCCACCAAACAAAGTGAAGTAGTACCGTAAAAGTCTGTATTCTTCCGAAACCCAAAAAATTGAAGCGGACACCGACCATGGAACCTTCTACCTTACTACACGACAAGAGCGTTGAGCCACTGGCCGCTTTTAAATTTTTTGTTTGCCAAGGTATGCATCTATAGTTAGCAAATGGATTCCGTCCGGGATGCAATAAATTTGGTTTCATTTCGGTACGCTATCCGGGATTTTCACAATTTTCCGGCAAGTCCCTGTACGATCCAGCTAATCATATTACCCTAATAGTTACGGGCTTCCTCCATCACATGGCAAATTTTTCATTCACTTTAATTGTGTTACGCTCGAGTATGTTTCTCCCCCAAACCTCTGAACAAGGATTTTGGTTTCCTGCACCAGGCTCGTTGTAAATCATTCAAACCTCCTCGAGATTTTGCGGGTTTTTTCGCATTTCCCGTGGATTTTCGCTATATACTCGTAGTGCAAAGCAGGGTGGGAAATTGTGGCGCATCCCAACCATGCTCCCAGTTGAATTCGCATTGTACTGCCATCCAGGACACCACCGGGAACTATCCATTCATTGGCCACATAATGATGAATTGGACGGGAATGATGTAGATGAAAGGTGAATGGATGTATCGTCCTGATAATGGCAATGCGATAGTATCAGAGTTCCGACTGTTATGGATGTTTTGGATTTTCGCAATAACGTAAGCGTTTTCAGTGGGCTCGGAAGAATCAACAGCCACGAAGGACGAGACATCTACAAGGCTGTTGTCATAATGGAGAGCGGGTCAAACATTGTAAATGTGTCGTCATTCTCAGCGTATTCAATTATTACAATGCGATTGTGGTTGATTGGGTGTGTGACTGCGATTGATGGGCTATTTATGCGCCTGGCTACTCTGTGACTAGACACATGTCGTGAATAATTCGGTTCAATAGATTATATGATATGTAAATGGGGTTAAGAACACGATTTATTGAACATGTATTATTGGATGATTTATGGCGAGCTGACGCCAACTTTTATTGTCAAGTGTTGACAAAATCGCGTGTTTTAAGTCATTTTATTAGATAGGTGTGTGAAAAAATCGCTATAAAATGAAAGTGAGGAAGTGCTAGGCATACATCTCTATCCTGTGGATTTGACACCGCCATAGTTGAAGACGATGTAGCTTGCATCTTGTAGAGGACACATGATACGCCAGTCTACAATTGCCGTTTCTCGGCTGGACTAAGTCATATAAAGTAACTAACTTGAAGACTTTTCCTTGCACCACATCTATTGTATTTCAACAAAAGGTTTTGTTTCTATACTTTATGTCTTATTTTATTCTGATACTATTGTGTGAAATTGATCTTAGGTACAACGCAAGAACGTATTTGATTCGATTATGTTTATATTGTGAGAAATTTGGCCATTAGTGACTATGACGTGAAAACACAATCTGTAGAATATTCAGTGCAAATTCTGAAAAAACACACTGCGGTCACGGTCGGGTGCAAGCCAATCGTATGATGAAATACTGAGGTTAGGTTAAGTAAGGTGGGTGGCCGCTTGAAGCGATCAAACACATAGACCGCAAATGGGTCCGTTGTGATCCCACATGTACGGGAAGAAGTACCCGTGTGCCCAAGACCACATTTTAGGTAAACCAACCCCGCCAGCCTGACAAACTGCAGCAGCTTGTCTAGCTTAATGCTTGCGAATTCGCCCAAGTCTTTGGCGAAGCTCGTACCTAAAGTACGTTCGCGCCTCTAGGCCAGACCAGGGCATTCGCAAAGCTTATGGAAGTACTTTCCTCGGCATCGGGTTCACACAGACAACACCTAGTCTTCTGGCGTGCCGGGCGATCAGGCAATGGCCCGTCAGTACACCAATTAGGATAAGAAGGGTATTCCTATCTCCAAGTGGAACAAACTTTGTGCTGCTCGCACTCAGGGTCGGCCAGAGCTACCTGGTCGCGAGACACGATGTGAGGCCCGACAACCTCGTGTTAGCCTTCGATATGGCCGTCACGTCAATAGCGTGTTTAATGTCCTCAATGGGCCTCCTCACTGGAAGAGTTAGCGCTTGATTAAGCGTCGAACTTTTCCTTGTGAGTTCATCTGCAGCCTCGTTGCCCGGAATCCCGCTGTGACCCGGAATCCAACAAATTGTTATGTTATCATAAAATGAGTGCATAACCCACTAATCTTATCCCTGCAGAGCATCACGAGTCGGGATTTGATTAAGTGTGAGTCGAGCGCCTTAATCGCCGTCTGACTATCTGTTAGGATGACGACGGGTTTGTTCCGCATTGCACAAGCTTCTAGCAGATTGCAAGCCTGAACGATCCGCATCATCTCTGCCTGAAATAATAAATACTGAAAGAAATACTGAACCCCGATTTATATTGAAGTTGGGGAAAAAGTACAATCGGAAGTGTATACATATAGTTTGTCTTTAATTAAAGACTTTCATTTGGCTGCTACTCGAATGTAAAAGACCAATACCTTAAATGTTCAATTTCCTATCTGGAACTTGGTAAATCACAGAAAATAAAATTTTCCTTTTTCAAGGACTTTCCATGAGAAAGTGTAGGGAGGACTCACTTGATTTCTTGCATATTTATCCTATGCACCTGGAACAATTTAAAAAAAAATCTGCCAACAGTATGGGCGCAACTATATTATTTTTTGGATAGAAGTCCAGAACGCGTGTAATGCTGAGATGCGGTATAAAAAATAACGTTCCAGAAAACCTGCCGGTTATTATTTATGGTATCAGCTGCACCGCATCTCAGTATTAAGCGCATTCCGGACTTCTACCCAAAAAATAACAAAGTTGTGCCCAGACTGTTGGCAGATTTTTTTTTATTTATTTACGTATTTTTTCAATAGAAAATTCAATGGAAATAAAAACACTTCCTTGGGCTTTCTTTATATACATATATCTAAAAACTCATTTCAGGATTTTTGGATATTCAGTCCCAAAGTGGACGCAAGGGGGTTGCATATGTTTTCACAAATTCTTACATATTTCTTAGTTCTAATGGAATATCAAATTCATTTTTACTTCCTAAGGCTTCCTACATAATCGTCAAAAAGTTGATTTCAGGATGTTTGTTATTCAACTCCAATAGAACGTAAGACTTTCGACATATTTCTTAGGATTGATAAGATATTAGATTGGTTTTCACTTCTACAGACTTTTCATATAATCGCCTCCTAATCACGTTGCAACTGATATTATACTACGATTTTGACTGCTTCCCGGAGTATGACCCAATTATGAAATTCATATGTTATATGTGGCAACGGCGTAAGTATTCTAGCGTATTCACCCCCTTCTAACCGCTTCCTGAATTTTTCTTAGGTTTAGGTTTTTTCATTAAACTCGTTCCGAATTTCTACCGAAAAAATAATAAAGTTGCGCCCAGACTGTTGGCAGATTTTTTTTAATTTTTTTTCATTTCCGACATTATTTTGTAGTTACTCAAAAATAATTTTTAATTTGTTAAATGTTCTATACGTGACAAATAATATACTGCAACCAAATTTAAATCGCATTTGTTGTTCATACAAATATATTCAACAGAAATGACAAAAAAGTCATTGCAATTTAATTTTGCGGCACCGAAAAAAGCGGAAGATATGCGACTTGTGACGCAGACGCATCCTGTCCCTTAAACTACAATCTGATTGGTTTATTGTTGCGTCCGACGCTTTGACGCAGAATTGCGACAACAATGGAAATCCATCTTTAAATGCATAGAACTTTACTATTTAGAGTTCTAATAAAGGTTGTTGCTTCAGTTTTTGAGAAGAGTTCAATGGTGGAGGACAAGGCTGTCAAATCAAAGTTGCGTTTCGTAATGTCTGTTCAGAACATCTCCATTTTTGAGCGTACTCTTTGAGTGCATAAATAAAAGTATTGCAGAAGCAATTCTGTATGAAGTGAACCAATCACCATTCTACTACATTATAATAAACGAATGAGGCATGGTCCCATGAGCGCCATAAGTAGCAATGATTCTGAAGTATCCAAGGTATTGTTTTGTCGACATTTTTCAGAGCTAGGTCAAAGAGAATGAGGGTGAGACTATATCTCTTTTTTGGCAGCCTTACTAGTTGATAAATCTGCAACAGTCTGGGCACAACTTCATTATTTTTCAAGACATAGTTCGGGAAGCTTTTTAAGTCGGACTGCCCAAGAAATGGTGACGCCTTTTAACATCAATTACAATTTTCAGATATAATCCGTAACGCGGTCAAATTCAAATGTTTCGAGGCAATGATTTTATTTTGAAAGTTAAGTTTGTGAATAGTAGTATAGTTGTATTAATTTGTACAAGGAGCTAGAAATTAATACAACTTTCAACATTCATCAATGGTTCTTCAAACAAAAATTCAAATAAATTAAAAATCTGAAGGTAAAATCCTATTCAATATCTTCTAATCCAACCTATGGCGAAATTAGTGAAATCGTATAAAACGCAACCCCTTACTCCCCTGAGAGGTTGCATTTCACAAAATACTGAAATATGTAAAACTGTTTTTGAGTTGATTACATAAAATATCCGTGGAACTGAAAATCAATTCAATATCTAATCAGATATAAGACCTAAGAAATATGTCAGAATTCGTGAAAATATGTGGATCACCTTTTCATCGACCATTAGCTCATTAGCATTTGTTCTCCTGATAGAGGTTCCTTGTTGAAAAAATTCTAAGATCCGAATCCCGATTTTATGGAAAAATTGCTTGTGTCCTCTCATTTCCGTGCTCCACCGGCCATTGAAAAATCTGACATTCAGCGTACTCCGCTAGTAGAAATAGAGTCGGAGATGAAACAAAGCCTGCAGGGACGAGATCAATTGGGAAGGGACATGACGAAATGCCGTCTGAAACTACTCGTGTCGATAGTTAACTCGATAGATAACTCGGGATCCATTGTGTCAGGGAGGAGTCAAAACGAACAACTCTAACTTTGGCAAGAAGAAACTTATGTCAGACTTTGTCAAAAGCTTTGGCTATATTCAGTGCAAGCACTTGTCCCTTACCATAACGATGATGACATATGAGTTCCGGCGCTCTGCTCTGTAAGGTAAACCATTAGATCGCCTGCAGAGCGGAAATTTATATCGGTGGTCATGGATTAAGTTATTACAACTTAAATAGCCCATGATTTTGCGATTGACAGCAGTGTCCATTACTTTCGACAGCACATAAGTAATAGCATTGGTGCGATAATTAGCGAGGTTCAATTTGCTTCCTTTCCTAGGAATAGGTTGACAGTTTGGCATTTAACACTTACGTGGAAAGCTAGGAGAGATAGAAGAGGTTGAGAAGTGAAGAATTTTTCAAAATTTTGTCAAAACTATCGGCTAGCTTTCTGCAGCGGATCAACGTCGAAATTATCACCAAAAGTCTGGTAAGGGTTATATACTAGGTTGCGTCAAGGCAAGCACAATGTCGCGTTCACCTGCGATACCGACTTCGCGATCAGGAGTTAAAGTAACCACATATAACCTTTGAATAGAATCAATCAACTTGTAGCCGAGCTACTATAACCATATTATAACAAAATTAAATTGTGTGCTACTAAAAGTAAAACTAAGAGCAGGCATATTTTTGAGACTAAACAGTTGGGCAATTGTTTAAACATCTCGAGCATGTTTGTGTGATTTTTAATTTGGTCCGTGTGCGTATGTCCATAAGCCGCCGTGCATATAGAGCCCTATTCGATTATTTAGTGGCGCATCGATCGATAGGGATCTGCCTTTCATATTCAACTGTTTAGTTTGGACGAAATTAAACGATCGGTGTGCGCCTTTCCATATACATAGCTTGCTTCATAGCCATTCAATTAAACTATCGCGCGATTAAAAATCTATAGTCAGCGGGTACTCTGAAGGAAATTAAATTTACGGCTATATCCTAGAACTTTATCCCAGAAAAATCAAATTTTTGATTGGGGTAGCAAGGATCGCGGGTGGGAGGTGATATTTCCTTTCCCAGAAACGGTTAATGCTAGAAAGTTGAAACTAAGTACGTATTTGTAGATGTGCTACTAGAGTAGTTATCGCAAAAAAATCAGATTTTATTGTCGTACAGAGGTGGAGTTATATTTCCACGAATTACGTTATGTCTTTAAGACATAAGTTATCAAATTAATTTCATTTCTGTGGGCTCTTTATATAAGCGCCTAGAAACGTCTGTCCAAATTTTTCGATATTCACTAGGGGGGTGTAAAGTGGTTGTGTACATTTTCACGAATTTCGATATATTTCTTAGGTGTAATGAGATATCAAATTTACTTACACTTGTAAAGCCTTTAAATATAAACGGGAAACCTGATTTAAGCACTTTTCGATATCGAACCCCCTGGTGATGTAAGGTTTTGTTCAAGTTTTCACGAATTTCGATATTTTGTTATGCTTAATGACATCGAAGAGATATAACAGATTTCGTAAAACGTGTTCAACCCGTTCTTACACTCTTAGGGGTTGAAAAAGGAAAAAACTTGAAAACGGGTTTTAGGTGATTATTAAACAAGTCCGTGAAAGTGAAAAGTTTTTCGATATCTATCAGACCGGAGGGATACGGCAGAATTCGTGAAAATGTATACATCGCCTTTACATTACCTTGGGGGTCAAATTTAAAAAAATCCTGAAAACGCTTTCTAGGTATTTATATGAAGAATCCGTACAAAAAAAAATTAATACCATATTTGGAAAGACCTAATAGATATGACGAGAATTATGAAAATATATGCATTCCATTTTTACTGATAATTTTGTTAGGCCCTCTTCTGAACGCCAATGGATATTTGAAATTTTTTTTTAATAAGTATTGCTTTTCTCGTTGATTTCCATATACATACCGAGTTTCAACTTTCTAGCATAAGTCGTTCTATAGTTAGGAAAAACACCTCCCACCCCCGTACCATACTACCCCTATAAAAAATTATATTTTTCCAACATGCTACTACTATAACTCTATCTAAATATTAAGTTCCAGTTTTACATCTGTATATACGTAGGTTCTCAAGATAAAAAAATTGGAACTTTTTACATTTTACCCTCCCCACCCTCACTCTTTACACCCTCATCCACTTACGAAGCTCTATATAAATTCCTAGTTTCAGCCTCCTAACATAAGCGGTTGCTGAGATCTAGACCCCAAAATTGTTCGTCTAAAATGCTTCCCCCTTATTCTGCCAACATCTAGGACAGCTCCCGCTCCTTCAACTGCACGCCGCCATTGTCCCGCATGTATTTGACCACTACTGTCTTCCACATCCACGTATCCAAAAAATGATAAAGCATTTTCAGACCCATTGCCGTTTATGAAAATCGGGTATAGTTTGTTTCCGGATCATTGTTTACTGCTTAGTGTGAAAATACTAGCAATATTAGTGTCCCTGAAATTACTGTTTAATATTTTTATTGCCCTTATCTAAGCCCCCCAGAGTATTAAACAATTATAACCAGTGCTGTCGTTTTCCAGTTTTTTAGGGCAGCAAAATTTACATGTTTTGAGTAGTATTTGGATGCGAAGGGTAGCAGCGGTCAAACCTTTTGAAATACATAAACATATACAACATTTTGTTTGTACTATTAGTATTTTATGTTATTATTATATAATTAAATTATTATAAAAACAGACTCAGTTTCGTTATAACTAATGGTATAAACACAATTGCGACGAACTTTGCCAGCGGCGGCGAAGTTCGCTGTCAACATTTTAAAATTGTACCGCAACACACGTACTGACGCAGAATTACGACGCGAGCGGTTGGGCGAACTTTTCGTTGCCGCTGGATTAAATGTAATTTCTAATTTTGCCGTCGCCGTCACAGTTGGCAGTGTTTTTTATTTCAGTTGACAGTGAAAACTTCTTGCGACACATACATATTTTGGCAAAAAGTGCATTTTGTGTGTTTTTTTAATCTATTGGTATGTAAAAAGCATAAAATTATAAATAAATAAGCATAAAATCGACGGCGAAATTCGCCCGCATTGTGTTTCTCCATTAACGAAGGCGAAATTTTTCGACGAATTTCGCTCGCCGCTTGCGAAGTTCGTCACAATTCTGTTTATACCATAAACAAAATAAAATAAAATTATTCATACAAATTATGATTAAATCAGAAAAAAACAGTATTCCTCTTTATACTTATAAAAATATCTTATAGACCTACAAAATCTTTCATTAAAAAAAATTAAAATTAAAAAAAAATCCAGTTGTATTCAAAACAGGCTTAGTTCAATTGTTACTTACTAAACATAAAAATAAATCAAACAAAACTATTCATATTCCATCTAGTTAAGGCATAAAAATATCAGACTTCTCATTTTACATAAATTATAATTACCTAAGAAAGCTAAAAATTCGTTAAATTATCAAATATGCAATAAAAATGTATTACTTTTTGTCCCAACTGCATAAATAAATATAAATATAACGATGTACAACAATTCAAATGTATTCTACATTAAGTTCAAAACAAAAAAAAAAAATATCCTCTTTTAAAACATAAATAAAGATATGAAATTCTTGAATTTTCTTGATTTGAACGGTTAAACCTAGTAAGTACCTTTTAAAAAAAGTTATGGGGGTACCCAAAAACTTTGTCAGAAATAAATGTTGGTAACTCGATATTTTAGGAGCTCTACCAGTTTATCTGAATAATCTGTATTGGATTATTAATATTTATTTTTGAAGGTTGAGTAAATTTAAGTTTTCAGACTCTACTTTAAAATTTTTTAAGAACACTTACTAGGTTTTGAAATGAGACAGCCGTTATGCTTATTACTTCTTGTACTTAAAAATCAAAGTTTTCGACGGTTCCCACTTTTCGGCAAAGTTGCTATTAACAATTAACAATTAACAACACTGTACCAGTGAAAAGTGAATTTCTTTTCTTGTCCTTAATTAAATTAAATTAAGAAAACTTTCTTTCGGCAGTTGCACTTCTATGGGGGGAAAGCGATTATAGTTCCGATAAAATGTCTTAGAATGTGAAATATGGTTTGGTTAAATCCGTTTTCTGATTAAAAATATTTTGATAGAAATGATCGCCATTCCTCATTAAATATTTCTACGTTAACTTCATGTACTAAATTGGGGAATAATGACATCAAAGGAACTAAGCAAGATGATAAGTTTTTTGGATCAATACCCTACTTCATTATCAAAATCAATCCGAAATAGAACTTGCTTGCAAACTTCATTGTAATAATATGTAAAATATGTATTATTTATATCTGCTTCTGGTATCAATATTTTATTTATTAAAAAAGCAGCTTTTGCACCAATATAAACATCTCCAATAGGTAAATATATTTCCTCACTGTTGAAATCTACAACATTTCGTAAATAAATTGTGTTTTTACGAAATTTTGGAAAATTGTTTTAAAATAAGTTTTTTATTGTTCGAAGCGAGATATGTATCCTCGGTGCCTCCGCTTGAAATTCGATTAAATTTTTGGCGAATTATATTTTGGGTATTTTATTACAAAAAATAAACACATACCTATAATTATTAATTTATTATTTTCATGCGTTTAGCATAATTGAAATTTGAGTAGTATAAGTAGTACGGACTTTAAATAGTAGTAAAATACTACTATAGTAGCAAGTTCGGCAGCGCTGATTATAACATTACACAATTATAAACATCCTATTAGTTTATATTGGACAGCACTGTGCGTTAGAGAAATTGCGTTGTAAATGTAAACTCGATACTAAAAAACGTGGCAGAAAAATATGCGCTCGACGCATAAATGCGACGACAATGGAAATCCACTTTAAATGAATTTAACGTACATACTATTAGCTGTATTTAGCACTTTCCACACTTACGCAAAAAATAGTTATCAATAATTACAACGGTGATAGAAACCCTTAAATTATAAGATTTATTTTTAACATTACAGATCAGAACTTCACATATAAGCTAGCTTTAAGTCCTTGGCACAAAATATAAAATGCGAATTGCCATATTTTCTTCTGTGGATTATTTAGAAAAATTATTTCAAAAGCCCTTGACCTCCGGGATACTGATACGCCACTGTACCTAACAGGTGCCTCTAACCAGGATTAGGTGGACTTGGACGACATCGAAAGATAGAATAGTACGATTTGTTAACTACCCGAAGTTCCTTCGTTCATGAACTTCAAATCAAACACAAGGCAACCACAAAATAAATATAAATAAATCGGCTATTCTTGGGCACAAGTCGTGCTAGTTGATTGTTATTTACCCAACTATGCAGACAAATCCCTAACGCCAGAATGTGGTCCTACTAAATTTTTTTAAATTGGTAGTTGCGCACAGAAAAGTCTTTAAACTTAATAAATCCCGGTAATATTTAAATTTGAATATAAATTGAAATAAAATTAAATTTAAATTGCGACATGTAGGAAAATATGTCATAGAATCGAGTCCTTCAAAACCCTCCACGAGACACTTTTCATCGACCTACGTAAGTCGCGTTATTCCCCCGTTCACCATAGTGTCAACAAGTTATATTCCATATCACCTAATAACTTTACCCATTCACACGCTGAACACTCGAATCTAGGAAACTTTGCCATCATATCGTCTACACCTGACTGATTTTCCCTCTCAAGGATAGAAAGGATATCGGTGAATAAACTCTTTACAGCCACCCGCAACAATGCCGCCGTATCCACTATCGATCCGATTTTCGTGATATATACCCACCTGGCAAGCTTTCATAATACTCGCTCCTGAATGCTCCCGCAACGGCGACACGTGCAAGTTGTAAATTAGAGGAAGCCCGGCACGAACGTTAGGAGCTTTAGACCGTGTAGCTTCCGAAATACCTCTACTGTTCGTAGGCAAAGGATATGGAAGGTGGGTAATGGTGGTTTCTCTACACGAATTAGTCCATCAGGAGTGTAAAAAGGTAAAAAGGACGACCTGGAGGGACATAGTATACTACACGGAAAAAAAAGAAAACAACCACGAAAAAAGGACAAACTGAAGCGAAGGATGCTCCATAAAGAGAGCCATAATATCGTCATGTAATATCTGGGAGACTGATAAATTTTTAATTAGCTTCAGGTTGAATATAGGTCAACACCTTACACTAAGAGCGCGGAATATCGTTAGCGTTGTAATGCGTGAAAAGGGTCTCCCGATTCGGGTAGAGCATCCTTGCTTCTTCTGCACATGGATTCCTTCCTACCCCGCACCCCGCCGGAAATAGCACGGTAGCATGACAGCTCCACCACCATCAGCTTTCGCATTTGTCGACCCGACCATAGGAAATCCATAGAAGATTTTACCCCCCCTGAGGGCATGAATACAGTGTCCTTGTTCAGGCGAGGGAGCTTCAATGATCAAAAAGTGTTACCGAAATATTGAATATGTGTGAAATGCCATTTTAGGAGGGCGCAATGAGGTTGAAATCGGGAGGCAGAAAGAGATTGAACCTTTTCAAACACCCCTTACGAGATAGGAATCGACGTTATGAAAGGTCTTCTTGGTGAAACAGAGGGTTTGAAGAAAGCAAAATCTGCTCCACGTTTTCTGGATCATCACAAATGAATAGTGCAAAACTCGACTAAACTCAAAACTGTAAATCGGGAAGTATTCTGATTTCGGTTGCATGTTTATTTAAGTAATGTTACAAGAACCAGTCACTACTACACGCACTAAAAGGATCCATTCGAATAAATCAACATCAAGTTGAATCTCAGGATCGAATCCCAGCCGAGTCAACATTAGCTTTCCAAACAAATTCCATTCCGAACGATTCTGATATTAAGGCCGACGGAAGGTCAAACTTGCTGCTATCATCATCATCATCATCGTTTCGCAGGGGATGCCTTCATCAACCCCAACGCTCGTTCTGCGAATGCTCTTCCGTATTCATTATACTGGCATTTTCCACACGACGCTGTACGTAGCAGAGTTTCACTCCTCTGTACAAAGGATTCAGACGGTTATTTCCCTTCAGTTCAATAGCTTCAGATGGAGCTGTCGACGTCCTCGACGAATAAGTCCGCTGGGGAAACGGCAGTCAGGGGCGCGCAACAATCGTATTTTTCAAAGGCGAAGCAAGATCTCGGTTACAAATAGGGACTTGGGAAAAGTAACATGACGACGACGAAGTATCTACATCATCGGCCAGGGAAAGAGAGTGTCGCTATTGAGGAGAAGGATATGAGCATACGCAAACCAAGGGCATCTTTTACATAGGACAGAAAAGAAAAGAAAATTGTGGAAAATCTTTGGGAAAGAAAATCAATTTCGGTGCAAACAGCACATCATCGTAGGCATCAAGCCGGTTTTATATTTGTTCGTGGCTCGCTCCCTTCCGCCTTTTCGATATGTTCTGGTGTTAGTTGCGGTTTTCCTTATTCTTAGTACCATACACTTTAATTTGTTTGACACAGAAAATGTCGCGATGATGAATTGTCTTATGTATTTGGAGTTCGTATACTGACTAGTTGATGGTTGACCTAGTTTCCATCTAAGATTTTCCCCACCACCAAAACCTCCAAGTAGCAGATGAGATGCTACAGGGAAAGGATATTTCCAAGATTTCCTTCGACATATTGTACAAATTTGTTTAGCAAAACTGCTCTTCAATAAGACGCGATTCTGATGATATCGCCTGGACCGGATGGAATTATACCGGCCATGCTACAAAACGTAGAGAGTCTGGTGGTTCCATGGCTATAGGCGATTTTCAAGGGTTGCCTGAAACTCAGTTACGTGCCCCAGGTATGGAGAAACGCTCGAGTGGTATTTATACCGTAAACAGGTAAAAGTAGCCATGTTAACCCGAAGGACTACGGACCCATCAGCCTGACATCTTTTACTCTCAAGACATTGGAAAGGATAGTAGATGGGTATATCAGAGAAACCATAGATTCTAACCACCTCTCAAAGGTCCAACACGCATACATCAAAGGAAAATCGGTGGACATGGCTTTGCATAAGGTTGTGGGTTCAATCGAGAGATCACTAGAGTACAAGAAGTTCACATTGGGAACTTTTTTGGATATAGAAGGGGCTTTCAACAATGTTACAACGGAGGCAATTGTTGAAGCTCTGGGCTCTGCAAACGTCCACAGCACCATAAGTAAATGGATCGAAACACTGCTAAGAAGCAGGTCTATATCGTCGGAATGGGGTAGTGCTCATTCCTACAAAATTACTAATAAAGGCACTCCACAAGGAGGGGTATTATCACCACTTTTGTGGATACTCACTCTGAGTGGGGCGCTGAAAGATCTTAGCGACTCGAGGGTGGAGGTGGTAGCCTATGCCGATGACGTGGTGATACTAGCATCACTGTCGGAGCTTACGACGCGGGCTCTTAACAAGCTACTAAACTGGTCAAGAACCAGAGGGCTCAACGTTAACCCTTTAAAAATGGAACTGGTTTTTTCACTAGGAGAACAAAGTCTCAACAGTTTAAGCTGCCTAAGATGGGTAGCACTGAGCTAACCTTGAATGGCCATGCCCGATATCTAGAAGTAATTCCAGACAGTAAGCTGTCATGGAAGCTCAATACGGATGAACGAGTATCTAAGGCAACTATCGCTTTCTACGCGTGCAAAAGAATGTTCGGTAGGAGGTGGGGTTTAGAGCCAAAAATCACTTACTGGATCTACACGGCTGTAGTTAGGCCAATCCTATTATACGGTCTGCTAATATGGTGGCCAGTACTCGACAAAGTAACTTACAGGAAAAAGTTGGAAAAGGTGCAGAGACAGGCGTGTCTGGGGATAACAGGCGCCCTTTGTACCATCTCTTCAGACTCGCTCAACGTCCTTCTCTCTCTGCCACCAATCGACCTGTTCGCAAAGTACGTACCATGCAAATGCGCCCTAAGACTCAGAGAGTCCAACCAGTTCAAAGCATGTACATACGGGCACAGTAACATCAGCCTACCTACAATATATGCTCTGGTTTGACAGGAAGTTCGTCATAAACGCACCAAGCAGAGAGTACTGGAAGGTAAGAACCGATGACACTGCAGGGTCGATTAACGTCTATACTGACGGTTCTAAGATGGAGGACGGAGTGGGCGCAGCCGTGCACTCACTTGATCTTCCCGAAAACTCTTGCTACAGACTGCCGAATGATTGTAGTATTTTCCAAGCGGAGGTACTGGCGATTCAGAAGGCGGGGAGATAGCTCACAAATCGCGAAAAAGGGATAAGGCAGTTTTTATCCATATGGATAGCCAAGCAGCCTTAATGGCCTTGAAATCCTGCTTTATCAAATCCAAGGCTGTACTGACTGAGGAGTACTAGGGGTTAAGGTAGATTATTAGGCATTGTGCCCAATGTCATCATACATGCATGTGTATGTGGTTATGGTTAACATTTTCTAGCTCATTGAGCTGAGTGACGATTATGTCTCCAGCTCCTTGAGCTGAGAAAGTGTACCCGAAACGGGGCAATTTATCTTGTTAATTTCACTGAGTTATGGGGCGGTCCTGTTCCGTTTTGGCTTCAGCTAAGATCTTGCCTCCGACTCTTAAAGTAGGGATGACTTGCCCATGTAGCATGAAGGGATTAAATCAATTAAATTAAAGTCCCATAAAAGTCATTACTCCACCTAAAACAGCAATTTTTCACTAAAAAAATCGCCACATTTGTACTCGAAAGTGCTAACCACTCTCTCATATAGCTTTTAACATTTCTCATTTTAAACTTCAGGCTGAACGAGGAAAAAAGGCGAATCTCACAAGTTGTCGTCTGTAACGACACACAACATACCCCCAAGTAATTGTCAGTCAAAGTGTTTGTTAGGAAATAATTAAACAAACGCTTCATCTATTCATGTGGCACCCCGAAGAACAATAGAAGTCGTGAACATACAAAAAAAAATGAACGAGTAAACAAAGCCGAAGGACATAGTGCAAGGAGCATCAGTACAAGAATCTCTAGAAAAGCATCGCAACTTCTGTTCTACAAGAGAATCCTTAACACGAGAGTAAACAGAAGTTCTGGAAAAAAGTGGCTACTTCTGCCATACACGACCTCCGACAAGGACTATAATGAATGAGGGTAGAAGAATGCGTTGTTATGTTGGGTAGATTTTTACAAACTCTCCTCTCTTTATGTTTAGTGTCTACATATCTATTGCTAAATTATAAAGAAAGGCTACTTACATTTTACAGAAAGGCTCAAGTATATTAATAAAAAGATCCACGAGTATTTGTTCAGTCTGTGAAGACCATGTCGGCTAAAATTTACCACCGATTCACTGGTCCACGTGGAATCCACGTTGCATTTCGCTATGTACGTGCTGATGCTGTCGTCTTCATCGTCATCGTCATTATCGTCTTGTAGGCTTCGTTTTCGACTACTGCTATTGGGTGAATCGGTGCCATGTCGCAACACTACAACTGACGGACAAACTTCAGTTGCTGTTTCGGTCGTACAGTGAATTTTCGATTTGGTATTGTTGCCTCTATTATAGTAATATTGCTCAGTGTTAGTTGCTGCTGTAGTATGAGTTGTTGTCGTTGATTTAATCGGTTTAACGTTACTGTTGTTATTAACTTTTATGAGAAAACCATCGGGCAACACCATATTTATGTGTGTAGATTGAATGATGATAGTGACGGTCAAGATGTCCTTTATGAAAAAACTGAATGACGCACTCATACAAACGAATCGTGTTCACATCAAACGCGGCGAGACATTGTTTTTTTAAACTACTTTAAACACTAGGGTAGACTTTAATTCGATTATTACATTCATAATTTTTTTTTTAATTTTTTATTCTAATTTTTTGAATTTGTATGATAGAACATATCGCGCTCGGTACTCACATGCACACTTGCACTCACGATTCGTAAGATTTTTGTTTATTTTTCAAATTTTTTTTTCATTGAATCTATAATTCACCGGTGCTCGTGATTTAATTCACGGCTACCTCTAATTTTTGCACAATCATAAAAAGGGGGACATAATTGACGACCTTTTCCGGCTTTTATAGTCCAAGTGATTTGTAGCACGACTAATTAAAAAAAAACCCTTTCTTGAGCTTAAAGTTTAGCTCAATCGAATTTCTTACGTTTAAGTATTTTTTTACGTGTAGACGAAGTCATTGAGAATGAGAGAGGTTTTTATTTATGCCTGGTATCGTTGTCCTTTGTGTCTTATGCATTTATTTAAATATGTAGATTTTTTTTTATTTCTGTAAAGAGAAAAAAAAAATTTTTTTTTAGTTTTTTAAGGACAATTATGTGCTTCAGTAGGAAAGATTATGAATCCTGCATATAATATTTAAAAAAATCTGCCAATGGTCTGGGCGAAACTTCATTATTTTTCGGGTCAAAGTTTGGGAGCGATCAAAGTTGGAGTCATCAGTTGTTTCGAGATTATGAAGTTTCTTGGAAAGTTAATTTTGTTCTTAAAATAAAAAAAATCTGCCAACAGTCTGGGTGCAACTTTATTATTTTATGGGTAGAAGTCCGAAACGTGTTTAATGATGAGATGCGGTGTAGGTTACTATGTGACTGACAACCTAAAAAATAACGTTCCAAATAGCCTCCTGGTTATTTCTTAGGTTGTCAGTCGCATAGTAACCTACACCGCATCTCATCATTAAACACGTTTCGCACTTTTACCCATAAAATAATAAAGTTGCGCCCAGACTGTTGGCAGTTTTTTTTTATTTATTTACGTATTTTTTTTATCAATAGAATAATTCATAGTAGTAAAAGCGAATTCGACCACATTAAGCCTAAGAGATTTTCGAAATCAGTGAAAACTTGAACAATACCAACAGGGGGTTTAATTGAGAAAAATACTTAAAACTGTTTTTCCCCGACTACGTTTAAAGCTTATAGAAGTAAAAGTGAATTCGAAATCTCAATATAACTTAGGAATATATCAGAATTCGTGAATATGTACACAACCACTTTACACCCCCTTAGGGGTTGGATATCAAAAAAATCTGAAGAACGTTACTAGGCACTTATATAAATAGCCCGCAGAATTAAAATTGCTTTGATAGTTTGACATGTCTAAAAGTGTTACCGAAATTCGTGAAAATGTGGATTCACGGATAATTTTCTTACTCAACCTCTGAACACCAATAAAAATCTGAACTTTTTTTTTGCTTTAATTACTCTAATAGCACATCTACATATACGTATCAAGTTTCAACTTTCTAGCATAAACCGTTTCTAAGATATAAAAAACCACCTCTCACCCACGTACCTTGCTACCACTATGAACAATTTTATTTTTCTAGGATGTCTCTATAGTAGCTCTATATAATCCTAAATTTTTAGCTTTCCACTCATTACGGTTTTCGAGATATAAAAATCAGAATTTTTTTCCTTTCTACCCCTTTTCACCATCACCCTACACTAAATTTTTTTTCCCTACTAGAGGTCTACCGATCCCAACTCCTGTAAAATTTTCAAGATCATATCTGATACGGTTTCTGAGATATAAAAATGACATTTTTTGAGAAATTGCTATCCCCCCACTTTAGTGCTCCACCTCCCCCCTCAAAAAATTTACGTTCATTAGACACCCCTTGTGATCCCATACACAGAAACAAAATTTTATCTTCCTGGTGTAATTGGTTCGGAAGATATTGTAATCCAAAGTTTTTCACTCCCCAACCCCACACCCCACCACCCGCCTTAAAAATTTTAGTCCTTGTCTAATCTTCAAGTATCGCTAAGGACAACCACAAAGTTTCAATCTTCTGACATCAATCGTTTCAATCCCGGCTTTCTAGCGTGTTGGACTCATTGTTTTCCCCCCCACTTCCACACCCTTCAACCCTTCTCGATAATTTTTTTGCAAATGAGTCCGCTATCATAGTACTACATAAGTTCCAAGTTTCAGCCTCCTAGCATAAGAGGTTCCTGAGATCTGGAAACCAAAATTTTTCGTCTAAAACGCTCCCCCCTCATCCCCCTTACACACCCACCCCCTTAAAAGATACCATGTGTAGGGGTTCACCCAATCTACCCACCATAAAAATTTCAACTTAATACCTCAACGGGTTTGGGACCTACGCGCCTTCAAACGATTTTGCGTACGGCGTACGGCGTATGGCGTACGGCGTATACGGCGGACAGACGGACATTTTTTTTTTTGCTTTTTTGGTGTTTACTAGTCCTAAAACGTGTAAATACAAAATTTCAGGGTAGCAACTTTTTTTTTAAATTTCAGGTCGATCACAATACTTTATTATTGAAAAATAATAAAGTAAAATTTAAAATAAAGATTTTTAGCCGATTAAACATTAAAAAGCCCGTATAGACTATTCGAATTTCGGAATATTATGTACACTAAAATCCCATAGAAGTGAAAACGAATTTGTTGCCTTATCAGACTTAAGAGATATGACGAATTGTTAAAACGTATACAAACCCATTACTTCCACTTGGGGTTTGAATTTCGAAAAAATTGTGAAACAGGTTTTTAAACGATTTCATAAGAAGCAACTTGATATCTCATGAGACACGAGGGATTTTGAAAAATTTGTGAAAACGTAAGCAAACTCTTCACACCCATTTGGTTCTTGAAATTCGAAAAATCGTGAAATTAGTTTTTAGGTCATTACATCATATGCCATAATAACCAATTTTATATCTCATCAGAACTAAGGGATGGCAAAAATTGTGAAAACATATGCAAGCCCTTGGCGGTTGAATATCGAAAAATTGAGAAATGGGTTTGTAGGCGATTATATAAAAAGTCTGTGGAAGTGAAAAGCGATCTAATATCTCATCAAACCTAAGAAATATGTCGAAGCATACTAATCCCTTACACCTCTTAGGATTGAATATCTGAAAATACTGAAATTGACTTTTTCGTTCTTATATGGGAAACCTTAGGAAGTAAAAATGAATTCGATATATCATCAGATTTAAGCAAGATGTAGGAATCTGTGAAAACATATACAACCTCCTTACATCCACTTGGGGGTTGATATTCAAAAATCCTGAAAGGAGTTAATGGATAAATATGAAAACAGCACGAGAAAGTAAAAACCAATTCAATTACTTATCATTTCTAAAGAATATGACGGAGTTCGTGAAAACTTGTTCAACCCTTTTATACCCTCTTAGGGGCTGAAAAAGGAAAAAACTTAAAAACAAGTTTTAGGCGATTATTACGCAAGCCCTTGAAAGTGAAAAGATATTCGATATTTGATCAGATCTGGAGGATATGGCAGAATTCGTGAAAAAGTATACAACCTCTTTTCACCGCCTTAGGGGTCGAATTTCAAAAAGTTCTAAAAACGCTTTCTAGGTATTTATATAAAGAAGCCGCAGCATAAAAATGAATAAAATATTTGGGAAGACCTAATAGATATGACGAAAATCGTGAAATTACATGCATTCCATTTTCACTGATAAATTTTTTCGCCCCCCCTTTCGAACGCCTATGAATATTTGAAATTTTTTTTATCCAAATTACTTTTCTAGCTGATTTACATATACATACCGAGTTTCAGCTTTGTAGCATAAGCCGTTCTATAGATAGGAAAAACATCCCCCACCCCCGTACCTTACCATCCCTATAAAAAATTATATTTGTACAAGATGCTACTACTATAGATCTATCTAAATACCATGTTTCAGTTTTATATCATTTTAGGTTTTCAAGATATAAATACTTTATTATTAAAAAATAATGAAGTAAAATCGGAACTTTTTTCTTTTCACCTTTCCCCACCCTCACCCTCCTCACCCTCCCCCTGCTAGGGATCTATTAGACCTACTTCTGGTAAAAATTTGAAGCATCTATCTTGCACTGTTCTTGATTTTTGATATGAGACGGGATTTTGTAGAAAAATTCGTATACCCTCCACTTTCATGCTTCACCACACCCTTAAAAAATGTTACTTTCAGCAAACTTCATTTGTCAACACAAACCGAATTTTATTTGTCTAGTGCAATTGGTTCGTGAGATATCGTAATCAAAAGTTTTTTACCCCCACCACCGTACGCCACTGCCCCCACTCAAAAATGTGTTTCCGATCTATTCTCCTAGTATACCTACAGATATTTAGTAAGTTTAAATTTTGTGACGTTAACCGTTTAGGAGATATGGATTTTAGAATGTGTCGATCTCGACTTTTTTGCGTTTCGGACGCATTATTTTTCCCCCACTCCCACACCCCTTCACCCATATTGACAATTTTTATGCAAATGGGTCCACTATTAAAGCTCTATATAAATTCCAAGTTTCAGCCTCTTAGCATAAGCGGTTGCTGAGATCTAGAAACCAAAATTTTCCGTCTAAAACGCACAGCTCTCCTCCCCCCTCACACCCAAACCCCTCAGAATTTGGTCACTTCAAGAGGCCTACTCAGTCTATTCATAAAAAAAAATTTATTTTTTAATTCAATTTAATATTTCAAACCGTTTAGGAGCTACGAGCCTTCAAACGATTTTGCGTACGACGGATGGCGTACGGCGTACGGCGGACGGACGGGCTGACATTTTTTTTTGCTTTTTTCGTGTCTACTAGTCATGGAACCTGAAAAAAAAATTTTTCAGGGTAGCAAATTTTTTTTTTTTAAAAATCGATCACAATACTGAATTATTAGAAAAAATCTGCCAACAGTCTGGGCTCAACTTTATTATTTTATGGGTAGAAGTCCGAAGCGTGTTTAATGCTGAGATGCGATGTAGGTTACTATGCAACGACAACCAAAAAAATAACGTTCCAAATAGCATCCTGGTTATTCCTTAAGGCCGGTTTACATTTCGGTTGCAAGTAATTTTTACTGAGATTGGGAGGAAGAAGGAAAGTCTCTAATGAGAAACTGATCAGAATTAAAACGAACAGAGATATATCCATTAAAAAATACTGACGATATTTCTGTCAATGTGTGCTTGCCAAAATTTTTTTGTAGTGGTTGCTTCTACTCCATTGAGAATTCGCTAAATTAGCTCAATCACAATCTCAGTAAAAATTATTTGCAACCGACATGTAAACCGGCCTTTAGTTTCAACTTTTTATCATAAGCCGTTTCTGAGATATAAAAAACTACCCCTCACCCCTGTATCTTGCTACCCCTATCAAACATTTTATTTTTCTAGGGTGTGTCTTTAGTGGCTCTATATAAAAAACAGTCTGGGCGCAACTTCATTATTTTCGGGCTGAAGTCCGGAACGCGTTTAATTCTGAGACGCGGTGTAGGTTACTATGTGACTCAAAACCTAAAAAAGGTTCGGGAAGCGGTTAGAATGGGGTCGCGCTAGAAAACGTAACCGCCGCTCACACATATAACATATGAATTACATAATTGGGTTATACTCCGGAAAGAGGTCTAAGTGATACTATAATATCAGTTAATACGCGATTAGGAGGTTTTTTGTGATATGGTTTTTGACCATTACATGAAATCGGAAATGCATTTGTAGGCGATAATATAAAAAGGCTGTGGAAGTGAAAAATAATCTGATATCTTATCAATCCTAAGAAATATGTCGAAAGCCTTACGTCTTCTTGGAGTTGAATATCTAAAAATCCTGAAATCAACTTTTTAACGATTATGTAGGAAGCCTTAAAAAGTAAAAATGAATTTGATATCTCATTAGAACTAAGAAATGTATAGGAATTTGTGAAAATATATGCAACCCCCTTGCACCCACTTCAGGGTTGAATATTAAAAAATCTTGAAATGAGTTTTTAGATATATGTAAAGAAAGCCCGATGAAGTGAAAACCAATCCCATGTCTTATCACTCCTAAGAGTTATGACGGAATTCGTGAAAACGTGTTTAACCCGTTTATACCCTCTTAGGGGTTGAAAAACGAAAAAACTTGAAAACGAGTTTTAGGTGATTATTAAATAAACCCGTGGAAGTGAAAAGTTATTCGATATCTAATCAGACCTGAGGGATGCGGCTGAATTCGTGAAAATGTATACATTCCCTTTACACCACCTTGGGGGTCGAATTTCAAAAAATCCTGAAAATAGTTTCTAGGTATTTATAGTATATGAAGAATTCGTACAATAAAAATGAATTCAATATTTGGATAGACCTAATAGATATGACGAAAATCGTGAAAATATATGCATTCCATTTTCACTGATCATTTTTTTGGCCCCCTTCCGTACTCCAATAGATATTTGAAATATTTTTTAATCTAAATTACTTTCCTAGTTGACTTACATATACATACCGAGTTTCAACTTTCTAGCATAAGCCGTTCTATAGTTAGGAAAAACACCCCCCACCCCCGTACCATTCTACTCCTATAAAAAATTATATTTTTTCAACATGCTACTACTATAGTTCTATCCAAATACCAAGTTTCAGCTTTCTATCATTATAGGTTCTCGAGATATAAAAATCGGAACTTTTTCTTCTTCACCCTTCTCCACCCTCACCCTCTACACCCTCACACCCAAAATTTTGTTTCCTGCTAGGGGTCTATTGGGCCTACTTCTGGTAAAAATTCTAAGTATCTATCATGCACTATTTTTGAGATACAACATACTATCGAAGATCTATATAAGTTCCATGTTTCAGCTTCCTAACATAAGCGGTTGCTGAGATCTAGAAACCAAAATTTTTCGTCTAAAACGCTTCCCCCACCTGCACCCTCATACTCCCGCCCCCAAAAAGTGGTCACTTCAAGGGACCTACCCAGTCTATTAAAAAAAAAATTCAATTCTATAGCTTATAGGGTTTAGGAGTTATAAGCCCTCTAACGTTTTGCGTACGGCGAACGGCGGACGGCGCACAGACGGACTGAAAATTGTTTTTGCTTATTAGTCATGAAATGTATAAAAAAAAAATTAAAAGGGTAGCAAATTTTTTTTTTTTTAAAATCGATAACAATACTTCATTATTAAAATAATAAAGTAATAGTAAGGTATCATCTACGTATGTTATGTATTTTGCCTTTAGCTCTATGACTTGAAAGTTTTGAATGTGTGTTTGAAGGTAGTCGTGCCTAAAATTGAGCCTTAAGGTATCCCTATATTTATTGCCCTTTGATTGCTAAGTGTATCCATATTTTTAGCTATATATTATTGCCTATCAAGAAGATCATTTTTTATAAATGAGTTTCCTTTTAACATTTTACTCAAAAAAATAAGAAAATTGCACATTTTATTGATTGATACCTGCCAGTATCCAACTGTTTCTGATTTCAACTTAATTTTCTTTTTCGTTCCGGTATAGGCACCATCCATGCAAGATAATCGCATCAGGAACTATTTAATTAATTTCGGTATTATGTCAACTGCATTAAAAGCAATTTCGGTCTTCTTACCAACGTACCAGCACAAAATGCAGAGTAAGCATTGCCAGGATTGGCCCCTATTCAAATCAAAAGAGTCCTTGTTATATGACGCAACCCCTTTGGATAGACCCGACAATATACTACCCATAAGTAGTTTACCATCAGGCTAATGGAATAAGTTATATGTGAGCTTTTCTAGTACAAAAATGATAACAGAGCACAAAAAGCAACGAATAACTGGGAAACCTAATTCTGGCGCTTTCGTAGTCCTTTCCGCTATGTGTCGTCCACCAGACCTGAAAATAATGACTTCTGTCGTCCGATTTCTTCCTTTTATTCTTCAGGATCAATTCATTTTCGGCACAATCAACATCTGGCCGCAAATTCATTAAACTTTAAACATACCATCGCGTTAGTAGGTAACCATCTTTCTAGACCCGGAAAAACCAAGACTATAAGAAAAGGAAGAAAAATTGAAAAGAATAGACAGTTTCTTTTTACCGTTCCCGAGTATTTCTAAGGAATCGCTCCGAACATAAATTTTCCGTTTGCATTCGTTTCGAAGGAGTAGATCCTTTGCTTTTTCTTCTTTACGCCTGCAGCACATCTTCTTCGACATCAGAACTTCCTATCCGGGATTTTTATTTTTCCTCCCCGGGGTTATTTTGCGGGGTGGTAGGTCTGCGAGAACGGGGTAGGTACTGTATAGGATTTTTTCATTGGAAAAGCTGTCGTAAAAAAAGTTTATTTTCATTTTGTGCACGGGCGAAAAAAAAAATTGAGTTTACGTTATAAATGGGTTTCACTAGTCCGTGACGAAATAGAAAATAAGGGCAAGTGAAAAGCCCGAGTATATAAAAAGACGGAAAAAACTACTTGAAGAGGTCTAAGGACGCAGGAATTGTACCTACGAACCGGAGGCAAATATCTCCAGACGGAACTAAAGGAAAAACTTTTTATTTATTTATTTTTTTTTATGTGTGGACCGTATCCAAACGGTTCCATTGCGCCTTAACTTTTGCTCAACTTTTACCTCCAAACATCGGTAAATTTGGTTGAAGTCGGTTATGCAGGAAGTTAGCATCGGCCTGTTTGACAAAAATGGATTTTCCTAACGAAATTTTCATTGCAGTCCCGAGTAAAATTCAATGCTGCAAAATGTGAATTCTTGGAAAAAACAACTACCCGGCTTTTATCCCGTTCCCGTGAATCGAGCGGGAATTGTAATGCTCCCAGGGAAGGAACGAAAAAATAAGGAAATTGATGCGATCCTTGGACTGAAACGGTCGACCATTCGAGGAGCTAAGTTGACTACAAAATTAGTTCATGCCAAAAATTTCGCAGTGTAGCTAACGTCGTCCTGAGTTTTTTGTGTAGACCGTGCATATCATTCATTCATTCATTTTGGGGCGGGTTTCTTGTTGCAGTATAGCAGAGGGTTGAATATTGCGGTGAACTAGTTCTGCACTTTCCCTCTATTGGCCGCGAAATTATTTTATATCATTTCTTTATGGAGTTTATTCAGTTTTTCGAGGAAAAAGGATCCTTTTAATGGGTATAATAAAAAGTTGAGTGCATTATGCTATTCAGAAGATTGCATAGAGCGGCTCTAGGAGCCTTAATAAAATTATATTTATTCTGGGAAGCAATAGTTCGAAGCGGACGATGGGTGAAGAAAAAAAGTTAAATGAAGTCAGGAAACATAGTGAGCTACTAATTAAGTTAGTTAAAAGAAAATTTTCAGACAAAGGAACGAGTCAAAAATTTATATTTTCTTTGGTTTTTGGATGAAGAAATGTTTATAACGAGTGTGGAATTTTTTCATGGAAAAGCTACATTGTTTTAAAAGAAATGAATTTTCGATCCAATTTTTACTTGAAATTTTCCAGTATATTTCACTTTTCAAGTAAAAGTACACATTTCAAGCAATTTTACACGAAATTACTGGTATTAGTAAATTATTCATGTACTATTTAACTTAACCGTACAATTTACATGAAAAGGCTCACAAAATTACGCAACATTTCGTGTAAAATTAACTATCTATATTACTTTATTATTTTTTAATAATAAAGTATTATGATCGACCTAAAATTTCAAAAAAATTTGCTAACCTGATACTTTGTATTTTCACGTTTTAGGACTAGTAAACTCCAAAAAAGCAAAAAAAATGTCCATCTGTCCGCCGTAGACGCCGTACGCAAAATCGTTTGAAGGCGCGTAGCTCCCAAACCCGTTGAGATATTAAAATTAAATCTTTATGGTGGGTAGATTGGGTGAACTGCTACGACTGCTATATTTTGGGGGGGGGGGGGGGGGTGGGGGGGTACTAGGGGAGAGGAAAGGGGAGCGTTTTAGATGAAAAATTTTGGTTTCCAGATCTCAGGAACCACTTATGCTAGGAGGCTGAAACTTGGAACTTATGTACTACTATGATAGTGGACCCATTTGCAAGAAAATGGTCGATAGGAGTTAAGGGGTGTGGAAGTGGGGGGGAAATCAATGAGTCTGAAAATCTTGAAAGCCGGGATTGGAACATTCTAAAATCGATATCTCCTGAACAAATGGTGGCCGAAGATTGAAACTTTGTTGTTGTCCTTAGGGATACTTCATGATTAGACAAGGGCTAACATTTTTAAGAAGGGTGGTGGGGTGTGGGGGGGGGGGTGAAAACTTTGGATTACAATATCTTCCGAACCAATTACACCAGGATGATAATATTTAGTTTCTGTATATGGATCACAAGAGGAGTCTACTGAAAGTAAACTTTTTGAGGGGAGAGGTGCAGCACGAAAGTGTGGGACACCAATTTTTCAAAAAATTTAACTTTTATATCTCAGAAACCGTATCAGATATGATCTTGAAAATTTTACAGGAGTTGGGGTCGGTAAACCTCTAGTAAGAAAAAAAATTTTGGTGTGGTGGGTGTTGTGGGTGATGGTGAAAGGGGGTAGAACGGAAAAAAATTCTGATTTTTCTCGAAAACCGGAATAAATGGAAAGCTAACAATTTAGGATTATGTAGAGCCACTATAGAAACATCCTAGAAAAATAAAATTTTTGATAGGGGTATTAAGGTACGGGGGAGAGGGGTGGTTTTTTATATCTCAGAAACGGCTCATGCTAGAAAGTTCAAATTTAGTACATATATGTAGATGTGCTATTACAGTAATTAAAGCAAAAAAAAGTTTTAGTTCGTAGGAGTTAATGTTAAGATTTCTCAAAATCCCTTCAATATTTTCAAGAACTAGAACAGTGAAGATAATTTCCGGTACCTTTACCTTAGATTTGTTTTGGTTGGGCTTTTTGGTTGCGTTGCTTCAGTTTTTTCGCCTGCCCGAGATCACTGAGTAGCTGGAATCTGTTGGTATTTGCCTACGACATCACGTTGGAAGCTTCAGGGAAGCTTCAGGCGTTCCCTTATTAGCATTCCAAGTGGAGAATTCCCCCAAACGCGTTTTCTCACGCGGTCCGATATTTTAAATGTTATAATAGCCTGTTATAATCACTCGAAAAACTACTAAGGTCGTATTCGAATATCTTGCTTCGTCTACGTCTTCGTCTTCGTCTTCGTCTTCGTCTACGTCTACGTCAAAAAGCTGTGTCTCAATTCATTTTCGGTTCGTGTCTTGACTACTTTTGTGATCCCACATGCACGGGAAAAGGTACCCGTGTGCCCAAGACAACATCTTAGGTAAACCACCCCGCCATCCTGACAAACTGCAGGAGCTTCTCCAGCTTAATGCCTGCGAATTCGCCCAAGTCTATGGCGAAGGGCGTACATAAAGTACGTTCGCGTCTACAAGCCAGACCCCGGCATTGAGTTCACTACAGCTGCGGCACAGATCTGTAACGTCCGCAACACCTAGTCTTCTGGCGTGCCGACCGATTAGGCAATGGCCCGTCAGTACACCAATTAGGATACGAAGAGTATTCCTATCTCCGAGTAGGATAAACTTTGTCCTGCTTGCGTTTAGGGTCGACCAGAGCTGCCTGGCCACGAGACACGATGTGAGGCCTGACCATCTTGTGCAAGCCTCTGATATGGCCGTCACGTCGATAGCATGTTTAATGTCCTCTATAGGCCTCCTCACTGGAAGAGCTAGCGCTTGATTCAGAGTCGAACCTCTCCTTGAGAGTTCATCCGCAGCCTCGTTGGCTGGAGTCCCGCTGTGACCCGGAACCCAACAAATTGTAACGTTCAAAAGGGTGCGTAAAGCACTAATCTTATCCCTGCATAGCCTCACGAGGTGGGATTTGATCAAGTATGAGTCAAGCGCCTTGATTGCCGCCGGGCTATCTGTTAGGATGACGACGGATTTGTTTCGCATTGCACAAGCTTCTAGCAGATTGCAAGCCTGAACAATTCCCATCATCTCTGCCTGAAATACGCTACAGTATCAGTGTCCGGTATTCTGAATGCCTCGCTATGGTTCAAGTCGGCGGAGAATCCCACTACACCTGTACCCGCGTCTGTCTTCGAACCGGCCGTGTAGATATGAAAGACCCTTTGTGGGGCTGATCCCCATTCCA
Source organism: Beris morrisii (assembly GCA_951812415.1). NCBI lineage: Eukaryota > Metazoa > Arthropoda > Insecta > Diptera > Stratiomyidae > Beris > Beris morrisii. Next base: position 91,783,307 of record OX638313.1, on the reverse strand, counting down.
CCCCTAACTGCTAGGAATCCTCGTTGAGAATCTTCTAGAGAATTCGAGCTGCGGAATCAAGTAGTCTGTATCCTCTAACGGGTTACATTCACTAAACCGTCCGAGTATGCTGCTGTGCCCCCCAGGTCTAGATACCCAGCTGCCTGACTGTTTTAGGCGCACGGCACTTTTTGCTGCTACACTTTTCCCATAAATATCCAGCGGAAGAGGATGAAGGATCATCTCTAGTGCCGCTGTAGGTGTGGTGCTAAGTACGCACGTTGCTCCTATGGATGCAAGACGTTGAACCTTGGTGAGTTTATTGAGGTAGGTAGATTTCTCCAGCGCTACCCACCACACTAAAATTCCGTAGGTTAGGGTGGGCCTGACTATGGCCGTGTACATCCAGTGAGCCATCCCTGGCTGAATCCCCCACTTTTTTCTCGAACATTTTTTTGCAAGCCTAGTGAGCCCCTAGACCCTTCCTTAGTCGCTCGTCGAAGTTCTTACTGCAGGTAAGTTTCCGATCCAGGATTATACCTAAGTACCTATCATTGTCTCTAAGCTGTAGGGTGAGACCTCCCAGTTTAGGGAGTGTGAACTCTGGGACTTTCGTTCTACGCATGAATTGAACTAGCTCTGTCTTTGAGGCATTGACCCCCAGTCGACAGCTGTCCGCCCACGCGCTCACTAGTGTGAGTGCACTTTCGAACAGGTCACTTATAGTGGGCAGAAACCTACCCGATATCAGAATTGCTAAGTCGTCCGCGTATGCAACCACCTTTACACCCTGCCGGGTTAGCGAGGTTAAAATTGTGTTGACTACCAGGAGCCACAGTAGTGGTGAAATCACACCTCCCTGTGGCGTACCCCGGGCCGTGTACCTGCGTACCGTACTACTGCCCAATGTCAATTCAATGACACGGCTGCTCAGCATTGCGGTTATCCAGTTACAGAGCCCCATTTCCACCCCACATTCCTCAGTGCATCGCTGATCGCCCCAACTTTTACGTTGTTAAAGGCACCGTCGATATCTAAAAAGGCCGCGAGAGTAAATTCTTTAAAAGACAGAGACTTCTTAATCTCCAAAACTACCTGGTATAGCGCAGTTTCGGTCGATCTACCTTTGGTATAGGCATGTTGTGGGCCCGACAGGGCAATAACACCCTCTTTGTCGCGGATGTATATCTCCAGCAACCTTTCGAGGGTTTTAAGTAAAAATGAGGTCAAACTTATGGGTCTGAAGTCCTTCGCTTCGCTGTGGCTTGGTCTTCCCGCTTTGGGTATGAAGACGACTCGTGCCTCCCTCCATTTGCAGGGAATTTGACCGAGAAAAATCGCCAGTAACCAGGGAATTAACCAGGGCAGCGCATTTTGCATCATAGCTGGAAAAACCCCGTATACTCCTGGCGATTTAAAAGGCAGAAAGGACTTGATTGCCCATATTATCTTCCCCGAGCTGACAATAGAGTTGCAGAATTCCAGCCCCACGTACTCGTTCAATGGACTGTCTGTGCTGTCCTGTGGTACTCGGAGCAACCCAGAAAATACACGCTCATTAGCAGTTCCAAAGTCTGGCTACTGGACTCCGTTCAATCCCCGGCCAAGTCCCGGAGGTAGCTCGGTGCGACTGGATCTTTGGATATAATCCTTCTCAGCCTAGCAGCTTCGTTCGTCTCCTCGATTGATTCACAGAAGCCTCCCCAAGACCTTCGCTTGGCCCGTTTAACTGTCTTCTTAAAATCTCTAAGACTATTTCTGTACGCCTTCCAGTCCTCTCGTAGATTACTGTCCTTAGCTAAGTTGAACAATTTGCGGGAGATGGTTCTGTACAGCCTAATGTCGGCATCCCACCACGGAGGATATATCTTCCCTCTGGTTTGCTAATAGGGCACGACCGGTTAAAAGCGTCGACCAACTTCCCTGTCAGCATATCGACTTCTTTGTCCAATTCTGCCCCGAATTCTATAGGGCTTGTCGGCGGTTTTGCCAAGTTTTTTGAGACCTGTCTGGCAAATCTGGTCCAATCTTGCCATAGCAAACGTAAAAAAATTAAAATTTTTCTATAGAATTTAATTTAATTTTTGATTTATGAAGTGTCAAATAAGCATCAGCTGAGCGATTTTGACGGTTTAGCTAAGCTTTTTCTAAACTGTTATAATAGCAATGCTATGCTGTGACGTTAACATAGACTTAGACGTAGACGAAGCAATGTATTCGCATACGACCTAAATAGCACTTTCTACACTCAATCTTTACTTTTTGAGCTTGGAACGCTCACTATGAGCACTATTATAAGTTTCTTTTAAAGTTTATAATGCTTATAAAATAGTTCCTTACATTAGTGCGCAGCATATCCTACTGGAAGGTCACGGGAGCATTCAACAACGTAATTAAACTACTGGCAAATTACATAAGGACGAAGAAGAGAAACTTTCCAGAACTGGTTCCTTTAATAGTCTGATAGCGTGAAAAATTCACTTCGTTTCTATGCTACCGACACCTAAATATTATCGCATTGCAGTTTTCTGATTTTAAACGAAATTAGGGCAAAATAACAATAAATTGCCCCGAAATCAGTGGCACAATGGTCTTAATTACAATCCGTTGAGATTTCAGTTCATTAACGAAATAACTCCATACGCAGTAGTAAGACGTTGGTACAGCCCCTAAATCTTTCCGGGGTTGAAATCTGCCGAACTGTATAATAGCACCCTGCAATTGACATAAAACATTAAAATGAAAGCCTCAATCACTAATTGCGCTCGTAATTAGTTGAAACAGAATGTTGGTTGAAGGGACTCGTCCCCAGGGATTGGTTATAATTATGGTTTACCTGAAGGCTCTGCATGCATACTTCACGCACATATCGACTTAGGTACCTTTTCCCTAGTCTTAATTTTTCCAGTAACAAAATGCGCAAGAAGCACGAATTCAGGGATGATCCTTTCCATGGAATTGCATTTATTCGTTTCGCATTTTGCCAGCACTCCAAAGCTGTAAAGTATGAGAACAAGATCTAGGGCTCTAGAACGATAATATTTCAGAGTCATTTTTAGAATCTGACCAAATGCTTCAGCATTTCTTAGGGGCGTCGATATTCCGCAAGAATGTTGAAAGTCTAGAATCAGCGTTTTTGCCCTTCTGCTGCTGCACGATTCTTGTGAGGGAAGTTGACTGCAGAATGCCAGTACGGCGCTAACTTTATTTTGCTAATTGCAACTTTAATGGCTCGAAAAAGCGGAGCCATGGAATTATAGAATTTATGGGACGAGCTGTGCAGTTTTCATATTGCATTTGAGCAAAATACACACACACATTCAGACACACTGCTTTAATTCCTGGAGAAAACTTTCCAATTCAAAGATTGCTATCCAAAATTAAACGCACACTGCAGATATAGCTCGAATGCAGATTGGCGAGGAAGTTTATGGATTCGGTTTTGGATAAGTACTCCAATGAGCTTGCATAACTTTTGAAATTTCGGTTTATCTCTAAGATATTTGTTAGCTGATTATGCAGTCTTCCGGTACGGCTATGGTGAAATTTGAGAAAAATGATGCAAAGGAAATTACGTAATTTAATGGAGACGTAGAGTGCTACTGAAGTGCTGAAGAATCGATGGGGAACTGAACGACTAGGACTGGGAGGAGTTGCGAATAAGTTTCGAAGCCGCAATCTGTTCAAGAATTCTGTTCATATTGCAGTCAACTAATTCAGTTACCTTCTTTTTGTTCTTGCGTTGAAAGTTTCTCGAAAAAATAACAATATGTAGATGTTCCGGTAACGAAGCCATAAATTCATTACTGGGGTAAAATGGAAAATTACTACTTCACTAGCTCAGAACAAGCATACGCTAAAAAGTTCAAACTTTGCTTCTTGTACATACTCGTCATAAAAACATACGGAGCACTCTATTGTGACGTTTTATTGAAGGGTAGTATCTTTTGATTGAGGTCGTGGTACAAACAGTTGAAAAAGTTGACGATTTTCATTTAACCATGAACATGAAATTTAAAAATTTCCGTCATACTTTCAATTTTATGGTTTTAGGGATAGTACTATATAAACAATTTACCAACAGTCTGGGCGAAACTTTATTTATTTTTTTTCACATAAAAGTCCGGAACGCGTTCAACGCTGAGATAAGGTGCAGGTTTCTACGCGACTGACAGCCTAAAAAAGTAACGTTCCAAAAATCGTCCTGTTTATTCTTTAGATTGTCAGTCGCATAGTAACCTGCACCGAATCTCAGCATTAAGCGCGTCCCGAACTTCTATCCGAAATATAATAATGTTTCACCCAGACTGTTGGCAAATTTTTATAAATTTAAAAACAATTCTATACCTCATCAGACCTAAGAGATATGTTGAAATTCGTAAAAACGTACTCGATAATTTTACGTCCCCTTAGCGGTTGAATATCGCAAGATTATGAAAATAATTTGAAGATTATTATATTGTTACGTGTAAGCCTGGCCACCGCGCAACTCGATCGATTACGAATAAGGGAAACAGCAACAACCGAATACCTAGTTGCAAAGTCACCCAATCAAAAGCCTAGTTGAAGTATATAAGAGAGCGGAGCAACACGATTGTACCTCTCTTCTAATCGAATATACTAGAACAGCGTAGAAGATCAAATGGAATGCTCTCAAACTTTCCAGTACTGTCCACACCACCGAGCGAAGATTCAAGAACAGTCTCGACTACAGACAAGTAGTATAAAAGCAGATGAAGCTTCAGCGAGGGACATAATAATTTTTATTACGTCGACTGTGACAGCCAGCGTGTATACGCGACCGTATTGGTGGAAAGCGATCGATTGTGTTTGATCGAATCAAGCGATATAAAAGCGGGCGGTTATAATTTAAGTGCGAATTAATACATTGTTACTTATTTTGATTTTAAACGAATTGTGTTTTACTTGAAATCCCGGCGAACCCCTAGCTCGCAACAATATGTAAAGTTCATAGATGTAAAAGCGAAGTTGGTATATCATTAGACCTAAAATATTTGTTGGAATGCGTGAATACACCCCCTTGAAGTCCCTTGGTAGTCAAAGCTCGCAACATTGTCTGATGCTAATCGGGCTGCTGCTAGAGATGGCAACGACTAATCAAATGATTGAAATAATCGATTATTATTATTCGATTGTTCGATTGATCATTTAATACTCTTGGTTTCGATTAATCATTTAATTCATCGATTAATTTGTTGTGATTGTAGCCAGCTGTTAAGTTAAAGCACGTCCGAACTCTAAAGAGTCTAGGGTACGATGTCCGCGGTCGCCTTGTATGTCAATACGTATAGTTTGAAAGAGCACTATACGTAGAATATTTACTGCGATTATACATATAATATTCTACGTGCTTATATGTAACATACGTACTTTCTTTATACGTACAAAATTCACTTCAATTCTCCGAGTGTGCAACGTATTTACTCGCACATTATTTTCATTTCCGTCTTTTGAGTATGTATAGTACTATGTTCGGCGAAAGGAAAACGACCGAAAAAGGTACCTTCGAAGTAGAGTGAAATTAACTATACTATACGCTTCTAGATGTCAGTGAAATAAAAGTGTGCGAAATTTGAAAGAAATTAAAACATTGGCAAGAAATTACTATTCCGACACAACCAAATATAACTCACACAAAATTTCCCGAGCACAAACGAACTGAACTGATGGCGAACGATTGAAAATTTTGAATTGTCAAATATTTCGATTGTCATAAAAGGGTACCCTACCCTTGGAAACCAAACCTTAACAGAACCAAGAGCCATCTATTAGTGACTACTGCAAATGTCCATTCCACCCATGAACACAATACTGGGAATCGAATGAAATTTTATTTTATTATTTATTATTTTTATATGGAATTTGGCAGTTCATTTCGTTTCGCACGGAACACAGTACTAGACTTTGCATAGCCCAATGAAGAATTCGAAATTTGACTTTTAAAGTCCTAACGCTGAACCAGCTGCTAAATTTCGAATCCTTCTATTCTAAATGTAAGACAGAAGAAAAAAAAAGTGAATGAATAATTTTCCTGAAGTTACGTTAGTAAATACGATTCTAACTCGAAAACTTTGTCCCATTTATTATAATCTTTATTATTGTTTTTGAAGTAATGCTTATTTACAGTTAATATTACCACACAAAATATATACACATTTATGGATCAAGATTTTGTTTTCTTCATTACCTTCGTAATGAAATAGAATACTACTTGTTAGTTATAAAGGCAAAATTAATCGATTATTTTCTACATATTTAAATGTTAAATCGACTATTACATGTCGATTCATGCCATCTCTAGCTGTGGCTTGATCTTCTTTAGACTCAGGATCTGAACGCTTAGGCGAAGGTGATTATGAAATACTTACATTATTATATAATATATTGTAACATAAACTAATACCTAATCGTATATATTATATTATTATTCATAAAAGAAAAAAGCCATATTTTATTTTTGCCTGATAACTTACATGTAGGATAATTCACTAAAGATTTTGATCCCATTGAATTGTAAAAATTACAAATTATTTTTCATGAATTATTTGATTATTGCATTTACATTACAGTGTTTCTTAAGAATTCTGGAGCACAGTTTGTCATCGGAATCGCAATTATTATGTTCAACACATTTAAGTAGGTCTGATAAATTTCAAAGTCGAGCGCGGTATTTGGGGTACAAATCTCCGTGCGGGTTTTGGCTATTTCATCAGTTTAGTCGGCGGGTTCTGCAGCCAACTATCTGGCAACCCTGACTGCGATAATAATATTAATTTTATTTAAGTTAGTGAATCAGTAAAATCTGTTATACTATTGTGAATATTTATAATTATTTAAGAACAATTAAATCTGTGATATTTTGCAAAGATTTTTCATCGCCAATTTTATTTAATTCGACAAACACAGTTCACAGTACGAAATATTTCGTGTCGAAAAATGAGCGAAATATTCATTTTACTTTATTATTTTTTAATAATAAAGTATTGTTATCGACCTGAAATTTCAAAAAAGTTTGCTACCCTGAAATTTTGTATTTACACGTTTTAGGACTAGTAAACCCCAAAAAAGCAAAAAAAAAAAAAATGTCCGTCTGTCCGCCGTAGACGCCGTACGCCGTACGCCGTCCGCCGTACGCCGTACGCCGTACGCCGTACGCAAAATTGTTTGAAGGCGCGTAGCTCCCAAACCCGTTGAGATATTAAATTGAAATTGATGGTGGGTAGATTGGGTGAACCCCTACGACTGGTATATTTTTGAGGGGCAGGGGTACAAGGGGAGAGGAGAGGGGAGCGTTTTAGACGAAAAATTTTGGTTTCTAGATCTCAGGAACCACTTATGCTAGGAGGCTGAAACTTGGAACTTATATAGTACTATAATAATGGACTCAATTGTAAAAAAATGGTCGATATTCGTTAAGGGGTGTGGAAGTGGGGGGGAAAACAATGAGTCTTTAACGCATGAAAGTCAGGATTGAAACATTCTAAAATCGATATCTCCTGAACAATTGATGTCAGAAGATTGGAACTTTGTTGTTGTCCTTAGGGATACTTCCAGATTAGACAAGAGCTAAAATTTTTAAGAGGGGTGGTGGGGTGTGGGGGTGGGGGGTGAAAAACTTTGGATTACAATATCTTCCGAACTAATTACACCAGGAAGATAAAATTTAGTTTCTGTATATGGACTCACAAGAGGAGTCTAGCAAAACTAAATTTTTTGAGGGGGGAGGTGGAGCACGAACGTGGGGGGATAGCAATTTCTCAAAAAATTTAATTTTTATATCTCAAAAACCGTATCAGATATGATCTTGAAAATTTTACAGGAGTTGGGGTCGATAAACTTCTAGTAGGGAAAAAAATTTTGGTGGTGTGGGTGTAGGGGGTGGTGGTGAAAGGGGGTAGAAAGGAAAACATTCTGATTTTTATTTCTCAAAAACCATAATGAATAGAAAGCTAAAAATTTAGGATTATATAGAACCACTATGGAGACATCATAGAAAAATAAAATTTTTGATAGGGGTATCAAGGTACGGGGGAGAGGAGTGGTTTTTTATATCTCAGAAACGGCTTATGCTAGAAAATTGAAACTTAGTACGTATATGTAGATGTGCTATTAGAGTAATTAAAGCAAAAAAAAGTTCAGATTTTTATTGGCGTTCAGAGGTTGAGTCAAAAAAATGTCCGTGAATCCACATTTTCACGAATTTCGTTAAAACTTTTAGACATGTCAAACTATCAAAGCAATTTTACTTCTGCGTGCTATTTATATAAGCGCCTAGTAACGGTAACGGTAACAGAATTTTTCGATATCCAACCCCTAAGGGGGAGTAAATTGGTTGTGTACATAGTCACGAATTCTGATATATTCCTAAGGTATATTGAGATTTGAAGTTCACTTGTACTTCTATAAGCTTTAAACGTAGTCGGGAAAAAACCGATTTAAGTATTTTTCTCAATTAAACCCCCTGGGGGTATTGTTTAAGATTTCACTGATTCCGAAAATCTCTTAGGTTTAATGTGATCGAATTCGCTTTTACTACTATGAATTATTCTATTGATAAAAAAAATACGTAAATAAAAAAAAAAATCTGCCAACAGTCTGGGCGCAACTTTATTATTTTATGGGTAGAAGTCCGAAACGTGTTTAATGATGAGATACGGTGTTGGGTACTATGCGACTGACAACCTAAAAAATAACCATTAGGCTATTTGGAACGTTATTTTTTAGGTTGTCAGTCGCATAGTACCCAACACCGTATCTCATCATTAAACACGTTTCGGACTTCTACCCATAAAATAATAAAGTTGCGCCCAGACTGTTGGCAGATTTTTTAGCTTTCTCTTCATTATGGTTTTCGAGAAATAAAAATCAGAATATTTTCCTTTCTACCCCCTTTCACCACCACCCCCTACACCCACACCACCAAATTTTTTTTTCCTACTAGGAGTTTACCGTCCCCAACTCCTGTAAAATTTTCAAGATCATATCTGATACGGTTTCTGAGATATAAAAATGACATTTTTTGAGAAATTGCTATCCCCCCACTTTCGTGCTCCACCTCCCCCCTCAAAAAATTTAGTTTTGGTAGACTCCTCTTGTGATCCCATATACAGAAACTAAATTTTATCTTCCTGGTGTAATTGGTTCGGAAGATATTGTAATCCGAAGTTTTTCACCCCCCACCCCCACACCCCACCACCTCTCTTAAAATTTTAGCCCTTGTCTAATTTTGAAGTATCCCTAAGGACAACAACAAAGTTTCAATCTTCTGACATCAATGGTTCAGGAGATATCGATTTTAGAATGTTTCAATCCCGTCTTTCATGCGTTAAAGACTCATTGTTTTCCCCCCCACTTCCACACCCCTTAACCAATATCGACCATTTTTTTGCAATTGAGTCCATTATCATAGTACTACATAAGTTCCAAGTTTCAGCTTCCTAGCATAAGTGGTTCCTGAGATCTAGAAACCAAAATTTTTCGTCTAAAACGCTCCCCTCTCCTCTCCCCTTGTAACCCCACCCCTCAAAAATATACCAGTGGTAGGGGTTCACCCAATCTACCCACCATAAAAATTTCAATCTAATATTTCAACGGGTTTGGGAGCTACGCGCCTTCAAACGATTTTGCGTACGGCGTACGGCGTACGGCGGACGGCGGACGGCGTACGGCGGACGGCGGACGGCGTACGGCGTACAGACGGACATTTTTTTTTTTTTTGCTTTTTTGGGGTTTACTAGTCCTAAAACGTGTAAATACAAAATTTCAGGGTAGCAAACTTTTTTGAAATTTCAGGTCGATCACAATACTTTATTATTAAAAAATAATAAAGTAAAATCGGCCAACAGTCTGGGCGCAACTTTATTATTTTATGGGTAGAAGTCCGAAACGTGTTTAATGATGAGATGCGGTGTAGGTTACTATGCGACTGACAACCTAAAAAAATCGGCCAACAGTCTGGGCGCAACTTTATTATTTTATGGGTAGAAGTCCGAAACGTGTTTAATGATGAGATGCGGTGTAGGTTACTATGCGACTGACAACCTAAAAAAATCGGCCAATAGTCTGGGCGCAACTTTATTATTTTATGGGTAGAAGTCCGAAACGTGTTTAATGATGAGATGCGGTGTAGGTTACTATGCGACTGACAACCTAAAAAATAACCAGGAGGCTATTTGGAACGTTATTTTTTAGGTTGTCAGTCGCATAGCACCCAACACCGCATCTCATTATTAAACACGTTTCGGACTTCTACACATAAAATAATAAAGTTGCGCCCAGACTGTTGGCCGATTTTTTATACTCTAGATGAAATCATATAGAGTATTATAAGTTTAATCCAGCCCAAAAGTTTGTAACGCATAGAACCAAGCCACGGACGAAAAAAAGTTATATATTATTTTTTGTTTATTTGTGGCCAAAAACCTCAAATCCGCCTGACGTCCGTCCGTCCGTCCGTCTGTCCGTGAACACGATAACTCAAGAAGGCCTTCACCTAGGATCTTGAAATTTTGAATCTGGATGTTTGGTTGAATTTGTAAGGCTAAGTGCGTTAACGGGCAAAATCGTCTTACTCCTTCGGGTAGCTGCCATACAAAATGTCCTTAAAACACGTGTTCAAGAATATTGGTCGATAACTTCAGAAGGGTTTAAGCTACGACTTTGAAATTTTGTATGTGTTATTTTGCCAATAGTTGGAGCTAAATACATGATTATGAAGAAAATCCTATTAGTCCTTCGTGTAGCTGCCATACAAATATCCTGTCAAAATGTATTCACTTAATTTACGAAACTCACTATAACTCAAGTAATCTTTTAGCTACGAATTCGGAATTTTGTACAAATTAGTTTTGAGTAAAAAAGAAGTTCGAGTTTACTAGTTAGCGAAATCCTTTTACTCCTTCGGTAAAAACACGTCTTAAAACACGTCTTCAAGAATATTGGCTGATAACTTCAGAAGGGTTTAAGCTACGTCTTTGAAATTTTGTATGTGTTATTTCTCTAACAGTTGCAGCTACATGTATGATTATGAAGAAAATCCTATTAGTCCTTCGTGTAGCTGCCATACAAATATCCTGTCAAAACGTCTTCACTTAGTTTACGGAACTTACTATAACTCAAGTAATCTCTTAGCTATGAATTGGGAATTTTGTACAAATTAGTTTTGAGTAAAAACGAAGTTCGAGTTTACTAATCGGCGGAATCCTTTTACTCCTTCTGGTAGCTGCCATACAAAATGTCCTTAAGACACGTGTTCAACAATATTTTTCGATAACTTTTGAACGCTTCGAGCTACGAATTTGAAATTTTGTACACGTTCATTTTTGAATGGTTCCAAGGAAAAGGATAAATATGTAAGAAATCGAGTGAGTCCTTCCTGCACACCCCATGCGAAAGTCCTTCAAAAAGGAAATTTTTTTTTCGATGACTTACCCAGTTCAAGATATGAAATTAAACACTAAATATTGTCTTTTAGTTTTAAGCAGCAATCTAATGGCAGTCCTTAATAAAGGACATACAACATGCACACATGTAATTCTACTTTATCCCCAACTACAATATAAATCGGAGTTCAGTATTCATCTAGAGTATTATACGATTGGCTTGTTTTATATGGAATTTGACAGTTCATTTCGTATCGCTCGGAACACAGTACTAGGTTTTATAGGCAAGTTACGCCGCAGAGGCATGTTGAGTGTAAATTGCTTTCAACACAGCAAAGAATACAGCCGACGAAAACTGGTTTGCAATGGCCTGAAAGTTGTAGAGGCTCGCCTCAATGGTGAGTGTAAATGCACCATCAGTCTAAGGCACTTTTTGCTGCTACACTCTTCCCACAAATATCCAATGGTTGGAGATAAAGCATCGTCTCTAGCGCGGCTGTGAGCGTGTACGTTGCTGGGAAATTCTTAGAACTTTTATATAACAGAAATACTGAAAAATTTGGTCAGCCGTAGGTCATCTTGCTCAAAAAGACACCTTCCCATGTACGAAAAGCAGAACGGCACAGCACAGGCTTAGTACTGGTGCCAGAGTTGCCAGTACTGGCTAATGTTTCGGGCCCAGTATGTGGCCTAGACCAAATCATTGCCAAACCAATGTCGATTTGATCACACCGGTCCTACTCTTGGTGAAACTCTGGCCCGATACTGGGCCTCAGTAAAGAAAAGAAACAAAAACAAAATTAAAATTATTATTATTTTTTTTTTTTTAAACTACGAATTTATTTTGCTATTATTTTTTTTTTTTGAAAAATGCGAATTGATTTTACTTACACACCTTGCACACTCTCGGATTCGAACCATGGTCCCGCCACACATAAGTCCGCTATGCTACCCACTAGACCAATCTGACACATTCTCGTAATAGTGTTGAAACCGAATCCAATACAGAGCCGACCGTCGAGCCAATGCCGAAAGAGCTTAGACACCAATAATAATCCAATTCTAGGCCCGACATAGACCCAGCAACTTGGACCAAAGTCGGCTCAGATCAAGTGAGAGTACTGATCACCAGGATTGGCCCGACACTGGTCTGGTGGTTTGTCAGTACCAAAACAATATCGATCGGCAAGTCTTGGCGGACAATGCAATGCCAGTTCTGGGCAGTGTACGGGACTCTGGTTGGACTCCGGCATTTCGCACATGGGTCGTATTCTTCATTGATTTTGTCCGTAAGCGGTTTTAATCCTATTTCCAATATTTCCGTTTAAATTTTATTTCCATTTAAAGAATCACAACTTCACTGTCATATAAGAGAATCTTGCATGCATGGTATATTTCTTGTGTGTAACCACTAATTGTATCCTTAACAGACAAGCTCGTTCCCCGTTTAACTCATTGTTTTCGGTTGTTTCCTTATTGCGGCCATCTCGTTGAAACTCTATTCCTCTTAGCCTAAACAATTATAAAAAAAAGTTTAAAACTCCATTGCATCTTAATTAGCAAGAATAGCACTCAACTTTTCCCCTCGTAGACGAGTGTGGTAGGCACTCGTATAACGTGTACATCAAGTACCTGTATCTTTCAAAAAACTTCTCATGTAGATGGAACTTTCAACCACGATAATCTTCTTAACTTGACTAACAAACAACTTCATAATGTCAAGAATATATAATGTACGAACACACTCATAGAGTTTGTGGAATTCGCTTTCTAGAAAACATCTGGGCATGTAGTTGTATTTGTCTTAATGAAGCCTTAAAAGGTTTAATAAGTTGCCGTCACTTCAAATGAATGAACTCATCCCGTTTTAGATACATCTTTTCATGCCTTGTGATTCTGTGTAGTTGTAGTCACTATCAAAATAAATACATAGGTAATAACTAATGGGTGCAAAATGTTAAAATAAGTTTTCGGGGGATGAGCGTGAAACGGTGGATCTAGTTGGAGTGATCAAGTTGTTCACCAAGGTGACTGAATGTATCAACCCGTTCATTAGTTCTTACCAATAAAGTGCTTATACATTAAACGTTTAATAGCAATAGATAGCTTAAGCCAGTAATCGCATTCCTTAATCTTTTCCATGGCACATTAAATCCTTTGAGTCAAGACTTCCTCCTTTACATATTAAATGGTTTCTCCTACTCTCTATTATAGTGTATTCATCTTTCCGATGTATCTTTATCTTTCAGTGCCCAGTACAAGGAGGACAAATCCTTCAATTTAATGAAATCGATATTTATAGTAGACGGACTCAATTAACTTTTCTGTTGGAATACATCCTTTGTCCTCCAAATCAACGTCATATGGGATATGTGCTTCTGATTGAATTTCGGCAACACCCAATATTCCTCTCTACACACGGACACAGTCAGTCCAAAAATAATCTCTACCCCGAAATTATTTTATGGTCCTTATTCCATTACTTGCAATGGGGAAATCATGAACCCATTTTCATTGCTCCAATTCCGGTTGTTCTTGGTGTATGGAATGGAATAGTATGTGTATGGAATTTAGACCAAGAAAAAAAGGATCTTAACGTCCACTTCCGGCCAGAATCACCTTGTATATGATGAAGCGTAGACCTATTTGATGTTACTAGGACAGAGTTTTGAAAGAAATGTGTTAATAAATAAAAGCTACCAGTTCGCGCGATCAAACATCTCTCCAAGTGTTCCTTTAATACAGTTCATAGATAGAGGCTTAAGGACTCCTACGTAGACCTAGAAGTCCATGGGAGCGAGGAAGGAAAACGGGGGAAAATTGGGATGCTGCTTGGATAACGACCATCAGAGCAAACACAAAAGTCCATAAAAGAACGAGAGTTATGCGAAGTCCGTACTAGCGATGAGCCGAAACTAATTATATAGTCTTGCACGTACTTATATCGTATTCGTCCTGTACGTAGTCTTTTTCGTATAGTAGTCCAATATGGTCGTAATAGCATGGATGTACCGAACGAATCTCTTCTCTAGACTAGATAGCAATGATGTGTTTTTGCCGAAATTTTACATAAATTTCCAGTCCTTTCCGGGTGGATGCTTTCAGAGCTCATCCTTCGCCTTCCTTTTTTGTTACTCTCATCTCTATAGCTCTTATATCCTGATCCATTTTGTATAAGCGTTTTGGATAAGGGCACGTTTAAGGTAACTTTCCTTCTCGCACAAGATATATAAATATGTGTGTTTGCTTACCCTAAAATTCTATTTTATTTTCAACACGGGGAGATGTCGGGTTAATAGGAAAATAGGAAAAGAGGTTGAAGTACTTGCATGTAATCAATTCGTATATGCATAGAAAGCATACATGACTGTACGCCATGCTTAAAACTCAGCCATATTTTACGGATCCTTTGCTATGAGAATTTTCATGAAATTGATTTAGCGTTGAAATGAATTTGAAGATTCATTCTTGCGCTATATGCGCTATATGATTTGAGGAAATAGAGGGTGTCTTTTTATTTTTAACATTGTTCCAGAGCAGCTTAACATATGCAATGTGAAGTACTACAATTTAGGAGAAGAGAAAAGCCATACATTGAATTTTCGAATTTGTAATGCTAATGCCTTTAGTATATAGGGTGTGAATAATAGGCTAAGTACTCGTCCCTGAAAGGAATCCCACTTTCAAAGACCTAGGACCGATTTCCATCAAAACGAGTATAAAGAGCCTGGATGTAAGTAAATCAGCAGGACGTAATGGTATTCCGGTTCTATTACTTGCCAGATGTGCGTCTTCTTGGACCCTTGACAAAATTTCCATCATCTCTCCTTTAGCGAATGTCCAGTACATTCAAGAGAGGTGATGTAAGTGATCCTTTCATGTAATTGTATTGTCCGAATGCTGGAATCCCAGTAGCTTGCAATTATATGAAATCCTTGGGTATGTGTGCCGTAGTATACTTTTAATAAAATAAATCAGAATAGTGGAGTAGTGGTGTACATAAAGAATGATATTACAATCATAAATATCGAAGAAATTGTTTTACAGGGTGGCACCACATTAATTACATAATTAAAAAATCTTCCAACAGTCTGGGCGTAACTTTATTATTTTATGGGTAGAAGTCCGAAACGTGTTTAATGATGAGATACGGTGTACTAAACCTAAAAAATAACTTTTCAAATAGCGTCCTGGTTATTTCTTAGGTTGTCAGTTGCATAGTACCCAACATTGATTTTTATACTCTAGATGAAATCATATAGAGTATTATAAGTTTAATCCAGCCCAAAAGTTTGTAACGCATAGAACCAAGCCTCGGACGAAAAAAAGTTATATATTATTTTTTGTTTATTTGTGGCCAAAAACCTCAAATCCTCCTGACGTCCGTCCGTCCGTCCGTCCGTCCGTCCGTCCGTCCGTCCGTCCGTCCGTCCGTCCGTCCGTCCGTCCGTCCGTCCGTCCGTCCGTCCGTCCGTCTGTCCGTTAGCACGATAACTCAAGAACGCCTTCACCTAGGATCTTGAAATTTTGAATCTGGATGTTTGGTTGAATTTGTAAGGCTAAGTTCGTTAACGGGCAAAATCGTCCTACTCCTTCGGGTAGCTGCCATACAAAATGTCCTTAAAACACGTGTTCAAGAATATTGGTCGATAACTTCAGAAGGGTTTAAGCTACGTCTTTGAAATTTTGTATGTGTTATTTTTCCAATAGTTGGAGCTAAATGTATGATTATGAAGAAAATCCTTTTAGTCCTTCGTGTAGCTGCCATACAAATATCCTGTCAAAATGTATTCACTTAATTTACGAAACTCACAATAACTCAAGTAATCTTTTAGCTACGAATTCGGAATTTTGTACAAATTAGTTTTGAGTAAAAACAAAGTTCAAGTTTACTAATGAGCGAAATCCGTTTACTCCTTCTGGTAGCTGCCATACAAAATGTCCTTAAGACACGTGTTCAACAATATTTTTCGATAACTTTTGAACGCTTCAAGCTACGAATTTCAAATTTTGTACACATTCATTTTTAAATGGTTCCAAGGAAAAGGATAAATATGTAAGAAATCGAGTGAGTCCTTCCTGCACCTTCCATGTGAAAGTCCTTCAAAAAGGACTTTTTTTTTCGATGACTTACCCAGTTCAAGATATGAAATTAAATACTGAATATTGTCTTTTAGGTTTGAGTAGCAATCTAATGGCAGTCCTTAATAAAGGACATACAACATGCACACACGTAATTCTACTTTATCCCCAACTACAATATAAATCGGAGTTCAGTATTCATCTAGAGTATTATACGATTGGCTTGCAGCCGATCGTGACTGCAGTATGTTTTTTATTTACTTACGTATTTTTTTTATCAATAGAATAATTTATAGTAGTAAAAGCGAATTCGATCACATTAAACCTAAGAGCTTTTCGGAATCAGTGAAATCTTCAACAATACCCCCCCTGGGTTTAATAGAGAAAAATACTTAAATCGGGTTTTTCCCCGAATACGTTTAAAGCTTATAGAAGTAAAAGTGAATTCCAAATTCCAATAGACCTTAGGAATATATCAGAATTCGTGAATATGTACACAACCACTTTACACCCCCTTAGGGGTTGGATATCGAAAAATTTTGAAGAGCGTTACTAGGCGCTTATATAAATAGCCCGCAGAAGTAAAATTGCTTTGATAGCTCGACATGTCTAAGGGTTTTAACAAAATTCGTGAAAATGTGGATTCACGGAAATTTTTTTTACTCAACCTCTGAACGCCAATAAAAATTTGAACTTTTTTTTTGCTTTAGTTACTCTAATAGCACATCTACATATACGTATTAAGTTTCAACTTTCTAGCATAAGCTGTTTCTGAGATATAAAATCCACCCCTCACCCCTGTACCTGGCTACCGCTACCAACAATTTTATTTTTCTAGGATGTCTCTATAGTGGTTCTATATAATCCTAAATTGTTAGGTTTCCATTCATTACGGTTTTCGAGAAATAGAAATCAGAATTTTTTTTCCTTTCTATCCCTTTTCACCATCACCCCCTACACCCCCACCCCTATATTTTTTTCAATACTAGAAGTCTACCGATCCCAACTTCTGTAAAAGTTTCAAGATCATATCTGATACGGTTTCTGAGATATAAAAATTATATTTTTTGAGAAATTGCTATCCCCCCACGTTTGTGCTCCACCTCCTCCCTCAAAAAATTTACGTTCAGTGGACTCCTCTTGTGATCCTATATACAGAAACTAAATTTTATCTTCCTGGTGTAATTGGCTTGGAAGATATCTTAATCCAAAGTTTTTCACACCCCAACCCCACACCCAACAACCACCCTTAAAAATGTTAGCCTTTGTCTAATCTTCAAGTATCCCTAAGGACAACCACAAAGTTTCAATCTTCTGACATCAATCGTTCAGGAGATATGGATTTTAGAATGTTTCAATCCCGGTTTTCAAGCGTTTTGGACACATTGTTTTTTCCCCCACTTCCACACCCCTTAACCCTTATCTATAATATAAATGAGTCCACTGTTATAGTACTACATAAGTTCCAAGTTTCAGCCTCCTAGCATAAGTGGTTCCTGAGATCTGGAAACCAAAATTTTTCGTCTAAAATGCTCCTCGATCATCCTCCCTTACACCCCACCCCCGCAAAAGATACCATCCATAGGGGTTCACCTAATCTACCCACCATACAAATTTCAACTTAATACCTCAACGGGTTTGGGAGTTACGCGCCTTCAAACGATTTTGCGTACATCAGACGGCATACGGCGTATACGGCGGACAGACGGACATTTTTTTTTTTTTGCTTTTTTGGTGTTTACTAGTCCTAAAACGTGTAAATACAAAATTTCAGGGTAGCAAATTTTTTTGAAATTTCAGGTCGATCACAATACTTTATTATTAAAAAATAATAAAGTAAAATAAAAAACTAAAAATTTACGACTATATTGAGCGTATTCTAGAGAAAGAAGGCAGGCACTTTAAGAAGGAAAGGGTCTGGGAAAGTACACCTGTGCAATTTCGTACCTACCACCTACACATTAAATAAGGAAAGTGTACATGAGTAAGGGAAGATTATGTTAGATTTAAACAACGAATTCAACATTTATCGGAAGGGAAAGGACTGTCTGCTTTGAAGATATAAATGACGTACATCCCTCCGTGTACGTTATCTTCAGTATATGAATCCGTTTTCAACGTTACGGATAGAATTGGCAATTGTATGAGTCCTTGCGAAGAACTACTTGTTCTCGGAGATTTTAATTTACCACTGGTAACGTGGTCCCGATCTGGAGATGAAGACTGCCTTATCTCGTCCTTCGCCTTATGTCCTAGGCGGCATGAACAATTTCTGGACTGCAAGCTTTCAACAGGCTTGCGCCAGATCAACACGAAAGCTAATCCCTCTGGACGATACTTGGACCTCGTTTTCTCTTCCGATATAACCCAAACAACAGTCAATCTTTGTACATCACAACTGTTACCGGATTCGAATCATCATCCAGCACTTCACGTTGTTCTTAATTTTGATTCACAAATTAATCACTTGTTTCCTTCTGAAATAACATTTGGGTATAATTTTAATAAAGTCGATTTTTCTGTTTTAAATCGCGACATATCTACATGTGATTGGTTGGGTGTACTGCCACTTTAAACTTTTATAACACGATCTTTCGTAGTTTCGCGCGATGTGTACCGGTCACATCTACTAGACAGCCTAAGCGTTTTCCGTGGTTTGACGACGACCTGATACATCTGAAAAATTTAAAAACGAAAGCTTGGAAGACATATTTTCTCTCAAGGATTGCGTTTCCTATTCAACCTTACGCGACCTGTTTATTAGCCGGTCTAGTGCGGCGTATACTTCTTACGTCAAAAATGTTAAATTATCGATTAGGGACAAACCTAAGCGGTTCTGGGATTTCGTCAATTCAAAAAGGAATTCCGACGGATACCCCGTTTCTATGTCTTTTGATGATGTGGTCAGCGATGACCCTTTAGACATTAGCAACTTCTTCGGGAACTACTTCCGTGCTGCTTTCACTTCTTCTAACTGTGATAATAGTTTTAAGGATCATAAACACTTGACAAAGTTTCCTTCTACTTCATTGGAGCTGAAGAAACTGTACATAGACGAAGATACTGTTTTGAAATTTATCTTAAATATTGCAGATAGTTTTTCCGTTGGTCCAGACGGCATCCCTCCAAGCGTTCTAAAACGATGCAGCTCTTCCCTAGTAGCACCCTTGTGCTAATTATTCAATTCTTCTCTTCGTTCAGGGGTATTTCCCAGTTCATGGAAATATTCTACTATTAAGCTGTTATTTAAGAAAGGTAAAAGAATGGATGTACGAAATTGTCGGCCTGTCGCCAACCTTTCTTGTATTTCGAAGCTTTTCGAGGCTATTGTTTGTGATGTAATGAATTTTCATTGCAAATCAATCATAAGTCCATCCCAACATGGATTTACTAAGGGTAGGTCTACTACCACAAATTTAATGGAATTTGCTAATTTTTCCGTTAAAGCGATTTACACTGATTTCAGCAAGGCGTTCAACAAAATGAATCATTCCATCCTGACTTATAAGCTACAATTACTGGGTTTTGCATTCACATTTATTAATTGGATCAGTTCGTATCTACTTAATCGCACTCAAAAGGTGTTTTTTCGTGGAGCCCTTTTATCCGATATATATAATACTTCTGGAGTATCTCAGGGGAGCCATTTGGGTCCGCTTTTATTTATCCTCTTCATTAATGACGTGAGTTCGGTTCTCTCCCACTCTAAAATTTTAATGTATGCTGACGATGAAAAGATTTTTCGTAATGTAACCAATGCGGCTGATTGTTTTCTTCTTCAGAGTGACTTGCAACGGTTTTATGACTGGTGTACACTAAATTGTATGTCTTTGAATTTTAGTAAGTGTATCACTGTATCGTTCTCTAGAAAGAAAACTCCGGTTACATTTGATTATAGTTTAGAAGGAAACCTATTATGTAGAACTGACGAAGTGAACGATTTAGGTGTATATTTTAATAACGAAGTTACTTTTAATGACCATTTTGATTATGTTGTCAGTAAGGCTAACTCCGTCTGGGGCTTTGTGCGAAGATGGTGCAAGGATTTCAATGATCCGCATATTACAAAAATGTTGTGGTTGGTTGGTTTACATCTGCCGAAAACAGGGCCCAATTAGCACAGGAAGCGCCGTTTTGATACCACAACTCGTTTAACCTGGTCGTTGAGGGCTGATGAAGTATATGTATAGTTTTACAGAGACCTGGGGCTTGAATGGATTATCATATCCATCCGGAGCTATTCAAGAAGGTGATCAGTTCTCCTATCTTGTTTTTTGAGATCTCATCGAGGTTATTGAAGAAGGATTTGCCTAGTGCGCGAAGTCTGGCTCTAGCTAGGGCGGGACACTCGCAAAGAAGGTGAATAACAGTTTCCCTCTTATTTGCATCCCCACAACTGCGGCAATTGACGTTAAACGGAATACCCAGTCTGGCCGCGTGGTCGCCGATCGGCCAGTGACCCCGTGACTCTGGAGACGTCCACGCGGCTCCTGCTCAGGAGTTCGTCTGTTCTGCTCCGGGAGTAGGATGGACATATCTTCCTAGATATGACGCAGTTGGTCAGTCCTCTCCATCTGGAGTTCGCGTTTGTGAGAAAGTGGGTGGATATTTGGCGCTTAACAGTCCCTAGTGGGTAACAATGTTGTATTGCACATTTGTCCGTTCTATTTTGGAATATGCCTGGCCGGTATGGGCTCCATACTATGAGGTTCATAAAAATAGAATTGAGTTGGTTCAGAGAAGATTCTTGCGATTCGCACTTGAAGGTCTTCCTTGGCAAGATCCACTGCATCTGCCTCCTTACCATGAGCATCTTAAACTCCTGCCGATGGAGTCGTTGGTTGATAGACGAGATGTCCTTGGAGCTGTTTTTGCTTTCAAGGTAAAAAAATAATAAACTCCCCGTCATTGCTGGAAGCCGTTACTTTCAAAGTACCATTTCAATCCTTGAGAGACTATGTGTTGCTTGTTATTAGTCACCATCGGACAAATTACGGCCAACATGAACCAATCACATCTCTTTCACGTATTTTTATACTCTAGATGAAATCATATAGAGTAATATAAGTTTAATCCAGCCCAAAAGTTTGTAACGCATAGAACCAAGCCTCGGACGAAAAAAAGTTATATATTATTTTTTGTTTATTTGTGGCCAAAAACCTCAAATCCGCTTGACGTCCGTCCGTCCGTCCGTCCGTCCGTCCGTCCCTCCGACCGTCCGTCCGTCCGTCTGTCCGTTAGCACGATAACTGAAGAACGCCTAGGATCTTGAAATTTTGAATCTGGATGTTTAGTTGAATTTGTAAGGCTAAATTCGTTAACGGGCAAAATCGGCTTACTCCTTCGGGTAGCTGCCATACAAAATGTCCTTAAAACACGTGTTCAAGAATATTGGTCGATAACTTCAGAAGGGTTTAAGCTACGACATTGAAATTTTTTTGTGTTATTTTTCCAATAGTTGGAGCTAAATATATGATTATGAAGAAAATCCTGTTAGTCCTTCGTGTAGCTGCCATACAAATATCCTGTTAAAATGTATTCACTTAATTTACGAAACTCACTATAACTCAAGTAATCTTTTAGCTACAAATTCGAAATTTTTTACAAGTTAGTTTTGAGTAAAAAGAAAGTTTATATTACCTAGTCAGCAAAATCCTTTTACTCCTTCTGGTAGCTGCCATACAAAATGTCCTTAAGACACGTGTTTAAGAATATTGGCCGATAACTTCAGAAGGGTTTAAGCTACGTCTTTGAAATTTTGTATGTGTTATTTCTTTAATAGTTGGAGCTAAATATATGATTATGAAGAAAATCCTATTAGTCCATCGTGTAGCTGCCATACAAATATCCTGTCAAAACTTCTTCACTTAATTTACGGAACTTAATATAACTCAAGTAATCTTTTAGCTATGAATTGGAAATTTTGTACAAATTAGTTTTAAGTAAAAACGAAGTTCAAGTATACTAATCAGCGAAATCCCTTTACTCCTTCTGGTAGCTGCCATACAAAATGTCCTTAAGACACGTGTTCAACAATATTTTTCGATAACTTTTGAACGATTCAAGCTACGAATTTGAAATTTTGTACAAGTTCATTTTTGAATGGTTCCAAGGAAAAGAATAAATATGTAAGAAATCGAGTGAGTCCTTCCTGCACCTCCCATGCGAAAGTCCTTCAAAAGGGAAATTTTTTTTCGATGACTTACCCAGTTCAAGATATGAAATTAAACACTGAATATTATCTTTTAGTTTTGAGTACCAATCTAATGGCAGTCCTTAATAAAGGACATACAACATGCACACACGTAATTCTACTTTATCCCCAACTACAATATAAATCGGAGATCAGTATTCATCTAGAGTATTATACGATTGGCTTGCAGCCGATCGTGACTGCAGTATGTTTAAATATGATTACAGTCAAATTGTCTTTATCATTTCTGTTCAACAGTTAAAATCGGCTTTATCAAATAAATAATGCTATATTATATTTAGGCATTTATGTATGTTATACTTTGTTGTACTTATTTTTTATTTTTTCTAATTATTTTATATTTTGTAATTTTTTTTATTTGATGAATTTGAATAATAAATAAATAAACAATGTATGAAATTTATTGTATGAGGAAAAGAAGAGTAGATTGGTAAATTAGTGCAATTTGAATCCAAGTAAATAAAGAAAAAATAGATCGGTAAATCCATGGTATGAGAAGGGGTCGATGGGAAATGTATATCATGTATATATTGTCACATATTTATTTATCTTCAGAATTTTTAGATCTTCAACCTTTTAGTAGTTGCAATGGATACTTTCTGCCCATATCACCTAGGCCCGATGAGATATAGATTTGGTTTTTACTTCCAGAAAATAAATTTCAGAATTTTTTGAGAGTCATAAGAGTGAAAGGGGCTTACCTTTACAGGCTCCTTATTCAAATAACTAAAGTATTATGGCGATTTTTTACCTCTTACGTTTTTTTTGAAATTGAAAAGGAAAATAAATAAATTTAAATTATGTTAACAGTCCGAGCACAACTTTATTTTTCTTAGAGTACAAGTCCAGAACGCGTTTAATGATAAGACGAATGTAGGTTACTATGCGATTGAAAACCTAAAGAATAACCTGGAGACTTCTTGACACGACTATCACTCAAGAACGAAATTGATGTTTTTAGGGGTTGAATATCGCTAAATCCAGAAATTAGTTTTTTGCCCGTGGAAATAAAAGCCCGTGTAAAATAAGCCCATGGAAATAAAAGCGAATTCGATATCTCATTAGTTCAAAGAAATGTGTAGAAATTCGTGAAAATGTATGAAACTACTTAATACCATTACGATTCACAATTCGCTAGCGGTGGTCCAGACCGCTAGTTGCGCTCCCAATACATAATGCCATGAAATGCAGTGATGTAATTAGTGTGTTCCGTCGTGGTTAGCATCATGTAAGGCGTAGATATGACCCCAGAATTAAAACCAATTTTCCATTCATTGTTTGATGTGTCCAAAATAGCAATGTAAGATTCAATTGTTGCACCTTCATTCAAGTCGAAAACTACCCATTCGAGAAGGGCCATGAAATTTCAAGATTAATTATCAAATCTTGACAACATTAAACAGAGCACTTGAACCCGGCACTATATAAGTAATATTTCAATTTTCTCCTCGTTCAACTTTCAAAATGGAGTGCAGCAAATTAATTTATGTAATAAAAACCACCACAAGAGAAGATTTCCTGAATTTCTTGAAATTCCTAACATATACCATAAAGCGCATATATCTCATGTCTTATGCAGAAATGCTATCCTCTTAAGAGCTTGCCTTAGTACTAACCACCCCCGAAATTCGAGAACATTCGCTCTAAAAGCAACCACACTAATTTCTCAGGTACTTAACGTATTACGTAATGCATTTAAACTATTCATGGTGTGTGTGGAGGATTTAGTAACATGGATGTGCTGACACGTCTTTATTCATACAGGAACTAGTTAAATTCCCCGAAGAGAAATGGAATTTAAGGGTGAAATGGGTTAAACTGTGCCCTGATGTGGGTGGATGTGAGATGAAATTTGTAGCAGCTGCATTTAGAGGAAAGGGCAGCAAAGTGAAAAAAAATAATCTAGAAGCAATTGAAGTCAGGGTGCCACATAAGTGCTAACGCCACTGCCAACTTTTAAAATACCAACTACTCCCGGGACCCGGTCAAAGTCGAAATGTAATTCAGGTTGTTTTCAGGCATGCACCCTAAAACAATTAATCACGAGGCCATTTGGAGCAATTTTTTTAGGGAGCGTACATCAAAAATCATATTGTCCGAAATACCGATTTATCCTAACTCCCCACCAAAAAAGTTCAAAAAATTGTTTATCCAAAACCTGTTTAATTTGGATATTAACTCTTCAAAATTATATTTTTATATTTTGCTCTGTTCTTGAAAGCATTTAATGCCGAGATGCGGTGTCGGTTACTAAGCAACTCACTTACAACCCGTTAGGGTTGAATATTTAACAAGCCTGAAATTAACTTTCTGGCAACTATTCAGGAAACGTTAGGAAGTAAAAATCAATTCGATATCTCATCAGATCTAAGGATGTAGGAATTTACGAAAATGTGTGCAACTCGTTTGCACTAAAGTCAGAAAAGTCTAAATCGGTTTGTAGGCTATTACATAAAAACTCTGCAGAAGTTAAAGCCAATTTGATACCTTATCAAATCATAAGAGATATATAAAATTGTGAAAACGTGTGAACCCCTAACGCCCACTTAGGGGTTGAGTATTCAAAAATCCTGAATTTTTTTTAGATAAATATGAAGAAAGCCCCAGGAAGTAAAAACCAATTTAATGTCTTATTCGACCTAAGAAATATGACGGAATTCGTGAAAAGATGTTCAACCCTTTTATACCCTCTTAGAGGTTGAAAAGAGAAAAACCTTAAAAAAGAGTTTGACGTGATAATAAATCAAGCACGTGGAAGTGAAGAGTTAAGCGGTATCTAATCGGACCTGAAGGACATGGCTGAATTCGTGACATTCGTACACAGCCCCTATACACACCCTATGAGCCGAATTTAAAAAAAAATGAAAAGCGAGATCTTAGAAGACCTAAGAGATATAACGAAATTCGTGAAAATAGATGCATTTTATTTTCACTGACAATTTTTTTTGTCCCACTTCCGTGCACCAATGGATAATTTAAATTTTTTTCATCTAAATTTCTCTTCTAGTAAATCTACATGTATACACTAAGTTTCAACTTTCTAGCATAAGCCGTTCTATAAATGGGAAAAAACACCCCCAACCTTAATAAAAATCATATTTTTGCAATATAGCACTACTATAGCTATATCTAAATACCAAGTTTTAACTATCCATGAATATGGGTTCTTGAGATATAAAAATCTGAACTTTTCCATTATCACCCCTCACCCCCACACGCCACTCTAACCACCCTCAAAATTTTATTTTCGGTCTATTCTTCTAGTATACCTACAGGCAGTCATTAAGTTTCAATTTCGTTACATTAACCGTTTCGGAGATATAGACTTTAGAATGTCTCGATGTCGGCTTTCGAGCATTTCGGACGCATTATTTTTCCAGCAGTTTTCAGAATAGGCCGAGGTAGAAGATCCGATGGTAGAACATTAACATTTACACATATCGCCGTGTCGGAAGAACAGTGACGAAACTGCAAAAAATTCTAATTTTTTTCGGAGAAACAATATCATTTTTGACAATTGCCCACAAGCCATACGAGCTTAGATCAAGAGCACGTTCGTTTAAAACAACGGGGAACGATTTTATGCAAGAATAGCAAAACCACAAAATATTGAAATGTGAAAACAAAAATTTTTCGAAATTGCAGTTGCGTCACTGTTCTTCCGACACGGCGATATGAACATTTTTAGTGAGAAGGAAAAATAGATAGGTTTAAGGGTGGTGCGGACGTGTTGGGAGGGGTAGCTAAAAACTTTATCATTCCCAATCTCAAGAACCGCTTTTGATAGAGAGTGATATGTATGTATAGTACTCGAATGGTAGAGATGCACTAAGGAAGTAATTTTTTGGGAAGTTGTTACCCACAGACGTGCGGTGGAAGAAATTCATTGCAGAAAAGGGGCTTTATGTCTCAAGAGTTATACTCCTTTCGGGTTAGCTATTTCTTCTGAAGGGGGTCATAAAGTAGAAAACGGACAGAGAGTTTGAATGAAAATTTTCTGATTTTATATCTCAAAAGGGATTAATGTTGTAAATTTGAAATTTGGCACGTGAGTAATGGTACATGGGAGGACTAAAAGTGAACTTCATTATATCTTAGAAACTCCTTACGTTAAAAATGTAGAATTTAAAATATGTAGGTACTATGAAACTTAAATTTTTCTGATGAAAGCAATTTTAAGAATTTTTTTTGGTAATCGTTGGTAATGCAGTATTTCGAGCAAATGCACTATATATTAGGAAGGCTTTCACCTATTTCCTCTCAGGTTTAACTATTGTTGATAACCCACAATATTATAGTCCGCAATAATATAAATTAATTAGATTGAATTGCGAGACATCTTTGTCCGTTTCAGATTAAACAATTGCAAATTTGAAGAAAAATTTGTTTGTGAACAATTTTCAATTTTTTCAACTCTAAGTTCATATAATTTAAAATTCCACACAAAATTGACAAAATCTGACGAGTTAAGACCACGACACGGAAATATGATGGTACATTAGCATTTGATAGAGTTTACTCCCACTGAGGACATTACAGTTGAAAAACATTCGCTGGGAAGGCCCGTTTTAAAAGCTGTGTTGGACTAAGCCCGAAGAAGTTGGTTTATCAACTGGTTGCATTGATTCATCAGAAAATGGTTTATGCTATTACTAAAACACCCTTACATTGAATAAACACCAACTAACGCAATTCCTCATTAATGTCGAAAATATGTCATGTTCTATACATAAAAAATCACACAATATTTACTGTAGAATTAAGTAAGTGTATTAAATAGTTAGGGTAAGTATAAAACTATAAATTAAGTGTTTGGAAATTAAGAAAAAGTCTAGCTGAAATATTATTTTCATGACACGTCTCTTTTTCTTGTATCAGTCCTAACCCTGCACTTGACTAGAGATAGTAGTGCTACCCCTTTTCACTCTACTCTGCCATTTTCTCACGCAATTATATTACGTCACTAACGTTAAATCAACACAGTAAAATGCTTTTACTACTCTCAGAGTAGGCAGAGTAGTCAATTTAGTGCCTACTCTGAAAGCAGTTAAATTAGGTAGGTAGGTAGGTAGATATGCGTGGCTGCCCGTGAGAATACGGACACACTTTGACCTGAAAGGTCCGTTGTGTTACCATGATCATCGAATCCGGTCCTACTCGTCGAACCATTTAGAGCTTGCAATGAAGCGTTGGATTCTCGCGACCTCCATTGCAGCAAGATCACCGAGACAGTTGAAGAAGTAAGCTCCAAGATGAGCTTTCCTTCTGGCTGATAGAGCTGGACAGGTACAGAGAAGGTGAAGGACTGCCTCCACCTCCTCCTCATCCAGGCAGCTTCTACAGAAGTCGTTTGAGAAGAGGCCGATTCTTTTGGCATGTCGACCAATAAGACAGTGTCCAGTCAGGACACCGACTGTGGTGCTGATATTCGCCCTTTTGAGCAAAGTCGGCCTTTTAGAGCGTTTTAGATCCAGCAGTTTCAGATCTGTCTCGCAGTGTGACATGTAACCCCATCTGCCCATCTTGAGTTGGTTTTCTCAATTAAGTCCAATCCCAGTAGCAGTTTACATGTAGAGAGAGGCACACCCAGATTCCGATGTGCCGGCATAATCTGAAGGGTAGTACCGCAACGAGCGAGTTCGTCAGCCATGCAGTTCCCTGGAATAACCCTGTGTCCTGGAACCCAGCACAGAAGAATATTGAACTGTTCAGCCATCTCCTCAAGAGATGATCCACATTCTGCGGCGACCTTTGATATTGTCGAGGCCGATTCCAAAGATTTTATTGCCGCTTGGCTTTCCGCTTTCGTCTGTGAAAATGCTAATATCCCTAGTAGATATTACATTACACCTCAGCCAGGACAAGGCCTCCTTGATCGCCATAAGCTCCGCCTAAAAGACACTACAGTGATCCGGAAGGCGGAAGGAGCTGCTAATGTTAAGCATGTCAGAGAAAACACCTCCACCTACCCCGCCTTCAGTTTTGGAGCCGTCCGTATATATGTGGGCGGACTCTTCCGTCCGTACCGAATCCCTTCCCCATTCCAGACGGGTTGGGATGGTTGTTAGGAAATTTTTGTCAAAATCATAACTGGGAGGAGTGTAGTCGGTGTTTTCAGGAATATTATTGAAGGGATTCAAGATTGTTGAGTGTCCTCCATATATGCCAGTGCACTGTGTAGAGGCCCTAAGTCGAATGGCTGCACTGGCCGCCATTTGCTTGCCAAAAATGTCTAGGGGTGGCAGACTGAATAGCATGTCTAGTGCTACAGAGGGAGTTGTTCTCAAAGCTCCACTGATGCATATGCATGCTGATCTCTGTACCTTCCCTAGGGTGGTGCAGTTAACTGCTTTGTCTAAGGCCGTCCACCAGACAATAACACCATACATAAGTATCGGTCTGATGACTTTAAGTCAACATAACCATCAAGTTCAGCCAGATTTATGCGACAAAGTCGTCGAAACCTCTCGAATACGTGCCACCAAGCAAAGCCGGGGCTGACGACGTTATATTCCGTACTTAATGCCATAAAATATTATTTTTGAAAAAAAAAAGAATTGGGAGGATATCTCACACACAACTTGTTTTATTAACATTTAAAAATTTAACGTCCCTATTGAAAGACCCTATATTTCCAGTTACAACGAACCGATTTGGCTAGAAATAGACGACACTAAAAATACATTCTTCGCACTGTAAAGTTTTAAAAGGTTGTCCAAAATTAACTGCTGTATATTGCAAAAATGAAGTCTGTTTCCATTTTCAAATTATTTGATTCCTCTTTCTTATTAACAAGACTCTTCACTCTCCTTCAATTGATTCGTCTGAACAAATTAGGTAACTAACTGGTAGTGGATGGCTTAACCGCAGTATTTGAGATATTTTGAATTATGAATGGCTTGTAATATATCGTTTAAAAATTAAATACAAACGACTTAAATGTTTCTGAGCATGTACAGTGTCATGTAAGTATGATTGTATCTAATCCAAGGTTTCAAAAATAAAGGCCTACCACAGTTCTCAAAACCTTTTAGGCCTTGAAGACTTCTTTAAAAAATTCATAAAACGGCGTAGAATACAAAACGATTGCTTTTATTCTTTCTGTCTCACCACTTATTTTTGAACCGAATGGTAAAGTTCGAACCTGGTTTAAAATTTGCTTAAAGCAGGTACCGTTTTAAGTTGTGTTCTTTAGGGCGATCAATACTCACATATGCCACTAGTCCATTGCCCAAGTTACTCACTCATAGTAATGGCTACACTTCTATTATTTCCTATAGTCTAACTCCACACCTTTCGCATATCCTTACAATGTGTGGAACTTAATTTCCTCCCTATTTCAATTTTACTACCCCACTAACCAAAATCGAAATGAATGAATCTATCTCCCTAAAAATCGAGAAAAAAAAATCACCCAAAGTAACCTTAAAAAGGTTATAATTTATCGCACTGGACGACGATTGAAGAGCTACCAACCCTGTCCCCGCAATTCATAGGCTGTGTGTCAGTAAACCCGAAATCACTTTGCCCGTGGCTCGATGGAGCAAGGACTCCTCGGTATAAGAGTTCTGGCGCACAGTAACCAGAATCCACAAATATACGGAAAATTGTTCCACTCAATGGTTGCAACCAGATACACAAGCAAATAAAACATAGTTAAATGTTTTATGGGAGCAAATATCCAAAGTAACCGCCTTACATTCAAGGATTCTTGGTGCGAAATGGAAACATATCAGACTTATACTTTCGCACACGCTAAAGAGAATCATCCATATCGCTAGGAGCAGCAACACCACCATCAGTAAGATGAAGGATGTTCGATTCGAAAAGAAAACGAACCGAACCGAGAAGAAATGGTACACTTGCGTGGGATGTTGCCCAAGGACATGGATTTCCTAATTGAGAGACTTTCGAGCTACACACAATTCAGAAAACGGACGAACTAAAAAAATAACAACGACCCCGAATGGACGAAATTTCCTGCTGGGGAAAAGTTCCAGGACGAAGCGTTCCCAATACAAAATACAGCAGACACTCGCACCAGAGCAAAGGCGAGCGTAATATCAACAAGAATTCCCAGAACTTTGTTATCCTGGATGGAAATAGAACAAAACAATGCAAAAAAGGACCTTATACGCATTCACGCATGAGCATCCCGTCCAATACTTCTTCCCATTTTTTTTTCTAACACCCTTAACCAAACCAAACCAAAAAATGAAAAAAAATCTATCAAAAATCTTTCAAAAATCTTACTGATCATAATTTTATATGTGCTCATATTCAACATACAATTAATTTTCCTTTGAATTCGCAAGAGTAGAGCGTTCCTGGTTATCGGCAATTGCTGTTACATCCTTTCAGAGCGTTGATTGCCTCCAGTGTGATATCGGACGATCGTAAAAAAAATTCCAGTTTACACTCCGAATGACTTTTGGCCGTTTTACTCCGGAATATCACTCCGAAAGATACAAATAGACTTAAAAAAAACAATGTTTCTTTTATAAATTCAAGGATATATCCCGAACATGGCTCCTTTTTGTACCACGCGCGCGATAATTAACGACAACACTCGATTAATGAAACTAACGGCAGTTAATCTCAGATTTATCGCACCATTATGAACATCATCAGTAACATAGTAATTTATATATTGTGAAGGTCGTTCCGTGCCCAAACGGAATTCTCCGCCTTGATATGATCATTTCGGTTTATCCCAGCCGCTACCAATTCGACTATTGCTGGAAACATTTCGAAAATTCATTTATAACGCTTTTCAACTGATCATTGTTACAATCACTCCGAATTTTACTCCGAAAACGAAAAAAACTCCGAAAATTACACCGAATCTTACACAGCCAATCGTCACGATTCCGCACGGCATTTAAAAAAAAGAATTTGTGAATTTTTTTGGCGATTTTACATTCAGAAGAAAAACGACATATTTGTGGTGGCTTTGCGCGTATATCCTTTTCGTCCTTCGGGTTCCAAAAACCGAAGCTTTTCTTTTCAATTAAATCCGAATAATGGGTTTCGGTTAGTCCTCTAGGGCGATTTAATTGAACAATTTTCGAGCTCGTATACATCCATGGCCCTTGATTTTATTTTTCGTGTTGAGGGGTTGGTAGCGTATTTTCTTTTTGCTTAAAAATTTTCGAAAAAACGGACACTAAAGACGCACACACGCACAGAACGATTAATATATTATTACTTTATTTTTTTTCGGTGCATACAAAACATGTACGTAGGTATGCATTTTCTATGTATTTATTTTGTATATTCTGATGATGATATGATGATGAAAATCAAAAAGGAGGAAAAGGCAACAAACAGCACAACCCGAAACCGGAACACCAACTAGCCCCCGAATTTTGTTCGTCATTTAGCTGCTGGTTAAGAAATTCTAGGATTTCCAGTCAGGGATAGCTTCTACAGGACTCCTCGGAGGAGACAGTCTCCGTCGTCGGAGAGAACGTATAATGTCTGTATGGCACTATCGCAATTTCGAAGGATCTTTTAATAGTACGGGGGGGGGGGGAGTAAAGAATCCTGGATGGGATAATGTGCGGTCTCCTCCTTATGGTAGATAGACAGCTCGGTCAGGACTGGAAGAAGCTCCCCGACACTGAGCATATTGCCCAATACGCAAACACTCATCCTTACACACACCGGTAAAATATTCATCTCCGCTACGACGGAGATTTTGATGAGAAGTACTAGTCCTTGTGCGCGCGCACTAGCCGACGGAACATAACCTTTCCTAATCCTGAACCAGAAAACATCCGTTTCGTAGTATGTGGCTCCGAAAAATCCGGAGCCATAATGTAATCCTGGAATTTTCCAGGAGAGACTCGGTATTCGTATAAGAGATGGCTATCCCATACACCGGCAACTGTCCTGTTCTCGAATAGACGAGGAGCGCTTATGTCCGTGTTCCATTTTGTAGGGATTTCTGGAGGAATTCATATCCAGAATTTTCTTTTTGGTTCGTCCTTTATTTTATTCTATTACAATCTGCTCTGCTAATTGAACATTTTGCGCTTAAAACAGTGCTAACACGGTTAGGGATCAGATGGTGCACTGGGGTGTATTGCGTGCAACGAAGGACATCGAGAGGATAAGGTCCTTTTGCCAGGTACGGCTAGAAGGCATAGTTCAGTGACCGAATCTTCCGCAACATTGGATATTATGTGGCTCTGAAGGAATCTTTGCTTGGCGTTTGTGCCTGTGTATAGGTGTCATTGTAAAATAAATTGCACAGCTTTTTGATTCAGGACGCTTCAGCACACAGCCTTACTTTAGTTATTAGTTCAGTAAACAGAAGTTATAGATTTTGCATGTTGTATAGACAGTCGTCAGAGAAAAATGCATTCGAAAAAAAACTTTGGAACGAGGCAGCGCGGATAGTAGCTATGAATCTAGTTTTAGAACTGCTGTCATCAACCTACGAAAAAGTTTTGGAAAAGCAGGCTTCAAACTTTGTTTCACGTTTCAAGGTACCCTTCTGATACGTAGCAAAATAATGGCAAAGACTAAATTCTTTATTATTTGTTTCGAGTCGTTTATCATGATGTAGAAACATACTACAGTCACGATCGGCTGCAAGCCAATCGTATAATACTCTAGATGAATACTGAACTCCGATTTATATTGTAGTTGGGGATAAAGTAGAATTACGTGTGTGCATGTGTATGTCCTTTATTAAGGACTGCCATTAGATTGCTATTCATAACTAAAAGACAATATTCAGTGTTTAATTCCATTTCTTGAACTGGGTAAGTCATCGAAAAAAAATGTCCTTTTTGAAGGACTTTCACATGGGAGGTGCAGGAAGGACTTACTCGATTTCTTACATATTTATCCTTTTCCTTGGAACCATTTAAAAATGAACGTATACAAAATTTCAAATTCGTAGCTCGAAGCTTTCAAAAGTTATCGAAAAATATTGTTGAACACGTGTCTTGAGGACAATTTGTATGACAGCTACCAGAAGGAGTAAAAGGATTTCGCTGATTAGTAAACTCGAACTTCGTTTTTACTCAAAACTAATTTGTACAAAATTTCCAATTCATAGCTAAAAGATTACTTGAGTTATAGTAAGTTCCGTAAATTAAGTGAAGACGTTTTGACAGGATATTTGTATGGCAGCTACACGAAGGACTAATAGAATTTTCTTCATAATCATACATTTAGCTCCAACTATTGAAAAAATAACACATACAAAATTTCAAAGACGTAGCTTAAACCCTTCTGAAGCTATCGGCCAATATTCATGAACACGTGTTTTAAGGACATTTTGTATGGCAGCTACCCGAAGGAGTAAGACGATTTTGCCCGTTAACGAACTTAGCCTTACAAATTCAACCAAACATCCAGATTCAAAATTTCATGATCCTAGGTGAAGGCGTTCTTGAGTTATCGTGTTCACGGACAGACGGACGGACGGACGGACGGACGGACGGACGTCAAGTGGATTTGAGGTTTTTGGCCACAAATAAACAAAAAATAATATATAACTTTTTTCGTCCGAGGCTTGGTTCTATGCGTTACGAACTTTTGGGCTGGTTTAAACTTATAATACTCTATATGAGTAATATGCACATTTTGCCCTTCGCTCGAACGAGTGATAGATTCGAAAAAGATGCTTAATTCAATTGCGATTATGGATGCGGTATACCGTATGCGCTATCACTATACTATATTTCTCAGTACAATAATAGCTGTGTTTTTTTCAACTGGCTCAAGATCAAAATCATTCGTTTTACATAGAAAACAACAACAAAGAGATGATCCAAAATCATAATGGGATCATAGTTGGATCAGTTTTGCGCTTTTGAAGCCACTATTTTAGCAGTGATGGCGCCACGCGATTCAGCAGTAATGACCAGTAAATTCAATTTGTAGCAGGTATTTGCACCTAACAGGCAGAACATGCTCGTCGAAAAGTCGTGGAAACTCAATACATTTTGTACGGAAATGCAAGTCCATGTGTAAGATAGAGACAGAATGTACAAAATTATTGAAAAAGTCTTTGTTTATATGACCTTTGTACAGTGCCGTTTCGTCGTATAGTATAAACGAACTTTGCCTCCAGGGCAGCGGACAGTTTATCCGAGGTATTTACCAACAGGATTGTTAACTTTGCTAAATTAGCTTTTGGGATGATCCACATCGTTTTTATACTCTAGATGAAATCATATAGAGTATTATAAGTTTAATCCAGCCGAAAAGTTTGTAACGCATAGAACCAAGCCTCGGACGAAAAAAAGTTATATATTATTTTTTGTTTGTTTGTGCCCAAAAACCTCAAATCCGCCTGACGTCCGTCCGTCCGTCCGTCCGTCTGTCCGTTAGCACGATAACTCAAGAACGCCTTCACCTAGGATCTTGAAATTTTGAATCTGGATGTTTGGTTGAATTTGTAAGGCTAAGTTCGTTAACGGGCAAAATCGTCCTACTCCTTCGGGTAGCTGCCATACAAAATGTCCTTAAAACACGTGTTCAAGAATATTGGTCGATAACTTCAGAAGGGTTTAAGCTACGACATTGAAATTTTGTATGTTTTATTTTTCCAATAGATGGAGTTAAATATATGATTATGAAGAAAATCCTGTTAGTCCTTGGTGTAGCTGCCATACAAATATCCTGTCAAAATGTATTCACTTAATTTACGAAACTCACTATAACTCAAGTAATCTTTTAGCTATAAATTGGAAATTTTGTACAAATTAGTTTTGAGTAAAAACGAAGTTCGAGTTTACTAATCAGCGAAATCCTTTTACTCTTTCTGGTAGCTGCCACACAAAATGTCTTTAAGACACGTGTTCAACAATATTTTTCGATAACTTTTGAACGCTTCAAGCTACGAATTTCAAATTTTGTACAAGTTCTTTTTAAATGGTTCCAAGGAAAAGGACAAATATGTAAGAAATCGAGTGAGTCCTTCCTGCACCTCTCATGTGAAAGTCCTTCAAAAAGGAAATTTTTTTTTGGTGACTTACCCAGTTCAAGATATGAAATTAAACACTGAATATTGTCTTTTAGTTTTGAGTAGCAATCTAATGGGAGTCCTTAATAAAGGACATACAACATGCACACACGTAATTCTACTTTATCCCCAACTACAATATAAATCGGAGTTCAGTATTCATCTAGAGTATTATACGATTGGTTTGTTTTTATACTCTAGATGAAATCATATAGAGTATTATAAGTTTAATCCAGCCCAAAAGTTTGTAACGCATAGAACCAAGCCTCGGACGAAAAAAAGTTCTACATTATTTTTTGTTTATTTGTGGCTAAAAACCTCAAATCCGCTTGACGTCCGTCCGTCCGTCCGTCCGTCCGTCCGTCTGTCCGTTAGCACGATAACTCAAGAACGCCTGTACCTAGGATCTTGAAATTTTGAATCTGGATGTTTGGTTGAATTTGTAAGGCTAAGTTCATTAACGGACAAAATCGTCCCACTCCTTCGTGTAGCTGCCATACAAATATCCTGTCAAAATGCATTCACTTAATTTACGAAACTCACTATAACTCAAGTAATCTTTTAGCTATGAATTGGAAATTTTGTACAAATTAGTTTTGAGTAAAAACAAAGTTTGGGTTTACTAATCAGCGAAATCCTTTTACTCCTTCTGGTAGCTGCCATACAAAATGTCCTTAAAAGACGTGTTTAAGAATATTGGTCGATAACTTCAGAAGGGTTTAAGCTACGACTTTGAAATTTTGTATGTGTTATTTTTCCAATTTTTATTTTTTATTTTTCGGGCAAAACCGTCCCACTCCTTCAGGTAGCTGCCATACAAAATGTCCTTAAAACACGTGTTGAAAAATATTAGCCGATAACTTCGGAAGGGTTTAAGCTACAACTTTGAAAATTTGTGTGTCTTACTTTTTCAATAGTTGGAGCTAAATGTATGATTATGAAAGAAATCCTGTTAGTCCTTCGTGTAGCTGCCATACAAATATCCTGTCAAAACGTCTTCAGTTAATTTACGGAACTTACTATAACTCAAGTAATCTTTTAGCTATGAATTGGAAATTTTGTACAAATTAGTTTTGAGTAAAAACGAAGTTCGAGTTTACTAATCAGCGAAATCTGTTTACTCCTTCTGGTAGCTGCCATACAAAATGTCCTTAAGACACGTGTTCAACAATATTTTTCGATAACTTTTGAACGCTTCAAGCTACGAATTTGAAATTTTGTATACGTTCATTTTTAAATGGTTCCAAGGAAAAGGATAAATATGTAAAAAATCAAGTGAGTCCTTCCTGCACCTCCCATGTGAAAGTCCTTCAAAAAGGACATTTTTTTTCGATGACTTACCCAGTTTAATACATGAAATTAAACACTGAATATTGTCTTTTAGTTTTGGGTAGCAATCAAATGGGAGTCCTTAATAAAGGACATAC
This sequence comes from Beris morrisii, assembly GCA_951812415.1. Lineage (NCBI taxonomy): Eukaryota > Metazoa > Arthropoda > Insecta > Diptera > Stratiomyidae > Beris > Beris morrisii. Next base: position 91,746,218 of record OX638313.1, on the reverse strand, counting down.
AACATGCACAATCGTAATTCTACTTTATCCCCAACTACAATATAAATCGGAGTTCAGTATTCATCTAGAGTATTATACGATTGGCTTGCAGCCGATCGTGACTGCAGTATGTTTTTAATTTTAAGGTTTCGGTATCCCTGGATTCGTCTCGTCTCAGGCTACAATTTTAAAACTAAAAGGAGCATAAAAACATACTGCAGTCACGATCGGCTGCAAGCCAATCGTATAATACTCTAGATGAATACTGAACTCCGATTTATATTGTAGTTGGGGATAAAGTAGAATTACGTGTGTGCATGTTGTATGTCCTTTATTAAGGACTGCCATTAGATTGCCACTCAAAACTAAAAGACAATATTCAGTGGTTAATTTCATATCTTGAACTGGGTAAGTCATCGAAAAAAAATTTCCTTTTTGAAGGACTTTCACATGAGAGGTGCAGGAAGGACTCACTCGATTTCTTACATATTTGTTCTTTTCCTTGCAACCAGTTAAAAATGAACGTGTACAAAATTTCAAATTCGTAGCTTGAAGCGTTCAAAGTTATCGAAAAATATTGTTGAACAGGTGTTTTAAGGACATTTTGTATGACAGCTACCAGAAGGAGTAAAAGGATTTCGCTGACTAGTGAACTCGAACTTCGTTTTTACTCAAAACTAATTTGTACAAAATTACCAATTCATAGCTAAAAGATTACTTGAGTTACAGTAAGTTCCGTAAATTAAGTGAAGACGTTTTGACAGGATATTTGTATGGCAGCTACATGAAGGACTAATCGGATTTTCTTCATAATCATATATTTAGCTCCAACTATTGGAAAAATAACACATACAAAATGTCAATGTCGTAGCTTAAACCCTTCTGAAGTTATCGACCAATATTCTTGAACACGTGTTTTAAGGTTTTTTTTTATGGCAGCTACCCGAAGAAGTACGACGATTTTGCCCGTTAACAAACTTAGCCTTACAAATTCAACCAAACATCCAGATTCAAAATTTCAAGATCCTAGGTGAAGGCGTTCTTGAGTTATCGTGTTCACGGACAGACGGACCGACGGACAGACGGACGGACGGACGTCAAGCGGATTTAAGGTTTTTGGTCACAAATAAACAAAAAATAATATACAACTTTTTTTCGTGCGAGGCTTGGTTCTATGCGTTACAAACTTTTGTGCTGGATTAAATTTATAATACTCTATATGATTTCATCTAGAGTATAAAAACCAAATTGGTTTGTGTGATGAACTTCACTTTGGCATGTTATAATTCGTGGAGATGAATTTCTGTTCGGGAACGTGCATATGGAGGATTTCTCGGCAATACCAAAAGCTATAAAGATGCCCTCAGGGATAGCGATTAAGCAACAGTCGGGGATTTTGTGTTGGGGTTTCACACCAGAAACTCCACTGACGCCGGAAAACAACAAAAACTTAAACAAATTTGCTTCTATGGTAGCTTCTCAGAATGAAAATTTCCATTCTTATAAAAATTGGTAGAAAAAAATGAATTTGCTTTTGGCGGGATTCGATCCGGCGCTCTTAGCTTTGAACTTTATATATCCTAGCGAACAACCAAAAATTCCACCGAATTGGATGAAATATTGGGTGATCTTCAGTGCCACCTACCTTTAGTGTAAGGATGCGATGGCAAGGATTTCGCTCCATTATAATTCGTAGATTATAAAATAGGTTTCGATATCGCTATATAAAATAATCCTCAGCAATACCACCAGCTGTAAGGGTGTTTCGGATTTAGGCATGAAACACCCTCTGACGAGTCTATGCTATCCGATGACGAAACAGCTCCTTCGGACTCAGTCCAACATAGACTTATAAAAAACTGGCCTATCCAGTGAAGGGTTTCCAATTGTCATGCCCTCAGGGATTAATCAACAGTCGGGGATTTCGTGTTGGGCTTTCACACCAAAACTCCATTGACGCCGGAAAACAACAAAAACTTAAACAAATTTTCTTCTATGGTAGCTTGTCACCATGAAAAATTCCATTCTTATAGCTATAAAAATGTTTCGGATAATTGCAAAATATACACACTGACGCGTCAACACGTCGACGCAATCCGATGAGCCTGCTTCTGACCTACCCTCAAGTCAAATTTTTAAACTGGCCTTTACACTAATTTTTTTCAACTGACAAGTTCCAAATAAGACTAGAGAATAGACATGGCAGACAGAGGCCGTAGCGTCCAAGAAGTTTTCTTCATTGGTGAATTCTTCACCGGAACCTTCACCATCTTTCCAAAGGGAGTTTCTCCATCCTTCGCTGAATAGTGAACGACATTTGAAGATTGATCGAATTGATATCGAAGTATCTATTCTGGATGCCAATAGAGAAGAATTGATGAAGTCACTTTTGTAACTGAATACCTCCGAACATGAACCAAATGAACAGATCTGAACTCTGTACAATATGAGGACTAGCTCCTGACTACGTGAAAAATATGCCCTCAATCAGGGTAGTCTGGATATCAAAATCACCATTGTGCTTAATCAAGCCGATGTGATATACCGTCGATTGTTGAGGAATTTCATGCAAACAGAAAATGGAGATACCGCGTTTGCAGTTTCTATGCTGAACGGGACATAATAATACGCGCCTGTCGGCAATATAGGGAAGTCTTTCAGCGTCGACCTCTGTTATCAGTATCTTAATAAACCGAGTGAGCTACAAAGACAGCTAAGTTAATATTACTTAAGAAATTAAGGAAGTTGTTACCCTCAGCCTTAATTTCACATGTGTCGTTGACTTTGACACGTCTGTCGCACCCGTACTTCCACTTCCCGGACTTTGACTCGAAAAATAATAAAGTTTCGCCCAAACTGTTGGCAGATTTTTACTTAGACCACGAGTGATAAGTCTGATTAGATGCGACTCGTCCACTCTATCTTAGAGTTTGTAGATTAGTGCGCTCACCACCGCGGCCATTACGCTAACAAAAAGTTTTTTATCCAAACTCTTTTTCAAATGCAATTATAAAATCCATCTACCACACAATTGAAAACTAAAATTAAGTATCTATTTATTCAATGTCTTCAACTATTTACAATTCTCCTGCACTATAAAATCGCCTCTCGATAATCCTTTTCAACTAAACTCCTTTAATTGCTGTCGCAATTTATTTTGAACGTTTGCCAACTCCGACCGACCCGACGTACTCCTAAAAGCTTAGCTAGAAATCCTTTTAACAAAACCGCCCGAGCATTTCAACTCTTTTACTTCTTATCCTTTTTTCTGAGTCCTTTCTTATCTATTTCGATCCCAAATCCTCTAAAATATATTTACAGAGTGTGGACGGGACCATAAAAAATCGCTAATTGAAACTTTAAAATTCAATTAAGTTCCCGTTCTCTAGGCCGGTGTTTAATTAATGATGTCACTCGATTACGTTTTCTTTTCAACAATTCGAGGAGGAAAAGGACCAAAGATTTTGGTCGGATCTTCCAGATAAGAGCCAAAAAAAAACCCGAAACGGAAGCTTTGCCGTATTTTGATTCTGATGCGTCCTTAATTTCGCCTCTGAAATCATAAGCATTGTTACTAGTCTTCGATGTTTGCATTTCTTTATCGATTGTCTAAGAGTGTAACGTTGACGAGGTGATGGCAAGGACTAATAGCATCCTAGTCGACGAGGATTGATGGCCAGATTGATGGGATGAACGATGAAGGAAAAAGAAACTCTTCGTGACAACAACAAACAACTGATCTCATTAGTCTCCGGAATTAAAGCCTCCTAAATTTATGGCCACTAAAGACGTAAATTTGGAGATTTCCGGAACTCAATTTTCCCGAGGATAGCAAGTACGGGGTGCGCGTACTTTTAACTGCCGAAGTGGAATTATTAGATTTGAAGGTTTTCCGGTATTAGCGCGTTGATCGATTGATTGAGCACTTTATGCCACCAATGTTTCCGCTTCGTAAAGAACTTGGACTGAATACTGAGCTATAAAGAACTAGGACTCAAGCAGATTGGAGCTGTTTGATATTGGTAATTTATAGTCTGAGCATCCCCAGTTCCAATCGACTGCACAGTTTCTCGCATCCATTCAATTCAATACGTATAAAATCAGTAACCTCAATTTCTCGCAAGCGTGTTGGCAAGGATGTGTTCAGTGCAACGTTTTTCAGTCTAGGAAGCTTGAACAAAACCGAATTCTCACCACTTCCGACACAATCGACTGACTGCAGGATATGTGCCTTCCTCATATTATACAACTCGAGTCGTTGCAACTTCAATACAATATTTTGTTAGTCCTTAAACAAACATGATCTCAGCCTTAATTGGATCCGGATCAAAAATTCGAATCAAACTGGAATAAATGATTCGGCTTTTGTAAAATTCTCTGAAAACATTTCTCCTGTTCTTTAGAGTGAATTTCAGCTGCACCTAAGCACATACTTTGTCTGTATGTGTGGTAAAGGTATGTACGTGCAGAAAAGGATTCAACTCTACATAGCCACCCTACGGAGTACGGCACTACGAACAATTCGAAAGCCAAAAGCTGAATGCTGAAGGAGCGAAAGGATAAAGCTAGCACACTATGAATTATAGAACAAAAGGTGGCTAACGCTTGCGATACATGAATAACATGGCGTGAACGACCGTGTCCTGGGTCCTAGTGCAAACTAAGTGTACCACGTGCATTTCAAGGAGTTTGTCAGAATTATGTTCAAATCAAGGAACATTGGGAACTTTTAATTTTTTATTACGGGAACGGTTAATATTTCAAAAGAGTCTCTTCAGTTCGCCTGTGACCCACGATGGGATCCATCTGATAGGAAAAGTGCAACTGCTCAAGACGTGATTCTAGTTGGTAGCATTTCTTCTGTAATGCCTCAACACTTCGTCTCGAAATGTTTCTTGGACGACACACCACAAATCTTTCTTACAGATTACAATATCTGCACTGTTTGGGGATATTGTACTCTGGCTTCTTTAAGGTATCACCGATCCATTGCGACTTCCGTGTCTGAACCTCAATGCCAATCTTGAAATGTCCAGTTCTTCTTCAAAGTCGTTTTAAATGACATCTGAATCCAGAATTTCGACGACAGTTTTCAATTTTCTGATCTATATGGTCACCCTACATGCCTACAGTCATATAACAATACCAATTTAACTCCATATTTGAGCAGTCAAAGCTTCTTGTAAGGGATGATATTCCTAATCTTCCAGGTAAAGGAATACCTTTGTTGAAGTGAGTCTGCAAGTCTTCTGCAATCCCATAATTCATGTGAATATTACTGGTCATCGAAATCAGACAGTCTCATTGGGGATTAGGATGAACTTTTCTATCGCAATTTGTTCTTCTAAATCCAAATCTTATTTTATGTGCGGTATCGATGCATATACTCTCAGTATCTCAGTATAAATAAAAAGACTGTTTGCAGATTGTTTTTTTATTTTTTACGTTTTTTTTTCAATTTCAATAAAAACATAAAAGATAAAATAACGATATAGCCACTCTAGAAATTCTAAAACCAATTATTAGGCTATTATATTGAAAGCCCGTTAAAGTAAAAAACAATTCTAAGTGATATGTCGGAATTCGTAAAAATAGACACAATAATTTCACACTTAGGGTCCTGAAGATTATTATATATAAAGTCAATAGAGTAAAAGCGAATTCGTTCTCATTAAACCTAAAAAATTTTTAAAAGTTCGTGAAAACTTAACCAATTCCTTACACTTCCAGTTGATTTAATATTGAAAAATTCTTAAATCGCGTTTTTCCCGATTATATTTAAAGCCTTTAGAAGTGAAAGTGAATTCAATATCTACCTAGGAAATTCTTACAAGGAATGCCTTAAGATCTACAAGAAACAAATCAGAACGGCCAAGAAGCAGGCTTGGGCTGATCACTACCAATCCATTGACAGTGTCCGGTATTCGGCGAGGCTCAGCAAGATTCTATCTAAGCAACACACGAATCCGTCGTTTGTGAAAAAGTCGGATGGGACCTGGACTGATTCCTCTGCCGAGGCTCTGGAACTCTTGATGAACACTCACTTTCCTGGGTGTCAAACAGCGGAATGGAGATGTCAAGCATTCATGGTGTGCGGCGCATACCAGAGGAGGATATCAGTTCCGTCATCAATGAGGAAAGAATTTCCTAGTCTATCAACAGTTTCTCTCCCTACAAGTCCCCTGGCATGGACGGCATACTTCCAATTATGCTGCAAAAACTACAAGATGTGGTAGTTCCATGGCTAGTGGAAATCTTCAAAAGTTGCATCGTACTAAATCATGTGCCCCATGCCTGGAGAAGTATCCGGGTAATGTGTATCCCGAAGTTTGGCAAGAGAGGTCATGAACTCGCGATAGATTTCAGACCCAGCAGCCTAACATCATTCGTGCTGAAGACACTGGAACGCATTACCGATATACATGTGAGACAGACCCTGGTAAGGTCACCGCTATCCAAGTCTCAGCATGCTTACCTCAGGGAGAGATCCACAGAGACGGCTCTCCACGAAGTCGTGCGCACGATTGAGCATACGATAAATTGCAAGCAATACACGCTAGCAGCCTTTCTAGACATAGAGGGGCCTGCAACAACGTCCACACTAAAGCTATCCAAGAATCACTCACCGAACTGGGGGTGGACGAAAGCTTCAGCGATTGGATAATATCAATGGTACGAACCAGAATTATCTATTGAAAGCTAGGAAACAAGTAACTTGACCAAGCACGTGCGTAGAGGAACACCACAGGGAGGTGTTATCTCACCTCTACTCTGGCTATTGGTTATGAATAAAATCCTAGTGAGATTAGACAGAGAGGGAATCAAAGTGATTGCGTATGCGGACGATCTGGTGATTTTGGTCTCAGGAATATGCCCTTCTGTGATCAGTGAGATTATGGATCGAGCTCTGGGTAAGGTAAGCAATTGGGCTACCGGCTGTGGCCTCAGTGTAAATCCGGATAAAACTGAGTTGGTGATATTCACCAGAAAAACCAAGATACCAGACTTTAATCTCCCCCGCCCCAACGGCCAACCGCTCCAGCTCTCTTCCATGGCAAAGTATCTTGGTGTTATCCTTGATTCAAAGCTGAGCTGGAAACTCAACATAGAAAACCGGGTGGAGAAAGCCTGTCTGGCCTTCTACGCATGCAAAAAAACCTTCGGCAAGAAGTGGGGACTCAAACCGAGGATGGTTTTGTGGCTGTACACTACCGTAATACGTCCAATTCTAAACTACGGGTCACTAGTATGGTGGCCAGCTTTGAGAAAGGATTATAATATAACTAAGCTCATACCAATAAACCTCTATATAAAAAACACCGCATCAAACAATGCCGTCAGCCTCAAAGAACCTGGGTGCTGGACTGCGAAACCGTACGGGCATAGCAACATCCTGAGACAGTTACCAAAGGAATTGGTTACGTCACCGACTGACTACATCACCCCCAAACTGAGCTTCACGAAAGGCTTCTCTGTTCGTTTCCCAACTAGAGAGGAGTGGAAGAACGGTGCGGTGGAAACAGACTTCGACACGATAATATTTACCGACGGTTCAAAAATAGACTGCGGGGTCGGGGAAGGAATATTCTCGGATACACATAATGTCGATAAGTCCTTCCGCCTACCAAGCCACGCTAGCGTCTTCCAGGCGGAGATACTGGGGATCCGTGAGGCTTGTCGGACACTGAAATACGACTTATCGCCAAAACGCAACATCGTTATTTTTACCGATATCCAAGCCGCAAGCAAAGCGCTCCGCTCTTCCCGGCTCTTTTGCAGAACCAGTCCACGTTCCTTTAGGAGTTGTCAAGAGAGACATATTCTCCTACTTCCAATTAGCGGCTAACTCCAGTTGGAAAAGCCTAACCACCTGCGCCATATCTAGGAAGGTGTGGCAATCTTACAACCGAGCCAAATCAGACCAACTTCGATACAAGACCCGGGCAAACATCTCCAGAATCACGGCGATTAGTAGGGGTCACTTGGCAATTGGGGATCATGCTGCCAAATTGGGCATTCCGTTTAATGCATACTGCCGCAGCTGTCAGGACACAAATGAGCGAGAGTCGCTCGTTCATTTCCTTTGCGAATGTCCGGCTTTAGCTAGAGCCCGAGAGCGAGCACTAGGCACAACTTTCTACGGGGACCTGAGGGAGATTTCGGTTAAGAAAATTAGAGAATTATTACTCTTCCTGGACAGTACAGGATGGATATAACAGATCAATTTTCCTCGCACTCATCCTTTAAATTCACCAGTCACAGCAACCCCTAACATCCAGGTTTAACACGAGTTTGTGGTTTCAAAACGGCCATTGAGCTACTTGAGCTCCGTCCAGAGGACAGAGCTGCCACTTAAACCAACACACCAACCTAGGAAATATATCGAAATTCTTGAAAAATGTACACAACTACTTTACTCCACCTTAAGGGTTGGGTATCGAAAAATTTGGAAAACTCGCAGAAGTATAGTTAATGTGATAACTCGACATCTCTAAAAGATATAACGAAATTCCTGAAAATGAGGAGAGAACCCTTTTCGCGAAAATTTTATTACTCCACCTTTGTAAGCCAATGAAAATCTGAATTTTTTTAGCATTAGTTACTGCTGTAGTACATCTGCATACACGTACTAAGTTTCAACTTTCTAGTATAAGCCGTTTCTGATTTAAAAAAACACGCTCCATCACCGTAGCCCTAAGCACTAAGCCTATAACAAAAATTATTTTTTTACGATGAATCTACTGTTTTCCTATATAGTAGTCAACTTTTAGCTTTCAATCTTTTTCGGTTTTTGAGAAATAAAAATAAATTTTTTTTCTTTTTCTCCCCCTCCCACCGTCATCCTCTATACCTGAATCACCCAAATTTTATCTCTGCTAGAAGTATAAAATGGAAGTGGAGAGTAACTACTGTGCTCCACCTCCGCCATAAAAAAATTTACATTTAATAGACTGCACCTCTAATCCAATATACAAAAACCAAATGTTATCTTCCTACTACATCCTACCTCCTCCTTCTAAATTTTAGTCCTTGTCTGGGCTCCTAATATTCCTTTAGACATCCACAAAGGTTCAACCTTCTGACATAAACGGTCCAGAAAATATGGATTTTAGAATATTTTAATCCCAGCTTTCGAGCGGTACAGACACTTTGTTTTCGTTCGACTCCCACACCCTTTAACTCCTTTCGACCATTTTTTGCAAAGGGTCCACTATCATAGTTCTATAAAAGTACAAAATTTCAGCCTCATAGCGTAAGCGGTTCCCGATATCTAGAAACTAAAATTTTTCGTCTAAAACCATCCCTTCACCTCCCTACCCTTACACAACCACCCCTCAAATACGACAATGAAAACTTCTAAAAGACCGTGTCCCTTTCTAATGGAATTAAATCAAATTTTTACCCTGAAAAACGTGCATTCAAACCCAAATGCTTGCGTGAAAAGTTCAAAGCTCCTCGCACTGTGAAATCACAATGAACCTCTGGCTTTATATTTCTGGTTCCCGATAGCCCAACAAGTTGTTCTGCCTTGAATCTATTCAACGATTAGATAGCTACAACTGTGAGCAAATCCTATTCCAGTCCAACGAAGCATTGAACTCATATTTTAATATGCATCATGAACTCGCATCCCACTAGGAAGAGCTACTATTTATTCCTATGCTAGACCAACCAACTCCTAATACAGTCGGAGCATCAGGCACCAGCAAACGAAAAACCCTACAAACTGATCAATTTTTTAAAGGAATCCACGAAGAGCATTAGGAGACGCCGAGCAGTGTTTTTAAGGTGACAGCCCAGAAGCAGAAACACCAGCATCATAATCCATAGCTAGCGACCAAAGAAGCACTTCAGCGTTTCAACATCGAGTTGTAACATAGGAAGAGGACATATGAGAGCAAAAAATCGACATCTTTGCTCATAAATCATACATGAGGAGGCCACCAAAACGGAAGAATCCTTCTTCGGATAGTGGCTCTGGGCTTCAACCCTTGAATGTGAGTCAAGTATCATAAGCGAAAACACTTAAATATTAATGGGGGTGGCGTATAGGGATCAGGGCTGGCAATGAAATGTAGGTACTTTCCCACATATACGACTATGTACATTGCACACACATGATGGAGATGGACTCACCCTACAGTAGCAATCATATTGAAATGCCGGAGGATGAGCCGTCGACTGAGATTGTAAGCAGATGCAAGTCGTGGGCTATTGCTGGGATGTATGCATCCTTGTTTCTACCTGTAGTACGATAGTGTAGAGGATTTATATCCTGGCATTCATTTTGCTTGTAGTCCATCACCATCCATATCAACATCATCACCACGATTATGTGGGGCTATGCGCACTGCTTTCAATTTTGCACACAACTTGGCCTGGCATTTTATCAAATATTTACACTGGTCAGTTACAATTCTGAACTATTTCCGTAATTTGGGAGTCGATTTTACGCCAGCTAACTGCACTGGTGTATTTTCCATACGTAAGTTTAAGTTTTAAGTAAGTTTTAATTCAGTAGCTTATATCATTGGTCCAGATATAACTTCAGAAGGAAGTGAATGCAAGGAGTAAGAATACAGTTCTGGCAAACTCTGCTGACTAACTACCAATTGTTACTTACTGTTTATATTATACCTACTTCATACGAAATGTATAGAGTATTATATGGAAGTATAATCCAGCCATAGGTTCGGACAACCGGACGAAAAAGGTCAGTGCTGACCAAAAACCAATCAGTTTATCCGAACGCTTTATTACTCAAAGAAGCCATGATCTGGTATGTGGAAATTTAGAATCCAAATGTTTGGTCGAATTTGTAAAGTTAACTTTATTATTCATAATCGCGCAACTCCTACGAATCATACTTTAAAAGACGTACTCGTCCTGCACGAATTATTTTAGAGTTTAAGGTGTAGTTGAGCATATTAGTTTGCGAGATTCCATTTCTTAGTCATACCAAAGTCCTTAAAACATACGATCACGAATAGTAGCCAAAGTAGCCACTTAGAACGTTTCAAGATAGAATTTTAAAATTTAGCACACACTAGTTCTTCAGTAGTTGTAGTTAAAATAAATAAAATGTGTTTAATACTGAGATGCGGCGTAGGTCACTATGAGACAGATAACCTAAAAAATAACGTTCCAAATAGCCTCCTGACCATTCTTTAGGTTAAAATAACGAATGTTAAGAATGAAAATAACTTTCTTAATAACTTTATTTGTAACTGAGCTTATAAAATGTATTTTACAACTTATATACTAATTTTATGCTAATATTGCAAATCAATGGTAGCATGTGCGGTGCAAAGGTAGATCGGACGAATAATTGCAATGCTAGCATAAAGGTAATTTATTGCTTTATGCTAACATGAATTATATCCGCTGATCAATTAATATCCTCGCTGGTCATTGCCTTTATGATCACGTGGAGTGATCATCCTCCCCGGGAGCAATGCGTAGTATGGATCTTTTTGCTGGTATCGGAGTGACGGGTTTTACGGTGAAATTTGCTGTTTTAGACCTTTTAGTGTAGATTGTGTACACTGTGATTCCTAATATCAGGGCAACTATCAAGTAGTTCACGATGTAGTGATGCACGTGGTGTATATTTAGATCCTCTGGAAGTTGTAAGGTCGGAGATGAAGTCTTGATCCTATCCAGCTCCTGGGTGTTGAGTGTGTCTGTGAAAGACAGTTTAGTTGCAGGTGAACCATCAACGTTCATCAATATGGATGCTAGATTCCTGGGTGGAAGAAATTACTTGTCCATGCTCACTGTGAATGATGTTTGTGATCTAAGAAGAACGGATGAGGTTTTGATCTCACAGTTCGGACCTAATGCCAAAATTCCGCTGCCTTGTAGCTGTTGTGTTTATGGTTGCATACAGATGTGATTACAGTTTCGTTTGGTGTAAAGAATATCCATTTGTTGGCGTCTTGAAGTTGGTGAAAATATAATACGGCTCTGGTAGTTCGAATAGTACATCGTAGCTTTGTAATTGGCTTGTGGTTTAATAAGCCAATTTCACATTGGTTTCCATGAGAGTTTTCTCGATATATAGGATGATCCTGTTTACAAATGAATTTCTGAGATTCTCGCTCAGAACATTGCTCTAGATCAATCCTTGATAATGGATAATATGAGTCCCGGTGAAGGTTTACAGCGATAAACTCACTGGATGGTTCGATAAATATGAGCTCACCTCCATATGTAGTTGGTGCTGGGTGTAGTTTGAAAAGTTGAAATATTTCATCGTTCAAGAGTGGGACGGTCATTTTGAAGATAATAATTTTGTTTACCAGTCGACTTTGAACTGTTGTTAGCCGATAAAAGGATAGCAGTGGTTCACTATCTTTTTCTCCAGGAATTAATAGAGACGTTGGTATATGATGCCGGATGATTTGTATCTGTTTCAATAATTGTACTGGCGTTATTAGGAACGGACTGAGTTTTCCGTCATTTGCAGTAACAATTAACTCGATTAGTTTTTTTTTGATCTTTCTCGAACTTGTTCATGATGAGCGTGACATATTCGGTCATTAGGGAAAATGTTTGTCTCAGCTCTTGGCTTTTGATTTCTTTTGACAGTGCGTGGATGCTATTGGCCATGTGTTGTTCAAACACCTTAAATTGATCCTCTATGTCATGTATTGACTTCCGAAATATGTTAACAGTTCCATCGAAGATTGAAGTTTGATTCTGAGCCAGCTGCAACAGATATTTCTCATTTTGTTGGACCTTTTGGAGTTCTCCTTCTATATGTGTGGCATAATCCTGATCCAATAGGCCAAAGAGACTGCTTTGTATAGAACCTATGATGTTTAACGGGGCTCGTTTAATTCTATGTTGAGTATCATCGACCCGATTATGTAGAAGGATGTCGTTGTTGAGTATTTCTTCGTAGTTATGTTGAAATTCAATCAGGATCGATTGACAGTAATAGTTGAAGGTGTTCATCTGACCACACAATTTCTCTAGTTTTTCCACACAAGTGGTGAATCCGTGGAGTTGTTCGTAGTATCCCGTTAGATTTAGGTACATTATCGTAGACCATTCATTATTGATTATGTTTATTCTTCCCACGTTTTCAAAGTATAGACCGGGGTTGTGCGTAAATATTGTGATCTTGATGTCAGTGATGGAAGTAGCAGTTGGTAGGATATGGTCGCCTTGCAAGTTCGTGCTTAATATCGGTAGCACGCAATTTAACAGTAATAGGGATGACACCAAATTTGAAGGTTTTGCTTGTTTCCGTGGTGGTATGTTGGTTGGTGCAATCCGTAGTTTCGGTCGTTTTACGCTGCTTTCCTTTGGTATACTTAGCGGATTTTGTAGCGGCGGCACAACTTTATTTATCTCCATAAGATCTGGTTCGAGGTCTCCTGGCGTGGTTTCCTTTTGGATAGCGATGTCCACGAGAAGTTTGCAAAGCTTTGCAATGGGTCTCTTCAGAATTCCTCCTGTGGTTTGAACAGTAGCAACTCTTACTAGTCCATCTGTCCCGGGATGCGTTTCAATAATCCGCGCCATAGGCCACTTGGTAGGCGGTGTATTTGGCTCCTTAACAATTACTAGGTCACCATTCTTTAGGTTCTCCTGTGGATTTTGCCATTTTGGACGTTGTTGTAATCGTGAGAGATATTCGGTTGACCAAGCACGCCAAAAGTCTTGTTTCAGTTTATTCACTAGTTTCCATCTAGTAATACTGTGCAACGGTGTGTCGAAGGAAATAGGTTCTGGAGGTGCATTCCGTGCCGATCCAACCAGAAAGTGCTCAGGAGTTAGTACCATGAGATCATTTGGATTTGATGTGAGTGGACACAGTGGTCTTGAGTTTAAGCATGCTTCAATCTGGCATAATGTAGTCGCAAGTTCTTCGTACGTGAGCAAGGTATCTCCAATAATTCGTTTTAAGTGGTGTTTGACAGATTTTACTCCAGCTTCCCACAGGCCACCAAAGTGAGGTGCTGCAGGTGGATTAAAGTGCCATTGTGTGCCAGTATTGATTAAATATGGCCTTGCTTCTTCTAGAGATTGTTGCACGGCAGCCTCGAATTGTTTGTTCATCTCTTTATTTGCTCCCACGAAATTGGTTCCGCAGTCGCTGTAGATGTCCGTGCACAATCCTCTTCTTGAAACAAATCGTTTGTAAGCCGCGATAAATGCGTCTGAAGATAGGTCGCTTGCAGCTTCAATATGTATGGCTTTGGTAGCAAAGCAAACAAATACTGCGATATATCCTTTATACGACTTTGTCCCACGTCCTTTGGATAGTCGTAACTGTATCGGTCCTGCATAATCAATTCCGGTATGCGTGAACGGCTTGGATGGGGTCACTCGAGCGGCTGGTAAGTTTGCCATCATTTGTTGTGACAGGGCTGCCCGGTGTCTGGAACATGAAACACATTGGTGTATCACCTTTTTAACAGCATTCCTTGCGTCTATTATCCAGTATTTTCGTCTAATATAAGCTAGTGTAGCTTGATTCCCTCCATGTAAGGTTTGAATATGAGCGTCTCGAATGGTAAGTGTTGTGAGCTGATGAGAATGCGGGAGAATGATGGGATGTTTTTCGTTGTAAGGTAGTGTAGAGTGCTCAAGTCTTCCACCGACTCTCAGAACTCCGTGAGTGTCCAAAAATGGTGTTAATGAAATTAGTTTGCTCGTATGAGATAGATGTTTTCCTTTTCCCATCACTTTAATTTCGTCCGGAAATTCCTCCCTTTGCACAAAGTACGTTATGCATTGCATTCCTTGCAAGATTTCTTCTGTGGTGAGAGCGCCATTGGTTCGGTTGTTTTTAGTTTGACGGCAATTTTTCAGAAAGCGTAATATGTAGGCGTATATCCTTGTTGTTGTTCGTAAGTTTGAAGATCGAAGTCGTAGGAAATCACTGTCCAAGGCTGCTGTAGGTGCTGCTGTATGTGCTGCTAAGTGCTTACGTTGCTCAATATCCGTGTCAAAGGTGTCTTGAAAGGTAGGCCATTGGGTTTTGGCTTGTACTAACCATGATGGTCCATTCCACCACAATGAATGTGCTTTCAATTGTGAAGAATATAATCCACGCGATGCACAGTCAGCTGGGTTATCATCAGTGCTTACGTGGTTCCAGTCATCAGTGTTGGTGACTGATCGAATTTCGGATACTCTATGCATGACAAAAGTTCCCCATCTCTTCGTTCTGTTTTTTATCCACGCTAGAGCGACTGTTGAATCCGACCAGGCAAATATGGCTGAAGTCTGTATGTTCAATGCCTTTTTCACAGTAGTAAGAAGTCGTGCTAACAGCTGTGCAGCGCAAAGTTCAAGTCGTGGGATGGTAGTAGTCTTTTTCAAGGGAGCTACCTTAGTTAGCATAGTAATAGTGACCTCACCATGTTCTGTTATTATTCTTGTGTATGTAACAGCGGAGTATGCTTTCTCCGAAGCGTCGCAGAAGCCATGAATTTCTACTCCTTGATTGTAGGTAGTATAGTGGATCCATCTGGGTATAGAGATATTTCCTATCGATGAAAGTTCTTCTTCGAATCGTTGCCACTTATTTGAGAATGTAGTAGATAGAGGCTGGTCCCAAGTAATATCTGATAACCACAAATCCTGCATCAGTATTTTAGCGAAAATCATAACTGGAGCAAGCCAACCGAGTGGATCGAAGATTTTTGCAATTGTTGATAAGATAGTGCGCTTTGTAGGCGTTCGGTCAGTCAAATTGATACGAAACTGGAACATGTCTTTTCCTGGCAGCCAGTTTATGCCCAACGTTTTGATGGGATTGCCATCATGTATCTCTCGTATTTCTGCGCCAAGCATATCTTCAGGTAAATCGGCTATTAGTGTAGTCTGGTTACTCGTACTTCCGTAGTTTAAAACCTCCCTTGTTAAGAAGTTTTATGAGGTCCTGTTGGAGTTGTTTTGCTTCACGCAGTGTGTTTGTTCCTGTCATCAGATCATCCACATAAAAGTCGTTTATGAGGATCTGAGATGCATTTGGAAATGTATTTTTCTCGTCTTTTGCTAACTGCCGCATCGTTTTTAGGGCTAAAAACGGGGCAGACGCTGTTCCGTAAGTGACGGTCGTCAAGTAGTATTCCTTTATGGGTTCCTTAGTGAAGAACCTCCAAAGTATTTTTTGGAATTTTTGATCAGCGGGGTTGATCTGTATCTGCCGATACATTTTCTCAATATCGGCAGTAAGTACATATCGATGAAGGCGCCATCGTAATAATATTTCAGACAGGTTATTTTGTAGTTTTGGACCTATATGTGTAATATCATTGAGGCTCTGTCCGCTGCTGGACTTCATGGAGGCATCGAAAACAACACGGAGTTTCGTCGTGGTGCTGTCTTCCTTCAGTACTGCATGGTGGGGTATGTAATAGCCGTCATTCGATGGTAGAGTTACTGGCATCATGTGTTTCCTGTGGAGGTAGTCCTTCATGAATTCCTTGTAGGATAATTCCAGTTTTTTTTCGGATTCGAAACGCCTTTCGATTTGAAGTAATCTCGCAAGAGCCTTCTGTCTTGAGTTGCCTAGTTCTTCGTGATTCTTATTGAATGGAATTCGTACGGTGTAAGTTCCATCCCTTTTACGTGTGTGTGTTTTTTCAAAGTGTTCTTCGCATTGTTGCTCTTCTTCGGATGGTGTGGTGATTGTGGTCACCTCTTCCAATGTCCAGAATTTTTTCATAATGTCGTTAAGTTCGATATTGGACAACATGCTCGTTATGTTAATTTGTTTTGATGGAAGCCAATCCGTGTTTCCAGAGAAGATCCATCCAAACGCTGTATTTTGGGCCACAATTGATGGTTGAATATTTTGTAGACCATCTTGTATTATCGATGAATATACGTCAGCACCCAATAGCATGTCTATTGGACCTGGAGTACCATAAGTTGGGTCTGCTATCATATTGTTCTGCCAAAATTTATCCTCGATATTAAGGTTCACCTTGTTGTCAGGTAGGAATTTAGTCAGTTTCGGCAATACGTATGCCATCAGGTTTAGTGTAAACTTAGATGGAAATCTCGGTTCCAACTGCAGATGAATTTTACATCGTGTTGTTCCTGCTTTTGTTAGTCCTAGACCAGAGATTTCTGCGTGTTCCTTTGTCTTCGGTAAGGCGAGTAACTGGGCTGTTTCTTCAGTAATGAATGACCCTTGGGAGCCCTGGTCTATAAGAGCGCGTAGATACTTCTTTGTGCCGTCAGCTGCATTCGCAATTACAAGCGCGGTTGCTAATAATACACTGCAACTGCGTTTTGCCATGTGTGAGTTGACCTCTACTGGATTTGGTTTAGCGTCTTTTGGTTGTTCCAAATGGAGCATCGTGTGGTGCAATTGTTGACAGATGGAACATTTAAACTTGCTGTAACACTTTTCCCCAGCTGGATGGCCGAGACAATTGAAGCAAATCTTATTTTTCTTGATGAACTCTTTTCTGCGTTGAACGTCTAATGATTTCAGTTTCGGGCAGGAGTGTAGTTTGTGGTTTTCCTGACAATATGAACAAAGGCACGTAGGTTTAGCTGATGTATGGTGCACTTTCAGTTTATTTCCTTCTCCATATTTGTCTGGTTTGTTGTTTCTTGGTTGGGAAGGTGGCGCCGTTCGTTTAGCGTCCCGTAGAGATTCCAATGATTGGAATCTAGTTTCCAAAAATCTGTATATTTGGTCGTATGTTGGTGGATCTCGAGGTTTTTCGAGGTTTTGTTCATACAATTTATGGGATTCATAGTCAAGTTTTTGAATGACAATGTGTGCTATGATCGGAGCCCATGTTGTCGTATCAATTCCGATATTGTCTAAGGCATGTAGGCACTCCTTAGTGGTATCGTAAAGTTTCCTGATGTTCACAGCCGATTCGTGATCCAATCTTGGTTGATTCAGCAAGGTTTGTACTTGGGTTGCGATCAGTTTCCTCTGATTATTGTATCTATCATTGAGGAGTTTCCACGCGGCTTCGTAATTTGCATCAGAAATGCAAAGATGTTGAAGAAGGTTTGCAGCATCCTTCTTAACGTGTGTTTTGAGGTACTGCATTTTCTCCGCATTTCCTAGATTTTATTCGTATGGATAAGTCGAGAAAATATGTCAGAAAATGATGTCCACGTAGAGTAGTCTCCCTCAAACACCGGTAATGTTAAACGTGGCAGCTTAACATCAGTATGTTGATGTTGTGGAGTTTCCAGACTTTCTAGCAGCTTTATTATGACATCCTGATATTTATCTTCTATTCCCTCGTATATTTTTTGTTCAAGATATACGGAGAGTACTTCGTCCGGGTTGGCGATAATATCAGAATGGTTTGCTGATATCTTCTCCCAGTAGACTTGCATGGCGTTGAGTTTCTGCTGGTAGAAGAATCTTGATTGGTTCGGTGCGATTGTATCAGAACAATCAAGTAGGCGAGAAAGCAACCGCAAATGTTCTTGCTGTACTCGCAGTAGCTTTAGGTGTTGAATACCATCTCCAGTTGTCTCTTCTTTAGGCTGTTGTGCAGAAGTTGATGGAATGGTAGTTTCGAAGTTTTTCACAGCCTCGTCAGACTGCGTTTGAGTCGTTTGCTGCTCCAAAATCGAAATTTCACCCATCTTCAACAGTAGGTGTTCCCGAAGGGCGAGGTAGACATCTTTCACAAGCTTGAAGTATTGCTTCTGAAAGTACTCGTGCTGTGGATTGACGGTCATCATCTCCTCCATAGTGTTATTTCTTCCCTCGAATTCCGCCCAAAGATCTTCAAGCGCAGTTAGACGTGTTGTAATGTAGTTTTTCGTCTTCCTGCTTTCAGAGTCTTTCTTCATATTCTGCTTCAGCCGCATCATCTCGTCATAGCATTCGATCTGCTGTGCTGCCAAAGAGTCCATTTTTCGACCAAGAAAATAACCTGTTAGAAAATTAGAATGGAATGGGCGGATATTGGGTTACTGGGAAACTGGGACTGTATTCTAAATAGTCGACGGGTTCGACTGTCTCGACGGACCAATGTTAAGAATGAAAATAACTTTCTTAATAACTTTATTTGTAACTGAGCTTATAAAATGTATTTTACAACTTATATACTAATTTTATGCTAATATTGCAAATCAATGGTAGCATGTGCGGTGCAAAGGTAGATCGGACGAATAATTGCAATGCTAGCATAAAGGTAATTTATTGCTTTATGCTAACATGAATTATATCCGCTGATCAATTAATATGCTCGCTGGTCATTGCCTTTATGATCACGTGGAGTGATCAACGAAATTTATGAAAATGTTGGAAGAACCCCTTTTCATGGACATTTGTTTTACTCCAGCTCTGTACATCATTAAAATTTTAAACTTTTTATACTCTAGATGAAATCATATAGAGTATTATAAGTTTAATCCAGCCCAAAAGTTTGTAACGCATAGAACCAAGCCTCGGACGAAAAAAAGTTATATATTATTTTTTGTTTATTTGTGGCCAAAAACCTCAAATCCGCCTGACGTCCGTCCGTCCGTCCGTCCGTCCGTCCGTCCGTCCGTCCGTCCGTCCGTCCGTCCGTGAACACGATAACTCAAGAACGCCTTCACCTAGGATCTTCAAATTTTGAATTTGGATGTTTGGTTGAATTTGTAAGGCTAAGTTCGTTAACGGGCAAAATCGTCCTACTCCTTCGGGTAGCTGCCATACAAAATGTCCTTAAAACACGTGTTCAAGAATATTAGTCGATAACTTAAGAAGGGTTTAAGCTACGACTTTGAAATTTTGTATGTGTTATTTTTCCAATAGTTGGAGCTAAATATATGATTATGAAGAAAATCCAGTTAGTTCTTCGTGTAGCTGCCATACAAATATCCTGCCAAAATGTATTCACTTAATTTACGAAACTCACTATAACTCAAGTAATCTTTTAGCTACGAATTCGGAATTTTGTACAAATTAGTTTTGAGTGAAAAGAAAGTTTGGGTTTACTAGTCAGCGAAATCCTTTTACTCCTTCTGGTAGCTCCCATACAAAATATCCTTAAAACACGTGTTCAAGAATATTGGCCGATAACTTCAGAAGGGTTTAAGCTACGTCTTAGAAATTTTGTATGTGTTATTTTTCCAATAGTTGCAGCTAAATGTATGATTATGAAGAAAATCCTATTAGTCCTTCATGTAGCTGCCATACAAATATCCTGTCAAAACGTCTTCACTTAATTTACGGAACTTACTATAACTCAAGTAATCTTTTAGCTATGAATTGGAAATTTTGTACAAATTAGTTTTGAGTGAAAACGAAGTTTGGGTTTACTAATCAGTGAAATCCTTTAACTCCTTCTGGTAGCTGCCATACAAAATGTCTTTAATACACGTGTTCAACAATATTTTTCGATAACTTTTGAACGCTTCAAGCTACGAATTTCAAATTTTGTACACGTTCATTTTAAAATGGTTCCAAGGAAAAGGATAAATATGAAAGAAATCGAGTGAGTCCTTCCTGCACTTCCCATGTGAAAGTCCTTCAAAAAGGACATTTTTTTTCAATGACTTACCCAGTTCAAGATATGAAATTAAACACTGAATATTGTCTTTTAGTTTTGAGTAGCAATCTAATGGCAGTCCTTAATAAAGGATATACAACATGCACACACGTAATTCTACTTTATCCCAACTGCAATATAAATCGGAGTTCAGTATTCATCTAGAGTATTATACGATTGGCTTACAGCCGATCGTGACTGCAGTATGTTTTTTTGCTTTAATTACTCCTGCAGTACTTCTACATATACATACCAAGTTTCAACTTTCTAGCATAAGCCGTTTCAGAGATATGAAAAACCACCTACACCCTCGTACCTTTCTACCCCTATCAAACATTTTCTGGGATGTCTATTTTCTCTTTTCTGGGATGTCTCTATAGCACCTTTATAGAGTTATCAATTTTTAGCTTTATATCCTTTGCGACTTTCGAGAAATCAAAATCAGAATTTTTTCATTTCTGCCCCCTCCCACCATCACTCCCTACACCCACACCCTCAAAATTTTCAAATTTTCTCCGCTAGAGGTCTAATGGTCCTAACTCCTGTGAAAATTTCAAGATCAAATCTGATACGGTTCATGAGATATAAAAATTTAATTTTTGAAAAGTGGCAGTGTAATTATATACATAGAAACCAAATTTTATCATCCTAGCACAATTAAGTCGGAAGATATTGTAATTCAAAGTTTTTCACCCCCACCCCCATACCTCACAACTCCCCTTAAAAAATTTAACCCCTTTATAATCTCCTAGAATCTCTTAATACAACTACAAAATTTCGCATAAGCGGTTCTTGAGATCTAGATACCAAATTTTTTTATCTAAAACGCTCCCCCTTCTCCCCCCTTATACACCCAACCCCTCCAAAAGGTACGACTCGTAGATGTTCACCCACTCTACCTACCATAAAAATTTAAACTTAATATCTCAAGGGGTTTGTGAGCTACGCACCTTCAAACGGTTTTGCGTACGGCGTACGGCGGACGGCGTCTACGGCGGACAGACGGTTGGTGTTTACTAGTCCTAAAATGTGTAAATACAAAATTTCAGGGTAGCAAACTTTTTTTAAATTTCAGGTCGATCACAATACTTTATTATTAAAAAATAATAAAGTAAATCTGCCAACAGTCTGAGCGCAACTTTATTATTTTTATGGTAGACGTACTGAACGCGTTTAATGCTGAGAAATGATGTAGGTTATTGTGCAACTGTCAACCTAAAGAATAACCAGGAGGCTTATGAAAAGGTATTTTTACATACGAGTATGCTATTGAAAAGGCTATTGGATAGGTATCTTTACATACGAGTAAGTAATTAAAATAAATGTAACTTTTCTATGAAATAATTGAGAACCACTGATGTTCTTTAATTTTTTTTACCCCGATCCAATTGAGATCCCAAGTTGATTTTTTGATATGTTTTGAAAAACAGTATAATACAGAAAATGTAAAAAATAAAAGAAATAAAAATATAGCTTTTTGAGATAAAGGACAAATCGTTATCCTTGAAAAAAAAGTTTTAAGGATAAATTTAATTGGTATTTTTCTTATTTTGCAACAACTATCCCCTTTAAGATAAGTCCTAATCTGCCAATGGTCTGGGCGAAACTTTATTAGTTTTCGGGTCATAATTGGGGAGCGGTCAAAGTCGGAACATATCATCGGTTGTTTCGAGATTATGAAGTTTCTTGGAAAGTTAATTTTGTTCTTAAAATAAAAATATTTAAAATAGAGATTTTTAGCCAATTAAACATTGAAAAAGCCCCTGTAGACTATACGAATTTCGGTATATTATGTACACTAAAAGTCCATAGAAGTGAAAACGAATTTGTTGCCTTATCAGACTTAAGAGATATGACGAATTGTTAAAACGTATACAAACCCATTACTTCCACTTGGGGTTTAAATTTCGAAAAAATTGTGAAACAGGTTTTTAAACTATTTTATAAGAACCAACTTGATATCTCATCAGACACGAGGGATTTTGAAAAATTTGTGAAAGCGTAAGTAAACTCTTCACACCCCCTTGGTTCTGGAAATTCGAAAAATCGTGAAATTTGTTTTAGGTCATTACATCAAATGCCGTAATAACCAATTTAATATCTCATCAGAACTAAGGAATGGAAAAAATTGTGGAAACCCTTGGGGGCTGAATATCCAAAAATTGAGAAATGGGTTTTTGTGAAAATGAAAAGCGATCTAATATCTCATCAAACCCAACAAATATGTTGAACCTTTGAAAAGCATACAACCCTCTTACAACCCTTAGGATTGAAAATTTGAAAATACTGAAATTAACTTTTCGGTTCTTACATGAGAAACCTTAGGAAGTAAAAATGAATTCGATATATCATCAGATCTAAGCAATATGTAGGAATCTGTGAAAACATATGCAACCTCCTTACACCCACTTGAAGGTTGAATGTACAAAAATGCTGAAAGGAGTTAATAGATAAATATGAAGACAGCACGAGAAAATAAAAACAATTGAATTACTTATCACTTCTAAAGGATATGACGGAATTTGTGAAAATTTGTTCAACCCTTTTATATCTCCTTAGGGGCTGAAAAAGGAAAAAACTTAAAAACTGGTTGTAGACGATTATTAGGCAAGCCCGTGAAAGTGAAAAGATATTCGATATTTGATCAGACCTGGAGGATATGGCATAAACCGTGAATAAGTGTACAAACCCTTTACTCCCCTTAGGGGCCGAATTTCAAAAAATCCTGAAAACACTTTCTAGGTATTTATATGAGAAAGCCGTAGAATAAAAATGAATTAAATATTTGAGAAGACCTAATAGATATGACGAAAATCGTGAAAATATATGCATTCCATTTTCACTGATCATTTTTTTGCCCCACCCCCCCTCCGAACGCCAATAGATATTTGAAAATTTTTTTTATCTTAATTAGTTTTCTAGTTAATTTACATAAACATACCGAGTTTCAACTTTGTAGCATAAGCCGTTCTATAGATAGGAAAAACACCCTCCACCTCCGTACCATACTACCCCTATAAAACATTACATTTTTCCAACATGCTACTAATATAGCTCTATATAAATACCTAGTTTCAGCTTTATATCATTATAGGTTTTCGAGATATAAAAATCGGAACTTTTTTCTTTTCACCGTCCTCACCCTACACTCTCACCTCCAAAATTTTGTTTTCTGCTAGGGGTCGATTAGGCCTACTTCTGGTAAAAATTTTAAGCATCTATCTTAAACTGTTCTTGAGATATGAGACGTGATTTATTAGAAAAATTCTTATCCCCTCCATTGTCATGCTCCACCGCCCCCTTAAAAAATTTTACTTTCATCAAACTTCATTTGTCAACCTTTATACAGAAACCACATTTTATTTCTTTAGTGCAATCGGTTCGTGAGATATCGTAATCTAAATTTTTTCACCCCCCACCGCCGTACGTCACTGCCGCAATTCAAAAATTTGTTTCCAATCTATTCTCCTAGTACCTACAGATACCTACAGATATTCATTAAGTTTCAATTTTGTGACATTAACCGTTTAGGAGATATGGATTTTAGAATGTGTCGATCTCGCCTTTTCTGCGTTTCGGACGCATTATTTTCCCCCCCACTCCCAAACCCCTTCACCTGTATCGGCAATTTTTTTTTAAATGGGTCCACTATCAAAGCTCTATATAACTTCCAAATTTTAGCATCCTAGCATAAGCTGTTTCTGAGATGTAGAAACCAAAATTTTCCGTCTAAAACGCTTCCCCCTCCTCCCCCTTCACACCTACACCTCTGAGAACTTGGTCACTTCAAGGGGTCTACCCAGTCTATTCATAAAAAAAATTCAATTTCATAGCTCAAAGGGTTTCGGTGCTACGAGCCTTCAAACGATTTTGCGTACAGCAGTCGACGTACGGCGTACGGCGTTCGGCGTATGGCGTACGGCGGTCAGACGGACTTTTTTTTTGCTTTTTTTGTATCTATTAGTCATGAAACGTGGAAAAAAAATTTGTATACTCTAGATGAAATCATATAGAGTATTATAAGTTTAATCCAGCCCAAAAGTTTGTAACGCATAGAACCAAGCCTCGGACGAAAAATAGTTATATATTATTTTTTGTTTATTTGTGGTTAAAAACCTCAAATCCGCTTGACGTCCGTCCGTCCGATAACTCAAGAACGCCTTCACCTAGGATCTTGAAATTATGAATTTGGATGTTTGGTTGAATTTATAAGGCTTAGTTCGTTAACGGGTAAAATCGTCATACTCCTTCGGGTAGCTGCCATACAAAATGTCCTTAAAACACGAGTCCAAGAATATTGGCCGATAACTTCAGAAGGGTTTAAGCTACGACATTGAAATTTTGTATGTGTTATTTTTCCAATAGTTGGAGCTAAATATATGATTATGAAGAAAATCCTGTTAGTCCTTCGTGTAGCTGCCATACAAATATCCTCTCAAAATGTATTCAATTAATTTACGAAACTCACTATAACTCAAGTAATCTTTTAGCTACGAATTCGGAATTTTATACAAATTAGTTTTGAGTGAAAAGGAAGTTCTCATTTACTAATCAGCGAAATCCTTTTACTCCTTCTGGTACGTGCCATACAAAATGTCCTTAAGACACGTGTTCAACAATATTTTCCGATAACTTTTGAACCCTTCAACCTACGAATTTGAAATTTTGTACACGTTCATTTTTAAATGGTTCTAAGGAAAAGGATAAATATGTAAGAAATCGAGTGAGTCCTTCCTGCACCTCCCATGTGAAAGTCCTTCAAAAAGGACATTTTTTTCGATGACTTATCCAGTTCAAGATATAATTAAACACTGAATATTGTCTTTTAATTTTGAGTAGCAATCTAATGGCAGTCCTTAAGAAAGGACATACAACATTCACACACGTAATTCTACTTTATCCCCAACTACAATATAAATCGGAGTTCAGTATTTATCTAGAGTATTATACAATTGGCTTGCAGCCGATCGTGACTGCAGTATGTTTTTTTCACTAATTCTTCAAGTACACAAATTATCAAAAGAATCGGCGATGGTAAGGTCACAAAATTGGCTTTTTTTGCGATTCTTGATGGAATGACTCTGGTCTTAAAAACTGCTGGTTTCCATTGATTAAATATAGAACAAAATTGACGAAATTACGAGATTGTGATAAAACTATCAAAATATTCTAGATTTCTCATACATTTGAGTGATTTTAAAGTATTTTTGGACTTATAAATTTTGTTGAAAATGAGATTGAATTCTACTGGAAGCGAACAGCCTTGAAATTTTGTTCACCACGCTTTGGAATCAAATAATTTTATTGTTTAGTTCCTACTTATGCTATTAAATTTTCCATTACAAAGACTTACAACAACACAATACAGATTCAAATTTTTGGCACCATATAGTCAGCTGATAAATTAAAAAAATAGCAAAGGAATGTCTTCAGAGCGATGTTAACACTAAACCTACCGATACTTCATGTATACCTATTCCTACCACAGCGGGTCAAGTGACCCGTCTTTAAAATGTTATATATATATTATACTATGTATAGTGAAAAATGTAGCACAATTTGGTACATGAATTAAGCAATTTTTCCAAATAACGATTCAAAAATATTTATTTATTAAATTTAAAAATGTGATAATGTTATTTAGAAGAAATTCTGACAAAAAGTTTAAAATGGGTCATTTGACCCGTCGTGGTAGGTTTAGTGTTAATGCTTGTGGAGATTCCGAAATCTAGTTACCTAAATCTGGCAACTAAATTAGTTATGAAAAAGTTGATATTTTCAAGCAGTAAGAACCGCAAAGACCATAACGTTTGTACAATTGCCATCCTCACTGTGCTAGCGGCTAGCCACCACACCTAGTCTCTCTACAGTACCTACTGAACGTGAATGGCCACCCTCTTGGAAAAGCAGTATGACCGCCACTGGTCCCTTCTTTAGATCGTTCTGCGTGGAGAATAATATTTGTGATTAAAATTGTAAGCAATGAAAGTCCAAAAGAAATATATCTGGCGCCATTTCTGTAATCTCAAATCCTGCTTGTAACTGAAATGAAAGGCTTTAAATTTATACAGTTTTATTTCCACGTACTCGTAGTTCATATCAAGTGCAAACATTATACAACACTCTACACTAAAATTTATCAGATAAACTCATGGTTCTCGTTCTGAAACCACCCCACCTTCTCTCTTCTCGACTGCCATCATCTATAATCTTTAGTGTGTGGCGTATCGAAATATTCGTCCAGCTCTTTCAGGACTCTTTCCTGCCAAAATAAATTCAAAATGAAAACTGAAGAAAAGTCTGAAAGAAGGAAAACCTCCGAATCTGTGATAAATATACTGACGTGGTTATTTTGTCGGAGTTGTTCGCTTTTCTTTTCCGACTTTTTCATAATGGTTCGTCCTCCTTGGACCGCCATAAATACAATGCCCACTGCAACGATTAGCCAAAGTAAAACAGATTTATGATCAAACGTATCACCCGATAGCTTGAGCCAAGGATTCAGTTTGGCTGTATGAGTGCCCTGAAAATAAAATTGAAAAAAGTAAAAATTACAGGATATAGCAAGGTCCTTGATGTGATAGTGGAAGCAGTTTTGTATGACACACTTGAGTAGTTTGCTCCGTTTCGCCGCATTTAGTTTTTTCCATGAGTATAATACTCCTCTGCGTCATGTCGTCGTAGCAATCGATTCCCAATACATCGAGCATTTGTCCTTTCGATTTGATAATGTAATTGCTGCCAAAGTGAATTGTATCGGGAGCATGTACCATCTCGCCTATCAGCCAACCACAGTCCCAAGGATTCCCGATCAAATTGATCCGACCCAGGTGATACGCACTCGATAAATTCAATCCGCGATAGAAGTTTCTGCTCAGATCGAGGTACTGGAGATTCGATTCAAAATGTAAGAAATTGTCGGTATGTAGTCGATTCGAGGACAGGTCTAGAATTCGTAGTATCTGCATTTGGCGGAATACGTGAGAGTCAATTTCGACGAGTGCATTCCCGGACAGGTTCAAGGAGTCCACCTGACGGAAATATTCGAATGTGCCAGCCGTTAAGGAGGTCACGTTATTCGACGACATATCGAAATGTATCATATGATTTAGGTTTGTAAAGGACGTTGAATGAATGCTCCTGATGCTATTCGAGCTGAAGTTTAGCACCTGTAATGATAAAAACGTGAGACGATATTAGGACGACTAGACTAACGCTGAATAATTTTGCACATTGAAATGTAATGGCGGTCTTTAAATTAATACCACGCATGAAGAACATCGTTAGGATGGGTAAGTGGATGGAATTTAGAATAATTTTTGTGTGATAGAGAGGGTTGGGGGTTTGAAGTATTGATCGTTTGTAGAATATCTTTTTCCTGAAAAAAAAAATTTGAAGATTTCTTCGGACACCATTATAATTACTTCATACTTAAATATAAGATGGCTAGACAATCTTGTTTAGTTGATAGTAGATACTTGTACGTCAAGTAGATTACAAAAAAAATATTTTTTAATGATTGAATTAATCCCGAGTCAAGACATACTTTCTTAGTCTGACGAGCTACAAACAGTACAATTTTTCAGCTCAGCGAACTGGATAGATTTTGCCATATCAACATTTCTGGTTTGGGTGTTGACATTGAGCTCAACTAGAGTCCGTAAATGTAAAGAATTCGTGAGTAAACCTCTTTTCACTCCCTTGGATGTTGAAAATTGAATTTTAGGCTATTGCATAAAAGGACCAAGGGAGTATCACCAAAGTGATACAACCAAAATTCGTGAAATTGTATACGCACCCTTTTCTCTAAAAGTTTTTCTTAGATCACTTCTATACGTCAATGCAAATCAGAAGTTCTTTTTACTTTCCTAGTAGATGTAGATAGACAAAGATCAGTACAAAGTTTCAACTTTCTTGAGCACCTTGCTCTATCCTTTACGATTCTCGAGAAAGAAAACTCTGAATGTTTTGCTTTCCACCTTTCTTGACAAACTCTTATTCTATATGGAGAATAACAATTTTTCAGCCACTAGATTTCATTTTTCTTACATAATTGATTCGTGAGATATCGTAATCCAAAATTTTTCACCAACGGGTTCGTAAGCCACGAGCTTACAAACGTGTTTCCGTACGGCGCTGCGTGTTAAGTGGATGGTCGGATTATTTAATTTTTTCCGGTAAGTACCTACTACCTCTGTAACCTTTAATTTTACTTTATTATTTTTTAATAATAAAGTATTGTTATCGACCTGAAATTTCAAAAAAATTTGCAACCCTGAAATTTTGTATTTTCACGTTTTAGGACTACGAGACCCCAAAAAAGCAAAAAAAAAAATTTCCGTCTGTCCGCCGTAGACGCCGTCCGCCGTACGCAAAACCGTTTGAAGGTGCGTAGCTCACAAGCCCTTTGAGATATAAAGTTGAAATTTTTATTTTGAGTAGAGTGGGTAAACGCCTACCAGTGGTAGCTTTTGGGAGGGGTGGTGGTGTAAGGGGGGAGGAGGGTGAAACGTTTTAGATGAAAAATGTTGGTTTCTAGATCTCAGGAACCGTTTATGCTAGGAGACTGAAAGTTGGAACTTATGAAGTACTATGATAGTGGATCCATTTACAAAAAAATGGTCGATAGGGGTTGAGAGGTGTGCGAATGGGGGGGATAACAATACGTCCAAAACGCTTGTAAGCTGGGATTGATACATTCTAAAATCCATATCTCCTGAACGATTGCTGTCAGGTGGCCGAAGTTTTGTAGTTGTATTAAGGGATACTAGGAGACTAGAAAGGGGTTAAAATTTTTAGGGGGAGTAGTGAGTCATAGGGATGGGGGGGGTAAAAAACTTTGAATTACATTATCTTCTGACTCAATTGTGCTAGGAAGATAAATTTTGGTTTCTATATACATATATAATTACCAGTGGAGTCTACTGAATGTAAAATTTTTGAGGGGGAGATGAAGCGCTAAAGGTTGGAGACAGCCACTTTTCAAAAAATTAAATTTTTATATCATGAACCGTATCAGATATGGTCTTGAAATTTTTACAGGAGTTAGGACCATTAGACCTCTAGCGGAGAAAAAAGTTTTGAGGGAGTGGATGGGATGGTGGGAAGGGGTGGAATGAAAAGAATTCTTATTTTTATTTCTCGAAAACCGCAAAGCGTAGAAAGCTAAAAATTGACGACTATATAGAGTCACTGTAGAAGTATCCAAATATATACGTTTATAAGTATATCCAAATTTTTGATAGGAGTAGCAAGGTACGAGGTTGGGGGATGGTTTTTAATATCTCAGAAACGGCTTATGCTAGAAAGTTGAAACTTGGTATGTATATGTAGAAGTACTGCAGGAGTAATTAAAGCAAAAAAAAATTCAAAATGTTATTGATGTACAGAACTGGAGTAAAAAAAATTAATGTGAAAAGGGGTTTTCCAACATTTTCATGAATTTCGTTATTTCAAGCTAAAGAATAACCAGGAGGCTATTTGGAACGTTATTCTTTAGGTTATCAGTCGTATAGTGACCTTCACCGCATCTCACTATTAAACACGTTTCGGACTTCTACCCAAAAAATAATAAAGTTGCGCCCAGACTGTCGGCAGATTTTTTAATTAGTTTTTAATAATAAAGTATTGTAGTCGACCTGAAATTTCAAAAAATTTGCTAACCTGAAATTTTGTATTTTCACGTTTTGGGACTAGTAAACCCCAAAAAAACAAAAAAAAAATGTATGTCTGTCCGCCGTAGATGCCGTCCGCAAAATCGTTTGAAGGCGCGTAGCTCACAAACCCCTTGAGATAGTAAATTCAAATTTGTATGGTGGTAGAATGGGTGAACCCATACTTTTGGAGTTTTGGGGGGTGTGAGGGGGAGGAGGAGGAGGGGAAGCGTTTTAGACGAAAAATTTTGGTTTCTAGATCTCAGGAAACGCTTATGCTAGGAGGCTGCAAGTTGAAACTTATATAGTATTATGAATCCACATGCAAAAATGGTCGATATAGGTTGAGGGATGTGCATGTGTGGGAGAAAGCAATGCGTGCAAAGAGATACATGGAAATTAGAAAAGGTTTACAAATTTTAAGGAGGGTGGTGAGGTGTGGGGGTGGGGTGTGAAAAGTTTTGATTACAATATCTTCCGACTCAATTGTGCCTGGAAGATAAAATTTGGTTTCTGTATATAGAATTACCAGTGGAATCTACTGAATGTTAAAAGGAATAACCAGGAAGCTATTTGGAAAGCTATTTTACTTTAATATTTTTTAATAATAAAATATTGTGATCGACCTGAAATTTCAAAAAAAAATTGCTTCCCTGAAATTTTGTATTTACACGTTTTAGGACTAGTAAACACCAAAAAAGCAAAAAAAATGTCCGGCTGTCCGCCGTAGACGCCGTACGCAAAATCGTTTGAAGGCATGTAGCTCCCAAACCCGTTAAGATATTAAGTTGAAATTTTTATGGTGGGTAGATTGGGTAAACTAATACAACTGGTTTCTAGGGGTGGGGGTTTAATGGGTGATGGGGGGAGGAGCGTTTTAGACGAAAAATTTTGGTTTCCAGATCTCAGGAACCACTTATGCCAGGAGGCTGAAACTTGGAACTTATGTAGTACTATGATAGTGGACTCATTTGCAAAAAAATGTTTGATAAGGGTTGAGGGGTGTAGAAGTGGGGGGGGGGGGAAACAAAGAGTCCAAAACGCTTGAAAGCCGGGATTGAAATATTCTAAAATCCATATCTCCTGAACGATTGATGTCAGAAGATTGAAACTTTGTGATTGCCCTTAGGGATACTTGAAAATTAGACAAGGGCTAAAATATTTAAGGGGGTGGTGGGGTGTGGGGTTGGGCGGTAAAAAACTTTGGATTACAATATCTTCAGAACCAATTACACCAGGAAGACAAAATTTAGTTTCTGTATATGGAATCACAAGAAGAGTCCACTGAACGTAAACTTTTTGAGGGGGAAGGTGGAGCACAAAAATGGGGGGATAGCAATTTCTCAAAAAATGACATTTTTATATCTCAGAAACCGTATCAGATATGATCTTGAAAATTTTACAGGAGTTGGCGTCGGTAGACCTCTAGTAGGGAAAAAATTTTAGGGGGGGGGAGGTGTAGGGCGTGATGGTGAAAGGGGTAGAAAGGAAAAAAATTCTCATTTTATTTCTCAAAAACCGTAATGAATAGAACACTAAAAATTTAGGGTTATATAGAGCCATTATAAAGACATCATAGAAAAATAAAATTTTTCATAGGGGTAGCCAAATACAGGGGTAAAGGGTGGTTTTTTTATATCTCAGAGACGGCTTATGCTAGAAAGTTGAAACTTGGTACGTATATGTAGATGTGTTATTAGAGTAACTAAAGCAAAAAAAAAGTTCAGACTTTTATTGGCGTTCAGAGGTTGAGTAAATAAAAATGGCCGTGAATCCACATTTTCACAAATTTCGTTAAAACTTTTAGACATGTCGAGCTATCAAAGCAATTTTAGTTCTGCGGGCTATTTATATAAGTGCCTAGTAACGTTCTTCAAAATTTTTCGATATCCAACCTAAAGAGGTGTAAAGTGGTTGTGTACATATTCACGAATTCTGATATATTTCTTAGGTATATTGAGATTTGGAACTCACTTTTACTTCTATAAGCTTAAACATAGTCGGGGTAAAACCGATTTAAGTATTTTTCTCAATTAAACCCCCTGGGGGTATTGTTCAAGTTTTCGCTGATTCCGAAAATCTCTTAGCTTTAATGTGATCGAATTCGCTTTTACTTCTATGGAATATTCTATTGATAACAAAAATACGTAAATAAATAAAAAAAATCTGTCAACAGTCTGGGCGCAACTTTATTATTTTATGGGTAAAAGTCCGAAACGTGTTTAATGATGAGATGCGGTGTAGATTACTATGCGACTGACAACCTAAGGAATAACCAGGAGGCTATTTGGAACGTAATTTTTTAAGTTGTCAATCGCATTGTAATCTACACCGCATCTCATCATTAAACACGTTTCGGACTTCTACCCATAAAATAATAAAGTTGGGCCCAGACAGTTGGCAGATTTTTTAGTTTGTCAGTCGCATAGTAACCTACAGATTTTTATATTGCAAAGCATCAATCAGCGCTGCCTGCTGCTATAGTATTACTATTTTCCAGGAATTCGTTTCTGTGCTTATCAGAGCTATTTGGTAAAATACTCTTCGACATCACATCACCAATTGCGTTCTCGAAACTCCTACAGAACATACGTTCTACTCGTCTAACGCTCGTGGATCCACCTTATGCTGCGTTTTCACTATCGCCTTCATGTGCATTGGAAGATGCGAACTAGCGCGTATGCTTAAGTGGAAACGGCAACTCAAGTCGAGAATCGCTTACATTTGCGGCGATGTCTGTGCTTGGACGCACATCAAAGGGATGTGCTTTGAGCACGAATGTAGCGTTTCCACTATCGCCTATGCGAAAACACTACTCCAGCGGGAAAAAAGAGTTCTGAAGAATGCATTTCGTAAACATTCCGATTCAATGGATGGAAGAATTACCATAACTACTATTCATATTGCATTTTTTCTGGAATGTTGAATGATTCTCTATACATTTTTCAGAATGCGAAAAAGACACATTCTAATAATCTTGCACAAACTATAATATTACACACAGTACATAATACATTACTCGTATTCCCACTGGGACTGAACAGAACACTTGTTAGTCCCCACCAGTGCCAAAAACATTCGCATTGACATTCGCGTCGATGGCGGTTTTTGACGCACATCACAGCGATGTGCGTAGAGTACGAATGTAGCGTTTCCACTATCGCCTAGACATTCGCGTTCATCGCATATGTCCAGTGCACATTGAGGCTATAGTGGAAACGTGGCATTAGACCTTATAATAAACTCTGGAGTTATTCTAACACAACCCACAACGATCCATGAACTATCCTCTCCGTAGTTACCAGTTACATTTTCAATCACATGTAAAATGACCCAATATGATAATTCTGCCTTTCAATGTTTTAACTTCCCTAAAACGAGTAGTAGATTCCATAGACTCTTTACTCGCGCCCTCGACCTCAAAAATTTCGATCTAGCCCAAGCAAACCTCTCTGAAGTTAACAAAATTTTTGAACATTTCACCAAAACAGTATCAGATGATGGAGAGAAATGTGTCCCTGTGTCCACGATTCCCAACAAAAAAACTTAGTTAAGCATCCAAATTCAGGAACTTTTAACCCATCGAAATACTAAGCGTCGTCAGTGGCAAAGGACTGGTAAATTACTACACTAAATTAACTAAAATTAATCGAATCCAAAAGCAAATAAATTTACAAATAGCCACAGCCAGAAACCAGAGCTTTAATCAGAAACTATCTGAATTCGGTAAAGTTTCTAATAAACTCTGGAAATTAAATAAACTGCTGTTCATACCAGATCTTAAAATGAATGATGCTATTTGTGTAACTAAGCCAGACAAAGCAGGACTCTTAGCAAACCATTTCGAATCAGCTCACAGAACTAAAAGACTTAGCGATACTTGCACAATCCGACTAGTGCAAAACTCAATTGCAAAAGTGCGCGTCCTGCATCCAGAACTGACTCCAAGTCTACTATGCAAACCTAAGGAAATCAAAGTCATTCTTCGGAAAATTAAAAACAGGAAAAGTCACGGTAAGGACCAGGCTCCAAATATTCTCCTAAAAAATCTTCCGAAAAAAAACATTGTTTACTTAACATCCATATTCAACAGCTGTTTTAAGTTAGGATACTTTCGTAAGATATGGAAACATACCATAGTTCTCCCAATAGCAAATCCTGGCAAGGATGCCTCCAACCCCGTAACTATAGGCCAATTAGCTTACTGTCATCAATTGGTAAGGTCTTCGAAAGAATTATCCACAGCCGTTTACACACACGCAGATGAAAAATCCTGAATTCCAAACTATCATTTCGGGTTCACAGCGACACTCAACAAACCAGTAGCTTTTAAGAGTAACAAATTCGATTAGAAATTCCCTTAGAAACAAAGAATCGGTAGGACTGATTATACTAGACGTCGTCCTTTCAAACTCGAGTTAAGTCAAACCTTTCGAGTAATCGCATTATACCAGCAGGCGTCCCACAAGGATGATACCTAAGCCCCCTGCTCTGACCTGCCAAAGCAAGCAAACTGTGAGCTGGCCATTTTTGCTGACGATATTGCTGTTTTTACTCAACGAACATATTACCTCAAACTATAGTCAATATACTTTCCTATGGAAATTTAAAATTAACTCCCATAAAACTAGCGCTATATACTTCACAAACATACTAGGAGAAAGTATACCACGGTCAAAAAACATAAGATACTTAGGAATTCATCTAGATAGCAAAATAACGTTCCAATATCATACCACGGAGACCGCTTCAAAAACCTTGAAAAGTATACCAGTGGCGTGGCGTCCATGGAAGCAAGGAAAGCATTGCTTCCCTTACATTTTGCTGAAAAATATCTAAAATGCGTTTTCTAAATCGTGCAGAAATATCGAGAGAAAAAAATCAAGTTTCAAACATTTTCTTTGGCACAGTCTAAATAAAAGTTCACAAAAAACTACTCGCGAATATCTCACACAGCCGAATTGACAACACCACGAAAAAGGCAAGCGAAAAGAAACCAAGAAGAAGACAAATGGAAGCAATTTGAAGGTTGCATCTATGAGTGTTCATTTCATTCCGTAGTAAACCCACTGTGAAGTCATGAAAAAAAAATGTTCGTACAACGTCTCGTGGATGCAATAAGGAATGTGCTTCCACGGGTAGTAGAACACATTCTTGACTGCAGCGGTGAAGCTTTCAGCAAGTAGCGATCTGATAAGACACCTACCAGAGTAGGATAGGAATTGAATTCTGAACAAAATTTGGAATTGAATTGTGGTAAATAGCTGAATTATATTTAATTTGGTTTTTAGATCTCAGGAACCACTTACGCTAGGAGGCTGAAACTTGGAACTTATGTAGAACTATGACAGTGGACAGTGGACAGAGCTAAAATTTTTGATTTGGGTGGTGGTGTGTAGGGGTGGATATAAAAAACTTTGGATTAGAATGTCTTCCGAACCAATTATACTAGGAAGGTAAAATTTGGTTTGTGGATTACAATTGAATGTAAACTTTTTTGGTGGGAGGTGGAGCACGAAAGTGGGGCGACAGACATTTTTAAAAAAATTCCATTTTTATATCTTAAGAACCGTACCAGATCTGATCTAAAAACCTAAAAAAATCTGCCAATGGTCTGGGCGAAACTTTATTATTTTTCGGGTCAAAGTTCGGGAGCGGTCAAAGTCGGAGTATATCATCAGTTATTTCGAGATTATGAGGTTTCTCGGAAAGTTAATTTTGTTCTTAAAATAAAATTATTTAAAATAGAGATTTTTAGCCGATTAAACATTGAAAAAGTTCGAAGACTATTCGAATTTCGGTATATTATGAACACTAAAAGCCCATAGAAGTAAACACGAATTTGTTGCCTTATCAGACTTAAGAGATATGACGAATAGTTAAAACGTATACAAACCGATTACATCACATCACCTTGGGGTTTGAGTTTCGAAAAAATTGTGAAACAGGTTTTTGAACGATTTCATAAGAAGCAACTTGATATCTCATGAGACACGAGGAATTTTGAAAAATTTGTGAAAACGTAAGCAAACCCTTCACACCTCCTTGGTCTTTGAAATTCGAAAAATCAGGAAATTGGTCTTTAGGTCATTACATGAAATGCCGTAATAACCAATTTTATATCTCATCAGAACTAAGGGATGGCCAAAAGTGTGAAAAATTATGCAAACCCTTGGGAATTGAATATCCAAAAATTGAGAAATGCATTTGTAGGCGATTATATAAAAAGTCTGTGAAAGTGAAAAGCGATCTAATATTTCATAAAACCAAAGAAATATTTCGAAGCTTTGAAAAGCATACAACCCCTTATACCCCTTAGGATTGAATATGTAAAAATACTGAAATTGACTTTTTAACGCTTATATAGGAAACCTTAGGAAGTAAAAATGAATTCGATATATCATCAGATCTAAGCAATATGTACAAATATGTGAAAACATATGCAACCTCCTTACACCCACTTGGGGGTTGAATATGCAAAAATCCTGAAAGGAGTTAATAAATAATTATGAAAACAGCACGAGAAAGTAAAAACCAATTCAATTTGTTATCACTTCTAAAAGATATGACGAAATTCGTGAAAACGTGTTCAACCCTTTTATACCCTCTTAGGGGTAAAAAAGGAAAAAAAGGAAAAATAGGAAAAAAATTAAAAACCAGTTTTATGCTATTATTACGCAAGCCCATGAAAGTGAAAACATATTCGATATCGATCAGACCTGGGGGATACGGCAGAATTCGTGAAAAAGTATACAACTCCTTTACACCCTCTTAGGGGTCGAATTTCAAAAAATCCTGAAAACACTTTCTAGGTAATTATATGAAGAAGCTGTAGAATAAAAATAAATTGAATATTTGGAAGACCTACTAGATATGACGAAAATCGTGAAAATATATGCATTCCATTTGCACTGATAATTTTTTTCGCCCCCCTTCCAAACGCCAATGAATATTTGAAATTTTTTTTATCCAAATTACTTTTCTAGTTGATTTACATATACATACCAAGTTTCAACTTTGTAGAATAAGCCGTTCTATAGATAGGAAAAACACCACAAAAAACCCCCACCCCCGTACCACACTACCCCTATAAAAAAATATATTTTTCCAACATGCTACTACTACATGTCTATCCAAATACCAAGTTCCAGTCTTATATCATTATCGGTTCTTGAGATATAAAAATTGAAACTTTTTCTTATTCACCTTCACCTTCTACACCCCTACCACCAAACATTTTATTTTTCAGATAGTTGTCTATTGGGCCTATTTCTGGTACAAGTTCTAAGCATCTATCTTACACAGTTCTTGAGATATGAGACGTGTTTTTTTAGAAAAATTCGCATCTCCTCCACTTCCATGCTATCTACGAAAATATCTAAATAGCTCAAAGCGTTTGGGTGCTACAAGCATTCAAACAATTTTGCGTACACCGGTCGACGTACGGCTTACGGAGTACTGCGTACGGCGGACAGACGGACTGAAATTTTTTTTGCTTTTTTCGTGTCTACTAGTCATGAAACGTGAAAAAAAAATTTTCAGGGTAGCAAATTTTTTTTTTTAAAAATCGATAACAGTACTGTATTATTAAAATAATAAAGTAAAATAGCATTCCTAATAGCCTCCCCGTCCCCGTTCGTGATTGCTGGGTACTTTTATATTAGTAATGTTAAAAGTAGCTAATGGAGAAGGTTCAATTAATATGCAGTAAATTTGTAGAAAGAATTATAATAATAAATTTTTAATATTAACCAATTGCTTCCCCTTGTTGAATTATCACGCCACGCCACTGAAGTATACGTATCCTTTACCCACTTATCGATAGAAAGTCGAGTCTATCCAAGAAAAACCAATTACATATACAAGACGGTAATGCGACCCTTCCTAACGTATGGCGTTCCAGTATGAAATGGTAGGTATTTAAAAAAAGCGGCTCCAGATAATACAGAACAAGTGTCTCAAGACCATCCTGAACCCTGCAATTTTTAATACGTAATCGAATAAGCCCAATGAAGTCTCACTTACCTCAAGAACTTGCAATCCGATAAAAATATCCTGGGTGATATTCTCAAATCGATTATAGCTCAAGTCCAATCCTTTCAATTCGGCGCTCTTGCTGAAGATTCCATCCTCGAACCCATACAATGCGTTATGACTTAAATTTAAGTGTCCCAATCGCGGCATACTTTGAATTAATGCCGGATCAATTTCAGCTAATCGATTCTCTTCCAGTCGAAGTGAACGCAAATTTCCATTTGTTATGAACGCATCCTTTTCAATCGTCTCAATCCCATTATGATGAAGAGCCAACTGAGTCAATTTCGCCAATCCACGAAAAGCAAAATTTCCGATCGATTTCAATGAATTGCGTCCAATATTCAAATATTTCAAATTTGTGACGTAGCTGAATGCGTTGGGCGGAATTTCCTCGATTAAATTAACCGCCAAATTTAATTTCTGTAGATTGGGAAAACGGCTGAAATTTTTCGCTACAATCGCCTTGATCGTATTGCGACGAAGATCCAGATTGGTTAGATTCTTCATGTCGGCACTACTCCATGATCGGATTTCTGAGATGTTGTTCTTGATCAAATTCAGGGATCGGAGATTTGGAAGGCCGTTTAGTGCGAAATCTTGGATTTTGGTCAGCTTACTTTCGGTGATCTCCAGAAGCGTCAGGTTGGTCAAACGGACGAAAATAGCATTGGGCAGTTCCGGGATGTAGCAGTGGTTGATGATCAGTCCGTCCGGTTCGAAGGTCTGGTTTCGCATGTTCTTCAGATCGTGCAACATGCAATTGCCATAGGTGATCGTAGCGTTCGGCAATACATTGCTAATGGAACTATACTGCACGCTCGATTCCAATCCCAATAATAAAACTAGTACGACCCCGAATACTAGTCGCAAATCACAACCGATCGTCATGTTCAGACAATTAGCGATCACTTTGATTATCGATTAACTGATGTCCGGTATTTTTTTTTGTCTATGGGAAATTGCTGAATTAGATATTAAAAACTGATTTAAAGCGCTTGAGAAGTAACCATCATATCTTCTTATCGCGGCTAAGTAAACACAGGCTGGGTGATTTGTTGATTTATCCGGCGTGTAAGACGTATCATGCGACAACAACAATCGAGAGTAGGGTTGGCCCGCTAACTAGTCCGCGCTTCTGAAGTATATTATAGATAATACCGCGAAAAAAATCATTCACTCAGCACACTAGTGATGTAAAAACGCGACTGATTCCGCAATGGTTTCGTTGGGCTGTCTGATCTTAGGTAATGCGCTTTTTGCACTAAACGGCTGGTAGTTTGCCTAAGTGCGCGAGATTATCGGGAAAAGTTGACAACCTACGAATACACCTTGACTACCTTATTGTTGGTGTTTTTGAACAGGTACAAGTATTTATATCTC
The DNA here is from genome assembly GCA_951812415.1 of Beris morrisii. NCBI lineage: Eukaryota > Metazoa > Arthropoda > Insecta > Diptera > Stratiomyidae > Beris > Beris morrisii. The sequence continues at coordinate 91,706,677 of OX638313.1, read as the reverse complement.
AACTAGTCAAGATTGTGATTTATGATAATTTATATGAAGACTGGAGCGGTGCTATAGTAATTTTTTTGCGAAATAACTTCTTCGAAATTATGAGGATTTCTTTGCTTTTGAATATTATCTGGTAATCAAGGAAAGCTTATCACATTATTTGGACACCGTTCTTGAATTTTTGTTATTATCGTGCTTCATCACAGACAGAAGATTATTGTCTTATTTTTGTTAAGTCTTAAATATTCTGTGTATGTTTCTGATTTAGGGAAATCATAAATTATAAATAATAAACCGCCACTTAGGAAACAAAAGGTCACCTGTATCTAAGCACATCATCCCTTTCTAAGTGCGTTGACATAGCAGCAAAATGGCCACCAAAAACTAGCTTACTTGTTATAGGCTTGTATAGCGATCTTATAAATGGCACTTAGTCACAGAAAATAGATCACATTTGATTTCTGGACGTTCCGAAATCCAAAGCCTTAAGGCCTACACCAGGCGCGAGCGCAGAAAATTATTTCGGCGGGCAGGGGGTGTTTACAGACAAATTTACGCGTCGCGTATTAGTTACATTTAGTTGTGAGTTCTTAATTACATCATTTCGGAGAGGGTTTGAACCCTCTAAAACCCCCGCCTGCGTTCGCGCCTGGCCTAAACAGAACACGGACCTCGACTGCGAATGTGCAGTCCCGGTCTTTAGAATACACAGGATTGTATGGCTATGCCCATAATAACAACTTCGATTGCGAATGCGCAGTCGTGCTACTCTGTAATTCTGAGACGTTGCTCCCACAAGGCTGCCAATTACAATCTCGGATTTCAATTATTTCCCAGCAGGAAATGTTTTGTGTACTATACGGTGGAACGAAACCGTATGCAAGTCGTATAGCCGTCTGACTTTTTGGGAACGATATCGCCGGTTGCTGTATATATTTATTATTATAGTTTGTACGAGCACTATACTCGTATATGGAATATTTACATGACCCCTTCAAATTGAACTCTGTTTACATTTAAGAGGAGACCGCGATAACTTAGTACATGGAGTCTCTATCTTACATATGGATATGAAGAATGTTGATGACTTTTCGCCGTTCTGCATTCGAGGTTTCTATTCTCCAAATTTGTCCCGATTCCCCGAGGAAGTCCTCGATTTTATACTCTAGATGAAATCATATAGGGTAGAATGGGTAGCCCTGCACCATAGGTAGAAATGCACCACTCGCCATTGGCGCTCGCCCGTAAGTAAAATCTGCAAAGCAGAAGTAGTATTCTCTTTCACCTTGCTATACATACGATCGCGTTCAGGAATCGTTAAAATACCGAGTAATGCCGAACAGTTATTCGGAAAAAAACGAAAAACGCAAAGGAAACTAACTTTTATTATATATGCAACATTTTTGTTTAAGGACAAATTATCGATCGTGAACCTTTCTAGGTAGGCACATATATAGCGTGTAGTCTAAGGTGTGTTTTAATAAAGTGCTAATTTATTATTTGTTTTTATTTATAAAAAAAAAATACAAAATATCCATCTGGTCGGAATCGGTAGAATTGCACCACTAGCATATAGGGAGAGATGCACCAGATTGTTATGCCTCCTTTGCCTGAATTCGTGGCCACAAATCTTAATGATATTCAAATTATTTTGATGCAGCCAGAACGGATTCGTGCTACAAGGAGACAGCAGGAACATATCAAATTTGCAATACATTTTTCAAATTTTAATATCCGTTGACTTATCAAAACATATATAAAACCATTGAATTATTATTATTCATTATTTTCTATTATTTTTTATTAGTATAAAAATCGAAAAAGGTTAAATATATTTACTGTTTAGTTCGTTATTGTTTGTTACTTTTATAAATATATTTCATGTTTTTGTTTCCACTAATTTGGTTTGGGTTAGCTATATATATAAAATGTGGTGCATTTCTCCCGTATAATGGAAGAATGGTACCATTTGGACTGACTGCGTTCTTCTTCTTTAGTCCTCAAGTTCTGTTTATATTTTGCTCTTTGCTCTGAATAAAATATTTGCGCAAGGTGTTTGATCAAATAAAGAAAGAAAAATTAATCAAGTTGCACTATTTTCTTCGGAGATATGGAGTAATTAATGAAAAATGGTGCATTTCAACCTAGTCTTCCCTACATAGAGTATTATAAGTTTAATCCAGCCCAAAAGTTTGTAACGCATAGAACCAAGCCTCGGACGAAAAAAAGTTATATATTATTTAGTGTTTAGTTGTGGCCAAAAACCCCAAATCCGTTTGCTGTCCGTCCGTCCGTTTGCACGATAACTCAAGAACCCGTTGGCATAGGAAGTTATAATTTTGCCAGCACTTGTAAAATGGAAAAAGTTAGGCTAAGTTCGTTAATGGGCGATATCCTTCCACTCCTATTACGGTTTTTCCCGGCGGAAAAACCGTTAGAAACCCCAGCACAAAAGGGGGCGAACGGGCCTTGTCCGGCCAACCCAGAGAAGGGTCGTGGGCGCCAGTGATCCTTTTTTAAGGATCCCGTTCTGTACTTTTCGCCGTCCGGATCACAAGTCCGGAGAAAAGTTTCGCGCGCGCGTATATTCAAAATAAAACACCACGGAAGGCGAGCTGAAACACGTCACACCAAATTTACAACAAGCAAAAGGAAATTCTCAAAGTAAAATTGACTCTACTTTATTTAAATTTAACGTAACGATCTTATCGCCTCAACAAATGCAACAAACTTACTTGCGATAGATTCCTGCGCTAACTACCTGTTGTTTTTTTTGTCTAACCTGACTATATCGTACATACTAGGGCGCCTCTGGTGTGAACTCCTTCCCTCGACGCGGTCCAAACGTAGCAGCTATTTCGGTTGCTCGAATTCCGCAGTCCTGGATACCGATCTAAGTCGCGTCGTATGGATGTCTTGGAGTCTCGAATTCTGCTCCTCGTTCCGCCTTGCACCACACTTTCTTCTCCACCCAAATTAAACCAACACTCTGCTAATCTACTCGTGCCATCACCCACTTGTGACGCTCGACGCACGTTCTTCTGGTTAACTTTAACCGCAAAAATAATTTAAATTTTGTTTAAACAATTTAGCCGACCTTCCACACTCAATCCACTCGATCAAAAGAGGCCGTTTTCGGGTGCCGTACTTTCCTCGAAGTCTCGGGTCAGCTTTTTCCGCGGTTAATCCCCGTTTCGCCGGTCAATGGTCGATTCTTCTAGGTCATTCCTCCCGCTTTCTCGCTCAGGTGCATAGCTTTCTTCGACCTTCGAAATTTACGTTTATACCCCAAACGACAATCTAGTCGGGATCCAAACCGATTATCTACACGGCTCCAAATTCACACGATGGCGCAGTATTCGCTCAAGTGGTTTAGTGGTTTGTTTACTTCTGCTTGCCCCAATGACGTGACTTCTGACAATGGCAATGTCAATGTTTACATTTGTGCGGTGCGGTTTCATGTTGTGTTTCGTGTTGTGTTTCGTGTAGTGTTTCGTGTTGTGTTTCGAGCGCGGCCTGGATATCGCGCTTGTTTGGTAAGTATGCCAAATCGTAGGTGAGTTGAACTTTTCGTCAATTGGCACATACGGTGTCTTTATTGTTGGTCCCCTTCCTTGAGCTCGATGACGGATATCAAGGATTCGATTGCGTCGGCTCAGCTAACCGCAAGGGATTTATCGCCATCTCGATGGTGATTGTCGACGCGTCCTATCTACCTTACCTATTTCTCCCTATATTAAAACTCTCCAAATATATTAAGTAATCCAATTTTATCCTACTAACTAATCCTACTAACTAATCCTACTAACTAATCCTACTAATACAATTCATATCCTACATATATAACATTATTAATTGTTTGACTCGTTTTCGTTTTAGGTGAACTGGAACGTATGCGTGCGGAGTAGTGACGTCGCAAGGAGCCTGTGGTGAAGCAATCGGTAAGTTGTCTATTTGTTAAACGCGATATACTTTATTCAACTAACACTTCTCTTCTTTTCTTACAGGGTGACGACCAAAACTGACCCGTAACACTCCTTCGAGTACGTCGAGTACATACAAGAGTCCTTAAAACACGTATTCACAATTATTGCTCGAATGCTTCAAGTTAGGAGCTTGAAATTTTGAATACTTAAGGGGGCAGTCTAGTTGTGACCGTTTGAAAAAATCGTTTTTTTTTGCATTTTTCGAAAGTATGTACATTCAAAAATATTGTGAGAAAAATTCGTAAAGATCCGAGCAGTCTAAGTGCCAATGTCGAGCAGCTGCTTGTATTAACACAAACTTATTATTAAGGTTGCCGGCAGTTACATTTCGACATTTGAGGTTTCTCTACTGCTTTCACCGTCAGTTATATGTCCACATTTGAAACTGTAAGAGTAAGAGATTCTGGAAAGGCAGAAGGGATCCTTATGGTCCGGGCATCGCTGATTAGGCGTACGTATGATTTTTTCACGATTTCGTAGAAAAAAACGTTAATCGCGTTTTTCCCGAAACAACGTTTTCTCGGCTCACGGGACTGAAATTTTCGAAATCATTCAACCGATCTTGATGCAAATTGGACCACATATCCCTAAGATATATAATTTCGTCTGGAACTAGAACCAAGTGAAAATGTTTATTTTTACTATTTATTTTGATGCAAAAACTAGTGGAAAAAGTACAATTTTTTGGTTTTTTTCCGAAAAAGTCCGCCATTTTGTTATTTATGCATGAATATAAAATCTTCTAGTTCCAGACAGAATCACAGTTATACTGAATCTATAACTTTTTCATTTTTTTGTGTCAGATGAATCTGCTGAACAAAATCAATCCCGTCAGTCACCTATGTATTTTTGACACAGTTACGTTTAACGAGTATTTTCAACAACAAAAAATGTAAAAAGTAAATAAAAAAAAATGTTCTTAGCTAGTTTTAGAGTACACAGTAAAAAAAATCCATTGACTTTTACTACTTTTGGATAGTAGGCAAATATGCCTCACTTTTATGAGTAAAATTACATTAGAAAGTAGTAATAGTCAATTCTTTAGTCAGTAAATTTCAATTTGCAACCAAAAAAATTAAATTTGCAATCAGCAAATTTCAACTTCGAAAGCAGCAAATTCACTATATATTCTCTAAAAAAGAGTACGGACCCGCGATAAGTTCTGGTTTTGTTGCGTAGGTTTGGCGCGCGTAGCCACTGCGCCACCGAAGGCATTGCATTTTCATCTCTGTAGACAACCAAATCGATCGAAGTGACCAACTTTGTGGTTTACTTGAAAAAGAACGTAATTTTGCGAGAATTTTCAAGTAAATTGTACGGTTCCGTTGAAAAGTACACGCATAATTTACTAATACCAGTAATTTCAAGTAAAAGTGCTTGAAATGAGTACTTTTACTTGTAATTTCGCGTAAAAGTGCTTGAAATGAGTACTTTTACTTGAAAAATATACTGGAAATTTCAAGTAAAAATTGGATTGAAAAGTCAATTTTTTTAAAACAGTGTATATTCATTAAACCCAAAAAAAAAGTGCCTCGATAGTTATTCTTGGAAACTCTAAAAAAATTCCTAAAAATAGCCCTTTTTTGGGGCGTCCAAAGTAGACTGCCCCCTTCAAGTTTACAATGTTTGAAACGAAAGTTCCGAATATGATGCAAATCGAATGAGTCCTTCGTGTAGCAGCCTGTAAAAGTCCTTCAAAAATGTATACAAGTTACAGAATCCACTATAACTCTAGTACAAGTTAAAGCAGGGATTCAAAATTTTACAGGAATTAGTTTTATATCAAAAGCAAGACTGATTTCATTAATTAGCGCAATCCATCGACTCCTTCGGGTAGCTGTCACACAAAAGTCCTTAAAACACGTCTTCACCAATATTTAACGATAACTTTAGAATGCTCTAAGTTACGATTTTGAAATTTTGTATATGTTGATTTTATAATAGTCGCGGCTGAAGGTATTAATATAAAAAATATTCCGTAGTTGCCATACAAAAATTCTGTAAAAATGTCCCAACTTAATTTATGGAACTCACTATAACTCAAGAAATCGTTTAACCATCCATCGAGTAGCCACTATACAATAGTTTCTACCTGTAAATAAAAGGTCATGCAATAATTGTATGTGCACTCCTCATTCTTTTGATATAATTCCAACTAAAATATAAATCGGAGTTCAGTATTTCATCTAGAGTATCATACGATTGGCTTGCAGCTGATCGTGACTGCGTTATGTTTATTATACTCTAGATGAAATCATATAGTAGAGTATTATAAGTTTAATTCAGCCCAAAAGTTTGTAACGCATAGAACCAAGCCTCGGACAGAAAAAAGTTATATATTATTTTTTGTTTATTTGTGGCCAAAAACCTCAAATCCGCTTGACATCCGTCCGTCCGTCTGTCCGTGAAGACGATAACTCAAGAATGCCTTCACCTAGGATCTTGAAATTTTGAATCTGGATGTTTAGTTGAATTTGTAAGGCTAAGTTCGTTAACGGGCAAAATCGTCCTACTCCTTCGGGTAGCTGCCATACAAAATGTCCTTAAAACACGTGTTTAAGAATATTGGTCGATAACTTCAAAAGGGTTTAAGCTACGACTTTGAAATTTTGTATGTGTTATTTTTCCAATAGTTGGATATATGATTATGAAGAAAATCCTGTTAGTCCTTCGTGTAGCTGCCATACAAATATCCTGTCAAAATGTATTCACTTAATTTACGGAACTCACTATAACTCAAGTAATCACTGCAAGCAAAAATTTGATTTTTTTACATATTTGCAGTGTATAATTATGTATAACAATGACATTAACCGGATGATAACAATAGACGAAGGGGAAAATTTTTCTCATTTATTTTCCTACGCTTGTATATAGATTGCTCGAAGCATCTAATATTATTTGTTTTATTCATTAAGTGTTATTTACAACTCTAGCTTCAATGTTTCACAAAGTAAGGCCCCGAACACAATGCTCCCGTTCCGTTCAGCTGTCAAAGTAGACCTTCTGGGCTCTCCATGTAAATGCACAATGGTCGTAACGGAACGGATCGGAAAAGTTGACCAAAATTCAACTTTTACGGATCACATAAAAGTTGAATTTTGGTCAACTTTTACGGATCACATAACCTCACTTATCGTGACGAAACGGAACGGAACGGGAATATTGTGTTCGGGGCTTTACAGAGAATATGAAATATTATTTACTCTTCCTCCTCATCCAGGCAGCTTCTACAGAAAGTCGTTTGAAAAGAATCGCCGTCTTTTAGCATGCCGGATTATAAGACAGTGTCTGGTCAGGACACTTACTGTGGTGCTGATGCAAATTCAGCCTTTTACAGCGTTTTAGATCCAGCGTCGGTCATATCTGTCAGCTCAGCGCGCCACTTCTATTAAACTGTCTCGAAAACTTACTCGAAGTTGAGCTAATTTTGTTGAACGAGATCAACATCAATAGTTTTCAGAAGCTACGAAAAGACTGAAATTTCTCATAGTAATCTATGATATGTATAGCCTTGTGTTTACATAAATGTAAAACCAAGAGCAATAATCTTTAATTTTAGGATTGTTTTTATTTTGCCTTTTTGATCACATTCACATGAAGAAAAAAGAGGAGCGATTAAGAATACAGTCACAAAACTTGTAATGTTGTATGGAAATCTGGCCCGAATGATAATATAAAGCGAATTTTTATTCCAATAAGCGATGAATTTCGTTTGTGGAAAAAAGAACTAACTTGTTTTAATAAAAAAATGCGGCTTATAACATTATCAGCGATTACTATAAGCGGCATCTACTGTATTACATGTTTTTCGTCGTAAGATTCAAAAAGATAAGTAGAATTACACAAAAAAGAACGTAGTTTTCAATTCATATATATATAAATTTAATTTTACAGGGTATGCGTAATATTGTGAGCCTTTTCATGTAAATTGTACGGTTCATTTTAAAAATACAGGAATAATTTACTAATACCAGTAATTTCGTGTAAAAGTCATTGAAATGTGTACTTTCACTTGAAAAAATTAATTATACTGGAAATTTCAAGTAAAAATTGGATTGAAAATTAATTTTTTTTAAAACGTTTAGAACACACTTATGCTCCAAAAACCATATAGGTACTTTTAAAATCGAAATTTGTATTGAAAATATCTGTGAACTGCCTAAAATACTTGCGCTAAATGTAGGATCTGTGGGGAGATGTTTTGCGGCCAAACTACTCAGTCCGAAAACACTCCTCACAAATTAGATCACAGATCCAAGGACGCTGGCTGTCATTTCGATTCCTATATAAAGACGAGAAATTGAAGTGGCAGCCAGACGTTCACCGACTGGCAGGTGACTCACAACACACTGCAAAGTGATGACGCCGATAGTCGTCACTGCAGTTGAACACACACAGCTGCGCTAAAAAAGCGGTAGCAACCAGCAGTACACGGCGGTTGCACCTTTCGCTGCAGCTCACACACCACAGGTGTGAAGACGTCGGCACTGAACTATGCCGACGCAGCAACCGCTACGACACAGCGGTCAACCGCACGACTCCGAGGTCAGCCGTCACCGGCTTACATGGCACGAGCCAGCGATGGTGACGGCGCGGCTCAACGGCAGCGACTAATGCCGTCGCCGCAAAGAAGACGGCTGCGACTTCAGCGGTCACAGCAAAGACGTCGGCAGCGACATGGCCGACGCAGCGACCACCGCACCCCCGACACCCGACGACACCGAATACTGCCGTCGCCCACGACCTTACCAAAGTTGGACTCTCGGCATAGCCGGGAGAACTTCAACGCATAAGGTCGTGACAAATGTCCTTAACAGATCTTCATGCAGATAATCTATAATATATAAATATTTAATTAAAAAAAAAAATATAATTAAATTTTTAACATACGATTACACCTACATATATTTAAGAATTTATTGAACTTCCCTAGGATGAGCACTTCTTTAATAGTTCACTCACACTTTTCGCAGCCCTCGAAGTGTCGACAGGGTGGGCTCATAGAAAAAAATGAAAGTCCAGATCTCAAGGCGTGCATTACAGCGATTCGATCCATATCCAGAGCTTCTTTCGATGTCCTTCTCCCTTAAGGAAATCTCGAAAGAATTTACTAAAATTTCTTCCAACCATCTCTAGTTAACAAAAGGTCAGCCAAAACTTATCTGAAATATTTTTTAATGTCAAGAAGTTTAATACAAAATTTATTTATAGGTTAATTAATATAAGAATCATTCCTCATTTTAAGCGACTATGATTTATAAAGTCGGTCAATCAGGTCCTCATATTTATTACTAACGAAACTGTTTTTCAATTTAAGAGTTGGTCCTGAAAAAAAAATTAACAATTACATGTTAATTATGTTATAACAATAAAAAAAACTTCAAATCATTTACCAAGCTCTCCAGTATCGACGGAAAAGTCCTGAGGAAGTAGGGCGAATTTTTGAACTTTCTGTGCATTTGAAATGGCATTTTTGTTGGCCCTATCGATACCGTCCTGAATGCCTTTAAGTAATACTGGACATGGACCGGCGTTTAAAATTTCACTCCATTTCGTATACTGTAGATTTAATCCTTCCAGCCATTCGATTACTTCGGATTGAAGATTGTCCTTTGGAATGCCTGTTTCTGTGTCTACTTCAGTCTGTGAATAAAAAAAAATTATCGGGTTCGAAAAGTTCAGATCGAATATCGGATATTGATGATTTACCCTGAAGGATTGTAGAACAGTAAGGAACTTCCTCTTATCTCCCATCATAAAAGCATTACTTAAAACTGGCAATTCGGTCTTGATTAAATTTTCAATATGAACGGGTGGAATATTTTCACCGCCTGCCGTTATTATAATTTCCTTACGGCGTCCTGTGACGTATAGATATCCTTCATCGTCAATCGTTCCCAGATCGCCAGTATGCAACCATCCATCCTCATCTAGGCACTCTCTCGTTTTTTCGGGATCATTCAAATATCCCATGAAGACACTTCGCGCTTTCACGCAAATCTATTGGCAATAAATAGGACACTTAACTCAATTCAAACCAAACTAACTATTAAAAAATTACCTCTCCAACACCATTCGAATCAGGATTATAAATTTTTGTTGGAATGCCTCGGAGTGGTCTACCCACCGTTTGCTGATTCGGTACATTTCGATTGGACAAGCAATGGGCGCCAGTCGATTCTGTCATGCCGTAAACTTCAGTCAGAGGAACGTCAATACTAAGGAAACATTTTTTGATTTCTGGGGATACTGGAGCTCCTCCTACGATAGCAAACCGAGATTCATCCAAGCCTAAGGCGCGCTTGATTTTATTCAAGACTAGATGCTTAGCGAGCTTGAATTGCCAAGTATCTGAAAATTTGCTGGAAAAAAAATTAAATATTTAGGTTTTATCAAGAATATCTGAATTTAATTGCAGTAAATCATGAGAGAGCGTGCGAATGCAATAATGATCCAGCTACAAACGCAATTGCATTGTTGATGCCAAAGAAAGTCTGAGTCTTCAGTAGCAGGCGAGCTGATATTCAACAAGCTTAATTCGATGATTCTACGGAAGGATTAAATAGAATAAAGTGCACACATAAATACAGCTAAGAGGACCAGAATGCGTGATATTCTTAGATCCAGTACATGAAAAAGGCAATAATAGGTTTGTTCTTTTTGGCCACACTTTCTACACTTTTCTACACTTTTCTGCACTAACTCTTGAGCGAGTGCAGAAAAGTGTAGAAAGTGAATGAAAAAAGAACAAACCTAATAGGTTGGTAATAGTGAATAAAAATAAAATAGGTTGGTAATAGTGAATGAACAAACCTATTAGGTTTGTTCTTTTTTCATTCACTTTCTAAACTTTTCTGCACTCGCTCAAGAGTTAGTGCAGAAAAGTGTAGAGAAGTGTAGAAAGTGTAGCCAAAAAGAACAAACCCAATGTTACGAAATTTAGAGAGATGCACTGCCTACGAGTAGAACATTATTTCCATCATTTTCATAGGTGGCCACATGTGCTTCTTGCAGATTCTTGTGCAGAGCCGTTGCAGCTCTTTTGTTTTGGCTTCCTCAAGATCTGACAGTTCCATTGATACTTTTACCTATATTTGAATACCACTGCATTTTCCGGGATAAATTCTGGTCAGAAACAGAGGCGTACGCTAACGATAATTTTTAGTTTTGCGACTTAAGGGCTAATTATGGACGAGAGTAACGCAAGCGACAATGATATAGGGTGTTCTTTTAGGTACATAAGAACTTCAAATTATAATACAAAACAGAAATATTGTTGGAATGAAATTTTTTTATTATATTCTGGTAGATAATTTCATGGCATTTATTTTTTAAATATGATTTCCGTTATATATCCGCCGCGGCTACGAGTTACATGGTCCATTCGATCAGTCCAATTTTTGATTACTTTTTCCAATAAATCTGGCCGTATGGCGTTAATAGTGGTTTGAATATTGGCTTCCAATGCTTCAAGAGTTTCTGGTTTGTCGGTATAAACGCATGACTTAATATAGCCCCATAAAAAGTAATCCAGAGGCGTTAAATCGCACGAACGAGGGGGCCAGTTAACAGAAATCAAGTTGTCACCAAATTGATTTTGCAATAAATCGATTGCTAAGCGCGCTGTATGGCAAGTTGCGTCTTGTTGGAACCAAATGTCGGCGATGTTTAGCTGATTAATTTTTGGAAACAAAAATTCAGTCAGCATGGCTCGATAGCGCTGGCCATTCACCGTAACGACAGCTCCTTCCTCAGCGTGTAAACCGCACCAAACAGTCAATTTTAATGGATGTAATGGTGATTCGTTAAGAGAAGAGTAAAATTAGTGCGAAAACGATAAATAACTGCACGAATTGCTTGCTCACTAGGCCGATTATGTTGACCGTAAAATGGACGAAGTGCTCTATGAACTTCGCGAACAGATTTATTTTTTTCAAAGTAAATTTCCACAATTTGTAAGCGTTGTTCTGGCGTTAAACGATTCGTGATGACTTGCCAAACCTTACTGAACAGAAATGTCAACACAGTTTGACATTCCCAGCTGTCAAACTACAGTTATGGATATCCATAGTTCTCATGCACCTAAAAAAACATCCTTTATAAAGAGGAAAGCCAGATTTCTTCGATATTAACCCACCTGGGGGTGTAAGGTATTTTGCAAGTTTTAACGAATTCCGAAAGGCTTTTACTTTTAATGAGATCGAATTCGCTCTTACTTCTTATTTACTAAATAAATAAAAACCCCCAAGGGGTTTAATGTCAAAAAATGCTTAAATCAGTTTATTCTCCGACTATATTCAAAGCATTTAGAAGTGAAAGTGAATTCTATATCTCAATAGACCTAAGAAATATATCGGAATTCCTGACAAAATACATAACCGCCTTACACCCCATTAGGGGTTAGATATCGAAAAATTTGGAAAAGCGTTTCTAGGCGCTTATATTAAGAGGTCGCAGAAATAAAATTGATTTGATAGCACCACTTTCGACAATTTTTTTGCAAATGGGTTCACTATTATAGTTCTACATAAGTTCCAACTTTCAGCCTCCTAGCATAAGTGGTTGCTGAGATCTAGAAACCAAAATTTTTTGTCTAAAACGCTCTCCCCTCATCCCCCTCACAACCCCACTATCCCAAAAGATATCAGTCGTAGGGGTTCACTCAATATACCTAACATAAAAATTTCAACTTAATACATCAATGGGTTTGGGAGCTACGCACCTTCAAACGATTTTCCGTACGGCGGACAGACGGACATTTTTTTTTTTGCTTTTTTGAGGTTTACTAGTCCTAAAACGTGAAAATACAAAATTTCAGGGTTGCAAATTTTTTTCAAATTTCATTTCGATCACAATACTTTATTACTAAAAAATAATAAAGTAAAACTGGCGGCGATTTGGGTACTGTTACTATTTTCGGCATAACATATTTACTATAAGGTAACAGTTTTAGAAAAACTTACGTTTTTGTGTAATTTTATAATTTAAAAATGTAACTGTAGTAACAACAGGGCACATCATTTCTGTTGGGTAAGGCGGGAAATTTTCTTAACGAACGTCTATTATAACTTTCACCGTATATTGTCTATGCCAAAACAATAGAGATTCTCCGATCTTCAAATGCACTGAACAGAGAGAGTGAAAATACAAATACAATGACATATCGATCATTATGATCGCTTTAGCATTAAAGCAATTTGTGTAAGTACAGCTAACTGGGTTTTACTTCAACCCCCAAGGGATAGCATATGTTTTCACGAACTCCAACATACATCTTAAGAGATATCGAATTGGTTTTGAGTTATCGGTCTTTCTGTATAGTCACCCAAAAACTGGTCTCCAGATTTTTGAATATTCAACCCCCAAGATGGTGTAAGGAGGTTGCATACGGTTTCACAATTTTCGCCATATATGTTTGAGTTAATATTATTATGTGCAAGCCTGGCAACCGCGCAACTCGATCGATTACGAATAAGGGAAACCGCAACAACCGAATACCTAGTTGCAAAGTTACATAATCATAAACCTAGTTGAAGTATATAAGGTGGCGGAGTAACACGATTTTACCTCCCTTCTAATCGAATGTACTAGAACAGTATAGAAGATCAAAATCGAAAGCTCTAAAGCTTCCGAGAATCGTCCACACACATTACCGAGCAAACATTCAAGTACATCCTAGACTGCAACCGCCTAGTATATAAGCAGGTGAAACTTTCAGCGAGGGAGATAGTAATTTTTATTACGTCGACTGTGACAGCCAGCGTGTATACGCGACCGTATTGGTGGAAAGCGATCGTATTAATAAAGATCGAAGCGATCGAATTAATAAATTGTTACTTATTTTGATTTTAAACGAATTGTGTTTTACTTGAAATCCCGGCGAACCCCTAGCTCGCAACAATATGTATAATCGGTTAGGAGTCGATATTATCGATATTTTTATTTCTATGTGCAGTTTATTCATTTCAGTTCAGTTTGTTCAAAGAAAAAAACCACTGTTATGTGTATTGAAAGTTGTACAAGAAGCTATTCTAGTGACAAAATTAACTTTCCAAAAATATAGCTTGTGTCAAAATAACCGATGTTACATATTTCAACTTTGACGGCGCCGCGAAGTATGGACTCAATTACGTAATTCATGTGTGCAATGTGGGAGTGTCGTAGGCATTCTATCGCACTCCAACTTTAACCCCTTCTCGAACTTTGACCCACAAAACAATAAACTTTCCACCTGACTATTGGCAGAGTTTTTAATATTCAATGAATCGCTTCAATATAAAATTTAAAAAATTTTTCATTAATACATCCACCTTCTCTTTTTGTAATAAACTAAACTACTCGAATTCTTTTCATCTTCTTTACTTTTGTCTACATGTTTAAACACCTCAAAACATTTTTGTGGTATAGCAGAAGAACAGTACTTCCAATCGTTTCCATACAAGTTCTTATTTATTGTTTTATTATTTATTAATCCCCCAGCCCCCTCTATGAGACACACATTTTGTATTTTGAAAATTTCTGGCGTTCTTTACAAAGATGTCCAAATAAACAAAAATCTTTATATTGAATTTTATATTGTACGGTGTACTATCAACATGTGATGTCAAAATCACAACCTATCTCTTGCAAGCCATTGCTTTGCCACGACTTACAAAATTTTGTGTGGCGGCCCATGGACCAAACTAGTGCAACTGACTTTTCACAACTTACCCGTTCATAGCATCCAAATGATGGTTCAATGCCGTACTTCGAGCCCAATTCTGCAGTGCCCTTTTTAATGGATTCAATTGCGGTTCCATTCCAATGATTTGTTCGTATAGTTTTTCGAAAACTCGGGGAACTCCCATAAATCGGGTGGGATGAACTCTGCTCAAAGTCTTAATCAGTGTTCCTTTCGATCGGCAAAATGTACCGATCCTGCCATGTAGATCGGAAGAAAAATATCGACCATTTGTGCTGCCATATGGTTCATAGGCAGATAGGAGATACTCGATTCCCGACCGCGTATGATGTTCCCACAACGTTCGTCGATGGCTTGAAGATTCCAGGTGATATTATCGTGACTTAGCATGACAGCTTTTGGAAAGCCAACCGTTCCTGACTGAAAATCGAAATATATATTATGGATTTTTGGAAATATCTATATTTTTGAAGGTTTACAGTGTAAATAAAAATGCAGCATTCATTGGCTGATACATTATTTAGTCGGTATTCGAGTTCTTGGTCCAGACATTCAGTGTTCATCTCTTCGATATCGGACCACTGAAAAATAACAAAGGTTGTTCTTAATCACTTAAGACATATTTTGAAAGATGGAATCTATATAAGTCGAAATCTGAAATTTTCCTCGAAAAAAGAACGAATGAAAAATTAAGCAATTCCAAACCAGTAACGAAGACTTTCTACAAAACAAACCGAAGGACAGCGATTAGAACGTAATCGGAAATGTATTCTGTATTCTATTTAATGTAACCCATTCTCACGTAGCACTAGCCATTTCTAGCTTCTTTTCGAATTATCGTAAATACTGACGATACAATTTTTTGGTGAACTCTTGTTTCCAGAATTATCAAAAGCATAATAGCGCTAAAAAGTACATCAAACTACCAAAATTAAAGAAAAACCTCATTCCATCTATTTTACTTTATTATTTTTTAATAATAAAGTATTGTGATCGACCTGAAATTTCAAACCCTACCCTGAAATTTTGCATTTTCACGTTTTGAGACTAGTAAACCCCAAAAAAGCAAAAAAACAAAATGTCCGTCTGTCCGCTGTAGACGCAATTCGCCGTACGCAAAATCGTCTGAAGGCGCGTAGCTCCCAAACCCGTTGAAATATTAAGATGAAATTTTTATGGTGGGTAGATTGGGTGAACCCCATACGACTGGTATCTTTTGTGAAGGGAAAGGGGAGTATAAGGGGGGACGAGGGGGAGCGTTTTAGACGAACAATTTTGGTTTCTAGATCTCAGGAAACACTTACGCTAGGAGGCTGAAACTTGGAACTTATAAAAATTATCGATAAGGGTTGAGGGGTATGGAAGTGGGGGTAAAAACAATGAGTCCCATACGCTTGAAAGCCGGGATTGAAACATTCTAAAATCCATATCTCCTGAACGATTGATTTCAGAAGATTGAAACTTTATGGTTGTCCTTAGGGATACTTCAAGATTAGACAAGGGCTAAAATTTGTATGGTCGGTTGTGGGGTGTGGGATGGGGGGGGGGGGTGAAAAACTTTGGATTACAATATTTTACGAACCAATTAGACCAGGAAGATAAAATTTAGTTTATGTATATGACTTGACAAGAGGAGTCTACTAAATGTAAATTTTTTGGGGGGAAGGTGGAGCACGAAAGTCGGGGGATAGCAATTTCACAAAAAGTGTCATTTTTATATCTCAGAGACCGTATCAGATATGATCTCGGGATCGGTAGACCTCCAGTAGGGATAAAAAATTTAGGGGTGGGGGATGTAGGGGGTAATGGTGAAAAGGGGTAGAAAGGAAAAAATTCTGATTTCCATTTCTCGAAAACCATAATGAATTGAAAGCTAAAAATTTAGGGTTATATAGAGCCACTATAGAGACATCCTAGAAAAATAAAATTGTTGATAGGGGTAGCAAGGTACGGGGGTGAGGGGTGGTTTTTTATATCTCTGAAACGGCTTATGCTAGAAAGTTGAATCTCGGTAAGTATATGTATGCTATTACAATAACTAAAGCAAAGAAAAAGTTGAGATTTTTATTGGCATTCAGAGGTTGAGTAAAAAAAATGTCCGCGAATCCACAATTTCACGAATTTCGTTAAAACTTTTAGACATGTCGAGCGAGCAAAGCAATTTTAATTCTGCGGGCTATTCATATAAGCACCTAGTAAGTTCTTCAAAATTTTTCGATATCCAACCCCTGAGGGGGTGTAAAGGGGCTGTGTACATTTTCACGAATTCTGATATATTCCTAAGGTATATTGAGATTTGGAATTCACTTTTACTTCTATAAGCTTTAAACGTAGTCGGGGAAAACCCGATTTAAGTATTTTTCTCTATTAAACCCCCTGGGGGTATTGTTCAAGATTTCACTGATTCCGAAAATCTCTTAGGTTTAATGTGATCGAATTCGCTTTTACTACTATGAATTATTCTATTGATAAAAAAATACGTAAGTAAATAAAAAAAATCTGCCAACCGTATGGGCGCAACTTTATTATTTTATGGGTAGAAGTCCCAAACGTGTTTAATGATGAGATGCGGTGTAGATTACTATGCGACTGACAACCTAAGAAATAACCAGGAGGCTATTTGGAACGTTATTTTTTAGGTTGTCAGTCGCATAGTACCCAACACCACATCTCAGCATTAAACACGTTTCGGACTTCTACCCATAAAATAATAAAGTTGCGCCCAGACTGTTGGCAGATTTTTATACTCTAGATGAAATCATATAGAGTATTATAAGTTTAATCCAGCCCAAAAGTTTATAACGCATAGAACCAAGCCTCGGACGAAAAAAAGTTATGTTGTATTTTTTGTTTATTTGTGGCCAAAAACCTCAAATCCGCTTGACGTCCGTCCGTCCGTCCGTCTGTCCGTGAACACGATAACTCAAGAACGCCTTCACCTAGGATCTTGAAATTTTGAATCTGGATGTTTGGTTGAATTTGTAAGGCTAAGTTCGTTAACGCGCAAAATCGTCCTACTCCTTCGGGTAGCTGCCATACAAAATGTCCTTAAAACATGTGTTCAAGAATATTGGCCGATAACTTCAGAAGGGTTTAAGCTACGTCTTTGAAATTTTGTATGTGTTATTTTTCCAATAGTTGGAGCTAAATGTATGATTATGAAAAAAATCCTATTAGTCCTTCGTGTAGCTGCCATACAAATATCCTGTCAAAACGTCTTCACTTAATTTACGAAACTTACTATAACTCAAGTAATCTTTTAGCTATGAATTGGAAATTTTGTACAAATCAGTTTTGAGTAAAAACGAAGATAGGGTTCAGTAATCAGCGAAATCCTTTTACTTCTTCTGGTAGCTGCCATATAAAATGTCCTTAAGACACGTGTTCAACAATATTTTCCGATAACTTTTGAACGCTTTAAGCTACGAATTTGAAATTTTGTACAATTTATTTTTTGAATGGTTCCAAGGAAAAGGATAAATATGTAAGAAATCGAGTGAGTCCTTCCTGCACCCCCATTTAAAAGTCCTTCAAAGAGGGAATTTTTTTTTCGGTTCAAGATATGAAATTAAACACTGAATATTGTCTTTTAGGTTAGAGTAGCAATCTAATGGCAGTCCTTAATAAAGGACATACAACATGCACACACGTAATTCTACCCCAACTACAATATAAATCGGAGTTCAGTATTCATCTAGAGTATTATACGATTGGCTTGCGCCGATCGTGACTGCAGTATGTTTATACTCTAGATGAAATCATATAGAGTATTATAAGTTTAATCCAGCCCAAAAGTTTGTAACGCATAGAACCAAGCCACGGACGAAAAAAAGTTATATATTATTTTTTGTTTATTTGTGGCCAAAAACCTCAAATCCGCTTGACGTCCGTCCGTCCGTCCGTCCGTCTGTCCGTTAGCACGATAACTCAAGAACGCCTTCACCTAGGATCTTGAAATTTTGAATCTGGATGTTTGGTTGAATTTGTAAGGCTAAGTTCATTAACGGACGAAATCGTCCTACTCCTTCGGGTAGCTGCCATACAAAATGTCCTTAAAACATGTGTTCAAGAATATTAGCCGATAACTTCAGAAGGGTTTAAGCTACGACTTTGAAATTTTGTATGTGTTATTTTTCCAATAGTTGGAGCTAAATATATGATTATGAAGAAAATCCTGTTAGTCCTTCGTGTAGCTGCCATACAAATAACCTGTCAAAATGTATTCACTTAATTTACGAAACTCACTATAACTCAAGTTATCTTTTAGCTACGAATTCGGAATTTTGTACAAATTAGTTTTGAATGAAAACAAAGTTTGAGTTTACTAGTCAGCGAAATCCTCGTACACCTTCTGGTAGCTGCTATACAAAATGTCCTCAAAACACGTGTTTAAGAATATTGGTCGATAACTTCAGAAGGGTTTAAGCTACGTCTTTGAAATTTTGTTTGTGTCATTTTTCCAATAGTTGGAGCTAAATGTATGATTATGAAGAAGATCATATTAGTCCTTCCTGTAGCTGCCATACAAATATCCTGTCAAAACGTCTTCACTTAATTTACGGAACTTACTATAACTCAAGTAATCTTTTAGCTATGAATTAGAAATTTTGTACAAATTAGTTTTGAGTAAAAACGAAGTTTGAGTTTACTAATCAGCGAAATCCTTTTACTCCTTCTGTTAGCTGCCATACAAAATGTCCTTAAGATACGTGTTCAACAATATTTTTCGATAACTTTTGAACGCTTCAAGCTACGGATTTGAAATTTTGTACACGTTCATTTTTAAATGGTTCCAAGGAAAACAATAAATATGTAAGAAATCAAGTGAGTCCTTCCTGCACCTTCCATGTAAAAGTCCTTCAAAAAGGAAATTTTTTTTCGATGACTTACCCAGTTCAAGATATGAAATTAAACACTGAATATTGTCTTTTAGTTTTGAGTAGCAATCAAATGGGAGTCCTTAATAAAGGACATACAACATGCACACACGTAATTCTACTTTATCCCCAACTACAATATAAATCGGAGTTCAGTATTCATCTAGAGTATTATACGATTGGCTTGCAGCCGATCGTGACTGCAGTATGTTTTATATATCAATTTTATGCAAGGTGCTATAGGCCGAGGTCAACTATTATAGCCTACAAGCTATTAAAACTATTCGTTATTGCAGTGCGGAAACAAAGAGCGAAAACGAAATGTATTGTTACATGTAAACCTGCCAACCGCGCAACCGTGCAACTCGATCGTTTCACATAATGAAAACAACAACAACCGAATACCTAGTTGCAAAATAGCCCAATCAGAAACCTAGCTGAAGATAAGCCGAAACAACACGATTGTATCTCTCTTCTTATCGAATGCTCTCCAATGTACTAGAACCCTGTACATAAACCACTGAACGAAGGTCAAAATCGAAGGCTCTGAAGCTTTCGAGAAGATTCCACAACTGAACGAACGTTCAAGTACACCGGTGAACATTCAAGACTGCAACCGCCTAGTATATAAGCAGGTGAAGCGTTCAGCGAAGACACAGTAATTCTGATTACGTCGATTGTGACAGCCAGCGGGTACACGCGACCGTGTTGAGAGAGAACGAAAGTGAACGAGTCAAGCGATATATGGTATAAGCGGGCGGTACTGCCATACAGTGCGAATTATTGTGCGAGTATAATTCTGTGAATTAAAAGTGCGATTGAATAAATAATTACTTATTTTTCATTTTAACCGAATTGTGTTTTACTTGAAATCCCGGCGAACCCCTAGCTCGCAACAATTGGTGTCAGAAGTGGGATTTCAAGGATTAATTCGGGTTGAAATCGCGAGTGGAAAAAGTGAAATTAAAATTCTCGAACGGACAAAGTGAGAATTTTGTGCGCTGTGAAGTGAAGTTAAAATTCTCGAACGGACAGGGAGAATTTTGTGAAATCAAACAATCTAGAGTGCTCTAGTGAGCGGTAATTGAATTAGTGAAGTGGAAAATTCTCGTACGGACAAAAAGAGAATTTGAGTGAATTTGTTTCGGGAAAATTTGTAACGGACGAAAAATCGATAGTAAAAATGCCGCGTTATTTAAAAGACTTAAAACTAATGGAGCTGAAGGAAGAGCTCGGTAGACGCGAGTTATCTACAACAGGGAATAAGTCTGAACTTGTCAGCCGTATGATCGAGATACTTGAGGCTGAGGGTAAGGACGCAGACAGTTTCGAATTCCCAATCGAAGAAGCTCGAAGTGGTGCGGAGGGTTTTGGTACATCAGATCCTCTGACGCAGTTAATGCAGCAAATGATGAACAAATTAGATCAACAATCAACGGACCTCAGCCAGAAAATGGACCACCAAAGTCAACAACACAGTCAACTATCAACAGACCTTAACGAGAAGTTAGACCAGACTTCAAAGGACCTCAACCAAAAATTGGAACAGCAAAGCGAACAGACGAAAGAGCTAAAAGAAGATCTAAATAATAAAATAGACACCATGGGTAAAATAATCGAAGAAAATCTGGAGGCGAAACTTCGATCTTTTGAAGAACAAATAACGGAGAAGACATCAGCGATTGTAGAAGAAGTTGAATGCCTAAAAAGGGACTTTGATAACGTGAAAGCAACTGGAGTCATCAAAACAGAACACGTTACACACAAAGATCTCAAAGCTCCAATCTTCGATGGACAAACACCGTGGGCTATCTACAAGACCCAATTTGAGGCTGCCGCAAGAAATAATCATTGGAATGATTTAGAACGAGGAACGGCTCTTATATTGGCGCTAAGAGGTCCACCAGCAGAAGTTCTTCAAACAATTCCTCAAGAGCAGCAACAAGATTTTTCGACGTTGGTACAGACATTGGATCTTCATTATGGCAGTGACCACATGCGAGAGATCTACAAAACACAACTCTACAACCGAACCCAAAAGAATGGTGAAACTCTTCAAGAGCTGGCGCGCGATATTGAACGACTCACACTATTATCGCTTCCCAATGCGCAAACAGAGCAGCGCAACGATACAGCTGTTTTCGCATTTAACAATGCTGTACAGGACAGAGAGCTCCAGCAGGCGTTAAAATTGGCAGGTAAGAAAACGATTGGCGAAGCCTTAGTATATGGGCTTACGTTCGAAGCTGCCAAGCAAAGCTCGCGAAATAACTACCGAGTTCGAGAAATAACAGAGGAGTGTGTATGTCAGAGAACGGAGTACACCAAACGAAGCGAAGGATCTGGTGCCCCTCGATGTTGGAATTGCGGACTGGCAGGACACTTAAGACGTGACTGCCGAAAACCAAGAAAAGCTACCAACTATTGTTCCGGCTGCGCTGCTAAACAAAAAGGAGAACGAGGCGAACCGTCACAAGAGCACGCTTCGCCTAATCATAGTCCGGGAAACGAGTAAAAGCCAACTTCATGGGGCAGAAGTTGGCTGGTGGAATCGACGCCCCCGGAACCACCATCGCAGTTTCTCGACTACATCGTGGTGAAAACGACTTATGCATGAGTGGTCGAGTCGACAAATTAAACTGCATAATAACAATTGACACAGGCGCAACACGATCAGTGCTAAGATCTGACCTCGTAGACCGTACTTGGCTTCATAACACCAAAAAGTACGCACTTCGCACAGCAACAGGAGAAACTACTACAGTCCATGGAGAAATATCACGTGACATCCAGCTTGGAGACTTGTCATTCTCGCATGTATTCGTGGTAGCTGATATTACCGACGAGTGTATTCTTGGAATGGATTTTCTGAAACCACACGGTATCCAGCTGGACCTAGGACAACGAATAATGAAGTGGCGGAACATCGAAATACCAATGGAAATAACATCCTCCAACACAACCAAGCTGCGAGTTATATTGTGCGAAGATGCGGATATACCAAAGTCATCAGAGAACGTTATTTGGGCAGAGCTCGATGGTGATCCCGGGGACCACCGATTCTACCTCATCGAACCAGAAACGACACCTGCATTACGAAGTCTGATATTGGGAAAAACGCTAGTAAAAAGAAATGAAAGGATGATTGTACCAATAAGAGTGCTCAACGTTTCGGACAGCATTAGCAGCGTAAAGAAAGGAGATGTAATTGGCAGCTGTGAACCAATATCGGCGGTGACGAGTATAGACACAGAAGAGCATCATGACGTAGCCTCTAAAAGTAATTCAAGGAGGAAGAATAGTGTAACATCAGCAGTTCTTCAGTCAAGCAATCTTAGAGGAGTACAACACAAGCAAGCAGTAGATCTGATCGAAAGATTCAGCGACGTCTTCTCCACTGGTGATGAGGACTATGGCAGAACAAACCTAGTGAAGCATCGTATAGATACCGGAAGTGCTACACCGATACGTCAACCTCCAAGAAGAGTACCATTAGCGAAACAAGGAGAAGTCAATTCAATGGTCAAAACAATGGAGCATCAGGGAATCATCGAGGAGTCAAAGAGTCCGTGGATATCGCCAGTGGTGCTGGTTAAGAAAAAGGATGGCAGCACCCGTTTTTGCGTGGACTACAGACAACTAAATGATGTTACGAAAAAGGATAGCTATCCACTACCTAGAATCGACGATATCATCGACACCCTGACAGATGCTAAATGGTTCTGAACGTTGGACCTGAAAAGTGGGTACTGGCAAGTGGAAATAGACGAAAATGATAAAGAGAAAACAGCATTCTCTGTCGGCAGCGGACTGTGGCAATTCATCCTGATGCCGTTTGGCCTGTGTAATGCTCCAGCTACATTCGAAAGACTAATGGAATTTGTTTTGCGTGGCCTGAGTTGGAAAACTTGTCTCGTTTACCTGGATGATGTGATCGTTATCGGCAAGACCTTCGAGGAACACCTGAAAAATCTACAGGAAGTCTTCCAGCGACTGCGAGCGGCAAAATTAAAGCTGAGTCCGAAAAAGTGCACTTTGTTTAGTGCAGAAGTAAAGTACTTGGGTCACATCGTTTCAGCTGATGGTGTAAAGACGGATCCGGAGAAAATACTGGCGGTGAAAAATTGGCCTACTCCGAGTGATAAACACCAGCTGCGCAGCTTCCTAGGATTAGCGACATATTACCGTCGATTCGTAAAAGACTTTGCCACCACGGCAAAATGTCTTCATCAGCTAACAGAAAAGGGAAAGATATTTACTTGGAATCAACAGTGCCAGGAAGCATTCGAGAAAATAAAAGATCAACTTTGCGACTCTCCAGTTCTGGCGTATCCGAAACCAGCTCATAGTTTCATCATAGACACTGATGCCAGTAATGTCGGTATCGGAGCAGTACTATCACAAGAGATTGACGGACAAGAGAGAGTGCTATCATACTACAGCCGAGTACTCTCAAAATCAGAAAGGAACTATTGCGTAACCCGCCGAGAGCTATTAGCAATTGTAGAAGCTACAAAACATTTTCACAAATATCTCTATGGTCAAAAGTTCCTTCTTCGAACGGATCACGCATCACTTAAATGGCTACTTCAGTTTAAGAATCCCGAAGGCCAAGTAGCTAGATGGATAGAAAGGCTGGAATCCTACGATTTTGAAATTGTTCACCGAAGAGGGAGAATTCACGGTAATGCCGACGCGCTCTCACGTCGTCCTTGTCCACCAAACTGCAAGCATTGTCACCGCGTAGAAGAAAAAGAAGTCGGAGAAACCATTCAGCGAATAACGACCGAACCAAAGGATGGATGGAATCAGCAAGAACTGGAAGATGCCCAACGAAAAGATCCAGATATTTCACCGATCATGCCATGGAAGGACAAAATGGAGCGGCCTGAGTGGAAAGACATCTCACAATTCAGCGAAACCTTAAAGAGTTATTGGGCACAATGGAACTCCCTCCACCTAGACGGTGGGTTATTAAAACGGAAATGGGAAACCGCTGACGGAACATCGCATCTCATGCAAACCATTGTCCCGCATTCTAAAGTCGAGGAAATTCTGAAAGAGTATCACGAAGGTACTTCCGGTGGACATTTAGGTGTAAATAGAACCTTGGCAAAGATACGAGAGAGGTTCTATTGGATCCATCTCCGAGATGACGTCGAAAATTGGTGCCGTAAGTGTACTACCTGTGCATCGAGTAAAGGCCCGCAACGCAGATCAAAGGGAGAAATGCAGCAATACAACGTGGGAGCTCCATTCGAGAGAATTGCTGTGGATATTGCTGGACCATTTCCGGAATCAGAAAATGGTAATCGCTACATTCTTGTAGTCATCGATTATTTCAGCAAGTGGCCCGAAGCTTACGCAATTCCAAATCAAGAAGCAGTTACTGTCGCAGAACAAATTGTTACCAACTGGGTGAGCAGATTTGGAGTTCCACGTGAACTACACTCCGATCAAGGGCGCAACTTTGAATCTCAAACATTCAAACACGTGTGTCAAAACGAGGACAACTCCACTACATCCACAGTCCGATGGAATGGTGGAACGTTTCAATAGAACACTGAATTCGAACCTATCGAAACTCGTCAGTGAAAGGCAGCAGGACTGGGATCAACACATTCCTCTATTTTTAATGGCCTACAGAACATCGGTACACGCAACAACAGGAGAAACTCCCTCCTGAGTCATCTTCGGGAAGAACATTCGAGTCCCCGCGGAATTAATGTTTGGAGTGCCACCAGACCAACCGACCCATCCAAAAGATTACGTATCGGATCTTCGACATCGACAACACACAATTTACAACCTGGTCAGAGATAAAATTAATTTGGCGACTGATCGGATGAAGACGAGGTATGATCAACGGGCGAATTCATCAGGATTCCAAGAGGGCGATTTAGTTTGGCTATACAATCCCAAACGACAGAAGGGCAGGTCACCGAAGCTACAGCGCAATTGGGAGGGACCTTACCAAATCATCAACCGGTTAAATGATGTTGTGTACCGTATTCAGTTGCATCAAAAACCTCGTACTAAAATGAAAGTGGTACACCTCGATAGACTAACGAAGTACCATGGCGCCCCTGACGAGGGGATCGACTCTGTTCGGGACGAACAGGAACTAAGGAGGGAGTAATGTTACATGTAAACCTGGCAACCGCGCAACCGTGCAACTCGATCGTTTCACATAATGAAAACAACAACAACCGAATACCTAGTTGCAAAATAGCCCAATCAGAAACCTAGCTGAAGATAAGCCGAAACAACACGATTGTATCTCTCTTCTTATCGAATGCTCTCCAATGTACTAGAACCCTGTACATAAACCACTGAACGAAGGTCAAAATCGAAGGCTCTGAAGCTTTCGAGAAGATTCCACAACTGAACGAACGTTCAAGTACACCGGTGAACATTCAAGACTGCAACCGCCTAGTATATAAGCAGGTGAAGCGATCAGCGAAGACATAGTAATTCTGATTACGTCGACTGTGACAGACAGCGGGTACACGCGACCGTGTTGAGAGAGAACGAAAGTGAACGAGTCAAGCGATATATGGTATAAGCGGGCGGTACTGCCATACAGTGCGAATTATTGTGCGAGTATAATTCTGTGAATTAAAAGTGCGATTGAATAAATAATTACTTATTTTTCATTTTAACCGAATTGTGTTTTACTTGAAATCCCGGCGAACCCCTAGCTCGCAACAGTATGATTAGTTATTATTCCAGGTAGGGTTTCCATTACTGAACGGCCAAGCGTACCCACTATTGTCTAATACTATCAGACAGCCGGTTTCGCCATAAGATATTGTGTTGTCTCATTTATGTTTCAACAGCAATCCTATAAATAAATAAACTATCAGACAGGTAATGCACGGTAATACACGGCATTAGAAATATTTTAATTTTTCTGGCATTTACTGGCAGTTTACCTATTTACACCATATGGGTAATTTAGTAGTTATTTATCGAGTATCATTAACGAGGAATCATGAAAACATAGTATTAAAATCACACGTATGTAAATCAATGCGAAATACATAAGACGGTTTTGTTCAAAAATTAATATTAAATGTAACTAAATCATATGAATGATACACCAAAGCTACCACGGAGTGACCGGTAAGGTCGTTGCTTGGAGTCAAAACGAAAGAAAATTTTTAACTAATTTAATGATGGAGGGATTAAACTCGAAGTACAGCTGCCATATAAGATGTTGTCATTAGATTTGTTTAAGTTACCTTATAGTATCCATCTTCTGGTCCAATGTCGGACTCGAACGGACCATTAATTTGTATAACTGACTTCAGGTCCGGTAATTTTGACCAAATTTCACGTAATTTTTTCATCTGTTCCGAATCATCGACCACAAGGATTTTCGTTTGCGAAGTACTCAGAATATGATGAACGGCATCTGCTGAATTGGTCGTATAAACTCCGGTAGCAATTCCACCGGCGTAAATTGCTGCCAATTCTGAATAGAACCATTCCGGACAATTAAACGATATTACAGCAACTGTATCGCGACTTTGAAGTCCCAATTTGATGAAGGCCTTTGCAACGTGTATGACTTTCTGCTGATACTCTCTAAAAATTATATTAGAAAGCTTGATGAATTTATCATTCGATTTTGACTCAAACACGGTAAAAATTTCGTACTCAAAAACCATATAATCATATGGTAATCATCTTTTATAACATTTCCAACTCACCTGTAATTGAGCGTGCGCAACACATTTGATTCGTCCTTAAAGCAAATGGCTGGATTCTCAGGGAATTGATCAACTATTTTCTTAAATAGGGCCGGGATTGATATTGCCGGTAACGATCCCTCTGGTGATGAATCCATACGCAGTTTAACAGTTTCATTTATATCACTTGTGTGATAGCTTACAGATGGTTTTACAAATCCTTGGAGGCTCGCCATTATACGTTAAACTGAGAATATAATGAAACAAATACAGTTTTTGTTTTAAATAAAACTAAAAATTTCCTTTCACAATTAACACATACTAAATAGAATGGAAGAATTCGTATCGCATTTATGATCGGCTCACAATCGTATAATACTCTAGATGAAATACTGAACTCCGATTTATATTGTAGTTGAGGAAAAAGCAGAATAAGGAGTGCGCATGTAGTTCTTTAGTAAGGACTCGCATTAGGTTACCACTCGAAACTAAAAACAAGATCATCTGTGTTCAATTTCATATCTGGAACTAGATCAACTACCGAAAGTAAAATTTTCCTTTTTTAAGGACATTCACATGGGACGTGTAGGAAGAACTCATTCGATTTCTTACATATTTATCGGCCAATATTTTTGAACACTTGTTTTAAGGACTTTTTATATGGGATCTACCCGAAGGAGTAAATGAATTTTACCGACAAATGATTCGTAAAAAATTTCAACTATTGGCTAAATGATTTCTTGAGTCATAGTGTTCTCGGTAAATTGAGTCAAAATATTTTTACAGGATTTTTGTATGGTAGCTACTCGAAGGTCTCATGGGTACTTTTTCCTTCAACTCCTACTATTGAAAAACCAACGTATACAAAATTTAAAAGTCCTAGCTTTAGGTGTTCCGGATCATGTATTTGAAGGACGTTTTGTAAGGCAGTTACCCGAAGGTAGCAGAGCTCGGACATAATTCTTCCTTGGCTGAAGGTTATCTTGAAAGGCTGCCTGGATCTAACCTACATTCCTGAAACATGGAAGGAAGTCAGAGTGGTATTCATACCCAAAGCAGGAAAAAGCTCTCATGTCTGCCCTAAGGACCTCAGACCTATCAGTCTATCATCCTTTCTTCTGAAAACACTGGAAAGACTAATGGATGTGTACATCCGCGACAATATTGACAAGCGACTGCTGTCAACATCCCAACATGCGTACTGGAAGGGGAGGTCGGTCGAAACGGCCTTACATTCGCTCGTGCGCACCATTGAAAAATCTCTCAGTATTAAAGAATACACCATGGTTGCATTTCTCGATATCGAGGGAGCTTTCAACAACGTCAGACCAGAAGCAATCACTGACGCAATTTCTATCCTGAAGGTGGAGTCCTCGCTTGGCGCGCTGATCAATTTGATGTTAACATCCAGGATTGTGAACACAAAGCTGGGCGAGTCCTCCTCTCGAAGGTTTGTCAGCAGAGGTACACCACAAGGTGGTGTGCTCTCCCCTCTTCTATGGAATTTAGTGGTCAACAAACTACTATTGAGATTGGAAGGGGCGGGCTGCAGAGTGATTGCCTATGCAGATGATGTTGCAATTGCTGTCTCGGGAAAGCACCTCAACAGCTGAATGCGGGTTGGGTGTGAACCCACGCAAAACAGAATTAGTCCTCTTCACCAGGAAATATAAAATTCCTCACGTAGACCCTCCTTCTCTGAATGGTACTAGTCTAGTTTTCACCGATAGTGCAAAATATTTGGGTCTTATTTTGGACAGGAAACTTCATTGGAAACCTAACATTCAGGAACGGGTAAAGAAAGCAACAGTTGCGCTTTACTCGTGCAAAAAATGGGGTATGCAACCCCGGATAGTTCATTGGCTCTACGTGTCCGTCATCAGACCGATACTTATGTATGGTGTTATTGTCTGGTGGACGGCCTTAGACAAAGCAGTTAACTGCACCACCCTAGGGAAGGTACAGAGATCAGCATGCATATGCATCAGTGGAGCTCTGAGAACAACTCCCTCTGCAGCACTAGACATGCTATTCAGTCTGCCACCCCTAGACATTTTTGGCAAGCAAATGGCAGCCAATGCAGCCATTCGACTTAGGGCCTCTACACAGTGGACTGGCATATATGCAGGTCACTCAACAATCTTGAATCACTTCAATAACATTGCTGAAAACACCGACTACACCCCTCCCAGTTATGATTTTGAGAAAAATTTTCTAACAGCCATCCCAACCCGTCTAGAATGGGAAAGGGATTCGGTACGGATGGAAGAGTCCCCCCACATATATACGGACGGCTCCAAAACTGAAGGCGGGGTAGGTGGAGGTGTTTTCTCTGATATGCTTAACATTAGCAGCTCCTTTCGCCTTCCGGACCACTGTAGTGTCTTTCAGGCGGAGCTTATGGCGTTCAAGGAGGCCTTGTCCTGGCTGAGGTGTAATGTAATATCTACTAGGGATATTCGCATTTTCACAGACAGCCAAGCGGCAATAAAATCCTTAGAAT
Source organism: Beris morrisii (assembly GCA_951812415.1). NCBI lineage: Eukaryota > Metazoa > Arthropoda > Insecta > Diptera > Stratiomyidae > Beris > Beris morrisii. The sequence continues at coordinate 91,676,945 of OX638313.1, read as the reverse complement.
CGGCCTCGACAACATCAAAGGTCGCCGCAGAATATCGATCATCTCTTAAGGAGATGGCTGAACAGTTCAATATTCTCCTGTGCTGGGTGCCAGGACACAGGGATATTCCAGGGAACTGCATGGCTGACGAACTCGCTCGACACGGTACTACCCTTCAGATTATGCCGGAACACCGGAATCTGGGTGTGCCTCTCTCTACATGTAAACTGCTACTGGGATTGGACTCAATTGAGAAAACCAACTCAAGATGGGCAAACGGTGTTACATGTCACACTGCGAGACAGATCTGGCCGGAGCTGGATCTAAAACGCTCTAAACAGCTGACTTTGCTCAAAAGGGTGAATATCAGCACCACAGTCGGTGTCCTGACCGGACACTGTCTTATAGGTCGACATGCTAAAAGACTCGGTCTCTTCTCAAACGACTTCTGTAGAAGCTGCCTGGATGAGGAGGAGGAGGAGACAGTCCTTCACCTTCTCTGTACCTGTCCAGCTCTATCAGCTAGAAGGAAAGCTCATCTTGGAGCTTACTTCTTCAACTGTCTCGGTGACCTTGCCTCAATGGAGGTCGCGAGAATCCAACGCTTCATTGCAAGCTCTAAATGGTTCGACGAGTAGGACCGGATTCGATGATCCTGTGGTAACACAACGGACCTTTTAGGTCTAAGTGTGTCCGTGTTCTCACGGGCAGCCACGCGTACCTACCTACCTACCTACCCGAAGGAGTAGGAGATTTTGCCCATTAAGAACCTTAGCATTACAAATTCGGCCAAACGTCCAGATTCAAAAATCCAACTGCTGTCACAATCGGCTGCAAGCCAATCGAATAATTGGTTTCACGATTTTTTTCTATTATAAAACCCCTTAAAGAGTGTAAATAGTTTGCATACATTTTTACGATTTGCTACATTCCTCTTCGATCTGATGAGATATCGAATAGGTTTTTACTTTCTCAGGTTTTCTATATATTCACCAAAAATTTGTTTCATGATTTTGGATTATAATAACCAACACCGCATCTTAGCATTATCCGCGTTCCGGGCTTCTAACCCAAAACAGAATATAGTTGCTCCCAGATTGTCGGTAGATTTTTTGGATATCAAAACGTTTGAATAAATGGTTCTAGGCGCCTATATAAAGAGCCCGGAGAAGAATTATTAATTTGATAACTCGACATACCTAAAATAATATAACGAAATTCGTGAAAATGTGAAAAAACACTTTTCACAGACATTTCTTTTAATCTACCTCTGTAAGCCAATAAAAATCTGAACTTTAATTACTCATGTACTACATCTTCATATACGTACTAAGTTTGAAGTTTCTAGCATAAGCCGTATCTGAGATATAAAAAAACCAACCCCACAGGACGTCTCTTTAGTGGCTGTATAGTTATTAATTTTTCGGCTTCTATCCTTTGTAGTTTTCGAGTAATAAAAATCAAAATTTTTCCTTTCCACCCTCTCCCATTATCACCTCCTTCACCTACACCACAAATTTTTCTCTGTTAGAGGTCAACTTGGCCTAACTTCTGTAAAATTTTTAAAATCATATTAGGTACTTTATTATTTTCTAATAATACAGAATTGTAAACGGTTTTTAAAAAAAAAAAATTTGATACCCTGAAAATTTTTTTTTCACGTTTCATGACTAGTAGACACGAAAAAAGCAAGAAAAATGTCAGTCCGTCTGTCCGCCGTACGCCGTACGCCGTCCGCCGTACGCAAAATCTATTGAAGGCTCGTAGCTCCCAAACGGTTTGAGATATTAAATTGAATTTTTTTTATGAATAGACTGGGTAGGCCCCTTGAAGTGACCAAATTCTGTTGGTTGGGTTGTGAGGGAGGAGGAGGGGGAAGTGTTTTAGACGGAAAATTTTGGTTTCTAGATCTCAGCAACCGCTTATGCTAGGAGGCTGAAATTTGGAATTTATATAGAGTTTTGATAGTGGACCCATTTGCATAAAAATTGTCAATATGGGTGAAGAGGTGTGGGAGTGGGGGGGAAAATAATGCGTCCAAAACGCAAAAAACCGAGATCGACATATTGTAAAATCCATATCTCCTAAACGGTTAACGTCACAAAATTGAAACTTAATGAATATTTGTAGGTATACTGGGAGAATAGATCGGAATCAAATTTTTGAGTGAGGGCAGCGGCGTACGGGAGTGGATTGTGAAAAATTTTAGATTACGATATCTCATGAACCAATTGCACTAGAGAAATAAAACCACTGGGCGCAACTTTATTATTTTTTCGGTAGAAGTTTGGAACGAGTTTAATTCTGAGATGCGGTGTAGGTTACTATGTGACTGAAAACCTAAAAAAAAGTTCGGGAAGCGGTTAGAATGAGATCGCGCTAGAATACTTACGCCGCTGCCTCATATAACATATGAATTACATAATTGGGTCATACACCGGGACGAGATCTAGTCCTAGTATAATATCAGTTGTTCCGCCATTAGAAGGATTTTCGTGATTTGGTTTCGGGCCATTACATGAAGTCGGAAATGCGTTTGAAGACGATTATATGAAAAGTCTGTGGAAGTGCAAACCAATCTAATATCTCATCAATCCTGAGAAATATGTCGAAAGCCTTACGTCCTATTGGAGTTGAATAACAAACATCCTGAAATCAACGTTTTGACGATTATGTAAGAAGCCTTAGGAAGTAAAAATGAATTCGATATCTCACTAGAACTAGAAATATGTAAGAATTTGTGAAAACTTATGCAACCCAATTGCACCCACTTTGGGGTTGAATATCCAAAAACCCTGAAATGCGTTTTTAGATATACACACTAAGAAAAATTTACTACTTTAAAAGTAGGAAATGGGTTTGCTACTATTATAGTAGTAAAATCCATCTGGAGTGTAATATACATTTTCACGCTAAAAATCGAGAGAAAACTTTCACTCAACAATGAGTAAGTTATCGCTAAAATCGTCGAAAAAACACATTAGTTATAAGAGTTTTTCACGCACGAAGTGTAAAATTACTAATAATTTAGTGCGATTATACTTCCTTTTTAACGTTTTTTACTGCAAGAATATTTTAAAGCAGTAAAAAACGCAAAAAATATAGTATAATTGCGATATTTATTTTAGAAATATTACACTCTGTGTGTGTACAATTTCTAAAACTAACGTATTTTCCCCACGTTTTCAACCGATTATTTACGCATAAATGAGTGTTAATTTTTATACGTTTTTTACCGTGAAAATTGATATCGCGCTCTGGTTGAATATTAGAAATAGTAGGAAATCCATTTCCTAGTATTCTGATATGAAATTTTTATATGCTTTTAGTGTAATACTAATTTTGTTTGGAGTAACTATAATAAATAAATAACAAACCGTACGTTTTTGATATTTTTATTAAATTCATTAATGTTAAAATAAATTAATCTTTTTTGAATTTCAGAGCCGTAAAAAGAATAAAATTTCAATACAAAAATTAAAAATATTTCAGGAAAATAATTATTTTTAATTTTGATAATATGATAATTTTGTTATCAAACTATTTATTTTGCTGATATCATTTAGAGTTTTTTTGCTCCTCGCATATTATCTGGATAATGTTTTAAGAGTAATCTAAGTAGAAATTCCATTGTCTACGTTATTTCCTTGTGGTACATGATATTGAAAATATAATAGAAACATATTATTTCCGTTAGAGCATTAACAAAATTCAAATCGTAAAATTTGCGGAATTCTTGTTGCTCAATAAATATGTACCCTGTAGCACGGTCGTCTTCAGGATCCAAAGATTTTTCTGCAAATAAATTAAATAAAAAATATTAGCAAAATGAAAGTTATAGATTTCGCGTTTATTAAATAAATATGTACAAGTATTAGGATAAATTTACAGTTACATTTGTATAAACTGTTGTAATTTTGTATCAAATAATATAAAAAATGAAATAAATTTTAAAAAAATAATTAAATTTTTTTTTTAAATTGCACCTAACTCAATAGTGATTTTAGCGATATTTATTACCGTAACTTTACGCTGTATCAAAACTAAAACTCTATTTCTTTAACTAAAAACTAAAAATTAATTTTCTATTGAATTTTTAAAGAGAGTAAAGATTTTTTAGAAGTTATATATGTATATACTTACTTATTATTGCAATCCATCGAGTATTGCCGGGATTTTGAGCCTTAACCTCGAAATATATTTGTTCGAACTAAAAAAAAATTATGAACAGTTAAATCAAGTATAAATACTTTTTTGTAATGTACTCGTATGTATCAGGGCTTACCTCAAAACGCTTGAATATGAGACTGGTATTCTCTTTGAAATAAAATGCAACTGCTTCAATTACATTCAAATCATCTTCTTTATTCAGAATACGAGCTAAATTTTTTATTTTCAAGTTTTTAAAAAAAATGATTGAATTTCGTTTGTTGCAAACAAAATTTGTTTGAAAAATTATAAGATTTTTCATCATAAGCTGCTCGAAATGTTGAAAAATTGAAGCGCACTTTGCAAAAGGACACGTGACTTTTTTTTTAATGTTTAAATGTTGACAGATATGAGAAACTATTTCTGATAAAATGCTGGCTTTATAATTGCATGTTGATTCGCTACAATTATAAATTTCACATTTTCTTAAGCTCTGTGAATCTTACGTATTTGAATTTTTAAAAGCAATTCAATGAAAAATATGCCAATGCATTTTATATCTATTATAGTTAGCAAATTTTTTCATACACTTTTCAAACAAGCACTTAAACTGAATTTTTGATTTAAATCTATGCATATATAAATGCTTATTATAAAAAAATATTGTGCTAAATGTGCTTTCACAAATACTACACTTAAACATTGTAGGTACCTCTCACAGATGGTTTTTAATTAGGATTTTTAGGGCGAACAAAACGAAATACCGGTCATTCCCGAATCAAACACTTTTTGGAAATGGACATAGTAATCCACGCATGCATTGAATTTCTCCAACATATAGCAATGAATTAACACGCAATTCTTTGTGAAATTGTACCTAAGATGTAATTAAACGCAGTGCTGACAGATTTGCGTGAATTCGCTTGGAAAATCATAATTCTTGTGCGAAAACACGCGTTTAGAGTAAATAAACATGTGAAAGCCATCAACGCGCTTTACGAGTGTTTCCCACTTCCAATAGCTTTTCAGACAATAAATTAACTGCTATTATTGTTGTATTTTTAAATCTTCAGAGTACTATTTTTTAGAGTGTATGTAAAGAAAGTCCGAGAAAGTGAAAACCAATCCGATGTTTTAGCACTCTTAAGAGATATGTCGGAATTCGTGAAAACGTGTTCAACCCGTTTATACCCTCTTAGGGGTTGAAAAAGGAAAAAACTTGAAAAGAAGTTTTAGGTGATTATTAAATAAGCCCGCGGAAGTGAAAAGTTATTCGATATCTAATCAGACATGGGGGATACGGTTGAATTCCTGAAAATGTATACATCCCCTTTACACCACCTCGGGGGTCCAATTTTAAAAAATCCTGAAAACACTTTCTAGGTATTTCTATGAAGAACACGTAGAAAAAAAAATGAATTCAATATTTCGAAAGACCTAATAGATATGATGAAAATCGTGAAAATATATGCATTATATTTGCAATGATCATTTTTTTTTGCCCCACTTCCAAACACCAATGGATATTTGAATTTTTTTTTAATAAAAATTATTTTTCTAGTTGATTTACATATACGTACCGAATTTCAACTTTCTACCATAAGCCGTTCTATAGTTAGGAAAAACACCCCCCACCCTCGTACCATACCACCCCTATAAAAAATTATATTTTTGCAACATGCTACTACTACAGTTCTATCCAAATACCAAGTTTCAGCTTTATATTGTTATAGGTTCTCGAGATATAAAAATCGGAACTTTTTACTTTTCACCCTTCCCTACCCTTACCCTCTACACCCTCATCCATGAAATTTTTTTTCTGCTAGGGATCTATTAGGCCTACTTCTGGTAAAAATTGTAAGCATCTATCTTACATTCTTCTTGAGATATGAGACGTGATTTTTTAAAAAAATGCTTACCCCCTCCACTTCCATGCTCCACCGCCCCCTTAAAAAATTTTACTTTCAGCAAACTTTATTTGTCAACATTTATACAGAAACAAAATTTTATTTCTCTTGTGCAATTGGTTCGTGAGATATCGTAATCTAAAGTTTTTCAACCCCCACCCCCGTACGTCACTGCCCCCTCTAAAAAATTTGTTTCGGATCTATTCTCCTAGTATACCCACAGATGTTCATTAAGTTTTAATTTCGTGAAAATTACGTGTGTGCATGTTGTATATCCTTTATTAAGGGCTGCCATTAGATTGCTACTCAAACCTAAAAGACAATATTCAGTGTTTAATTTCATATCTTAAACTGGGTAAGTCATCCAACAAAAATGTCCTTTTTGAAGGACTTTCACATGGGAGGTGCAGGAAGGACTCACTCGATTTCTTACATATTTATCCTTTTCCTTGGAATTAGTTAAAAATGAACGTGTACAAAATTTCAAAATCGTAGCTTAAAGCGTTCAAAAGCTATCGAAAATATTGTTGAATACGTGCCTTAGGGACATTTTGTATGGCAGCTACCAGAAGGAGTAAAAGTATTTCGCTGATTAGTAAACTCGAACTTTGTTTTTACTCAAAACTAATTTGTACAAAATTTCCAATTCATAGCTAAAAGATTACTTGAGTTATAGTAAGTTCCGTAAATTAAGTGAAGGCATTTTTACAGGATATTTGTATGGCAGCTACACGAAGGACTAATAGGATTTTCTTCATAATCATACATTTAGCTCCAACTATTGGAAAAATAACACATACAAAATTTCAAAGACGTAGCTTAAACCCTTCTGAAGTTATCGGCCAATATTCTTGAACACGTATTTTAAGGACATTTTGTATGGCAGCTACCAGAAGGAGTAAAAGGATTTCGTTGACAAGTACACTCAAGCTTTGTTTTTACTAAAAACTGATTTGTACAAAATTCCGAATTCGTAGCTAAAAGATTACTTGAGTTATAGTGAGTTTCGTAAATTAAGTGAATACATTTTGACAGGATATTTGTATGGCAGCTACACGAAGGACTAACAGGATTTTCTTCATAATTATATATTTAGCTCCAACTATTGAAAAAATAATACATACAAAATTTCAATGTCGTAGCTTAAACCCTTCTGAAGTTATCAACCAATATTCTTGAACACCTGTTTTAAGGATATTTTGTATAGCAGCTAGCAGAAGGAGTGAAAGGATTTCGCTGACTAGTAAACACGAACTTTGGTTTTACTAAAAACTAATTTGTACAAAATTTCGATTTCGTACCTAAAAGATTACTTGAGTTATAGTGAGTTTCGTAAATTAAGTGAATACATTTTGACAGGATATTTGTATGGCAGCTACACGAAGGACTAAGAGGATTTTCTTGATATTCATACATTTAGCTTCAACTATTAAAGAAGTAACACATACAAAATTTCAAAGTCGTAGCTTTAGGCGTTCCGAAGTTATTGGTAAATATTCTTAAACACGTGTTTTAAGGACATTTTGTATGGCAGCTACCCGAAGGAGTAGGACGATTGTGCCCGTTAACGAACTTAGCCTTACAAATTCAACCAAACATCCAGATTCAAAATTTCAAGATCCTAGGTGACGGCGTTCTTGAGTTATCGTGTTCACGGACAGACGGACGGACGGACGGACGGACGGACGGACGTCAAGCGGATTTGAGGTTTTTGGCCACAGATAAACAAAAAATAATATATAACTTTTTTTTGTCCGAGGCTTGGTTCTATGCGTTACAAACTTTTGGGCTGGATTAAACTTATAATACTCTATATGATTTCATCTAGAGTATAAACATACTGCAGTCACGATCGGCTGCAAGCCAATCGTATAATACTCTAGATGAATACTGAACTCCGATTTATATTGTAGTTGGGGATAAAGTAGAATTACGTGTGTGCATGTTGTATGTCCTTTATTAAGGACTCCCATCAGATTGCTACTCAAAACTAAAAGACAATATTCAGTGTTTAATTTCATATCTTGAACTGGGTAAGTCACCAAAAAAAAATTTCCTTTCTGAAGGACTTTCACATGAGAGGTGCAGGAAGGACTCACTCGATTTCTTACATATTTGTCCTTTTCCTTGGAACCATTTAAAAATGAACTTATACAAAATTTGAAATTGGTAAATGTCTTAAGGACATTTTGTATGGCAGCTACCAGAAAGAGTAAAAGGATTTCGCTGATTAGTAAACTCAAACTTGGTTTTTACTCAAAACTAATTTGTACAAAATTTCCAATTTATAGCTAAAAGATTAGTTGAGTTATAGTAAGTTCCATAAATTAAAATAAGACGTTTTGACAGGATATTTGTATGGCAGCTACACGAAGGACTAATAGGATTTTCTTCATAATCATACATTAAGCTTCAACTATTGGAAAAATACTATGTACAAAATTCCAAAGACGTAGCTTGAACCCTTCTGAAGTTATCAACCAATATTCTTAAACACGTATTTTAAGGACATTTTGTATGGCAGCTACCAGAAGGAGTAAAACGATTTCGCTGACAAGTAAACTCAAGCTTTGTTTTTACTCGAAACTAATTTGCAAAAAATTCCGAATTCGTAGCTAAAAGATTACTTGAGTTATAGTGAGTTTCGTAAATTAAGTGAATACATTTTGACAGGATATTTGTATGGCAGCTACACCAAGGACTAACAGGATTTTCTTCATAATCATATATTTAACTACAACTATTGGAAAAATAAAACATGCAAAATTTCAATGTCGTAGCTTAAACCCTTCTGAAGTTATCGACCAATATTCCTGAACACGTGTTTTAAGGACATTTTGTATGGCAGCTACCCGAAGGAGTAGGACGATTTTGCCCGTTAACGAACTTAGCCTTACAAATTCAACCAAACATCCAGATTCAAAATTTCAAGATCCTAGGTGAAGGGGTTCTTGAGTTATCGTGTTCACGGACAGACGGACGGACGGACGGACGGACGGACGGACGGACGGACGGACGGACGGACGGACGGACGGACGGACGGACGGACGAACGTCAGGCGGATTTGAGGTTTTTGGGCATAAATAAGCAAAAAATAATATATAACTTTTTTTCGTCCGAGGCTTGGTTCTATGCGTTACAAACTTTTGGGCTGGATTAAACTTATAATACTCTATATGATTTCATCTAGAGTATAAAAATTCAACTTAATAGCTCAAAGAGTTTGAGAGCTATAAGCTTTCAAACGTTTTGCGTACGGCGGACGGCGGACGGCGGACGGCGTACAGCGCACAGACGGACTGAAATTTTTTTTTGCTTTTTTGGTGTCTATTAGTCATGAAACGTGGAAAAAAAATTTTCAGGGTAGCAAATTTTTTTTTTTTAAAAATCGATAACAATACTTTATTATTAAAATAATAAAGTAAATTCGGTTTGTGTATAAAGGTTTACAAATGGACTTTGCTGAAAGTAAAATTGGAGGTGGAGCATGAAAGTGGAGGGGATACGAATTTTTTTAAAAAATCACGACACATATCTCAAGAACTGTGTAAGATAGATTTTTAAAATTTTTACCAGAAGTAGGCCTAATAGACTCCTGGCAAAAATTTGGGAGTGTGCGTGTAGAGGATGAGGGTGGAGGACGGAGAAAAGAAAAGGTTCCGATTTTTATATCTCGAGAACCTATAATGATATAAATCTGAAACTTGGTATTTAGATAGAGCTATAGTAGTAGTCTGTTGGAAAAAATAAAATTTTTTATAGGGGTAGTATGGTATGGGGGTGGGGGGTTTTTTTTCCATATATAGAACGGCTTATGCTTCAAAGTTGAAACTCGGTACGTATATGTAGATCAACTGGAAAAGTAATTCAGATTAAAAAAAAATTCAAATATCTATTGGCGTTCGGAAGGGGGGCAAAAAAATGATCAGTGAAAATGGAATGCATATATATTTTCTGTTTTCGTCATATCTATTAGGTCTTTTCAAATATTAAATTCATTTTTATTCCACGGATTTATCATATAATTACCAAGAAAGTGTTTTCAGGATTTTTTGAAACTCAACCCTTAAGGTGGTGGAAAGGGGATTATATACTTTTTCTCGAATTCTGCCATATACCTCAGGTCTGATCAGATATCGAATGTCTTTTCACTTTGAAGGGCTTGCGTAATAATTGCCTAAAATTTGTTTTTAAGTTTTTTCCCTTTTCAGCCCCTATGAGGGTATAAAAGAGTTGAACACGTTTTCACGAATTCCGTCATATCTTTTAGAAGTGATAAGAAATTGAATTGGTTTTTATTTTCTCGTGTTGTCTTCATATTTATCTATTAACTCCTTTCAGGATTTTTGGATATTCAACCCCCAAGTGGGTGTAAGGAGGTTGCATTTCTGATGATATATCGAATTAATTTTTACTTCCTAAGGTTTCCCATATAAGCGCCAAGAAGTTAATTTCCGTATTTTTAGATATTAAATACTAAGGGGTTGTATGCTTTTCAAAGCTTCGATATATTTCTTAGGTTTGATGAGATATTACATCGCTTTTCACTTCCTCAGACATTTTATATAATCGCCTACGAACCCAATTCTCAATTTTTGAATATTCAACCCCCAAGGGTTTGCATATGTTTTCACAATTTTTGCCATACCTTAGTTCTGATGAGATATAAAATTGGTTATTACGGCATTTCATGTAATGACCTAAAGACCGATTTCACGATTTTTCGAATTTCAAAGACCAAGGGGGTGTGAAGAGTCTGCTTACGTTTTCACAAATTTTACAAGATCCCTCGAGTCTCATGAGATATGATGTTGCTTCTTATGAAATCGTCTAAAATCCTGTTTCACAATTTTTTCGGAATTCAAACCCCAAGTGGAAGTAATGGCTTTATATACGTTTTAACAATTCGTCATATCTCTTAAGTCTGATAAAGCAGCAAATTCGCTTTTACTTCTATGCGCTTTTAGTGTACATAATATACCGAAATTCGAATAGTCTACACGGGCTTTTTCAATGTTAAATCGGCTAAAAATCGCTATATTAAATTTTTTTTTTTAAGCACAAAACTAACTTTCCAAGAAAGCTCATAATTTCGAAACAACTCGTGATATACGCCAACTTTGACCGCTCCCGAACTTTGACAAGAAAAATAATAAAGTTTCGCCCAGACCATTGGCAGATTTTCATATATTTTTCTTGAGATATAAAAATCTAATTTTTTGACATATGGGTATCCGTGTTCTACCTCTCCATCAAAAATGTTATCTTCAATATACTCCACTTATAGTCCTATACACGGAAACCAAATTTTATCTTCCTGGTACAATTGATTGGGAAGGTATTGTAATCCAAAGTTTTTTACCCCACACACCCCACCTCTCCTCCTCAACATTTTGGTCTTGGTCTAGGGGTCCAGACAATGTCTCCCTTAAAACAACCATAAAGTTTCACCCTTCTGACATCAACCGTTCAGGAGATACGAATTTTAGAATGTTCCAATCCCAGCTTGTTTCGGACGCATTATTTTTACTCCCACTCCGACACCCCTTAAACCACATCGACCGTTTTTTTTGCAAATGGGTCCACTATCTTAGTTTCATATTAGTTCCAAGTTTCAGTCTCCTAGCACAAGCTCATCTGGTGGAAACTATTGCAACTAAAGAAATCTCTTATTCGGGATAAGGTTCTTATAACTCTAATAAAATTACGTAAGCTACAATGGGCAGGCCATGTGGAGCGAATGGATGACAGAAGAGTTCCCAAACTAGTCTTCATGAAGTATCCGCCGAACAGTCCTATCGGACATCCCTAAAGCCTGAGCATGACGAATAGCTGATCGCCGGGGACTCCGTTCAAAAGCAACTCGTACAGCCTCGATGCTGGACTCATTGGGAAAAGTACTGGAGAGCATTATCAGTAACCGACTGCAGGAGTCGCTCGAGAGACCTGAGAGACCTGGAGGTCTATCTGAGCAACAATTTGGATTTCGCCGAGGGAGATCCACCATCGACGCCATCCATGCTGTTATGGGAATTGCGCGTAATGCGACATCCGGTGAAAGATGGAAAAATGGCGACAAAAAGTACTGCGCAGTGGTAACACTTGACGTCAAGAATGCCTTCAACTCAGCGAGCTGGTTGCGAATAATGCAAGCAGTAAATAGTTTCAACGTACCGGGATACCTACAGCGAATCATAGCGAACTACTTCGAAGGAAGAGTTCTTCTGTATGACACCGAGGACGGCGTCAAGCGCTACGACGTTTCACGAGGAGTCCCACAGGGCTCAGTGCTTGGCCCCACATTATGGAACATCATGTATAATGACGTTTTTTTGCATCGAGCTTCCAACGGACACCACATTGGTTGGCTACGCGGATAATATCGCACTAGTGGTAGTAGCGAAACATATCCACACCTTGGAAGTTCTGTGCAGTGAGGCGATCAATAGAATTATGAACTGGTTAAGTAGTGCGGACCTAGAGTTGGCTTCGCATAAAACGGAGGCGGTTCTTTTTGAGCTCTCGAAAAGTGCGTGATGTTTTTACATTCAGAGCCGGAGAGCACGAGATCATCTCGCAGCCAAATCTGCGATATCTTGGGGTGTTAATTGACACCCGGATGTCCTTCAAGGACCATCTTCTGGCGATCAGCGAAAAGGCTTCAAAGGTGAATGGTGCACTCTCACGCATCATGTCAAACATTGGAGGACCACGCTCCAGCAGGCGAAAACTATTAGCAACGGTCACGAGTTCCGTAATGCTATACGCTGCACCGATCTGGGCAGATGCAACGAAGAAGAAATCGTATATAGCCGGAATCCGATCAATCTATCGTCTTAGTGCACTAAGGATTGCTAGTGCCTTTCGAACAGTGTCCGATGAAGCAATCGGAGTAATATCGGCAATGTTACCAATTGACATAATAGCGTGTGAACTTCAGCGACTCTACGTAGCAGCAGATGAAGCATCGAAAGTAGACGAGCGACGGCGCAGTATCCAGGAATGGCAAGGACGCTGGGAAAGCGCGAACAAAGGGAGATGGACATTCACATTGATCCCAAACATAGACAGCTGGATAAGCCGCAAACACGGAGAAGTGGACTTTTATGTGACCCAGCTGCTCAGCGGACACGGTTGTTTTAAGCAGTATCTTCACCGCTTTAAGCATGAGGAAGACCCGTTCTGTCCCAACTGCCCCCACGAGATTGAGGACGCGCGGCATATCTTACTGCACTGTCCGCGCTTCGACGTCGACCGAGCCGAGGTTGCGGAGGCCTTCGGAGAAGCTCCGACCGTAGAAAACCTCGTTAGACACATTTGTGACACAGCCCTCAAGTGGGAAGTTTTCCAGACTGCAGCAGCACGGATTATGTCGACACTTCGCCGCTTTGAGCGAATAAGAAACATTCAACGTGACGCACCACAGGAGACGACTGGCTAGACTAGACAGACAATAACTGACGTTTTTAGCAATATTGCTATGACGGCCTCCCGACGCAATACCTAACGGTGGTTCCGGGAGGATCCATCCGTACAACTGAGGAGATGTTTAGCGGGTTAAAGTCCCGCACTGACTTAGGCTTTCGATGCTTTTACTCCTCGTTAAAAAAAAAAAAAAACTTTGCCATCCTGTGGGACCCCCCTATTCCCAATGTTGTTTTGAAAGCTGTATTGAGAAAGTTCCGAACTCACAAAATAATAGTGTTCCGAGATGGAATCGGCCGACGAGGAGGAACATTAAAGCGTAAACGAAATTGCCGTTGTTAGGGTCACAGAATCGTTATTTCTGAAGAACGTCTCGACGACAAAGGCACGGTGTTCACTGGTTCAACGCTCCATTGTAACTAAACTTCCACATCAGAAGAAGGCTACGAGACCGACCCCCACCACCTAAGATCCCCCCACCACCCACTATCCACGTTCAAAAACCGTCAGGTTTCACTGCCGGACCCTGTACAATAGCAAATTTCCCTTACGAATTTTTCGCCAACTTCGAATATGTCAAAATTAATATTCGAACATACCCCACTTCATTTGTGTTTTGAACATGCCCCACTAAAGTTTTGACATTTGTCGTTGACAGAAATAGTCAGTAAAAACGAAACTATCTTAAATTTAATATATGTATACTCGTAAAGTGTTCTAAAATGGATGCTATCTTCCCGATTTTGAACGAAGAATTTCCCCAGGGAGCTGGAGCCATTTATAGATAATAGTGTAGATCTTAAAATTCCCCTTCTTCTTGAGGTAAACATTAAATAGGTGCTGTACACATTGCACACAACCGAACGCATTTTCCGATACGACTTTTCCTTTTTCGGCTTATTAAGAAATTTTTAGTTATTGAAAAATTAGTTATAATCGTTATTTATAACATTTTCAAGAATACCATAAAAGAAAATCCCCAGAGATTTGAAGTATGAATTGATAAGTAGTAGCTCTACATAGTCGTAAATTTTCAGCTTTCTATCCTTTACGGTTTACAACAAATAAAAATCAGAGTTTTTACTTTCCACCCCCCCCCCCCCCCACTATCATCTCCTACACCCACACCCTCACAATTTTTTTCTCCGCTAGAGGTCTACTAGGCCTAACTCCTGTAAAATTTGTAAAATCATACGGATCTTAAGATATAAAAACAAAATTTTTTTTTTAAAAATAGCTGTCTTCCTGCTTCCGCGCTCCACCTCCCCCTCAAAAATTTTGCTTTCAGAAGACTCGATTTGTAATCCCTTCTTCAGAAACTTTCTTTTCATGGTATAGTTTGTTCGGAAGAGAATGTAATCTAAAGCTTTTTACCCTTACACTCCCATAAAACAACCACAAAGTTTCAACCTTCTGACATCAACCGTTCAGGAGATATAAATATTAGAATGTTTCAATCTCAGCTTTCGAGCAATTCGGACGCATTGTCCTTCCCCCACTCCAACACCCTTCAACCAATCAATCGGTAAAAAAGAACAAACCTAATATTTTCAAGAAAAACGAAAAGAAAAACAAACAATTTCCTCAATTCACATATGCAAATTTCAATTTGAATACCAAGGAAGGTCACGAAAATATTCGCCAACAGCCTTGTCTCATGAAACCGACAAATTTCCCTGTTTCGAAAATGAATGTCGCAGTTCATAATGGGTAAATATCGAAAGGATTATTGTACATGGCGGTCACTTGACTTTCTTCATATTCACGATTTTTCCTGTTATTGAATTTAACCTTACAAGTGCGGTCTAAATTTCACCGTGCGTAAAACAGAATACGGACCTCGACTGCGACTGCGCAGTCCCTGTCTTTAGAATACACAGGACTGTATGGCGATGGCCACAACACCAACTTCGCCTGCGACTGCGCAGTCGTGCTACACTCTAATTCTAAGACTGCGGTTGTAGTCTCGGATGTCCACTATTTCCTAGCAGGAAAAGTTTCCTATACTATACTTTGAAACGAAACCATATGCAAGTCGTATAACTGATTAGACTTTTTGGGAACGATGTCGCCGGTTACTGTATATATTTACTATTATATATAATAGTTTGTACGAGCACTATATTTAGAAAATTTACATGACCTCTTCAAAATGAATTGAATTCTGTTTACATTAAGGAGGAGACCGCGATAGCTTAGTACATGCTGTCTTTATCTTACATATACACATGTAGAATTTTGATGACATTTTGCGAAAGTACACTCTGCCTGCTGGGTTTCTATTCTTCAAATTCGTCCCGATCCCTATTCACTATATAAATTACACGCGCTACTTGAAACACGTCCATTTTCGAAAATATTAAAGAAAACAGAAGTGACACTTGACACTCGTTCTTCTTCTTGCTTGCATAGAATCGAAGTTATAGTCGGTGTTCTGTTCAACACCAACTGCGCAGTCGAACCTCACGCCGAAAGATAGGCAAATCGTAGTCGTAGTCGCAGTCGCAGTCGAGGTCCGTGTTCTGTTTTGTACTTAAGGATCGACGGACGGACAACAAGCGGATTTTTGGGTTTTTGGCCATAATTGAACGAAAAATACAATATCGACCCATTTCTGAAATTGTGACCTATCACAGGGCACAACTTGCTGTGACTAAATTGTGTGACCGCGCTTGTGATCGAAAAGTTTTTTCGCATTCTGGTGCTGTAGTCACAAAAAAGGTCACAATAATTTCTCAACATAATTGGAGACATGTGAAAATAATGATGTGCTGTCAGTGTTAGTGATCAATTCGGCCTTTGCAGATGTGTAATGCAAAGTTCTGTGCCTAAAAACCATGATCCAATCAATGCAGCACTGCATTCGTTACTGCATTGAAGGGCAGCAAAATGTTTTCCATGATCCAATCAATGCAGAGCTACATGTCACATCAAATTCAAATGTTAGTCAATGTTATTCTGATTTTCCATCAAATAAAATTTTTAATTCAATGTTTCTCTAAGGCTACTCTAATTTTCTTGATATAAAACTGTCAAAATTCAAATTTTCTAATCTTCCCTCCAGCAAAATTCGATTAGTTCAGTACGTTTTTTATTTGACTGTTGGCTGACCTTACGCAGCGCTATACAAAATTTACGCACAGAGCAAAATTTGAGTTACTGCATACCGGAACACTTACTGCAATGCATTGATTGGATCATAGAGCATGCAAATCGCATGTGAGCAAAGCTGCTGCATGCAGCGCTGCATTGGTTGGATCATGGGCTTTAGTAAACATCGAAAACGTGGAATTATGAAGTAAAGCCTAGTACTGTATGAAACGCACTGTCAAATCCCATTTAAGAGAAAATTTATGTTTCGCGAAGTGAGCGAAATGTTTATATTTTTATATGGGATTTGGCAGTTCATTTCGTTTTGCTCGGAACACAGTACTAGGCTTAACTCTCCAATGTATTGTCGATTAGTGAAAACGGATCAATTGCGTTCCTCAATCTTCGAAGTGTGGCTCTCCTGAATGCCCTTAAATTACACAAAATGTAAAACAGTCATCTAAATTTAAGTTAAATTAATTTTGTTCAGCTTCTTTCAGTAATTACAGCATTAAATATAACAAACGTTTTTTTTATGTATTGAAACTTCAGGAAACGTTAAATGTGTTTGCCTGTCTCGCCGATTTGATCACCTTTTGCGCGTTCACAATTATGTGATGTTTTTGAAACGTACTAAATATGAAAAGTCACAGTTTGTCTAAAATTGTACCTCTCCGGTAAAATTGTGACTTCTGACTGTACACAGAATATACCAGTGAAACTCTTTTTCGAATTTTTGTCTGGATTAATCTTATTATATAACACTTTATGATTTCATCTAGAGTATAACCATATTAGATAGAATCTTTCCAATTGAATTAAAAAATTGAATATTCATAAAGCTCACGTTGTTTTCTACGGTGTTGAATTCGAGCAACTATTCACTTTGAACACATTTGATTCTTTATTAATTTATATCAATGTTTCCAACGAAATTTCTCAAACGAATTACAGATTAGCCACGAAAAATATAAGCGCAGGTTGTAACGTATTCGCATATACTAAAGATCAATATTCTCCAATACAAATTTTTTCTTCAAAGAAAAAAAAGTTGCCAGGCTTCTCTACTTCGACCAAGTTGTTGAACAAATATTTTAATAGTTTAATTTCAGTTGGTTTCGTTCTTCATTTAAAACACCTGAATTTCTGCATGGTATTAGCTCAGGTGTCTAAAGCTTCTAAAGCAGACACATACCTATATCAAAAATATTTCACCACCATATAAACTAATTTTGAGTCTAATAGGGTGAATGCACCAATAGTCGGCCAATTAGTGACGTCCCGATATAATATTCATTACAATTTTTACTGAATAAATTGTATCAATTTCTGTATAAGGTTAAATGACAGTCAAAGGTTTCAATTTTTAGAAACACATAGTTGAAACAAATTTTCATACAATAAGTTTGGTAAAAAAAATATTATTCTAAAATCGTGCAGTTTTTCCTATAGTCGGCCACAAAAATCCTAAGTTCGGCCATGTTAGATCCCATAGTCGGCCACTACATAATGAGCCTACAAAATAATGGAGTCATATGACCGAAATATATTTGTTATTTAGAATATTATTGAAAAAAAGCTGGTTTATCATAAGACTATTATAATATCAAAAAATTTATATCAAGCACAAATTTATATATATATATTATTCGTGTTCCTACGGGGTCTTTTTACCAGGATTTTCTTTCGATTTTCTCGATTTTACTTTATTATTTTTTAATAATAAAGTATTTTTATCGACCTGAAATTTCAAAAAAATTTGCTACCCTGAAATTTTGTATTTTCACGTTTTAGGACTAGTAGACCCCAAAAAAGCAAAAAAAAAAAATGTCCGTCTGTCTGCCGTACGCCGTACGCCGTACGCAAAACCGTTTGATGGCGCGTAGCTCACAAACCCTTTCAGATATTAAATTGAAATTTTTATGGTGGGTAGATTGGATGAACACCTACGACTGGTATATTTTCGAGGGGTGGGGGTACAAGGGGAGAGGAGAGGGGAGCGTTTTAGACGAAAAATTTTGGTTTCTAGATCTCAGGAACCACTTATGCTAGGAGGCTGAAACTTGGAACTTATGTAGTACTATGATAATGGACTCAATTGCAAACAAATGGTTGATATTGGTGAAGGGGTGTGGAAGTGGGGGGGAAAACAATGAGTCTGAAACGCATGAAAGACGGGATTAAAACATTCTAAAATCGATATCTCCTGAACAATTGATGTCAGAAGATTGAAACTTTATTGTTGTCCTAAGGAATACTTCAAGATTAGACAAGGGCTAAAATTTTTAAGAGGGGTGATGGGGTGTGGGGTAGGGGGTGAAAAACTTTGGATTGCAATATCTTCCGAACCAATTACACCAGGAAGATAAAATTTAGTTTCTGTATATGGGATCACAAGAGGAGTCTACTAAAACTAAATTTTTGGAAGGGGGAGGTGGATTACGCAAGTGGGCGGACAGCAATTTTTCAAAAAATTTAATTTTTATATCTCAGCAACCGTATCAGATATGATCTTGAAAATTTTACAGGAGTTGGAGTCGGTAAACTTCTAGTAGGGAAAAAAATGTTGGTGGTGTGGGTGTTGGGGGTGATGGTGAAAGGGGGTAGAAAGGAAAACATTCTGATTTTTATTTCTCGAAAACCATAATGAATAGAAAGCTAAAAATTTAGGATTATATAAAGCCACTATGGAGACATCGCAGATAGGGGTATCAAGGTACGGGGGAGAGGGGTGGTTTTTTATATCTCAGAAACGGCTTATGCTAGAAAGTTCAAACTTAGTACGTATATGTAGATGTACTATTAGAGTAAATAAAGCAAAAAAAAAGTTCAGATTTTTCTTAGCGTTCAGAGGTTGAGTAATGTCCGTCAATCCACATTTTCACAAACTTCGTTAAACTTTTAGAGATGTCGAGCTATCAAAGCAATTTTACTTCTGCGGGCTATTTATATAATCGCCTAGTAACGATCTTCAAATTTTTTTGATATCCAACCCCTAAGAGGGTGTAAAGTGGTTGTGTACATATTCACGAATTCTGATATATTCCTAAGGTATATTGAGATTTGGAATTCACTTTTACTTCTATAAGCTTTAAACGTAGTCGGGGAAAAACCCGATTTAAGTATTTTTCTCTATTAAACCCCCTGGGGGTATTGTTCAAGATTTCACTGATTCCGAAAATCTCTTAGGTTTAATGTGATCGAATTCGCTTTTACTACTATGAATTACTCTATTGATAAAAAAAATACGTAAATAAATAAAAAAAATCTGCCAACAGTCTGGGCGCAACTTTATTATTTTATGGGTAGAAGTCCGAAACGTGTTTAATGATGAGATGCTGTGTAGGTTACTATGCGACTGACAACCTAAGAAATAACCAGGAGGCTATTTGGAACGTTTTTTTAGGTTGTCAGTCGCATAGTAACCTACACAGCATCTCATCATTAAACACGTTTCGGACTTCTACCCATAAAATAATAAAGTTGCGCCCAGACTGTTGGCAGATTTTTTAATTCGCTTGTCCTTACGCTGTTTAATCGCATCTTGTGTCTCTTTTTTTGTTTTCCTTATTGAGGAGGAACTGTTGGTATTGTAAGGACGATATTGCGCTAGGAGACCTTTCAGATTTGTTCCTTTTTCGTTTTCCCTGAGAAATTAATGCTCTTGGATGAAACAAATGTTTCAACTATGACCATCAACAAAAAAAAGTACCGGCTTCTGAATTTTTTGATTTTCCAACCAATTTTTAAACGTATTTGCCACGTACTCAAAGAAAGTTTCCTTTTTCATCCATTCCGATTCTGAGCGTCCGAAGACCCAATCAACTGGCATACTTCTCACGACTTCTCTAGGTGGACGAACATATAGAAAAACTACCATTGGTGGTGCTATATCTCAATTGGCTGTGAAAACTAACAAAACGGTGAGGACTTCTTTTTCATTACCCATATTTATTTGATAATTGTTTCTCCATCCTCTTGAAGCAATAATTTTACCAGTTTTGGGCACATTGAAAAACGAGTTTCGTCCCCGTTTAAAACTCGCCGTGAATCCAGAAGTATTTCCATGTTTCCGTGCTCAGAAAGGTATGATTCTAGATCTTGGAACCATTCGCGTAGTTCTTTTTTGGTAACAGCAGCGCGCCCTTTCGAAATTGATTCTGGAATACGGGAAGAAAGCTGAGGATATCGTTTTATGAAAGATGTATACCACTTCGTCTTTGAAAGGGATTTTTATACTCTAGATGAAATCATATAGAGTATTATAAGTTTAATCCAGCCCAAAAGTTTGTAACGCATAGAACCAAGCATCGGACGAAAAAAAGTTATATATTATTTTTTGTTTATTTGTGGCCAAAAACCTCAAATCCGCCTGACGTCCGTCCGTCCGTCCGTCCGTCCGTCCGTCCGTCCGTCCGTCCGTCCGTCCGTCTGTCCGTGAACACGATAACTCAAGAACGCCTTCACCTAGGATATTGAAATTTTGAATACGGGTGTTTGGTTGAATTTGTAAGACTAAGTTCGTTAACGGGCAAAATCGTCCTACTCCTTCGGGTAGCTGCCATACAAAATGTCCTTAAAACACGTGTTCAAGAATATTGGTCGATAACTTGAGAAGGGTTTAAGCTACGTCTTTGAAAGTTTGTATGTGTTATTTTTCCAATAGTTGGAGGTAAATGTATGATTATGAAGAAAATGCTATTAGTCCTTCGTGTAGCTGCCATACAAATATCCCGCCAAAAAGTCTGCACTTAATTTACGAAACTCACTATAACTCAAGTAATCTTTCAGCTACGAATTCGAAATTTTGTACAAATTAGTTTTGAGTGAAAAGGAAGTTGGAGTTTACTATTCACAGAAATCCTTTTACTCCTTCGGGTAGCTGCCATACAAAATGTCCTTAAAAGACGTGTTCAAGAATATTGGTCGATAACTTCAGAAGGGTTTAAGCTACGTCTTTGAAATTTTGTATGTGTTATTTTTCCAATAGTTGGAGGTAAATGTATGATTATGAAGAAAATCCTATTAGTCCTTCGTGTAGCTGCCATACAAATATCCTGTCAAAATGTATTCACTTAATTTACGGAACTCACTATAACTCAAGTATTCTTTTAGCTATGAATTGGGAATTTTGTAGAAATTAGTTTTGAGTAAAAACAAAGTTCGAGTTTACTAGTCAGCGAAATCCTTTTACTCCTTCTGGTAGCTGCCATACAAAATGTCCTTAAGACACGTGTTCAACAATATTTTTCGATAACTTTTGAACGCTTCAAGCTACGATTTTGAAATTTTGTACACGTTCATTTTGAAATGGTTCCAAGGAAAAGGATAAATATGTAAGAAATCGAGTGAGTCCTTCCTGCACCCCCCATGTGAAAGTCCTTCAAAAAGGAAATTTTTTTTCGATGACTTACCCAGTTCAAGATATGAAATTAAACACTGAATATTGTCTTTTAGGTTTGAGTAGCAATCTAATGGCAGTCCTTAATAAAGGACATACAACATGTACACACGTAATTCTACTTTATCCCCAACTACAATATAAATCGAAATTCAGTATTCATCTAGAGTATTATACGATTGGCTTACAGCCGATCGTGACTGCAGTATGTTTTCGTTTATCTTCTTTCATAATTTCTTGCACGGTGTTTTGAAGCTCTTCTGGCTTTAATCAAAATCCACATTTAGCCAGAGAAATGCACCAATTGACAATTTTAATTTCTTTCGTATGGGTCAATATCGTTTCGCTACCCATTTCTTGGCATCCTTCCGGGACTTTTCCTAGCAGATGATGATCCTGGAGCGTTGATCTAGGTACTCCAAATTTAGCTGCAGCCTCCCGAATACTTAAATTTTCACTTCGATGTGCAGAAATAGCATTCCTCATGCTATTTGCATCCTATTGATAGATTGGACGTTTTATAGGGTTTGATATTATTTTTACGAGATTCGCTAAAAGTGTTCCAAAATTGATGTTCTCACACTGTTTATCACTAATAACTTCGCAAACTGCTACACAACTAATTCAACCAATTATTTTGAACGAATTAAGAAACACTTGATTTTCGATAAATATGTTAAAACTTGGAAGTAGTGAACACGGAGAGAAAACGCGATGCGGCGAAGAAGGAAGGACGAATAAATAATTTTAAGAAAAGGATCTCGCAAGAAATATATTAGATATTTAACCACTGTAGCAAAAAATGGATGTAAACTCCCAGATGTCGACACACTAAAAAATGTCAGTGCTTTTACAACACGGAAAAAACCGAATTCACACCGTGGGCAATTAATATTATTGGAAAGGCGCGGCGTTCCGGCAACAGACGGATCAACATGTGTTCTGCTAAATTCGGAAAGAGCTTAGGAACTTATCAGAATTGTGATTCCTAAAGTTGGCCACGTCCAAAAGTATACAAATATTAACCTTTTTTAACAATTTTATGATTAACTATGAAAATTTAAATACTTTTGAATCACAAGCACCGCACAGCCTAGTAGTAGTTCTTAAAACTATGGAGTATTGGTAATAAAAAAAAACCCTTCGATTTTATAAATTATTTTACCAACACTCAGTTTTACGGACTTTGTCACAATGAACCTATTATAACGTTACAACAAAAACACTGACTGACTTCATGTTATGCATGTCGAGTTGAAAAGAAAACATAGATAGAAGAAAAAAACATGTTTCCTGGAAATCGTCTTCACAACATTTAATAATATTATATTTCTGGAGAAATGGCCGACTATAGGAGCATGGCCGACTATTGGTGCATCTACCCTATATCATGCTTATCTTATATAGTTTCATCCATACTCGCCAACTTTAAATTTTGTTTGAACTTTATATCTCTACTACAGTGCAAATTGTGTAAATTTCTATCTATAATTAATGCATCTACTTATACGAAATATACTATACCCTATAAACCAAACATCGATGAAGATGCACGAACACTTTCGAAACTTGTCGCTGAAAAGAGATTATCACTTGGGAACAGCTGTGTATTATACTTGCTTGCTATCTGTGAATACATGTAAGGTATTCGCATTTATTTCTTCCTCGTACTGAAATGCATCCGACCATCTCATCCGCACTCTTCGACATGAGAGATCGCCTATCGAGCATTGTATTTGAAATTGGAATGAGCAAGAACGAGATGGCAATA
Source organism: Beris morrisii (assembly GCA_951812415.1). Classification (NCBI taxonomy): domain Eukaryota; kingdom Metazoa; phylum Arthropoda; class Insecta; order Diptera; family Stratiomyidae; genus Beris; species Beris morrisii. The sequence continues at coordinate 91,653,223 of OX638313.1, read as the reverse complement.
TGTGCACTCACTGAAGACTGAAGAGTATGTATGAAGCTCCCTTCTACTTCCCTGAAGTAGACCTGACCAATCATCGATAAAAGGTAAGCCTGACTTATAGGAGAATTATGCATTACCGGTCGACATACATCGATGGACGGCGTCCGGTCATATTGCAATAGAATTCAAGTGGTCGTCGACTAGTGCAATCCAAAGACAACTTTCAATCGACTAATGCAATCGAAAGATGAATTTCATAGCACAAGTCGTCAGAGTTATGGGTTCCGGAATCATGTTAAACCAGGGACGTCATTTCAGTTTTTTCTAGGGGGTGGCAAGATGTTATGTTTGTGTATATTTTTATACTCTAGATGAAATCATATAGAGTATTATAAGTTTAATCCAACCCAAAAGTTTGTAACGCATAGAAGCAAGCCTCGGACGAAAAAAAGTTATATATATTGTTACAGCGGGTGCCAAACCGTTACAGCGGGTGGCAAATTTACACTGAATTATTTCCCTTTAGCACACAGTGAACGCACTCACCGCGAAAATATCAAAAGACCCGCACCTCCGTTTTTTCTTTTCCTGTCTGGAGGCCGCGAGAACACGAGTTTCTGTTCTAGTATATAATAAGATACCTGAGTTTTTAGATTAAAGTAAAGGGTAAGTAATTCTAATTTAATTCAAATGTACAACTAATGACTGTTATCGCTCTGTTTGTGAATTACAGAACAGCCAAATAAATTTGAAGTTATTCTTCCTCACTATTTTCGCCAATTAAATAAATAGAATTTAATCGATCGGAATCGTTTTCATTCGAAGTGGATCGATCCAGGAATACTATCCAATTTCCGTACCTTAACATATATAATTTTTTGTTTATTTGTGGTCAAAAACCTCAAATGCGCTTGACGTCCGCCCGTCCGTTCGTCCGTCCGTCCGTCCAACCGTCCTTCCGTCTGTCCATCCGTCCGTCCGTCCGTCCGTCCGTCCGTCTGTCCATGAACACGATAACTCAAGAACGCCTTCACCTAGGATCATGAAATTTTGAATCTGGATGTTTGTTTGAATTTATAAGGTTAAGTTCGTTAACGGGCAAAATCGTCCTACTCCTTCGGGTAGCTGCCATACAAAATGTCCTTAAAACACGTGTTCAAGAATATTGGTCGATAACTTCAGAAGGGTTTAAGCTACGACTTTGAAATTTTGTATGTGTTATTTTTCCAATAGTTGGAGTTGAATATATGACTATGAAGAAAATCCTGTTAGTCCTTCGTGTTGCTGCCATACAAATATCCTGTCAAAATGTATTCACTTAATTTACGAAACTCACTATAACTCAAGTAATCTTTTAGCTCCGAATTCGGAATTTTTTACAAATTAGTTTTGAGTGAAAACAAAGTTCGAGTTTACTAGTCAGCAAAATCATTTTACTCCTTCTGGTACCTTCCATACAAAACATCCTTAAGACACGTGTTCAACAATATTTTCCGATAACTTTTGAACGCTTCAAGCTACGAATTTGAAATTTTGTAGACATTGATTTTTGAATGGTTCCAAAAAAAGGATAAATATGTGAGAAATCGAGTGAGTCCTTCCTGCACCTCCCATGTGAAAGTCCTTCAAAAAGGAAAATTTTGTCATACAAAAAGTCTTTAAGAAACTTGTTCAGAGTAAATTTAAACTCCATATCTCAAGATGTGCATAACAGCTTAAGACGTCCTTGTCCGTTAAGGATGTCTCGAAAGAATTTACTAAAATTTATTTGAATCTCTTATGTTAACTTATGAAACCATCCTCTGGCTGAGGTTAACAAAAGGTCAGTTAAATCTTGTCTGAAATATTTTTTTATTGTCAAGAAGTTTAATACAAAATTTATTTATAGGTAAATTAAAATAAGAATCATTTACCCATTTCAAGCGTCTACGATTTATAAAGTCCTTCAATCAATTCGTCGTATTTTTTACAAACAAAGGACCTTTTCAGTTTAAGAGTTGGTCCTGAAAAAAATGAACAATTGTATGTTTATTATGTTATAACAATAAAAAAAACTGCAAATCATTTACCAAGCTCTCCAGTAGCGACGGAAAAGTCCTGAGGAAGTAGGGCGAATTTTTGAACTTTCTGTGCATTTGAAATGGCATTTTTGTTGGCCTTGTCGATACCGTCCTGAATGCCTTTAAGTACTACTGGACATGGACCGGCGGTTAAAATTTCACTCCATTTCGTATACTGTAGATTTAATCCTTCCAGCCATTCGATTACCTCGGATACAAGATTGTCCTTTGGAATGCCTGTCTCTGTGTCTAATTCAGTCTGTGAATAAAAAAATTATCGGTTTCGGAAAGTCCATTTCGAATATCGGATTTTGATGATTTACCCTGAAGGATAGTAAAACAGTAAGGAACTTCCTCTTATCTCCCACCAGAAACGCATTACTTAAAACTGGCAATTCGGTTTTGATTAACTCTTCAATATGAACGGGTGGAACATTTTCACCGCCTGCCGTTATTATAATTTCCTTAAGACGTCCTGTGACGTATATATATCCTTTATCATCAATCGATCCCAGATCGCCGGTATGCAACCATTCATCCTCGTCTAGGCACTCTCTCGTTTTTTCGGGATCATTCAAATATCCCATGAAGACACTTCGCGCTTTCACGCAAATCTATTGGCAATAAACAGGACACTGAACTCAATTCAAACAAAACTAACTATTAAAAAATTACCTCTCCAACACCATTCGAATCAGAATTATAAATTTTTGTCGGAATGCCTTGAAGTGGTTTACCCACCGTTTGCTGATTCGGTACATTTCGATTGCACATGCAATGGGCGCCTGTCGATTCCGACATGCCGTAAACATCAGTCAGTGGAACGTCGATACTAAGGAAAAAATTTTTGATTTCTACGGATATTGGAGCTCCTCCTACGAGGGTAACCCGAGATTCGTCCAAGCCTAAAGACCGCTTGATTTTATTCAAAACTAGGTGCTTCGCGAGCTTGAACTGCCAAGTATCTGAAGATTTGCTGAAAAAAATTATTATAACTTTTAATGTTAGTTGTACGCTTCATTAAGATTAATTGAATTATGTGAGGTAACTCATGAATGAGCACGCAGATGGAATTGTATTTTTAATATTAAAGTAAAACCGGATCCTAGAAAAATGGGGGACCTGATATTGAACAAACTTGATGATCATGGGGAAGAACTACGTACAATAGAATAAAGTGCATCCTTAATACAGCTAGGACTTGCCTGCGTGATAGAATATTTCATTGCTGTATGAGAAACTTTCATCCGACCATTGTCCGGACGTTCTCTTGATTTGTAAGCATGACTTTGGTCCGGACAAGATTACTCTACGTCGTGTTCACTGGGACAAATTTCCGGACGCCACGAACAACGCTCTGGTAAGCGTCGAACGGGTGGATCGATGACATTGATAGAGTTGTTGGAAAACTTCAAGACCGCATTGCGAAGTCAATTGAATCGGTTACTACATCTATTACGATCGACAATCCGAAAGGCTCTCTTCCGAGGGAGATTCGGGATCTCAAAAGTGTCGTGGAGATTAGATTAGGTACTCCGTACCTATAAAGCTTCAAGAGTTAGTCCTCACCAGGACCCCTACGGCAAAGTCAATTCCTATTCAGATAAGACAAAATGACCAGGCCGAATTATGAACATGCTGACCTTGATCACATCGAATCCATTAATCGATCAGTCAGCTATTCCACTCGTTCCTGTCTCCCCGGATGAAGTCAAAACTATTTTGGCTGGCCTTGTGGAGAAGAAGGCTCCTGGGCCATGTGGTATTCGCAACATTACTTCCCCCATGGGCCAAACTAATGCAACTGACTTTTTACAACTTACCCGTCCATAGCATCCAAATGATGGTTCAATGCCGTACTTCGAGCCCAATTCAGCAGTGCCTTTTTTAACGGATTCATCTGTGGTTCCATTTCAATTAGTTGTTCGTAAAATTTCTCGAAAACTCTGGGAACTCCCATAAATCGGGTGGGATGAACTCTGCTCAAAGTCTTAATCAGTGTTCCTTTCAACGCATCACGATCGGCAAAATGTACCGATCCTGCCATGTAGATCGGAAGAAAAATATCGACTATTTGTGCTGCAATATGGTTCATAGGCAGATAGGAGATACTCGATTCCCGACCGCGTATGATGTTCCCATAACGTTCGTCGATGGCTTGAAGATTCCAGGTGATATTATCGTGACTTAGCATAACAGCTTTTGGAAAGCCAACTGTTCCTGACTTAAAATCGAAATATATATTATGGATTTTTGAAAATATGAATGTTTTTGAAGATTTACAGTGTAAATTAAAATGCAGCATTCATTGGCTGATATATTGTTTAGTCGGTATTCGAGTTCTTCGTCCAGATCTTCAGTGTTCATTTCTTCGATATCGGACCACTGCAAAAATAACAAAATTAATTTTTAACCACTACACATATTTTTAAAAATGGAATCTAAAACTTTCTTCGAAAAAAGGACGAAAGATAAATTTAACAATTCCGAATCATTCAGTACAGACACTTTATCTAAAGAAAAACCAGAGGACATCGCTTTTAAAATAACGTACTGGAAAATGTATTACTCGTATGTATCAAAATAACGAATGTCAAAAAACTTGGGATCACCAAATTGGAATTTTAACATATGTGATAATTAAAGGCTTATTAAAGGCTATTTTAGTGCTCCAAAAAAATCTGCCGCTGCACCCCTAATGATAAAACCGTGTGGTCGTTCTGACTGACGATGAAGCTAGGATGACCGTAGCCGAAACGATGTTAAAGCTAAGTGCATAAAAGTTCTAGTTATACATTAATTAACGGCTAATTACAGGCTTTCGAATAAGCCCAATTCCGATCAGTTTGGCACACCCTGTCCCGAAATATGCACCCCTTTGAATGAAAATTAAACCCCCGTATAAGTATGTTCGTATATCTCGGCGAATATATTATAATTAGCAACAATTCTGGGATTGGTATCAAAATTAATAATAAATGAATGTTTAGTTGTTCTCACACCCCCTGATTTTACCGCTCCACCTCCTCAGCCAAAACTCACCCCCTGTATTTGTGAATCTAGGCATAGAGAGAAGCTACGGGTCTGTAATTGGTTTAAATTTCTCCTGATTTAACGGCTCCCGATTCTCGATGCGCCCGTTTTTACCACTCCACCCCCTCAGCCAAAACCCACCCTCTGTATACCTATATTTGCGAATCTAAGCATACAGAAAAGGAACGAGTCTGTAATAGGTCTTAAAATTTCTTCTAATTTAACGGCTCGAGATTCCCGATGCGCCTGATTTTATCGCTCCACCCCCTCAGCCAAAACTCACTCCTTGTCTACCAATATTTGTGAATCTAGGCATACAGAGAAGCTACGAGTCTGTGATAGGTTTTAAAATTTGTCCTGACTTAACGGATTTTTCTTTATAACGAATTTTCACTACAACGAAGTACAATACAGTACCTTTATACTACAGTCTTATGAATCTTGGTTTCATTACTAACTTTGTTTTATCATGAATCACATTTCAAAATATTTTTAAAGTATTCTACATGAAACTAGGGTCACTAGATACACAACACTTTCTACCTAGGATTTGGCAAATACATCTAATTCGGTCGTTTCTGTACTAGAAATTCTAATTTAACCTCACAAAAATCGCCTGTTTTTTCACTACTCAAGCTTGCTATAAAATTGCGTTTTTGAAGTGTGTTAGTGTGAATATGTGAAAAGTCTGAAAAAAATTGTCGGTTCCCTTCTACAATTCTAGTACTTCTATTTCTTTGGTATGCAAGTTTGTGTGTGCGAAATTGTATAATAGTTTTCAATAGAAAATTTCCTTATTTCTTTCATTTCTTTTATGGAAATTTACAATTTTACAGCGAAAAGTTAAATCCCATAAACATGGAACAAATTTTAATTTAATGATCTTTCACTTTAGTACGCATCTGCCAAACTCCTCTTAAAGGCTGTTTTGGTGTAAATGCGTATACAGTAACCATACATGAAACGGTCAGTCAAAACTCTACTACAAAATTGTATCACCATCTGGTACTATACATACATTTCCTCTTGTGGCTTCGAGCTATTCCGGAAAATCCCCCATGAGGTGTGTGTTTCGTATTAACAGTTCGGCTATTTCGTTGCAGTCGAGCATTTCACTATTATCTTCCTAGGTACTTTTTTTCATTGAATCGTTACAATAATGGTTAAGCGCAAATCGATTAAATTGTCAAACAAAGTGCGGAAGTGAAAAAAGGTGGAAAGCAACAGAATAGGTTTCCTATTAGGTTTGTTCTTTTTACTTTATTATTTTATTAATACAGTATTGTTTTCGATTTTTAAAAAAAAAAATTTGCTACCCTGAAAATTTTTTTTTTCACGTTTCATGACTAGTAGACACGAAAAAAGCAAAAAAAATTTTCAGTCCGTCTGTCCGCCGTACACCGTACGTCGACCGGTGTACGCAAAATTGTTTGAAGGCTCGTAGCACCCAAACCTTTTGAGCTATTTAGTTGAATTTTTTTTTGGTAGGTAGACTGAGTAGGCTCCTTGAAGTGACCACATTGTGAGGGGTCGGGGTGTAAGGGGGGAGGTGGGGGAAGCGTTTTAGACGAAAAATTTTGGTTTCTAGATCTCAGCAACCGCTTATGGTAGGAGGCTGAAACTTGAAACTTATATAGAGCTTTGATAGTGGACCCATTTGCAAGAAAATTGCCGATATGGGTGAAGGAGTGGGGGAAAAAAATGCGTCCGAAACGCAAAAAAGTCGAGATCGACATATTCTAAAATCCATATCTCCTAAACGGTTAATGTCACATTATTGAAACTTAATGGACATCTATAAGTATACTAAGAGAATAGATCGGAAGTAAATTTTTGAGTATGTGCAGTGGCGTACGGGGGTGGGGGGTAAAAAACTTTAGATTACGATATCTCACGAACCAATTGCACTAGACAAATAAAATTCGGTTTGTGTATAAAACTTGATAAATAAAGTTTGCTGAAAGTAAAATTTTTTAAGGGAAAGGTGGATTATGAAAGTGGAGGGGATACGAATTATTCTAAAAAATCACGTCTCATATCTCAAGAACTGTGTAAGGTGGATGCTTCAAATTTTTACCAGAGGTAGGCCTAATAGACCCCTAGCAAACATTTTTTGGGGTGTGGGTGTAGAGGGTGTGGGTGGGGGAGGGTGAAAAGGAAAAAGTTCCGGTTCTTATATCTCGAGAACCTATAACGATATAAAGCTGAAACTTGGTATTTAGATAGAGCTATAGCAGTAGCATGTTGGACAAATATAATTTAGTATGGTACGGGGGTGGGGGGTGTTTTTCCTATCTATAGAACGGCTTATGCTACAAAGTTGAAACTCGACATGTGTATGTAAATCAACTAGAAAAGTAATTCAGATTAAAACATACCGCAGTCACGATCGGCTGCAAGCCAATCGTATAATACTCTAGATGAATACTGAACTCCGATTTATATTGTACTTGGGGATAAAGTAGAATTACGTGTGTGCATGTTGTATGTCCTTTATTAAGGCCTGCCATTAGATTGCTACTCAAAACTAAAAGACAATATTCAGTGTTCAATTTCATATCTTCAACTGGGTAAGTCATCAAAAAAAAATGTCCTTTTTGAAGAACTTTCACATGGGAGGTGCAGGAAGGACTCACTCCATTTCTTACATATTTATCCTTTTCCTTGGAACCATTTAAAAATGAACGTGTACAAAATTTCAAATTCGTAGCTTGAAGCGTTCAAAAGTTATCGAAAAATATTGTTGAACACGTGTCTTAAGGACATTTTGCATGGCAGGTACCAGAAGGAGTAAAAGGATTTCGCTGATTAGTAAAGCCGAACTTTGTTTTTACTCAAAACTAATTTGTACAAAATTTCCAATTCATAGCTAAAAGATTACTTGAGTTATAGTAAGTTCCGTAAATTAAGTGAAGACGTTTTGACAGGGTATTTGTATGGCAGCTACACGAAGGACCAATAGGATTTTCTTCATAATCATATATTTAGCTCCAACTATTGGAAAAATAACACATACAAAATTTCAAAGACGTAGCTTGAACTCTTCTGAAGTTATTCTTGAACACGTGTTTTAAGGACATTTTGTATGGCAGCTACCCGAAGGAGTAGGACGATTTTGCCCGTTAACGAACTTAGCCTTACAAATTCAACCAAACTTCCAAATTCAAAATTTCAAGATCCTAGGTGAAAGCGATCTTGAGTTATCGTGTTCAGACGGACGGACGGACGGACGGACGGACGGACGGACGGTCGGACGGTCGGACGGACGGACGGACGGACGTCAGGCGGATTCAAGGTTTTTGGCCACAAATAAACAAAAAATTATATATATCTTTTTTTCGTCCGAGGCTTGGTTCTATGCGTTACAAACTTTTGGCCTGGATTAAACTTATAATACTCTATATGATTTCATCTAGAGTATAAAAACTCATATTTCCATAATTATTAGGGGTATGGCTTAAATTGACTTAGCTAAAAGGAGAACTATACATCCAACTACCAATATTCAAAAAAAAAAACTTATTCAATATATCTTGTCTTCGTTGATTATCAGCATTATGGTTCGGCACTCCAGCGGTACATCAGAGGAACCAATTCTCCTTCCCAGTACTAAACTATGCAGATCTCCAGCGAAATAATTTTATTACTGACTAAATTCTGTTACGGTTACTTCATTCAGTACTGAACATTGATAGACCACTGTACGAATGCCGTATTAATGTTGAAGTTTCATAATAATTAAAAATTATTTTTTTTTAATTTCTATTTTTTGTTCCTATTTTATTTATTTATTTTTTTAGGCTAATGATCAGTTCTACATCTACCAGGATTTAAACCAAAGTCGCATCATTTTGTTGTCAATACTTTACCACCGAGAGACCTATGCTCTGTTATGGCAGCGAGACATGGACATTAACGCGAGCTTCCGAAAAAGCAGTTAACGCATTCGAAAGAAACGTCCTCCGAAAAAATTTGGGACCTGTGAAGGAAGGAACGAACTGGCGAATAAGATACAATCATGAGTGGTATCAACTCTTCAAGGAGCCAGAAGCTCCAACGTTCATTAAACTACATAAACTGCAGTGGGCTGGCCATGTAGAGCGGATGAAAGACAGAAGAATCCTCAAGCGTGCTCTTAAAGGCAAAGCGAGTGGTAACATGCCAGTAGGCAAACCACGCAAGCGATAGGAAGGCTCGGTTGATGAAGATAGCAAAGCCATCTTAAAATTACCAGCTGGAGGACGCGGTCTTTGGGTCGAGACGATCGAAGGCGACGACTTCAGGAGTCCAGGGCCCGATTTGGCTTTCGCACCATTGATGATGACTTTACCACCGAGGCCACCGGTGGTGATAGATTCCAAATCATCTCGAATTCCAAGATAAATTCAGTCCTGATATAGTACTGATTTCTCAAGAAATTTTTTACTGTTTTACTACTGAAAAACGGAATTCGAATTGGTTTCTATATCGCATATATAGAGAAATCCTTAGCAATGCCAGCAGCTGTAAGAGTGGTTCGAATAATAGGCATGAGTCAGTACCATGACGAACCAGCTCCTTCGGATCTAGACCAACACAGTTTTAAACGGGACTCTCCTGTGAATGTTTTTCAACTCTCATGTCGTCAATGACAGTAGCCAAAACTATGCTCTCAGAGAGGTAAAAACATAGTGACACTCGGCATTAGAAATATTTTAATTTTGCTGTCATATTTAACGAGGAATGATGAATATAGTTGTATTGAGAAATAGAGGTCGCATGTAGACCGATACCAAAAATAAGTATTGTATGAATGATACACCATAGCTACTACGGATGTAACCGGTAAAGTCGTTGCTTGGAGTCATACGAACTAACACCTTTATATAATTTAATGATGGAGATATTAAACCCGAACTATAGCTGCCATATAAGATGATGTCTCTTGATGAAATACTTCTGAAATTAGATTTGTTAAAGTTACCTTATAGTATCCATCTTCTGGACCAATGTCGGACTCGAACGGACCATTAATTTGTATAACTAACTTCAGGTTCGGTAATTTTGACCAAATTTCGCGAACTTTTTTCATCTGTTTCGAATCATCGACCACAAGGATTTTCGTTTGCGAAGTACTCAGAATATGATGAACGGCATCTGCTGAATTTGTCGTATAAACTCCGGTAGCAATTCCACCGGCGTAAATTGCTGCCAATTCTGAATAGAACCATTCCGGACAATTAAACGATATTACAGCAACTGTATCGCGACTTTGAAGTCCCAATTTGATGAAGGCCTTTGCAACGTGTATGACTTTCTGTTGATATTCCCTAAAAGTTAAATAGGAATGCTAGATATATTCACCATTCACCTTTGTTTCAAATACCAAAAAAATTTCGTATGCAAAAAATATAGTCACAGTTTTTAGCACTCCCAACTCACCTGTAATTGAGTGTGCGCCACACATTTGACTCGTCCTTAAAGCAAATAGCTTGATTCTCTGGGAATTGATCGACGGTTTTTTTAAATTGAGCCGGAATTGATATTGCCGGTAACGATCCCTCTGGTGATGAATCCGTACGCAATTTAACAGTTTCGTGGGCATCACTTGTGTGATAGCTTAGAGATGGCTTTACATAACCGTCGGATTCCGGCATTTTTCTTTAAACTGAAAATAAGATAAAATAAAACAATTTTAAAAAACAATTTCCTTTCTCAACTAATCTAAGAATTTTAAATATATTGTATTGCTATATGCAAGCCTGGCAACCGCGCAACTCGATCGTTTCGCATAATGGAAACAGCAACAACCGAATACCTAGCTACAAAGTAACTCAATCAGAAACCTAGTTGAAGTATATAAGGGGGGCGTAGCAACACGGTTGTACCTCCTTTCTAATCGAATGTACTAGAACAGCGTAGAAGATCAAATCAAATGCTCTCAAGCTTTCGAGTACCGTCCACACATATCACCGAGCGAGATTCAAGAACAGTCTAGACTATAGCCAACTAGTATAAAAGCATGCGGAGCTTTCAGCGAGGGATATAGTAATTTTTATTAAGTCGACTGTGACAACCAGAGTGTATACGCGACCGTGTTGGTAGAAAGCGAAAGTGATCGAGTCAAGCGATATACTACTATGATAAAAAAATAAGGGGACTTTTTGAATAAAACCTCCTCAAAACACCTATTGTACTCATTTTCCGATATTCCTTTCAGAGCCTTCAGCGAATTTTCTTTTATCTCTTCAATGCTATCAAAACGGTGTCCACGAAGTGCTTTTTTAAGTCGAGAGAATAGAAAAAAGTCACACGGAGCCATACCAGGCGAATACGGGGCTTGCGGAACGGTATTTGTTTGATTTTTGGCCAAGAATTGGCGAATAACGATTGCCGTATGCGTTGCCATGATGCAGAAACCATGAATTGTTTTTCCATAATTCAGGCCTTTTTTGCGAATAGACTCCCTCAAACGCTTCATAACATCAAGGTAGTACTCCTTATTGACCCTTTGGTCAGTTGGAAGAAACTCACCACGATAATCGATGAAAACAGTCAGCATAACTTTGATTTTTGAACGGTTTTGGCGTGAAGTTTAAAGTTTTGGATCCCCTTTGGCACAATATTCACTTGATTGTTGAGGTGTTTCTGGATCGTAGGCGTAGATCCATGTTTCATCTCCAGTAATTATGCATTTTAAAGCGTCATCACCCATCTCAAGCATCTCTTTTGACACTTCCAAACGACGTTTTTTTTCTAAAAAAATTCAACGATTTCGGAACCAATCGAGATGATACACGAGTTAAACCCAAATTGTGTTTAAAAATTGATTGTATGGACCAAAATGAGATGTCAGTAATGTCCACAAGATCTCTGATGCTCAAACGACGATTTTCCAACACCAATTCCTTGATTTTTTCGATGTTTTCTTGAGTTTTCGATGTTGATGGCCTTCCAGAACGATGTTCATCTTCAACCTCTTCACGACCTGCTTGGAATTTTTTGTGCTACTTGTAAACCTTTGATCTTGCCATAGTATCGTCCCCATAACATCTTTCCAACATTTCCAATCAATTTGCACCCGAAATATCGTTGCGAACACAAAATTTAATGCAAAGTCTTTGCTCAATAAATTTATCCATGTTAAAAATCGCCGAACAAACTTTTTTGACTTACTAAAAATGACATATATACTAAACTAACGCTACAAATTGTGCAAAATTTTAGACTGACGTCAAGGACAGCTGTACCAACCCAAAAAAAAAATTCATGTTCCTACGATTTCGGCGTTCTTTTTAAATTCAAAAGTCCCCTTATTTTTTGATCATAGTAGTATAAGCGGGCGGTATTGCCATACAGTGCGAATTATTGTGCGAATAGAATTAAAGTGCGATTTATAAATTATTACTTATTTTGATTTTAAACGAATTGCATTTTACTTGACATCCCGGCGAACTCCTAGCTCGCAACAGTATTATTTAGTAGGACTGAAAAACAAGGCAGTTTTGAATTTCTACCATACAAATGACCTTGAAATAGATTTGCATTCATCACAACACAAGACCGCGTGATTCTAGGAAGTTTAGGTTTTTACTTATTATGAAAAGGATAATTACAAATTCTTAAAAACATTTAAAATTCATCCTCTTTTTAAAGTGCATAGCTTCAATACCAAAAATCTCAAAACAGTCTGGTCGCTTTTACTTTATTATTTTAATAATAAAGTATTGTTCCAAATATTGAATTCATTTTTCTTGTACGGATTCTTCATATAAAAATCTAAAAAGCATTTCCAAGATTTTTTGAAATTCGACCGCCACGGTTGCGTAAAGGGGTTGTATAAATTTTCACGAATTCAACCATATCCCTCCGGTCTGATTAGATATCGAATAACTTTTTACTTCCACGGGCTTGTTTAATAATCACCTAAAACTCGTTTTCAAGTTTTTTCCTTTTTCAACCAATAAGAGGGTATAAAAGGGTTGAACACGTTTTCACGAATTCCGTCATATCTCTTGGGAGTGATAAGACATGGGATTGGTTTTTACTTCCTCGGGCTTTCTTTATATATATCTAAAAACTGATTTCAGGATATTTTGATATTCAACCCCAAAGTGGACGCAAGGGGGTTGCATATGATTTCACAAATTCCTACATATTTCTTAGTTCTAATGAGATATCAAATTCATTTTTACTTTAAGGCTTCCTACATAATCGTCAAAAGTTGATTTCAGTATTTTTAGATATTCAACTCCAATAGGACGTAAGGCTTTCGACATATTTCTTAGGATTGATGAGATATCAGATTGGTTTTCACTTCCCCAAAGTTTTTATATAATCGCCAACAAATGCATTTCCGATTTCATGTAATGCCCAAAAACCTAATCACGAAAAACCTCCTAATCACGTATTAACTGATATTATACTATGACTTAGACCTCATCCCGGAGTATGACCCAATTATGTAATTCATATGTTATATGTGACGGGGGCGTTTAAGTTAATTCTAGCGCGACTCCATTCTAACCACTTCCCGAACCTTTTCTAGGTTTTCAGTCACATACCATAGTAACCTACACCGCGTCTCAGAATTAAACGCGTTGCGTACTTCTGCCCGAAACAATAAAGTTGAGCCCAGACTGTTGGTAGATTTTTACTTTATTATTTTCTAATAATACAGTATTGTGATCGATTTTTTAAAAAAAAAAATTTGCTACCCTGAAAATTTTTTTTTTTCGCGTTTCATGACTCGTAGACACGAAAAAAGCAAAAAAAAATTTCAGTCCGTCTGTCCGCCGTACGCCGTACGCCGTACGCCGTCCGCCGTACGCAAAATCGTTTGAAGGCTCGTAGCTCCCAAACGGTTTGAGATATTAAATTGAATTTTTTTTTATGAATAAAGTGGGTCGGCCCCTTGAAGTGACCAAATTTGGAGGAGTTGGGGTGTGAGGGGGGATGAGGGGGAAGTGTTTTAGACGGAAAATTTTGGTTTTTAGATCTCAGCAACCGCTTATGCTAGGACGCTGAAATTTGGGACTTAGGTAGAACTTTGGTAATGGACCCATTTGCATAAAAATTGTCAATATGGGTGAAGGGGTGTGGGAGTGGGGGTAAAAATAGTGCGTCCAAAACGCAAAAAAGCCGAGATCGACACATTCTAAAATCCATATCTCCTAAACGGTTAAAGTTACAAAATTGAAACTTAATGAATATCTGTATGTATACTAGGAGAATAGATCGCAAACAAATTTTTGAGTGGGAGCAGTGGCGTACGAGGGTAGGGGGTAAAAAATTTAGATTATGATATCTCACGAACGGATTGCACTAGACAAATAAAATTTGGTTTGTGTATAAAAGTTGACAAATGAAGTTTGATGAAAGTAAAATTTTTTAAAAGAGCGATGGATCATGAAAGTGGAGAGGACGCGAATTTTTCTAAAAAATCACGTCTCATATCTCAAGAACAGTGTGAGGTAGATGCTTAAAATTTTTATCGTAAGTAGGTCTAATAGATCCCTATCAGAAAAATTTTAAGGGTGAGGGTGTAGAGGGTGAGGGTGGTTGAGGGTGAAAAGGAAAAAGTTTCGATTTTTATATCTCGAAAACCTATAATGATATTAAGCTGAGACTTGGTATTTAAATAGAACTATAGTACCAGCATCTTGGAAAAATATAATTTTTTATAAGGGTAGTATGGTACGGAGGTGGGGGATGTTTTTTCTATCTATAGAACGGCTTATGCTACAAAGTTGAAACTTGGTATATATATGTAAATCAACTAGGAAAGTAATTTAGATAAAAAAAAATTGCAAATATCCATCTGCGTTCGGAAGGGGGGGGGGGCGAAAAAATGTATCAGTGAAAATGGAATGCATATATTTTCACGATTTTCGTCATATCTATTAGGTCTTCCCAAATATTTAATTGATTTTTATTCTACGGCTTCTTCATATAAATACCTAGAAAGTGTTTTCAAGATTTTTTGAAATTCGACTCCTCAGGGGGTGTAAAGGGATTGTATACTTATTCACGAATTATGCCATATCCTCCAGGTCTGATCAAATATCGAATATCTTTACACTTTCACGGGCTTGAGCATTAATAGCCTAAAACTTGCTTTTAAGTTTTTTCCTTTTTCAGCCCCTAAGAGGATATAAAAAGGTTGAACAAGTTTTCACAAATTCCGTCATATCCTTTAGAAGTGAAAAGTAATTCAATTGTTTTTACTTTCTCGTGCTGTTTTCATATTTATCTATTAACTCCTTTCAGGATTTTTGGACCCCCAACCTCCAAGTTGGTGTAAGGAGGTTGCATATGTTTTCACAGATTCCTACATATTGCTTAGATCTGATGACATAACGAATTTATTTTTACTTCCTAAGGTTTCCCATATAAGAACCAAAAAGTCTATTTCAGTATTTTCAGATTTTCAATCCTGTTGTATGCTTTTCAAAGGTTCGACATATTTCTTAGGTTTAATGAGATATTAGATCGCTTTTCATTTCCACAGACTTTTTATATAATCGCCTACAAACAATTTCTCAATTTTTAGATATTCAACCCCCAAGGGTTTGCATATGTTTTCACAAATTTTGCCACCTCTTAGTTCTGATGAGATATGAAATTGGTTATTACGGCATTTGATGTAATGACCTAAAAACTTATTTCACGATTTTTCGAATTTCAAGAACCAAGAGGGTGTGAAGAGTTTGCTTACGTTTTCACAAATTTTTCAAAATCCCTCGTGTCTCATGAGATATTAAGTTGGTTCTTATGAAATTGTTTTCGAAATTCAAACCCCAAGTGGAAGTAACGAGTTTGTATACGTTTTAACAATTCGTCATATCTCTTAAGTCTGATAAGGCAACAAATTCGTTTTTTTCTATGGGCTTTTAGTGTACATAATATACCGAAATTCGTATAGTCTACAGGAGCTTTTTCAATGTTTAATTGGCTAAAAAAATTTATTTTAAATATTTTTATTTTAAAAACAAAATTAACTTTCCAAGAAACTTCATAATCTCGAAATAACTGATGATATGCTCCGACTTTGACCGCTCCCGAACTTTGACCCGAAAAATAATAAAGTTTCGCCCAGACTATTGGCAGATTTTTTATTATTGGTTTCATAATGAAATTTAGAAAGAATCGAAAACTTTCCGAGCTCCAAATCACAAAATTATACATAAACCGCCATACAACAGTCAGCAGGCGAAAATTTGTCTATCTTGGAGGGTTGTTTTTATTTCCACCAGGTGGCGATTTCCAACTTTACCATTCGTCAATCATATAGTTTCTTCCAAAGTTTAGTTCGATTTCCGCGAGTATCGCAGTACATGTTTTCTGTTAAACGCGCTGTAGCAACGTGTTTTCGTAAACGTGTTCGGAAAGTAATTTCAAAGCGTTTAACTCGATTTAAACGCGTTAATCTCGTAGTCTGATCATAGTACTAGGTTAAAATATGATAAAAAGCTGTTAACTCTTTCGATTAATACGTGCACATTATATTCTGCAATATTACAGTTAAAATAATTTCTTTAAAGATTTAATAAAGGTATGTGTTATGCACATACTCCAATTTAAATATTGCAAATACCTTACTCCATTACCACATTCCCAAATATGTGAACGCCACACTCTTCAATTATCTCCAATTAAACTTAATTGGGAAATCAGTATTTGAATTACCTGCGGTATATTTGATTACAAAGTCCACTTAATTGCAAGAAGCTAAACCGTACACTATAAATATTTTATTCGGTTGAAATGGTTATAATTTAATTGAAAAACTGAAGACTAAATAAAGGAATAACAAAATTAATTTAAGGACTGTGTGGTTTGGTTGATTCAGGAAGTTAGCATAAATTTTACGGTTTTTCACTTTGAACAGTTTAACAAAATAAAACACTTTCTAGACTTTTTGTTAATTTAATGAATATTTTTTACGAAATTTCTTTATCGAGTTCTGTACTGGAAATAAGAATTTTCTAGGTAAAAAAAGCATAAATTTTAATAGGTTTAATTCTTATTGTACAAGGGTACTATAAAAGCTGACAAGACCTACAAGGCGACCGCAGTCACTTCTGAAATTTGAAGAAATTTGCACTAAATAAAAGTTTTCTTTCATTTTTATAAGCGGCTACATTACACACTAAAAACAACACTAGCGGCATGATATATCATACTATTAGCACAGTTGTCTCCAATAAGCCATTAAAATTATATAGGAATACAGAAAAATAATGACCGAAAATTAAAATCGAACGTATCATTTTTATTTTATACTAACATCTAATGTTATTTACATAATCACATTTGTTTAAGGAGTATACAGCTGAAAACTGCAAATTACATTTTAAATTTATATAACCATTAAAACTGTATACCCATTAAATTGGCATAGCGCAGCAACTATGCAATTAAGCTTCTCTACAAGGTTCAAAACTGAGCTTCCTTGAAGTCAAGACGACTTGATTGTGCATCCATGTCTCCCTTAGTCGACTCACTCAAATGTCGTGGCCTTCGTTGGATAGATCTTTTGTAACTGGCACATCTTAATCACTGTCTAGGCCATTTTACAGATCAACATAGGTAAGACTAAGTTCTGTAAGAATGTCTTCCTTTGTGTTTCATGTTTCAGAACTGGTCTATAGACACAAACTTCCTTGCCACAGTCAGTCTTTGAGCCGTATGTGTACCAAACTAGAGAACCTGTCTGGTATCCCACATTGCCAAGAAGCACGATCGAGAGGCCTGTAGGCTTATCTGCGGAAAAATTTGGATTTCGCCGTACGAAATCCACCATTAACGCCATCCATGCTGATATGAGAATTGTGAAAAACAGTATATTTGACTACACTATCTCTGTGCTTCGATGTTGAATGAGCCGAATTCACAGAGGCCTTCTGAGAAACCCCGACTTTGAGCAAACATCGTGACACACATGTGTGACAAAACCCTCAAGTCGCACGCCTATGCTAATGGCTATGCAGCTTTATAGAAGGGCGAACACCGATCGTTTACTTTCGTCGAAACTAAATAGTTGAATATGCAAGACAAAACCTTTCTATCGATGCGCGACTAAACAATCGCATAGGTCTCTACACGGCGGCTTATAGACATGCGCACACGGAACAATTTCAAAATATCACACAACGGGGTTTCTCTCTTTATTTGGTCGTGTCTGGTGTGTAACATGAAAATAGATCTGTCTTGTGTGATACAGATTACAGCATTAATACCCAGAGGGGGGCAGAAGTTGATACGAGTACCAATTAAGCCCCGGTTCCATTTGTTGCATTTCAGAGTATCGTACCACCATTGTGTATCATTCACTGAACGATTCTCTTCAATACAGTAATTCATCGCTCACACTGAAGAAATTATCCATCTGCGATAAATTTTAAACATGAGAAATTTACTTGTAAAGATGCAACATCAAATCCAGCCAAAAAATTAATTCTCATAGATACTCAAATATACAAAATATTCAAAATTTGAACTTTCCAAACTAAGACACAAAATATTTCCAGGGTTTGCTTAAACTGAAAATAAAAATGGTGAATTTTTATTTGTTCTTATTCACACACAATTAAAAAACATTTTAAATTAGTGAAAATTAGTTAAGGGAGTCATCCCGCGGGAAGGCTCTTTTTTTACTATTTTTTGGAAATTTTTTTTTAGCGAACTAAATAAAGATACAACTGTGAAATTTTTACCACATATTTATGCACATTTTAAGCACACTTTACAATTTGTTCAGCCCGAAATTGTCGCTCATTGCTGAGGTATACGGTAACTTAGCCACTCATTTTCAAAAAACCTTTTTTTCGGTAGACACGATTGCGGGCGTTCTGCTTATCTCAAATAAAAAAATCAAACGGCTTTTCAATCTGTGAAGTTTGAACTAGGATTATTAAAAAATATTGAAAGGTTAATTTTTGGCAACTTATTAAATTCTTATCGTCATTTTTTTTTGTTTTTTTACGACTTCTTCAGCTTGACAAAAAAAAACTGCTTGATGAATCACAATTATTCTAGTTTGCAAAGTGTCTACATGAGTACTGAATAAGTTCACCAAATTTGAAAGGAATTCGTTTGATAGATTTCGAGATATCGTGTCTACCGATTTGTAAAATACCATTTTGAGAAAAACACGACTAAACTAACTAACCATTATATTCGAAACAGCAAAGGAGTTTAGAGAATATAACGGCCTGTAACTTCCGAACGGCTTCGAATAACGGAAAATCACTTCGCCCACTTTATCAACACTATATTTGGATGCAATTAATGCAAAAAAAATCGATTTTTTGAACCAGTCACACAGGATGATCCCCTTAAATGAAATCGTTGGTTCTTTATGTTCTACTTGATTTAAAAAAAATTACAACATCCCGATTAACTGTTTCGACACTGAAAATATCAAAAGTAAAATCACTAGAAAAAGCAAACTAATCTCGGTCTAATTAGATGAAAATCAACTACATTACATGAAAAATTTGATAGTACGATCATACTCGCAGTTTATGAGAAATAAATATGGTGCTCAAATTATGGCTATCAACATAAGACCGTATTGAACTTGTAAAGTTCAAAACAGCTACACCAATATTTAAAATTTCAATTAGTTTAACTATATTTCACTTTATTATTTCAGATGATCGATAAAAAAAATTGCTACCCAGAGGTTTGTTTTAGTGCAAAAATTTCGGTTTTGGAACATAAAACTTATATCTATGATAATGGAGCCATTTGCGGAGAGTTACGGGGATGAGGAGCCAAGCAATGCGTCCAAAACGCTCGAAAGGTTGAATCGAGACATGTTAGAATTAACATCCATATCTCTTGATACCACAAGGTTTAAAGTTGGTGATTGTTTGTAAAAAAAATCTGCCAACAGTCTGGGCGCAACTTTATTATTTTATGGGTAGAAGTCCGAAACGTGTTTAATGATGAGATGCGGTGTAGGTTACTATGTGACTGACAACCTAAAAAATAACGTTCCAAATAGCCTCCTGGTTATTTCTTAGGTTGTCAGTCGCATAGTAACCTACACAGCATCTCATCATTAAACACGTTTCGGACTTCTACCCATAAAATAATTAAGTTGCGCCCAGACTGTTGGCAGATTTTTTTTAATTTATTTACGTATTTTTTTTATCAATGGAATAATTTATAGTAGTAAAAGCGAATTCGATCACATTAAACCTAAGAGATTTTCGGAATCAGTGAAATCTTTAACAATACCCCCAGGGGGTTTAATAGAGAAAAATACTTAGAATAGAAGTAAAAGTGAATTCCAAATCTCAATATACCTTAGGAATATATAAGAATTTGTAAATATGTACACAACCACTTTACACCCCCTTAGGGGTTGGATATCGAAAAATTGTGAAGATCGTTACTAGGCGCTTATATAAATGTGGAGTCTGACTTTCACTGGGCACGATCACTTAATGACACTGATAGAGAAAATGCGACTCCTTATGATTGAACTTCAAGTATAATAATGTAAAAATAATAATGTAAAAATAATAATGGTATAAAAATTGGTTTCGGAAATATAATCTGTGTTGTTCGCTTTGTTCTGACCCGCTCTGTGTGGTGTTCGGTTTGTTCTGCTTCGCTCTGTGTGGTGTTCGGTTTGTTCTGTGTTCCGCTCGGTCGGTGGCTGTTACGTGCCCAACGGGACCTATTTACCACCGACGGCTGCTGCATCACAGTGGCGCGCTCCCACATAAATAGCCCGCAGAAGTAAAATTGCTTTGATAGCTCGACATGTCTAAAAGTTTTAACGAAATTGGTGAAAATGTGGATTCACGGACATTTTTTTTACTCAACCTCTGAACTCAAACAAAAATCTGAACTTTAGCTACTATAATAGTACATCTACATACACGTTCCAAGTTTCAACTTTCTAGCATAAGCCGTATCTGAGATATAAAAAACCACCCCTCACCCCTGTACCATGCTACCCCTATGAAAATTTTTTCTAGGATGTCTCTATAGTGGCTCTATATAATCCTAAATTTTTAACTTTCAACTCATTACGGTTTTTGAGAAATAAAAATCAGAATTTTTTTCCTTTCTACCCTTTTTCACCATCACCCCCTACACCCCCACCACTAAATTTTTTTTCCCTACTAGAGGTCTACCGCTCCCAACTCCTGTAAAATGTTCAAGATCATATCTGATACGGTTTCTGAGATATAAAAATGTAATTTTTTGAGAAATTGCTATCCCGCCACTTCCGTGCTCCACCTCGCCCCTCAAAAATTTTACTTTCAGTAGACTCCTCTTGTGATCCCATATACAGAAACTAAATTTTTTCTTCCTGCTGGAATTCGGAAGATATTGTAATCCAAGGTTTTTCTCCCCCCAACCCCACACCCCACCACCCTCCTTAAAAATGTTAACCCTTGTCTAATCTTCAAGTATCCCTACGGGCAACTACAAAGTTTCAATCTTCTAACATCAATCGTTCAGGATATATAGATTTCAATCCCGGCTTTCAAGCGTTTTTGACTCATTGCTTCCCCCCCACTTCTACACCCCTCAACCTTTATCGACAATTTTTTTGCAAATGAGTTCACTATCATAGTACTACATAGGTTCCAAGTTTCAGCTTCCTAGCATAAGTGGTTCCTGAGATCTGGAAATCAAAATTTTTTGTCTGAAACGCTCTCCCCTCATCCCCCCCTTACACCCTCACCCCCGAAAAGATACCAGTCATAGGAGTTTACCCAATCTACCCACCATAAAAATTTCAACTCAATACCTCAACAGGTGTTTTTGGTGTTTACTAGTCCTAAAACGTGTAAATACAAAATTTCAGTGTAGCAAATTTTTTTGAAATTTCAGGTCGATCACAATACTTTATTATTAAAAAATAATAAAGTAATACAACGTTGATCTGGGAGGTTGTTTATACCCTAGAAGAAATCTGATAGTATTATAAGTTTAATCTAGCCCAAAAGTTTGTAACACTTAGAACCGAGCCCCGGATGAAAAGAAGTTATACAAGTATTTTTCGATTATTTGGAGCCTAAAACCCCAAATCCGCTTTCTGTTGATCTGTCTATCCGTCCGTACGGACGATAACCCAAAAACGCCTTGACCTAGAATGTTGAAATTTTGAATCTAGATGTTTGTTTGAATTTGTAATTATAAGTTCGCTAACGGGCACAATCATCCAACTTCTTTGGGTAGCTGTCATACAAAAAGTCTTTAAGAAACTTGTTCAGAGTAAATTTAAACTCCATATCTCAAGATGTGCATAACAGCTTCTTAAGACGTCCTCTTCCTTTAAGGATATCTCGAAAGGATTTACTAAAATTTATTTAAATCTCTTATGTAAACTTATGAAACCAGCCTCTGGCTGAGGTTAACAAAAGGTCAGTAAAATCTTGTCTGAAATATTTTTTTATTGTCAAGAAGTTTAATACAAAATTTATTTATAGGTAAATTAAAATAAGAATAATTTCTCCATTTCAAGCGTCTACGATTTATAAAGTCCTTCAATCAATTCGTCGTATTTTTTACAAACAAAGGTCCTTTTCAGTTTAAGAGTTGGTCCTGAAAAAAATGAACAATTGTATGTTTATTATGTTATAACAATAAAAAAAACTGCAAATCATTTACCAAGCTCTCCAGTAGCGACGGAAAAGTCCTGAGGAAGTAGGGCGAATTTTTGAACTTTCTGTGCATTTGAAATGGCATTTTTGTTGGCCCTCTCGATACCGTCCTGAATACCTTTAAGTACTACTGGACATGGACCGGCGTTTAAAATTTCACTCCATTTCGTATACTGTAGATTTAATCCTTCCAGCCATTTGATTACTTCGGATACAAGATTGTCCTTTGGAATGCCTGTCTCTGTGTCTACTTCTGTCTGTGAATAAAAAAATTATCGGTTTCGGAAAGCCCATTTTGAATATCGGATTTTGACGATTTACCCTGAAGGATAGTAAAACAGTAAGGAACTTCCTCTTATCTCCCACCAGAAACGCATTACTTAAAACTGGCAATTCGGTTTTGATTAACTCTTCAATATGAACGGGTGGAACATTTTCACCGCCTGCCGTTATTATAATTTCCTTAAGACGTCCTGTGACGTATATATATCCTTTATCATCAATCGATCCCAGATCGCCAGTATGCAACCATTCATCCTCGTCTAGGCACTCTCTCGTTTTTTCGGGATCATTCAAATATCCCATGAAGACACTTCGCGCTTTCACGCAAATCTATTGGCAATAAATAGGACACTTAACTCAATTCAAACCAAACTAACTATTAAAAAATTACCTCTCCAACACCATTCGAATCAGGATTATAAATTTTTGTTGGAATGCCTTGGAGTGGTTTACCCACCGTTTGCTGATTCGGTACATTTCGATTGCACATGCAATGGGCGCCTGTCGATTCCGACATGCCGTAAACTTCAGTCAGTGGAACGTCGATACTAAGGAAAAAATTTTTGATTTCTACGGATATTGGAGCTCCTCCTACGAGGGTCACCCGAGATTCGTCCAAGCCTAAGGACCGCTTGATTTTATTCAAAACTAGATGCTTCGCGAGCTTGAACTGCCAAGTATCTGAAGATTTGCTGAAAAAAATTATTATAACTTTTAATGTTACACCGAAAGATAAATCATTATTTGAATCAAGTATGATACATTATTAACAACAATTAGCCTAAAATGTTCATATCAAATACGAACATTGTTAAACTAAATAAAGTTACGTATTTAAAACAACTAAGGAAGCATTGTTAACAGCAAAATTTTAAAATATTACGGAAGTTGTTTAATTTTAACATATATGTGTTTCATTCAAATATGATTTGGTTTTACATTAAGTTGAATATTACTCCTGCTTACTACATTTCATCTTGATCTAACACGAAAATTTTCACCTGAGCACAATTATTTTAAGCATGCAATGAAAATATTTGCAGGTCGCAGTTTGCCGACTAAAGACTAGTATTACTCTGATTGACCATGTGGTCAAATTGCAGTAATAAGCAGTGCGAAATAGCGAATTCCAAATATTCGCGCAATATCCGCTCGGTCAAATTCGCTATTTCGCATTGCTTATTATTGCAATTTGACCACTTGGTCAAACATACTAATACTAGCTTAAGCAATGATCATTGTATGCCAAAAGCCAAAACTGTTAGTTTTGAAGCATAAATCATTCAACATTTTCATTCAATTGTCTGCAATTACAGTGTAAAGAAGTAAGTCTTTGATTAAAAATAATACAGTATAATTATTGTAAAAAGGGTTAATTTACTCAAGTTAATTGATAACGAAGACCTAGGAGATATTTTTTCTAATAAATAGTTTGCAGAGTTGAATTTAAGCATAAACTCTTTCAATGGCGAATATAAAATGTAAATACATCAAAAATGTAAATACAACAATAAAACCGTGTTTTTCAAGGTCCTTATTAAATTATTTTTAGGGAGTGAATGTTCAATCGGAGCCATCCACGTTGTCAGTGCGTTGTCAGAAAAATTTTTTAATAGTTCATCTTCATTACCAACACTATCGCCATCTTAATCAAATCAATCATCACCTATCAACGTTGGACAACGTTTCTTCATTATTTCTCACTAACTTCTACATTTTGGTATTTCTTGCCTAAACTGTATTTTCCACTTTTGAAATTCTAATTTTACTTTATTATTTCAATAATACAGTATTGTTATCGATTTTTAAAAAAAAAATTTGCTACCCTTAAAATTTTTTTTTTCACGTTTTATGACTAGTAGACACGAAAAAAGCAAAAAAAAATGTCAGTCCGTCTGTCCGCCGTACGCCGTACGTCGACCGCTGTACGCAAAATGGTTTGAAGGCTCGTAGCTCCCAAACCCTTTCAGCTATTAAATTGAATTTTTTTTATGAATAGACTGGGTAGGTCCCTTAAAGTGACAAAATTCGGAGGCGTCGGGGTGTGAGGAGGGAGGAGGGGGGAGGAGGGGAAAGCGTTTTAGACGGAAAATTTTGGTTTCTAGATCTCAGCAACCGCTTATGCTAGGAGGCTGAAATTTGGAATTTATATAGAGCTTGTCACCCACCCAAGTGGGTGTAAGGAGGTTGCAAATATTTTCACAGATTCCTACATATTGCTTAGATCTGATGATATATCCAAAGCCAAAAAGTCAATTTCAGTATTTTCAGATATTCAATCCTAAGGGGTGTAAGGGGGTAGTATGCTTCGACATATTTCATAGGTTGATGAGATATTAGATCGCTTTGCACTTCCACAGACTTTTTATATAATCGCCTACAAAGGCATTTCTCAATTTTTCAATATTCAACCACTAAGGGTTTGCATATGTTTTCAAAATTTTGCCATCCCTTAGGTCTAAAAACCTGTTTAACAATTTTTTCGAAATTCAAACCCCAAGTGGAAGTAATGGGTTTGTATACGTTTTAACAATTCGTCATATCTCTTAAGTCTGATAAGGCAACAAATTCGTTTTTACTTCTATGGGCTTTTAGTGTTCATAATATACCGAAATTCGAATAGTCTACACTGGCTTTTTAATGTTTAATCGGCTATTTATATAATATTTATAATATTTATTTTAAATATTTTTATTTTAAGAACAAAATTAACTTTCCATGAAACGTTATAATCTCGAAACAACTGATGATATACTCCGACTTTGACCGCACCCGAACTTTGACCCGAAAAATAATAAAGAATCGCCCAGAACATTAGAGATTTTTTTAAACCCCTCGAAAAAAATTAGATTTATTGTATATATGTAAAATAAATTAAAATTTAATTTACACTTAAGTAATGTACTTATTATGTGTCATTTGAAATTATATAATTTCCTAATAAACAAATCTAATTGAAGCCCTTGGTGGAATAAGGAGTCAACTCGTTTTTCCAACAACATGCGAAATTTGATTTTTCTGAAGCCTTATTGGATTAAAATTATTTTATTGAATTTTTCTATGATTTTATTAAAATTATTTAGGATAATATTAAATCATAAGGGGCTAACTGCATCAGCTGGATTTCCTCCGAAAGCAGTTAGAGGTCAGTAAAGTCAAGCCCTTTCATGTTTTTCAAAAATGAGTTGACCCCTTATTCGACCAAGGGCTTCAATTGAAGTTTTGTACTTTATTAAATTTTTCTGGAAACTGTAGTCTTTAGTCTTTAGATAACGATATCGTTTTACTTAATAAAGTGATATAAGAATAATTATTCATCCTTAAAATTCAGTGCAATCGATGTTATTGTAAGCAACAACACAAATTGTTTGAGTATCATATTCATGTTTAAAAGAGGTACAATGGAACTGTTTAACAAAAAATGTTTGTGCTTAAAATACCACTTGCAAAATATTTCAGGAACCATTAACGTGCTTCGCTAGCATTGATCATGATAATCGAAGCACAGAAATATTTTATTTATTTTGAAGATTGATATTTGTACTCAAATAGGTAACTCAGGAGTGAGCACGCAGTATTTTTATTATTAAAGTAAACCGGATCCTAGAAAAATGGAGGACCTTTGAACAAACTCGATGATCATGGGGAAGAACTACGTACAGAGAAGCTACGTACATAAAGTGCACACCTTAATACAGCTAGGACTTGCCTGCGTGATAAAATATTTCATTACTGTATGAGAAACTTTCATCCGAGCATCGTTCGGTCCTTCTCTTGATCTGTAAGCATGACTTTGGTCCGGATAAGATTACTATACGTCGTGTTCACTGGGACAAATTTCCGGACGCCACGAACAACGCTCTGGTAAGCGTCGAACGGGTGAATCGAAGACATTGATAGAGTTGTTGGAAACCTTCTAGACCGCATTGCGAAGTCAATTGAATCGGTTACTACATCTATTACGATCAACAATCCGAAAGACTCTCTTCCGAGGGAGATTAGGGATCTCAAAAAAAGTCGTGGAGAGTAGATAAGGTACTCCGTACCTATAAAGCTTCAAGAGTTAGTCCTCACCAGGACCCCTACGGAAAAGTCAATTCCTATTCAGATAAGACAAAATGAGCAGGCCGAATTATGAACATGCTGACCTTGATCACATCGAATCCATTAATCGATCAGTCAGCTATTTCACTCGTTCTTGTCTCCGCGGATGAAGTCAAAACTACATATTTTGGCTGGCCTTGTGGAGAAGAAGGCTCCTGGGCCATGTGCTATTCGCAACATTATTTACCCCATGGGCCAAACTAATGCAACTGACTTTTTACAACTTACCCGTTCATAACATCCAAATGATGGTTCAATGCCGTACTTCGAGCCCAATTCAGCAGAGCCTTTTTTAACGGATTCATCTGTGGTTCCATTTCAATTAGTTGTTCGTAAAATTTCTCGAAAACTCTGGGAACTCCCATAAATCGGGTGGGATGAACTCTGCTCAAAGTCTTAATCAGTGTTCCTTTCAACGCATCACGATCGGCAAAATTTACCGATCCTGCCATGTAGATCGGGAGAAAAATATCAACCATTTGTGCTGCAATATGGCTCATAGGCAGATAGGAGATACTCGATTCCCGACCGCGTATGACGTTCCCATAACGTTCGTCGATGGCTTGAAGAGTCCAGGTGATATTATCGTGACTTAACATGACAGCTTTTGGAAAGCCAACCGTTCCTGACTGAAAATCGAAATATTAATTATGGATTTTTGAAAATATGAACGTTTTTCAAGATTTACAGTGTAAATTAAAATGCAGCATTCATTGGCTGATATATTGTTTAGTCGGTATTCGAGTTCTTCGTCCAGATCTTCAGTGTTCATTTCTTCGATATCGGACCACTGCAAAAATAACAAAGTTAATTTTTAATCACGACACACATATTTTTAAAAATGGAATCTAAAACTTTCTTCGAAAAAAGGACGAAAGATCAATTTAACAATTCCGAATCATTCAGTACAGTACTTTATCTAAAGGGAAACCAGAGGACATCGCTTTTAAAATAACGTACTGGAAAATGTATTGCTCGTATGTATCAAAATAACGAATGTCAAAAAGCTTAGGATGACCAAATTGGAATTTTAACATATGTGATAATTAAAGGCTTATTAAAGGCTATTTTAGTGCCCAAAAAAAATCTGGCGCTGCACCCCTAATGATAAAACCGTGTGGTCGTTCTGACTGACGATGAAGCTAGGATGACCATAGCCGAAACGATATTAAAGGTAAGTGCAACTTCCAAATAAGCTTTCAAATAAGCCCGATTCCGATCAGTTCGGCCCACCCTGTACCGAAACATGCACCCCTTTAAATGAAAATTCAACCCCCGTATAAGTAAGTTCGTATATCTCGGCGAATATAATTAGCAACAATTCTGAGATTGGTTTCAAAATTAATAATAAATGAATGTTTAGTTGTTCTCACACCCCCTGATTTTACCGCTCCACCCCCTCAGCTAAAATTCACCCCCTCTATACCTATATTTGTGAATTTTGGCATACAGAGAAGCTACGAGTCTGTAATAGGTTTAAATTTCTCCTGATTTAACGGCTCGCGTTTCTCGATGCGCCCGATTTTACCACTCCACCGCCTCATCCAAAACGCACCCCCTGTATACCAATATTTGGGAATCTAGGCATACAGAGAAGCTACGAGTCTGTGATAGGTTTTAAAATTTGTCCTGACTTAACGGAATTTCCATTATAACGAATTTTCACTACAACGAAGTATAATACAGTACCTTTATACTACAATCTTATGAATCTTGATTTTATCATGAATCATATTTCAAAATATTTTTAAAGTATTCTACATGAAACTAGGGTCACTAGATACACAACACTCTCTACCTCACGGTCGTACATACAGGTCTGGAAACTCAATGCAATTTTTTGTGGTGGGGGTAGACACATTTTGGGAAGAAAAATTTGGTTGTTGTCGTATTGACCACCAGGTTCGTCATGCTCTCACGGTTTTGTCAGATTGACAAATAAAAATTTGTCAAAACAACGGTCGTATGTCAAAACCGCAGCTGAAGTAATTTTATCGCGTGACCTTATGCTTTGGGTGGGAGCTCGAGGTATCGAATTCAGTTGGATCTATATACAAAAGTGATTGGAGTCGAAAATTTCATTGGTTAGTGGGACGGATTCGAAGTTCAATGTGAGATTAAGTTCTTTCGTTTCATGTACAACATATCTCGACAGCTACATTACTTTGGCTCTTCACTCGGCACGACTTAAATTCGAAATTCAAGCCGCTCGTTACACTTCTACTTGCCGTTACAATCTACAAAGGAGTTTGGCTCGATGGCGTTTTGATCATTTTGTCGGTCGGACCGTGGGCGATGCTGGCCTTCAAAGCACTCGTTACAAGTTTGATTGGTTTTATTTCGCTTCATGTGTACACCGGACTGGCACAAGTTATAAGAATTTGAAGCAGTCGCGTAATACAAGTCTTCGTTTTAATTAAGGGAAAATACTTATATTAAATATATATAATAATAATTCATAAAAAAATTTGGGTAATTTTCAATGTAATCACATTTATTTCTTATTTTACATTTTATCTTGAAAGAAATCCGTCCGGTATTGTCGTCATCGAACAAACGGAATGCCTTCAGAACTTCTGCCATTTTAAGCGACATCAGCTGCAGAAAGTCGCCAAACAAGAGCTTGCCCGTGCCGTTCTTGTCGATTTCGGTTCTAAAATAAAATATAAATTCGTGTCATTTACATATATTGCGATGTGTTTTTCTTTTACCTTTTTTACGCTGCAGCAACTCCAGCTGGGGCAAAACCGACACAGGATCCAATGCTGGTGATCAAGTCCTTGACATTGACACCGTCCTGGGCTTTGGCCAAAAGACCGGGCCAGTAGGGCTCGACTTCAACATTGGCGGCCTTCAAGATGGTCGAGATTTTTTCACCCTGCAAGAGAAATATTAAAACATTAAAAATTGGACCATTCGTTTGCAGGACACGACGGAAAGTCGGATTATTGCATCCGTACGAAACGATGGCGATGAAGTTGACGTGATATTTAATTTGTACTCACTTTAAAACACTGAGTTTGATCCCGTATCGCACACGTATTTGGTTTTGACATACGACCGTAGTTTTGACAAATTTTTATTTGTCAATCTGACAAAACCGTTAGAGCATGACGAACCTGGTGGTCAATACGACAACAACCAAATTTTTCTTCCCAAAAGGTGTCTACCCCCACCACATCAGTCTCCAGACCTGTATATACGACCGTGCTCTACCTAGGATTTGGCAGATACGTCTAATTAGGTCGTTTCTGTACTAGCAATTTTAATTCAACATCACAAAAATCGGCTTGCTATCAAATTGCATTTTTGAAGTGTGTTAGTGCGAATATGTGAAGAGTTTGAAAAAAATTGTCGGTTCCCTTCTACAATTCTAGTACTTCTTTTTCTTTGATATGTAAGTGTGTCATTGGCGGATACAGGGGGGGGGCGGAGGGAGCGGCCGCCTCCCCCAAGACCAATTCCGAATTTTCTAAAGATACATACTTAAACCGTTCTCCAATTTTTTTTACTCCACTGCAATGTGGACTGTAATTAGCATTTACTGTGGTTCTACGGTGCAATGCAAAGCACAGAACAGAACCATGATGGTGGATTTACCATACACTCAACGTTTGAGTCACGCCTCTATCCCCCCCACCAAAATCAACCAATCAAATGGCTCATGCAGTCGCAAGAGTCTAGCATTCTTCAACTTTTTCTCCGAAGCACGTTTCCATATGTGTACACACATGCAATGAACTGTGGTACCACACAATTCGCAGCTCATCGTATTTCTGTCGTTTCGCACTTATAGGCAAGTTGCGCCGCAAAGGCATGTTGAGTGTAAATTGCTTTCAACACAGCAAAGAGCACAGCCGACGAAAACCAGTTTGCAATGGCCTGATGGGAGTAGAGGCTCGCCTCAAGGGTGAGTGTAAACACACTATGATAAAAAGACTACAAGACAACATATTGCGTAGGTAATAGGATTACTCCATCAAGACCCGCCAAGAATGACGAAATTTGTGACCTTACCATCTCCGATTCTTTTGAAAATTTATACTGTTATACTTTATACTCGTACTTTAAGAACTACTGAAATAAATAATTGAAATTAAATTTTTTGTTTCTATCTCATTTTTTTTGTTAGTTATAGTATGTTAAAGTTTTCGCAAAAATGGTGTCCGAGTCCTCTTTGAAAATTTATATCTCTAGTAATTTTCTTTTGTAATTTTTAAAATCCTGGAATATTAAAATATGGCTTATTTTAAAGGGGAAGGTTGTCGCAATAAAAATTATCCTTGAAATTTTTTTCAAAAATAATGATTTTGTCCTTTATCCTTGAATATCTCAAAACGGTTTTTTTTATTTTTTTACATTTTGTAGGTTATACTGTTTTTCAAAACATACCAAAAAATGAACTTCGGATCTCAATGGGTTCAGGCTCAAAAAAATCGAAGAACATTATAGTCGTTCTCAATTATTTTATAGAAAAAGGGTCATCTAATCAAGAATCGCCAAAAGTGTGACCTTATTATCGCCGATTCTTTTGAAAATTTGTGTACTCGAAGAATTAGTGAAAAAAAAAATGATTTCCAGTTTTTGTTTCTATCTAATTTTTTTGTTAGTTATAGTATGTTAAAGATTTTCCAAAAAAGATGTCCGAGTCCTCTTTGAAAATTCATATCTCTGGTAGTTTTTATCCTTGAATAATAAAGTAGGGCTAATTTTAAAGATTGTTGTTGTTTTTGTTAGTTAAAAAATAAGATAGAAACAAAAACTTGAATTTCAGTTTATTTTTTTTCACAACTTTGGCGATTCTTGATGGAATGACCCATAATAAGATGAAAACAATATGATCCCGTTTTTGCTAAGTGCAGTCTATGTAGCTAAATTTACACAAACTTGATCAAACAAAATAGCCAAATCAAAAAAATTTCCGCCCCCCCAACAGCAAAGTCTGGATCCGCCACTGAAGTGTGTGTGTGCGAAATTGTAGTTTTCAATGGAAAATTTCCTTACTTCTTTCATTTCTCTTATGGAAATTTACAATTTTACAGCGAAAAGTTAAATCCCGTAAACATAGAACAAATTTCAATTTAATGATTTTTCACTTTAGTACGCATCTGCCAAACCTCTCTTAAAGGCTGTTTTGGTGTAAATGCGTATACAGTAACCTAGGGTCACTAGATACACTGAACTCTCTACCTCGGGTTTGGCAGATATGTCTAATTCGGTAGTTTATGTACCAGAAATTGTGATTTAACCTCAATAAAATCGCCTGTTTATGTACTAGTTCGCCTGTTTTTGTACTAGCTAAAATTTCGTTTTTGAAGTGTGTTAGTGCGAATATGTGTAGAGTCGACATTCTGACATTTCTCCGATCGAAATGTCATGTCATTTCTACGTGTTATGTTTGTTGATTGAAGTCCCGAGTATACCTCATTACTTTCTTTCCATGCCATCAGAAGAGAATTCAATTGAATTGCTCCTGACAGTCGGAGCCACTCCGGCTTTTAGTAATCCTTGTTTCATTCTTTAGTGATCCTCTATCCCTTGACACAGTCACATTTGAATGTAAGATCGCTTGGTAGCCAGCTCCATAAGGAGATATACTTACCAGAAGGCATCAGTCACCGCACGCACAGTGAGTCCTTTAGTAAACTACTATCTCTCCGTGTTAAATAATCTTCTCAAAGGCATCAAGAACATTAGCTGCTGTCAAGCACAAGTCATTGTGTTGCGATAAAAGTTTTGTAGCATCGCACTTTCATTTTTTTTATAGACGCCACTAAGGTTGCTAATAAAAACATTAATCTTTTAGAGCATCCTCCCAATCATCACGACGAAAATGGAAAAGTAGATGCACACTTAGTGGAATATACTAGCAATCTGTGCTTGAAGGACCTGCTGTATTTCCGAGAATGACCAGGTAGGAGGCAACTTTCAATCAACCATTTTTTTTATTACAATCAATTCCAGAATTCGAGAAAGGTTTCTTTTGAAACGTATTTTAAAAGTGATCGGTGTAAATGTTGTGATGTCACTATTCCAACAATGGATGATTCCATCCGTTAAAAATTCTTTGGTTCCTTTCTCGCACATGGACGTACCGAAAGCAACCGAACGTCTACTTAAACTGGCTGTAAGTGATTTAACTATTATTTCTTTTTTATTGAGTCTTGATTACAAAAGAAAATGAACTTTACAAAAGAAAATGAACTTTCAGATTCCCAATCATCTTGTGTGGCTTTGTATGTTCTACTATACTTAACATTTCACTTGTTCCTAAATTTACTCGGCGAGCTCTTGCATTTTGCTGATCGTAACTTCTACTGTGATTGGTGGAATGCAAACAACATGGATACTTTTTGGCGAACATGGAACATGCCGTTCCGTTCACAGGTCCGAATTTTGAATTATTTTTATTTCAAACGAGAAATGTCATTCATGACAATGACGGTTCCCTTCTACTACTCTAGTACTTCTTTTTCTTTTGTATGCAAGTGTGTGTGCTCGAAATTGTGGTTTTCAATGGTAAATTTTAGCATTTCTTTAATATCTTTTATGGAAATTTATTATTTTGAAGAGAAAAGGCAACCATTTCAAATGCATATAGTGCAGAATCCCACAAACATGAAAAAAATTTAAATTTACTGGTCTTTCACCTTGGTACGCATCTGCCAAACCCCTGGTAGAGAGTTCAGTGTATCTAGTGACCCTACAGCAACCCTACATAAGACGGTCAGTCAAATCACTCAGTCAAAATTCTACTACAAAATTATATCAGCATCTGGAACTACATACATTTCCTCTTGTGGCTTCGAGCTATTCCGGAAAATCCCCCATGAGGTGTGTGTTTTGTATTAACAGTTCGGCTATTTCGTTGCACGGAAAAGCTGATTTTAATTTAAATTCGAGAATTTCACTATTTTCTTCTTCTGTACTTTTTTTCATTGAATCGTTACAATAATGGTTAAGCCCAAATCGATTAAATTGTCAAACAAAGTGCGGAAGTGAAAAAAGGTGGAAAGAAACAGAATCGGTTTATTCTTTTTGGCTACACTTTTCTGCATTAACTCTTGAGCGAGTGCAGAAAAGTGTAGAAAGTGAATGGAAAAAGAACAAACCTAATAGGTAGGTTAGAAAAGTGTAGAAAGTGTAGCCAAAAAGAACAAACCTAATATCGCATCGAAATTTGGGATTTCAGGTAGTACTCTCTCCACGATTCTTAAGAATACAGATAAAATTTTATAATTTTCAAAGGAACGTTCATATCTTCATTTTAAAAATTTGAGACCTTCGAGATATGAAGAAATTGATAAAGCCACTTACAAGTGGGCGAAGTCTGCTAGAGAAAATAACATTCCTATTTCCGTCAATTTGCTTAAAAACAAGATTTTTCAACTCATTTCAGTCGAAATTCTAATTTCAAGGTTTGTACCGATTGGCTAGAGAGGTTTAAAGCGCTGTAAGGCGAACCAAAAAAAACCTCTAGATAAGTAGACTTTAACTGGAAATACAATTTTCAATTTAGGCATAACATTGGACGTAGAATAATATGCGGTGTAGGTGCAGCTGTTGACCAAAACGTTTTGTGAAGAGTGGCAAACAAATATCCTAACATACCTCGAATTTTGGAGGGCTACTGTGCAGAAAACCTTTTTAATGCAGATGAAACGGAACTTTTCTTCATATGCTTCCCAAATAAGACTCTAGAATTCAAAAATAAGAAGTGTAACGACGGTAAGTTCAACAAAGAAAGATTGACAGTCATGGTTGGCGCCAATAGAACTAGAAATGAGAAAATGAAATTGCTCGTGATTGAAGAAAGCGCTAAGCACCACGTGGTATCAAAGGAGCTATACCCTAGGCAGACGACGCATTCGAATGATCATTCCTAGTCGAATGATAATTCCGCATCACGTCTGTCCCAATGTAATTGTCGAATTGGCCATTCATTCCATCATTCCAATTATAATTGCGAAATGGTAATTCGAATATAAATTGTTAATTCATTCAAGAGCAACGCTATCTAGCGTCAATCCTATGACACTATCATGAAACTAGTGGAATAAGTGTCAAATCAGGTGTTCCACCGTTCAAATTTTTCTATTTATTTCATGTGTGCATTAATTACGATCAATCTTTTTAACGTTTCACAATTGCTGACATATCAGCACATTTCTATCACTCTATTTCAAAAGATAATAGGTAGCCGTGTGCCAATGCAGAAATGCCAACTTTTATTCAGCATTCCCACAACAATAATATTTTGACAGATTGAATTTAATTCCGATAGACCTGTGTCAATGTTAAATCTCATTGATCATTGAATGCGAATGATCATTCCCCCAATGATCATTCGAATGCGTCGTCTGCCTAGGGTATAAGATCGTTACCAATATATTACTACTCAAATAAGAACGCATGGATGACGAGCGAAATATTCGAAGCCTGGCTGTTAAAAGGGGATCATAATTTTCAACGACAGGGATGAAAGGTGTTATTGTTTGTTGGTAATTATCCCACACATAAGTATGTAAGAAGTCAGCTACACGCTATAAGATTAGTGTTTCTACCATCAAATACCATATCTGTTTTGCAGCCCCATGGTCCAGGGCATAATACAAAATTTAACATTTCACTATCGACTACGACTTGTTAGAAACATGGTTGATGCAGTGGATAATGGATAAGGATCATTAGCCAGGTTTGGAATGGAGATGTGGAAACAAAAACAATTCAAAATTGTTTTCGGCATGATTGTGTGGTGTGCATAATTTTGGAAGATAGAAGAGCTTAAGAATCATTTGAAGGATTTTTTTTAAATTTTAACATTACACATGAGCAATATCAATCCATTGTCGATGATTTATCCACATACCCGTTTCCTACGGATGAAGAAATCATAGAATCTAATGTAAACGAAAATTATAACTCAAGTTCTGATGAATAAGTTGAAGTTTTCCAATAGAAACCAAGTCGTTTGAAATAATTAAAGCATTCTCAGTTTTAAGGAGAATGATTGAAACTCGCGATAAAATTTCCGGTGAGTAGAGATGAGACGAATATATTAGTATTCGCTATGATATTACTAATATTTGGATATATTAGATATGAGGAATATGACGATATCAAATATTCGAATATCATGATATTCATTTCCCATCGACCCCTTCTCATACCATGGATTTACCGATCTATTTATTCTTTATTTACCAATCTACTCTTCTTTCCCTTATACAATAAATTTCATACATTGTCATTCATATCTTCAAAGCAGAGAATCCTTTCCCTTCCGATAAATGTTGAATTCGTTGTTTAAATCTACCATAATCTTCCCTTACTCATTTACACTTTCCTTATTTAATGTGTAGGTGGTAGGTGCGAAATTGAATAGGTGTACTTTCCCAGACCCTTTCCTTCTTAAAGTGCCTGCCTTCTTTCTCTAGAATGCGCTCAATATAGTCGTAAATTTTTAGTTTTCTATCCTTTGCGGTTCTTGAAAAATATTGAATAATATTTTTTTCCTTTTCACCTTCTCCCGACATTGCCCCCTACAATCACACCTTCAAAATTGTTTTCCCTGCTAGAAATCTACTGGGCCAAACTCCTGTAAAATTTCTAAGATCATATCTGGTACTGTTCTTGAGATATAAAAATCTAATTTTTTGAAGGGAATAGCCCCTTACTTTTGTGCTTCACCACCCTCCTCAAAAAGTTTACGTTCAGTAGAATCCACTTGTAATCCGATATACAGAAACCAAATTTTATCTTCCTGCTGTAATTGGTTCGGAAGATATTGATGTCCAAAGTTTTTCACCTCCCACCTCGAGACGCCACCACCCCCCATAAAATGTTTAGACCTTATCTAATCTTCCATTATCACTTAAAATAACCACAAAGTTTCAACCTTCTGACATCAACTGTTTAGGAGATATGAATTTTAGAATGTTTCAATCCCAGCTTTAAAGCGTTTCGGACATATTGTTTTTCCCCCCACTCCCACACCCTTGAACCTATATCGCCATTTTTTTAAGCAATTGGGTCCACGATCATAGTTCTACATAAGTTTTAAATTTCAGCCTCTTAGCATAAGCGGTTCCTGAGATCTAGGAACCAACATTTTTCACCTAAAATGCTCCCCCTTACACATCACCCCTCCCCAAAAGACACGCCATCACCATCCATCGGTCCCATGATATGATATTGGAATATTCCCTACCATGTATTAGGTCAGATATCCATATTCGTATGTATTCACTGATATCACATATTCCTATGGATTCGCTGATATCAAATATTAGTGAATATAAAATATTAGTGAATATAAAATATTAGCATTAAAATATTATTACAAAATATTCGTGAATATTTGATATCAGCGAATCCATAGGAATATGTGATATCAGTGAATACATACGAATATGGATATCTGACCTAATACATGGTAGGGAATATTCCAATATCATATCATGGGACCGATGGATGGTGATGGCGTGTCTTTTGGGGAGGGGTGATGTGTAAGGGGGAAGAGGGGGAGCATTTTAGATGAAAAATGTTGGTTCCTAGATCTCAGGAACCGCTTATGCTAAGAGGCTGAAATTTAAAACTTATGTAGAACTATGATCGTGGACCCAATTGCTTAAAAAAATGGCGATATAGGTAAAGGGTGTGGGAGTGGGGGGAAAAACAATATGTCCGAAACGCTTTAAAGCTGGGATTGAAACATTCTAAAATTCATATCTAATAAACAGTTGATGTCAGAAGGTTGAAACTATGTGGTTATCTTAAGGGATAATGGAAGATTAGATAAGGTCTAAAAAATTTATGGGGGGTGGTGGGGTGTCGAGGTGGGGGGTGAAAAACTTTGGACATCAATATCTTCCGAACCAATTACAGCAGGAAGATAAAATTTGGTTTCTGTATATCGGATTACAAGTGGAGTCTACTGAACGTAAACTTTTTGAGAAGGGTGGTGAACCACAAAAGTGAGGGGCTATTCCCTTCAAAAAATTAGATTTTTATATCTCAAGAACAGTACCAGATATGATCTTAGAAATTTTACAGGAGTTTGGCCCAGTAGATTTCTAGCAGGGAAATCAAATTTGAAGGTGTGATTGTAGGGGGCAATGTCGGGAGAAGGTGAAGAGGAAAAAAATATTATTCAATATTTTTCAAGAACCACAAAGGATAGAAAACTAAAAATTTACGACTATATTGAGCGCATTCTAGAGAAAGATGGCAGGCACTTAAAGAAGTTAAACGTCTGAAAGTACACCTATGCAATTTCGCACCTACCACCTACACATTAAATAAGGAAAGTGTAAATGAGTAAGGGAAGATTATGGTAGATTTAAACAACGAATTCAACATTTATCGGAAGGGAAAGGATTCTCTGCTTTGAAGATATGAATGACAATGTATGAAATTTATTATATGAGGAAAAGAAGAGTGGATTGGTAAATTAGTGTAATTTGGATCCTAGCAAGTAAAGGAAAAGTTAATTGCTAAATCTATGCGTTATATAAGGAGGAAAGGGTGGGTGTTGTAATATTTGGAAATAACAATTGGATTAAATATAACTAACATATATTGGACAATGAAAAGGATAGTAGAGTAAATCCAAGTGATTTCGCACCTTGTAAGTTTGAGCATGGATAAATGGGGTAAGTTCGTAACGTTTAACATGTTTGTTAGTTTTTTTAGTTTTGATTTTCATGTATTTTCGGTTTTGTGTTCATAGGTTTATACCAAGTTAAAATTTTTTCAGCCATTAGATATTCTGCAATAAGCTGCTAATAATAGGGTATTTTCGCGATCATATTGATATTTAAAATTTAAATACCGTAATGTTTTCTTTAGCTTAACTTCACCAAATATAGTTATAAATCTCTATTCGATGATCATTTCATGAAGATTGTTTTCCAACAAGCACCAGCTCAATATGATACAGTAGATATTAGTAATATTCAAATATTAGTTTAGATATTATAATACCGCGTAATGAATATATTCGTATTAGGTAATATTACCATATATCGGTATGGACCCATCACTACCGGTGAGGCATTTATTTATTAGAAGTATCTGCCAAACTCTAGGTAGAGAGTGTTGTGTATCTAGTGACTAAAGTTTCATGTAGAATACTTTGAAAATATGTTGAAATGTATGTCATGATAACACAAAGTTTCTAATGAAACCAAGATTCATAAAACTGTAGTATAAAGGTACTGTATTATACTTCGTTATAGTGAAAATTCGTTATAATGGAAATTCCGTTAAATCCGGACAAATTTTAAGACCTGTTACAGTGTCGTAGTTTCTCTATATGCCTATATACACGAATATAGGTATATAGGGGTGAGTTTTGGCTGAGGGGGTGAAACGGTAAAATCGGGCTCATTGGGAATCGCGAGCCGTTAAAAGAGGAGAAATTTTAAGACATATTACAGACTCGTATCTTCTCTGTATGCCTAGATTCACAAATCTTGGTATACAGGGGGAGGTTTTGGCTGAGGGGGTGAAGCGGTAAGATCGGGCGCATCAGGAATCGCGAGCCGTTAACTCAGGAGAAATTTTAAGACCTATTATAGACTCGTAGCTTCTCGGTATGCCTAGATTCACAAATATAGGTATACAGGGGGTGAGTTTTGGCTGAGGGGGTGGAGCGGTAAAATCAGGGGGTGTGAGAGCCACTAAACATTAATTTATTATTAATTTTGAAACCAATCCCAGAATTGTTGCTAATTATATTCGCCGAGATATACGAATATACTTATATGGGGGTTGAATTTTCATTCAAAATGGTGCATATTTTAGGACAGGGTGGGCCGAACTGATCGGAATCGAGCTTATGCGATAGCCTTAAACTGGCCGTTAATTGATTGATAACTAGAACTTTGTTGCACTTACCTTTTACATCGTCTCGACTATGGTCATCCTAGCTTCATCGTCAGTCAGAACGACCATACGGTTTTATCATTAGGGGTGCAGCGGCAAATTTGTTTTGGGCACTAAAATAGCCTTTAATAATTATCACATAAGATAATGCTAAAATTCCAATTTGGTCATCCTCAGATTTTTGACATAAATAAAGGAAATATAATTATCGTTCTATTTGATTTTAGCCCGTTTTCACGTAGCACTAGCCATTTCTAAAATCTTTCCGAAAGAAATACATTAGGTATTCTCGTAAACTTTGATTATAATCAAATTTTTTTTAAAAAAACTCATATTTCCATAATTATCAGTGGTATGGCTTAAATTGACATCGCTAAAAGGAGAACTATATATCCAAAATTCCGAAAAAAACATACTGCAGTCACGATCGGCTGCAAGCCAATCGTATAATACTCTAGATGAATACTGAACTCCGATTTATATTGTAGTTGGGAATAAAGTAGAATTACGTGTGTGCATGTTGTATGTCCTTTATTAAGGACTCCCATTAGATTGCTACTCAAAACTAAAAGACAATATTCAGTGTTTAATTTCATATCTTGAACTGGGTAAGTCATCGAAAAAAAATTTCCTTTTTGAAGGACTTTCACATGGGAGGTGCAGAAAGGACTCACTCGATTTCTTACATATTTATCCTTTTCCTTGGAACCATTTAAAAATGAACGTGTACAAAATTCCAAATTCGTAGCATGAAGCGTTCAAAAGTTATCGAAAAATATTGTTGAATACGTGTCTTAAGAACATTTTGTGTGGCAGGTACCAGAAGGAGTAAAAGGATTTCGCTGACAAGTAAACCCAAGCTTCGTTTTCACTCAAAACTAATTTGTACAAAATTCCGAATTCGTAGCTAAAAGATTACTTGAGTTATGGTGAGTTTCGTAAATTAAGTGAAGACATTTTGACAGGATATTTGTATGGCAGCTACACGAAGGACTAACAGGATATTCTTTATAATTATTTATTTAGCTCCGACTATTGGAAAAATAACACAGACAAAATTTCAAAGTCGTAGTTTAAACCCTTTTGAAGTTATTGACCAATATTCTTGAACACCCGTTTTAAGGATATTTTGTATGGCAGCTACCAGAAGGAGTAAAAGGATTTCGCTGACTAGTAAACTCGAACTTCGTTTTCACTCAAAACTAATTTGTACAAAATTTCGATTTTCTTCATAATCATATATTTAGCTCCAACTATTAAAAAAGTAACACACACAAAATTTCAAAGTGGTAGCTTAAACCCTTCCGAAGTTATTTGCTAATATTCTCGCACACATGTTTTAAGGACATTTTGTATGGCAGCTACCCGAAGGAGTAGGACGATTTTGCCCGTTAACGAACTTAGCCTTACAAATTCAACCAAACACTTAGATTCAAAATTTCAAGATTCTAGGTGAAGGCGTTCTTGAGTTATCGTGTTCACGGACAGACGGACGGACGGACGGACGGACGGACGTCAGACGGATTTGAGGTTTTTGGGCACAAATAAAGAAAAAATAATATATAACTTTTTTTCGTCCGAGGCTTGGTTCTATGCGTTACAAACTTTTCGGCTGGATTAAACTTATAATACTCTATATGATTTCATCTAGAGTATAAAAGTCTTATTCAATATATCTTGTCTTGTCATTACGGTTCGGCACTCCAGCGGTACATCAGAGGAACCAATTTTCCTTCCCAGTACTAAACCATGCAGATCTCCGGCGGAATAATTTTATTACTGACTAAATTCTGTTACGGTTACTTCATTCAGTACTGAACATTGATAATTGAATAATGTTGAAGTTTCATAATATTAATTGAACATTGAATAATGTTGAAGTTTCATAATAATTAGAAAAAATTTTGTTTTAATTTCAATTCTTTTTTTCTTATTTATTTTTTTGGGTTAATGATCAGTTCTACATATACCAGGATTTAAAACGAAGTCGCATCATTTTGATGTCAATACTTTACCGCCGAGAAACCAATGCTCTATTATGGCAGCGAGACATGGACATTAACGCGAGCTTCCGAAAAAGCAGTTAACACATTCGAAAGAAACGTCCTCCGAAAAATGTTGGGACCTGTGAAGGAACGAACGAACTGGCGAATAAGATACAACCATGAGTTGTATCAACTCTTCAAAGAGCCAGAAGCTTCACGTTCATCAAACTACGTAAACTGCAGTGGGTTGGCCATGTAGAGCGGATGGATGACAGAAGAATCCCCAAACGTGCTCTTAAAGGTAAAGCGAGTGGTAACAGGCCAGTAGGCAAACCACGCAAGCGATGGGAAGGTTCGGTTGGTGAAGATAGCAAAGCTATCTTAAAAATTAGCAGCTGGAGGACGCGGTCTTTGGATCGAGACGATCGGAGGCGACGACTTCAGGAGTCCAGGGCCCGATTTGGCTGTCGCGCCATTGATGATGACTTTACTACCGAGGCCTCCGTGGTGATAGATTCCAAATCATCTCGAATTCCAAGATACATTCAGTCCTGATACAGTACTGATTTCTCAAGAAATTTTTTATTGTTCTACTACTGAAAAACGGAATTCGAATTGGTTTCTATATCGCATATATAGAGAAATCCTTAGCAATACGAGCAGCTGTAAGGGTGTTTCGAATAGTAGGCATGAGTCAGTACCATGACGAACCAGCTCCTTCGGACCTTGACCAACACAGTTTTAAACGGGATTCTCCTGTGAATGTTTTTCAACTGTCATGTCGTCAATGACAGTAGCCAGGATTATGCTCTCAGAGAGGTAAAAACATAGTGACAGTCGGCATTAGAAATATTTTAATTTTGCTGTCATATTTAACGAGGAATGATGAATATGGTAGTATTGAGAAATAGAGGTCGCATGTAGACCGATACGAAATACATAAGACGATTTTGCCCAAAAATAAGTAGTGTATGAATGATACACCATAGCTACCACCGATGTAACCGGTAAAGTCGTTGCTTGGAGTCATACGAACTAACACCTTTATATAATTTAATGATGGAGGGATTAAACCCGAACTATAGCTGCCATATAAGATAATGTCTCTTGATTAAATACTTATGAAATTAGATTTGGTTAAGTTACCTTATAGTATCCATCTTCTGGACCAATGTCGGACTCGAACGGACCATTAATTTGTATAACTGACTTCAGGTTCGGTAATTTTGACCAAATTTCGCGAACTTTTTTCATCTGTTTCGAATCATCGACCACAAGGATTTTCGTTTGCGAAGTACTCAGAATATGATGAACGGCATCTGCTGAATTTGTCGTATAAACTCCAGTAGCAATTCCACCGGAATAAATTGCTGCCAATTCTGCATAGAACCATTCCGGACAATTAAACGATATTACAGCAACTGTATCGCGACTTTGAAGTCCCAATTTGATGAAGGCCTTTGCAACTTGTATGACTTTCTGCTGATATTCACTAAAAATTAAATAGGAATGCTAGATATATTCACCATTCACCTTTGTTTTAAATACCGAAAAAATTTCGAATGCAAAAAATATAGTCACAGTTTTTAGCACTCCCAACTCACCTGTAATTGAGTGTGCGCCACACATTTGACTCGTCCTTAAAGCAAATAGCTTGATTCTCTGGGAATTGATCGACTGTTTTTTTAAATTGAGCCGGAATTGATATTGCCGGTAACGATCCCTCTGGTGATGAATCCGTACGCAATTTAACAGTTTCGTAGGCATCACTTGTGTGATAGCTTAGAGATGGCTTTACATAACCGTCGGATTCCGGCATTTTTCTTTAAACTGAAAATAAGATAAAATAAAACAATTTTAAAAAACAATTTCCTTTCTCAACTAATCTAAGAATTTTAAATATATTGTATTGCTATATGCAAGCCTGGCAACCGCGCAACTCGATCGTTTCGCATAATGGAAACAGCAACAACCGAATACCTAGCTACAAAGTAACCCAATCAAAAACCTAGTTAAAGTACATAAGGGGGGCGGAGCAACACGATTGTACCTCCCTTCTAATCGAATGTACTAGAACAGCGTAGAAGATCAAATCGAATGAGCTCAAGCTTTCGAGTACCGTCCACACATACCAC
The DNA here is from genome assembly GCA_951812415.1 of Beris morrisii. NCBI lineage: Eukaryota > Metazoa > Arthropoda > Insecta > Diptera > Stratiomyidae > Beris > Beris morrisii. Next base: position 91,609,142 of record OX638313.1, on the reverse strand, counting down.
CGAGCGAGATTCAAGAACAGTCTAGACTATAGCCAACTAGTATAAAAGCATGCGGAGCTTTCAGCGAGGGATATAGTAATTTTTATTACGTCGACTGTGTCAGCCAGCGTGTATACGCGACCGTGTTGCTAGAAAGCGAAAGTGATCGAGTCAAGCGATATATAAGCGGGCGGTATTGCCATACAGTGAGAATTATTGTGCGAATAGAATTAAAGTGCGATTAATAAATTATCACTTATTTCGATTTTAAACGAATTGTGTTTTACTTGACATCCCGGCGAACTCCTAGCTCGTAACTGTATTATTTAGTAGAACTGAAAAACAAGGCAGTTTTGAATTTCTATCATCCAAAAGACCTTGAAAAAGTTCTGTATGACAGCTACCGGAAGAAGTCGATGGATGGCGCTAATTAATGAACTCGGTCTTGCTTTTAATATAAAACTAATTCCTGTAAAATTTTGAATACCTGCTTTAACTCGTACTAGAGTTCTAATGGATTCTGTAACTTGCATACATTTTTCAAGGATTTTTGTAGGCTGTTACACGAAGGACCCATTCGAATTAAATCATATTCGGAACTTTTGCTTCAAACATTGTAAACTTTAAGTGTGCAAAATTTTAAGTTCCTAACTTGAAGCATTCGAGCAATAATTGTGAATACGTGTTTTAAGGACTCTTGTATGGGAGGTACTCGAAGAAGTGGAAGGATATCGCCCATTAACGAACTTAGCCTTACTTTTTCCATTTTACAGGTGGTGACAAAATTTCAACTTCCTAGGCCAATGCAGCACAAAACTAAGTTTCTGCAGCATTAAATAGTTTCTTTTATAGTTTACTTCGATTTCCGCGAGGGTTGCAGTATATGTTTTTGGTTAAACGCGTTGTAGCTACGTGTTTTCGTAAACGCGTTCGGGAAGTGTGTAAATAATTTTTACTGAGATTGTGAGGGGGAAGAAAAATCTCTAATGAGAAACTGATCAGGAGTGAAACGAACAGATATTATATCCAGCAAAAAATATTGACGATATTTCTATGAATGAGTTTGTGCCAACATTTTTTTGTAGTGGTTGCTTCTACTCCATTGAAAATTCGATAAGCTAACTCCCTCACAATCTCAGTAAAAATTATTTGTAACCGCCATGTAAACCGGCCTTTAGCCTATCAATAGACACATTACAATGTTTTTGTTTAATTCATAAAGTGAAAAATCTGTGGTAAAAAGCGATAACAGCTTATGTCGAGATAAGAAAAAATCATTTTTAAAGTTTTCAATTGCATTTTTTAAAAAAAATGAAATTGTTTGATAGATTTTTATCTCATATAATATATTATTATTATGTTGTATTATTAAATTCAATAAAATAAGAACTCCTAATATGTTTTTATTACTTTATTTAACAATTTTGATATACGTATCTGCCTAATTATTTTTTCGACTTAAGCTGTTGTCGCTTTTTACCAAAGAAATTTAGGGGTGACAATGGGTGCTGTTGTTAACAACGTATTTATTTCTGTTTCTTGATTCCGAAAATGTTAAGCAACTAAATCAGAAAATGGATAATTTTTCTTTGTGAATGGGCGATATAAACTTCGAAAATATTTAATATTCCGAGAAAAATAAATGTGGCGAAATTATTAAACTATTTAAGAAGAACATGAACCAATTTTCGTTACAATTCTCTTTTATTCTGTTACTTCAAATTGGTTTCTTAGAAAAATAAATTATGTTTATGATATGTTATGATTAGCCTTCTTATTTAATTATAATATGAATTTAAATTCACTTTAAGCGATACTTTGAAGTAAAACACGCTCGCAATCTCAATATGTCATTCAACTGTCAATTTCAGTCTATCTTGAGAGGTTCCGAAATTTGTCACCAGAGCACACGGTATATTTATCAATTGACAAATATACCGTGCGCTCTGGTGAAAAATTTTGGATCCTTCCAAGATAGACAGAAACTGGCAGTTGCATGTTATTTTCATACAAAATTGAGATTGAGCTCGAATAAAAGTGTTTTACTCCAAAATATCGCTGAAGTAAATTTAAATAAACCTCATAATTAAATAAGAATGACAAACGTATCATAACATTTCATAAAGAAAATTAATTTTTTTAAGACACCAATTTCAACCACCAAAATGAAAGAATAATGTAACGAAAAAATCTGACAACAGTCTGGGCGCAACTTTATTATTTTATGGGTAGAAGTCCGAAACGTGTTAAATGATGAGTTGCGGTGTTGGGTACTATGCGACTGACAACCTAAAAAATAACGTTCAAATAGCCTCCTGGTTAATTCTTAGAAGTAAAAGTTAATTCCAAATCTCAATATACCTTAGGAATATATAAGAATTCGTGAATATGTCCACAACCACTTTACACCCCCTTAGGGGTTGGATATCAAAAAAATTTGAAGAACGTTACTGGGCGCTTATATAAATAGCCCGCAGAAATAAAATTGCTTTGATAGCTCGACATGTCTAAAAGTTTTAACGAAATTCATGAAAATATGGATTCACCGACATTTTTTTTACTCAACCTCTGAACTCCAACAAAAATCTGAACTTTTTTTTGCTTTAGTTACTATAATAGCACATCTACATACACGTTCCAAGTTTCAACTTTCTAGCGTAAGCCGTATCTGAGATATAAAAAACCACCCCTCACCCCCGTAATATGCTACCACTATGAAAAATTTTTCTAGGATGTCTCTATAGTGGCTATATATAATCCTAAATTTTTAGCTTTCCACTCATTACGGTTTTCGAGAAATAAAAATCAGAATTTTTTTCCTTTGTACCCCTTTTCACCATCACCCCCTACACCCCCACCACTAAATTTTTTTTCCTACTAAGGGTCTACCGATCCCAACTCCTGTAAAATTTTCAAGATCATATCTGATACGGTTTCTGAGATATAAAAATTATATTTTTTGAGAAATTGCTATCCCCCCACTTTCGTACCCTACCTCCCCCCTCAAAAAATTTACTTTCAGTAGACTCCTCTTGTGATCCCATGTACAGAAACTAAATTTTATCTTCCTGGTGTAATTCGCTCGTAAGATATTGTAATCCAAAGTTTTTTACCCCCCAACCCCACACCCCCCTTAAAAATGTTAGCCCTTGTCTAATCTTCAAGTATCCCTAAGGACAACCACAAAGTTTCAAACTTCTGGCATCAATCGTTCAAGAGCTTTGGTTTTTAGAATGTTTCAATCTCGGCTTTCAAGCGTTTTGGACTCATTGTTTTCCCCCACTTCCACACCCCTCAACCCTTATCGATATTTTTTTTGCAAATGAGTCCACTATCAAAGTACTACATAGGTTCCAAGTTTCAGCCTCCTATCATAAGCGGTTCCTGAGATCTAGAAACCAAAATTTTTCGTCTAAAACGCTCCCCCCCCCCCATTCTTCCTTATACCCCCATCGCCCCAAAAGATGCCAGTCGTAGGAGTTTACCCAAGCTACTCACCATAAAAATTTCAACTTAATAACTCAACGGGTTTAGGAGCTACGCGCCTCCAAACGATTTTGCGGACGGTGTACAGACGGACATTTTTTTTTTATGCTTTTTTGGTGTTTACTAGCCCTAAAACGTGTAAATACAAAATTTTCAAGGCAGAAAATTTTTTTGAAATTTCAGGTCGATCACAATACTTTATTATTAAAAAATAATAAAGTAAAATAGGGATGAGGGTGAAGAGGATGAAGAGGAAAATTGTTCATGTCTCGAGAACCGTTTATGACGGAAACCTGAAACTTGGAATTTCAGTAGAGTGATGGCACGTTATAAAAATTTTATTCTGAATAGTGGTACTATGGAAGGGAGCGGGGTATTTCTCATATCTCGGGAATGGCGTATGCTTGAAACTTGAAACTGGGTAGATATCTTTAGATATACTAGAAAAGTAGAAAAATGCATATATTAATTGGCGTAAAGAGTCGGTGAAAAAAAATGGTCTGTGGAAATATATATATCCACAAATTTTGTTATATTTTTAGATTTTCTGGAATATTGAATTAATTTTATTTGAACGGGTTCTTAAATGTCTAGAACCTATTTTCAGGATTTTTTAAACTCAATCCACAAGAGGGTGTAAAGGGTTTGTACACACTTGCACGAATTTCGCCATAATCCTTAGGATAAAAAAGATATCGAATTGGTTTTTACTGCTACGATTTAACTTTATCAAAGTTAGCATAATCGTAAAAAAATTAATTTCAGGATTTTTCGATATTCAATCCCAAGAGGGTGTAAAGGGGTTGCATACGTTTTCACAATTTTCGCCATATCTCTTCGATTTAATAATTTTATATAATTGCCTACAAACTGATTTCAGGATTTTTCGATATTCAAATCAAGGGAAGAAATTGCGTACGTTTACACGAATTTTAACATCCCTACCTCTTGTATCTGATGAAATACCGATTTGGTTTTTACTTCCTTGACCTCAGTCTATAATCGCCTGATGCTTTCTCTTAGGTCCAATGAGATATCAAATTGGTTTTTACTTCGACGGACTTTTAACATATTCGCCTACAAACCAACTTCACTAATTCAACCTCCAAAAGGGTGTGTGTTGTATACTTTTTTACGAATTTGACCATATCTCTATATTTTAATTTAACAATTTTTTTAAATCCAATCTCCTAGTGGGTGTAATGTAGTTGTATACGTTTTTACAAATTTCATCATATTTCTTACAGTTTTATTTAAATTTTTTATTAGATTAGTACAAAAATTTTTACACTTAATCCTGCGAGTCCTAGTGAAAAAGTCTATAAAAGTTCAGACCTCGCCAGAAAAGGCAGAAGAAAAACCTACAATTTGAATAATTACGCATATTTCACTCAATTTTAATTACATTGTATTCGAAATACTTGTAGATAATTTATAATTGGAAATTAATGGGTGATAATTGACATGCAAAACATCGGGTCAAAGAATTTTTTACATAAACGTTTTGCCATTCTTGACTTCGTAAAAGTGCAGATTATTTTTTTTTATAAATAAAATAAATTTGATAAAAATATTTGGACTTTAAACATTTAACTAGAGTTTTCGTAGCATTTCAATTTACGTAATTCCAATACAAATGAATATTTTATTTGAAACCTTTATAACTGCTAATGTTTTTTAACTTTATGCATATATAAAAATATACTTACTTCAAAATGAGATAAAACGATTTACTAAACTAGAGGTATTGAAAATGTTTAACTGATTTGAACACAATACACAAATGTCTCTTTTGGTTAAGAAATATTAAAAACAATTTTTTACAAATCACACAACAAAATAAAAAGGACCACACAATTAAAAACTCAAAAACTTTATTTCAGCTGCTCCTGGCAATCGTCAGTAAATTTAGATCGTTTCCTACCGATATCAAAAACCGAAATGAAAATTAAATCAAAAACGCAGCTCACCATGACTCCTATTTGGTACAAACGAACGGAAAATGCCCTTCGATCTTGGTGGTAGTGACTTTATCACTTGAATTACTTATAACATGTTCATGTTTTTACTCATAGCCATCGACGGGGTAATGTTGAATTTATCTCTACGGGGTGCTTTCAAGCAAAAAGTTCAGTTAAATCCAGTAAATCGAGTTCCATTTGAAATTGAGCCGGGTAATCAGTAGTCTGGACAAGAACGAGTTAGGTCAAGGGTCCAACGGAATTAGATGGACCAAATTTTTACAACTTGTCGGTAATCCTCTAATCAGTTAAGAACGACAAAATAATACGCTACTATCGCAGCACGGCTCAAACGATATGGGTTTAAAGATTTCTTTAGAATAAATTAAGTACGAGTAACTAGAGCCCTATCGATAATCGAACTGTTTATCATCAGTTCCATGATTCAGCAACTTTCTGTTTGGGCATAACTAAATTTTGTAATGTGGGAATAGAGACAAAGTCCTGCACATCAGTCCGCATACATATGTCGTAGGTAACCACCATATGTAATTTAGGTTATTATTAATTTCAGGATCAAAATAACTAAACTTGTAACTATAAGAGAATATTCTAAGTTGTGTTTGTGAGCAAAATTTTGATCGGAATAGAGACTGGTTCATAAGCGAAGAGAATAAGTTCGATTATAGCACGATAAGAGTTTGCGTTGTTTAAATCGCAAAATGTTAACAACAAAAATATCAACAACCTTCAAGGTCAAACTCATTGTATGTCATTTAAGTACATTTAATCTCATGTTTAGTTTTGCGAAAATTACCAAAAAAAAAATTGTTTATACAAAAAAATTATTAATTTAATGTGACTGACCTAAAAAAAAATGTCATCAGTTTGAGTGCTGGAAAAAATAGTTGCTATAATCTAGGAGGAACTTTATTTTTTTATGTGAAAATTGAATTCGATTTGAAGTCGATAATCTTGTTTATACCGCTCCAATTAAAAAATATGCCAACAGTCTGGGCGCAACTTTATTATTTTTGGGTGGAAGTCCAGAACGTTGTTACGTGATTAGGAGGTTTTTCGTAATTTGGTTTTGGGCAACTACATGAAATCGGAAATGCTTTTGTAGGCGATTATATAAAAAGTCTGTGGAAGTGAAAACCAATCTGATATCTCATCAATCCTAAGAAATATGTCGAATGCCTTACGTCCTACTGGAGTTGATTATCTAAAAACCCCGAAATCAATTTTTTGACGATTATGTAGGAAGCCTTAGTAAGTAAAAATGAATTCGATATCTCATTAGAACTAAGAAATATATAGAAATTTGTGAAAACAAATGGAACCCCCTTGCACCCACTTTGGGGTTGAATATCCAAAAATCCTGAAATGAGTTTTTAGATATAAAGAAAGACCGAGGAAGTGAAAACCAATGCGATGTCTTATCACTCCTAAGAGATATGACGAAAATCGTGAAATCGTGTTCAACCCGTTTATACCCTCTCAGGGGTTGAAAAAACAAAAAAAATTTAAAAACGAGTTTTAGATGATTATTAAACAAGCCCGTGAAAGTAAAAAGTTATTCGATATCTAATCAGACCAGACCCCTTTACACCGAATTTCAAAAAATCCTGAAAACACTTTCTAGGTATTTATAAGAAGAATCCGTAGAATAAAAATGAATTCAATATGTGGGAAGACCTAGTAGATATGTGGAATTGTGAAAATATTTCATTTTCACTGATAAATTTTTTTACCCCCCTTCTGAACGCCAATGGATATTTAAATTTTTTTTATCAATATTACTTTTTTAGGTGATTTTCATATACAGGGTGGGCCATCCAGTGGTTTCTTTTTAAATCATAGATTATTTTGACACTGAAAGCTGTTTCCCGCTTGAAATCTGACAGAAAGTCAGTATCATACCTCCGCGGAACGAAATGAGTCGATTTACGCTTGAACAACGTTGGGAAATATTGAAAACTTATTTCCAAAGTGAGTGCTGTGTAGCCCAAACAATGCGTTTTTTGAAAAGAAGTTTTGGCCGAAATGAAGCACCCACCGCGCCTGCTGTACGCAAGTTTGTGCAAAAAGTTCGTGATACTGGCATGTTAGTGGACAACACTCATGGCCCCCGTCGTCGTACGGTGCGCACAGACGAGAATGTGGCTGCTGTAGCCGAGAGTGTGAGACTCACTCCACGAACATCAACTCGCCGTCGATCTCAACAGCTCAACATTTCACGCACTAGCCTGAGGAGAATTCTGCACAAAGATCTCGGATTATTCGCTTACAAGGTCCAATTGACTCAGCAATTGAAGGCGCACGACCATCCGCTTGAATTGGACAACGATTTTGGGCGAAAAATCATCTTTTCTGACGAGGCGCATTTTCATCTCGGTGGCTACGTTAACAAACAAAATTGCCGCATCTGGGGCTCGCACGTTATTGTCGTGAAGCCAATGCATCCACAGAGAGTGACAGTTTGGTGCGGATTGTGGAGTGGTGGCATCATTGGACCATTTTTCTTCGAAAATAAGGCTGGGAACAACGTTTCGGTCAACGGTAAACGTTACAGAGCCATGTTATCCGACTTTTTTTTTACAGAAATTGAAGACATGGATTTGGACGACCTCTGGTTCATGCAGGATGGCGCGTCATGCCACACAGCCCATGCCACAATCGATCTTTTACGCACCAAATTCCCAAATCGTGTTATCAGCTGAATTACCTTGTATTGATGCTGTAACAAGTTTCCTTTTAAATAAAAAATGATGCCGTAGAGTTGGATAAAATTCTTTATTTTTAATCCCTTTAAAAATACTATTACTAATCTTACAATTAACTACCGACAAATTTAAACAAATAAGTAAAAACGCAAGTGAATTTTGTTGGATCACTTCAAGCAGCGCAATTTTGGCCTACTTGAAGGGGTACAACGTGTTCTAACCGAATAATAATTTTAACTGTGTGAGGTGCTACCTTTGATAGTCGAGTTGAATATTCCTGCTCGCAGTGCAAATTTGGCCTACGATTGCGAATCTTCAATGACTTGTATCAACAGGAGGGCGAGCCGACGTTGCGCGTGGCTTAAATAGCCCGATTAAGCTTTTGTTTCCGTTGTCCTGGACCAATTTTGGCGAGGTGAAATTGGGTGGACAGTGCGGAACGAAAGTATTTAAGATTATACGTGTAAATGTTATGAAAACATAGAAATTATGTTTGGGGAGTCCAAACATCAGCCGTCTTGGCTATGTCAATTGACCGCCTCGGAGCTGCGATTTGACCCCTTTGGATTTTTTTTGTGGGGAACCGTGAAGGACCGATGTTATGCCAACAATCCAGAAACGATTCAAGCACTTAAGGCCAATATCATCCAAGCAATCCGTGAGCTACAGCCCGAAACCATCAACAAGGTCTTGGAAAATTGGAGTGACAGAATGCGCTACTGCGCAGCCAGCCGAGGCAGCCACTTGAACGAAGTTGTGTTCCATCATTAATGGGAATGTTTACTCTTACTAATAAAGCCATAATACATGGAAAAAAATTTAATTTTGTTCATTTTATTGCAATTTTAAAAAGAAACTTGTATTTGGCCCACCCTGTATATAAACAGTCTGGATGAAGCCTTACAAATCTTTGCCCAAAGTCTACGAAGCGGTTAAAGAGACCTTTAAAGAGACCCTTACCTTACAGTTTCAAAACAAGGAGGTTTTTTGAGAACTTAATTTTGTGGCCAGAATAGCTCCTTGTAAGATAAAACTTTCAACATTCAGCAGTGGTTCTTTATACCTACATTGAAATAAATAAACTGCAAGAAAAATATCGAAAAATCCTGAAATCGATTTTGAGGCGATTGTACAAATAAAAAGTCCATGTAAACATGTCGAATTTCGTCATATATTTGTGAAAACGTATGTAACCTTTTTACACTCACTTTAAGGTTGATTTAAAAAAATCCACGAAATCAGTTTTTAGGCGATTACATAAAAATCCCGAAGAAGTAAAAACCAATTTGCTACCACATCAGAACTTAGAAATATCGCAAAATTTGTGAAAGCGTACGCAACACCTTCACATCCCCTCGATGGTTGAATTTGAAGAAATCGTGAAATCAGTTCTTACATAAAAACCAATTTTACATTTCATCAGACCTATAGGTTACCGAAAATTGTGAAATCATTTATAACCGCACTTACACCTCCTTAGGGTTGAATATCCAGAAATCCTGAAATTAATTTTTTGGCCATTATATAGTTAGTTCGTAGAAGAAAAAACCAATTTAATATCTGGCCTAACAAATATAACGGAATTCGTGAGAATACCTTCTCAAGGGGTTCAAAAGTAAAAAAATTTGAACACGTTTCTTTGGCGATTAAATACCATATCCGTTTTTGATATCTAATCATACGTAAGGGATATGGCGGAACTCATAACAATGCTTACAATTGCTTTACATCCCCCTAGGCATTTCTTTAAAGAGCCCCAGCAAGTAGAATTAATTAATTAGTTTTTTTTGCTTCTTATGACTACGATTTTATAATTCGTAATGTAGAGAACAGATAACTTAATATCTTGACAACTATCATGCCTATTCTGTGTACAGTCACAAGTCACAATTTTAGCGGAGAGTCATAATTTTAGAAAATCTGTGACTTTTCATATTCTAGCATTAGTCACAATTTTGACGTTTTTAAAAAACATCACAAAATTGTGACTATCGAAATAGGTGATCACAACGCCCAGCCAGGCAAACAAATTTAACGTTTCAGTAAAAAATGGAATGTTATATTTGCTGAGGTAATTACTGGAAGAAGCTGAACAAAAGTAATTTAACGTAAATTTAGATGGCTGTTTTACATTTTGTGTGATTTAAGGGCTTTAAGAAGAGCTACACTCCGAAACTTGAGGAACGCATGTGATCCGTTTTTATTAATCCACAATACATTTGAGAGTTTCTTCAGGTTTCCACGCTTTAAATACTTAGTAACGCACTTAACTTTTCAATATACACTTGCAAAGGCCGAATTGATCACTGATATTGACACAGCATCATCATTGTCTCCAACTATGTGGAGAAATTATTGTGACCTTTCTTGTGACTGCAGCGCCAGAATGCGAAAAAACTTTCCGATCATAAGTGCAGTCACAAAATTTTAGTTACAGCAGGTTGTGACCTGTGATAGGTTACAATTTCAAAATAGGGCCGTATATTAAAACTAGTTAGCATATCAAAGGCTTCTACGAATAATTTAGTGAAATAAATGCAAGGAAAAATGTAATTAATTTAATATTTCAGAAGACCTATAAATATGATGAAATTCAGAAAAATATATGCACCCCACTTCCATACGGCAATTAAAATATGAATTTTTATTTTATGTAAATGCTCTTCTACTACATCTACATATATTCACAAAGTTTTAAGTTTCTTACATACGCCGTTTCAGAGATAGAAAAGGCACCTATATAGATAAGTTCTGAGGTTCAACTTCCTATCGTATTGGTTCCTGAGATATTAAAGGCAACATTTTTCGTCTAAAACCCTCCCCACACCACCTCCAAAAAGGGGCCACATAAAGGGGTCATCCTAGTCTATCCAATAAATTTTTTAACTGAATAGCTTAAAGGGTTTGGGAGCTACGACTTTATGATTTCGCCATTTTTGGGTAGCAATTTTTTTTTTAAACGATCACAATAATTTATATAATATTAAAATGATAAAGTAAAAGTTGATCAGTTTTGATGGGCTGAAAATGTCCTTGACTAAGCTGCGGCTAGAAAAACTTGAGGAAAAACTGGCTTTTGGGAATGTCATTAGATCTGTTAGTTGATGAGTATACGTGGTATATCCGAAAATAGATCAATTTTAGTTATTTAGGCCAATCCGTTTATTATTCATCAAAAACCGCTGCTGGACTGAATTCATTTCTTTCAATAAACCTACTAGTGGATTATGAAAAATGTTTATTTCACTTATTTTACTGAAAATTCAATCTACTACGAAACTTTGAAATCTACTACGCTTTTTGGTTCAGATCTGCTTCTAAAATTTCCGAAAAGGGAACAACGCTGCTCGGCAGTTGACGGTTGTGAGTGCAAAGCATCCGCGGTGAGCAGTTGAGGTTGGCAGTTACTGCTGAGTGCAAGAGATGGGTAACTCAGATCTGAGCCGGCTCAATGAACCGGCTCAAGCAAAAGATTCAACTGAGCCAGATCTTCTTCACGGATCTTTACGGTTCACGGATCTCGACGGTTCAACAGATCTTTACGGATCTTTGCGGTTCACGGATCTTGACGGCTCAACAGATCTTTACAGATCTTTGCGGTTCGCGGATCATCACGGCTCGTGGATCTTTAAGGTTCGCGAACAGAAGCAGATCTTTGTGGTGATGAAGATGGAGGATAGAATATAGAAAATGGAAGATGGTGGATGGAGGATTGAAGGGTGGAGAATGGAGCATGGAAGATGGAGGATTCAGGATTGACGATGGAGGATGGATAATGGAGGATGGATGAAGGAGGATGGATGATGGAGGATGGATGATGGATGATGGATGATGGATGATGGATGATGGATAATGAATGATGGATGATGGATGATGGATGATGAATGATGGATGATGGATGATGGATGATGGAGGATGGAGGATGGAGGATGGAGGATGGAGGATGGAGGATGGAGGATGGAAGATGGAAGATGGAAGATGGAGGATGGTGGATGGAGGATTGAGGATTGAGATTTGAGGATTGCGGATGGAGGATGGATGATGGAGGATGGAGCATGCAAAATGGAGGTTTGAGGATGGAGGATTGAGGATTGAGGATGGAGGATGGAGGATGGAGGATGAAGGATGAAAGATTAAGATGAAAGATGAAGATGTAGGATGGAAGATGGAGGACGAAGTATGGAGGATGGAGAATGGAGGATGAAATATGGAAAATGGAGGATAGAGAATAGAAAATGGAGGATAGAGGATGGTGGGTGGAAGATTAAAGATTAAAGATTAAGGATTAAAGATTAAAGATTAAATATTAAATACTGAAGATTAAAGATAAAAGAGATTAAGGATTCAAACTTGAAAATTGAAAATTGAAAAGTAAAAATTGAAGATGGATGATAGAATCGCATATCTTTATAGACTTTGGATCTTTATGAATAGCGGATCTTTGATAAGAAGTCTTTGCAAACTATGAGGCTCTATTGCTCTGTGTATTGTTTATTATAAAATAATGGGATCTATCCCCTAGCCGGTGATCTAGTTAACCCAGTGATAATACCAGATGCAATAATCATTATTTTTACATGTGGAATTGAGTCGATTTGTTCCCTTTATCTAACGAGGAGCTAATTAATTTATTTAACGGAGCTTCTTCGTCATGTGTGCTACGTCCTGCACGAAAACCGAAATGATTTTCATTTAATATTTCATGTGTTTCAAAGAAAATCATTAATTTCTACTTTGCAACCATTTCCATTATTTTTCCAACGATAGGAAATAAGTCACTCTTTAAAAGGTTAAGATTAATGAGGTCTATAACAGTCTCCGATAAAAATTTTTTAAACCCACATTCAATTGTGAAGTCGTCAAATCCGATACTAGAGCCATCATTTTTATACTCTAGATGAAATCATATAGAGTATTATAAGTATAATCCAGCCCAAAAGTTTGTAACGCATAGAACCAAGCCTCGGACGAAAAAAAGTTATATATTATTTTTTGTTTATTTGTGGCCAAAAACCTCAAATCCGCCTGACGTCCGTCCGTCCGTCTGTCCGTGAACACGATAACTCAAGAACGCCTTCACCTAGGATCTTGAAATTTTGAATTTGGATGTTTGGTTGAATTTGTAAGGCTAAGTTCGTTAACGGGCAAAATCGTCCTACTCCTTCGGGTAGCTGCCATACAAAATGTCCTTAAAACAGGTGTTCAAGAATATTGGTCGATAACTTCAGAAGGATTTAAGCTACGACTTTGAAATTTTGTACGTGTTATTTTTCCAATAGTTAGAGCTAAATATGTGATTATGAAGAAAATCCTGTTAGTCCTTCGTGTAGCTGCCATACAAATATCCTGCCAAAATGTATTCACTTAATTTACGAAACTCACTATAACTCAAGTAATCTTTTACCTACGAATTCGGAATTTTGTACAAATTAGTTTTGAGTGAAAAGAAAGTTCGAGTTTAATAGTCAGCGAAATCCTTTTACTCCTTCTGGTAGCTCCCATACAAAATATCCTTAAAACACGTGTTCAAGAATATAGGTCGATAACTTCAGAAAGGTTTAATCTACGACTTTGAAATTTTGTACGTGTTATTTTTCCAATAGTTAGAGCTAAATATGTGATTATGATGAAAATCCTGTTAGTCCTTCGTGTAGCTGCCATACAAATATCCTGTCAAAATGTATTCACTTAATTTACGAAACTCACTATAACTCAAGTAATCTTTTAGCTACGAATTCAAAATTTTGTACAAATTAGTTTTGAGTGAAAAGAAAGATCGACTTTACTTTTCAGCGAAATCCTTTTAGTCCTTCTGGTAGCTGCCGTACAAAATGTCCTTAAAACACGTGTTTACGAATATTGGCCGATAACTTCAAAAGGGTTTAAGCTACGTCTTTGAAATCTTGTATGTGTTATTTTTCCAATAGTTGGAGCTAAATGTATGATTATGAAGAAAATCCTATTAGTCCTTCGTGTAGCTGCCATACAAATATCCTGTCAAAACGTCTTCACCTAATTTATGGAACTTACTATAACTCAAGTAATCTTTTAGCTATGAATTGGAAATTTTGTACAAATTAGTTTTGAGTAAAAACAAAGTTCGGGTTTACTAATCAGCAAAATCCTTTTACTCCTTCTGGTAGCTGCCATACAAAATGTCCTTAAGACACGTGCTCAACAATATTTTTCAATAACATTTGAACGCTTCAAGCTACGATTTTGAAATTTTGTACACGTTTATTTTTGAATGGTTCCTAGGAAAAGGATAAATATGTAAGAAATCGAGTGAGTCCTTCCTGCACCTCCCATGTGAAAGTCCTTTAAAAAGGACATTTTTTTTCGATGACTTACCCAGTTCAAGGTATGAAGTTAAACACTGAATATTGTCTTTTAGTTTTGAGAAGCAATCTAATAGCAGTCCTCAATAAAGGACATACAACATGCACACACGTAATTCTACTTTATCCCCAACTACAATATAAATCGGAGTTCAGTATTCATCTAGAGTATTATACGATTGGCTCTCAGCCGATCGTGACTGCAGTATGTTTTCAAACTAGTTTCCCATTATTTCCCGCATTACCCAGCATTGCCTTAAAATAATCAACTCTGACATTTTTCATTAAAATACATAGTTTATTTTAAATGAGTTTTCGGTTATTGGGCTATGAAACGTGGTAATCTATGTTCGGGTACAATTTTGAACACCTTCTAAAATAAACCTTCGAAAGCACCATAAAAGTAAAGTTTCATAAATCACAACTTTAGCATAATAAATTCATGCTGGTCGATAACAGTGTCAAGTTATCTGTTCCATTTGGCTAATATACATAGATGAAGGTAATAGATGCACTAAGAAGAAATTTAGTGGTAAAAAACGTTAAGTCACTTTAAACTCATGATCAAATCTGAAAAAATAGTAGGAAATGAAAATAAATTGACCGAATACCTTAAGCTATCATAAAACACTTTGTTTTAAACCTTTTCTGCCTTATTACATTTGGTAAATATTCTTAAACCGGTTTCCTGACAAATTCGAATTCGGTAACTTTACAGCCCTTACCTCTGAGGTACTGAATAAACTCGTATAACTTGGACACACGTTAAGTAAGAAAGCTGAAATTAGCTTTCTACTTTGTTTCTATAATAGGCGGAATAGAGCACACATTTGCTTATGAGTTATGATTATAATCCCTATTCACCGGAAAATGTCTTTCAAAATTTAGGCATTAACTTTTCCCGTTTTAATAATAAATATTAATATTAATAATAATTTGACTTCTCACTATTTTGTTATTCTAGATACTGCGGTTTTATTCTCGAGCTCATTCGACTTATGCTGTTATGACACTGGCTATTTTTGCGGCTTTAAAGCGGCTAGACAATCCAAATGGAGAGGGATAGAGACTTTAACATACAATTTAGACATTGGTGTGAGAGAGACAGTCCGAACAGCAAACTATGGGTAACTGTCAAAAAACAATCCATAACTGTCAAAAAAAAGGCGGCAACAAAGCGCATTCGAGCAGTGTTTCGCAACATTCTAGCAGTTAATCCAAGAAAAATCCGCTGGCGGCTAGATTTTCCAGCCGCTACCGACTTGTTTTTGACAGTTCGTTATGTATAAATTATGGAAAGTGTCATGTTATGTTATGAAACGCGCTAAGATCAGTATTTTTTATAACAAATCAGTTGTTAATTTCGTCTACTAGATGCCGGTAGCATCAGCAAGGGTATTTTTTAGCGGTAATCTCTTTCTCTCTATATTGCTCGCCTTGTCGCACGATTGACTTTTATTGCACTTGAAACTAGCGAGGAAATAGCCAGTGTCATAACAGCATTAGGGTCGCATGCGATCGATTCGAATGATAAGTTTCGTGCACGATCCAACTCCCATAAAAATTGACATTCTTTAATGGCATGCGAAACTTTTACATTCGAATGGTCATACACGAATTGGAAGTGGTATTGCCAGACAATTTTTTTTTTGCTATTTAACGTGAATTCTGTAAGCCACTGTGACCACTAACAAGTGAAACACTTCAGAACAGAAATCCGTTAGTTTCAAGCAATCAAGATAATTATTTCTGTAATTTACAGACTTGGCAGGATATGAAAAACAAAACAAAAGGGTGGTTGCAAGCGGGCATTCTTAAAGATATTCGAACCACGGGTGGAGGACGACAAAGTGCCGTGAGTTTGGATGCAACAAACAACAGTATAGCTAATATGCTCGACGCTACAGCAGTTACCGGTGTTGAAACGACTTTTGAGTCAATTGTTGAATTTGTAAGTCAATTTGAAGTACCATCATTCCACTTTTATCGTATGGTTTCGTACTATTTAATCTAATGCACCAGATTATAGAGTGATGATATTGAAGACAATGAAGGTGGTAACGTAATAGAAAATGGTAATGTCTCCACAAGGAATATGAGGATTTAGAATATTTGGAGGAAGAACATCAACGCGTTATTTTGTTTAAACCTGGAACCGTGCTCTTCAAGAAATGGACTTATCGTGCTCTGGGGCAGTATGCATTTCATACAAAATGTATGGGTGATGTATTGAAAATACGGCTATTTCTTTGCTAATTAGCGCTCTTGATTTACACAAGCTGATATGAGTTTGGAAAAAGAAGAGTCTGTATTTTCGAAAAATTAATTATGTCCATATTGAAAGCAAAATAAGAATGTTCACAAAGTAATGAAAAGAAAAAACTAATTCAAAATAATAAATTAAATATAATACCAAAATTAAATAAGTGAATGGGTTCTGGATCGTTTTCAGACATCCAGACATGATTCAGCTCCTGAGTCAGTATCACTTATAGGAGATGAGTTCGGAGCGTAGCATTTTTGACAAACCCGAATAAAATGTTTCGAACAGGTAGGGTTGTTGCTCAAATCATAGACAGCAGTAGTTTTGATGTCTCCTTTATTTTGTTTGCGATCAGCCTTGCATGTTTCACATCTATTACGTTTGTTATTTAACCGAACTGCAGGGAACACTGTTGGAGTTGTAGCTTCAAAACCAATTAATGAACGGGCAGTTTTCACTGATTGCCGTAGTGAACCTTTTTCCATTCTATTCCGGATGTGCTTACTTGCCAATTCAACAGCCAAAGTTTCAAGAAAATGTTTTCTTACATTTTATCTTGTACCGGATGTGGGATTAGTAATACCGAACATCCGATAAGCAGCAAGCGCTGCTACGTCGTCCATATTGAAAAATAGTGTCATAGGCCAACGGTTAGTCTTGCGCCTACAAGTGTATGTTCTATTCATTTGGTCGAACGTATCAACACCTCCTTTGGTCGCATTGTAGTCTATAATCATCTCTGGCTTTCTGGTTGATTCATCTATTTCCTCATCCGCGTGTGTAGTTGACAACAATAAAACGTTCTACCACGTATACCAAGCCTTATAACGCATTCCCCTATTTGGTTCTATGGCTGGTAGTTCTTCCTCATTGACTTCTTGCAGTTCTTGTTGAGCAGCAATTTCTTGCTCGCGAATTTCCTCCATGATTTGTACAACGAGTACATCCTGTACTTCTTCATGCTCGCAGTTTGCATCATCAACGTCCGAAACATCCTGATCAGAATCTTGTTCATCATCTGAATCGTTTGGAATTGCTATAGAATGATCTGCAGTAGGAAAATCTGCACCGCCAATAGGTACGTTTTCAGTTCGATTCTCATCATCGTTGTGAAGAAAAACATCGAACTCGTTTTGAAGAAGGTCTTGCTCCTCAGCAAATAACTCTCGTCGCGCTGCATTGTTCACTAATCTCAAAAAGCTTCCATTTCTACTCAACACAAAACAAAATTATCACAAAACTATAAAATTAAATCACAAAATACTCAAGAAATTATCTCTTGAAATTTCATCGGCAACTAAATGCATTCATCTGTTTTCTTTTCAAAGGATCTACATACGCATATTCATGAAATTGCCTTTTTTTGTTTACATATTTATTTTTGTTTATAGATTTATCAAATGCATGCATTTAAATGTTTTTTGAAACACAGAATAACCAGTTCGATTTTTTTGTTTACGCCTTCTGTGCCCCAAACACGGTTTGGTTTGTTGCGTGTGTGTCGTGTTATAATAATATAAAAAAAAATGTTTGTTGAATAAATTATAATTTTGCTGTTCTTAAGAATTGTTTTTTTAACGAGTAACATTACACAAATATTAGGTACTTCATATAAATATTGGTTAAGTAATTATACAGTTAAAAGAAATTTCGGATTATGCGTTGTTGAAAATTTCGAGCTTGAGCCAAGTCCGGATTTACTCGGTGTGCTCCATCAGCTATAGGTGTGTTTTAATGCTCTCCAGAATAGAGCACCTAATCGGCAGGCGACAAAAAACGATCCAGGGTATTATGTGGAGTAAATTTCATTGGTAAAGTTTGGCAGTCCTGCGTTGTCAAGTTTGAAGTTAAATGATATTTCCGTTTCGTTGTGTTACACTTATGTAATTATTTTCCATTTCTTTGTTTTAAAACAAACGGCAATAAAACTGTCACCGGATTGGATTTTATTGCAATTCTGTTCCATTTGTGTTGTGATAAAGACAAATGCTGCCAGTCATTCAAATCGAAACGAGTAAAGCGAATTGAAGCGAAATCATCCTGGACTCATACCATTTCATTCTATCCGGTATAGGATTTATAACCCAGTAAAATTAGTAGGTTGACTATTCTGCATGTTGTTGCTGTTTCACGTATACTTATGCTGTACTATCCTACTCTGGAGAGCATTAAAACGCACCTAATATAAATTTCGCTAATCGCCATGTTTACATTTTGACCATTGTAAAATTGGTAGCTTCCAGATGCCAAAAATCTCAATGTTGTTAGTACCTAAAATAGAGATTATATATTTTTTATACTCTACTTTACTTTATTAATTTTTAGAAAACATAATTTTTTCTAAATAATAAAGTGTTTTAAATAAAGATTACCCTTAATGTCTTACCTTTATAGTAGGGTCCAAAGCAGAACTTCTTCTTTGCACATCACTTTTTTCTGCAACAAGATCAATTAATTCTTCAGGCATTTCCTTTCGTAGTCGAAACATCTTTTCGAAATGTCGATTCGGTAAATCAAAGGCGTAATTTTTATGAAGAAGTTGTCTTCTGACTTCGGCATGATCTTCTGCATCTTACAATGCAGACAAAAATGTTCCGAGAATGTTGCATTGCATCATATTTTTATATATGTATGTATAAAAAAATATTTAAAATATTAAAATTTTTAAAATTTAAAGTCACTTTTTATAAATTTAATTTTTATACACATTTAAAATATTTTTTGACAGTTTACATGGTAACGGCTAAAGTTTAGTGCACGAAAGTTTTTTTCGAATGATACTCTCGTTGCATATCATGCGAAAAGATTCGCATGCGACCGGCGTGTGACTACTCGAGAATAGCAATTTTTTCAAGTCATTCGAAAGTTGATGAAATTCGTACACGAAACTTGGTCGAATGAACCCGAGAATAGGGCCCTTGGTGTTTCTGAATTAATTTAAAATATTGATGTTGGTCACGATATGAATCTTTAACGATAACTGTTACAGCGGGTGGTAGGTTTTATACTAATTTATTGTTTAAGACACAGTGAACGCACTCACCGAGTGCGCTCAACGCGAAATGTCAAAAAAGACCTGTACTTCCGCTTTCTTTTCCTGTTTATCGGCTGTGTAAACACAAGGTTTTTTTTGCTTCCATAATTAAAGTTATTATAATATATACTCGTAAGATCCTTTGAGTTTAAATTAAGTCAGTAAAGGGTAAGTAAATCTAAGTCATCTAGCGTAAATCAATTATTATTATTTATTCTATATGTAAATTGCAGAATAGCAAATTAAATTTGAAGTTTATTATTTTACCTAACGTAAACCTATGAAATAAACGGAATTAAATCGATCGGAATCTTTTCATTTGAAGTGAATCGATCCAGGATACGTAGACTCTCGAATTTTCGTACCTTAACAATAACTTTATGTAATAAACTACGGGAACTCTTTTGTAAAAGAAAAACATCCACGCTCTGCAGAGGTCAAACTTCAAGTGATATTATTTTCAATTGTCAAATATGGTATAAGTCTTGTATAATGGTATAAAAATGGGTATAATTTACGAATGACAACACTGACACACAAACGTTTAATTATCTATGTTCTAACTAGTGCGATTGGCGCGAAGTTTGAATCGCTGAGATGCTAAAATAAGTAATCACGTAGTTACATGGTCACTACATCACCACCCTTGCAGTCAAGAGATACGGGGCTTTCAAATGTTACGCGCTGAAATGTACAGGGTGGGCCATGTAGTGGTTTCTTTTTAAATCATAGGTTATTTTGACACTGAAAGCTGTTTCCCGCTCGAAATCTTGACAGAAAGTCAGTATCATACCTCCGCGGAACGAAATGAGTCGCTTTACGCTTGAACAACGTTGGGAAATATTGAAAACTTATTTCCAAAGTGAGTGCTGTGTAGCCCAAACAATGCGTTTTTTGAAAAGAAGTTTTGGCCGAAATGAAGCACCCACCGCGCCTGCTGTACGCAAGTTTGTGCAAAAAGTTCGTGATACTGGCATGTTAGTGGACAACACTCATGGCCCCCGTCGTCGTACGGTGCGCACAGACGAGAATGTGGCTGCTGTAGCCGAGAGTGTGAGACTCACTCCACGAACATCAACTCGCCGTCGATCTCAACAGCTCAACATTTCACGCACTAGCCTGAGGAGAATTCTGCACAAAGATCTCGGATTATTCACTTACAAGGTCCAATTGACTCAGCAATTGAAGGCGCACGACCATCCGCTTCGTTATCGCTTCACGATTTGGGCCGTAGAGCAGTTTGAATTGGACAACGGTTTTGGGCGAAAAATCATCTTTTCTGACGAGGCGCATTTTCATCTCGGTGGCTACGTTAACAAACAAAATTGCCGCATCTGGGGCTCGCACGTTATTGTCGAGAAGCCAATGCATTCACAGAGAGTGACAGTTTGGTGCGGATTGTGGAGTGGTGGCATCATTGTACCATTTTTCTTCGAAAATGAGGCTGGGAACAATGTTTCGGTCAACGGTGAACGTTACAGAGCCATGTTATCCGACTTTTTTTTTACTGAAATTGAAGACATGGATTTGGACGACCTCTGGTTCATGCAGGATGGCGCGCCATGCCACACAGCCCATGCCACAATCCAGTGGCGGATCCAGACTTTGCTGTTGGGGGGGCGGACATTTTTTTGATTTGGCTATTTTGTTTGATCAAGTTCTGTGTGAATTTAGCTACATAGACTGCACTTAGCAAAAACGGGATCATATTGTTTTCATCTTATTATGGGTCATTCCATCAAGAATCGCCAAAGTTGTGACCTTACCATCTCCGATTCTTTTGAAAATCTTTGTACTTGAAGAACTAGTGAAAAAAATAATTCAAATTCAAGTTTTTGTTTCTATCTCATTTTTTAACTAACAAAAACAACAATAATCTTTAAAATAAGCCCTACTTTATTATTCAAGGATAAAAATTACCAGAGATATGAATTTTTAAAGAGGACTCGGACATCTTTTTTGGGATATATTTAACATACTATAACTAAAAAAAAAAATGAGATAGAAACAAAAACTTGAAATCATATTTTTTTTCACAAATTCTTCAAGCACACAAATTTTCAAAAGAATCGGCGATGATAAGGTCACACTTTTGGCGATTCTTGATTAAATGACCCTTTTTCTATAAAATAATTAAGAACGACTATAATGTTCTTCGATTTTTTTGACCCCATTGAGATCCCAACTTAATTTTTTGGTATGTTTTGAAAAACAGTATAACCTACAAAATATAAAAAAATTAAAAAAAACCGTTTTGAGATATTCAAGGATAAAGGACAAAATCATTAATCTTGAAAAAAAATTTCAAGGATAATTTTTATCGCGACAACCTTCCCCTTTAAAATAAGCCATATTTTATTATTCCAGGAAAGAAATTACCAGAGATATGAATTTTCAAAGAGGACTCGGACACCATTTTTGCGAAAACTTTAACATACTATAATTAACAAAAAAAATGAGATAGAAACAAAAAATTTAATTTCAATTATTTTTTTCACTAGTTCTTAAAGTATAAAGCATAAAGTATAAAGTATAAAAGTATAAATTTTCAAAAGAATCGGAGATGGTAAGGTCGCAAATTTCGTCATTCTTGGCGGTTCTTGATGGAATGACCCTATTACCTACGCAATATGTTGTCTTGTAGTCTTTTTATCATAGTGCGTTTACACTCACCCTTGAGGCTCGCCTCGAGGCGAGCCTCTACTCCCATCAGGCCATTGCAAACCGGTTTTCGTCGGCTGTGCTCTTTGCTGTGTTGAAAGCAATTTACACTCAACATGCCTTTGCGGTGCAACTTGCCTGTAAGTGCGAAACGACAGAAATACGACGAGCTGCGAATTGTGGGGTACCACAGTTCCTTGCATGTGTGTACACATATGGAAACGTGCGTCGGAGAAAAAGTTGAAGAATGTTAGACTCTTGCGACTGCACCAGCCATCTGATTGGTTGATGTTATGGTGGGGATAGAGGCGCCACTCAAACGTTGAGTGTATGGTAAATCCACCATCATGGTTCTGTTCTGTGCTTTGCATTGCACCGCAGAACTACAGTAAATGCTAATTACAGTCCACATTGCAGTGGAGTAAAAGAAATCGGAGAACGGTTGAAGTATGTATGTTTAGAGAATTCGGAATTGGTCTTGGGGGGGGGGGGAGTGGCCGCCCCCTGCGCCCCCCCCCCTCCCCTATATCCACCAATGCCACAATCGATCTTTTACGCACCAAATTCCCAAATCGTGTTATCAGCCGTCTTGGCGATGTCAATTGGCCGCCTCGGAACTGCGATTTGACCCCTTTGGATTTTTTTTTGTGGGGAACCGTGAAGGACCGATATTATGCCAATAATCCAGAAACGATTCAAGCACTTAAGGTCAATATCATCCAAGCAATCCGTGAGGTACAGCCCGAAACCATCAACAAGGTCTTGGAAAATTGGAGTGACAGAATGCGCTACTGCGCAGCCAGCCGAGGCAGCCACTTGAACGAAGTTGTATTCCATCATTAATGGGAATGTTTACTCTTACTAATAAAGCCATAATACATGGAAAAAAATTTAATTTTGTTCATTTTATTGCATTTTTAAAAAGAAACTTGTATTTGGCCCACCCTGTACTTCCTTCTTCTTGGCTTGGTTGGCTTCTATTATAAACGCCGGTTTTAGACAGTCTATTGACACTGAGGAGGTTTTATTATTATTGAACCTAACCGTGAAGAATTTCCGACACCTTTTAACTACCAGGTATGGGCCTTCGTAAGGTGGTCGAAGACTTGGCTTAATGCCTTCAACTATAACGAACACCTGTTCGCAACTCTCCAAGCCTTTTGGTATGTGAGACAAACGTGTCGGGCTTCTTGTTTCCGTTGGCTTCATGTGTTGCACCTGAGTTCTAAGCCGTGCGACGAAGCTTGAGGGGTCTTCCGGTGATTCATATGCGTAATTTTCGATAAATTCACCAGGCAGTTTTAGGGGTTGCCCGTACACCAATTCCGCTGTTGAGCACTTGAGGTCCGACCTAAGAGCTGCGCGGATGCCCAATAGTACTATAGGAAGTTCGTCGCTCCATTGGTTTGTATTTCCTCGGCAAGTTAAAGAGACTTTAAGTTGCCTATGGAAACGTTCCACCATCCCGTTGGCTTGCGGGTGGTAGGCGGTTGTTCTTATTCTGCTGCTACCAAGTAATTGGAAAGTTCCTGAAAGAGTCTGGACTAGAATTGTGTCCCCTGGTCGGAACTCCAAATTTACAGATGTTGTTGTTGAAAACGTTTTGGCTATTGTTTGTGCCGTTATGTCTCGTATGGGGTACGCTTCCGGCCAGCGAGTAAAATTGTCTACCAGGGTTAGGATGTAGGTGAACCCGTTCGAGCTCTTCAAGGGACGATGTCCATGTGGACCTGTTCCAATCTCTTACTAGGCAACGTGAAACTACCTAATGGCGACTTTGTGTGTCTTGTTATTTTTGAACGCTGACAATATTGGCAAGACAGTACCCAAGTGCGGATATTAGTGTCCATCTTTGGCCAAAAATATCTGTCGCTCACCAATCGCCTTGACGCTCTAAATCCCGGATGCGATAGTGAATGCAGGTTGTCAAAAACGGAACTACGCAGCGACAGTGATACGTACGGTCGCGCGTTTTGTTGGGTGGTTTCGCACCACAAAGGTTCGTGGAGCGTGGCAAACGTTCGCTGCTCAAGCACATAAGTAGAATTTTCCTTTAGTACTGAATTCAACAACGATTCAAGTTCGTCATCACTATTTTGAGCGTACGCCAAAGTCGGTAACGTGAGCTTTGGTTTGGCCACCGTCGAGACACTATCATCTGGTCGGGATAGGCAATCCGCAACTACATTATCTCGCCCTTTAATATGTCGGATGTCGCTCGTGAATTGCGCTATGAAATCCAGGTGCCGCGCCTGCCTTGGATTCCGGTCGGTTTTGCTGAGCAGTGCGCACGTTAAGAATTTGTGATCCGTATATACTGCAAAATCTCGTCCTTCCAAAAAATGTTGAAAGTGCCTGATTGAAATGTATATTGCGTGCAGCTCTCTATCAAAGGCCGAGTAATTTTTTTCGGCTGGGCTAAGTTTTTTGGAGTAAAATGCGAGCGGTTCCCATTTGTCTCCATCGCATTGTTCCAATGTGCTCCCAATTGCGACACTGGACGCGTCTACTGTAAGTCGTAACTGCGGGTCGTCTTTTGGGTGCACTAGTAATGTTGCTGAAGAAAGCGCTGACTTGACCTTTACGAAAGAGTCGTCGCATTCTTTTGACCAAGCAAATTTTAGTTTATTAGTCTTCTTGTTGCTTAGTTTTAAGAGTTCGTACAAGGGTACGAGTAATCCGGCGAGTAGCAGGACAAATCTGTGATAATAATTTATCATCCCTGTCAAACGCTGCACCTGTCGTACTGAGGATCGAGCTGGGAAATCAGTTATGAGAGCCATTCTCTCGAGTGAGGGAGCAATGCCTGATTTGTTTATTTTATAGCTTGGAAAATTTACTTCGCTTGCTCCAAATACGCATTTAGAATGGTTTATCCTAAGGCCATATTCAGATAAGCGTGTGAACAATTTCCCTAAGTGCGTTTTGTGTTCATCGTCATCCTTACTGGCGACCAATATGTCGTCCACAATGTACAAAAGTGAAATCTAAACCCTCAGTGACTTTGTTCATAAAACGTTGGAATGTCTGAGCGGCGTTTCTCAAGCCGAATGGCATTCGTGTGAATTCGAACATCCCAAATGGTGTAATAATGGCGGTTTTTTGAACGTCTTCGTTCGCCACCGGTATGTTATGGTACGCTCTTACCAAGTCAATGGTTGAGAAAACCGATCGACCACGGAGGTGTAAAGAGAAGTTGTGTAAGTGCGGTATGGGGTATCGGTCAGGTATCGTGACCGTATTTAAGCGTCGATAATCTCCACACGGTCTCCAATCGTTATCCGGGGATGCGCCGTCGCTCGACCACTTTCGATACTTCATCTGCTGCTACGTAGAGTCGCTGAAGTTCACACGCTATTATGTCAATTGGTAACATTGCCGATATTACTCCGATTGCTTCATCGGACACTGTTCGAAAAGCACTAGCAATCCTTAGTGCACTAAGACGATAGATTGATCGGATTCCGGCTATATACGATTTCTTCTTCGTTCCATCTGCCCAGATCGGTGCAGCGTATAGCATTACGGAACTCCTGACCGTTGCTAATAGTTTTCGCTTGCTGGAGCGTGGTCCTCCAATGTTTGACATGAAGAGTGCACTATTCACTTTTGAAGCCTTTTCGCTGATCGCCAAAAGATGGTCCTTGAAGGACATCCGAGTGTCAATTAACACCCCAAGATATCGGAGAAGAGGTTGAAGGTGGTTTTGTGTAATCGCATGGTTTCACACATTTTGTGGCCTTTTCCGCAAAACGCTCGAGATACCAGCACAAACTTTAATTTGCTTGGTTCTGCTTCACGCTTCGCGATGTTCTTCTACCTCTCTTCCCTTGTGGCGTCTTGCTCCTTCCGCGTGACAAAAGGGTTTTTACTGACTTGGTGAGACTGGCCACTTCTTCCCTTAGCGCCATGATCTCGCGACTATGCGGGTCAAGGACAATTGCCGAGATTGTGGGTTTTTGCGTGACTTTCCAAACCCTATCGGCCAACTTTAACTTCTTATGGAAGTCCTGTTCCGCTGTTACGGCCAAAGGAATCGAGACTTGAGTCGAGAGTTTGCGTTCCCAGAGGGATTTGACTAACTCCTCGCTAACTACGGAAATGTTAGTTGCGACTGCTGCCGGTACAGATCGGAAGGTTTGCGGTCCCCGATGTCCTCGTTAGACAACAATTCCTCGAATCTCTTCTGCTCGGAAAGGGAGTGTCTCTTAATGAGCGCCCGCTTTAAGTATTCATATTTATCCTCTACCGGCGGATAGTTCAACACGTCAATTATCTGCAAAATGGCGTCTACAGGAAGTAAGGCTTATTTTCCTAACAGAAAACTGCGCCTCCGCAGCTATGAACCATGCCGCCGGGGCTTTTTTCCCAAAAAATGGGCAATTTGATTGCGTGGATTACCAAGCTCAAGAAGAAGAAAAGGGGGAAAAATCGGTTTACGCGAAATTAATTTTAAATTTCTGTTTGCGCGCGAATAGTTCTAATTCTAATTACGCGTAATTGCACCAATTGCACTGTATATAGAAATGCTATGTGAACATGCATATTTATAAGGTATTCAGTGTATTAAATGCTTATTTGCGTTTTTACGTAAAAAAAAAAATAAAATAATAAAAAATGTTTGCGCGAAAGTAATTTTAAATTTCTCTTTGCGCGCGATTAATTCTAATTCTAATTACGCGTAATTGCACCAATTACACTGTATAGAGAAATGCTATGTGAACATGCATATTTATAAGGTATTCAGTGTAATAAATGAAAAATAGAAAAAGTACGAGTATACTGTTAAGACGCGCTCGATTGTGCGTCTCCGTCCCGTCCTGTTGTGCCGTTGTCCCCACGCCGTTATTGGTCGTTGACGACGTGGCGACGTGCTGCACGTGGCGTTGTTGACCCGTGCAGGTTACCGTTGCTTTTGGCGTGTACTCGTCGAAAAAAGAGACGCGTTGCTTTGCCAATGTTGGGTCACGTTTTTACTTTTGGCGAGGTCAAGAAGAATTACGTAGCTTCTCGACGCTAGAGTCACTGTATACTAGAGTCACTTTATACGAACTCACACTAACATCCATTATCTAGAGTACGGACAGTATCCACTTTTGGTACATATTTAGAACATTTAGAACCCGCGAATTTCAGAATTCGCAGAATTTTGGGAAATGTCAATCAAAATCATATGGGTTACATGTACACATGTGGGGAGATGTTTTGCGGCCAAACAACTCAGGCCGAAAACACTCCTCACAAATTGGATCACAACGATCCAAGGACGCTGGCTGTCATTTCGATTCCTATATAAGAACGAGAAATCGAAGTGGCAGCCAGTCGTTCGCCAACTGGCGGGCGACTCACTACACAGCTGCAAAGCGATGACGCCGATAGTCATCGCTGCAGCTACACAAACAGCGGCTCGACGGTAGCGAACAACACCGTCGCCGCAAAGACGACGGCTGCGATGTGAGCAAAAGTGGATATTGTCCGTACTCTAGATAATGGATGTTAGTGTGAGTTCGTATAAAGTGACTCTACTCGACGCTACCTTGTCGGCGATACCAAGAATAATGCGCCATTATGTCGCGTGCGCCGTGGCGTCGTAGGCCCGTAATGTACTGCCGTTGTTCCCAATGATTCGGTTTTCGACAAAAATAACGTCCGGTGCCAAAGTGTGCGACGTAGGGATTGTCGAAGTTTATCGACGCTAGGGTTACTGTATACACACTCACACCAAAACAGCCTCTAAGAGGGGTTTGGCAGATGCGTACCAAGGTGAAAAACCAGTAAATTTAAATTTTTTCCATGTTTATGGGATTTCGCTTTATAAACATTCGAAATGATTGACTTTTCGCTGCAAAATTGTAAATTTCCATAGAAGAAATGGTAGAAATAGGGAAATTTTCCATTGAAAAACACAATTTCGCGCACAAACACTTCCATATCAAAGAAAAACACGTACTAGAATTGTGGAAGGGAACCGAAAGCTCTCTTTCCGACTCATCACATATTCGCACTAACACACTTCAAAAACGCAATTTGATAGCAATTCTCAGTAGTACAAAAACAGGCGAACTAGAACATAAACAGGCGATTTTTGTGAGGTTAAATTACAATTTCTAGTACAGAAACGACCGAATTAGACGTATCTGCCAAACCCTAGGGTTACTGTATACGCACTCACACCAAAACAGCCTCTAAGAGGGGTTTGGCAGATGCGCACCAAGGTGGAAAACCAGTAAATTTAAATTTTTTTCATGATTATGGGATTTCGCTTTATAAACATTCGAAATGATTAACTTTTCGCTGCAAAATTGTAAATTTTCATAAAAGAATTGAAAGAAATACGGAAATTTTCAATTGAAAACCTCAATTTCACGCACACACTCTTCCATACTAAAGAAAACCAAGTACTAGAATTGTGGAAGGGAACTGACAGCTTTTTTCCGACTCTTCGCGAATATGTGACTAACATACTCCAAAAACGCAATTTGAGAGCAATGTTCAGTAGTACAAAAACAGGCGAACTAGTACATAAACAGGCGATTTTTGTGAGGTTAAATTACAATTTCTAGTTAATAAACGACCGAATTAGACGTATCTGCCAAACCCTAGGTAGAGAGTGTTGTGTATCTAGTGACCCTACCAAACCCTAGGTAGAGTGTTGTGTATATAGTGACCCTAATCGACGCTACCTCTTGGGCGATAAAACGAATAAGGCGCTGTTATGCCGTGTGCGCCGTGGCGTCGTAGGCCTGTTATGTGCCGCCGTTGTTTTTCACTTTCTAATTTTTAGGCACAGTAGATTAACTGCGTCGCCAGGACGCGTGCGACTTCGCTAGCTTGTCCTTGTTAAAACCAATTATTGCTTTTGTTCACTTCTTGTCGAGGGTCACCATCGTTGGTCACGATATGAATCTTTAACCATAACTTTATGTAATAAACCACGGGAACTCTTTTGTAAAAGAAAAACATCCACACTCGGCAGAGATCAAACTTCAAGCGATTTTATTTTCAATTGTCAAATATGGTATAAGTCTTGTACAATGGTATAAAAAATCTGCCAACAGTCTGGGTGCAACTTTATTATTTTTTGGGTAGAAGTCCGAAACGTGTTTAATACTGAGATGCGGTGTAGGTCACTATGCGACTGATAACCTAAAAAATAACGTTCCAAATAGCCTCCTGTTTAATCTTTAGGCTATCAGTCGAATAGTGACCTACACAGCATTACTCCAGCTCTGTACATCAATAAAATTTTTGAACTTTTTTTTGCTTTAATTACTCCTGTAGTACTTCTACATACACATACTTAGTTTCAACTTTCTAGCATACGCTGTTTCTGAGATATAAATAACCACCCCCACCCCCGTACCTTGCTACCCCTATCAAAAATTTTATATATATATAATATTTTTCTAGGACACTTCTACAGTGACTCTATATAGTCGTCAATTTTTAGCTTTCTATGCTTTGCGGTTTTCGAGAAATACAAATCAGAATTCTTTTCGCTCCACCCCCCTCCCACCGTCACCCCCTTTGCCAGCACCACCAAAAATGTTTTTCCTGCTAGAAGTCTACTGGGCCTAACTCCTGTAAAACTTCTAAGATCATATATCTGATACGGTTCTTGAGATATAAAACTTACATTTTTTGAAAAATGGTTATACCCCCACTTTCGTACTCCCCCTCCCCTCTCAAAATTTTTACATTCAGTAGACTCCACTTGTGATCTTATAGACAGAAACCTAATTTCATCTTCCTGGTACAATTGGTTCGAAAGATTTTGTAATCTAAAGTTTTTCACCCCCCACCCCTACACTGCACTTCCCCTCTCTAAAATTTTAGCTCTTTTCTACTCACCTAGTATTCCTTAAGATAACTACAAAGTTTCACACTTCTAACGGTTCAGGAGATATGGATTTTAGAATGCTTCAATCCCAGCTTTCGAACGTTTCGGACACATTGTTCCCCCCCCCCCCCCCACCCAATTCCACAGAAACGTTTAATTATCTATGTTCTAACTTGTGCGATTGGCGCGAAGTTTGAATCGCTGAGATGCTAAAATAAGTAATCACGTAGTTACATGGATTGTTTTAATTTCTATGATTTCAGTAATTATTTAAACTTACCTTAAAATTCGTATATGAAAATTCGACGAAGTAGACAAAGTTTTCAAATATTTTATTATTGCTTGTTCAGATTTTTTCCATTAAGTTTATGCGACACTTTCTTATTTTATACTGAAATAGCTGAACTAAAATATATATGTACTAAGTGGTTACTCTCATTACTATTAGCGATTTTTAAGCAGTTACTAACTAAATTTGTAATACAATATCCTAAACTGCCATTATACCTAATTATGTACAGTAAAAATTTGAATATTGAAAATAAATATATGTACAATGAACGTGAAATGATTTATAATTTGCAGTCACGATAGATGTGTGATGAGGGAGGCTTGAAAATGTAAAAGCAATGTGCTTCCATGGATCTAAAGCAAGCAAAATTCATTCTAAAGTTATATAGTACAATCAGTGAATTAGAAGATTTGAGCACTCTTGTATGTAAGGCCTTGCGTGCGTACTGAAGGACGAACATATGAATTACAAATTTCCAGTTCTATTCTGAATCCTAATTTCAGGGTCATTTGGGCATCTACTCGAATGAGCAGATTCACATTCACATTTTCTTTTCCTACCTGAAGTTCTTAGGTCATCATACAAACTGAGTAAATATTCCTTTCACGGACTGTTGTATGGGACCAGGGTTGCTAGATAGTTGGCTGCAGAACCCGCCTAGCGAGCTTATGAAATAGCCCAAAACCCGCACGAACCTCATAATCATCTTCGCCTAAGCGATCAGATCATGCATGCGTCTAAAGAAGATCAAGCCACCTCCCAATTAGCGTCATACATTGTTGCATACAAGCGGTTCAACTTAATGTTGCTTCAGGTTCGCCCGGATTTCAAGTAAAATACAGTTCGATTTCATTTACTACTTGATCGCTGTTATCGATGAAAATCACTTTAAAAATACACTTTCGTGTAGAACTGATCATCGTTTCATTCTCGCAGCAAAAAAACATATACCCGGGCTCTGCAGCGCTTATATACTGCATGTGTTGAGTCGAGAGATTTCCAGTGGTTCATTTGTAGAAACTCAACAAATACGAGTAATGATTCTAAATGATATTTTTTTTTATTAGACAGAACCGAGAACCGAAATTTTAATGGCTACAGGATTTGTGATATGATGTAGTTTGCAAACGTTGTAGGTATTTAAGCCGGTAACACTGGCAGATTTAATCCAAGAGACGATTAAAATTCAGGTTTCTAATTTTTATATTTCTATTTATTCCTCGTAAATCTGCTCTGTTGTAAACTAGCAAAGTAGCACAATTTCAGTTGGCCGAATAGCCCAAAAAGCTATAAGTAGCTTTTGGAAATTTGTACCAGCGAATTGAATATTTAAATAGCCCATATCACGGTAAATAGCCCAATCGGGAACCTTATATGGAACCTATTTGCAGGAATTCATGAATTCATGAGTTGAGTCTTCAAAATCACATCTAACATCTGGATAATAAAATTTAACTTTTTAGCTCCAAGCGATCTCAAGTTATCGTAATTGTGGCGAAACAGTTGGATGGGTATCAACTTTCGCCGATAAAACCAATTAAAAAAAATTTCATTAATGACTCCGATCTATGTTACAACCCGTTCTGCTTGGCTTAAATTAATAATACTTTACACAATTCTTCTTAATATAAAACGTAAGAACGGATCAATTAGTATTCACTGTACTTAACTTTTTATTTATAATAAGATCTTCACAGAAATTAATCTTCTACCAACAATCACTTATTCAAATCTCTACCAATTTACTAAGTTGGCCTCTGTCTATAACAAAAGTGCGTAGACGCCAGCGGAAATTTTCTATCAGTAGGTTTTTATTATTTTGAAAAAAAAAGCTTTGATAAATTTGTGTGAAAGGGGTGAATTGCAAGGGCAAAGAGATAGTAAAAACTGATTATTAATTTCAGAGTGTTCGGGCGAGTGCTTGATGAGGAAAATAAAGATTAACAATAATTAGAACTTGACCTTTCCCAACTCAGCAAACAAAGAAGCCACAAAATATTGTAAGGTCGGAAAATTCGGAAAGATTTGCCTTACCGAAATCGTTTAGATGTCGAAATTTATGACAGAAATTTCGCAACGATTTCGGACAGAATTCGAAAAGAAATGTCTTTTACTTTATTATTTTCTAAGTATTGTGATCGGTTTTTAAAAAAAAACAATTAGCTACCCTGAAAATTTTTTTTCGCGTTTCATGACTCGTAGACAAGAAAAAAGCAAAAAAAAATTTCAGTCCGTCTGTCCGCCGTACGGCGTCCGCGGTGAATCATGAAAGTGGAAGGGATGCGAATTTTTCTAAAAAATCACGTCTCATATCTCAAGAACAGTGTGAGGTAGATGCTTAACATTTTTACCAGAAGTAGGTCTAATAGACCACTATCAGAAAATTTGGGTGTGAGGGTGTAGAGGGTGAGGGTGGAGGAGGGTGAAAAGGAAAAAGTTCAGATTTTTATATCTCGGAAACCTATAACGGTATAAAGCTGAAAGATGGTATTTAGATAGAGCTATTATAGTAGTAGCATTTTGGAAAAATATAATTTTTGATAAGGGTAGTATGGTACGGGGGTGGGGGATGTATTTCCTATCTATAGAACGGCTTATGCTACAAAGTTGAAACTTGGTATGTATATGTAAATCAACTAGAAAAGTAATTTAGATAAAAAAAATTTCAAATATCCATTGGCGTTCGGAAGGGGGGGGCGAAAAAATGTATCAGTTTAAATGGAATGCATATATTTTCACGGTTTTCGTCATATCTATTAGGTCTTCCCAAATGTTTAATTCATTTTTATTCTACGGCTTCTTCATATAAATACCTAGAAAGCGTTTTCAGGATTTTTTGAAATTCGACCCCTAGTGGGGTGTAAAGGGGCTGCATACTTATTCACGAATTCTGCCATATCCCCCAGGTCTGATCAAATATCGAATATCTTTTCACTTTCACGGGCTTGTGTAATAATCGCCTAAAACTTGTTTTTAAGTTTTTTCCTTTTTCAGCGCCAAAGGGGATATAAAAGGGTTAAACAAGTTTTCACAAATTCCGTCATATTCTTTAGAAGTGATAAGTAATTCAATTGTTTCTACTTTCTTGTGCTGTCTTCATATTTATCTATTAACTCCTTTCAGGATTTTTGGATATTCAACCCCCAAGTGGGTGTAAGGAGGTTGCATATGTTTTCACAGATTCCTACATATTGCTTAGATCTGATGATATATCGAATACATTTTTACTTCCTAAGGTTTCCCATATACGAGTAAGAACCAAAAAGTCAATTTCAGTATTTTCAGATTTTCAATCCTAAGGGGTGTAAGGAGGTTGTATGCTTTTCAAAGGTTCGACATATTTCTTAGGTTTGATGAGATATTAGATCGCTTTTCATTTCCACAGACTTTTTATATAATCGCCTGCAAGCCTATTTCTTAATTTTTCGATATTCTACCCCCAAGGGTTTGCATGTTTTCAAAATTTTTGCCATCCCTTAGTTCTGATGAGATATAAAATTGGTTATTACGGCATTTGATGTAATGAACTAAAAACCGATTTCACGAACCAAGATGGTGTGAAGAGTTTGCTTACGTTTTCACAAATTTTTCAAAATCCCTCGTGTCTCATGAGATATCAAGTTGGTTCTTATGAAATCGTTTAAATACCTGTTTCACAATTTTTTCGAAATTCAAACCCCAAGTGGAAGTAATGTTTTAACAATTCGTCATATCTCTTAAGTCTGATAAGGCAACAAATTCGTTTTTACTTCTATGGGCTTTTAGTGTACATAATATACCGAGTCTACAGGAGCTTTTTCAATATTTAATTGGCTAAAAATCTCTTTTTTAAATATTTTTATTTTAAGAACAAAATTAACTTTCCAAGAAACTTCATAATCTCGAAACAACTGATGATATTCTCCGACTTTGACCGCTCCCGAACTTTGACCCGAAAAATAATAAAGTTTCGCCCAGACCATTGGCAGATTTTTTTATGATGGTTTTTGTCTCGCGTTGCATTAATAAGTGTTCGATTTGAATAAAAGCTAAACTATAAAAGCTAAACTACCTTCATATTTTTATCAGTTTCAGTTACATTGCTAAAAGTAAAAGGTATTAGTAGAATTTATAAAATAATTTCAAAATGCCTGAGTACTCCAATGAAGAATATGGAGACATTATGTTCATCTATGGAGAATGTCAGAAAAATACACGAGCGGCGCGATCGATGTATCATCAGAGATATCCTCATCGACGGACACCTGACAGGAAAGTATTTCAAGACGTTTACAGAAAGATTCAGGAAACTGGCAGCATTAGGACGAGCAGAGTAAATGCAAATCCTGTGCCAATAATCGCTGCTCATATCGATGAAAGAATACTGCAGGAAGTTCAAAATGATCCATCTATCAGTATCCGACGCTTGGTATTGCAGTTGAACATCTCTAAGTGGAAAGTTTGGAGTGTTTTAAAAGTAGAACACTTGTATCCCTACCATCACACAACAGTGCAGGAGCTGCTACCCATTGATTTGCACAAAAGAATGGAGTTTTGCAAATAGCTCCTTGAACGACAAATAGATGAGAATTTTATGAACAACATTCTTTGAACGGATGAGTCCCAATTTACCAGAGACGGTATCACAAACTTCCACAACCTACATACGTGGGCTGAGAACAATCTACACACAAGGACAGCGGCATCATTTCAGCACAGATTCAGTTTCAATTTATGGGACAGGTGTAATTGGTAACGAGATTTAGCGATTTTATTGGACCTATTATTCTTCCGCCTACCCTCAATAGTTCCAATTACTTAAATTTTTTAACAATTGATCTACAGGACTTTTTGGATGATATTCCACTGGTACGATTGGCTTCCATGTTTTACCAACACGATGGTGCTCCAGCTCATTACGGCCGACACATCACAGATTGGTTAAATTCCAATTATAGCAATCGCTGGATCTGTAGAAATGGATCGCTACTCTGGCCTGCGAGATCTCCTGATGTAATTATCATGGATTTCTTTGTATGGGGACGGATGAAGGACCTTGTCTACGCAACGCCAGTAGAAACATTGGAAGATCTAAATATCAGGATCGATGCGGCAGCAATAGAAGTAAGGCAGCAGTTGAGGAGTATGAATACCCAGAGAACACTTGCAAAACGATCTTTAGCGTGCATGCAAAATGAGGGTGGCCATTTTGAACATTTATTGTAATTAAAAAAATTTGAAATAAAGCATAAAAACTATTAGTAAATTCTTTCAGTTCAAGCAAAGAGTGTAGATCAACATGTTCTTCTTTTTTGCTTAAAAGCAAAATTTCAAAAGTTATCAGAAAATATTGTTAAACAAGTGTCTTAAGGTTTTTTTGGATGGAAGCCACCCGAAGGAGTAAAAGGATTTAGGTGACTAGTAAGCTCGAACTTCGTTTTCACTCAAAACTAATTTGTACAAATTTCCGAACTCGTACCTAAACGATTACTTGAATCATAGTGAGTGCCGTAAATTAAGTGAAAACATTTTGACGGGATATTTGTATGGACTAATAGGATTTTCTTCATAATCATACATTTAGCTTCAACTATTACAAAATCAACACATACATAATTTCAAAGTTGTAACTTACACCCTTCTGAAATTATTGGCCAATATTCTTGAACACGTGTTTTAAGGACTTTTTGTATGGCAGCTAGCCGAAGGAGTAGTACGATTTTGCCCGTTAACGAACTTAGCCTTACAAATTTGATCAAACATCCAGATTCATAATTTAAAGATCCTAGGCCCAGGCGTTCTAGAATTATCGTGCGCACGTACATACGGACGGACGTCAAGCGGATTTGAAGTTTTTGGTCCCAAATAAATAAAAAATAATATATATCTTTTTTTCGTCCGAGGCTCGGTTCTATGCGTTACAAACTTTTGGGCTGGATTTAACTTATAATACTCTCGGATTTCATCTAGAGTATAATAAAGGATCTTAAATCGCCTTTGATCAAGCGAAGTCGTATGAAAAGAAAAGCCATTTTTTTTGTAAAGAGTAATAAAATTATTATTAAGAACTTGTTAGTATTTTTTTTCCAAGTTTCATTTGGCAGTTTTCTAACAATTAAATCAATAAGAATAAGGCACAATAAAAAAAAATGTCCACTTAGTAAATATTAGTAAAGCTAAGGATATAATAAAATTTTGGATTGATTGTTGATGCTTTTGTAGCATTCCAGAGGCGAGATGCCATGCAGTTACGTACTTCAAGCCCAGTTCCTAGAAGCTTTCTTGCTCTTATCTGATTTCGGAGGTGGCGGACCATTACGTCCAGCATGCATATGACGACTGTACAGCCTGTATACAAAATATTAAAACTTAGTACATACATTCAAGAATATAGAATATTCATAGTAAATTAGAACCATGTTTATACTTACACTCTATACGTATCGGTTTTTATATAATCCAAAACGTGACTGATTCCCAGCAAGTACTGTTCGGCAATCGGCGTAACCCATGGATTTTCTTCCATCTTCATTACCGACTTGCTACCCAACAAATCGGCATTAGCAATTTCCGGTGGCAAAACAGTCAGCCGATTATTCTGAATATGCAGCTCACGTAAACGTTGTAGTTCGCCAATTTCACGCGGAATATCCAACAGATCGTTATCTCGAAGGCCCAAAATTTCCAAATTCTTCAAATTTCTTACTTCTGGTGGAAGAAATTCAAAATCGTTATCGCCCAAATACAAGGCGCGTAAACTTTCAACCATGAAGAAATTCCCGGGCAAATTATTCTCGTTTAAATTATTGTAGGACAAATCGAGAACTTCGAGAACTGGAAAAGAGCCGAATCCACGCGGCAAGGCATCTATACGATTTATCGAGACGTTCAAAATCCGCAATTTCGGCATCGACGATAGCGACACGGGCAACTCTTTTAGTTGATTGTTGGCCAAATTCAAAATTTCCAAATTTGTTAGATTTGCGATGCCGGGAGGAAGAGTTGAAATTTTGTTGTGGCTAAGCGTGATTCGGGTCACATTGAGCATATTCACTGGAATTATATGAAGTATAATGAAACATATAAAAGCTGATCAAAATCGAATTACAGAGAGTGAAGCGAAAGCACTGATACGTGGTCAAGGGTTTATCATTGGATTTTCATTTTGCCGAGATTTTCTGACGTATCAGGTAGCAATGGCTATAGAGCGATATTTGCGGTGTCGTTTTGCTTCCTTTCTTGAGAATCGTCTTCGCGACTTTCCACTATAAAGAGCCCGAGGGAAAACCATTTCTTGAGAATCATGATCAGATAGTAGAATAGTTAATATTTAGAAGGAAGGCAGCATTAGTGAGATCCTGAAGACGACCGTAAGAACTGCAACAATTGTCGTGGTAAATGTACGAGGGCGATCCGATAAGTACTTAGCCTACAAAAGAAAAACGAAAATTTTGGAAAAGTGGCGATTTATTTCTCAACATAGTCTCCTTTTAGCTCGATACACTTGACCCAGTGATGCTCCAACTTCTTTAACCCGTCTGAAAAAAACATTTTCTCGAGGTCTGCAAAGTAGGCCTCCGTGGCGTCGATTACCTCCTCATTCGACTCAAATTTCTGCCCGGCGAGTGACTTTTTCAAGTTTGGAAACAAAAAGAAGGCGCACGGGGCCAAATCTGGAGAATACGGTGGATGGGGCAGCAGTTCGTAGCCCAATTCGACCAATTTGGCGGAGGTGTGAGCCGGTGCGTTGTCATGGTGGAAGTGCACTTTTTTCTTCGCCAAATGGGGCCGTTTTTTCTGCAATTCCGCGTCGAATCGGCCCAATAATTCGGCATAGTAGAGCCCTGGACCGTTTTGCCCTTCTCTAGGTAGTCGATGTAGATCACACCTTGTGAATCCCAGAAAACTGTGGCCATCAACTTTCCGGCCGACAGGACAGTCTTCGCCTTCTTCGGAGCACGTTCGCCGGGTGAAGTCCACTGTTTCGACTGTTCCTTGGTCTCTGGTGTGTACCAATGGATCCATGTTTCGTCGACGGTCACGAAACGACGCAGAAACTCCTTCGGATTGCGCTTAAACAGCGTCAAACACTACTCTGAAGTGGTCTCACGGTTGCGCTTGTTGTCCGGAGTGAGCAAACGCGGCACCCATCGCGCCGACAGCTTTCTCATGCCCAAAATTTCATGCAGGATATGACCCACGCGGTCTTTTGAGATGCCTACTGTCTCAGCTATCTCGCGCACCTTCAACCGGCGGTCTGCCAATACGAGATCGTGGATTTTTGTCACGTTATCTTCCGTGGTAGCCGTTTTCGGGGCACCTGGGCGAGGCTCATCAAAAACCGACGTGCGACCACGTTGAAACTCGTTAAGCCAATTTTTGACGGTCGCCATCGAAGGAGAAGAGTCACCGTACACAGCATCCAAGCGCTCTTTGATTTCGCTGCGCGATCTCCCTTCTAAAGACAAAAATCGAATCACCGACTGATATTGCTCTTTTTCCATTTTTCTAAAATCCGCGGACACTCCCGCTTCCACACGCGGTCAAAACAAAACTATGAGTCCGATTCGAAATGTTGACAGTAGCCGTATACGAGAATGTACTACACGATAGTAAATTTCTCTTGCGATAGTGGCGCCATCGGGCGGTGAGGCTAGGTACTTGTCGGACCGCCCTCGTATGTCTACGTACTGCCGTATCCAAAATCATGGCTAGAATAATTCTTCATTAAAGACGCTGTGGAGAGTACTCTCGAAGTCTGCCCAGCTGCGCGAAAGTTCTTCTTATGCTGACCAAACAAACATCGGTGACTGTATATTATCACTAGCCTTGTTCTGGTGCCAATTACCGTTACGCTATAACATCATTAGAAAGCGAAAAAAGAAAATGTTTTCGAACACCCTGAGACATTTCGTCTATGCTGCACACGTGGGTCTACTCGTACATAGGAGTTGGGACTTTTTTCTTTTCTTGTATTCTAAATGTAAGAAGGCAGAACTGAAAATAAAACCCGATAAATGCACATGGATCCGAACAATAGCACACCGATAGCCCTAAATGACCAAGGTGTGTCAGAGGCGCAAAAATATTGCAACGTTGGAAGCATTATCAGATGGATCATGGGCTGAAAAAGATGTGAAGGCTCGCATAAACGAAACTTGCCAGGTCTTCGGTATTCGCTCACCTTTCTCAAGAAACCAGTACACAACCCTAGGCACAAAACTTCGAGTGTTCGCATCTAGCGTAAAATTCGTGTTGTATACGACTGTACCCACATGGAAGGTGACCGATACCACAAAATTGCAAAGTCCCGCCAACCATTGTCTTCGACGCATCTTGGGGATATTCTTATATTTTTATTAGCGGTATTCCACATCACGCAATGATCATTTACAAGAATAGTACAGGGTGCGCCATCTTTTATGTCGGTATGTAAACATTGAATAGCTTTGACATTTTTCAACAGATTGGCTTGATTGGACAAGTTTTGGAAACGTCAATTTAGAAGAATATTGCCGACAGACCGTCCACGTCGCTTGGAATACGGCCAAACAGTCGCTCGAATGGTTGACACTGAACCTGATTTTTGGAAGCAAATTTGGATGACCGACGAGGCCTATTTCACACTCATTGTCGGCGTTAATAAGCAACATTGCCGCATTTGGGGAACGGAAAATCCACACGTGATCCATGAAACGCCATTGCATGATCAAAAAGTGACTGTTTGTGCCGGCGTTTGCGCCAAAACCATCATTGGGCCATTTTTTTCGACAAAACGAAACAGTCGATGGAAAACGATATCGGTGGATGTTAGCTCATTTTCTCTGCCCGGAAATGCGTGAAATAGGTCTGGATCGTTACTGGTTTCAACAAGACGGTGCGCCATGCCACACTGCAAATGAAACAATTCAGTTTCTGCAACGAAAATTCTCTGGACGTCTGATGTCGAAAAGAGGCGAAATTGACTGGTCACCGAGATCTCCAGATTTGACTTCTCCGGACTTCTTTTTATGGGGTTATTTGAAAAGCAAAGTGTACGCCAGTAAGCCTCAGACCATTGACGAGCTCAAAGCAAACATTCGTGCCGAAATCATCGCTATACCGCCCGAGATGCTCGAAAAAGTAATGGAAAACGCAGCAAAAACGGCACATTTTGCTGTGGCCAATAGAGGCAGCCACTTGATTGATGTTGTATAGAAAAACTAATCCAAATAAATTCTAAAGGACCAAATTGAATAAAAATACATTATATATAAAAATCAGTTGTTTTTTTTCAAAATTATTCAATGTTTACATACCGATATAAAAGATGGCGCACCCTGTATATCTCTATGAGTGGGGTGCTTGCGGCCTTGCGGGGATTGAACAAATGTGGGGAATTGCGTGTAATTTGGGCGAATTGTGGGGAATTGCGGGGTATTTGGAAAAATGCGGGAAATCGAAATCGAGAATAATATCTGTAGATCAAAAATGTCAAAGTTTACGTACTAAAAACTGATTTTACTACGAAAACATGCAATTAAAAGACTGGTACGCTGAAATGAAGGAAAACGAAAAAAAAGAAGAAGAAAACAAAACAAAACGAACTAAAATTAATCACAATTCAAATTATCACATAGCTGAATCAGTAACTGGAGGCAAGTAAGGTATTTGCAATGGCCTGATGGGGGTAGAGGCTCGCCTCGAAGCGAGCCTCAGGAGTAAGTGTAAACGCACCATGAAATTTATCAGACCTACTTAAATGTGTCGAACATAATTGCGATTCCGACGACAAACTACTCCAGAATTCTTAAGAAACACTGTAATGTAAATGTGTGTGTGAATATATAAATTCGCATTAATCACAATTTTAAGTCTTCTCTAAAAATATTAGGTGCAATAATCAAATTATTCATGAAAAATAATTTGTAATTTTCATAATTCAGTGGGATCAAAATCTTCAGTGAATTATCCTACATGTAAGTTATCAGGCAAAAATAAAATATGGCTTTTTGCTTTTATGAATAATAATTTATACGAGTATTAGTTTATGTTACAAGACGCACATAAATATATAATAATGTAAGCATCTCATAATCACCTTCGCCTAGGCGATCAGATCCTGAGTCTAAAGAAGATCAAGCCGCCTTCCGATTAGCGTCAAACAATGTTGCGAGCTTGAGGTTCGCCGGGCTTTCAAGTAAAACACAGTTCGATTTCATTTACTACTTGATCGCTGTTATCGACGAAAATCACTTTAAAAATACACTTTCGCCTAGAACTGATCGACGTTTCATTCTCGCAGCAGAAAAAGATATCCACGGGCTCTGTAACGCTTATATACTGCATGTGGTGAGCCGAGATATTTCCAGCATATTCGGTTATTTGTGTGGAATGCGCATGTGGTATCTATTACATGCGAGAAATGTCTAGAATATGCGAGAAGTACATGGACCTATCTACGATATTACAAGGTTGTTGTTTTTCTCTAGAAACTTTAATACCAATAATAAATGAGTTGTTCGCATTGCCAGAGTACACATGTAACAATAGCTTTAATTTTTGCAACACATGTCTGTAACCCACCAATCAAGCAAAAATAATGTTTAATAAATTATGAAAAAATGGAACTCTACGACAGTCATCAATATTGGTAAATCTATTATCTCTTGTATGTTATATTTCGATGGGTGTCCTTAACTTGAAAGAAAGTGGTTCATATGTAGAAAGTCAACAAATAATGAACCGATTCTGAATAAATTTTAGTTTGAAAACACCAGAAAGATATGGTGTAAAGTATTATTTTTCATTAGAGTGATCCGAACATTTAGTGGCAACAGGCTTTGTGATATGACCTAGTTTGCCAACGTTGTATTTGAGCCGGTAACACTAGCAGATTTAACCCAAGAGACGACTGAAATTCGGTTTTCTAATGTTTTTATTTTTTTTCCTCGCAAATCGGTCTGTTGTTAACTACCAAAATAACACAATTTT
The DNA here is from genome assembly GCA_951812415.1 of Beris morrisii. NCBI lineage: Eukaryota > Metazoa > Arthropoda > Insecta > Diptera > Stratiomyidae > Beris > Beris morrisii. Next base: position 91,566,610 of record OX638313.1, on the reverse strand, counting down.
CGTTGGCCAGCTATAAGTAGCCTTTTCAAATTTGTACTCGCGAATTGAATATTTAAATAGCCCAAATCGCGATAAATAGCCCAATCTAGCGACCTTACATATACACATATGTACATCTTATCCACTCATTTCATATTTCAACTGTTTTCCGTTTTGCGAAAAATTTCGTGCCGCGAATCACGTTTTGTATTGGAAAATGCTCCGTTCCCAGTTTATTTTCCGTTACTGTATCATCCCAACAGGCAGATGCCAGCTATAGCTGCTTCGAAAGCATAGCATAGCAAGACTGTAGCAACTGCCAAATTCAGCCACAGCAAGAAATAGCTTCTTCGGGTTTTGGACAGCCAAAAGCAGCTTCTATGGCTTACAACAGCTGTTCGACACATACATATGCAAGTTGGCGTAACATGACATATTATAATAAAATAAAGTGAAAATGAGCACTACTAGCAGTGTCCTTAAATTTTTCGCATATTTTCGTTGTTAATAAAACATCATTTTCCATTTTAAACATTCAAAATGACGTTGAGACGAAACTAACAGCTACACACACATATGAATATTGCAATAGCTGCTTTCTTGCTACAGTCCGGAGTATGAGCAACAAAAAGCAGCTATGGAAGCAGCTTTTTAAAAATCTTGGACAGATCCAGTGTCAAATATCAAGCACCAGAAAGCAGCTTTTTGGTTGCTTTGGACACACAAAAGCATACAAAAGCAGCTAATAGCAGCTATAGCAGAAATCATGAACAGAGCCCTGTAGAAAACTAATCGAAATTCTACACCTTTTCTACAGCCATAGAGCTCGATGTGTAAGAAAGGGACAGCGAACGAAAACCGTCTCCGCAGAAATGCGAGTAAGGTTTCCCACCAGCCAACCATGGCCATCGAATAGTCGTGAAATTTCTACACATTTTCAACGGACATATATGTCCATATGTACGATAGAGATGCATATACGCAAAAGACTCCGTATAAATGTAAGGAAAATTCAAAAGATTTTCTACACACATCTATCACACCCACACACATGCAAGAAGCAAGAAAACTTTCAAGCGTCAAGTCAAATAAAATTTTGATTGCGACGCATTCCGTGTTTGAGTTTTGAAGTTTGAAGATTAGACTCTCCATGGATTTTATTCCATGAATTTTTTTTACATGTTTCAGTATATTCTAAGGCTAGACGAGCTGCATTCGTGTTTTTTTTATTTTCAGTTTCAGAGCACGAGCGACAAAGGTTTCGAGTTGCCATTTGCCAACGTATTTTTGAAGTCACATTTCAGGTACTTTTCGCATACTCACTTTTATTACTTCTTCTGGCTTACATTTAGAATTGAAGGATTCGAAATTTGGCAGTTGGTTCAGCGTCAGGATTTCATAAGTCAAATTTAAAATCCTTCAATTCTCTATGTAAAAGGGAGAAATAAAAACATACTGCAGTCACGATCGGCTGCAAGCCAATCGTATAATACTCTAGATGAATACTGAACTCCGATTTATATTGTAGTTGGGGATAAAGTAGAATTACGTGTGTGCATGTGGTATGTCCTTTATTAAGGACTGCCATTAGATTGCTACTCAAACCTAAAAGACAATATTCAGTGTTTAATTTCATATCTTGAACTGGGTAAGTCATCGAAAATAATTTCCTTTTTGAAGGACTTTCGCATGAGAGGTGCAGGAAGGACTCACTCGATTTCTTAAATATTTATCCTTTTCCTTGGAACCATTTAAAAATTAATGTGTACAAAATTTCAAATTCGTAGCTTGAAGCGTTCAAAAGTTATCGAAAAATATTGTTGAACACGTGTCTTAAGGACATTTTGTATGGCAGCTACCAGAAGGAGTAAACGGATTTCGCTGATTAGTAAACTCGAACTTCGTTTTTACTCAAAACTGATTTGTACAAAATTTCCAATTCATAACTAAAAGATTACTTGAGTTATATTAAGTTCCGTAAATTAAGTGAAGTCGTTTTGACAGGGTATTTGTATGGCAGCTACACGAAGGACTAATAGGATTTTCTTCATAATCATATATTTAGCTCCAACTATTGGAAAAATAACACATACAAAATTTCAAAGTCGTAGCTTAAACCCTTCTGAAGTTATCGACCAATATTCTTGAACACGTGTTTTAAGGACATTTTGTATGGCAGCTACCCGAAGGAGTAGGACGATTTTGCCCGTTAACGAACTTAGCCTTACAAATTCAACCAAACATCCAGATTCAAAATTTCAAGATCCTAGGTGAAGGCGTTCTTGAGTTATCGTGTTCACGGACAGACGGACGGACGGACGGACGTCAAGCGGATTTGTGGTTTTTGGCCACAAATAAACAAAAAATAAAATATAACTTTTTTTCGTCCGAGGCTTGGTTCCATGCGTTACAAACTTTTGGGCTGGATTAAACTTATAATTCTCTACATGATTTCATCTAAGAGTATAAAAATGGGCGGGCAAATCCGTTGCACCACTCGTAGAAATGGAGTGAATTTTGTACGCACAAACAACGTACGTATGTTACGTATAAGTACCTACAATAATATACGTAAAATCGCCGTAAATATTCTACGAATAGTGCTCTTCAAAACTATACGTATACACTTACAGAGCGGCCTAGGACATCGTACCCTAGAATTCTACGGGCTTTATCCGGCCTTTCTACGGTCTTTTCTTTCGTATAGTATACGAAACTTTGCCTGCTGGGATGTTTTATAAAACCTTTAAACCGCAATAAACCGTTATATATTAAAATTCCTAATTTTCATTGTGTAATATGCGTGGAATTAAACAATTTGGGGAGCTGCGGGGAATTTCATTAATTTGTGGAGAATTGAGGGGTATTTCAACATTTTGTTTGGGTAATTTGAATGAGAGCAAACGGCCTTCCTAGTCTTGGGCTTATCACCACGTCTAAAGAAAAACGCTTCACTACACGTCCCAGAAGAGAGGTAGTATAGTAGCTGATAACGACAATTGGAAGACTTAAAATTTAGGAGAACAATTTGATAAGAATGTTAACGAAAAGAGTAAGTTTATTGTCAATCAAATATGGAATGGTCGTGAGTAGAAGCATTATTTGTTCTGCCGCCACCGCGAACAAGCAGCGTGAATAAGCTGCCAGTGGCAGCTATTCCGAGAAAAGATATCAGAACTTGTTAACACGCACAAAAAACAACGCCCATCGGTACTCAATCCATTTTCCAATTGCAGGACTCTGTGATAGATCCCCAATAGATCTGGCGATGAAGCCAATTACATCTAGGCATTAAATTGAACTTGTAGAGCAAATATTACTATTTTATTCTTGGCTTTGAATGAATCACTTCCCACAAATAAAAGCTGCGAGTTTTCGAAATATTTTGAAAGAAACGCCCATATGGTCATTCCGTGCTAAACAACACGTCGAAATTCCGCAAAAGACCCCATTAATTCAACCTTTCCACCTCCGCAAATTCTATAATTTTAATTTTCCTATCGTATTAGGACGGAAGTCATTTTTCATTGCCGGACTGACAGATGTCGGTGACAGTTCCGGCGCAAAAATTTACTCCAAGGTGCGGGTAGGGCTGGTCTCTTTCGCACGAATTTCATCCAAATAAGGCGAAAAACAGGTTTCGGGTTCACACTAAAAGACGAAACGTCACTTACACAATCCGGGCAGTTCCTCGAACGTTGAAACGCCTTTTTCGACCAAATCCAACTCGCGATTTTGAGTTTCGCGCGCCTCGTCCAACACTTTCTTTGCCTTCGACATTTTCGCTGACACGGGTAAACACGAAACTGCTGAAGCCTGTTTCATTTTCGTTGACGTTTCTTGCGAAGGCGGATCAGCTATTCTACAACCGTTCGAGAATGGAGTGACACAAATTTCAGGGCTGCCAGATACGGTCGATCCCACCTAGCTTTGTATTAACCCATGTAGGACCGGCATATTTTTGAAATTTTTCAACATTTTTATGTTAATCAAGATAAAATGCAACGACTGAGGGTAAATACTGCGATTGGGACTAAGTACTTTCTCAAAAATTTAGGGCTCGCCAGATGATGAATTTTTATTTGAATTGCAGTTGTGTAACGAGACACCAGTGAGGCAGGAAATTTGTTTTCATTAAAAATGTCGACGAGAACTGTCGGTTGGAATTTGGAACCAATTGACGAATGGTAAAGTTGGAAATCTCCACCTGGTGCCAAAAAAATAACCCTTTAAGATAGACAAATTTTTGTCAGCTGACTGTTGTATGGCGGTTTGTGTGTAATTTTACGATTCGGAGCTCGGCGAGTATTCGATTTTGTTTTAATTTCATTATGAAAGACATAATAAAAATCTGCCAATGGTCTGGGCGAAACTTTATTATTTTTCGGGTCAAAGTTCGGGAGCGGTCAAAGTCGGAGTGTATCATGAGTTGCTACGAGATTATTAGATTTCTTTTAAAATTATTTTTGCTCTTAATATAAAAATATTTAAAATAGAGATTTTTAGACGATTAAACATTGAAAAAGTCCGTGTAGACTATTCGAATTTCAGTAGGTATATTGTGTACACTAAAAGCCCATAGAAGCAAAAACGAATTTGTTGTATCAGAGCTAAGAGAAATGACGACGGGGTTTGAATTTCGAAGAAATTGTGAAACAGGTTTTTAGACGATTTCATAAGAAGCAACTTGATATCTCATGAGACACGAGGGATTTTGAAAAATTTGTGAAAACGTAAGCAAACCCTTCACACCTCCTTGGTTCTGGAAATTCGAAAAATAGTGAATTGGTTGGCCGTAATAATCAATTTTATATCTCATCAGAACTAAGGAATGGCAAAAATTGTGAAAACATATGTAAACCCTTGGGGGTTGAATATCGAAAAATTGAGAAATGGGTTATTTAGGCGATTATATGAAAAGTCTGTGGAAATGAAAAGCGAACCTAAGAAATATGTCGAAACTTTGAAAATCATACAACCCCCTTACACCCATTAGGATTGAATATCTAAAATACTGAAATTGTTTTTTTGGCTTTTTTATATAGGAAACCTTAGGATGTAAAAATGAATTCGATATATCAGCAGATATGCAACCTCCTTACACCCACTTGGGGGTTGAATATCCAAAAATACTGAAAGGAGTTAATAAATAAATATGAAGACAGCACGAGAAAGTAGGAACCAATTCAATTTCTTATCACTTCTAAAAGAAATGACGGAACTCGGGAAAACGTATTCAACTCGTTTATACCCTCTTAGGGGCTGAAAAAGAAAAAAACTTAAAAACAAGTTTTAGGCGATTATTACGCAAGCACGTGAAAGTGAAAAGATATTTGATATCTGATAATACATGGGGATATAGTAGAATTCGTGAAAAATTTTACAACCCCCTTTGCACCCCCTTAGGGGTCGAATTAAAAAAAATCCTGAAAACACTTTCTAGGTATTTATATTAAGAAGCCGCAGAATAAAAATGAATTCAATATTTGGGAAGACCTAATAGATATGACGAAACCCGTGAAAATATATGCATTCCATTTTCACTGATAATTTTTTTTGCCCCCCCCCCCCCCCCTCTGAACGCCAATGGAAATTTGAAATTTTTTTTTATTTAAATTAGTTTTCTAGTTGATTTACATAAACGTACCGAGTTTCAACTTTGTAGCATAAGCCGTTCTATAGATAGGAAAAACACCCCCCACCCCTGTACCATACTACCCCTATAAAAAATTATATTTTTCCAAGATGCTACTAATATAGCTCTATCTAAATACCAAGTTTCAGCTTTATATCATTATAGGTTGTCGAGATATTAAAATCGGAACGTTTTCCTTTTCACCCTCCCCCACCCTCACCCTTTACACCCTCACTTCCTAAATTTTGTTTTCCGCTAGGGGTCTATTAGGCCTACTTCTGGTAAAAATTTTAAGCATCTATCTTACACTGTTCTTGAGATATGATACGTGATTTTTTTAAAAAATTCTTATCCCCTCCACTTTCATGCTCCACCGCCCCCTTAAAAAATTTGGCTTTCAGCAAACTTCATTTGTCAACCTTTATACACAAACCAAATTTTATTTATCTAGTACAATTGGTTCATGAGATATCGCAATCTAAAGTTTTTGACCCCCCACCCCCGTACGCCACTGCCCCACTCAAATTTTTGTTTATAATCTATTCTCCTAGTATACCTATAGATACTCATTAAGTTTCAATTTTGTGACATTGACCGTTTAGGAGATATGGATTTTAGAATGTGTCGATCTCACCTTTTTTGCGTTTTGGACGCATTATTTTTCCCCCCACTCCCGAACCCCTTCACCTATATCTGCAATTTTTTTGCAAATAGGTCCACTACCGAAGCTCTATATAAATTCCAAATTTCAGCCTCCTAGCATAAGCGGTTGCTGAGATCTAGAAACCAAAATTATCCGTCTAAAACGCTTCCCCCTCCTCCCCCCTCACACTCCCACCCCTCCAAATTTGGTCACTTTAGGGGACCTACCCACTCTATCCACGAAAAAAAATTCAACTAAATAGCTTATAGGGTTTGGGTGCTACGAGCCTTCAAACAATTTTGCGTACACCGGTAGACGTACGGCGTACGGCGTACGGCGGACAGACGGACTGAAATTTTTTTTTGCTTTTTTCGTGTCTACTCGTCATGAAACGTGAAAAAAAAAATTTTCAGGGTAGCAAATTTTTTTTTTTTAAAAATCGATAACAATACTGTATTATTGAAATAATAAAGTAAAATTGATGACGATCGGTGCGGTTGATAGTAAGGTATTCATTTCCGGTTCTACATTCCGAAAATGTTAGACTCAAACCCGCACAACGAAGTCAGAAAATGACCAGTTTTTCTTTATGAGCGGGCGGTATAAACTTCGAAATAACTTCACAAATGTTCAACATTCCGGAAAAAAGAAATATGGAATAATTTTTAAATTATTTAAAAGGAACATAAACTGTTTTTTCGTTACATTTTTCTTTCATTTTGGTGCTTGAAATTGGTTTCTGAAAAAAATAAATTTTGTTTTTGATATGTTATGATACGTTTGTCCTTCTTATTTAATTATGAGGCTCATTTAAATTCACATAAAGCGTTATTTTGAAAATCACAAGCAACTTATAGGGTTCCGAAATTTGCCACCAGAGCACATGGTATATTCGTCAATTGACGACTATACCATGTGCTCTGGTGGCAAATTTCAGAACCTTCCAATATAGACAGAAACTGGCAGTTGCATGTGATTTTCATACAAAATTGAGATTGAGCTCGAATAAAAGTGTTTTACTATAAAATATCGCTTAAAATGAATTTAAATTAACCTCATAGTTAAATAAGAAGGACAAACGTATCATAACATATCAAAAACAAAATTTATTTTTTTCAGAAAACAATTTCCAGCACCAAAATGAAAGAAAAATGTAACGAAAAAACGGTTTATGTTCCTTCTAAATAATTTAATAATTATTCCATATTTCTTTTTCCCGGAATATTAAACATTTGTGAAGTTATTTCGAAGTTTATACCGCCCGTTCATAGAGAAAAATTGTTCATTTTCTGGCTAAGATGTGCGGGTTTGAGCATAACATTTTCGATATGTAGAACCGGAAATGAATACCTTGTTATCAACCGTACCGATCGTCATCAATTTTACTTTATTATTTCAATAATACAGTATTGTTATCGACTTTAAAAAAAAAAATTTGCTACCCTCAACATTTTTTTTTTCACGTTTCATGACGAGTAGACACGAAAAAAGCAAAAAAAAATGTCAGTCCGTCTGTCCGCCGTACGCCGTACGTCGACCGCTGTACGCAAAATCGTTTGAAGCTCCCAAACCCTTTCAGCTATTAAATTGATTTTTTTTTATGAATAGACTGGGTAGGCCCCTTGAAGTGACCAAATTCGGTGGCGTCGGGGTGTTAGGAGGGAGGAGGGGGAGGAGGGGGGAGGAGGGGGAAGTGTTTTAGACGGAAAATTTTGGTTTCTAGATCTCAGCAACCGCTTATACTAGGAGGCTGAAATTTGGAATTTATATAGAGCTTTAGTAGTGGACCCATTTGATCCGATATAGGTGAAGGGGTTTGGGAGTGGGGGGAAAAATAATGCGTCCGAAATGCAAAAAAGGTGAGATCGACACTTTCTAAAATCCATATCTCCTAAACGGTCAATGTCACAAAATTTAAACTTAATGAATATCGGTAGGTATACTAGGAGAATGGATCGGAAACAAAAATTTGAGTGGGGCAGTGGCGTACGGGGGTGGGGGGTGAAAAACTTTAGATTACGATATCTCACGAACCGATTGCACGAGACAAATAAAATGTGGTTTGTGTATAAAGGTTGACAAATGAAGTTTGCTGAAAGCAAAATTTTTCAAGGTGGCGGTGGAGCATGAAAGTGGAGGGGATAAGAATTTTTCTAAAAAAATCACGTCTCATATCTCAAGAACAGTGTAAGATAGATGCTTCAAATTTTTTACCAGAAGTAGGCCTAATAGACCCCTAGCTGAAAACAAAATTTTGGAAGTGTCGGTGTAGAGGGTGAAGGTGGGGGAGGGTGAAAAGGAAAAAGTTCCGATTTTAATATCTCGACAACCTATTATGATATGAAGCTGAAACTTGGTATTTAGATAGAACTATATTAGTAGCATTTTGGAAAAATATAATTTTTTATAGGGGTAGTATGGTACGGGGGTGGGGGTGTTTTTCCTATCTATAGAACGGCTTATGCTACAAAGTTGAAACTCGGTACGTTTATGTAAATCAACTAGAAAACTAATTTAGATAAAAAAAAATTTTAAATATTCATTGGCGTTCGGAGGGGGGGGGGGGCAAAAAAAATGATCAGTGAAAATGAAATGCATATATTTTCACGGTTTTCGTCATATCTATTAGGTCTTTCCAAATATTGAGTTCATTTTTATTCTACGGCTTCTTTATGTAAATACCTAGAAAGCGTTTTCAGGATTTTTTAAAATTCGACCCCTAAGGGGGTGCAAAGGAGGTTGTAAATTTTTTCACGAATTCCACTATATCCCCACGTCTTATCAGATATCGAATATCTTTTTACTTTCACGTGCTTGCGTAATAATCGCCTAAAACTTGTTTTTAAGTTTTTTCCTTTTTCAGCCCCTAAGAGAGTATAAACGGGTTGAGCACGTTTTCACAAGTTCCGTTATTTCTTTTAGAAGTAATAAGAAATTGAATTGGTTCCTACTTTCTCGTACTGTCTTCATATTTATTTATTAACTCCTTTCAGGATTTTTGGATATTCAACCCCCAAGTGGGTGTAAGGAGATTGCATATCTGGTGATATATATCGAAGGTTTCCTATATAAAAAGGCCAAAAAGTCAATTTCAGTATTTTAGATATTCAATCCTAATGGGTGTAAGGGGGTTGTATGTTTTTCAAAGTTTCGACATATTTCTTAGGTTCAATGAGATATTAGATCGCTTTTCATTTCCACAGATTTTTTATATAATCGCCTACAAACCTATTTCTCAATTTTTTTATATTCAACCCCCAAGGGTTTGTACATGGTTTCACAATTTTTGCCATTCCTTAGTTCTGATGAGATATAAAATTGATTATTACGGCCAACCAATTCACGATTTTTCGAATTTCCAGAACCAAGGAGGTGTGAAGGGTTTGCTTAAGTTTTCACAATGATACACTCCGACTTTAACCGCTCCTGAACTTTGACCCGAAAAATAATAAAGTTTCGCCCAGACCATTGGCAGACTTTTATTATGTCTTTCATAATGAAATTAAGAAAGAATCAAAAACTTTCTGAGCTCCGAATTGTAAGATTACACACGAACCGCCAAACAACAGTCAGCTGACGAAAATTTGTCTATCTTGGAGGGTTGTTTTTACTTCCACCAGGTGGCGATTTCCAACTTTAGCATTCGTCAATTCATACTCGAAGCAATCTTACTTCAAATTTTTTTCAAATTTACTCTTTTACTTCAGTTCGTCAGAAATTAGAACAAAACGAAGAGAACATGAATGGACACATCTTCGCTTTCGTCGCGCATAGAAGCTACCGAAATCATAGCTTCCAGTCTATTACAGATCACTTCGACGCGATAGACTTACCCCTAAGTCACAACGGCAACGCAGTCCGAGGCAGACTAGCTGTCAAAAAGTTGAGCGCGGTGTATTTCCATTGCGGTAGTCACAACGAACGTAGACGAAGGCAGCCTTACGCAGCCATCAACAAATGTTCGTCAACTCTGAACTTTTCCGTAGCCTGTAGTTAACCTCGAAATCGACAAGTGACTTTTTTATCTTTAAAACATTGAATTGTTACTTGATATGACCGGACTGAATTAAAATTAGCTTAAAAATCGTTTTTAATTGTTCGCTGCTTCGTATGCACGAATACGAACGCCTTTTGGAAAATTTTAAATTTATTTAAAACTCAAACTAACGCAGACAGTGAATAGTTATCTGACTTGCTTATTTATTGGCGGCGTCAAGCTGCGTCGCGCTGCCTCATTCTACTTTGTATGTGACTCAAGCATTCACTGCATTTGAGTGCTTGCGTGCAATGCTGCTACGATGCCTTCGTATACCTACAGTAGAAGCTGATAGAATCGTAGCTTCTTGCATTTTGTATGAAGGCTTTTCGTGATATGAAGAGCATGAATGTTAGGAAATTTTCATTTCTCAGTCATGTGTGTGAAATTATTAAAAAGTACAATTGCGAGAACAAATTGATTTCGCAAAGCTATGACGGTGCAGCAGTTATGTCTGGGGAGATCAGTGGACTGCAGAAACGCGTAAGGGATGAATTCAAAAGCGCAATTTTCATTTATTGCTTCGCTCACAGGCTTAATTTGATTTTAACTAAATCTTGTGACAGTATTAAAAATGATGCATAAAAAAATTTATGATTTTGAAGTCATTACATTGATTTATTTAATATTAATCTCGTGACATTGAAGTCACTCTTCCAAGTCACACAGCTTCATTAGTTCTTCAAATTTTTATTCTTTGTTTTTCTTTTTGTAATGACATTTTTTAATTCGTTACTTATTATATATATTATTATTATAGGGATTCATTCCGTTGACTAAATAAAAATAAAATAAAAAAAATAAAACTCTTGATGAGATTAGATTGCAATTTCATTTATATTTTTAAAAAACAGAAGAGACTTGTGACTTACCATCTATGCGCAAAAATCAAAACTTTCAATAAACGGAAATGTGGACGTTGAAGGAAGCTTCAGACAAATTTTCTTAGAAATAATGGATAATCTAACTCAGGAGTTAAAAGTTAGGTTTGAATCTCTTCAGCAGTTTATTTTTCTGGAACTCTTAAATACATCAAAGTATTCTTGTTACGCCAAAAAATTTTCAATAACCTTAAAGAAATTGATCCTGACATATTCGATTTTACTTTATTATTTTTTAATAATAAAGTATTGTGATCGACCTGAAATTTCAAAAAAGTTTGCTACCCTAAAATTTTGTATTTACACGTTTTAGGACTAGTAAACACCAAAAAAGCAAAAAAAAAACCGGCCGTCTGTCCGCCGTACGCAAAACCGTTTGAAGGTGCGTAGCTCACAAACCCCTTGAGATATTAAAATGAAATTTTTATGGTAGGTAGAGTGGGTAAATGTTTACGAGTGGTACCTTTTGTAGGGGTAGGGGTATAAGGAGAAGGAGGGGGGGAGCGTTTTAGATGAAAAATTTTGGTTTCTAGATCTCAATAACAGCTTATGCTAGGAGGCTGAAAGTTGGAACTTATGAAGTACTATGATAGTGGACCCATTTGCAAGAAAATAGTTAATAGTGGTTAAGAGGTGTACGAGTAGGGGGGGGGGGGGGGGGGGGGGGGGAGGAAACAATGCGTCCAAAACGCTTGAAAGCTGGGATTGATACATTCTAAAATCCATATCTCCTGAACGATTGATGTCAGATGGCCGAAATTTTCTAGTTGTATTAAGGGATACTAGGAGATTAGAAAGGGGTTGAAATTTTTAAGGAAAGTAGCGAGGCATAAGAGGGGGGGGGTGAAAAACTTTGAATTACAATATCTTCCGACTCAATTGTGCTAGGAAGATAAAATTTGGTTTCTGTATAAATAATTACCAGTGGAGTCTACTGAATGTAAAATTTTTGAGGAGGGAGGTGAAGCGCTGAAGGTGGAGGACAGCCATTTTTCAAAAAATTAAATTTTTATATCTCATGAACCGTATCAGATGTGATCTTGAAATTTTTACAGGAGTTAGGACCAGTAAACCTCTAGCGGAGAAAAATTTTGACGGTGTGGGTGTAGGGAGTGATGGTGGGAGGGGGTGGAAATGAAAAAATTCTGATTTTAATTTCTCGAAAGCCGCAAAGAGTAGAAAGCTAAACATTGATAACTTTATAGAAGTGCTATAGAGACATCCCAGAAAAATAAAATTATTGAAAGGGGTAGCAAGGTACAGGGGTGGGGGGGTGGTTTTTCATATCTCAGAAACGGCTTATGCTAGAAAGTTGAGACTTAGTATGTATATGTAGAAGTACTACAGGAGTAGTTAAAGCAAAAAAAAGTTTAAAATTTTATTGATGTACAGAGCTGGAGTAAAACCAATGTGCGTGAAAAGGGGTTTTCCAACATTTTCATGAATTTCCAGGAGGCTATTTGGAACGTTATTTTTTAGGTTATCAGTCGCACAGTGACCTACACCGCATCTCAGTATTAAACACGTTTCGGACTTCTACCCAAAAAATAATAAAGTTGCGCCCAGACAGTTGGCAGATTTTTTGCTCTTTGCACACGGAAATGTCTGTTCTTTTCACTGACAATGATTTAAAGGATCAAAGCTTCAAAGAATTGCATAGCTATTTCATAAGTAGTAAGCTAGAAAGCTCGTTTCCCAATTTTTTTAAATTCTGGTGTTGACTATACCAGCAACAAGCGCATCTGCGGAACGGAGTTTTTCTACACATAAAAGAATAAAAACCTATTTAAGAAATGCAACTGCAGAAGATCGTCTAAGTCTTGGATCTTTTATCTATAGAAAAAAGTTTTTTAAAAAACCTTCTCACTATAAATAAAAAATCTGCCCACAGTCTGGGCGCAACTTTATTGTTTTATGGGTAGAAGTCCGAAACGTGTTTAATGCTGAGATGCGGTGCAGGTTACTATACGACTGACAACCTAAAATATAAAGTTCCAAATAGCCTCCTGGTTATTCTTCGTCAAAACTCGAACAATGCCTTACACCCCAGGGGGTTTGATATCAAAAAATGCTTAAATCGGTTTATTCAAAGAATTTAGAAGTGAAAGTGAATTGTATTTCTTAGTAGACCTAAGAAATATATCGGAATTCGTGAAAAGTACATAACCGCATTACACCGCCTTAGGGGTCAGATAACGAAAATTTTGGAAAAGCTTTTCTAGGCGCTTATATTAAGAGCCCGCAGAAGTGAAATTGATTTGACAGCTCGAGATGTCTAAAAGATTTATCAAAATTCGTGACAATGTGGGAAAAAACCCTTTTCTCGGACATTTTTCTTACTACATCTTTGTACAAAAATGAAAATACAATTTTTTTTTAGTTTTAATTTCTCTAGTAGCACATCTACATATATGTACTAAGTTTCAACTTTCTAGAATAAGCTGTTTCTGAGATATGAAAAACTGCCCCCCCCCCCCCGTATATTGCTACCCCTATCAACAATTTTATTTTTCTGAGATGTCTCTATAGCACCTCTATAAAGTTATCAATTTTTAGCTTTCTATCCTTTGCGGCTTTCGAGAAATTAAAATAAGAATTTTTTCATTTCCACCCCCTGCCACCATCACTCCCTACACCCACACCCACAACATTTTCATTTTTCTCCGCTAGTGGTCTACTGGTCCTAACTTCTGTAAAAATGTCAAGATCATATCTGATACGGTTCATGAGATATAAAAATTTAATTTTTTGAAAAATGGCTGTCCCCCACCTTCAGCGCTTCACCTCCCCCCACAAAAATTTTACATTCAGTAGACTCCACTGGTAATTATATATACAGAAACCAAATTTTATCTTCCTAGCACAATTGAGTCGGAAGATATTGTAATTCAAAGTTTTTCACCCCCCACCCCCATACTTCACTACTTCCCTTAAAAATTTTAACCCCTTTCTAATCTCCTGTATCCCTTAATACAACTACAAAATTTCGGCCATCTGACATCAATCGTTCAGGAGATATTGATTTTAGAATGTATCCCCTCCCCACTCGCACACCTCTCAACCCATATCGACTATTTTTTTGCAAATGGGTCCACTATCATAGTACTTCATAAGTTCCAACATTCAGCCTCCTAGCATAAGCTGTTCCTGAGATCTAGAATACAAAATTTTTCATTTAAAACGCTCCCCCCTCCTCCCCCTTACACCCCTACCCCTCCAAATGGTACCACTCGTAGACGTTCACCCACTCTATATCTCAAGGGGTTTGTGAGCTGCACACCTTCAAACGATTTTGGGTACGGCGGACGCGTACGGCGGACGCGTACGGCGGACAGACGGACATTTTTTTGTTGCTTTTTTGGTGTTTACTAGTCCTAAAACGTGTAAATACAAAATTTCAGGGTAGCAAACTTTTTTGAAATTTCAGGTCGATCACAATACTTTATTATCAAAAAATAATGAAGTAATATTAACTTTAACTTTAATTTCTATTATTTGGTATCTGTTTATAGTGAGCATGTTGAATAATAACTAATTATTTAATTTTTACGATATTGAGAGCTATACAGGGGAGATTGAAATCTTGTGTCTTAATATACAAATATCTTATTTTTAAGTAATTCAATTTCTATTAACTAAACAAAGATACATTTAATACATCTAATTCAAAAATCTCTCTGGGTTCTAGAGGAAGGGAAGCAGAGACGAAAACAGTGCTGCTTTTTCGTTCTAAATTCTAAAATTCTGCTTGTGCTTCAGTACTGCCAACGTAAATCCCTTAAGAATTGGGAATGTTGTCAGCAATGTTAAAGGCGTCAAAATTGTTTCCATATACTCGTATTTAATGACCATTTTAAAGAAAAGCTCAGAAAAATCAACGGAAACAAAATATTTTTGTCCGCTCAAACAAGAGACTAAAATACTTGTGACTGTTGGCAGTTAGCATGGACACATTCTTCACTGCTTCTGCTTTTATTCAAATTCATTAAGCAGAGCAAAAAGCAGCACTGACGACACTGCTGTTTCTGTCGCTGCTTTCTGCTTTTATTGTGTCACGGCCTTAATACAAAACCTCCTCCTCTTCTTAATTCATTTTAGTTTTTGTTTGTTTTCGCTTCTACAGTTACAGAAGCTGATAAATCGCTAATGTGGATACTTGCCTGTGCCTTGCGTAACACGGAATTTTTATCGGGACATATTAGCGCGCTATTCACGCGATAGGCGATATGCAGGTGTGGTCCTAGCATTGCAGAATTTTATCTCGAAAATTAGTTGCTATCATTGTATTTATATATTATAGTAGTATCACGAAGCTCGCTTCGATGTTTTAACCGGCTTACACTAGAGGCGCTGCATGTGCTTTGCCAATTCCCTCTTATCCTACGCGTTCGTTTCATCAGTTCATTCATTTGCTCTTTCTGCTATTCAAGAGGTTGATTGGTTCCGGTGCGGCGCGCGGGGAAATTGTGTAGTGGAATCTTTCTCTGTCAGTCAGTCTCATATAGCTTAGGTGACGTCGAATTTCAATTTCTTGCTATGCAGACTGGGCGGGGAGAGGAAAGTGGAGGTTCATGTCTCGCATTATATTTTTTTTTCATCGTTTGGACGAATATTTTTTCCAGACTATCATTTTCTCGGAAATTTTGGAACTTTAGGAATTTCGACATTTCGGTTTTTCAATCCTGCAAAATAATTTTTTTTGCAATGATATTATTTTTTGCATGGAAAATAATAATTCGACTGGTCCAATGAGAGATATAGCTCTGTTTACAACACTTCGGTATAAAGTCGTGGTAGTGGAGCGAGATCGGGTCAAAATCCCATTTTATAAAATACCGACTTACGAAACTAAGTTAGAGCAGCGCATCTTAACAGTTAGGTTGAAAATTTATCCCGTTTCCCAAAATCACTATTGCCAAAATCCTGTTATTATGGATAATATAAATGTCCGAGCCCGAACGCCCGAATTAATAAACATTAATTTACTTTATTATTTTTTAACATAATAAATTATTGTGATTGACCTGAAATTTCAAAAAAGTTTGTTACCCTGAAATTTTGTATTTACACGTTTTAGGACTAGTAAACACCAAAAAAGCAAAAAAAAAATGTCCGTCTGTCTGCCGTACGCCAAACCGTTTGAAGGTGTGTAGCTCACAAACCCTAGGAAGATAAAATTTGGTTTCTGTATATATCATAACCAGTGGAGTCTACTGAATGTAAAATATTTGATGGGGAAGGTGAAGCACTGACGGTGGGGGAAAATAATTTTTCAAAAAATTTAATTTTTATATCTCATGTACCGTGTCAGATATGATCTTGAAATTTTTAGAGGAGTTAGGACCAGTAGACCTCTAGAGGAGAAAAAAATTTTGAAGATGTGGGTGTAGGGAGTGATGGTGGGAGGGGGTGGAAATGAAAAAATTCTGATTTTAATTTCTCGAAAGCCGCAAAGGATAGAAAGCTAAAAATTGATAACTTTATAGAGGTGCTATAGAGACATCATAGAAAAATAAAAGTTTTGATACAGGTAGCAAGTTCGGGGGTGGGGGTGGTTTTTCATATCTCAGAAACGGCTTATGCTAGAAAGTCGAAACTTAGTATGCATATGTAAAAGTATTACAGGAGTAGTTAAAGCAAAAAAAAAAGTTTAAAATTTTATTGATGTACAGAGCTGGAGTAAAACAAATGTGCGTGAAAAGGGGTTTTTCCAACATTTTCATGAATTTCGTTATTTTAACCTAAAGTATAACCAGGAGGCTATTTGGAACGTTATTTTTTAGGTTATCAGTCGCATAGTGACCTACACCGCATCTCAGTATTAAACATGTTTCGGACTTCTACCCAAAAAATAATAAAGTTGCGCCCAGACTGTTGGCAGATTTTTATACATTACTCGTAAGTGCTTCTTTTCTTTTTTTTTATTTTCACCACTACTTTGGATTTTTCACAAATATGTTTTTTATTCACACACACAGCTGAGATGAGTAGAATGACACCTGAAGTATTCAAATCGGTCAGGTCGAATGAACATACCTATAAAGTTTTTGTGAAACATCTATGACTCAAACAATAAACACATCTCCTTAGCTGCTTTGCGCCTCTTTAGTCGGATAAAAAAACAGGGATATAATTTTAAAAAGAAAATAATATTTTCAATATACAGTATTTTTGGTACTCCGTGTGCCATCTTATCAGGGGATATTCCTTGATATACAGGGTGTTTGGTACTCCGTGCACGACCTTGTAAGGGGTTATTCCTTGATATATTTGAAGAAAAAAATTGTTCCACAGGGTGGGTCAATTTTCAATAACAGTGGAGATACAGGGTGGTTAAGAAAAGTGTTTTTGACCGGTACCCTTACTTACTTAAAAAGTTATATCTTGAAAACAAATAATCACAAGGCAAAGTCTTATAACTCATTTTTTAGGGAATCAAATTACCTTTCATTTGATGTAACAGTCTAAATTGTAACTGCACCCAATCTTGAGATATTTACTCGAAAACACCAATTTTTGCTACGTGAACCCTTAAAATTCAGTGATCAATGTAGTTTTTCTCAGAAAACCCCATTATAAACATGTCATTTTAATTTTATTTTTTTATGAGCCGTATTATTACCTACAAAAGCTGCATACATATTTATGAGTTACGATTAACATTTTGGAAGTAATAGGTAAAAATACATATCGCATAAAAATTAAATATTCCAAAAGTCAGTGCATGTGCATGTTGATCTACACTACTTGCTTGAACTAAAAGAATTTAATAATGGTTTTTATGTTTTATTTAAAAAAATTTTGTTATAATACATGTTCAAAATGGCCACCTTCATTTTGAATGCACGCTAAAGCTCGTTTGGCGAGTGTTCTCTTGGTATTCATATTCCTCAACTGCTGCCTTACTTCTATTGCTGCCGCATCGATCCTGATATTTAGATCTTCCAATGTTTCTACTGGCGTTGCGTAGACTAGGTCCTTTATCCGTCCCCATACAAAGAAATCCATAATAGTAAGATCAGGAGATCTTGCAGGCCAGTGTATCGGTCCATTTCTACCGATCCAGCGATTGCTATAATTGGAATTTAACCAATCTGTGATCTGTCGGCCGTAATGAGCTGGAGCACCATCGTGTTGGTAAAACATGGAAGCCAATCGTACCAGTGGAATATCATCCAATAAGTCCTGTAGATCATTTGATAAAAACTGTAAGTAATTGGAGCTATTTAGAGTACGCGGAAGCCTAATAGGTCCAAGTAAATCGTCACCAATCACGCCTGCCCATAAATTGACGCTGAATCTGTGCTGAAATGATGCCGCTCTTCTTGTGTGTGGATTGCTCTCAGCCCACGTATGTAGGTTGTGGAAGTTTGTGATACCGTCTCTGGTAAATTGGGACTCATCCGTCCACAGAATATTTTTGAAAAAATTGTCGTCATCTATTTGTCGTTCAAGGAGCCAATTGCAAAACTCCATCCGTTTGCGGAAATCAATGGGTAGCAGCTCCTGTACTGGTGTGTGATGGTAGGCATGGAAGCGTTCTACTTTTAAAATACTCCAAACCTTCCAAGTAGATATGTTAAACTGCAATGCCAAGCGTCGGATACTGATCGATGGATCATTTTGCACTGCTTGCAGTATTCTTTCATCAATCTGAACAGCGATTATAGGCGCAGGATTTGCATTTACTCTCCTTGTTCTAACGCTGCCAGTTTCCCTAATTCTCCTGTAAACGTCCTGAAATACTCTCCTGTCAGGTGTCCGTCGATGGGGATGTCTCTGATGGTAAAGCCTTCGCGCGGCTTGTCCATTTTCGCGACACTCTCCATAAATTAACACAATGTCAGCATATTCTTCATTGGAGTACTCAGACATTTCGAAATTATTTTTTTTATTCTACTGACACCTTCTTCTTTTAGCAACGTAACTAAAACTGATAAAAATATGAAGGTAGTTTTGCTTTTATAGGCTTTTTATTTTGTAAGGCACCCTATTAAAAAAGGCATAGTACCGCACCCAGTATTACCTACCACATCCAGGTAAAAGCATCAATTATGTTGAAACTCAGTTACATTTCATTGTTTTCCTACATACTTTAAATAGTAATAAATGGGCAATAAAAATACTTCAGTACTACCGACAAATTAAACGAGGTCCACTTTATGGCACTGACTTTTGAAATATTTAATTTTTATGCGATATGTATTTTTACCTATTACTTCCAAAATGTTAATCGTAACTCATAAATATGTATGCAGCTTTTGTAGGTAATAATACGGCTCATAAAAAAATAAAATTAAAATGACATGTTTATAATGGGGTTTTCCGAGAAAAACTACATTGATCACTGAATTTTAAGGGTTCACGTAGCAAAAATTGGTGTTTTCGAGTAAATATCTCAAGATTGGGTGCAGTTACAATTTAGACTGTTACATCAAATGAAAGATAATTCGATTGCCTAAAAAACGAGTTATAACACTTTGCCTTGTGATTATTCGTTTTCAAGATATAACGTTTTAAGTGAGTAAGGGTACCGGTCAAAAACAATTTTCTTAACCACCCTGTATCTCAACTAATATTGAAAATTGACCCACCCTGTAGAACAATTTTTTTCTCCAAATACATCAAGGAATAACCCCTTACAAGGTCGTGCACGGAGTACCAAACACCCTGTATTTGGAGAAAAAAATTGTTCTACAGGATTGGTTAATTTTCAATATCAGTGGAGATACAGGGTGGTTAAGAAAAGTGTTTTTGACCGGTACCCTCACTCACTTAAAACGTTATATCTTGAAAACGAATAATCACAAGGCAAAGTGTTATAACTCGTTATTTAGGGAATCGAAATACCTTTTAATTGATGTAACAGACTAAATTGTAACTGTACCCAATCTTGAGATATTTACCCAAAAACACAAATTTTTGCTACGTCAACCCTAAAAATTCACAAAATTCACGTTTTAAGCTTGTGAGGGTACCGGTCAAAAACACTTTTCTTAACCACCCTGTATCTCCACTAATATTGAAAATTGACCCACCCTGTGGAACAATTTTTTTCTCCAAATATATCAAGGAATAACCACTTACAAGGTGGCACACGGAGTGCCAAACACCCTGTATAATCAATACATAAATATTATTGTGTACTATAAATTGTTAATATATATACATATACTTTGTGTGTATACATAATCGCAACATAACACTCCACTGTTGTTATGCTCTGCTCTCTGCGTCTGCACCGCCGGTATTTTCTGGTGCGCGTTGCGATCAAATCAAAGTAATGAGGTCAACGAACAAGCATTTTGCAATCTATGCGGGTTCGTAGAAGAAGATAGAAGACGCAAGAAGATCAGTCATATCTCACTCCCCTCTCCATCCCGCAATGAAAATTAAAAACGCAAGAAATTCATTCATAGCTCTCACGATTCTTCGCTCTTTTCACCGCAAAGAACATTGAAAAGACAGACGAGATGAGAAAAGAATGATGTGTGGAAAGGAACAGCAAAAAGCTCTCGAATCGGAACATGCTACGCCATCTTTTGAGCTAAGGTGAAGTTATTCGTGATACTACTATAATATATAAATACAATGCTGCTATGATACTGGCTAGTTTTGACATTGAAAAGTAGCTAGAAAATACGAATGATGAGAGATAGATACTTTAACAACATTTTCCACTGTTCGTTGTGTATAATTTATAGAAATTGTGATTCTATGTTATAAAACGCGCTAAGAACAATATGTTTTATTAAAAAACAGTTCTTAATTTCGTCCACTGGATGCCGCTAGCTTAGAGAGTGGGATTTTTTTTATCGGTAATCTCTTTTTCGCAAGAAATGATTTTCCTGCACTTTTTCCAGCTGAAAAATAGTCAGTGTCCTAACAGCATAAGTCTACTACGGCTGCCTTCATACCTGCTTCAACGATTTGACTGTTCCAGAGGAAGAAGCGGAAGAATTAGTGTTAATGTAAATCAATACGATATTCTTACCAGCCCTTACCCCTTCGTAGTGCTGCATGATCATGACAAGTATAAAGCCACGGTTCCATTTGTTGCATTTCTGCGTATCGTATCACCATTGAGTATCATTCACTGAACGAATGTAGTGTGGATACTTCACGATTTTTCTTGAATCAAAATTGCGTTGCGTTTAAAAATGCTGGATACGCGATTATAACTGAACACGTGTCTCGGTTTCTGTTCAACTGCAAATAGGAGTTCACCGCGAATGAGTAATATTGTGAAATTTCAAAATTTTTCCACGAGTTCGATTGTTTTCTCCGTAATTACAACACAAATTTACAACTTTACGTCCCGAATGCGAATGAGCAATACTGTGCAACGCCATGTGCATCGCAACATGTCCAAACACGACCCCACTGCGTGTCGTATCATTCCTTTGATGTGATGCCAGAAAACCGCCAAATGACCGATCGAGTTCGTTACGTTTCTTTGTATCATATTTTGATACAGAACGGAGATACGTTTGCCGTATCCAATGATACGCAACGAGAATACGATTCGCAGAAATACAACAAATGAATATCGACCTTTACGCTAGACATGCCGAACTTTGAGCGCAATTTCGAAATCCCACTCCGACTTTGGATTTATTTGTTCACTCAAGGCTGAACAATTTATTTTCGTATACTCGAACCTACTAAGGTTGCTCATTATTATAATTGCGCCCCGACTGTTTTTTTTTTTTAAATTGAGATTTTGATTTGAACTGGTTTAGTTATGAGATAAGTTCATAAATATATGACTTGACGAAACTTTCTGTTACATATAGTTAGTATTGGCTGTTGTATTAAATTTTGGGACAGTTTTAGAAATTGAATATATCAAAAGATGGCGCAAGTCTCTAGAAAATTGTAGTTTCAAGCCTAGTATCCAGATCGAGTGAAATTTCGCTTATCTCTCACTCCGCTCATTCCGCTGTGAAATTAGTTCGTGAACGTTACCGAAAGATGTCATTTGATAAAACACAAAAAAACAACAGTTTATTTTAAATAAGAAATAATCAATATTTGCTTTGCTTATTATGTGTTCCAAATGGCAATAGGTGAAAAGGACAATGTTTTGTGGACCAGACAGGGCACAAAAAATTGTTGCTGTGTGCTGTTTTCTCCATAATTTTTTGATGTCGGAAAATTACATCGACTATTTTCCACCAAATTATGCTGATGAATTGGATGACGAAGGTAAAGTTATCGA
Source organism: Beris morrisii (assembly GCA_951812415.1). Taxonomy (NCBI): domain Eukaryota; kingdom Metazoa; phylum Arthropoda; class Insecta; order Diptera; family Stratiomyidae; genus Beris; species Beris morrisii. The sequence continues at coordinate 91,544,215 of OX638313.1, read as the reverse complement.
GAGTGAATGGAGAAAAAGGATTTCGAACGACAGTATGATTGGAAAGCAACACTGAACGTCCATCAAAATTAAAAAATCTATAAGGGATTTCTTAATGCAGTAGGCCATGTAATAATATTCTCCATTGTCATTTGCATTTCAAAACGAGTCAAAACGTCACAATTTCACCGTGAAACTACGATGCACGCTCATTTCGCTGCGGAATCTTTACTCAGCGCCATCTGTTAGCAATTGACAATTTCTCTTGAACTGGATACTAGCTAGCGAAATGAAAGCGAAAAAATTGTTCACTAGCATTTCGCTCGGTTTTTTTTGTATGTGTTTTTTGAGTTCACTCGATCTGGATACTAGGCTTCAAATGAAATTAAATTTTTTAAGCCTAGTACCATTTTATATTTTATAGTACCCAGTTGGTAAAATCTGCGAGAATCTAGCAGATTTCTCGGAGACATGTCGCTCTGTCTGCGAGATTCTCCGAGACGTTGTATGAAAAAAATACACGTATCGAGACAAATGCGCACCGATTCTCGGAGACATTTCGGCGAAAGTCGCGACAGCTAAAAAATTTATTATTCAGTGCCATCTGTTGTAATAGATTTTTAGCTATCGCGACTTTCGCCGAAATGTCTCCGAGAATTGACGAATGGTAAAGTTGGAAATCTCCACTTGGTGGCAAAAAAAACAACCCTTTAAGATAGACAAATTTTTGTCAGCTGGCTGTTATATGGCGGTTTGTGTGTAATTTTGTGATTTGGAGCTCGAGAAGTTTTCGATTCTTTCTTAATTTCATTATGAAAAACATAATAAAAATTGATGACGATCGGTGCGGTTGATAGTACGGTATTCATTTCCGGTTCTACATTCCAGAAAATGAACAATTTTTCTTTATGAACAATTTTTCTTTATGAACGGGCGGTACACCCTTCGAAATAACTTCACAAATGTTTAATATTCCGGAAAAAAGAAATATGGAATAATTTTTAAATTATTTAAAAGGAACATAAACTGTTTTTTCGTTACATTTTTCTTTCATTTTGGTGCTTGAAATTGGTTTCTGTAAAAAATAAAATTTGTTTCTGATATGTTATGATACGTTTGTCCTTCTTATTTAATTATGAGGTTCATTTAAATTCACTTCAAGCGATATTTTGGAGGAAAACACTTTTATTCGAGCTCAATCTCAATTTTGTATGAAAACTGCCAGTTTCTGTCTATCTTAAAGGGTTCCGAATTTCGCCACCAGAGCACATGGTATATTCGTCAATCGGTGCGCATTTGTCTCGATACGTGCCCAGATAGAAAAAAATTGATGTTTAACTAATTCGAAATTAATTCTGAGGTATCAAGAAATCAGTTTTTTTTTGAAGAAAAAATGATGTTTTTGTGTGGAGTATGTCCGCTTTTTTGAGAATCGTGATTGGCTGGTCTCATAACCAATGAAAAGTGTGATGTAAAAATCAAAGCAAAATCAGATATTCATTAATTCCTTTGGTTTGAAAGATATGGGATGAAATCAATGTGAAATCAGTTTTAAATAGATATAATAAATTGAAGATACAATCACAGCGAAATCGGTTCTTAATAGATTTTGGCATTGATGACGGAATCAATATATAATTGGTTTAAAACATATTTCCGTATCTAAACTTCAAGTGCTAATAATCAATTTATAATAGATTACAGAAATCAGTTAATAATCGATTTTATGAACTGAGGAAGTAATCGGTATATAATCGGTTTCAAACAGATTTCCCTTCTCTATATTTATATTCCAATATTCAGTTTTTACCAATTATGCAAATCTGTTAAAAACGCTGAGAAAGTCGATTTACAGTCATGAATTTCATCACCAGAAAGTGCAACCATCTCGGAGGAAGAGTGTGTAGTTGGTAGCAAATGCTACCTAATCGTATATGGTTGAATTTTCCGGAGGGCGGCTTTCTGCAAATAAACCTTGACAATGTTATTAACTATTATAACTTGCATAATCTTTTAAAAATTGATTTTTACGATATAATGATGGGGTAGAAAAGATCTGTTTTTGTTAAAGGTTTAAGCCTCAGTCAAAACAGCTTCGATCTGGCACACGAAAAGGAAAGGAAACAAAATTCTACCTGGAATAATAAATAAGGCAGTCAAAAAATTTAAACCTTTGCATTTTTTTATTAATTTTTTCTATAAAAGAACTTTGCTAAGGTACTCATTTTCAGCATGAAACAATAAGAACGATTTACATATGAATATACCCCTCATTTGAAACGAACGAAAAAGTCAATATAGCAATCAATTCGAATACATAACAAAAACAATTTTTAATAATTTTAATCCATATAAACTTTATTATAAACAAAATTTTTTTTCAAAATTGAGAAAACCACAATAACCAGCAGAAATAAAAGAAATCTTAAATAAAATATTAATAATAACATAAATCACATAATTACGAACAATTTTAATTTTTTGTGTTTTTGGCATTCCAATTTTTTTTTGTTAACTTTTACCTTGGAGGCTCTTAAGGCACTTTCTATTGCTGAATGGTATTCGTTCCATCCGAAGCCACTTTTTTTGAAACAAGCTGTGAATTAAGTGAAATTTTAATATGTTAGGTTAGGTTAGGTTAGGTGGGTAGCTATTGACAGAGATAGCTAACACATAGACCGCTAGATGGGTCCGTTGTGATCCCACTGCACCACGCACGGCGCCTGCGGCTGATGGCTGTTTTTGGCTAATTTTCAAGAACAAACTGAGCCCAATTGGCCGCGGTATTGTTCCATCAAATATTTTTCCGTGTTGCTTGGTGCGAAGGAGAGGAGAGTTGGAGGGAATTGTGGAGAAGAAAGGGGATACCGAACTTAATTAGTTTTTAGGAATGGGAAGGAAGATCAGGAATCGGGCCGGGTATGGCAGTGTACTAGCAGGTGTTAATGATCATAATTTTGCAGTACTATTGGCTGTGATACGATCTACCAGAACAGCAAAGTTGCCTATAGCAAATCAACTACTGTCTGGCAGCTCTGATGGTATTTGTGAATCTGATAAGAATGTAAACAGAACTCATTTGCTCAGGTTTAAATCCTTTACAAGTGACCCTATTAAACATTCCGCACTGTTCACGATTTATATTAATATTCTGAAACCAATAGAAACTGAAAAATTAATATAAAAAAATTATGCATTGAGTGGGAATTGAACCCCAGTAGCAATGTTTTCAAGACCTGGTACACTACCACTGGACTACACCCGGCTTTAAATTTTAATATGTAGTATATTTCAATTTTAGCTCAATTAATCCAAATACTTACCAAAGATACATTGGTTGATGTTTGTATAATTTTCAAATGATTTTTTTCCCGCTTTTTCCTGAAAAGTTATAATCCTTTGCAATGGACTCATGCAATAAGTATTTACTGGAAAGACATGCTCCATTACGTCTTTCAGGTTGAAATTCAATTTCTGTTTCCGACTTTAAAAAATTAATGTCTTGTATTTCCTTTTCAACAAGTCTTCTAAAATGACGCCTGCTCACACCCGCTATTCTTTCCGATTTCTTATAAATTTTTGACATTCTTAAAAGACACAACAAGCGACTCTACTTATTAAAACAAAACACTGTAAAATTGTTAACTCACCTGAATTATCACTGAACGTTCACGTTTCACTACTGCAATCACACAGAATAAAACAGGCAATGCGACTCTATTAAACGAGAAATTAATAATTTTAACGTCAGAATCAAAGAAAAATTAGTTTACCATCATCTTTCTCTTACTACGAAATGGTATCGATAGCGTTAAGGGAATCCCTTTAACAGCAATTAGAAATTCTATGTTGGAATAGAGACATCAGTTTATCATCAGTTCTTAAAATCATAGAATTGGAATCATTTTAAATCCCTAAAAATTATGTTAGTACATCTAGTTTAAAACTGATTCTGAATTGATTTGAAGAACGGAAATTTCATTGGACATTAACTTGGCCAATCAAAACTGATGCATGTTAAAAATCAGCGAAAAATCAGTTTTTCATTAGTTTTTGGAACTCATTCATTATAACCCCCTCCTAGAAAACAGTTTTGATTCCATGGTATGGTTTATCATCAATTTTCTTCACGGTGTAAAAATGAAGGAAAAGTGATTACAGAAAAACTGATTCTAATTTCTATCTGGGAGTATTTTTTTCATACAACGTCTTGGAGAATCTCGCAGACAGAGCGACATGTCTCCGAGAAATCTGCGAGATTCTCGCAGATTTTTTCAACTGGGTAGGATTAGATTGGAATAAGAACTAATTTCTAGCCAAAAATATATCTGCTGCACGAGCAAGATATATGAGTAATAAATAAAAACCACCTTTGATAAATTGCAACTGAAATTTAAATTGTAACTAAATATACAAACTAAACAATTAATACTGAACAATTAAACAACAACTAACTGACAAAACAAAGGATATAAACATCTTATGAAATATGAAAATTAATTAAATTTTGAGCCCTTTTCTTCCTTTTGTCCGATCTGTCTTGAGCCAGCCGCAAACACTTCTTAAGCTCTATGCAATAACTTTAGTATCCCCTTTTGTCACGCCAAGCTTCTGTAAAAGAATTTGTTTAATTTTAATACACATATTTTACTTTATTATTTTAATAATAAAGTATTGTTATCGATTTTTAAAAAAAAAAATTTGCTACCCTAAAAAATTTTTCTTCCACGTTTCATGACTAATAGACACCAAAAAAGAAAAAAAATTTCAGTCCGTCTGTGCGCCGTCCGCCGTACGCAAAACGTTTGAAAGCTTATAGCTATCAAATTCTTTGAGCCATTAAGTTGAATTTTTTTTTGTTGGTAGACTGACTAGACTCCTTCAAGTGCCCACCTTTTGAGTGGTGGGGGTGTGAGGGGGGAGGTGGAGGGAGGGTTTTAGACGAAAAATTTTGGTTTCTAGATCTCAGTAACCGCTTAGGCTAGGAGGCTTAAACTTGGAATTTATATAGAGCATCGATAGTGGACCCATTTGCAAAAATATTGCTGATATGGGTGAAGGGGTGTGGGAGTGTGGGGAATAATAATGCGTCTGAAACGCAAAAAAGCCGAGATCGGGACATTCTAAAATCCATATCTCCTGAACGGTTAATGTCACGAAATTAAAACTTGATGAACATCTGTGGGTATACTAGAAGAATAGATTGGAAACAAACTTTTGAGTGGGGGCTGGGGCGTACGGAGGTGGGGGTCGAAAATTTTTAGATTACGATATCTCACGAACCAATTGCACTAGACAAATGAAATTCGGTTTCTGTATTAAGATTGGTTGGTTGGTTGGTTTAAGTGGCAGCCCTGTCACCCAGACAGGGCTCAATTAGCTCAGAGGCCGTTGTGAAACCACAAACTCGTGTTAAACTCGGCTGTTAAGGGTTGTTGATACTGGGGAATACAGAAGATGAATGTGAGAAAGGTTGATTGAATTGGATCGCTATAGCCACCCTGTGCTGTTCAGGAAAAGTAATAACTCTCCAATCCTCTTCCCCAAAATCTCCATCAGGTCCCCGTAGAAGGGCTTGCCTAGTGCTCGCTCTCGGGCTCTAGCTAGAGCCGGACACTTGCAAAGGAAATGAACAAGCGACTCTCGCTCATTAGTGTCCTGGCAGCTGCGGCAGTGTACATTGAATGGAATGCCCAGTTTGGCCGCATGATCCCCAATCGGCCAGTGACCTGTACTGATCGCCGTGATTCTGGAGACGTCTGCCCGGGTCTTGTATAGAAGTTCGTCTGACTTGGCTCGGTTGTAAGATGGCCACATCTTCCTAGATATGGCGCAGGTAGTTAGGCTTTTCCATCTGGAATTAGCCACTGTCTGGAAGTGTGAGAGTATGACCCTCTTTACGACTCCTAAAGGAACATGAACTAGTTCCGCAAGAGAGCCGGGAAGAGCGGAGCCCTCCCTGGCCAGTTCATCAGCCCGCTCATTTCCCATTATGTCTCTATGCCCCGGGACCCAGAGCACAGTGACTTTGAGCCGTTCCGCCAGACCGGCTAGTTCGTTACGGCATTGCTGAACTAGTTTAGAGGAGGTGGTAGCCGAGTCTAGTGCTTTGATTGCGGCTTGGCTGTCGGTGAAAATGACGATGTTGTGTTTTGGCGATGAGTCGTGTTTTAGTGTACGACAAGCCTCCCGGATCCCCAGTATCTCTGCCTGGAAGACGCTAGCGTGGTCCGGGAGGCGGTAGGACTTAGCGATATTATGTGTATCTGAGAATATTCCTGCCCCGACCCCGCAGTCCATTTTCGAACCGTCGGTAAATATTATCGTGTCGAAGTCTGCTTCCACCGCACCGTTCTTCCACTCCTCTCTAGTTGGGAAACCAACAGAGAATCGTTTCGTGAAGCTCAGTTTGGGGGTGATGTAGTCAGTCGGTGACGTAACCAGTTCCTTTGGTAACTGTCCCAGGATATTACTATGCCCGTATGGCTTCTTAGTCCAGCACCCAGATTCTTTGAGCCTGACGGCATTGTTTGATGCGGTGTTTTTTATATAAAGGTCGATTGGTAGGAGGTAGAGTAGCACGTTTAGAGCATCGGTCGGGCATGACCGCATAGCACCTGTAATGCCTAGGGCCGCACTTCGTTGAACTCGACTGAGTTTAGTTATGTTATAGTCCTTACTCAGAGCGGGCCACCAGACTAGTGACCCGTAGTTGAGAATTGGACGTATTACAGCAGTGTACAGCCACAAAACCATCCTAGGTTAGAGTCCCCATTTCTTGCCGAAGGTTCTTTTGCAGGCGTAGAAGGCCACACGGGCTTTCTCCACCCGGTTTTCTATGTTGAGTTTCCAGCTCAGCTTTGAATCAAGGATAACACCAAGATACTTTGCGCTGGAGGAGAGCTGGAGCGGTTGGCCGTTCAGGCGGGGAAGGTTAAAGTCTGGTATCTTGGTTTTCCTGGTGAATAGTACCAACTCAGTTTTATCCGGATTTACACCAAGGCCACAGCCTTTAGTACTAGAATCTTGAAAAAATATAATTTTTTATAAGGGTAGTATGGTACGGGGGTGGGGGGTGTTTTCCTAACTATAGAACGGCTTATGCTAGAAAGTTGAAACTCGGTATGTATATGTAAGTCATCTAGAAAAGTAATTTAGATAAAAAAAATTTTCAAATATCCATTGGCGTACAGAAGGGGGCAAAAAAAATTATCAGTTAAAATGGAATGCATATATTTTCACGACTTTTGTCATATCTATTACGTCTTTCCAAATATTGAATTAATTTTGATTGTACGGATTCTTCATATAAATATCTAGAAAGTGTTTTCAGGATTTTTTGAAATTCGACCCCCACGGTTGTGTAAAGGGGCTGTATACATTTTCACGAATTCAGCCATATCCCTCCGGATTGATTAGATATCGAATAACTTTTTACTTCCACGGGCTTGTTTAATAATCACCTAAAACTCGTTTTCAAGTTTTTTCCTTTTTCAACCCCTAAGAGTGTATAAACGGGTTGAACACGTTTTCATGAATTTCGTCATATCTCTTAGGAGTGATAGGACATCGGATTGGTTTTCACTTCCTCGAGCTTTCTTTACATATATCTAGAAACCAATTTCAGGATTTTTTGATATTCAACCCAAAGTGGGTGGAAGAGGGTTGCATATGTTTTCACAAATTCCTATATATTTCTTAGTTCTAATGAGATATCAAATCAATTTTTACTTCCTAAGGCTTCCTACAAAATCGTCAAAAGTTGATTTCAGTATTTTTAGATATTCAACTCCAATAGGACGTAAGGCTTTCGACATATTTCTTAGGATTGATGAGATATTAGATTGGTTTGCACTTCCACAGACTTTTTATATAATCGCCTACAAATGCATTTCCGATTTCATGTAATGGCCAAAAACCTAATCACGAAAAACCTCCTAATCGCGTATTAACTGATATTATACTATGACTTAGAGCTCTTCCCGGAGTATGACCCGATCATGTAATTCATATGTTATATGTGAAAATGGCGTTTAAGTATTCTAGCGCGACACCAATCTAACCGCTTCCGGAACCTTTTTTAGGTTTTCAGTCACATAGTAACATACACCGCGTCCCAGAATTAAACGCATTCCGGACTTCTGCCGAAAATAATAAAGTTGCGCGCAGACTGTTGGCAGATTTTTTTATATTATCTGCAAAATCTTACCGTATAAAATTTCTGAAAAGACTTTCAGATTTTTTGCACTAGTACTGCCTTTCGTGCCGTCCCAATTGCAGTTTTTTACTGCATCATCTGCCAGTAACGCAGTGAAAAACTTTGATATTCCTACTTCTGTCCCCTTTAGGTTTCTAGCATAGCTAATCCATTATAAAAAAATATCAAAATTAATTATTTCGAACAGATATTTAGAATCACACTTACAAAAGATCTTCGCAATACCGGGTCATCATCTAATTTTTGTTCGAACCGAACAAGGTCCTCCCAGCTGTAAATGGTCTGGAACTGGAAACTGCTATCATGCTGACTAACGATTATGGTTTCCAGACGGTCTATTTTTAAGCTTAATTTCGCAAGCTCCTTGCAAACATGGTCCATTCCATCTGCAGTAACTATCGTTTGCGTTGATATATCTTTTGCTATATAAATTATGTATAATTAAAGATTAATTTAAATAAAGAGTTATATAATTCATGTGATATGGTAGTAGCTTACATTCATTATGCATGGACCGTCTCGCGACACCCGGATGTTTTGCGAGACCAGGATAGTTTGAAAATTCTAAATTAGAGAACAAGCCATATAAACAGTTCTAATAAAAACGGTTTTACGAGGGCGGTTTGATAATGACGTGCAAAAATTAAGAAGGAGGGGGCAGGTAAGGAATTCGTTATTTTTTTTGACCTGGACCATCCTTATCCACCCTTACCTGCAATGTTTAAGCCTGATACCTCGTTTAGTTTTTGAGAAACTGCCGTCTAAGCAAGGCGACTTATAAAAATTTTTAAAAATGGATAAAAATGAATTGTGTTGATTAAACACAATTTTTTAAAAGGGAAAACAGCTAAAGTAAGCAAAAAAGAAGGGTAAGAATTTTTCAAAAAAATCACGTCTCATATTTCAAGAACAGGCAAGATAGATGCTTAGAATTTTTACCAGAAGTAAGCCTAATAGACCCCTAGCAGGAAAAAAAATTTTAAGGATCTAGTTGTAGGGAGTGAGGGTGGGGAAGGGTGAAAAGGAAAACGTTCCGATTTTTATATCTCGAGAACCTATAATCATGCAAAGTTAAAACTTGGTAAATACATAGAGCTATAGTAGTGGCGTGTTGGAAAAATATATTTTTTTTAAGGGGTAGAATGCTACGGGGGTGGGAGGTGTTTTTCATATCTATAGAACGGTATGTGCAAAAAAGTTGAAACTTGGTGACTATACGTAGATCTATTAGAAAAGTAATTTAGAAAAAAAAAATTTGAAATATCTATTGGTGTACGGAAGGGGGCTAAAAAAGTGATTAGTGAAAACAAAATGCATACATTTTGACGAATTTCGTCATATCTCTTAGGTCTTCTAAAATTATGAATTGATTTTCATTTCACGGATTCCTAATATCAATACCTAGAAAGTGTTTTCAGTGTTTTTTGAAATTCGATCCCTAAGGGGTGTAAAGGGGTTGTATACATTTTAACGAATTCGGCCGAATCACTCAGGTGGGATTAGAATATTGAATAACTTTTCACGTCCATGGGCATGTTTTATAATCGACTAAAACCAGTTTTCAAAATTTTTTCTTTTTCAACCCATAAGTGGTTATGAACGGGTTAAACTCGTTTTCACGAATTAAGTCATATCTCTTAGGAGCGATAAGACATCGGATTGGTTTTAACTTCCTCGGGCTCTCTTTATATATATCTGAAAACTCATTTCAGGATTTCTTGCACCCCTAAAGTGGGTGCAAGGGGGTTGCATATGTTTTCACAAATTCCTACATATTCTTAGTTCTAATGACATATCGAATTCATTTTTACTTCCTAAAGGCCGGTATCCATTTGTTGCATTTCTGCGTATCGTATTCTCGTTGCGTCTCAGTGGATACGACAAACGTATCTCCGTTCTGTATCAAAATGTGAAACAAAGGAACGCAACGGACCCGATCGGTCATTTGGCGGTTTTTTGCCGACACATCAAAGGAATGATACGATACACGGTGGAGTCATGTATGGACATGTTGTGTTGCACAATGTTGTTCATTCGCATCCGGGACGTAAAGTTGTAAACTTGTTTTGTCATTACGGAGAAAACAATCGAACTCGTATAAAAATTTTGGAATTTCACAATATTGCTCATTTGCAGTTGAACTGAAACTTAAACACGTGTTCACTTGTAATCGCGTGTCATGCATTTTAAAACGCAAATGGTTAGCTAATAGTTCAATATCTGTCAGTGCTCGTCGGTTTTTGTAGTTTTGTGAGTTGTGTTGTGACTGCTCTTATTTCTTCCTTGCAGAAGATAAAATCACCGGATGCTAAATATCTAAATGAATTTTAAAATATTTGAAACTGTCACTCTATCGCCAGTTGTGCAACAAACAATAAGTTTTAAGGACAATCGGGAACCTGCCGAAATAGGTTGACGAATATGTAAGACTTTCATAGGCGCGCCGTTGGGGGGGCCAGGAGGGGCCGGGACCCCCCCCAGGCCCCTGCTTGGACCCTTCCAGAAAAGTAATTCCTTCCTATCCGCAAACTTTTTGTTGCCAATTGTTTTTTGTCAAATGCTTTTTAACAATACAAACAATATAAAAGAATCTTTTAAAATGAACGGAGCAAATCTCAACTGACTTTTGAAAATAACAAGACATTTTTGAATTTTACGATCATTTTTCTTTCGATCTGACGAGAGCTGTATAAGATTTTTTCAATTTAGCAAAATAAATTGTAAATTGTTTTTGAAAACAACAAGATTCTCATGAAAAATTTTTGAGTTTTACGTAATTGTAACAAGATTTTATTCAAGTTTACAAACGTTTTTGAATGTAACCAGCTTTTTTTGAGAATGTCTTTGAATTTTACGAGAACTTTAGAAGATGTTTTTAATTTAACAAATTAGAAATTGGTTTTAAACATAACGACATTTGCATCAAATGTTTTTTGATGTTATGAGATCCTAGAATAAATAAATGATTTTTAAGTAGAATTGGTTTTTGAACATATCGAGTTTTTTATGAAATACATACCTACGATATTGGATTCATATATTTGGATTTCGGAACAATTTTTTGTAACTGAAGTCTTACCAGTATATTATTCACTTTGAATTATTACTTTGATGGTATTGAAATCAGAAAACTTTTTGTTATACGCTTAAATATATATATAATATTATAAATATAATAGTAATCATAAATAATAACGTTGAGTGAGAATTGCGAAAACGGCGAAAACGGCGAAAACGGTGAAAACAATAGAAAATAAGCTAGGAATGTAAATATCATATAAATACAATTTTTTTATCGAAATTGAAGAAAAAATCTTACGAATACAAAAAAAGGTTCTACATATCCATCAAAATCTTCAAATCTTTGAGAACGCTAAAAATCTTCGAATTGAAGAAAAATCTTCAAATCTGGCATCGCTGCTACTACTCAAGATATATTCTCGAATCTTGCAATCACATTGAATTCAATTTTAAGGACTCTCTTTTGGTTGGTACTCGAAACTAAAAGACAGTGAGTTCCGTAAATTAAGTAAACACATTTTTACAGGATTTTTCTATGGCAGCTACTCGAAGGAGGACTCATATGAATAGGGCCACCCTAACCACAGGGCTAAATGGGCTATAGCCCTGGGGCGCAACCATTTTGGGAGCGGCAATTTTTGGTTGATGTTATGTTTTAATTTTGTTTAGAAAATACTGACCACAAGAGCGCAGAAATGGAAGATTGTATTTTAAAGCTATTATCTGATTTAGATATCAATTTGGAAGATTGTAGAGGGCAATCTTATGATAATGCTTCTAATATGTCGGGTATATATAGCGGCCTCCAAGCGCGCATTAAATCTATAAAAATCTTGCTATTAACGTACCCTGTGCGGCACATTCTTTAAATTTAATTGGAGAGTTGGCGGCGGAATGCTACGTACAAGCAACTAAATTATTTTTATTTCTTTAAAATCTATACAATTTCTTTGCCGCGTCAACATAAAAATGGGAAATTTTGAAAGATACGCTAGCATTAAAAAAAATCTGCCGACAGTCTGGGCGCAACTTTATTATTTTTTCGGTAGAAGTTTGAAACCAGATTAATTCTGAGATGCGGTGTAGTTTACTATATGACTGAAAACCTAAAAAAATTTCGGGGAGCGGTTAGAATGAGGTCGCGCTAGAATACTTACGCCGCTGCCACATATAACATATGATTTACATAATTGGTTCATACTCCAGGACGAGGTCTAGTCCTAGTATAATATCAGTTGTTACGCCATTAGAAGGTTTTTCGTGATTTGGATTTGGACCATTACATGAAATCGGAAATGCGTTTGTGGGCGATTATATAAAAAGTCTGTGGAAGTGCAAATCAATCTAATATCTCATCAATCCTGAGAAATATGTCGAAAGCCATACGTCCTATCGGAGTTGAATAACAAAATCCTGAAATCAACTTTTGACGATTATGTAAGAAGCCTAAATGTAATAAAAATTAATTCGATATCTCATTAGAACTAAGAAATATGTAAGAATTTCTGAAAACATATACAACCCCCTTGCACCCACTTTGGGGTTGAATATTAAAAAATCCTGAAATGAGTTTGTAAATATATATAAAGAAAGCCAGAGGAAGTAAAAACCAATCCGATGTCTTATCACTTCTAAGAGATATGTATGACGGAATTCGTGAAAACGTGTTCAACCCGTTTTTACCCTCTTAGGGGTTGAAAAAGGAAAAAACTTAAAAATGGGTTTTAGGTGATTATTAAATAAGCCCGTGGAAGTGAAAATTTATACGATATCTAATCAGACCTGAGGGATACGGCTGAATTCGTGAAAATGTATACATCCCCTTTACACCACCTTATGGTTCGAATTTCAAAAAACCCTGAAAACACTTTTCAGCTATTTATATGAAGAAATTCAATATTTGGAAAGACCTAATAGATATGACGAAAATCGTAAAAATATATGCATTCCATTTTCACTGATCATTTTTTTGCCCCACTTCAAAACTCCAATAGATATTTGAATTTTTTTTTCAACAGAAATACTTTTCTAGTTGATTTACATATACATACCGAGTTTCAACTTTCTAGCATAAGCCGTTCAACAGTAAGGAAATACACCCCCCACCCCCGTACCATACTACCCCTATACAAAATTATATTTTTCCAATATGCTACTACCATAGCTCTATCTAAATACTAAGTTTCAGTTTTATATCGTTGTAGGTTCTCGAGATATAAAAATCGGAACTTTTTACTTTTCACACTCCCCCACCCTCACCCTCTACATCCTCATCCCTGAAACGAGGTATTTCTGCTGGGGGTCTATTAGGGCTACTTCTGGTAAAAATTTTAAGCATCTATCTTGCATCGTTCTTGAGATATAAGACGTGATTTTTTAAAAAAATTCTTACCCCCTCCACTTCCATGCACCACTACCACCTAAAAAAATTTTACTTTCAGCAAACTTTATTTGTCAATCTTTATACAGAAACCGAATTTTATTTCTCTAGTGCAATTTGTTCGTGAGATATCGTAATCTAAAGTTTTTCAACCCCCACCCCCGTACGTCACTGCCCCCACTCAAAAATTTGTTTCCGATCTATTCTCCTAGTATACCTACAGGTGATTACAAAGTTTTAATTTCGTGACATCAACCGTTTAGGAGATATGGATTTTAGAATGTCTCGATCTCGCCTTTCGAACGTTTCGGACGCATTATTATTCCCCCCACTCCCACACCCTTTCATCCATATCAACAATATTTTTGGAAATGGGTCCACTATCAAAGCTCTATATAAATTCCAAGTTTCAGCCTCCTAACATGAGCGGTTGCTGAGATCTAGAAACCAAAATTTTTCGCCTAAAACGCTTCCTCCACCTCCCCCCTCATACTCCCACCCCCGAAAAATTGGTCACTTCAAGAGGCCTGCCTACCCAGTCTATTAAAGATAAAAATTTGAATTCAATAGCTTATAGCGTTTAGGAGTTATAAGCCCTCAAACGTTTTGCGTACGGCGGACGGCGCACAGACGGACTGAATTTTTTTTTTGCTTTTTTGGTGGTTATTAGTCATAAAACGTATAAAAAAAATTTTTCAGGGTAGCAAATTTTTTTTTTTTTAAAAATCGATAACAATACTTTATTATTAAAATAATAAAGTAAAACAAAGTGCCCAAAAAATTAAGCGACACTCGTTGGTCAGCAAGAGCTAATTCAGAGAAGGCAACTGTTTCCAGTTATGAAAATTTTAAAATTGATTTGAATAAAATTTTCGAATATAATTTCCAAAAGCCTGCAACAAAATTTGAAGATGAGGGGTTGTTAAATGAGTTCAACTCACTGGAAACTGCTATTATGGTAGCACTTTGGAGCGAAATATTAGAAATCATAGATAAAACTAATATATCACTTCAAAAAGTTGATACTACAATTGAAAGCATTATTTGATAAATTATACGCTTCTTTAGAAACGAAACGAAAAGAAACGAAATACAGAATCATTTAACCTTTACAAATCCGAAGGTATAAAATTGTCTAATTCTGAAACTTTTATATTTTGGATTTGCCGCTTCCACTAGCCATCAAAATTGTATTTTCTTATGACGAGGTGCGCATTATTTTTAGTAGCCCACGGGCGCCGAATATTTTAGGACTGCACTGCATAGGAACTATTTCAAATTTTTTCCTTCAACTGCAGCTAGTGGAAAAGCAATGAATAAAACATTTTAAAGACACAACCTAAGACTAATCATTCGTTGTTTATACGAACATCTAGTTTGTAAGCACAAAACGGACGAACTTGTATGAAAAGCATGTGTGCCTTTCGGAAGAAGTCGTATGTTCTGAGCCATTCGGCCCCTGGCCCATGACAGATTTTAGGCCACGGCACGCCTATGAAGACTTTTTCAATTGTCGGTCCAACTAGATCGAGTAATTCATCGAAAAGGTTAATAGACATTCGATGGTGTTTGAAGAACATATTACTGTCGTTCAAACGCATCTCCTTCACTAAGTTTTCATACGCGACATGTTGCTGCCGATTTCGAAAGATTTCTCTAGCCCAGCATCTTCGCTTCTTTTCTTCTTCCAGCTTATACATTAGAAGCATCTTCAGAACCTTTTGCCGTTTATGAAACTCCGGTATAGTTAGTTTCCGGTTCATTTTTTACTACTTAGTGTGAAAATACTAGGCCTCCAGAGTATTAAACAATTATAACATTCAACAATTATAAACTTCCTATCAGTTTATATTTGTCAGCACTGTGCGTTAGAGAAACTGCGTTGCAAATGTAAACTCGAAAATTTAAAGCGTGGCAGAAAAATGTGCGTTCGACGCACAGACGCATAAATGCAACGACAATGGAAATCCACCTTTAATGTTAAAGTCTATATAAAATACTTTGATACATTCAGTATGACAATTTTAAAGTAGGGCATAGCCCTTTCCTTGGAAACAAAAAGCCATACCAAACAGAGGCCTTATATTTTGTTATGCCATCACTCGACTGAGCCTATAGGTTCTATGCTAGGAGCGATTTAGTAGTATATATATTTCTTTCTAACAGACTGCTAGCAAGGAATTTTTTCGCAGGAAGAACGCTCGAATGGATTTAATTGTATACGAGTTTCTACCGTAATTCCAAGAGCTCCGAGTTAACGTTAGACGAACAATTCAACTTTTTTTTTAAGAACAATTCATATTTATGGTTAATTTTCGAAAAGTTTCCAGCTTACTAAATGAAAATTTATGCATTCAAGTGCCTCAAAGGTAAGAATTCGTGTGTTTAAAAGGATTTCTAGAAAAAAAATGAACAGAAGGAAGAATTGTTCCTCAACACAAGCTCAACTGTATTATGTCAGGACAGAAGAATGAAAAATCGATCCTTTAATAATTGATAACCGCCAAGGTTAGGATTGTCTGATGTAGGACTGAAGGATTCTTACCCTCAATTTTTTACCGAATAATTGAAGCCTTCACTTACTTAACCTTCTCACTAAAAACAAATCACCTGAGCAACCTTTCCGCAGTAGATATAATCGTATTAGCCGCCATAAACATTTATCATGGAAAGTGGAAACAAAAATACTCGCATGTTGGCAATCTGTACCGAGATTCTCGATCAATTTTCCCGATGCTACGTAGCGTAATCTGATGCGTATTGATGAATCCTTGCCAACCTCGACCCTGACACATCTTATAAATCGTTCGGCATGGGTAAGATATGCCTCAGCTATATTGTCGGGATTTGATGGAATCCTTTAAAGATTTTCCCTGTCAACACAGCAGCTCCGTTCGAAGGAGTATAGTTATGGTTAATGGCTAGGTATTAACTACATTTTTAGATCTATGTTACAGATGTCTGTCCAATGATTCATGCCCATTTTCTTTCGTGCTGATTTCAACTAGGTGTACACCGAACGAGAACTTCATTCCGGAACTGTTCATTCCGAACTAATTAGTTTCCACCTAGTTGATATTCGGTGTGTTGTGAGCCATAATTTATTGATCAGAATTAATTCCTGTAATTCATCTTACATTCGCCGCATATAGGTTTGGGCGTAGGTAAGCATCAACGAAACCGTCCTTCCAAATTTGGTTCTAGAGCTATTACGTTTCAAACGCCTATTACCTATATTGCAACCTGCGGTAGTATGACGACACATGCTTAAAACACTTCAAAAAAATCTGCCAACAGTCTGGGCGCAAGTTTATTATTTTTTGGGTTAAAGTCCAGAACACGTTGACAACTTAAAAAAATAACGTTCCAATGAACCTCATGGTTATTCTTTAGGGTGTCAGTCAGAACATATAGCTTCGTCTACGTCTACATATATTTATAACAGTTTGTGAAGTCAGACATAGGAGACGAGTAAATTTTGTTTGGTGTCTGTGTTTAACTTGACTGGTTTTAAAACAGCTGACGAAGTCAAGGAGAGGGTAGACTTAATATTTTTTATTCAGGAAAAAAATGACAACATTCTAATTTTTCTTCTATATATGAGTATATGACGAAATAACTAGAGGCTTACCATGCAAACCTGAATGAATTGTGCCAAAATCTTGATAAGATTTCCATTATTACATTTTTCACTCTCATTAATTAGGTGCCGTACACATTGCGCACGACCGAACGAATTTTCCGATACGTTTTTCGGCTTATTGTGAAATCTTTCGTTATTGAAAAATTTGTTGTAATCGTTAATTATAACATTTTCAAGAGTATTATAAAAGCAAATCTCTACGGATTTGTAGTTTTAATTGATAATAATACGCAAACGCTTTTGGAGGCTCGTATCTCACAAATCCTATTTTATAGCTATTTCATTGAAATTTTTTTGGTGGATACTTTGGGCGAACCCCTTTTGGTGGTGACTTTTTGGATGGTGGGTGTAAGGAGGAGCCTTTAAGACGAAAAATATTGGTTTCTAGATCACAGGAACAGCTTGCGATTGAAAGTTGAAACTTGGAATTTATATACGATAGTGGAGCCCTTGGCAAAAAAATGTTTACTTGGATGGAGGGAAAAATAATGCTTTTGAAAGGCCGGAATCATACCACAAGGTTGAAAATTGACGATTGTTTATAGGTATGTGGTGGAGGGTTGAACTTGAAACTTGGTTGATACATATATGTAGATGTACAAGAAATAAAAGCAGTCCATTTTTATTTCCATTCCATTCCTTAGTGGGATTACATTTACATTTGCACGAATGCCGCTATATACCCTAGGTTTGATTAAATATCGTGTAAGTATTTACTTCCACAGAATTTTTATATAATCGCCTAAAAGCCCCCTAAGAGGATATAAAAAGGTTGTATACATTTTCACAAATTTCGTAATATCTGTTAGGTATAATAAGTTATTGATTGGGTTTTTACTTTCACGGACTTTTTATATAATTTTCTATATTCAAATCCCAAGGTCGTGTAAAAGGGTTACATATGTTTTCACGAATTTGAACATATCGCTTAGATCTTCCTCGGGTTTTCTATATAATCGTGGATAGCTTTTTTGCTGAAATAAATTTTTTGGTACATACTAAGTTTAAAGTTTCTTGCATAAGCTGAGCTTTCTGACATAGATAAAACAGACCTAATCACCGCACCTTGCTACTACTACGAAAAAAATCTGCCACTGGTCTGGGCGAAACTTTATTATTTTTGGGGTCAAAGTTCGGGAGCGGTCAAAGTCGCAGTATATCATTAGTTGTCTCGAGATTATGAAGTTTCTTGGAAAGATAAGTTTGTTCTTAAAATAAAAACATACTGCAGTCACGATCGGCTGCAAGCTAATCGTATAATACTCTAGATGAATACTGAACTCCGATTTATATTGTAGTTGGGGATAAAGTATAGAATTACGTGTGTGCATGTTGTATCGAAAAAAAATTTCCTTTTTGAAGGACTTTCACATGGGAGGTGCAGGAAGGACTCACTCGATTTCTTACATATTTATTCTTTTCCTTGGAACCATTTAAAAATGAACGTGTACAAAATTTCAAATTCATAGCTTGAAGCGTTCAAAAGTTATCGAAAAATATTGTTGAACACGTGTCTTAAGGACATTTTGTATGGCAACTACCAGAAGGAGTAAAAGGATTTCGCTGATTAGTAAACTTGAACTTCGTTTTTACTCAAAACTAATTTGTACAAAATTTCCAATTCATAGCTAAAAGATTACTTGAGTTATATTAAGTTCCGTAAATTAGGTGAAGACGTTTTGACAGGATATTTGTATGGCAGCTACATTTTTTTTTTTTTTTTATTTATTTCAAAAAAAAAAACAGAGCAATCACAAAAGCAGAAGCTTGTGTGTGAGTGCTATACATAAAGTGTTCAATTGAGCAAAAAAGAAAATAATGAAAAATTCGAGTATACTTATAAGTTAAGATTTCTGACTTCTAGCTTCATGTTATATAACAAATTTATGTACATTATAAGCCAAAATTTAAAAATTCAAAAGAAAGTTTGCGATCAGGTTTAAGGAAAAATGTAAAAAAAAAGGATCTCGACATAGATACCAAAAAGAAAACAAATTTAGGAGCATAAATCCAGAAGCGTACGCAATGAAAATGATTGGCAAAATAACACATGCAGTAAAAATGTTATTTTTTTTTTTTGTTTCACTCTTCTATTATCATTAGTGTTCAGTTTACGATAAATATTTAGCTAGGTCCCGAAAGCTCGTGTAAATAAAAGTTTTAATCTTACTCTTATAATTTATATTATATAGACTTTGCTTTAAAACTAGAGGGAGCTCATAATATAGCTTTGGTCCAAGGATACTTGCATGTCGTGCGGTCAAACTCTTACTGCATATAGTAGTGGCTAGTGGTTGCGACAACTGACGTCTGGTGCTATAGCTTGTAGTATGTTGCTCAAAGTTACTAAGATTTACGTAGGTGAATTTTAATAGAACAAATACATATAATTGTCGAATCGTCATTACTTTGAAAATTGAGAAGGATTCTGTTGTTGAGAAAAATTTGGATTTGGAAATACATATTTTAATTATTTTATTATGCAAACTCTGTAACGGTTGCAACGCATTATTGTAAGCAAAACCCCAGACTAAGATTCCATACTGCACAATGGATTGAACTAAAGCGAAATATATCATTCTCATTACTGGCAAATCCAATATTTTCCGTAGCATCAACAATTTATATTTAGTTTTTCTCAATTTTCTGCAGACTGAACTTATATGCTTGTCCCATTTAAGTTTCTCATCGATTTCAACACCCAGATATTTAATTTGTGAAACGCATTGGATTGACGATTCATGATAATTTAGGGTCAGAGCTAGTCTTTCACAATTTGTTTTGTTGCCAAATACAATGAACTTGGTTTTATTCGAATTTAAGGCTAATTTATGCTTCGTAATCCATTCACAAACTAAAGATAAGCCCTGCTTCGCTTTTTCCAGGGCTG
This sequence comes from Beris morrisii, assembly GCA_951812415.1. Lineage (NCBI taxonomy): Eukaryota > Metazoa > Arthropoda > Insecta > Diptera > Stratiomyidae > Beris > Beris morrisii. The sequence continues at coordinate 91,524,084 of OX638313.1, read as the reverse complement.
AGTCAAGGTTTTTATCTTTAAACATCAGTACAGTGTCATCCGCGAACGCAATTAAATGTCCTTTAAATAAATTTCGTTCAAGTCCACATAACTGGTTGACATAAACAAGGAATAATAGAGGTCCCAAGACTGTTCCCTGAGGAATTCCACAACAAATTGGTAAGGGTTGGCTTACCACCTCGCCCACTTTCACTGCTTGGGTTCTTTGGCTCAGATACGAGCGAAAAATAGACGATGCTTTGTTTTTTATTCCCAGCTTAAAAAGCTTATCTAGTAGAATTTCGTGAATCACCGTGTCGAACGCCTTTTTCAGATCGAGGAAAACGGCAATAGTTTTCTCGCCCTTCTCAATAGCGGAGTTTATGAACGAAGTAAGATCATACAATGCATTGTCCGTACTTACATTTCTTCTGAAGCCGTATTGGTTCGGTGATAAGATCTTATGCTCATCAAGATAATTCATTAATCTGGACTTAATACATTTTTCAAAAATTCTCGCAAATAGAGGTAACAGAGAGATTGGGCGATAATTATTTGGGTCAGAAGAATCACCATCCTTGTGGAGCGGTATAATAACCGCGTGCTTTAGAATATCCGGAAAAATGCCATTGTGCAATGATAAGTTGAATATATATGAAAGGGGTTGTACAAGATGCGATGCAATGCATTTGATAATTTTTGATGAGATACCATCGAAACCAGGTGCCTTGTAAGATTTTAAGTTCGAAATTTGATAGTAAATTTCATCACAAGAGATATCCCGTAAGTGAAAGGAATGCGGTACCACATCCTCGACGAAATCAGTGTTCATGTCAGCACATTGTATCGCATTTGAGATCCGATGGCCCACCTCAGCAAAATGATTATTTAGCACAGTAGCTATTTCAACCGGATCACTTGTAGTATCCCCTTCAGCTGTTCTCAGCCGATCTACTTGAGATTGAGATGCCTGTCTTGAGCTGTAGGCTATGTCGTTTATTGTTAGCCATAGTTTTTTCGGGCTACTAAGTGAACTATTAATTTTTCCTACATAGTAATTTATTTTTGCAATCTTAATAACGTTATTAAGTTTATTTCTGTAAGATCTAAAACGCAAGGCCAACTGGTCGTTCGACGGCTGTTGTTTTAATTTTTTATAGAGCTGGTCCCTTTTTAATTATTGATGTTAATATTCCATTTGTTACCCATTCTTTTATAATTCTCATGTTTGATTTGACCCTTTGAGACCTCTGAGTACTCACGTCGCTTATTAACATCCTTTTGTTATTAACGAATGAAGACATACATATATTTGGATTTGATATATCATAAAGGTACGACCAATCAAGAGATTCAGCCAGATTCCTTAACTGATTGTAATCTATGATTGTAATCGTTTTTGTGTTAGGATATTTCGCTTCATTCAGCGTTGGAAAAATTATTTTGGCTACAGAGCTGTAATGGTCTGTTATATAAGTTTGGAATATAGCAGGGACAAACTGAATTTCGTAATTTTTCTTAATGAAAATGTGATCAAGACATGAAGGTCGTCCACTACCAATCCTAGTATTCCCAACCAAGAAATCATTAAATCCAAATTTGGATAGTGTATCAAGGTATTCATGTGCTTCTTTTGTAGATTCATTGTCTTTAATATTGATGTTAATATCCCCAAGCACCAGGTGAGTCCCTATCGAACTATGTTCTTCTAGATAACTGTCCAAACTATTTATGAAATCTAAAGTATTAAAGCTAGGGGATCTGTAAATGGCTGTAATTGTTAAAGACTGTTTGTCAGTAACGACAAGTGAAATTTTTAAGGCATTAGCACATAATATACTACATTTAGCAGTAGCAACCGGGAAACAGTTCTTAACATATACCACAATTCCATCGCATTTATTAAATTTTGTCTCCTGAATTAACAATTGATATCCGTCTATTTTAAAGCAGTCTGTCAAGTTCATCCAAGGTTCCGTCAACACTATTACATCAAAATCGGTGTTAATATTATTTAGCATAATGACTAGTTCCTCAAAATTTTTTTTTAGACTCCTTATGTTCATATGGAATACTTTTAGTGCTTTATTACTGTCATTGAAAAATAAATTGCATTCATTTTCATTGCCCAAAACCTCCGTTGTGATATTATCACCATTTATAATGTTTAATAAATCGCTCATTCCTGTGATATATATAGTTAATAATGGTAGAAATAGATATAATAATAATAAAAATAAATATGCAGTTTATAATAAAAAGTAAATGTGTATAAAATAGAATTAAAAAATTCAAATAATTCAAATAAAAGAAAAGAAAGAAAAATTTAGAGAGAAGAAAAAATAAAATAGTATCCTCCAGCTAATCGAATCAAGTCGGCAGGTACTCGTTCAGATGTAGTATTGACGATATTTGAACTGCCTCGCCTTCAGCATTACTCTTGATGTAAACAATTCCCCGCCTGGTATAGCAATCCGCAATTTTCTGGTTACGCAACAGGTCAATAGCAGCTCTGTGTATTGTGCGATTTGCTGCTGTCAGGCTATCGTTGTTGTTGCTCGGAAAGTCAATATTCGCGCAAGTTGGTCGTTTCGCCCGCATCTGCGTGATGAACTTGATTTTGTGGTCAATTGTTGCAAATTTAGCCACTATCAACGGCGGATGCTTGCTGTTGCCGTTGCTATTTCTGGTGCGAAATACCGTTGGTGATGCAGTACACTTAAAATCGATGCAGTCAGCCAGCTTTGAAAATATTGACGATACATTTTCAATATTTTTATGAGGAATCCCCGAGAGGATGACGTCACACTTAATGTTGTCTCGTTCAAATTTGTCCAGACGAAGAGCGATGTCATTACACTTGTTCTCGAGATTTTTTATAACCGTCTGCTGTTTCTGGATAGTATCCGTGAGTGAGAGCTTCAGGTCCCCAATTTGTTTTTCAACCATACTTTTTATTTTCTCAAAGTGTGTATTGAGAAGAGCCTCTACACTTTTTAGATTGATCGTCTCACCTTCATCAGATGTCGATTGTAGGGCCTTCCTGGTTGATGCGGGTGCCATTTTGTCAATTCAAATTTAAAAAATTTCTCACACGATTCAAAGTTTAAGTATTTTTAAGATTTCAACACTGGTAACAACTGCTGATGCGCGAAAAGTGCAGGTGCGGTAATTGTTAGGCTTATACGGGTTAGATTAGGCACAAAATTAAACTATGCGGATGTTACAGTCACGAGTATTTAATTTAAACTTAGGAGAGATAATAAATCACGATCACTCACTAGTCGCCATGTTGTGTTCTGAAGGACTAACAGGATTTTCTTCATAATCATATGTTTAGCTCCAACTATTGGAAAAATAACACATACAAAATTTCAATGTCGTAGCTTAAACCCTTCTGAAGTTATCGACCAATATTCTTGAAGACGTGTTTTAAGGACATTTTGTATGGCAGCTACCCGAAGGAGTAGGACGATTTTGCCCGTTAACGAACTTAGCCTTAAAACTTCAACCAAACATCCAGATTCAAAATTTCAAGATCCTAGGTGAAGGCGTTCTTGAGTTATCGTGTTCACGGACAGACGGACGGACGGAATAATGTATAACTTTTTTTCGTCCGTGGCTTGGTTCTATGCGTTACAAACTTTTGGGCTGGATTGAACTTATAATACTCTATATGATTTCATCTAGAGTATAAATATATAAAATAGAGATTTTTAGCCGATTAAACATTGAAAAAGCGCCTGTAGACTATTCCAATTTTACTTTATTATTTTTTAATAATAAAGTATTGTGATCGACCTGAAATTTCAAAAAAGTTTGCTACCCTGAAATTTTGTATTTACACGTTTTAGGACTAGTAAACACCAAAAAAGCAAAAAAAAAAAAAATGTCCGTCTGTCCGCCGTAGACGCCGTACGCCGTACGCCGTCCGCCGTACGCCGTACGTCGTACGCCGTACGCCGTACGCAAAATCGTTTGAAGGCGCGTTGCTCCTAAACCCGTTGAGATATTAAATTGAAATTTTTATGGTGGGTAGATTGGGTGAACCCCTACAACTGGTATATTTTCGAGGGGTGGGGCTACAAGGGGAGAGGAGAGGGGAGCGTTTTAGACGAAAAATTTTGGTTTCTAGATCTCAGGAACCACTTATGCTAGGAGGCTGAAACTTGGAACTTATATAGTACTATGATAATGGACTCAATTGCAAAAAAATGGTCGATCTTGGTTAAGGGGTGTGGAAGTGGGGGGGGGGGAAACAATGAGTCCTTAACGCATGAAAGACGGGATTGAAACATTCTAAAATCCATATCTCCTGAACTATTGATGTCAGAAGATTGAAACTTTGTTGTTGTCCTTAGGGATACTTCAAGATTAGACAAGGGCTAACATTTTTAAGAGGGGTGGTGGGGTGTGGGGGTGGGGGGTGAAAAACTTTGGATTACAATATCTTCGGAACCAATTACACCAGGAAAATAAAATTTAGTTTCTGTATATGGGATCACAAGTGGAGTCTACCGAAACTAAATTTTTTGAGGGGGGAGTTGGATCACGAAAGTGGGGGGACAACAATTTTTCAAAAAATGTAATTTTTATATCTCAGAAACCGTATCAGATATGATCTTGAAAATTTTACAGGAGTTGGGGTCGGTAAACTTCTAATAGGGAAAAAAATGTTGGGGGTGTGGGTGTTGGGGGTGATGGTGAAAGGGGGTAGAAAGGAAAACATTCTGATTTTTATTTCTCGAAAACCATAATGAATAGAAAGCTAACAAATTAGGATTATATAGAGCCACTGTGGAGACATCCTAGAAAAATAAAATTTTTGATAGGGGTGTCAAGGTACGGGGGAGAGAGGTGGTTTTTTATATCTCAGAAACGGCTTATGCTAGAAAGTTGAAACTTAGTACGTATATGTAGATGTACTATTAGAGTAATTAAAGCAAAAAAAAGATTTTTATTGGCGTTTAGAGGTTGAGTAAAAAAAATGTCCGTGAATCTACATTTTCACAAACTTCGTTAAAACTTTTAGACATGTCGAGCTATCAAAGCAATTTTACTTCTGCGGGCTATATATATAAGCGCCTAGTAACGATCTTCAAAATTTTTAGATATCCAACCCCTAACGGGGTGTAAAGTGGTTGTGTACATATTCACGAATTCTGATATATTTCTAAGGTATATTGAGATTTGGAATTCACTTTTACTTCTATAAGCTTTAAACGTAGTCGGGGAAAAACCGATTTAAGTATTTTTCTCAACTAAGCCCCCTGGGGTATTGTTCAAGTTTTCACTGATTCCGAAAATCTCTTAGGTTTAATGTGATCGAATTCGCTTTTACTACTGTGAATTATTCTATTGATAAAAAAATACGTAAGTAAATAAAAAAAATCGGCCAACAGTCTGGGCGCAACTTTATTATTTTATGGGTAGAAGTCCGAAACGTGTTTAATGATGAGATACGGTGTTGGGTACTATGCGACTGACAACCTCAAAAATAACCAGGAGGCTATTTGGAACGTTATTTTTTAGGTTGTCAGTCGCATAGTACCCAACACCGTATCTCATCATTAAACACGTTTCGGACTTCTACCCATAAAATAATAAAGTTGCGCCCAGACTGTTGGCCGTTTTTGGTATATTATGTACACTACAAGCCCATAGAAGTAAAAACGAATTTGTTGCCTTATCAGACTTAAGACGAATTGTTAAAACGTATACAAACCCATTACTTCCACTTGGGGTTTGAATTTTGAAAAAATTGTGAAACAGGTTTTTAGACGATTTCATAAGAAGCAGCTTAATATCTCATGAGACATGAGGGATTTTGAAAAATTTGTGAAAACGTAAGCAAACTCTTCACACCCTCTTGGTTCTTGAAATTCGAAAAATCGTGAAATTAGTTTTTAGGTCATTACATCAAAAGCCGTAATAACCAATTTTATATCTCATCAGAACTAAGGGATGGAAAAATTTGTGAAAACATATGCAAACCCTTGGCGGTTGAATATCCAAAAATTGAGAAATGAGTTTGTAGGCGATTATATAAAAAGTCTGTGGAAGTGAAAAGCGATCTAATATCTCATCAAACGTAAGAAATATGTCGAAGCTTTGAAAGCATACAACCCCCTTACACCCCTTAGGATTGAAAACATGAAAATACTAAAATTGACTTTTTGGTTCTTATATGGGAAACCTTAGGAAGTAAAAATGAATTCGATATATCATCAGATCTAAGCAATCTATGAAAACATATGCAACCTCCTTACACCCACTTGGGGGTTGAATATACAAAAATCCGGAAAGGATTTAATAGATAAATATGAAGACAGCACGAGAAAGTAAAAACAATTGAATTACTTATCACTTCTAAAGGATATGACGGAATTCGTGAAAACTTGTTCAACCCTTTTATATCCTCTTAGGGCTAAAAAAGAAAAAAACTTAAAAGCAAGTTTTAGGCGATTATTACGCAAGCCCGTGAAAGTGAAAAGATATTCGATATTTGATCAGATCTGAGGGATATGGCATAATTCGTGAATAAGTATACAACCCCTTTACACCCCCTTAGGGGTCGAATTTCAAAAAATCCTTAAGACACTTTCTAGGTATTTACATGATGAAGCCGTAGAATAAAAATGAATTAAATATTTGGGAAGACCTAATAGATATGACGAAAATCGTGAAAATATATGCATTCCATTTTCACTGATAAATTTTTTCGCCCCCCCCCCCGTCCGAATGCCAATGGATATTTGATATTTTTTTTTATTTAAATTACTTTTCTAGTTGATGTACATATACATACCAAGTTTCAACTTTCTAGCATAAGCCGCTCTATAGATAGGAAAAACATCCCCCACCCCCGTACCATACTACTCTTATAAAAAATTATATTTTTCCAAGATGCTACTACTATAGCTCTATCTAAATACCATGTTTCAGCTTTATATCATTATAGGTTTTCGAGATAAAAGAATCGACATTTTTTCCTTTTCACCCTCCCCCACCCTCACTCTGTACACCCTTACACCCAACATTTAATTAATTTCTGATAGGGGTCTATTAGACCTACTTCTGGTAAAAATTTGAAGCATCTACCTTATACTGTTCTTGAGATATGAGATGTGATTTTTTAGAAAAATTCGTATGCCCTCCACTTTCATGATCCACCACCCCCTTAAAAATTTTTACTTTCAGCAAACTTCATTTGTCAACCTTTATACAAAAACCGAATTTTATTTGTCTAGTGCAATTGGTTTGTGAGATATCGTAATCTAAAGTTTTTCACACCCCAAAAATTTGTTTTCGATCTATTCTCCTAGTATTGGTACTTACAGATATTCATTAAGTTTCAGTTTCGGAGATATGGATTTTAGAATGTGTCGATCTCGCCTTTTTTTGCGTTTCAGACGTATTATTTTTCTCCCCACTCCCACACCCCTTCACCTATATCGTAAATTTTTTTGCAAATGGGTCCACTACCGAAGCTCTATACAAATTCCAAATTTCAGCCTCCTAACATAAGCGGTTGCTGAGATCTAGGAACCAAAATTTTCCGTCTAAAACGAGAATTTGGTCACTTCAAGGAGCCTATCCAGTCTATTCATAAAAAAAAATTCAATTTAATATCTCAAACCGTTTGGGAGCTACGAGCCTTCAAACGATTTTGCGTACGGCGGACAGACGGACTGACATTTTTTTTTGCTTTTTTCGTGTCTACTAGTCATGAAACGCGAAAAAAAAAATGTTCAGGGTAGCAAATTTTTTTTTTTTAAAATCGATCACAATACTGTATTATTAGAAAATAATAAAGTAAAATTATGTTTTTAGAGCTTGCCCATACAGTGGCTGTAGACAGAAACCATGGTTCAGTTTTCTATCCTTAATGGCACTAGAGATATAAGAATCGGAATGTTTTGCTAGTAGTATATATTCCTTGGAGGATGGAAACCTCTCCCTTAACCCATAAAACCCCAACCTAATAAATGTATGCCTGCGTGAAAGTATTAGACCTAATTTATCAAAATTCCAAGACCATATCTGAAACAGTTCTTTAGCTATAAAGAAAGTTTTCACGAAAACTTGTTAATGTTCATTACAGTACTCGACCACTTCTCTCAAAATTTTTATTTTCAAAAAACAGCTCTTGCGTTTTGTACATAAACCAAACTTCGTCTTTGTTGCGTAATTTGTTAGCAAGATATCGTAATCCAAACTTGTTACTCTCTACGACACTGTTTAGTTGGTTACTTTTTGTAAACCCTGTATTTTGATATATTTTCAATCACTTTGATATTATTGACTCCATTTTATGCTCAGAGCGCTCGGAAAATTTTGGGTTGAAGAAATCAAATATTTTTTTGAACTCAGGATTTTTTTCATCTCAATCAGTACGGACAAATTTTAATACAAATATTGTACCGTCTTTCATAATTTAAAATTTAATTTATCTCAATATTGGTGGCTTCTTTTACTGAATGTTAAAGCTGGTAATAAAGTGAATAAGGTGCATTCATTAACCACACCACGATAATGAAATCGTACGCAGTTTTTCCTGTTTCAGGACCTCTCTAAAGACTACTTCACAGGTTTTACCCTCAGGTGGTAGGTTTATAAGGCTGCTAGATGAGCTCTCTCTGCAGCAATTAGAATTGTCCATGATATAGGTACTCAGCGATTGATCTGGACTAGTTGAAAGTCAAAGCAAAGCAGATCTTGACAAAGAACTACAACCTCCTGATTATTTTACTTTATTATTTTTTAATAATAAAGTATTGCTATCGACCTGAAATTTGCAAAAAATTTGCTACCCCGAAATTTTGTATTTTTACTAGTAAACCCTAAAAAAGGAAAAAAAATGTCCGTCTGTCCGCCGTAGACGCCGTCCGCCGTACGCAAAACCGTTTGAAGGTGCGTAGCTCTGAAACCGCTTGAGATATTAAGTTGAAATTTTATGGTAGGTAGAAAGGGTGAACTCCTACGAGTGGTATCTTTTGAAGAGTGGTGGTGTGAGGGGGGAGGAGAGGGGAGCATTTTAGATGAAAAATTGAAAAATTGGTTCCTAGATCTTAGGAATCGCTTATGCTAGGAAGCTGAAAGTTGGATCTTATGTAGTACTGTGATACTGAACCCATTTGCAAAAAAAATGGTCGATAGGGTTCGAGGGGCGTGCGAGTCGAGGGGAGAGAATTCGTCCAAAACGCTTGAAAGCTGGGATTGAAACATTCTAAAATCCATATCTCCTGAACGATTGACGTCAGATGGCAGAAACTTTGTAGTTGTCTTAAGAGATACTAGGGGATTAGAAAAGTCATTCATTAGAGTCTAATGAATGTAAAATTTTTGATGGGGGAGGATGGGGGAGTACGGAAAAAAATTTTATTTTTATATATCAAGAACCATATCAAATATGATCTTGAAAAATTTACAGGAGTTAGGACCAGTAGACTTTCAGCGGAGAAAAAAATTTTGAGGGTGTGGGTTTAGGGAGTGATGGTGGGAGGGGGTGAAAATGAAAAAATCTGATTTTAATTTCTCGAAAGCCGCAAAGGATAGAAAGCTAAAAATTTAAAACTATATAGAGCTACTATAGAGACATTCCAGAAAAATTTTTGATAGGGGTATCAAGAGACCCCCCGTCTTGGGGGTGGTTTTTCATATCTCGGAAACGGCTTATGCCAGAAAGTTGAAACTTAGTACCTATATGTAGATGTGCTACTAAAGAAATTAAAACTAAAAAAAATCGGTCAACAGTCTGGGCGCAACTTCATTACTTTATGGGTAGAAGTCCGAAACGTGTTTAATGCTGAGTGGCGGTGTAGGTGAGTATGCGACTGACAACCTAAGAAATAACGTTCCAAATAGCCCCCTGATAATTCCTTAGGTTGTCAGTCGCATAGTACCCTACACCGCATCTTAGCATTAAACATGTTTCGGACTTCTACTCAAAATAATAAAGTTGCGCCCAGACTGTTGGCCGATTTTTTATGGTAGTTGTTATTTTTATCGTGGTAAATATTGACTTCCCAATCATAAAGCCGGCGAAAACTGTAGTTTGATCCGCACTCGCAGCCTTTTTTATTTTTTATATCGTAGAGTAAAAGCATCAAAAGCCTAGGTCAGTGCGTAACTTTAATGCCTCAGTTACAATGGCTCCGATGCGATCCTCGATCCTCCGAACCTCGGAGGAGAAAATTTTCTAGGCACAATGATTCCGTTCCGACATCCGTCAAAGTGACACTTGTAATTTTGATTTTCAGTTAAGTGAAAGAAAAGAGGTGGTGAAATTCAATAACTCCTCTCAGCGTCGGAACGGATAGAAGTTGAAAGTTGGTCAACTTTACCCCTCCGTTTTGTGTCTTGGCTATTCGTTCCATTGATTGTGACTAGTCGTTCTGAAATTCCCTTTAGATGTGTGTAGGATGGAGAAACTCAACACTGTCCGTTTTCCAGATCGGATTGGATCGGGGCCGGTATCCATTTGTTGCATATCGTTTTATTGTTGCGTATCAGTGGATACGACAAACGTATCTTCGTTCCGTATCAAAATATGATACAAAGAAACGCAACGAACCGGATCGGTCATTTGGCTGTTTTTACCGTCACATCAAAGGAATGATACGATACGCGGTGCGTTCATATTTGGACATGTTCCGTTGCATAGTATAGCTCATTCGCTTTCGGGACGTAAAGTTATGCAGAAAACAATCGAACTGGTGAAAAAAATTTGTAATTTCACAATATTGCTCATTCGTAATGAACTCATATTTGCATTTGAACTGAAACTGAGACACGTGTTCAGTTGTAACCGCGTATCATGCATTTTAAAACGCAAGGATTCAGACACTGTCTTGGTTAGCCAAGATGGTAATCCTTTCCTTAGTTTAGTTTATTTATTTCAGTTTCATCAAGACCTGATTACTTAAAAGTTCATTACAGTTTTAAAACAAATAAAAGCGACCATTAAATATAACAATTACATAGAATATTTAAACAAATTATTTGATTATTTTATTTAAAGCTGACTTCAGTTGTGTCGCGCTCAAGTCAAAATCAATAGCTTGATAAAAACGGTTAACAAGACGCGAAATGGATGTGATCGGTTCATGTTGCCCGTAATTAGTTCGATGATATGAGATGTTTAGTAGCGTATAGTCTCTCAAAGTACGACCCGGAATACGGAAAGAAATTTCTTGTAATAACATAGGGGCATCAATTCCTCCAGTGATAATCTTAAATGCGAAAACAGTCCCGAGAACTTTCCTTCTGTTATCAAGCGATTCAAGACAGAGAAGATTAAGACGTTCAGAATAGGGAGGAAGATTTTGAGAGTCAAGCCAGGGTAACCCCTTAAGTGCAAACCTCAAAAATCTTTTCTGCACAGATTCAATTCTGCTCTTATGGACCTCATAATATGGAGTCCATACCTGGCACGCATATTCCAGAATTGATCGAACAAAAGCACAATATAACGCCTTTGTGACGTAAGGATCATTGAAATCCTTACACCATCTTCGCACAAAGCCCCAGATGGAGTTCGCTTTATTCACAATATAATTAATATGATCGTCGAAAGTAAAAGATGAATTAAAGTAAACGCCCAGATCACGTACCTTGTCTGATTTTTGTAATGAGTTTCCTTCAACGGTGTAATTAAAATTAAATGGGCATCGCTTACGCGAAAAAGAAATAGTTGTACATTTATTAACATTTAGAGACATGTCATTTAACGTACACCAATAGGATAAATGGCTAAGGTCCTCTTGCAAGAGAATGCAGTCGTCCATATCCGTAATATTGCGGAAAAGCTTTGCATCATCAGCATATAGAAGAATTCTAGAGTTTAAAATCATTGTACTCAAGTCATTAATAAATAATATGAATAATAAAGGACCTAAGTGGCTGCCTTGTGGAACTCCCGATGTGTTAGAAATTTCCGAGGATAATACCCCACGAAATAACACTCTTTGAAATCGGTTGCATAAATAAGATGTTATCCAATTAATAAACATAATTGGAAAACCCAAATGCTTAAGTTTGCATATCAGAATGTTATGATTGATCTTATCAAACGCCTTACTAAAATCGGTATAAATACAATCAACTTGATGACCCGCTTCGATTACTGGAATGGAGAAATTTGACAATTCCATCAAATTTGTCGTTGTAGATCTGCCTTTGGTAAATCCATGTTGGAAAGGTACAATAATCGATTTGCTATGAAATTTCAAAACTTCACAGACAATCGATTCAAAGAGTTTAGATATACAGGCTAGGTTGGCAATAGGTCGATAATTCTGTATATCTGTCCTCTTGCCCTTCTTCCAAAGTGGTCTAATTGTGGAAAATTTCCAAATGTTAGGGAACACACCGGAAATTAGGGAGGTATTGAATAGGTATCGCAAAGGTGTCATTAATGAAGCGCCACAACGTTTCAATACGATAGGCGGCACACCATCTGGACCAACCCCAACGTTATCATTAATGTCCGAGATGAACCTTAAGAAAGTGGACTCGTCAATATTGAGGTCTTTCATTTCTAATGAGGTCTGCGGAAACTTAGTCATGTAGTGGTAATCACTGTAGCTAATATTACAGTTTGATGATGTAAAAGCGGTACGAAAATGATCGGCAAAGAAATTACTTATAGTTAGGGGATCATCGCTGACAACATCGTCAAGAGATAAACGTGCTGGGTATCCATCGGTACGTTTCTTTGAGTTCACAAAATTCCAGAACTCTTTAGGATTTTCTTTAATTGATGATTTCATCGAGACCATATACGAAGTATACGCGACTCTAGATTGACTAACAAACAACTCACGCAATTCAGAGTAGGTAGCATAATCCGCTTCGCACCCTGAGAGACAGTACGATTTCCATGCTTTATTTTTTAAGTTTTTCAGATGGGTCACATCTTCGTCAAACCAAGGAAATCGTTTATATTTCTTATTATAAGTAATAGGAACACAACGAGCGAAACAGTTAAATAATAATGAGTAAAAATTATTAGTAGCTTTCTCAATGTCTTTCTCATTAAGCACTTGCGACCAATCACATCCACAAATATCGGTATTTAGCACAGAAAAGTCAGCTTTTTTGAAATTGTAATGGTACGAGACCCCAGAAGAGTCGACTAACGGAAGCTCAAAATTAAATATTAAATGAAGCACGGGATGATGATTCGATGCAGGTAGCAAAGGTACGCTACAGTCTTTGACAGTTATGCAGTTTGAATTTGACGTAAAAATTAAATCCAGGAACCTGCCAAAAGTATTCTCCATGCTATTGGTCTGACAGAGACCTGTCGAGAGCATATTATCGATGAATTGCTCATCTTGTCGAGGACACGAGTTAAAGGACGGCATCAGGCCGGATACATCATCAGCTTGGGTCCATTTTATATAAGGAAGGTTGAAATCTCCAACGATAATAAGTTCGTCACAGGATCGCATTATATTACATATAAATTCAGATGCTCTGGAAACAGAGTCATATATATCTGAGTTTGCAGAAGGAGGAATATACGTGGTGACAATATACAGCTTCCTCTCACTTATCGTCAGGAGAACACATAAAAGTTCAATATTTCCGGTTTCAGGAACATCAAAAACTTCGGCTGAAAACATGCGGTTAACAGCACATAGCACACCTCCACCAACTGGTGCATCTTGAAGATTTGCATGTCGGTCACGACGAAAGACTTGGTAGCTAGAATCGAAGAGTTCGGCATCTTTAAAATTACTACAAAGCCAGGTTTCGGTAATGCAAATTACGTCAAAGCATGATGCGGCTGCGGAGATGTACAGTTGACTCGTCTTCGAACGCATTCCTCCTACGTTTGAGTAGTACATCGAGATACTTCCAAGTTTTTTGGATAAGGCGTACGCTGACCATTTCGTTGTCGTGGTATGAACTCTCGCACGATTGCGAAGTTTGGCCAACATTTTGAATTTATGACTGTATCAAAGACAGACGACGGCAGGACGACTCTAAAAGAAGCCACGCGTGATACATCGATGCGAGCCGCTGGAACAAGTTTTTTGCAAGAGACCGACCCCTGCGGTAACTCGAAATCCTTGTCCTTCAGAATGATTCCAATATTAGTCAGGACTTCCGCTTCAGTTGTGTTCGGGTCCAAGCGCGATACAAAAAGTACTTTTGGTCTTTCGACAGCCTTCAAAATGCATTGAGAGCTCAAAGCGCGAACTGTCTCAGCATTATCCTGTTGTGAAATGGCAACTGGAAATTCATTCGAATGCTCAAGCGCATTAATTACTTCCGAGTGGTTATTTTGGACATTATTTTTTGAGTTCTTTTTTGATCCCTTTTTTGAGTTCGTCTTTGAAGTTTTTTTCAGTGCAAGTGGAGTCTTAATATTCTCCGTATGCACTTGTCCTGTAGAACGAGGAGAACTACAGTCACTCTGCGTCTCAATGTTTGCAGTCTGCGCATATGAATCTTTATTGTGAGAGCTACTTAAGCAGGTTGTCATACTGTGTAATGACTTGTCGCAACTATCAGCCAGTGATTTTACGGACCTGATGTCACTATGAATCAGATCTAGTTTCAAATCTAGGTTCATAACTGCAGTACTTTCAGTGGAGAGTGACCCTACAGAAGAGTGAATTGCAATTGGATTCGGTACGAGTTCGGAAGTTAAACCAAATTCAGATATGCTGTTTATAATATTGTTCATTTTTGAATCAGATTGAGCACATTTTTTGGTCAATTTCGCTATATCATGCTGGATAACGCTGCAGCATGAATGTAGTTTATCAAACTGATTTCCAAAATCTCTGAAGTCGTCGACATAGGTATTTAAAGTAGCTATGGAATCTGATATTACCTTCACTTTGTTTGCAAGGAAAGAGTAGTCACTTTTCAGTTCTTCAAAAGCCAAATTTGATTGATCAATTTGACTGGATGTAATTTTCAATAAACGAAGAATGTGACACGGTTTAATAGCTGCGCAATCTTCACATGTAAAGCCAATAGAGACATTAGACTTACTTTGCTTTTTAATACAATCAATATGAAAACTACGTTCACATATACCATTGCAATCAATTCCATTATCGCAAGTGAGTGTTAGATGGCAGACACTACAAATTCCCGCAGAAGACATTGTTAAGTTAAAATAAAATAAATAAAAATAAAAAATAATACCAAACAATAACGTAAACAATCGCGGAAATTATGAAAATCGATAAAATCGGGTCGACCCCTCGGAATTCTATGACTTTCAATAAATAGAGAGCACTTTTAGTGATCACTGTATGTATAAGTTTCATAAGCTACAAATGATTGATCTGTTCAAAGGTTTGAGTTTAAACTTAGGAAATTCACATAATAAATAATATTAGGATCAAGTCAATAATTTTTAACTAGTAAAGTAATATTCGCGACACAGGTTCGAGTATGAACTAAGGTTAAAAGTCTATTTTCGGTTTCGGTTTTCGAAAGTATTGTAACCACTGCGCATGCGTCACTTACGTCGGTTTAAGAGACAAAGGAAATGTAATCACTAAGTACAATTAGAGTTTTTGAATTTTTTCTTTAAAGAAAAAACAAAACAGATCACCGCACGATCAAGTTCTCGACACCTCAATGCAAGCACAGCACAAAAACACAAAAAGGAACGTGAATAGTATGCGATACAAAGGCTTATAATTATTTGAAATGAATTAAAATGCGGGGAACTCGATCTGTTACGTCAAATCACTTTCACTCTTCCAGATAGATTTCCGAGATCATTTCCAAGCAAGGGGGCTTTTCCTTCCTTGCTGCGTATGACCTAGAGAAATGTCTATTTGTAAAGATGATTTTGGATTGGTAGAAAATGAATTTCTTGATATTTCGAAAATATTTGTTTATTATTCAAACATTTAATTATCAATTGGTCTTGGACATCTCCCAAGTATAGCCAACATGCAGCCAATTCTACAGTTTCAACAGTATGAAACTTATGAGACAAAAGTCATACAAACTACTTCATCAGTTTATTGCGTTTCGCGTTTTCTGAAAACTTGGTAAACAATTAACTCCTTAATTAAGGAAGCTTGTAATTTACGAATTTCAGATTGGATTAATTCTGTCTTGTCGAAAGCTTTGCATTTTAGTAATCAAATGTGTTCTGCATTATTAAGCAGCGCACATACTGCTGACTCCTTGATTTCGGTGATATGTGAAAAGTTCACATTAACTTGCAACCGCAAATACTCGCTTAGTTTCGTTCTAATTTCATCAAAAACTTCCGAACTTTGGTACAAGTCTTTCAAGCGTTGATGTCATGATTAAGAACTCTCTGCTTATTTTATTGCATTCATTAACCTAACCGAGGGAGTCATCTAATACTTGTCATGTATTGAAAAGGAAGTGTAGGACATTGGCTGTTTTATTAATTGGCATGGCTAAACCATATGAGCTTCCATAAATTACCTGACCAAAATCCACTTTATAGAGTGTAACATGTCCTCGTGGTGCTTTAGATGAAGCCGATAGGGTTATCTACATCCTAGATATGTCCGATGAGAAATTTCAGTCGACATCTTTTTCCATGGAGCGCATATCCTTATCCTTCTCGTCTACAAGGATTAAGTTCTCCTGACCACCTGAGTCTTTTGCCGGAACCGGTATCGACACATATTCTTACATAGTTTTTGTTCCTACACCAATCTTTTGTATTCTGTCTGGCTCGATCCTTTAGTCCATGTAGGATAATTCATCAAAATTGAGGGCGCATGATGAATGAACAGCTAGTATAGTGGGTTAAAAGGACTAAGGTATTGCCGCATACTATGACGACGAGTTGGTTTATTTCGAAGGTGTTTTTTAGGGTTTTATGTTGGTAAGGTATAAGTAACATTGCCTAGTCATAGCAATAAACGAAAGGATATAGGGAAACAGAGAAATACCTGGCTGTATTTTGCAATGATGACGCAAAATGATGAAGTTAAGATCCATAGTGTGTAAGATATTGAGTAGAAAATACATTTTTCCCTAAATAGATTTTGTAAAGGGTTCCTTTATGGCTTCGGAAAAGGCTTAACGTCTTTAAAAAAATTTTACTGAAGAACAGTACAGCAAAGCTTTAACGGCATGCTAAATTTAAATTAAAAAAAGTTTAGGTTATACCGACGGTCTGTGTAAT
The DNA here is from genome assembly GCA_951812415.1 of Beris morrisii. Taxonomy (NCBI): domain Eukaryota; kingdom Metazoa; phylum Arthropoda; class Insecta; order Diptera; family Stratiomyidae; genus Beris; species Beris morrisii. Next base: position 91,506,950 of record OX638313.1, on the reverse strand, counting down.
AAAAACGTATGGTGTTTTACTTTATTATTTTAATAATAAAGTATTGTTATCGATGTTAAAAAACAAAAAATTTGCTACCCGAACGCAAAATCGTTTGAGGGTTTATAGTTTCCAAACCCCATGAGCTATTAAATTGAAATTTTTGTTGTGAATAGACTGCGTAGGCCCCTTGAAGTGACCTTGTAGGGTTGGGGTGTGAGGGGGAGGTGGAGGAAGCGTTTCAGACGGACAATTTTGGCTTCTAGATCTGAGCAACCGCTTATGTTAGGAGGCTGAAATTTGGAATTTATATAGAGCTTTAATAATGGACAGATTTTCAAAAAAATTGCTGATATGGGTGAAGAGGTGTGGGAGGGGGGGGGGGGAATACTCACGAACCAATAGAACTAGAAAAATAAAATTCGTTTTTTCTATAAAGGTTGACAAATAAAGTTTGCTGAAATCAAAATTTTTTGAAGGGGCAGTGGAGCATGAAAGTGGAGGGGATAAGAACTTTTCCAAAAAATCATGCCTCATATCTCAAGAATAGGATAAGATAAATGCTTAGAATTTTTACCAGAAGTAGGCCTAATAGACGCCTTGCAGGAGAGGGAGTGAGGGTGTAGAGGGTGAGGGTGCGGGAGGGCGAAAAGGAAAAAGTTCCGATTTTTATATCTCGATATGAAGCTGAAACTTGGTATTTAGATAGAGCTATAGTAGTAGCATGTTGGAAAAATAAATTTTTTTTAAATAGGCAGTATAGTACGGTACTAACTATAAAACGGCTTATGCCACAAAGTTTGAACTTGTTCTCTATATGTAAATCAACTAGAAAAGTAATTTTGATTAAAAAAAATTCAAATATCCATTGGCGTTCGGAAGGGTGGCGAAAAAAACTATAAGTGAAAATGAAATGCATATATGTACAGGGTGGGCCAAATACAAATTTCTTTTTAAAAATGCAATAAAATTAACAAAATTAAATTTTTTTCCATGTATTATGGCTGACATTCCCATTAATGATGGAACACAACTTCGTTCAAGTGGCTGCTTCGGCTTGCTGCGCAGTAGCGCATTCTGTCACTCCAATTTTCCAAGACCTTGTTGATGGTTTCGGATTGCTTGGATGATATTGGCCTTAAGTGCTTGAATCATTTCTGGATTGTTGGCATAACATCGGTCCTTCACGGTTCCCCACAAAAAAAAATCCAAAGGAGTCAAATCGCAGCTCCGAGGTGGCCAATTGAAATCGATTTGGGAATATGGTGCGTAAAAGATCGATCGTGGCATGGGCTGTGTGGCATGGCGCGCCATCCTGCATGAACCAGAGGTCGTCCAAATCCATGTCTTCAATTTCATTAAAGAAAAAAGTCGGATAACATGGCTCTGTAACGTTCCCACTCCCGCTCACTTTGGAAATAAGTTTTCAATATTTCCCAACGTTGTTCAAGCGTAAAGCGACTCATTTCGTTCCGCGGAGGTATGCTATTGACTTTCTGTCAAGATTTCGAGCGGGACACAGCTTTCAGTGTTAAAATAACCTATGATTTAAAAAGAAACCACTAGATGGCCCACCCTGTATTTTCACGATTTTCGTCATATCTATTTGGTCTTCCTAAATATTGATTTCAATTTTATTCTACGGATTCTTAATAAATATCTAGAAAGTGCTTTGGAGGATTTTATGAAAATTCACCTCCAAGGTGGTGTAAAATGTTGTATACATTTTCGTGAATTCAGCCGCATCCTTCAGGTCTGATTAGATATCCTATCACTTTTCACTTCCACGGGCTTGTTTAATAATCACCTAAAACCCGTTTTAAAGTTTCCCTATTCAACACCTAAGAGGGTATAAACGGGTTGAACACGTTTTCACGAATTCCGTCATATCTCTCAGAAGTGATAAAACATCGAATTGGTTTTCACTTCCTCGGGATTTCTCTATACATATCTAAAAACCCAATTAAGGATTTTTGCATATTCAACCCCAAAGTGGGTTCAAGGGGGTTGCATATGTTTTCACAAATTCTTACATATTTCTTAGTTCTGATAAGATATCGAATTAATTTTTACTTCCTAATGCTTCCTACATAATCGTCAAGAAGTTGATTTCAGTATTTTTAGATATTCAACTCCAAGAGGACATAATGCTTTCGACATATATCTTAGGTTTGATGAAATATCAATATCAGATTCGCTTTCACTTCCACAGCCTAAAACTAAATCACGAAAAACCTCCGAATCACGTAACAACTGATATTATACTACGACTTTGACCGCGTCTTGGAGTATGACCCAATTACGTAATTCATATGTTATATGTGGCAGTGGAGTAAGAATTCTAGCGCGACCCCATTCTAACCGCTTCCCGAAATTTTTTGGTCCGTTGTTGAACACATCACAGAAGGATTTAACAAAAATCAATATACTGGGGAAATTTTCTTCGATGTCGGTAAAGCCTTCGACAAAGTCTGGCATAATGGACTGCTGTTCAAACTTATTGAACACCATTTTCCAATGAAATTGGTGCGATTAGTCAGCTCTTACTTGGATGATAGATCATTCAAAGTATTGCTGAACGGAAAGACTACTCTAAAGTCCATTGAAGCTGGTGTGCCACATGGTGGATTTACACTCAACCTTTGAGGCGCGCCTCTATCCCCACTATAAAATCAACCAATCAAATGGCTCGTAGAGTCGCAAGAGTCTAATGCTGGATTTGCACTCTACGTTTGAGGCACGCCTCTATCCCCACCATAAAATCAACCAATCAGATGGCTCGTGGAGTCCCAAGAGTCGCAAGAGTCTAACATTCTTCAACTTTTTCTCCGGCGCACGCTTCCATATGTATACACACATACAATGAACTGTGGCAGCATGCAATTCGCAGCTCATCGTATTTCTGTCGTCTCGCACTTATAGGCAAGTTGCGCCGCAGAGGCATGTTGAGTGTAAATCGCCATTACCACAGCAAAGAATACAGCCGACGAAATCCGAAGCCGAAACCTGATGGGGGTTGAGGCTCGCCTCATGGATGAGTGTAAATCCACCATCAAGGCTTAACTTTGTCTCCTCTGCTGTTCTCTGTCTTTATGGATGCACCAGGGACGGAGCGCACTACCTCTGCTTTTTACGCAAACGATACTGCATTCAGGGTTCAGTCTTGGAGCTCGACTGTGATAACAAGAGAATTACAAATGTCTGCCACAAAACTTGAAGACGGGTTTAAGCTGTGGGGAATTAAAGTTAATCCTGCCAAAAGTGAGGCCATACTCTTTGCGAAGCGGAATAAACCACCTCAACCACCTTTCCTAATGAAATTCCGTTTATGATGTATGCAAAACGACAAGTGAAGTTTGCTAAAAATAAAATTTTTCAAGGGGGTGGTGGAGCATGAAAGTGGGGAAATTTTTCTATAAAATAACGTCTCATATCTCAAGAAAGTTTAAGATAAATGCTTAGATTTTTATGAAAAGTAGATCTAATAGATCCATAGAAGAGGCGGTGTGGGTGTAGGGGTGAAGGTGGGGGGGTTAAGAAAAAATTCGGATTTTTATATCTCAAGAACACATAATGATGGATAGCTAAAAGTAGGTATTTAAATAGAGCTATATTAGTAGCATGTTGGAAAAATATAGCTTTTTTTATAGGGGTTGTGTGGTACAGGGGCGGGGGGTATTTTTCCTATCTATAGAATGGCTTATGCTAGAAAGTTGAAACTTGGTGAGTACGAGTATATCTAGATCTATTGGAAAAGAAATTTAAATAAAAAAAATATCAAATAGATATTACTTTGAAATATTGTGAAATTAATGAAAATGAAATGCATATATTTTCATGAATTTCGTCATATCTCTAAGGTCTTCTAATATATTAAAATAATTTGTATTCCACGAATCATCATATATGTATATGCCTAGAAAGTGTTTTTTTGAAACGCCTAAGGGGTTATTTAGGAGTTGTGTACATTTTCACGAATTCAGCCATATAAGTCATGCCTGATTAGATCGTGAATAACTTTTCCCTTCCACGGTCTTGTTGTATAATCGCGAAAAACACATTGTCAACCCCTCAGAGAACATAAAAGAGTTTAACACGTTTTCACGAATTCCGTCATACTTCTTAGGACTGATAGACATGAAATTGGTTTTTACTTCCTCTTTCTTTCTTTATAATTATCTTGAAACTAATTTCAGGATTTTAATTTAACCCTCAAGTAGGTGTAAGGGGGTGGCATACGTTTTTACAATATTATATATCTCAAGAAATTTGTTAATAATGGAATTTTTTCATAATAATAGTAATAGAAGCAAATTTGACGAAATTTTTGTTGTTTTCCGGCGTCAGTGGAGTGAAACCCCAACATCTCTTTAGATGGGATATCAAATTGGCTACAACTTCTGAAGAGTTTTTTATATAAGCCGATTTTAGTTTTTTTATATTTTCTGATATCCAAGTGTAAAGGAGTTGCACACATTTTCACAAATTCCTTCATATTTCTTAGATTTGATGAGCTATCGAATTCATTTCTCCCTGTAAATTTGCCAGAAAGTTAATTTCAGGATTTTTATACTCTAGATGAAATCATATAGAGTATTATAAGTTTAATCCAGCCCAAAAGTTTGTAACGCATAGAACCAAGCCTCGGACGAAAAAAAGTTATATTATTTTTTGTTTATTTGTGGCCAAAAACCTCAAATCCGCCTGACGTCCGTCCGTCCGTCCGTCCGTCCGTGAACACGATAACTCAAGAATGCCTTCACCTAAGATCTTGAAGTTTTGAATCTGGATGTTTGGTTGAATTTGTAAGGCTAAGTTCGTTAACGGGCACAATCGTCCTACTCCTTCGGGTAGCTGCCATACAATATGTCGTTAAAACGCGTGTTCAAGAATATTGGTCGATAACTTCAGAAGGGTTTAAGCTACGACATTCAAATTTTGTATGTGTTATTTTTCCAATAGTTGGAGCTAAATATATGATTATGAAGAAAATCCTGTTAGTCCTTCGTGTAGCTGCCATACAAATATCCTTTCAAAACGTCTTCACTTAATTTACAAAACCCACTATAACTCAAGTAATCTTTTAGCTACGAACTCGGAATTTTGTACAAATTAGTTTTGAGTGAAAAGAAAGTTCGACTTTACTAGTCAGCGAAATCCTTTTACTCCTTCTGGTAGCTGCCATACAAAATGTCCCTAAAACACGTCTTTAGGAATATTGGCCGATAACTTCAGAGGGGTTTAAGCTACGACTTTGAAATTTTGTATGTGTTATTTTTCCAATAGTTGAAGCTAAATGTATGATTATGGCGAAAATCCTATTAGTCCTTCGTGTAGCTACAAATATCCTGTCAAAACGTCTTCACTTAATTTACGAAATTTACTATAACTCAAGTAATCTTTTAGCTATGAATTGTAAATTTTGTACAAATTAGTTTTGACTAAAAACGAAGTTCAAGTTTACAAATCAGCGAAATCCGTTTACTCCTTCTGGTAGCTGCCATACAAAATGTCCTTAAGACACGTGTTCAACAATATTTTTCGATAACTTTTGAACGCTTCAAGCTACGAATTTGAAATTTTGTACACGTTCATTTTTAAATGGTTCCAAGGAAAGGGATAAAAATGTAAGAAATCGAGTGAGTCCTTCCTGCACCTCCCATGTGAAAGTCCTTCAAAAAGGATATTTTTTTCGATGACTTACCCAGTTCAAGAAATGGAATTAAACACTAAATATTGTTTTTTAGTTTTGAGTAGCAATTTAATGGCAGTCCTTAATAAAGGACATACACATGCACACACGTAATTCTACTTTATCCCCAACTACAATATAAATCGGAGTTCAGTATTCATCTAGAGTATTATACGATTGGCTTGCAGCCGATCGTGACTGCAGTATGTTTAAATATTCAAACCAAACGGGTTGTAAGGGGGTTGCATAGTAACCTACACTGCATCTCAGCATTAAACGCGTTCCGGTCTCCTACCCAAAAAATAATGAAGTTGCGCCCAGACTGTTGTTAGATTTTTTATTGTATTTTCCACAACAAAGATGAGTGGCACCATTATCGTCTAAATCTTTTCCGGATTTCATTCTCGTATCTTAATACTTAATAATGTATATAGAACTACACATAGGAGCCATATCACACGCACTTAACACAAAGATTGTAATTTTGGAAATCGTAAATTAATTTTCTCGATGTCACGAAATTTACAGACTTTTACCAAACGGTTGAGTTAAGAAACCCAAGACGAAGTGACGGCTATAGAATTAGGAAAATCTCCGTAAGCTTTTTAGTTACAGCTCAATTAATTACGTATACTGTGCGCCTACAGTTTTTCTTCTCCCCCAAGGCGAAACAATTAACAGGCATACATTTATACTTAAGAGTATCTTGCGATGGTAAGCAGCATCCAGGCTTACTCCTTAAATCCCAAGGAATTTAACACATGCTGCGTTGAGTCTAAGGAGTATAAGCCAGTCATGTCACGTATCCCTTGAATGTCTTTTCGAAAGAGGTCCTTTCAGCTCTTTTATATTTTATTGTACGATAGTTTACAGGAAGAAGTGCGATGTAGTAGACACTTGAATGGAGTAAATAGGCAGGTGAATTCAATAAAAGGAAATTTTATTGTGAGTATTGCGGGGAATCGGATCAAAAATTCGAATAGGCAATGATCGTTTATTGAAAACATTTTTCGAATTACTTTTATTATCTATTCAAAATTTAATGTTGAAAGGTTTATTGTGTTCGATTTTCCGTGACTGGAAGTTTGAATATTTTTTGAATGCGGTCGTATGCAATTACAGTTTTTTATGGGATGTTGTATTATCTATAAACTCTGAAAAAACAGTTATTGTAGTGTCTTCTGTGGGAATTGGTGCGGAGATCAAGGAATACATTGGCGAATACAGGGGGGGGGGGCGGAGGGGGCGGCCGCCCCCCCCCCCCCGGACCAATTCCGAATTTTCTAAACATACATACTTCAACCGTTTTCCGATTTCTTTTACTCCACTGCAATGTGGACTGTAATTAGCTTTTACTGTAGTTCTACGGTGCAATGCAAAGCACAAAACAGAACCATGATGGTGGATTTACCATACACTCAACGTTTGAGTCGCGCCTCTATCCCCACCATAAAATCAACCAATCAGATGGCTCGTGCAGTCGCAAGAGTCTAATGTTCTTCAACTTTTTCTCCGACTCACGTTTCCATATGTGTACACACATGCAATAAACTGTGGTACCCCACAATTCGTAGCTCATCGTATTTCTGTCGTTTCGCACTTATAGGCAAGTTGCGCCGCAAAGGCAAGTTGAGTGTAAATTGCTTTCAACACAGCAAAGAGCACAGCCGACGAAAACCGGTTTGCAATGGCCTGATGGTGCATTTACACTCAGCGTTTGAGGCGAGCCTCTATCCCCACCAAAAAATCAACCAATCAGATGGCTCGTGGAGTCGCAAGAGTCTAACATTCTTCAACTTTTTCTCCGACGCACGCTTCCATATGTGTACACACATACAATGAACTGTGGCAGCATGCACTTCGCAGCTCATCGTATTTCTGTCGTTTCGCACTTATAGGCAAGTTGTGCCGCAGAGACATGTTGAGTGTAAATTGCTTTCAACACAGCAAAGAACACAGCCGACGAAAACCGGTTTGCAATGGCCTGATGGGGGTAGAGGCTCGCCTCGAGGCGAGCCTCAGGGGTGAGTGAAAACGCACCATGATAGAAGTAGAGGCGAGCCTCAAGGGTGAGTGTAAACGCACTATGATAAAAAGACTACAATACAACATATTGCGTAGGTAATAGGGTCATTCCATCAAGAACCGCCAAGAATGACGAAATTTGTGACCTTACCATCTCCGATTCTATTGAAAATTTATACTTTTATACTTTATACTTTATGCTTTATACTTGAAGAACTAGTGAAAAAAATAATTGAAATTAAATTTTATGTTTCTATCTCATTTTTTTTGTTAATTATAGTATGTTGAAGTTTTCGCAAAAATGGTGTCCGAGTCCTCTTTGAAAATTTATATCTCTGGTAATTTTTATCCTGGAATAATAAAATATGGCTTATTTTAAAGGGGAAGGTTGTCGCAATAAAAATTATCCTTGAAATTTTTTTCAAAGATAATGATAATTTTTTTTTATTTTCTTGTATTTTGTAGGTTATACTGTTTTTCAAAACATACCAAAAAATTAACTTGGGATCTCAATGGGATTGGGGTCAAAAAATTCGAAGAACATTATAGTCGTTCTCAATTATTATTTTATAGAAAAAGGGTCATTTAATCAAGAATCGCCAAAAGTGTGACCTTATCATCGTCGATTCTTTTGAAAATTTGCGTGCTTGAAGAATTAGTGAATAAAAAATATGATTTCAAGTTTTTGTTTGTATCTCATTTTTTTTTTGTTAGTTATAGTATGTTAAATATTTCCCAAAAAAAATGTCCGAGTCCTCTTTGAAAATTCATATCTCTGGTAATTTTTATCCTTGAATAATAAAGTAGGGCTTATTTTAAAGACTATTGTTGTTTTTGTTAGTTAAAAAATGAGATAGAAACAAAAACTTGAATTTCAATTATTTTTTTCACTAGTTCTTCAAGTACAAACATTTTCAAAAGAATCGGAGATGGTAAGGTCACAACTTTGGCGATTCTTGATGGAATGACCCATAATAAGATGAAAACAATGTAATCCCGTTTTTGCTAAGTGCAGTCTATGTAGCTAAATTCACACAGAACTTGATCAAACAAAATAACCAAATCAAAAAAATTTCCGCCCCCCCCAACAGCGAAGTCTGGATCCGCCACTGAAGGAATACATGTGGAATCACAAAAGTTGGTTCGATGGGGATTTTTTTGTCGGACAGCAGAGGAGGTTAAGTTTTTTTGGGAATAAAAAAATAAAATGATATAATACAATATAATTGGAAAAAAAGGACACCAAATAAAATAATTTAAAAAAAATAAATAAATGTAAAGTACCTAGTTAAAAATTAAAAAAAAAAATTATATGACTTCAGGGACAGAAATCGATTTGGACAGACATAAACACAAATAAATAAAAACAAAAATTTAAATAACATAAATTATAAATAAAATGAAATCGGATAAAAATTTGTTCATGCAGCGTCAACAAAAGAGATAAATTTTTTCTTCATTTTTGGTTTTTCTTTTCTTTTTTATTTGCTTATGATTAATTTTTCAATATCGAAATAAAAAATAAAAAAATCTGCCAACAATCTGAGCGCAACTTTATTATTTTCGAGCCGAAGCCCGGAATGCGTTTAATTCTGGGACGCGGTGTAGGTTACTATGTGACTGAAAACCTAAAAAAGGTTCGGGAAGCGGTTAGATTGGTGTCGCGCTAGAATACTTAAACGCCGCTTTCACATATAGCATATGAATTGCATAATTGGGTCATACTCCGGGAAGAACTCTAAGTCATAGTATAATATCAGTTAATACGCGATTAGGAGGTTTTTGGCCATTACATGAAATCAGAAATGCATTTGTAGGCGATTATATAAAAAGTCTGTGGAAGTGAAAACCAATCTGATGTCTCATCAATCCTAAGAAATATGTCGAAAGCCTTACGTGCTCTTGGAGTTGAATATCTAAAAATACTGAAATCAACTTTTTGACGACTATGTAGGAAGCATTAGGAAGTAAAAATTAATTCGATACATCAGTAGAACTAAGAAATATATAGGAATTTGTGAAAACATATGCAACCCCCTTGCACTCACTTTGGGGTTGAATATCCAAAAATCCTGAAATGAGTTTTTAGATATATATAAAGAAAGCCAGAGGAAGTGAAAACCAATCTGATGTCTTATCACTCCTAAGAGATATGGCGAAATTCGTGAAAACGTATTCAACCCGTTTATACTCTCTTAGGGGTTGAAAAAGAAAAAACTTGAAAACGAGTTTTATGTGATTATTAAACAAGCCCGTGGAAGTAAAAAGTTATTCGATATCTAATCAGACCGGAGGGATACGGCTGAATTCGTAAAAATGTATACAACGGCATCGAATTTCAAAAAATCCTGAAAACACTTTCTAGGTATTTATATGAAAAAACCGTAGAATAAAAATGAATTCAATATTTGGAAAGACCTAAGAGATATGACGAAAATAGCGAAAATATATGCATTCCATTTTCAATGATAATTTTTTTGCCCTCCCCTTCCGAACGCCAATGGATATTTTAAATTTTTTGTTATCTAAATTACTTTTCTAGTTGATTTACATATGCATATTAAGTTTCAACTTTCTAGCATAAGCCGCTCTATAGTTAGGAAAACCCCACCCCACTCCCGTACGATATTACCCCTATAAAAAAAAATATTTTTTCAACATGCTACTACTATAGGTTAGGTTAGGTTAGGTGGGTAGCTATTGAGATAGCTAGCACATAGACCGCTAGATGGGTCCGTTGTGATCCCACTGCACGGCGCCTACGGCTGATGGCTGTTTTTTGGCTAATTTTCAAGAACAAACTGAGCCCAATTGGCCGCGGTATTGTTCTATCAAATATTTTTCCGTGTTTCATGGTGCGAAGGAGAGGAGAGTTGGAAGGAATTGTGGAGAAGAAATGGGATACCGAACTTATTCAGTTTTAGGAATGGGAAGGAATATCAGGAATCGGGCCGGGTATGTCAGTGTACTAGCAGGTGTTAATGATCATAATTTTTCAGTACTATTGGCTGTGATACGATCTACCAGAACAGCAAAGTTGCCTATAGCAAATCAACTACTGTCTGGCAGCTCTGATGGTATTTGTGAATCTGATAAGAATGTAGACAGAACTCATTTGCTCAGGTTTAAATCCTTTACAAGTGACCCTATTAAACATTCCGCACTGTTCACGATTTATATTCATATTTTGAAACCAATAGCAACTGAAAAATTCATATAAACAAATTATGCATTGAGTGTGAATTGAACCCCGGTAGCAATGTTTTTAAGACCTAGTACACTACCACTGGACTACTACTATAGTTCTATATAAATAACAAGTTTCAGCTTTTGATGATTATAGGTTCTCGAGATATAAAAATCGGAACTTTTTCCTTTTCACCCTGCCCCACACTCTGCTAAACGTTATTAGGCCTACTTCTGGTAAAAATTCTAAGCATCTATCTTACTCTGTTCTTGAGATATGAGAAAAATTCTTATTCCCTCCACTTCCATGCTCCACCGCCCCCTTAAAAAATTTTACTTTCAGCAAACTTTATTTGTCAACCTTAATTCAGAAACCGAATTTTTATTTTTCTAATGTAATTGGTTCGTGTGACATCGTAATCACCCACCTACGTATGCCACTGCTCCCCCCACCCTAAAAATTTTTATTTCTATTATACCAACAGATATTCATTAAGTTCGTGACATTAACCGTATAGGAGATATGGATTTTAAAACGTCTCGATCTCGGCTTTCGAGCGTTTGGACGCATTATTACTCGCACCACTCCCATACCTCTTCACACATATCAGCAATATTTTTGCAAATGGTTCCACTATCGATGCTCTATATAAATTCCAAGTTTCAGCCTCCTAGCGTAAGCGGTTACTGAGATCTAGAAACCAAAACTTTCTATCTTAAACGCTTCCCCCACCTCCCGCTCATACCACCAACCATCAAGAAGCGGTCACTTAAAGGGACCTACCCATTCTATTCAGAAAAACATTTTCAATTTAATAGCTCATAGGGTTTGGGAGCTATAAGCCCTGAAAAGATTTTGCGTACGGCGGCATACAGACGGAGTGAACATTTTTTTTGCTTCTTTGGTGTCTATTAGTTATTGAACGTGAAAAAAAAAATTTTCAGGGTAGCAAGTTTTTTTTTTTAAAAAATCGATGACAATACTTTATTATGAAAATAATAAAGTAAAACTACTAGTTTTTGAATCGGTAGCTTATTGAGATAATAACGAACATTTGAATTTATTCGGAGTCAACTTAATCGATATTTAAAGTAATTTAAAAAAGTCCGAAAGAGATAAATTCGTCCGATAGCATAAATAATTAGAAATAGAAATGATAATATAAATTTACAAATAAACGAGAAAATAAACAATTATTTACTAAAACCAAGTAAACTGGATATTTAATAAAATTTTTGATCCACTGGATAACTAACAAATGGTCTTAAATGTGAACAACGTACACCCTCCACCCTCTCCCATAGCCCGGCAACCAGCAAGCACGTCGCCCCAGTTCATATTTCTAGGCGGAATGGGAACACTGATTCTCGAAGCTTTACCTATTTTGACTATTTTAACTGGAAATAACCTGTCCAAGACCTCCGTTCAGAACACAGTACAATCTGTTCTTTTAGTAAATGTCCGAGAAATTTGTTGGGTTCTGGTTCTGGGTCACAGATGTGGTCTTGACCACACGAGTATTTGTGCCCGTACATGTGGGATCACAACGGACCCATTGGCGGTCTACGTGTTTGATCGCTTCAGCGGCCACCCACCTTACCCAACCTAACCTGAATGACCGGGATTCTTTCAAGGGTTATTCTGTAGCAGTAACACTTAAAAAACTTCGAATTATAATTTCAACCGTATAGGTATATCAAACTTAAAAGTTTTATTTTAAAAGTATGTATTGCCTTTCATTAATAGTACGTTACGTTATAGTAAGTTTATTCCAACAGATAAAAATATTACTACTAAAACGGGCAGTACCTACAAACTGTGGACTATGCAATGTTTTTTACTTTGTTATGTCACGCACCACGGCAGGCTTATGTTCCACACATAAAATTTATTTTTATAAAACGAGAACAGCATTAAATTTATTAACATTTGCATGTTTTCATCTCTCTACTATGAGCACTTACTGCGATATAAACAAAACAAGTTTCACAGCTTTAAGTTCGCACTAAACTCCCTTCTCTGCTTAACAACCTATAAGTTTAAAAATTGCATAGTTGTTTGATGACCAGATAGCAGACGGGCTACAGACTGTAAGACTTGCAAGAAAATACGACAAAAGATCTTCAGATATTTGACATAATCCCCGATATAAAAAATACGGAAAATTTTTGGAAAATATAGTTGAGATGCTGTATTATTATATAAAAAATCTGCCAACAGTCTGGGCGCAACTTTATTATTTTATGGGTAGAAGTCCGAAACGTGTTTAATGATGAGATACGGTGTTGGGTACTATGCGACTGACAACCTAAAAAATAACGTTCCAAATAGCCTAATGGTTATTTTTTAGATTGTCAGTCGCATAGTACCCAACACCGTATCTCATCATTAAACATGTTTCGGACTTCTACCCATAAAATAATAAAGTTGCGCCCAGACTGTTGGCAGATTTTTTTTTTTATTTACGTATTTTTTTTATCAATAGAATAATTCATAGTAGTAAAAGCGAATTCGATCACATTAAACCTAAGAGATTTTCGGAATCAGTGAAATCTTAAACAATACCCCCAGGGGGTTTAATTGAGAAAAATACTTAAATCGGTTTTTTCCCGACTACGTTTAAAGCTTATAGAAGTACAAGTGAACTCCAAATCTCAATATACCTTAGGAATATATCAGAATTCGTGAATATGTACACAACCAATTTACTCCCCCTTAGGGGTTGGATATCGACAAAATTCCGTTACCGTTACCGTTACTAGGCGCTTATATAAATAGCCTGCAGAAGTAAAATTGCTTTGATAGTTTGACATGTCTAAAAGTTTTAACGAAATTCGTGAAAATGTGGATTCGCGGACATTTTTTTGACTCAACCTCTGAACGCCAATAAAAATCTGAACTTTTTTTTGCTTTAATTACTCTAATAGCACATCTACATATACGTACTAAGTTTCAATTTTCTAGCATAAGCCGTTTCTGAGATATAAAAAACCACTCCTCTCCCCCGTACCTTGATACCCCTATCAAAAATTTTATTTTTCTAGGATGTCTCCATAGTGGTTCTATATAATCCTAAATTTTTAGCTTTCTATTCATTATGGTTTTTGAGAAATAAAAATCAGAATGTTTTCCTTTCTACCCCCTTTCACCACCACCCCCTACACCCACACCACCAAAATTTTTTTCCCTACTCCTGTAAAATTTTCAAGATCATATCTGATACGGTTTTTGAGATATAAAAATTAAATTTTTTGAGAAATTGCTATCCCCCCACGAAAACAATGTAATCCCGTTTTTGCTAAGTGCAGTCTATGTAGCTAAATTCACACAGAACTTGATCAAACAAAATAACCAAATCAAAAAAATTTCCGCCCCCCCCAACAGCGAAGTCTGGATCCGCCACTGAAGGAATACATGTGGAATCACAAAAGTTGGTTCGATGGGGATTTTTTTGTCGGACAGCAGAGGAGGTTAAGTTTTTTTGGGAATAAAAAAATAAAATGATATAATACAATATAATTGGAAAAAAAGGACACCAAATAAAATAATTTAAAAAAAATAAATAAATGTAAAGTACCTAGTTAAAAATTAAAAAAAAAAATTATATGACTTCAGGGACAGAAATCGATTTGGACAGACATAAACACAAATAAATAAAAACAAAAATTTAAATAACATAAATTATAAATAAAATGAAATCGGATAAAAATTTGTTCATGCAGCGTCAACAAAAGAGATAAATTTTTTCTTCATTTTTGGTTTTTCTTTTCTTTTTTATTTGCTTATGATTAATTTTTCAATATCGAAATAAAAAATAAAAAAATCTGCCAACAATCTGAGCGCAACTTTATTATTTTCGAGCCGAAGCCCGGAATGCGTTTAATTCTGGGACGCGGTGTAGGTTACTATGTGACTGAAAACCTAAAAAAGGTTCGGGAAGCGGTTAGATTGGTGTCGCGCTAGAATACTTAAACGCCGCTTTCACATATAGCATATGAATTGCATAATTGGGTCATACTCCGGGAAGAACTCTAAGTCATAGTATAATATCAGTTAATACGCGATTAGGAGGTTTTTGGCCATTACATGAAATCAGAAATGCATTTGTAGGCGATTATATAAAAAGTCTGTGGAAGTGAAAACCAATCTGATGTCTCATCAATCCTAAGAAATATGTCGAAAGCCTTACGTGCTCTTGGAGTTGAATATCTAAAAATACTGAAATCAACTTTTTGACGACTATGTAGGAAGCATTAGGAAGTAAAAATTAATTCGATACATCAGTAGAACTAAGAAATATATAGGAATTTGTGAAAACATATGCAACCCCCTTGCACTCACTTTGGGGTTGAATATCCAAAAATCCTGAAATGAGTTTTTAGATATATATAAAGAAAGCCAGAGGAAGTGAAAACCAATCTGATGTCTTATCACTCCTAAGAGATATGGCGAAATTCGTGAAAACGTATTCAACCCGTTTATACTCTCTTAGGGGTTGAAAAAGAAAAAACTTGAAAACGAGTTTTATGTGATTATTAAACAAGCCCGTGGAAGTAAAAAGTTATTCGATATCTAATCAGACCGGAGGGATACGGCTGAATTCGTAAAAATGTATACAACGGCATCGAATTTCAAAAAATCCTGAAAACACTTTCTAGGTATTTATATGAAAAAACCGTAGAATAAAAATGAATTCAATATTTGGAAAGACCTAAGAGATATGACGAAAATAGCGAAAATATATGCATTCCATTTTCAATGATAATTTTTTTGCCCTCCCCTTCCGAACGCCAATGGATATTTTAAATTTTTTGTTATCTAAATTACTTTTCTAGTTGATTTACATATGCATATTAAGTTTCAACTTTCTAGCATAAGCCGCTCTATAGTTAGGAAAACCCCACCCCACTCCCGTACGATATTACCCCTATAAAAAAAAATATTTTTTCAACATGCTACTACTATAGGTTAGGTTAGGTTAGGTGGGTAGCTATTGAGATAGCTAGCACATAGACCGCTAGATGGGTCCGTTGTGATCCCACTGCACGGCGCCTACGGCTGATGGCTGTTTTTTGGCTAATTTTCAAGAACAAACTGAGCCCAATTGGCCGCGGTATTGTTCTATCAAATATTTTTCCGTGTTTCATGGTGCGAAGGAGAGGAGAGTTGGAAGGAATTGTGGAGAAGAAATGGGATACCGAACTTATTCAGTTTTAGGAATGGGAAGGAATATCAGGAATCGGGCCGGGTATGTCAGTGTACTAGCAGGTGTTAATGATCATAATTTTTCAGTACTATTGGCTGTGATACGATCTACCAGAACAGCAAAGTTGCCTATAGCAAATCAACTACTGTCTGGCAGCTCTGATGGTATTTGTGAATCTGATAAGAATGTAGACAGAACTCATTTGCTCAGGTTTAAATCCTTTACAAGTGACCCTATTAAACATTCCGCACTGTTCACGATTTATATTCATATTTTGAAACCAATAGCAACTGAAAAATTCATATAAACAAATTATGCATTGAGTGTGAATTGAACCCCGGTAGCAATGTTTTTAAGACCTAGTACACTACCACTGGACTACTACTATAGTTCTATATAAATAACAAGTTTCAGCTTTTGATGATTATAGGTTCTCGAGATATAAAAATCGGAACTTTTTCCTTTTCACCCTGCCCCACACTCTGCTAAACGTTATTAGGCCTACTTCTGGTAAAAATTCTAAGCATCTATCTTACTCTGTTCTTGAGATATGAGAAAAATTCTTATTCCCTCCACTTCCATGCTCCACCGCCCCCTTAAAAAATTTTACTTTCAGCAAACTTTATTTGTCAACCTTAATTCAGAAACCGAATTTTTATTTTTCTAATGTAATTGGTTCGTGTGACATCGTAATCACCCACCTACGTATGCCACTGCTCCCCCCACCCTAAAAATTTTTATTTCTATTATACCAACAGATATTCATTAAGTTCGTGACATTAACCGTATAGGAGATATGGATTTTAAAACGTCTCGATCTCGGCTTTCGAGCGTTTGGACGCATTATTACTCGCACCACTCCCATACCTCTTCACACATATCAGCAATATTTTTGCAAATGGTTCCACTATCGATGCTCTATATAAATTCCAAGTTTCAGCCTCCTAGCGTAAGCGGTTACTGAGATCTAGAAACCAAAACTTTCTATCTTAAACGCTTCCCCCACCTCCCGCTCATACCACCAACCATCAAGAAGCGGTCACTTAAAGGGACCTACCCATTCTATTCAGAAAAACATTTTCAATTTAATAGCTCATAGGGTTTGGGAGCTATAAGCCCTGAAAAGATTTTGCGTACGGCGGCATACAGACGGAGTGAACATTTTTTTTGCTTCTTTGGTGTCTATTAGTTATTGAACGTGAAAAAAAAAATTTTCAGGGTAGCAAGTTTTTTTTTTTAAAAAATCGATGACAATACTTTATTATGAAAATAATAAAGTAAAACTACTAGTTTTTGAATCGGTAGCTTATTGAGATAATAACGAACATTTGAATTTATTCGGAGTCAACTTAATCGATATTTAAAGTAATTTAAAAAAGTCCGAAAGAGATAAATTCGTCCGATAGCATAAATAATTAGAAATAGAAATGATAATATAAATTTACAAATAAACGAGAAAATAAACAATTATTTACTAAAACCAAGTAAACTGGATATTTAATAAAATTTTTGATCCACTGGATAACTAACAAATGGTCTTAAATGTGAACAACGTACACCCTCCACCCTCTCCCATAGCCCGGCAACCAGCAAGCACGTCGCCCCAGTTCATATTTCTAGGCGGAATGGGAACACTGATTCTCGAAGCTTTACCTATTTTGACTATTTTAACTGGAAATAACCTGTCCAAGACCTCCGTTCAGAACACAGTACAATCTGTTCTTTTAGTAAATGTCCGAGAAATTTGTTGGGTTCTGGTTCTGGGTCACAGATGTGGTCTTGACCACACGAGTATTTGTGCCCGTACATGTGGGATCACAACGGACCCATTGGCGGTCTACGTGTTTGATCGCTTCAGCGGCCACCCACCTTACCCAACCTAACCTGAATGACCGGGATTCTTTCAAGGGTTATTCTGTAGCAGTAACACTTAAAAAACTTCGAATTATAATTTCAACCGTATAGGTATATCAAACTTAAAAGTTTTATTTTAAAAGTATGTATTGCCTTTCATTAATAGTACGTTACGTTATAGTAAGTTTATTCCAACAGATAAAAATATTACTACTAAAACGGGCAGTACCTACAAACTGTGGACTATGCAATGTTTTTTACTTTGTTATGTCACGCACCACGGCAGGCTTATGTTCCACACATAAAATTTATTTTTATAAAACGAGAACAGCATTAAATTTATTAACATTTGCATGTTTTCATCTCTCTACTATGAGCACTTACTGCGATATAAACAAAACAAGTTTCACAGCTTTAAGTTCGCACTAAACTCCCTTCTCTGCTTAACAACCTATAAGTTTAAAAATTGCATAGTTGTTTGATGACCAGATAGCAGACGGGCTACAGACTGTAAGACTTGCAAGAAAATACGACAAAAGATCTTCAGATATTTGACATAATCCCCGATATAAAAAATACGGAAAATTTTTGGAAAATATAGTTGAGATGCTGTATTATTATATAAAAAATCTGCCAACAGTCTGGGCGCAACTTTATTATTTTATGGGTAGAAGTCCGAAACGTGTTTAATGATGAGATACGGTGTTGGGTACTATGCGACTGACAACCTAAAAAATAACGTTCCAAATAGCCTAATGGTTATTTTTTAGATTGTCAGTCGCATAGTACCCAACACCGTATCTCATCATTAAACATGTTTCGGACTTCTACCCATAAAATAATAAAGTTGCGCCCAGACTGTTGGCAGATTTTTTTTTTTATTTACGTATTTTTTTTATCAATAGAATAATTCATAGTAGTAAAAGCGAATTCGATCACATTAAACCTAAGAGATTTTCGGAATCAGTGAAATCTTAAACAATACCCCCAGGGGGTTTAATTGAGAAAAATACTTAAATCGGTTTTTTCCCGACTACGTTTAAAGCTTATAGAAGTACAAGTGAACTCCAAATCTCAATATACCTTAGGAATATATCAGAATTCGTGAATATGTACACAACCAATTTACTCCCCCTTAGGGGTTGGATATCGACAAAATTCCGTTACCGTTACCGTTACTAGGCGCTTATATAAATAGCCTGCAGAAGTAAAATTGCTTTGATAGTTTGACATGTCTAAAAGTTTTAACGAAATTCGTGAAAATGTGGATTCGCGGACATTTTTTTGACTCAACCTCTGAACGCCAATAAAAATCTGAACTTTTTTTTGCTTTAATTACTCTAATAGCACATCTACATATACGTACTAAGTTTCAATTTTCTAGCATAAGCCGTTTCTGAGATATAAAAAACCACTCCTCTCCCCCGTACCTTGATACCCCTATCAAAAATTTTATTTTTCTAGGATGTCTCCATAGTGGTTCTATATAATCCTAAATTTTTAGCTTTCTATTCATTATGGTTTTTGAGAAATAAAAATCAGAATGTTTTCCTTTCTACCCCCTTTCACCACCACCCCCTACACCCACACCACCAAAATTTTTTTCCCTACTCCTGTAAAATTTTCAAGATCATATCTGATACGGTTTTTGAGATATAAAAATTAAATTTTTTGAGAAATTGCTATCCCCCCACTTTCGTGCTCCACCTCCCCCCTCAAAAAATTTAGTTTTGGTAGACTCCTCTTGTGAGTCCATATACAGAAACTAAATTTTATCTTCCTGGTGTAATTATTTCGGAAGATATTGTAATCCAAAGTTTTTCAGCTACGCGCCTTCAAACAATTTTGCGTACGGCGTACGGCGTACGGCGTACGGCGTACGGCGTCTACGGCGGACAGACGGACATTTTTTTTTTTTTGCTTTTTTGGGGTTTACTAGTCCTAAAACGTGTAAATACAAAATTTCAGGGTAGCAAACTTTTTTGAAATTTCAGGTCGATAACAATACTTTATTATTAACCCATTAGTGCACAAAGTTTATTAAGCACAATATCCGTTTAAACGGAGTTTGTGCAGTAATGGGTTAAAAAATAATAAAGTAAAATTAAATAAAATAAGCCAGCATTACCTGTATCCTCTAAACAAATTCTTGATAATATGCCTTATTTTCACCGAATTAACCTTACCCACCCTCCCCCCCTCCCCCCCCCCACCCAAAGGTTATTGCTTGAATAAGGTGCCCATTGCAACCGAGAGAGCCATTGAAAGAAATATTTTTCGCCATTTTCAATATGCCCAAGAGCGAATTAAGTCAAAAAATAAAAAATCTGCCAATGGTCTGGGCGAAACTTTATTATTTTTCGGGTCAAAGTTCGGGAGCGGTCAAAGTCGGAGTGTATCATGAGTTGCTGCGAGATTACTAGATTTCTTGGAAAATTTTTTTTGTTCTTAATAAAAAATATTTAAAATAGAGATTTTTAGCCGATTAAACATTGAAAAAGTCCGTGTAGACTATTCGAATTTCAGTATATTATGTACACTAAAAGCCCATAGAAGCAAAAACGAATTTGTTGCCTTATCAGAATTAAGAGATATGACGACTTCTTAAAAGTATACAAATCCAATACTTCCTTCCACTTGGGGTTTGAATTTCGAAAAAATTGTGAAACAGGTTTTTAGACGATTTCATAAGAAGCAACTTGATATCTCATGAGACACGAGGGTTTTTGAAAAATTTGTGAAAACGTAAGCAAACCCTTCACACCTCATTGGTTCTTGAAATTCGAAAAATCGTGAATTGGTTGGCCGTAATAATCAGTTTTATATCTCATCAGAACCAAGGAATGGCAAAAATTGTGAAAACATATACAAAACCTTGGGGGTTGAATATCGAAAAATTGAGAAATGGGTTTGTAGGCGATTTTGTAAAAAGTCTCTGGAAATAAATAGCGATCTGATATCTCATCGAACCTAAGAAATATGTCGAAACTTTGAAAAGCATACAACCCCCTTACACCCATTAGGATTGAATATCTAAAATACTGAAATTGACTTTTTGGCTTTTTTACATAGGAAACCTTAGGAACTAAAAATGAATTCTATATATCACCAAATATGCAACCTCCTTACACCTACTTGGGGGTTGAATATCCAAAAATCCTGGAAGGAGTTAATAAATAAATATGAAGACAGCACGAGAAAGTAGGAACCAATTCAATTTCTTATCACTTCTAAAAGAAATGACGGAATTTGGGAAAACGTGTTCAACCCGTTTATACCCTGTTAGGGGTTGAAAAAGGAAAAAACTTAAAAACAAGTTTTAGGCGATTATTACGCAAGCACGTGAAAGTGAAAAGATATTCGATATCTGATAAGACGTGGGGATATAGTGAAAAGATATACATCCCCCTTTGCACCTTCTTAGGGGTCGAATTTTAAAAAATCCTGAAAACGCTTTCTAGGTATTTATATGAAGAAGCCGTAGAATAAAAATGAATTCAATATTTGGGAAGACCTAATAGATATGACGAAAACAGTGAAAATATATGCATTCCATTTTCACTGATCATTTTTTTCAATTTTGTGACATAAACCGTTTAGGAAATATGGATTTTAAAAAGTGTTGATCTCACCTTTTTTGCGTTTCGGACGCATTATTTTTCCTCCCACTCCCAAACCCCTTCATCTATATCGGCAATTTTTTTTGCAAATGGGTCCGCTATTGAAGCTCTATATAAATTCCAAATTTCAGCCTCCTAGCATAAGCGATTGCTGAGATCTAGAAACCAAAATTTTCCGTCTAAAACACTTCCCCCTCCTCCCCCTCGCACCCCCACCCCTCTGAATTTGGTCACTTCAAGGGTCCTACCCAGTCTATTCATTAAGAAAAATTAAATTTAATAGCTCAAAGGGTTTAGGAGCTACGAGCCTTCAAACGATTTTGCGTACAGCGGTCGACCTACCGCGTACGGCGTACGGCGGACAGACGGACTGAAATTTTGTTTTGCTTTTTTCGTGTCTACTCGTCATGAAACATGAAAAAAAAAATGTTGAGGGTAGCATTTTTTTTTTTTTAAAAATCGATAACAATACTGTATTATTGAAATAATAAAGTAAAACGGGTTTGCCACAGAAATTATTCACTCGTGCTGCCACTATTTAGGAGAATCAATCGAATTCATATATGATGGAAAAAAAACTACAGCCCTTATGCAATTTTGTATTATTATATTTAAACTTAGCTGTACAATTTCCACCGATATCCGGGTTCAAAAATAACATTCTGGAGTTATCGTATATTTGGACAGATATGAAATTTTTGGGAACTGAACTGAACAAAAAAATATTTATGTGCTGGATAAAACTTCTAAGCCTACAGATTTCATCTAAATTAAAAATATCATTCTGGAAACAGATACAGCCTAAGAGAGTTATTGCAGTCCAGTTGGGAACATTTCGGAGCTTAAACTAATATCTAATACATCTGTTGTGTAACTACTTAATAACGTTTTCCCTAAGTCAATACTCCTTTCCAAGTCAAACAAAATTACTGCAATTTAAATTTTAAAAACTTTTAGCAAACACCCCATGTTCGTAACACGCAATCCGTCGATTAAATTCGCGGGTATAAAAGCGTACAGTTCCGCATTCTACAGAGTCAGATAGAACCAAATATTCCGCGGCTAAACTGTAAAAATGTCGACGTCGAGAAAACAGACAAATAAAATCCTGAATCCAAATCAGCGCCAATTCAGGGACGATGAGCGACGCAGCAAGGAAAAATTGGAACGTCTTAAGCGCGACAGTATCGTATCCGCTTATAACATGTACTCGAGGAAAATCGAAACAGAGGATGATCCAGATTTGCTGGACAAGCACGACTCCTTCTATCACACAACCAGAAGCCTTCTCGTCCTCTTCCAGATAATGGGAGTGATGCCTATCAAACGCAGTCCACCCGGATCCCAGTTGCCTCGGACCACGTTTAAATGCTCCGGTGTACTAATGTGGGCCATCTTGATTTTTCTTCTCGAATCGGTTGTTGTTGTAATGGTAGGCCACGAACGACTTTCCAGCTTTCTAAACAGTACCGACAAGAAATTCGACGAAATCATCTACAATATAATTTTCATGAGCATTCTGATTCCGCATTTTTTGATTCCGTTTGCATCCTGGCGCCACGGTCCGGATGTCGCAATTTTCAAGAATATGTGGACGCACTATCAGCTCAAGTACCTCCAAGTTACCGGCAAACCGATTATTTTCCCGAACTTGTATCCGATCACCTGGAGTTTGTGCGTTTTTTCCTGGCTCATTAGTTTTGTGGTAATGCTGCCACAATACTATTTACAACCGGACTTTTCACTATGGCACACCTGTGCCTACTATCACATTATTGCCATGCTGAACGGATTTTGTAGCTTGTGGTAAGGATTTCCATGAATTTCTCGTCCTATGTTATTATTTAATCGGTTTTAGGTATATCAACTGTAATGCATTTGGAACAGCTAGCCGAGCTCTAGCTAAACAAGTACAGTTGACATTGCAAGGTAAAAAGGCAGGTGAAAAATTGGCCGACTATCGACACTTGTGGGTCGATTTGAGCCACATGATGCAGCAATTGGGTAAGCACTTTCTAAATTAAATCAGATTTAATGGAGTTACTCTTTCAATCTATTATTCTAAAATTAGTTTGTGATCGGCTGAAAATTTTAAAAAATGTGCCCCTCAGATTTTTTGCACTTGTTATGAACGGATGCCCAGGAGTGGGTATTTCGACTTAAAAAGATCAAAATAATGGAACAATGGTTTGGAGATCGGGAAACACTGGGCAACGTGGTTCCTGGTAGCTGCGGATGTGAGTGGAGGATTTCGTTGTTTAGATTTCAGACCATGCTTGGCTTGTACAACAAAAATTTCACGCTGTGTAAAAACTGAGTTAAGATTCTCAGTCGATCATGAGAGTCCGTGAAAATGCTATAGTCTATTCCAAGTTAAAAGAGATTTCTCCATCTTCAAATTCATTGCCCGAAGAGAGTGAACATACACTTACAATGACATTTTGCTTTTGCAAGTACAGCGAGTTTTTCCGTTGATAGTCCTAGACGTGCGAGAAAAAATCTCTTTCAATTTAAGACAGACAATAGCTCTTAATTCAACTGGCGTTCTTAATGTGCGCCATCTAGTCCACTCACAAAACATAACGTTCCAAATAGCCTCCTGGTTATTCTTTAGGTTGTCAGTTGAATAGTAACCTATACCGCTTCTCAGCATTAAACGCGTTCCGGACTTCTACTCAAAAATAAAATAAAATTGCACCCATACTATTGGCATGTTTTTTTTTATTTATTTACGTTTTTTTTAGCAATAGAAGATTCCATAGAAGTAAAAGCGAATTCGACCACATTAAACCTAAAAGATTTTCGGAATTCGTGAAAACTTGAACAATACCTTACACCCACAGAGAGTTTAACATTGAAAAATACTTAAATCAGTTTTTTTCCGACTATATTTAAAGCTTTTAGAAGTGAAAGTGAATTCGAAATCTCAATAGACCTAAGAAATATATTGGAATTCGTGAATATGAACACAACCACTTTACACCCCCGTAGGGGTTGGATATCGAAAATTTTTTAAGAATGTTTCTAGACGCTAATATAAAAAGCCCGCAGAAGTAAAATTGCTTTGATAGCTCGACATTTTCAATAGATTTAACGAAATTCGTGACCATATGGAAAACCCTTTTTCACGGTCATTTTATTTACTCAGCCTCTGAACGCTAATGAAAATCTGAACTTTTTTTTCCTTTAATTACTCTAGTAGCGCATCTACATATACGTATTAAGTTTCAACTTTCTAGCATAAGCCGTTTCTGAAATATAAAAAACCACCCCCCACCAAAAATTTAATTTTTTGAAAAATTGCTCCCACCCCCCACTTTCATGCTTCACCTCCCCCCGCAAAAAAGCTTACATTCAGTAGACTTCACTTGGAATCCTATATACTGTAACCAAATTTTAGCTTCCTGGTGTAATTAGTTCGTAAGATATTGTAATCCAAAAATTTTCACACCCCACCCCTACACCTCATCACCTCCCTTAAAAATTTTAGCCCTTGTCTAATCTCGATGTATCCGTTAAGACAACCAAAAAGTTTCAACCTTCTGACATGAATCGTTGGAACCAAAATTGTTCGTCTAAATCGCTCCGCAATTTTCGAAGGTCTCAATTTATCTTGATAAATTAAATTTGTGCTTATGCAAAAGGCATAAGCAAAAATTTAAGCATAAGCAAAAAGTCAAGAATTTCAAATATGAAATATTGTTGTAGGTATACATCAATGTTGTGCATACACAACAACTTAATCGCCTAAAAACCAATTTCACGATTATTTTTTTAAATCAACCTCTATAGGATTGTAAAGTGGTTGCACACAGTTTCCAAAAATACCAGCATACCTCTTACATCTAAAGAGATATCGAACTGGTTTGCACTTTCTCGGGGTTTCTATATAATCGCCTAAAAACTGGTTTTATGAATATTCAAATCCCACAGTTTTCGCCATATTTCTCGGGTTCAAAAAGATATAAAAAAGGTTTTAACATTTATGAGCATTTTATGTAATAGCCTAAAAATCAGTGCGTAAAGGGGTTGTATTAGTTTTCACAAATTTTTCAAAATCTCTTAGGTCTGATGGGTATTAAATTGGTTATAATTTCCACGCTTTTTAAACAATCGTCTAATAACGATTTAATAACTTTTTTTTGAAATTCAACACCCAAATGAATGTAATGGAGTTGTATACGTTTTCACAAATTTCGACATATCTCTTAGGTCTGCTGAGGTACTGAAATGATTTTACTTTATTATTTTTTAATAATAAAGTATTGTGATCGACTTGAAATTTAAAAAAAATTTGCTATCCTGAAATTGTGTATTTTCACGTTTTAGAACTAGTAAACCCCAAAAAAGCAAAAAAAAAAAAAAGTCCGTCTATCCGCCGTACGCCGTACGCAAAATCGGTTGAAGGCGCGTAGCTCCCAAGCCCGTTGAGATATTAACATGAAATTTTTATGGTGGGTAGATTGGGTGAATTCCTACGACTGTTATCTTTTCAAGGGGTTGGGGTATGAGGGGGAGGAGAGGGGAGCGTTTGAGACGAAAAATTTTAGTTTCTAGATCTCAGAAACCACTTATGCTACGAGGCTGACACTTGGAACTTATGTAGTACTATGATAGTGGACTCATTTGTAAAAAAAATGGTTGATAGGGGTTGACGGGTGTGGAAGTGGGGGTGAAAATAATGAGTCTGAAACGCTTGAAAGCCGAGATTGAAACATTCTAAAATCGATATCTCCTGAACAATTTATGACAGAAGATTGAAACTTTGTTGTTGTTCTCAGGGATACTTCAAGATTAGACAAGGGCTAAAATTATTAAGGGGCGTGGTGCGGTGTGAGGGTGGATGGTGAAAAACTTTGGATTACAATATATTCTGAAACAATTACACCAGGAAGATAAAATTTAGTTTCTGAATATGGGATCAAAAGAGGGGTCTACTGATAGTAAATTTTTTGAAGGGGGAGGTGGAGCACGAAAGCAGGGGGACAGCAATTTCTCAAAAAATGTAATTTTTATATCTCAGAAACCGTATCAGATATGATCTTGAAAATTTTACAGTGTGGGTAGACTTCTAGCAGGGAAAAAAATTTTGGGGGTGTGGGTGTTGGGGGTGATGGTTAAAGGGGGTAGGAAGGAAACATTCTGATTTTTATTTCTCGAAAACCGTAATAAATAGAAAGCTAAAAATTTAGGATTATATAGAGCCACTATAGAGACATCCTGGAAAAATAAAATGTTGATAGGGGTTGCAAGGTACGGTGGTGATGGGTGGTTTTTTATATATCACTCAAATTTTGACTATTTTTGAACCCCCCCTCCCCATTGTCACAATTTGTCGCAAAATGTCATCACCCCCCCCTCCGTTGTGACGTCACAAGGTTTAGTATGTTTCAAAAATAAACGCACGAAATAGAGCTAATATTCATGTTTTATTAAAAATAAATGAAAAATAAAATATTCATATATAATAGGTGAGTGTTTTTGCGCACTTATCCAGATCAGAGCAGGTTAGAAAATTTATATACAAAATAACAACATTGCTGTTTTTATGACTTTTTTTATAATTTTTTCCATAGATAGTAGACTAGATTAGAGAATTAAACGCAAATAGCTATCTCAGTGAGCTCACAAGGGTTTAGTTAACTGCAAAAGCATAAAACAAAAGAATATTGGTTTGTCGTTACCCGCGATTGCGACTTTGTGGACATATTGCAGAGTTGCCAGTAAATTATTATGATATTAATTTGAAAGAAAAGTTCCGTTCCGATTTTGTTACGTCACATCTATCATATCCCCCATTCCCCTATGTCACACTTTGTCACATTTTTGCAACCACCCCCTACCCCTTTTCGTGTGACGTAGTATGTGCACGGTCCCTTATGCTAGAAAGTTGAAACTTAGTACGTATATGTAAATGAGCTATTAGATTAATTAAAGCAAAAAAAAAGTTAAAATTTTTATTGGCGTTCAGAGGTTGAATAAAAAAAATTTCCGTGAATCCACATTTGCACGAATTTCGTTAAAATTTTTAGACATGTCGAGCTATCAAAGCAATTTTACTTCTGCGGGCTATTTATATAAGCGCCTAGTAACGTTCTTTAAAATTTTTCGATATCCAACCCCTAAGGGGATGTAAAGTGGTTGTGAAAATATTCACGAATTCTGATATATTTCTTGGGTATATTGAAATTTGGAGTTCACTTTCACTTCTATAAGCTTTAAACATAGTCGGGGAAAAAACCGATTTGAGTATTTTTCCCTATTAAACCTTCTGGGGGAAAGTTTCAAATAGCCTCCTGGTTATTCCTTAGGTTGTCAGTCTCATATACTACGTTTACATAGAGAATCCAAAGATCGAAAGATCGAAATTTGGATCGCGTTTAAGACCACACCGGATCGAAAGATCGAAACATGGGCAAATCGAAGAAATGACGAACGACATAACCGGTTTCGATTCGATCCAGGTCGAGAAGTTGGTTCGGATCGAGTCGATCTCATTTCAATCCAATCTGCGTCAACATGCGATTTTAGAGGATTGAATCCGGATTCAATCCTCCATGTAAACGTACACTCAGAAAAATTGTACAGTAAAATCAAAAAAAACAATTATGATTCAAATGGATTCAAATATGATTTTGCTTCGGCACTGTTTCTTTTTAAATCAAAGCAAATCCTATACTTCTATGATATATTTACTTATTTTGATTCAAAGCGACTTTATATTTGATTTTATAGTGCGTCCCTTTAGATCAATAATACGCATGTTGCAATACAACAAGATGGTCTAGTTGAATTATACAATATCTTCTATTTAATTTAAATATATCTTTATTTGTTTCAAACTTGCCGCATAGAGAATCAATGGGAATTTGTAATTTATTTAAATCGAGTTTCACTTCAAAATATTATTCAATATTCCTTTTAAATAAAAAAGACTCATCTTTATTATATAATACAGTAATAACTCCGTATATATTTTTTAATTCAAACAAATTTTATTTCTTTATAATATAAATTATACATAATTCAATATACATTACGTATTCTATGATATAATTGTTAAGAATAACATCAGCTTTTTCATGCAACTATAAAAAATATAGTGTTGTTTATATTCTTTGTTCAAACAATTATTTTTTATAATAAGGAACATTGAACTTTGTGGATTATAAGTATTTATTTCTTATGTAAACCTTTCCATTATTTAAAGCATATACTCGTATGTGAAGGGGAGGACTCGTGAAATATTCTATTCCATTCATATTTAATTTATTTACTTGGCCACCCACTTCATAGGATTGAAAGTGATAATCACAACTTTTTAATTTAATTTTTTTCGTAATTACATATAAAGATGAGGCAATAATTATGTGCTTACCAAACAGTCTTTTTCCGATGGAAATATGGCAACTATTTCGTTCAATATGGGCACGAAGTCTTTGGGTGCTAGAGAATTGCTGTTGAAATGTACATCCTCTAAAATAATTGCTATTAAGTCATTCCTTCTTGAATTGTCTAAAGTTGACAAATGTTCAAATAATTTACAAATTGCCAGCCCTTTCGCACTTTTTTCAGAATATCAGCGAGTCCCTATCATAAATAAATGAATAATAAAAACATATCCTAGTCACGATGGTATATTAAATAATATATATTGTATATATATACATAATGTATGGTATATAAATATTATTAGTATATTTTCTTACCTCAGAAAGTTTTTAATCCCTGCCTTTGTTATTTTTCGTACACTGGTTCGATACAACAGAGCTACTTAGCCAACTTCCAACTTTTAAACTGTACGATAAAGTTTCGTCATCAATATTGAACTATAAAATAATAATTTTATAAATAATTATAATATGTATATAGGTACTTTGAGATTTGTATCTTTTACTTCTTTTTTTCTCCACGAAAAGAGTTTTACTCGGAACTTTGCACGCAATCCGATGTCCGAAATAGCTTCAATTCTAATATTTCAGAATTTTATAAGTTAAACGGGCAGCTGCAAGATGCAATGCGTTTCAATTTGATTAATCTTGGCCGTAGCCTGTAGGCTTTTAAAGTGGAGGAGAAAAGTTACTAATTGTTCACAAATTGTTGAAAACTTGGAATTACTTGGCACTCGTTGTAAATTACTGCAAATTTCAATAAAAATAAAAAGAATTCACGTGTTTACACATCACTTACATTTGAGCACATTAAATAGCGAAAGAAGATCCCATTCGATTAGTAATGCCGCTAATTGATTATCATTTTCTTGGTCATCATTGACAAGAAACATTACTTCTGAATTTTCCATTTTGTAGGCCCGGAAAAGAAGAAATATAAGTTCTGCCTACACGTGCCACTAGTCACCACTGAACAAAAGAACTGATCAAATGAGAACAACATTTTTATGCATGATCTAACAGGATTATGGAAATTGAAGGGAAATAAATTAGTTTTAAGAGATGTCTATTTAGTTCAATTAGAAATCTATTCAAAGTATTAAAATAAAGGGTTTCGCTGTTAATTCAATAAGATAGTCGATTTAAATCAAAACAATATCGCATTAAATCAATGGTATAGGACGAATCTTAACTTTGAGCAGATTTCCAATTACTTTTATAATGCTAAATTTTTCTGAGTGTAGTAATAGTAACCGACACCGCATCTCACCATTAAACACGTTTCGGACTTCTACCCATAATATAATAAAGTTGAGCCCAGACTGTTGGCAGATTTTTACTTCTGTGTGATTTTAGATTTTTTTTTATATTCATTCCCGAAGTGAGTGTAAAATCACGTAGATATAAAAACATTCGAAATTTTTTTATATGCACAATCGGTTGTCAAATTTTTATACTCTAGATGAAATCATATAGAGTATTATAAGTTTAATCCAGCCCAAAAGTTTGTAACGCATAGAACCAAGCCTCGGACGAAAAAAAGTTATATATTATTTTTTGTTTATTTGTGGCCAAAAACCTCAAATCCGCTTGACGTCCATCCGTCCGTCCGTCCGTCCGTCCGTCTGTCCGTGAACACGATAACTCAAGAACGCCTTCACCTAGGATCTTGAAATTTTGAATCTGGATGTTTGGTTGAATTTGTAAGGCTAAGTTCGTTAACGGGCAAAATCGTCCTACTCCTTCGGGTAGCTGCCATACAAAATGTCCTTAAAACACGTCTTCAAGAATATTGGTCGATAACTTCAGAAGGGTTTAAGCTACGTCTTTGAAATTTTGTATGTGTTATTTTTCCAATAGTTGGAGCTAAATATATGATTATGAAGAAAATCCTTTTAGTCCTTCGTGTAGCTGCCATACAAATATCCTGTCAAAATGTATTCACTTAATTTACAAAACTCACAATAACTCAAGTAATCTTTTAGCTACGAATTCGGAATTTTAAACAAGTTAGTTTTGAGTGAAAAGGAAGTCGGAGTTTACTAATCAGCGAAATCCTTTTACTCCTTCTGGTAGCTGCCATACAAAATGTCCTTAAAACACTTCTCCAAGAATATTGGTCGATAACTTCAGAAGGGTTTAAGCTACGTCATTCAAATTTTCTATGTGTTATTTTTTCAATTGTTGGAGCTAAATATATGATTATGAAAGAAATCCTATTAGTCCTTCGTGTAGCTGCCATACAAATATCCTGTCAAAA
The DNA here is from genome assembly GCA_951812415.1 of Beris morrisii. Lineage (NCBI taxonomy): Eukaryota > Metazoa > Arthropoda > Insecta > Diptera > Stratiomyidae > Beris > Beris morrisii. The sequence continues at coordinate 91,475,736 of OX638313.1, read as the reverse complement.
TGTATTCACTTTATTTACGAAACTCACTATAACTCAAGTAATCTTTTAGCTACGAATTCAGAATTTTGTACAAGTTAGTTTTGAGTGAAAAGGAAGTTCGAGTTTACTAATCAGCGAAATCCTTTCACTCCTTCTGGTAGCTGCCATACAAAATGTCCTTAAAACACGTGTTCAAGAATATTAACAATAACTTCAGAACGGTTTTAGCTACGTCTTTGAAATTTTGTGTGTAGTATTTTTCCAATAGTTTGAGTTAAATGTATGATGATGAAGAAAATCCTATTAGTCCTTCGTGTAGCTGCCATACAAATATCCTGTCAAAACGTTATCACTTAATTTACGGAACTCGCTATAACTCAAGTAATCTTTTAGCTACGAATTCGGAATTTTGTACAAATTAGTTTTGAGTAAAAACAAAGTTCGAGTTTACTAATCAGCGAAATCCTTTTACTCCTTCTGGTAGTTGCCATACAAAATGTCCTTAAAACACGTGTTCAACAATATTTTCCGATAATTTTTGAACGCTTCAAGCTACGAATTTGAAATTTTGTACACATTAATTTTTGAATAGTTCCAAGGAAAAGGATAAATATGTAAGAAATCGAGTGAGTCCTTCCTGCACCTCCCATGTGAAAGTCCTTTAAAAAGGACATTTTTTTTCGATGACTTACCCAGTTCAAAGTATGAAGTTAAACACCGAATATTGTCTTTTAGTTTTGAGTAGCAATCTAATAGCAGTCCTTAACAAAGGACATACAACATGCACACACGTAATTATACTTTATCCCCAACTACAATATAAATCGGAGTTCAGTATTCATCTAGAGTATTATACGATTGGCTTGCAGCCGATCGTGACTGCAGTATGTTTTTAATCTATTTTTGGACAGATTATCCTGTATGTTTTTAGTGGGTTGGTAATACTTTCGACTTCCTTTGGTTTTTTAGAAAAATTGGAAGGTTAAATCTAGAAATTTCTCCAAATTTGGGATGAGATTCATTCACATACTAAGTTTCAAATCAGTACAATGCCACTTTGAACATATGTACATTGAGTACAATTAAAATAAATTTTAAGGGAGAGGGTGGAATGTGAAACATTCTGATTTTGATAGCTAAAAATTAATGGCCCAATCCCGAATACCAATGGCTTCACTGCTATGTCACTATACAGGTTGCCACTGGTCCATTGTGGCACTGGTCCACCCGTGACACCCTAATGAAGTCCCATATAGGGAGTTATCGTAGTATTACTACAGAGGAATAACTAGTCGAACCAGACACAAGTGCGCATAAATTTGGCTCGTTCATCAATTCGTGTTTCAGCTATGTCCCCGAAACTAGAGAAAAATAGCTGCCCATTGCTCTAAACCTACAGCTGCCTAGCTGAGGGCACTCAAAAAGTAGATGTCTAATGCTCTCTTCTTCTTCTTCATTTCTGCAGCTTCTGCAGTAGTCATTATATTGAACGCATAGGCGTTGTGCATGAGACAGTGTCCGGTTATGAGTGTCGTAATGTTACGGGTTGCCATACGACTTCTTTTCGGAATATCGGTAGTCCTTCTATAGCCATAGCATGGCTTCACACGACGCTTGGTTCAACCATCTACTATAGGTCAGCTCCATTGCCTTCTTGTCAATATTTCTCTTAACATAAGTAAGGGATATCTTTACCGCTTGGGTTGCATGTATAGCAGCCAGTTTAGAACCAGTTTTGGCCAGCTCGTTTCCTAGTATCCTGTGTGTCCCGGAACTCAGAACAAGAAAACGTTATGAGTTGCACCTAATGTTTTCAGACGCTGCCTACACTCCCTCACTAACTCAGATTTGACTAGGTTGGTACTTTGAGCTTTCATTGCTGCCTGACTGTCTGTATAAATCTTTATACAGAACTAGAAATGGGTCGTTCACGAGTGAACTGTTCCAAAAAAACACTTCATTGAAGTGAGTGAGTGATGTAAATTCGACACGTGACAAAAAAAATTAAAAACTATATACTATATATCAATCGCAGGAATATTCAAATAATGCGCAAGTTGTAAAACTAATTTTTGTCCGCTGAAACGAAATTTTGAGCACCAAATTTAACGCTGAAAGCACTAAATTGGCGCCACTGATTATAAACAGTGCTGTCTTCAATGTAATTATGTATGGCATACGCGACGCGGTGCGAAGAATACCACGTATTCTATTTTCCATCATAAGAAAAAAGAAAGTAAATGTAAATATTCATGTATACACCGCTCTTCTTCCTATTTCCCAACCCGCAAGCACAACTACTGCCTGCCTGACTATAGCCCAGTCGGACTTTTCGTAAGAGATGAATTTGTAATCTATGAGTATGGGATGAGTTTATAAGGCCTTACCAAAGTAATGCAAAGTGTAATTGCTCTAACATATTCTCGAATGCTCCCTCTGTACGATTATGGTTAACGTTCTTGGCTTCAGTTACTATTTACAGAAGTAATGGTTTAGAAGCCAGTAAGTAATAAGAGGAAGAAATCCGAGACGTTACAGTTTTGTCCAACGGTATAGGCTTTAGTATCTACTTACGAAAGTAATGGTTTAAAAGCGAGTAAGTTATGAGATGGTACAATCCGAAACCTTACAGTTTTGCCAAATGCTCTTGGCTTTAGCAACAATTTACGAAAATAATGTCTTAGAAGCGGATAAGTAAAGGGATGATGCAATCATTAACATTTAAATTTAAATTCAGTTCGTTCCAAGTGTTTCAAATATTGCGAAGTGCTGTTCATTTGTAATAAATTCCGAAAAGTGTTATTTATAAAACGAAGTAAACAATTAGTTTAGATAGAGTATTTCCTTGTCTTAATGAAGTTTATTTTTGTTAATTTTACTTTATTATTTTAAGAATAAAGTATTGTTATCGATTTTTCCACTTTTCATAACTAATAGACACCAAAAAAGGAATAAAAATTTTCAGTCAGTTTGTACGCCGTACGCCGTCCGCCGTACGCAAAACGTTTGAAAGCTTATAGCTCTCAAACTCTTTGAGCTATTAAGTTGAATGTTTTTTGTTGGTAGACTGAGCAAACCCCTTCAAGTGGCCACCTTTTGAGTGGTGGGAGGTGGGGGAAGCGTTTTAGACGAAAAATTTTGGTTTCTAGATCTCAGTAACCGTATAGGCTAGGAGACTGAAACTTGGAATTTATATAGAGCATCGATAATGGACCCATTTGCAAAAAAAATTTAAATATAGGTAAAGGGGTGTGGGAGCGGGGGGAAAAATAATGTGTCTGAAATGCTTTTTAGAACTTAATGAACATCTGTGGGTATACTAGGAGAATAGATCGGAAACAATTTTTTGAGAGCGAGCAGTGACGTACGGGGGTGGGGGTTGAAAAACTTTAGATTACGATATCTCACGAACGCATTGTACTAGAGAAATAAAATTTGGTTTCTGTATAAATGTTGACAAATAAGGTTTGCTGAAAGTAAAATTTTTTACGGTGGAGTATGGAAGTGGAGGGGGTAAGAATTTTTTTAAAAAATCACGTCTAATAGACCCTAATAGACCTAATAGACCCCCAGCAGAAAAAAAAATTTCATGGATGAGGGTGTAGGGGGTAAGGGTGGGGGAGGGTGAAAAGTAAAAAGTTCCGATTTTTATATCTCGAGAAACTATTAAAATGAAAAGCTGAAACTTGGTATTTAGATAGAACTGTAGTAGTAGCATGTTGGAAAAATATAATTTTTTTTATAGGGGAGTATGGTACGGGGGTGGGGGGTGTTTTTCCTACGTACGTATATGTAAATCAACTAGAAAAGTAATTTTGATTAAAAAAAAATTCAAATATCCATTGGCATTCGGAATTGGGGCAAAAAAAATGATTAGGGAAAATGGAATGCATATTTTTTCACGATTTTCGTCATATCTGGTCTTTCGAAATATTGAATTCATTTTTTTTCTACGGGTTCTTCATATAAATACCTAGAAAGTATTTTCAGGATTTTTTAAAATCGGACCCCCAAGGTGATGTAAAGGGGATGTATACATTTTCACCAATTCATCCGTATCCCTCAGGTCTGATTAGATATCGAATAACTTTTCACTTCCACGGGCTTATTTAATAATCACCTAAAACTTGTTTTCAAGGTTTTTCCTTTTTCAACCCCTAAGAGTGTAAAAATGGGTTGAACACGTTTTCACGAATTCCGTCATATCTCTTAGGAGTGATAAGACATCGGATTGGTTTTTACTTCCTCTGGCTTTCTTTATATATATCTAAAAACTTATTTCAGGATTTTTGGATATTCAACCCCAAAGTGGGTGCAAGGGTGTTGCATATATTTTCACAAATTCTTACATATTTCTTAGTTCTAATGAGATATCGAATTAATTTTTACTTCCTAACGCTTCTTACATAATCCTCAAAACGTTGATTTCAAGATGTTTGTTATTCAACTCCAATAGGACGTATATCTCAGGATTGATGAGATATTAGATTGGTTTGCACTTCCACAGACTTTTTATATAATCGTCTTCAAACGCATTTCCGATTTCATGTAATGGCCCGAAACCAAATCACGAAAAACCTTCTAATGCGGTAACAACTGATATTATACTAGGACTAGCTCTCGTCCCGGTGTATGACCCAATTATGTAATTCATATGTTATATGAGGCAGCGGCGTAAGTATTCTAGCGCGACCCCATTTTAACCGCTTCCCGAACTTTTTTTTAGGTTTTCAGTCACATAGAAACCTACACCGCATCTCAGAATTAAACTCGTTCCGAACTTCTACCCAAAAAATAATAAAGTTGAGCCCAGACTGATGGCAGATTTTTTATTTTGTTTATTGAATGAATTCTGATGTATTGTTTACATGTTTTAATTTATTTTATATTGAATAAAAGTTTTTTTTTACTGTTAAGACAATTTCGATTTTTCATATTGTTCTTATTTGCAACTCAACAAAGTAACCCAGTCGGAACAGTAATGTCTACGGAATCGAATCCGTACAATATACTAGCAGCTCGTACACATTACTCTTTCGATGACAGAACTAATTACTTTAACCCGCATAGGCCCTAGGGCGTAATCGCTTACAAAGCACACTACAAGAAAAGCCTTATTTCGTTGAAGAGTAGTAAATAGTTACAAAGCATATTGCATGTAAGGCCTTGTTTCATTAGAGAGTGATAGCAACATACAAATTGCATGAGAAGTAAGGCATTATATCAATAGTGAGTGGTAAATACTTTAAATGTATGAAAAGTAAGGTCTTGTAATAGTCAGTTGTACACATTACTCTTTCGATAACAGATCTAATTACTTTAACCCGCATAGGCCCTAGGGTGTAAACGCTTAAAAGCACAGGACAAGAAAATACTTATACCGTTGTAAATACTTATAAAGTATTGTGTTCGTCTCCAATTTAAACTATCCTTTACTTTGTTGAGTTGCAAATAACAACAATATGAAAAATCGAAATTGTTTCAACAGCAAAAACCATTTATTCAATATAAAATAAATTGAAACACGTAAATGTTACATAAGAATTCATTCAATAAACAAAATAAAAAATGAACAAAAATAAGATTCATAAATATAAGAAAAAACTCTATCTAAACTAATTGTTTACTTCGTTTTATATAAATAACACTGATTGGAATTTATTACAAATGAACAACACTTCGCAACATTTGAAACACTCGGAACGAACTGAATTTAAATATGGGCCCTTTGATATAAAATTAAAACGAAACGTTAATGATTGCATCACCCCTTTACTTATCCGCTTCTAAGACTTACTTTCGTAAATTGTTACTAAAGCCAAGAGCATTTGGCAAAACTGTAAGGTTTCGGATTGTACCACCTCATAACTTACTCGCTTCTTAACCATTACTTTCGTAAGTAGATACTAAAGCCTATACCGTTGGACAAAACTGTAACGTCTCGGATTTCTTCCTCTTATTACTTACTAGCTTCTAAACCATTACTTCCGTAAATAGTAACTGAAGCCAAGAATGTTGGCCATAATTGTACAGAGAGAGCATTCGAGAATATTTTATAGCAATAATTATAGCAAGTTGCTAGCACAAAATCAATTCCGTACACATTACTGATCAGACCTTACTGTTCATACATTTAAAGTATTTACCACTCACCATTGATATAATGCCTTACTTTCCATGCAATTTGTATGTTACTATCAATCTCTAATGAAACAAGGCCTTACATGTAATATGCTTTGTAACTATGTACTACTCTTCAACGAAATAACGCTTTTCTTGTAGTGTGCTTTGTAACCGATTACGCCCTAGGGCCTATACGGGTTAAAGTAATTAGTTCTGTCATCGAAAGAGTAATGTTACGAGCTGCTAGTATATTGTACGGATTCGATTCCGTAGACATTACTGTTCCGGCTGGGAGACCGCCTGGAGAAAATCCACACATACCAGCCCTACGAACATCTGTTAGTGACTAGTGTGTGATGATTAAGTGAGAGGCTGTTTAGAGAAGAAAACTCACACACACACCAACCCACCGGTGGCTACTAAACGGCTGTTAGAAGAGATAGAGTGAGTGAACTCTTCAATTGAAGTGACTAGTGACTACTGAACGATGGAACGAAGAGTTCAATGGAAGTACTTCACTGAACTCGTTCCTTAAAGTGAGTGACACGGAGTGAAGTACTTCACTGAAAGGAACTGCTTTGCCCATCTCTATACACAACTCTTAGGGAAGATTTGGAGCGGAGTTTAGTATATCTATCTCCACTTGAAAACTATTGCCGTAGTCCGACTTACAAATATCAGCATTCTAATACTTCCTTCATCCCAAACCCAAGAAGTTCACCCTTCATAAAAATATGGATTCACCAAGATTTGCCTCCTCAAACTAGTGGATTTGTTCATCGTACCTAATAAAGTATTCATCAAAACACAAATTTACACCGTAATTGCGGGTTTGGTAGTCCCTCCGACCAGTCCTCAAGTTCCAATAGCACGCATCTCTCCTGAATTACAATTACTTATTTGAAATATTTGCCTTGCCAGAAACAGAAGCAGTGTTCGGACACCCGATGACATATTAAACTCATTGTTTACTTGACCCTGTTAATCGCTAACCTACGCATCATTTCTTATAGTCTCGATAAAATCAACAAACTTACACACACCAATTCAAATTTCTTTCCAAACATAAAATCTATGACAATCGTCATCAACTTCAATTAAAATAAAACATTCAAACTACTGTAATGAATTTATCACGCAAGGATCACTTTTTACCTATAAAAGCCCATCCAACCGTATTTCACTTCAGTTAGTTACCATCCGGACTTCTTAATTAACCTAACGTCCGAATTGGCCACAAGTAATGGTGTTTGAACGGAAAATTAATCCCGTTTTGAATCCTAATCAGCGAATATTCCTGCAGGATGAGATCCGCTACAAGGAAAAACTCGAGCGTTTGCAGCGCGATAGTCTCGGCTCCGTTTCGGAACTCTACACGCGTAAGGAAGAACTGGAGGATGATCCAGAGCTTCTGGACAAACACGATTCCTTCTATCACAACACCAAGAGTCTCCTGGTCCTCTTTCAAATCATGGGAATTATGCCGATCATGCGGAATCCACCTATTCGAGGACTGCCACGGACGACCTTTCGATGGTCGCGAGTGTTCGCCTGGGCTGTCTTCATCTACTCCTTAGAAACGATTATTGTGGTCATGGTGGGCTATGAACGTGTCAAGATCTTCCTTCAGAGTACCGATAAGAAATTCGACGAGATTATCTACAGTGTTATATTTTTGAGTATTCTTCTACCGCATTTCTTACTCCCGGTGGCATCCTGGCGTAACGGAGCACAAGTTGCCATCTTCAAGAATATGTGGACGAACTATCAGGTGAAATCGCTCAAGGTGCTCGGAATAGCGATTCGATTCTCGAACTTGAATTCCGTTACGTGGACGCTATGTGTGATGTCATGGGTTGTTAGCTTGGTTGTTGTCCTGCCGCAGTACTACTTGCAGGCGGACTTCGAACTATGGCACACCTTTGCGTACTACCACATTATTGCTATGCTGAATGGATTTTGCAGTTTATGGTAAATTTTCTGTTTGAAAAGGAGTTTTTATATAAATTATCGATTTGGTATACTTCACACAGGTACATTAATTGCAATGCTTTCCGTATTGCTAGTAAGGCGCTTGCCAAGAGCCTGGAGCAAACTTTAAAGGTTTCGAAACCTGCTGAAAAATTAACCGACTATCGACATTTGTGGGTGGACCTTAGTCACATGATGCAGCAATTAGGTATGCATTTCTAAGTGGCTGTTATTTTATGTTTACATTCGACTGGAATCAATTAAGGTGAATGGAAGAAATCGATTACTGGATTTTTATACTCTGTCATCTAATTCAAGAGTCTAGATGGTCTCATTACAGCTTATAAGTTTGATCCAATTACTAGTCCTAAAACGTGTAAATACAAAATTTCAGGGTAGCAAATTTTCTTGAAATTTCAGGTCGATCACAATACTTTATTATTAAAAAATAATAAAGTAAAATTTAAAGGGAGGTGGTGAAGTGTGGGGGTGGGAGCTCAAAAACTTTGGATTACATACAATACCTTACGATTCAATTGTGCCAGGATGATGAAATTTGGTATGGAATGTAAAATTTTTAAGGGGGGAAAGAGAAGCGCAGAAGGGAAGGACAGCCATTTTTCAAAAAATTAAATTTTTATATCTCAAGAACTGTATCATATATGATCTTGAAAATTTTAGGGGAGTTAAGACCAGTAAAAGAAAAGCAGAAAATTTCGAGGGTGTCGATGTAGGGGGTTATCGACGGTTATCAACGTACTCCTTTCTCTGCCACCAATTAACCTGTTCGCTAAATACGTGGCAGGCAAATGCGCCCTAAGACTCAGAGAGTCAAACCAGCTCAAAACATGTCCATACGGGCACAGTAACATCAGCCTACATTCAGCAGAGACTACGGACTACGCAGATCCTAAGCTCTGGTTTGACAGGAAGTTCGCCATAAACATACCAAGCAGGGAATACTGGGAGGCAAGAACCGGTGACACTGCGGGGTCGATTAACATCTATACGGACGGTTCAAAGATGGAAGACGGAGTGGGCGCAGCCGTGCACTCATTTGATCTTCCAACAAACTCTAGCTACAGACTGCCGAATAATTGCAGTATTTTCCAGGCGGAGGTACTGGCGATTCAGAAGGCGGCGGAAATAGCTCACAAATCGCGAATAAGGGATAAGGCAGTCTTTATCTATACGGATAGCCAAGCAGCCTTAATGGCTCTGAAATCCTGCACTATCAAATCTAAGGCGGTAATCAACCATAGGCGTGCCGTGGCCTAAAATCTGGCAGGGGCCAGGGGCCGACTGGCTGAGAACATACGACTTCTTCCGAAAGGCACACATGATTTTCATACAAGTTCGTCCGTTTTGTGCTTACAAACTAGATGTTCGTATAAACAACGAATGATTAGTCTTAGGTTGTGTCTTTAAAATGTTTTATTCATTGCTTTTCCACTAGCTGCAGTTGAAGGAAAAAATTTGAAATAGTTCCTATGCAGTGCAGTCCTAAGATATTCGGCGCCCGTGGGCTACTAAAAATAATGCGCACCTCGTCATAAGAAAATACAATTTTGATGGCTAGTGGAAACGGCAAATACAAAATATAAAAGTTTCAGAATTAGACAATTTTATACCTTCGGATTTGTAAAGGTTAAATGATTCTGTATTTCGTTTCTTTTCGTTTCGTTTCTAAAGAAGCGTATAATTTATCAAATAATGCTTTCAATTGTAGTATCAACTTTTTGAAGTGATATATTAGTTTTATCTATGATTTCTAATATTTCGCTCCAAAGTGCTACCATAATAGCAGTTTCCAGTGAGTTGAACTCATTTAACAACCCCTCATCTTCAAATTTTGTTGCAGGCTTTTGGAAATTATATTCGAAAATTTTATTCAAATCAATTTTAAAATTTTCATAACTGGAAACAGTTGCCTTCTCTGAATTAGCTCTTGCTGACCAACGAGTGTCGCTTAATTTTTTGGGCACTTTGTTTTACTTTATTATTTTAATAATAAAGTATTGTTATCGATTTTTAAAAAAAAAAAAATTTGCTACCCTGAAAAATTTTTTTTATACGTTTTATGACTAATAACCACCAAAAAAGCAAAAAAAAATGTCAGTCCGTCTGTGCGCCGCACGCCGTCCGCCGTACGCAAAACGTTTGAGGGCTTATAACTCCTAAACCCTATAAGCTATTGAATTGAAATTTTTTTCTTTAATAGACTGGGTAGGCAGGCCTCTTGAAGTGACCAATTTTTCGGGGGTGGGAGTATGAGGGGGGAGGTGGAGGAAGCGTTTTAGGCGAAAAATTTTGGTTTCTAGATCTCAGCAACCGCTCATGTTAGGAGGCTGAAACTTGGAATTTATATAGAGCTTTGATAGTGGACCCATTTCCAAAAATATTGTTGATATGGGTGAAAGGGTGTGGGAGTGGGGGGAATAATAATGCGTCCGAAACGTTCGAAAGGCGAGATCGAGACATTCTAAAATCCATATCTCCTAAACGGTTGATGTCACGAAATTAAAACTTTATAATCACCTGTAGGTATACTAGGAAAATAGATCGGAAACAAATTTTTGAGTGGGGGCAGTGACGTACGGGGGTGGGGGTTGAAAAACTTTAGATTACGATATCTCACGAACAAATTGCACTAGAGAAATAAAATTCGGTTTCTGTATAAAGATTGACAAATAAAGTTTGCTGAAAGTAAAATTTTTTTAGGTGGTAGTGGTGCATGGAAGTGGAGGGGGTAAGAATTTTTTTAAAAAATCACGTCTTATATCTCAAGAACGATGCAAGATAGATGCTTAAAATTTTTACCAGAAGTAGCCCTAATAGACCCCCAGTAGAAAATTTTTTTTCAGGGATGAGGATGTAGAGGGTGAGGGTGGGGGAGTGTGAAAAGTAAATAGTTCCGAATTTTATATCTCGAGAACCTACAACGATATAAAACTGAAACTTAGTATTTAGATAGAGCTATGGTAGTAGCATATTGGAAAAATATAATTTTGTATAGGGGTAGTATGGTACGGGGGTGGGGGGTGTATTTCCTAACTGTTGAACGGCTTATGCTAGAAAGTTGAAACTCGGTATGTATATGTAAATCAACTAGAAAAGTATTTCTGTTGAAAAAAAAATTCAAATATCTATTGGAGTTTTGAAGTGGGGCAAAAAAATTATCAGTGAAAATGGAATGCATATATTTTTACGATTTTCGTCATATCTATTAGGTCTTTCCAAATATTGAATTTATTTTTTTTGTACTGGTTCTTCATATAAATAGCTGAAAAGCGTTTTCAGGGTTTTTTGAAATTCGACCCATAAGGTGGTGTAAAGGGGATGTATACATTTTCACGAATTCAGCCGTATCCCTCAGGTCTGATTAGATATCGTATAAATTTTCACTTCCACGGGCTTATTTAATAATCACCTAAAACCCATTTTTAAGTTTTTTCCTTTTTCAACCCCTAAGAGGGTAAAACGGGTTGAACACGTTTTCACGAATTCCGTCATACATATCTCTTAGAAGTGATAAGACATCGGATTGGTTTTTACTTCCTCTGGCTTTCTTTATATATATTTACAAACTCATTTCAGGATTTTTTAATATTCAACCCCAAAGTGGGTTGTATATGTTTTCAGAAACTCTTACATATTTCTTAGTTCTAATGAGATATCGAATTCATTTTTACTACTTTTAGGCTTCTTACATAATCGTCAAAAGTTGATTTCAGGATTTTGTTATTCAACTCCAATAGGACGTATGGCTTTCGACATATTTCTCAGGATTGATGAGATATTAGATTGATTTGCACTTCCACAGACTTTTTATATAATCGCCCACAAACGCATTTCCGATTTCATGTAATGGCCCAAATCCAAATCACGAAAAACCTTCTAATGGCGTAACAACTGATATTATACTAGGACTAGACCTCGTCTTGGAGTATGAACCAATTATGTAAATCATATGTTATATGTGGCAGCGGCGTAAGTATTCTAGTGCGACCTCATTCTAACCGCTCCCCGAACTTTTTTTTAGGTTTTCAGTCACATAGTAACCTACACCGCATCTCAGAATTAAACTGGTTCCAAACTTCTACCGAAAAAATAATAAAGTTGCGCCCAGACTGTCGGCAGATTTTTTTTAATGCTAGCGTATCTTTCAAAATTTCCCATCTTGATGTTGACGCGGCAAAGAAATTGTATAGATTTTAAAGAAATAAAAATAATTTAATTGCTTGTACGTAGCATTCCGCCGCCAACTCTCCAATTAAATTTAAAGAATGTGCCGCGCAGGGTACGTTAATAGCAAGATTTTTATAGATTTAATGCGCGCTTGGAGGCCGCTATATATACCCGACATATTAGAAGCATTATCATAAGATTGCCCTCTACAATCTTCCAAATTGATATCTAAATCAGATAATAGTTTTAAAATACAATCTTCCATTTCTGCGCTCTTGTGGTCAGTATTTTCTAAACAAAATTAAAACATAACATCAACCAAAAATTGCCGCTCCCAAAATGGTTGCGCCCCAGGGCTATAGCCCATTTAGCCCTGTGGTTAGGGTGGCCCTATTCATGTGAGTCCTCCTTCGAGTAGCTGCCATAGAAAAATCCTGTAAAAATGTGTTTACTTAATTTACGGAACTCACTGTCTTTTAGTTTCGAGTACCAACCAAAAGAGAGTCCTTAAAATTGAATTCAATGTGATTGCAAGATTCGAGAATATATCTTGAGTAGTAGCAGCGATGCCAGATTTGAAGATTTTTCTTCAATTCGAAGATTTTTAGCGTTCTCGAAGATTTGAAGATTTTGATGGATATGTAGAACCTTTTTTTGTATTCGTAAGATTTTTTCTTCAATTTCGATAAAAAAATTGTATTTATATGATATTTACATTCCTAGCTTATTTTCTATTGTTTTCGCCGTTTTCGCAATTCTCACTCAACGTTATTATTTATGATTACTATTATATTTATAATATTATATATGTATTTAAGCGTATAACAAAAAGTTTTCTGATTTCAATACCATCAAAGTAATAATTCAAAGTGAATAATATACTGGTAAGACTTCAGTTACAAAAAATTGTTCCGAAATCCAAATATATGAATCCAATATCGTAGGTATGTATTTCATAAAAAACTCGATATGTTCAAAAACCAATTCTACCTAAAAATCATTTATTTATTCTAGGATCTCATAACATCAAAAAACATTTGATGCAAATGTCGTTATGTTTAAAACCAATTTCTAATTTGTTAAATTAAAAACATCTTCTAAAGTTCTCGTAAAATTCAAAGACATTCTCAAAAAAAGCTGGTTACATTCAAAAACGTTTGTAAACTTGAATAAAACCTTGTTACAATTACGTAAAACTCAAAAATTTTTCATGAGAATCTTGTTGTTTTCAAAAACAATTTACAATTTATTTTGCTAAATTGAAAAAATCTTATACAGCTCTCGTCAGATCGAAAGAAAAATGATCGTAAAATTCAAAAATGTCTTGTTATTTTCAAAAGTCAGTTGAGATTTGCTCCGTTCATTTTAAAAGATTCTTTTATATTGTTTGTATTGTTAAAAAACATTTGACAAAAAACAATTGGCAACAAAAAGTTTGCGGATAGGAAGGAATTACTTTTCTGGAAGGGTCCAAGCAGGGGCCTGGGGGGGTCCCGGCCCCTCCTGGCCCCCCCAACGGCGCGCCTATGTACTCAACTGTCGACGCGCTTTACAGAAACTGTGCTCAAATAGGAAAGTGGAGCTCTGCTGGGTTCCAGGGTACAGTGGATACTAAGGAAATGAACTCGCCGATGGTCTTGCTAAAAAAGGTGCAAACCTTGGGCAGGAAGCCGCGGTTTCGGTACCACTGCCTCTTAACGTTATTTACAGCTCTCTAGAGAGGAAGATGGTAAGCCGGTCCGAGGCCAGGTGGCAGGCTACGTCAACCTCCAGAACCACGAAGCAAATGTGGAACACTCACAACGAGAAAAGTACTAAACTCTTGTTAGCACTACCAAGGGCGCAATGCGCAACTTTAGTCGGTATTCTTACCGGCCATTGCTTGATTGGGGCGCACGCATACAGATTGGGGCTTATCACTAATGATATATGCAGGAACTGCAAACTTGCCGCGGAACGGGAAACACTAGAACACCTCCTGTGCAGCTGCCCGGCTCTTGCTAGGAGACGGGTGAAGGCTCTAGGTGCACCGTCTTTCGCAAACCTTGGAGAAGTCTCGCGTAGCAGCATGCAGAGACTGCTAAATTTTGCTACGGTAACAGGGACCTTTGATTTGAACGAGGAACTCTCAACACAGATCGATACGCAAGCGCACCTACCTTAGGTACATTGGGTCTCCTTTTTATGTGGTATCGCTATGGACCCTCGAGGGTCTATGTGAGGCTTTTAAGCCGCCACTGTTACCTAACCTAACCTAGGGGGTTATGGTAGGAGGGGGTGGAAATGAAAAATTCTGACTTTTATTTGTCGAAAGCCGCAAAGGATAGAAAAATTTACAACTGTATATAGCTTCTATAAAGACATCCCAGAAAATAGGGGTAGCAAGGTACGAGGGTGGCGGGTGGTTATCCATATCTCTGAAACGGCTTACGCTAGAAAGTTGAAACTTAGTACCTTTATGTAGAAGTGCTACCAGAGTAATTAAACCAAAAAAAAAAAATTCAGATTTTCATTTGCGTACAAAGGTGGAGTTAAAAAAATGTCTGTTAAAAGGGTTTTCCCGCATTTTTACGACTTTCTTTAAATCGCTTAGACATACCGAGCTATCAAATCAATTTTACTTCTGCGGGCTTTTTATATAAGCGTCTTGAGACGTTTTTCTAAATTTTTCGATATCTAACCCCTTAGGGCGTGTAAAGTGGTTATGTATGTACTTATTCACGAATTCCAATATACTTCTTAGGTCTAATAAGATATCGAATTCACTTTTTCTTCTAAAAGCTTTAAATATAGTCGAGGAAAAAACCGATTTAAGTATTTTTCGATATTAAACCCCCTGGGGTTTGTTCAAGTTTTTACGAATTCTGCAATTTTTTTAAGGTGTAATGAGATCGAATTCGCTTTCCCTTCTATTAAATCATCTATTGAAAAAACAAATACGTAAATAAATAAAAAAAACTTTATTATTAAAAAATAATAAAGTAAAATCTGCCAACAGTCTGGGCGCAACTTTATTATTTTATAATACGATACTATGCGACTGACAACCTAACGAATAACCAGGAGGCTATTTGGAACGTTATTTTTTCTGTTGTCAGTCGCATAGTAACCTACACCGAATCTTAGCATTAAACACGTTTCGGACTTCTACCCATAAAATAATAAAGTTGAATAAACTGACTGTTGGCAGATTTTACTTTATTATTTTTTAGTAATAAAGCTTTTTTTATTTCACAAATTCTGACATATCACTTAGGTCTGGCAAGATGTCGAATAGGTTTTTAATTCTGTGGGCTGTTTATTGTTACCCTTCATTTATTTTAATATGTGTAATAAATGTTGTATCTTACTAGAAGCTATTCTATTGACAAAATTCATTTTCGAAATAACCTGATTGTCTCGAAACAGTCAATGCTATATTTTGATGTTCAAGGATGTCGTAGCTTCGCTGCTCAACTTTAATCCGTTCCTGGACTTTGTAAATTTGCGCCCAGACTGTTGTCAGTTTTTTTCATGCAGATTCATAAGTTGTTGTTAACATTTAAAAAGAATTCGAGAGTTATTCATGGCTTCCATACTCTTTTCAGGTCGAGCGTATTCCAACATGTACGGAATCTACTGTCTGGTGATATTTTTCACAACAATAATCGCAACGTACGGAGCGTTGAGCGAAATCATAGATCACGGTGCAACCTATAAGGAATTTGGACTATTTGTTATAGTTTTCTATTTTATGACGTTGCTCTTCATAATTTGCAATGAGGCTCACTACGCGTCGAAAAGTGTCGGCTTGGACTTTCAAACGAAACTGCTAAATGTTAATCTGACCGCAGTCGATAATCCGACGCAAAAAGAAGTGGAGATGTTTCTCGTAGCTATTGCAAAAAATCCACCTACTATGAGTTTGGACGGCTATGCAAATATCAATCGGGAATTGTTGACATCGGTATTTGTTTTTCACAATTACATACCTAAACATTTATTTTAATTTAGGTAATTTAAATTTTTTCAAGAATATTTCCTTTATGGCGACTTATCTGGTGGTTCTTCTGCAATTCAAACTGTCCTTGCTTCGACAGAGCATCATAAACTCAATTCGAGCTAATGCTACTTCACTAATCAAACAAAAACTGGAAAATCAGCAGTAAAATAATTTTTATATAATTTTATAGCGTATTTTGTTATATGTATATTTATTTTGAAACTAACTATCAGATTACTAATGTAAAATAAAACGTAATAATTGAAATTAAAAATATTTATATCCTAAAAAACTTTAAAAATCTGTCAAAACTTCATTATTTTTCGGTTCAGAGCGCAGGAAGCGATAAAAGTGCGGGTGCTACAGAAGTGCTTACGACACTGCTCAATACACTAATTATTGTTTTTGGGTCATAGTCTGGGATGTACTCAAAGTCGTAATGTAACACCGGTTGTTTCCAGGCAAGGAGTTTTGTTTAAAGAAAGTTAATTTTGTCTCTAGATTAGCTCCTTGTAAGATATTATACATTTTCAACATTCATTAGTGGTTCTTTTCTTTATACAAACAAATCCAAAAAAAAAAAATTATTTCCAGGCACGTATGTACATAAAAAGCCCGATGAAGTAAAAACCAATTTGCTACAGCATCAGACCCAAAAGATATGAAGAAATTTGTGAAAACGTATACAACCCCAACCCTTGGGTTGAATTTGTAAAGGCGCTTGCAAGCGTGAAGAAGATAAAACCGATCTCAAAATTTTAACACCCTCTTGGGAGTTGAATATCAACGAATCTTGAAATTAGTTATTAGGCGATTATATAAAAAGTCAGAGGCGGTAAAACCGGGTTAGGTTAGGTTAAAGTGGCAGCCATCCAAACTATGGATCGACTCACTTAGACCATTCGGTTGGTCCATTGTGATACCACACCCGTGACACCTTAATGAAGTAGCATTGCTACAGGGGAAAGCTAGTCGAACCAACCACAGATGCGAATGAACTTGGCTAGTTCATCAATTCGTGCTCCAGCCATGTCCCCGACTCTGGAGAGGAAGTAGCTACCCATGGCTCTGAACCTAGCTAGCTGGCTAGCTGGGGACACTCACAATGTAGATGCCTAACGCTCTCTTCTTCTTCTTCACTTCTGCAGCTTCTGCAGTAGTCATTATATTGAACGCCTAAGCGTTGTGCATGTCTGCCAAAGAGACAGTGCCCCGTTATGACCGCCGTAATGTTACTTGTCTCTATACGACTTCTTTTCAGAAGATCGGCAGTCCTCTAGGATGTATTATTGACCATAGCGGCCTGGAGGTTTCACACGTAGTTAGGTTGCCATTGGTCAGATCCATTGCCTTCCTGTCAAGATTACTCTTGACGTAATTGAGCGGTATTTTTACCGCTTGGGCTGCATGTATAGCAGCCATTTCAGATCCAGTTTTGGCCAGCTCATCGGCTGCCTCATTTCCTGGTATCCCCTTGTGTCCCGCAACAGAGCACAGGAAAACCTTATGAGCTGCGCCCAATGTTTTCAGACGCTCCCTGCACTCCCTCACTAGCTTTGACTTGACTAGGTTGGAGCTTAGAGCTTTCATTGCTGCTTGGCTGTCTATATAAATCTTTATACACGACTATTCGGGAAGATTTGTCGCGGAATTAAGTATGTCCACTCCACTGTACTGCTTACGGCAAAAACCTCGGCTTGAAAAATACTGCAGTAGTCCGGCAGACGAAAGGATACTTGAATGTTCATGTCGGCTGAGAAAATCCCTTCCCCCGTTCCAGTATCCAATTTTGACCCGTCCGTGAATATAGCAACTTCAGACTCCCTTGTCACTTTTTGATTATCCCAGTCCCCCCTAGTAGGGAAAAGTGTATGGAATCCTGTATCGAAGCTTAAAAGCGAAGTTATATAGTCAGTGAGTTCACTAAGCCCATAATCTGGAAATAATGAAAAAATTTTGCTATGCCCATAATCCGCAGATTTCCAACAGCCACCAGACTCTTTTAGTCTTAGTCTTTTAGTTTTAAGCTCCAGAATGGCATTACCTATTTTTGGAATTGTAAATGGGGGTAATGTTCTCTTTGGAGTGAACAGAACCAGCTCAGTTTTTGTGTGGTTAACCCCCAAACCACAACTTGCCGCCCATTTGTGCAATTTCCGTAGTGCTCCCTGCACTGGTTCAGCTATCGTCGGTAGAAATTTGCCAGATACCAGTATAACTAGGTCATCAGCGTACGCTACCACTTTGATCCCGTCACTCTCGAGCTGGGATAAAATAGGATCGACAACTAATACCCAAAGTAGAGGTGATAGAACTCATCCCTGCGAAGTACCTCTGGACACAGTTCCAGATATTTCATTCCCACCAATGGATGCATGTATCATTCTACTTTCAAACATGCCGTCGATCCAGTTGGTAAGGCCCAGATCAGCCCCTGCATTTAGCAGGGCTTTCCGAATGGCATCCCTCTCAGCTTTATTAAAGGCTCCTTCAACATCTAGAAAGACACCCATTGTGTATTCATTATTATGCAGCGTACCCTCTATGGTTCTTACTACCTCATGTAGAGCGGTTTCTACCGATTTACCTTTCGTGTACGCATGTTGTACTGTAGAGAGAGTTTTCAGTCATGGCAGGAATCAAGAAAAGCCGTTGTGATGCTTCCTGTTAGGGCATCAATTTTGTCGTCAATAGACGCTGTGTTTAGGAGCAGTTCGCAATCAGGAGGAGAAAATTCCCTACATGCGATACTCTGAAATTTCTCCCAGTCGGTCTTCCTTGGATTTCTAAAAGGCTTAAAGCACTCAGGTGAGATATGCAAATTGAAGAGTATCCAGCAGTGATCCGAAAACGACCTTTTTATTTAGACTCTCCAGTTTTCTATCTTGAGGTTGTACGATTCTGTAACGAATGTCACAGAGCAATTGGGTCTGCTATTACCACCCCTGACTCTATTTGCTCGTGAGTAAGACTGACACTAGGAGCACCTGAGTCCTCAGCGATTTCAACTACCTCCATTGGCTCGGCCATCGAAAATTCTGGCACTGACGTCTCTGTGTTCACCTCCGACCGTGAATCGGTCATCGGTACCACTACACTGACACCAGGTGCAGTTGTTTCAGCTGAGGAGGTCACGGGCATATCCTGCCCCAAAGTGCCTTCCTCGCTTGTTCCCAAACCGGGAGAAGGTTGAATATCAAAAAGAACTGAAATTGATTTGTAGGCGATAATGTCCGTGAAAGTAAAAACCCATTCTATATCTTATCAGCTCTAAGAGATATGATGGAATTCGTGAAAATAAATGAAAAATTTATTCACCCAGCCGTTTATGTTTTTGTTCTTCTTCGGTTGCGCGTCGTTTTCTTTGTGTCACTTTCCAAATCTCTACCGCCAAGTCCGGTGCTTCTCCACCTAACGACTCTTCTCGCCCGCAACATACAGTGTCTCTCAAACTACTTATAAATTATGTTGCCGTACGGAGGTGGACCAAAAAAAATGTCAGTAAAAAGGAGTGCATATATTTTCACGAATTTCGTCATTTCTTAGGTCTTCGGAAATATTGAATTAATTTTACACTATACGGATTCTTCGGATAAATGTACAGAAACCATTTTCACTTTTCAACCCCTAACGAACCGAACACGAAGTTTTGACCTGTATTTTATTGTTTTGCTGGTTAAACTTTATCCACTCCCATGAAATCCGTTTCATGAAATAAACCGAGCAATTACCCGTCAAACGTTCAAAAGCTGTAAACAATTATTTTATTTTAGGAAACTTTAACTTATGCATCCCACTGCGGATTTCCCAACCGTTAGGGGTACTGTTTGGGAAATTTCTGGTCACGTGGATCCCATGAATTGCAATCTGAAAGCTTACGAAGTTGGCGCGTGGGTGAAATTTCTCTCGTGGCTTATATTTAGCTTTCTGAGTTAGTTCATTTCTTCCATCAGGCGGCTTGAAATAAACGATTCTCAATTTGTTTTCATCAAAACAGGAAAGGGGTTGTTTGGGGTAGGAGAGTGGAGGCTGATTTCCCTGATTATTTTATTTAATCAATTACTTTCACTTTTTAAGCTAATTTTCTCCGTGGTTGATGATGAAGCATTATGTTGATGTTATTCAAGGGTGAGTTTGTGGCACATTTAAGCATTTATGCATAAGAATATTGAGATAGGTTATTTGGTACAGAAATAAGGTATAACAATATTATAGTGGAATGTTTTACTTTATTATTTCAATAATACAGTATTGTTATCAATTTTTTAAAAAAACAAATTTGCTACCCTCAAAATTTTTTTTTCACGTTTCATGACTAGTAGACACAAAAAAGCAAAAAAAAATTGCAGTCCGTCTGTCCGCCGTACGCCGTACGTCGACCGCTGTATGCAAAATCGTTTGAAGGCTCGTAGCCCTTTGAGCTATTAAATTGAATTTTTTTTATGAATAGACTGGGTAGGCCCCTTGAAGTAACCAAATTCTGAGGGGTGGGGTGTGAGGAGGGAGGAGGGGGAAGCGTTTTAGATAGTGGACCCATTTGCAAAAAAATTGCCGATATAGGTGAAAGGGTTTGGGAGTGGGGGGAAAAATAATGCGTCCGAAACGCAAAAAAGGCGAGACCGAGACATTCTAAAATCCATATCTCCTAAACGGTTAATGTCGCAAAATTGAAACTTAATGAATATCTGTAGGTATACTAGGAGAATAGATCGGACACAAATTTTTGAGTGGGGGCAGTGGCGTACAGCGGTGGGGGGTGAAAAACTTTAAATTACGATATCTCACCAACCGATTGCACCAGACAAATAAAATTTGGTTTGTGTATAAACAAATGACAAATGAAGTTTGCTGAAATTAAAATTTTTTAAATGGGTGGTAGACCATGAAAGTGGAGGGGATAAGAACTTTTCTAAAAAATCACGTCTCATATCTCAAGAACGGTGTAAGATAGATGCTTAAAATTTTTACCAGAAGTAGGCCTAATAGACCCCTAGCAGAAAACAAGGAAGTGTGGGTGTAGAGGGTGAGGGTGGGGGAGGGTGAAAAGTAAAAAGTTCCGATTTTTATATCTCGAGAACCTATAACGATATAAAGCTGATACTTGGTATTTAGACAGAGCTATATTTGTAGCATGTTCGAAAAATATAATTTTTTATAGGGGTAGTATGGTACGGGGGTGGGGGTGTTTTTTCTATCTATAGAACGGCTTATGCTACAAAGTTCAAACTCGGTATGTATATGTAAATCAACTAGAAAACTGATTTAGATAAAAAAAAAATTTCAAATATCCATTGGCGTTCGGAGGGAGGCAAAAAAAATGATCAGTGAAAATGGAATGCATATATTTTCACGGTTTTCGTCATATCTATTAGGTCTTCACAAATATTGAATTCATTTTTATTCTACGGCTTCTTCATATAAATACCTAGAAAGTCTTTTTAGGATTTTTTAAAATTCGACCCCTAAGGGGGTGCAAATGGGGTTGTAAACTTTTTCACGAATTCTACCATATCCCCAGGTCTTATCAGATATCGAATATCTTTTCACTTTCACGTGCTTGCGTAATAATCACCTAAAACCTGTTTTTAAGTTTTTTCCTTTTTCAGCCCCTAAGAGGGTATAAACGGGTTGAACACGTTTTCACGAATTCCGTCATTTCTTTTAGAATTGATACGAAATTGAATTGGTTCCTACTTTCTCGTGCGGTCTTCATATATATTTATTAACTCCTTTCAGGATTTTTGGATATTCAACCCCCAAGTGGGTGTAAGGAGGTTGCATATCTGATGATATATCGAATTCATTTTTACTTCCTAAGGGTTCCTATATAAAAAAGCCAAAAAGTAAATTTCAGTATTTTAGATATTCAATCCTAATGGGTGTAAGGGGGTTGTATGCTTTTCAAAGGTTCGACATATTTCTTAGGTTCGATGAGATATTAGAGCGCTTTACATTTCCACAGACTTTTTATATAATCGCATACAAACCCATTTAAATTTTTTGATACTCAACCCCCAAGGGTTTGTAAATGTTTTCACAATTTTTACCATTCCTTAGTTCTGATGAGATATAAAATTAATTATTACGGCCAACCAATTCACGATTTTTCGAATTTCCAGAACCAAGGAGGTGTGAAGGGTTTGCATACGTTTTCACAAATTTTTCAAAATCCCTCGTGTCTTATGAGATATCAAGTTGCTTCTTATGAAATCGTCTAAAAACTTGTTTCACAGTTTTTTCGAAATTCAACCTCCAAGTGGATGTAATCGGTTTGTATACGTTTTAATAATTCGTCATATCTCTTAAGTCTGATAAGGCAGTAAATTCGTTTTTACTTCTATTGGCTTTTAATGTACATAATATACCGAAATTCGAATAGTCTACACGGACTTTTTCAATGTTTAATCGGCTAAAAATCTCTCGGGCCTATTACGAAACTCGAGTCGAGTGAGTAACTTGACTCACATTTGGACTCGACTCGAGCTAAAGTTGGTATTATGAAACTCGACAATTGGAAAGTCACTTCATTTCCAGCAGTCGAGTGAGTTTGACATTTCTTATAAGTAAATACTCACTCGATCGGCTCTCATAATACGCAGTTCTCTTAACTCACGTTTCGTAATAGGCTCGTCTATTTTAAATATTTTTATTTTAAGAACAAAATTAATTTTCCAAGAAATCTAATAATCTCGAAGCAACTCATGATACACTCCGACTTTGACCGCGCCCGAACTTTGACCCGGAAAATAATAAAGTTTCGCCTAGACCATTGGCAGATTTTTTTCTACAGAGACGAAACAATATTAATTATAAATATATCTCTATTTTACTAATTAACATTTATGTTGCTCAAGGGAGGGGATCTATTGCCTTTATAACTAGACTATGCGGTACATATTTAAAGGCAGGCCCCTGAGTTCAGTTATGAGTTATATTTAAACAAGTAATTTAGTATTTAACGAAAATGAACTTTTTTCATAGTAAAGCTGTCATAGAAGCAAAATTTTAAGAATTTTTTGGTTTTATGTTTAAAATTTATTACGTATATAATAAGGAGGTTTCAAGCGACATGACACACGACAGCGAATTCTACGCGGAAGTATTAGTAAAGCGATTTTGATTGAAGAAGCGATCGTATATATAAAATCGAGCGGCGTTACCTACTGATTTTAAATAGATTAGATTTTATTGATTGAATAGTGTTTTAATTGAAATCCCAAACCCTGCAACAGTATGTTTGAAAAGACCATCGACTGCGACATGACTGTGACCCCCTGACTCCAACTCACCCTCCACCTCCCCCAAAAATAAGCGCCACCCATCAATTAAACCATCCACCTTTTCTGGAGAATACTCGGTGTAATACCCGGATGCACTAATACAACCAAACTAAATGGACTGACCACATCAAATATCTGGGTTTACTACTTGACGTTAAACTTACCTTTCATTTGCATACTAATTACGCAATAACAAAGCTTTTGAACTCTATTCGCCGTAATGCAACCATTATTATTATATTGTTGCGAGCTAGGGGTTCGCCGGGATTTCAAGTAAAACACAATTCGGTTAAAATAAAAATAAGTGATTATTTATTAATCGCACTTTAAATTCTATTCGCACAATAATTCGCACTCTATGGCAATACAGCCCGCTTATACCATATATCGCTTGACTCGATCACTTTCGCTCTCTACCAACACGGTCGCGTATACACGCTGGCTGTCGCAGTCGACGTAATCAAAATTACTGTGTCCTCGCTGAAAGCTTTATCTACTTTTATACCAGTTGCCTGTAGTCGAGACTGTTCTTGAATCTTCGTTCAGTAGTGTGTGTAGATGATACCCGAAAGCTTGAGATCTTTCCATTTGACCCTCTACGCTGTTCTAATACATTCGAGCGCATTCGATAAGAAGTGGGGTATAATCGTGTTGCTCCGCTCTCCTTATTTACTCAACTAGGCTTTTGATCGGGTTACTTTGCAGCTTAAGTATTCGGTTGTTGCTGTTTCCTATTCGTAATCGATCGAGTTGTGCGGTGGCCAGGCTTACACGTAACAATATGGAGCACCAGTTTGGAACAACTGTGCAAAAAATCACAAGAAAAGGTTACAAATAGCCCAAAATAAATGTCTGAAAATCATTCTTAATCAGCCTTGGCATTTTTCGACACGACAGCTCCACGTTCTTGCAAAGCTACCAATGGTTCATGAAGTTACAAAGAAATTTCAACAAAAATTTTTAAACAAATTATTGCTTGCTGATTATTAATTTAGTTTAATATAAGGTTAGGTTTTATTGTTAGCACTTTTCTTATTTTTATTTTTATTTTTTATTTTTATTTTTGTTTTCACTTTTAGTTATAATTATCAAATAAGGTTTTTTCTGATAATTTTTCCGTTAATTAATCTGAAAACTAATTATAGTAATTACCAAAATATCCGCCCAAAGGCAAAATTCATTAGCTTACAAGGTTGTAAAGATTTTGATTTCTGATCTCCTGCCCATGCATTTCGAATTTAAATGACACATGTAACAACCCAGCAAACCAAAAGTTCCGAGTTCGTTCCGAAATCGTTCCACCTTGTCGGTGTCGGATGCCGATTTCTGAGCCGATTTCGTCTCGAAGTCGTATCGGAAACTATATGAGGGGGTTGACAGATGTCGGAACGAAATGTAGTTACGAACTCGTTCTGAGTTTTCGGAAAGATTTCGGTACGAAATTTCGTACAGACTTCGGTACGAAATGTCGTTCAGATTTCGGTACGAAATGTCGGGAAGATTTCGATACGAAATGTCGGAAAGATTTCGATTCGAAATGTCGGGACAATTTCGAGCTTAGCCCGAGTAACGAATTATTACAATTACAGAATTATAACAGTTTCATAAGTTCAATGAAAAAATAATTAAAACAGAAACAGAATTTACGGAAAATAAATATAATATAATATATGGTATAAATTTACTTAAATTTAAAACAATTCTTTCAAAAACAAAATAAATAACAAACATACTGCAGTCACGATCGGCTGCAAGCCAATCGTATAATACTCTAGATGAATACTGAACTCCGATTTATATTGTAGTTGGGGATAAAGTAGTGTGTACGTACGTGTACATGTTGTATGTCCTTGTATGTCCTTTATTAAGGACTGGCATTAGATTGCTACTCAAAACTAAAAGACAATATTCAGTGCTTAATTTCATATCCTGAACTAGGTAAGTCATCGAAAAAAACAGTCCTTTTTGAAGGACTTTCACATGGAAGGTGCAGGAAGGACTCACTCGATTTCTTACATATTTATCCTTTTCCTTGGAACCATTTAAAAATGAACGTGTACAAAATTTCAAATTCGTAGCTTGAAGCGTTCAAAAGTTATCGAAAAATATTGTTGAACACGTGTCTTAAGGATATTTTGTATGGCAGCTACCAGAAGGAGTAAAAGGATTTTGCTGACTAGTAAACTCGAACTTCGTTTTCACTCAAAACTAATTTGTACAAAATTTCGAGTTCATAGCTAAAAGAATACTTGAGCTATAGTGAGTTCCGTAAATTAAGTGAAGACTATTTGACAGGATATTTGTATGGCAGCTACACGAAGGACCAACAGGATTTTTTTCATAATCATACATTAAGCTCCAACTATTGGAAAAATAACACATACATAATTTCAAAGACGTAGCTTAAACCCTCCTGAAGTTATCGGTAATATTCTTGAACACGTGTTTTAAGGACATTTTGTATGGCAGCTACCCGAAGGAGTAAAAGAATTTCGCTGATTAGTTAACTCGAACTTCCTTTTTACTCAAAACTAGCTTGTTTAAAATTCCAAATTCGTAGGTAAAAGATTACTTGAGTTATAGTGAGTTTCGTAAATTAAGTGAATCCATTTTGACAGGATATTTGTATGGCAGCTACACGAAGGACCAACAGGATTTTCTTCATAATCATATATTTAACTCCAACTATTGGAAAAATAACACATACAAAATTTCAATGTCGTAGCTTAAACCCTTCTCAAGTTATCGACCAATATTCTTAAACACGTGTTTTAAGGATATTTTGTATGGCAGCTACCAGAAGGAGAAAAAGGATTTCGCTGATTAGTAAACTCGAACTTCCTTTTCACTCAAAACTAACTTGTACAAAATTCCGAATTTGTAGCTAAAAGATTACTTGAGTTATAGTGAGTTTTGTAAATTAAGTGAATACATTTTGACAGGATATTTGTATGGCAGCTACACGAAGGACTAACAGGATTTTCTTCATAATCATATATTTAGCTCCAACTATTAAAAAAGTAATACATACAAAATTTCAAAGTCGTAGCTTTAGGCGTTACGAAGTTATTGGTCAATATTCTTGAACACGTGTTTTAAGGACATTTTGTATGGCAGCTACCCGAAGGAGTAGGACGATTTTGCCCGTTAACGAACTTAGCCTTACAAATTCAACCAAACATCCAGATTCAAAATTTCAAGATCCTAGGTGAAGGCGTTCTTGAGTTATCGTGTTCACGGACAGACGGGCGGACGGACGGACGTCAGGCGGATTTGAGGTTTTTGGGCACAAATAAACAAAAAATATTATATATTTTTTTCGTCCGAGGCTTGGTTCTATGCGTTACAAACTTTTGGGCTGGATTAAACTTATAATACTCTATATGATTTCATCTAGAGTATAAAAACCATTCCAATCATTAATAAAAAAAAATTATTTTTAAAACATTTTAATTATTAGATATGTATCCTTCCTATTATACGCATGCCAAAATCTTCCTCTTCTTTGATTTGTTTACCTTATCCTTGGCATTGTGTAAAATTTTTATACTCTAGATAAAATCATATATAGAGTATTATAAGTTTAATCCAGCCCAAAAGTTTGTAACGCATAGAACCAAGCCTCTGAAGAAAAAAAGTTTTATATTATTTTTTGTTTATTTGTGGCCAAAAACCTCAAATCCGCTTGATGTCCGTCTGTCCGTCCGTCCGTCCGTCTGTCCGTGAACACGATAACTCAAGAACGCCTTCACCTAGGATCTTGAAATTTTGAATCTGGATGTTTGGTTGAATTTGTAAGGCTAAGTTCATTAACGGGCCAAATCGTCCTACTCCTTCCGGTAGCTGCCATACAAAATGTCCTTAAAACACGTGTTCAAGAATATTGGTCGACAACTTCAGAAGGGTTTAAGCTACGACATTGAAATTTTGTATGTGTTATTTTTCCAATAGTTGGAGCTAAATGTATGATTATGAAGAAAATCCTGTTAGTCCTTTGTGTAGCTGCCATACAAATATCCTGTCAAAATGGATTCACTTAATTTACGAAACTCACTATAACTCAATTAATCTTTTAGCTACGAATTCGGAATTTTGTACAAATTAGTTTTGAGTGAAAACAAAGTTCGAGTTTACTATTCAGCGAAATCCTTTTACTCCTTCTGGTAGCTGCCATACAAAATGTCCTTAAAACACGTGTTTAAAAATATTGGCCGATAACTTCAGAAGGGTTTAAGCTACGTCTTTGAAATTTTGTATTTGTTATTTTTCCAATAGTTGCAGCTAAATGTATGATTATGAAGAAAATCCTATTAGTCCTTCGTGTAGCTGCCATACAAATACCCTGTCAAAACGTCTTCACTTAATTTACGGAACTTACTATAACTCAAGTAATCTTTTAGCTATGCATTGGAAATTTTGTACAAATTAGTTTTGAGTAAAAACGAAGTTCAAGTTTACTAATCAGCGAAATCCCTTTACTCCTTCTGGTAGCTGCCATACAAAATGACCTTAAGACACGTGTTCAACAATATTTTTCGATAACTTTTGAACGCTTCAAGCTACGAATTTGAAATTTTGTACACGTTCATTTTTAAATGGTTCTAAGGAAAAGGATAAATATGTAAGAAATCGAGTGAGTCCTTCCTGCACCTCCCATGTGAAAGTCCTTCAAAAAGGAAATTTTTTTTCGATGACTTACCCAGTTCAAGATATGAAATTAAACACTGAATATTGTCTTTTAGTTTTGAGTAGCAATCTAATGGCAGTCCTTAATAAACAACATACAACATGCACACCCGTAATTCTACTTTATCCCCAACTACAATATAAATCGGAGTTCAGTATTCATCTAGTTTAATTTATTTTCGAACTCCAGTATGGCGTCATTTGAAGTGAACGGAAATGAGGACAAGTTATCAGTCTCGAAAATAATGTTTTCCTTTTTCATCATTTCGACTGTTCTTCGCAACAATCCGAACTCGTCCTACGCTCTTCTCCGCATTGATTACTCGCAAGACACTCTTCTATTGTTACACTCAGTATTTTTATTTTAAGGTTTTAGTACAATACAGTGGATGCCGCTTATTGTAATCGCGGATAATGTTATAAGCCGCATTTTGTTATCAAAACAGTTGGGTTCCATTTTCCACAAACAGAATTCATCGCTTATTTTTTTCTTCGTTTATTGTTATCACCCGGTTAATGTTATTGTTTTGGCGATGATTACAATAGGTGGCAACTACAACTGTATATCAAATATCCGAAAGTAGTCAAGTGTTAAAATAATACCTAAAACACCTAGTATTGTGGGTGTTTGAGAAGATTAGTCGTAAACAGGGGTGTACGATACAAAATTAAACTAAGAAGGAAATGAAAAAAATTAATGTTCATATTTACTTACGGTTTTGAAATTTCACTTATTTAATTTACTTGTTGATAATTCAC
The DNA here is from genome assembly GCA_951812415.1 of Beris morrisii. Taxonomy (NCBI): domain Eukaryota; kingdom Metazoa; phylum Arthropoda; class Insecta; order Diptera; family Stratiomyidae; genus Beris; species Beris morrisii. Next base: position 91,446,768 of record OX638313.1, on the reverse strand, counting down.
CTTATTGTAATTTACGCGGCACACGTCCGATAACTTTCAATTTCCTGAAAAAACAATAGAAACATACTGCAATCACGATCGGCTGCAAGCCAATCGTATAATACTCTAGATGAATACTGAACTCCGATTTATATTGTAGTTGGGGATAAAGTAGAATTACGTGTGTGCATGTTGTATGTCCTTTATTAAGGACTGCCATTAGATTGCTACTTAAACTAAAAGACAATTTTCAGTGTTTAGTTTCATATCTTGAACTGGGTAAGCTATCGAAAAAAAATATCCTTTTTGAAGGACTTTCACATGGCAGGTGCAGGAAGGACTCACTTGATTTCTTACATATTTATCCTTTTCCTTGGCACCATTTAAAAATGAGCTTGTACAAAATTTGAAATTCGTAGCTTGAAGCGTTCAAAAGTTATCGAAAAATATTGTTGAACACGTGTCTTAAAAGGACATTTTCTATGGCAGCTACCAGAAGGAGTAAAAGGATTTCGCTGACTAGTAAACCTCCAGATTCAAAATTTCAAGATCCTAGGTGAAGGTGTTCTTGAGTTATCGTGCTAACGGACAGACGGACGGACGGACGGACGGACGGACGGACGGACGGACGGACGTCAAGCGGATTTGAGGTTTTTGGCCACAAATAAACAAAATATAATATATAACTTTTTTTCGTCCGTGGCTTGGTTCTATGCGTTACAAACTTTTCGGCTGGATTACACTTATAATACTCTATATGATTTCATCTAGAGTATAAAAATGTCCGTCTGTCCGCCGTAGATGCCGTACGCAAAATCGTTTGAAGGCGCGTAGCTCCCGAACCCGTTGGGGTATTAGGTTGGTGGGTAGATTGGGTAAGCTTCTACGATTGCTATCTTTTGGTGGGGTGGTGGTGTAAGGGGGGAGGAGAGGGGAGCGTTTTAGACGAAAAATTTTGGTTTCTAGATCTCAGGAATCACTTATGCTAGGAGGCTGAAACTTGGAACTTATATGTATAGTACTGTGATAGTGAACTCATTTTCAAAAACATACTGCAGTCACGATCGGCTGCAATCCAATCGTATAATACTCTAGATGAAATACTGAACTCCGATTTATATTGTAGTTGGGGATAAAGTAGAATTACGTGTGTGCATGTGTATGTCCTTTATTAAGGACTGCCATTAAATTGCTACTCAAAACTAAAAGACAATATTCAGTGTTTAATTCCATTTCTTGAACTGGGTAAGTCATCGAAAAAAAATATCCTTTTTGAAGCACTTTCGCATGGGAGGTGCAGGAAGGACTCGATTTCTTACATATTTATCCTTTTACTTGGAACCATTCAAAAATGAACGTGTACAAAATTTCAAATTCGTGGCTTGAAGCGTTCAAAAGTTATCGAAAAATATTGTTGAACACGTGTCTTAAGGACATTTTGTATGGCAGCTACCAGAAGGAGTAAAAGGATTTCCCTGATTAGTAAAGTCGAACTTTGTTTTTACTCAAAACTAATTTGTACAAAATTTTCAATTCATAGCTAAAAGATTACTTGAGTTACAGTAAGTTCCGTAAATTAAGTGAAGAAGTTTTGACAGGATATTTGTATGGCAGCTACACGAAGGACTAACAGGATTTTCTTCATAATCATACATTTAGCTCCAACTATTGGAAAAATAACACATACAAAATTTCAAAGTCGTAGCTTAAATCCTTCTGAAGTTATCGACCAATATTCTTAAACACGTCTTTTAAGGACATTTTGTATGGCAGCTACCAATAGGAGTAAAAGGATTTCGCTGATTAGTAAGGCCGAACTTCATTTTTACTCAAAACTAATTTGTACAAAATTTCCAATTCATAGCTAAAAGATTACTTGAGTTATAGTGAGTTTCGTAAATTAAGTGAATGCATTTTGACAGGATATTTGTATGGCAGCTACACGAAGGACTAACAGGATTTCTTTCATAATTCTACATTTAGCTTCAACTATTGGAAAAGTAACACATACAAATTTTCAAAGTTGTAGCTTAAACCCTTCCGAAGTTATCGGCTAATATTTTTCAACACGTGTTTTAAGGACATTTTGTATGGCAGCTACCCGAAGGAGTAGGACGATTTCGCCCGTTAACGAACTTAGCCTTACAAATTCAACCAAACATCCAGATTCAAAATTTCAAGATCCTAGGTGAAGGCGTTCTTGAGTTATCGTGTTCACGGACAGACGGACGGACGGACGGACGGACGGACGGACGGACGGACGGACGGACGGACGGACGGACGGACGGACGTCAAGCGGATTTGAGGTTTTTGGCCACAAATAAACAAAAAATAATATATAACTTTTTTTCGTCCGAGGCTTGGTTCTATGCGTTACAAACTTTTGGGCTGGATTAAACTTATAATACTCTATATGATTTCATCTAGAGTATAAAAATATGTGCACGCACGGTGCAGAATGTCATGAACTTGGCACATTCCGATTTCTATCCGAAATCTTTCAGACATTTCGGATCCTTTGTGGCGTAACGCATTCGATACAAAATGTGCATCCGAATTCGTACCGATATCATCATTCGATGTCGTACCCATCATAACTCCGATTTCTAATCGAAATCCTTCAGACTAGTCGGATTTTTAATAACATTTCGAATTCGGTACGAAATAGGCATCCGAATTCTTTCCGACTATTCGGACATCAGGCAATTCTACACTATTGGCTTGCTGGGAAATTTTGATCAAAAAAGTATGTATGTATGTAATACAACCAAACAAACCTTCCTTACCTACGCCAAAGTTTGTTGTTGTACAAGCTACCACACCTGAAAAATCTCTGTAACAATATAATCTATTTGTAGTGAAGAAAGGTATCGATCAAATATCGACGCATTTCTCAAATTCCTCCTTCCTTCGAGACGGTAGTTTCTTGATCCTGTGCAAAACAGAAACTATAGCACAGCGATTTATTAATATCAAAGTAATCAATAATATAACAATTAAATGCAACCTTGATGCCAGACTAAACACCTGCAAGTGGCTGGTTTATGCATCTTCCTTGATTTATCTGACTCAGGAGGAGATTCTAGCTGGCCTTAAAGACCAAAATGTGGTCGAGGTAGTCCAGCTAAGGAAACCGCTAACCAACAAACCGTCAGGATCTGTACTCGTTGCCCAGCCACCTGAACGTGGGCTTCGAAAGAGTAGAGGTCAGGGAATATTTTCCAAACCCCCTTCGATGCCGCCTATGTCAAAGGCTGGTCCACACAAGAAACCATTGCGAATCAAAGGAGGAATTGTGCGATTCCTGCTTCGCTGTGCTGCCACACGATACAAAATGCACTACAACATTCTGTATCAACTGCCAAAACCTGCCCCCCCTTTATGCAACAAAAGAAGATCCTAAAAATAAGGACCCAAAGAAAGTGCACGCAATTTGAGGCCAAGAAATTATATTACAAGAATAACCCCACCAACTCAGCCTCATCCTACGCACAAATTGCAAAGGTACACCCCACAACCCTCCAAAATAGCCATTCCAACACTCTCGCTCCACAACTCCATCCCTCCCCCCCACACACTCAACATTCAACTTCGTCAACAGCACTTGCCTCTAATTCTGCCACAACTAACCCCAAACCATCAATTTTGAGAAGAATCAACAATATTCGTTGGAATTTTCAATAAATATCTGTTGATGTGTTACATATTGTTGTACATCAAATGTCTAGAACTTTTAGACAATTTAACAACTTATTTTTTGGTTTATGGAAAGCCAGTATCATTACCATCTAATTAGTTAATATTTGAATCAATGTAATATTAATCAATGTTTTATCAAATTGAATTAGCAGGCTGAAAAACGCTAAAAGTTTGTCGTTGAATTAAATATTTTTTACATGATTTCTCTATTTTTTACTTTATTATTTTAATAATAAAGTATTGTTACCGATTTTTAAAAAAAAAAATTTGCTACCCTGAAAATTTTTTTTTATACGTTTTATGACTAATAAGCACCAAAAAGGCAAAAAAAATTTTCAGTCCGTCTGTGCGCCGTCCGCCGTACGCAAAACGTTTGAGGGTTTATAACTCCTAAACCCTATAAGCTATTGAATTGAAATTTTTTTCTTTAATAGACTGGGTAGGCCCCTTGAAGTGACCAATTTTTCGGGGGTGGGAGTATGAGGGGGGAGGTGGGGGAATCGTTTTAGGCGAAAAATTTTGGTTTCTAGATCTCAGCAACCGCTCATGTTAGGAGGCTGAAACTTGGAATTTATATAGAGCTTCGATAGTGGACCCATTTGCAAAAATATTGTTGATATGGGTGAAAGGGTGTGGGAGTGGGGGGAATAATAATGCGTCCGAAACGTTTGAAAGGCGAGATCGAGACATTCTAAAATCCATATCTCCTAAACGGGGTAAGAATTTTTTTAAAAAATCACGTCTTATATCTCAAGAACGATGCAAGATAGATGCTTAAAATTTGTACCAGAAGTAGGCCTAATAGACCCCCAGCAGAAATAAAATTTTCAGGGATGAGGATGTAGAGGGTGAGGGTGGGGGAGGGTGAAAAGTAAAAAGTTCCGATTTTGATATCTCGAGAACCTACAACGATATAAAGCTGAAACTTAGTATTTAGATAGAGCTATGGTAGTAGCATATTGGAATTTTGTATAGGGGTAGTATGGTACGGGGGTGGGGGGTGTTTTTCCTAACTGTAGAACAGCTTATGCTAGAAAGTTGAAACTCGGTATGTATATGTAAATCAACTAGAAAAGTAATTCTGTTAAAAAAAAATTCAAATATCCATTGGAGTTTTGAAGTGGGGCAAAAAAAATGATCAGTGAAAATGGAATGCATATATTTTTACGATTTTCGTCATATCTATTAGGTCTTTCCAAATATTGAATTAAGTTTTTTTTTGTACGGGTTCTTCATATAAATAGCTGGAAAGTGTTTTCAGGATTTTTTGAAATTCGACCCATAAGGTGGTGTAAAGGGGATGTATATATTTTCACGAATTCAGTCGTATCCCTCAGGTCTGATTAGATATCGTATAACTTTTCACTTCCACGGGCTTATTTTATTTATTTTTTTCCTTTTTCAACCCCTAAGAGGGTAAAAACGGGTTGAACACGTTTTCACGAATTCCGTCATATCTTTTAGAAGTGATAAGACATCGGATTGGTTTTTACTTCCTCTGGCTTTCTTTATATATATCTACAAACTCATTTCAGGATTTTTTAATATTCAACCCCAAAGTGGGTGCAAGGGGGTTGCATATGTTTTCACAAATTCTTACATATTTCTTAGTTCTAATGAGATATCGAATTAATTTTTACTACATTTAGGCTTCTTACATAATCGTCAAAAGTTGATTTCAGGATTTTGTTATTCAACTCCAATAGGACGTAAGGCTTTCGACATATTTCTCAGGATTGATGAGATATTAGATTGATTTGCACTTCCACAGACTTTTTATATAATCGCCCACAAACGCATTTCCGATTTCATGTAATGGCCCAAATCCAAATCACGAAAAATCTTCTAATGGCGTAACAACTGATATTATACTAGGACTAGACCTCGTCCTGGAGTATGAACCAATTATGTAATTCATATGTTATATGTGGCAGCGGCGTAAGTATTCTAGCACGACCTCATTCTAACCGCTTCCCGAACTTTTTTTTAGGTTTTCAGTCACATAGTAACCTACACCGCATCTCAGAATTAAACTGGTTCCGAACTTCTAGATTTTTTCTTTCTGTGTAGCGACTTCCAACTTAAGCCTTGTAGGGATGGTGGTTTCTACCATAGTATTTTTATTCAAAAAGAACTTGTCATCGCAAGGTCGAGTACTTCTGGGACAGGCCTCGTATGTATAATATTATAAAATAATAAAAATAGTTCGCCGACTTCAAAAGTTACATATTCTCAGACAGGTGAATCCCTATTTGATAATCACTTGAATTACCTGAAGCTCCACCTAGTAGTAGTGACTGGTGCTTAATCCCCACGGTGAACAACTTAAATGCGATGACACTTTATGTGGGAAGCCCCTTGAAGTATTATAGAATTACTCAACTACAAGATCTGCAGGCTCAAAGCAAATTGCTCATTGTGGGTAAGGTCTTATTTATCAGTATATTATCAAAATTATGTCATACCAAAATTGAGTCACAGGAAAAAGAAAAACTGTTCGACGTATTATTTTATAAATAGGAAAAATACAGAGTTTAAGTATTTATTTATGAACTATTAAGTCATTCTGTGGGACTTTTATGACATTGAAAATGAGACATTAATATGACATTTATCTTATCAATGCGGTTGCGACAATTGTTATTGTTTACTAATTTGTAATAATAAAAGTGCTGCATTGTCTATAACATACTTATTTAACAATAACATACCTACCTTGTAATTAGTTTTGCATTCAGGCAATTCGTACATCTTGATAGATTTGGATCATTAAGATAAGCGACAACTTAAGTGGCCGTCTTTAATGTAACAAACTATATTCCAATTCATCCTATCTCTATTTAATCAGCCTGTAGATACTGGTTACGGTTTAACTATTAAATTTGGAATAATTTGGCGCATATTAGACATACACGCTCTCTGCACAGCCAACAGGCAGATATTAGCACTTTCTTTATACCTAGGTCGATGCATAAAGACTAGTATGTATATCTAATCAAAAACCAGTTTGTGATAATGAAACGTAACAGAAAGTGTTAAAATTTAAAATTGTTTAGCTGGTTGTGCCGTACGATAGGGTATAAAGACTCCGTGGCGCAACGGTAGCGCGTCTGACTCCAGATCAGAAGGTTGCGTGTTCAAATCACGTCGGGGTCAATTAAATTGGATACTTTGCCAAATGTTATACTTTTTCAACAATAAAGTATTGCGATCGCCCTGAAATTTGATAAACAATGTATTTTGTATTCTCGTGCTTCAGGGTTTGGACGTTCGGCAGCAATCACTTCGGTACCATGAAGAAAAAACAAAGTAGGTATGCGTATCGTAAATTATTGACGGCTTAATTCTTCAGACCATGTGTATCTAATTCATTTTTTCGAAAATTTGTTTTTTCATTTCAAATAAATACTCATATCTCATAGTGAATTTCTCAAAAACTGCAATTCTAGAAACATGTCCCCGATAGCAAAATGTCGGAAAAAATTGGCAATATTGTGACAAAAATTGTGGATTGTCGGAAAAATTTCTGACAAATTGTTAGTGGACACGGTTGATGCTGTTTCGACAAATGATACCAAAATGTAGAAAACATTTTTATACTCTAGATGAAATCTGAGAACATTATAAGTTTAATCCAGCACAAAAGTTTGTAACGCATAGAGCTGAGCCTCGGCCAAAAAATTTTATACATTATTTTTTGTTTAATTGGGGGCCAAAAACTCCAAATCCGCTTCCTGTCCGTCCATCTGTCAATCCATACGTCTGTCTGTCCGTACGCACGATAACTCAAGAACACGTTGAACTAGGATCTTGAAATTTTGAATCTGGATGTTTGGTCGAATTTGTAAATCTAAGTTCGTTAACGGCAAAATCGTCCTACTTCTTCGGGTAGCTGCAATATAAAAAGTCCTTAAACCACGTGCTCGGAAACATTGGCCAAAAACTTCGGAACGACATAAGCTACGGCTTTGAAATTTTGTACACGTTGGTTTTTCAATAGTTACAGTTAAAAGTGCGAATATGAAAAAAATACCATGAGTCCTTCAAGTAGCTGCGATACAAAAATCCTTTAAAAATAGCCTCACTCAATTTAAGGAACTCATTATAACTCTTAAGAAATCGCTTAGCTACGAAATTGAAATTTTGTACAAATTAGTTTTGGGGGAGAATAAAGTTTGAGTTTATTAGTCAGTAAAATTGCTTTACTCGGGCAGCTCCCATACAAAAAGTCCTTAAAAAACGTGTTCAAAGAATATTGGCCGATAACTGCAGAACGGTTTAAGCTACGACTTTGAAATTTTGTTTATGTTGATTTGTCAATAGTTGAAGCTAGAGTTATGATTATGAAAAAAGTCCTATTTGTCCTTCGTGTAGCTGCCATACAAATATCCTGTAAGAAAAGTCTTTACTCAATAGACGGAACTCACTATAACTCAAGTAATTGTTCAGCAACGAATTCGGCATTTGAGTGAAAACAAAGTTCGAGTTAACTAGTCATTGGAATCTGTTACTTCTTCCGATAGCTCCCATGCAAAAAACCGTAAGACCCAGTTCAACAATATTTTCCGAGAACTTTTGAATGATTCAAGCTAGGAATTTGAAATTTTGTACATATTACATGGTTCCAGGTAAAAGAATAAATAAGCTTGAAATCGAGTGAGTCTTTCCTGCAGCTTCCATGTGAAAGTCCTTGAAAAAAGGACAAACTACATACCCAATTCTTATTCTTTTTTCTCTTCAACTATTATTCAATATAAATCGGAGTTCAGTGTTTCATCTAGAGTATCATACGATTGGCTTGCAGCGTATCGTGACTGCAGTATGTTTTCGACTTTTAATAGTGAAACAATTTTTTCAACATTATAATAAGAAAAGCTAGGAATATGCGATACCTATGTATGTTTATGAACCTGAAAACTCAAATAATTTAGAAAGTAACTTTAATAAGGCGAAATTACTTAGTAATTTTTATCTGGAACTTATTGTAAGAACGTGAATTTTGTCGACCTGGTAAAATTTGTATACCCCAAATGAAACCATAAAGTATTATAAGTTTAATCCAGCTCTAAAAGTTTATAACACACAGAACGAAGTATCGGACGAAAAAAAGTTGAAATTTATTTTTGTTCATACGTGGCCAAAAACCCCAAATCCACTTGCAGTTCTGCAGTTCTATTCGTACGATAACTCATGAACGCGGTGACTTATCGGAAGTTGAAATTTTGTCACCACCTATTAAATGGAATTTGTTAGGCTAAATTCCTTCCACTCCTTCGGAGACCTCCCATACAAGAGTCTTTAAAACATGTATTCACGAAGATTGGAAGAATACTTTAAGCTATGAACTTAAAATTATACGCACATAACTTCTGAACGCTTCCAGAAAAGTTGAAAAGTTGCGTACAATAGTTGCAAACTAAAAACGTGAATATGAAGAAAATCAAGCGACTAATCGTGTAGCGCCTTGTAAAAGTCCCGCATTAATCTTCCGGAACCTACTACTTAAAAACAAATCTGCCAATAGTCTGAGCGAAACTCCATTATTTTTCGGGAAAAAGTCCGGGAAACAGTTAAAGTGGGGACGCATATATGATCTTCATGTTTGGGTCATAGTCTGGGACACGGTCAAAATCGAAATGTAACATCGATTATTTCAAACCAGGGAAGTTTCTTGGAAAGTTAATTTTGATACATAATACATTACATGAAAAGCCCACAAAAATAAAAGCCAAGTTGCTACCTCATCAGACTTAAGAGATGTTGTAAAATTTGTGAGAAACGTATGCAACCTCCTTACAACACCCCTTGCGGATTGCATATTAAAAAAAAATCCTGAAAAAAAGTTTCTACACATTTATCGAAAAAAAAAAATTAATTCAATATTTCAGAAGACCTAAGAGATATGACGAAATTCGTGAAAATATATGACCCCATTTACACTGATCATTTCGATTGAATTTCGAACAATCGTGAATTGTTTTTAGACGATTACATGAAATGCCCGTGGAAATAAAAAACTTTTTAATATCTCATGAAATCTAAGAAATCTGTCGAAAATTGTGAAAACGTTTGCAACACCAATACCAATTGGGGGTTGAATATCCAAAAATCCTGAAATAAATTTTCAAGTGAATGTGTAGAAAGCCTAACTAAGGAAACCCCAATTCGATATCTTATCAGACTTAACAGATATGGCAGAATTCGTCAAAATCTGTGCAACCCCTCAATTGAACTCAATCTAAAAATAAATCATGAAAACGCTTTCTAGGGACTTAGCGAAAAAAACCGTAGAAAGAAAATTAATTCAATATTTCAGAAGACCTATGAGACAGGATGAAATTCGTGAAAATATTTGCTGTCGATTTACACTATTAATTTTTCCTTCCACCTTGGACCATACCACCCATTAAAAATTTCACCCCTATAACTCCACTTAAATTCTAAGTTTCAGCTTTCTATTCTTCAGGTTTAATTTTTTCCTGATATCAGATATTACACGGGATTTGATGAAAGCAATATGCCTAACAAGAAAAAAATCTGCCAACAGTCTGGGCGCAACTTTATTATTTTTTGGGTAGAAGTCCGAAACGTGTTTAATACTGAGATGCGGTTTAGGTCACTATGCGACTGATAACCTAAAAAATAACGTTCCAAATAGTCTGCTGTTCTCTGCACATCAATAAAATTTTGAACTTTGTTTTTGCTTTAATTACTCCTGTAGTACTTCTACATATACATACTAAGTTTCAACTTTCCAGCATACGCTGTTTCTGAGATATGAAAAACCACCCCCACCCCCATACCTTGCTACCCCAATCAAAAATGTGTTCTACAGTGTCTCTATATAGTCGTCAATTTTTAGCTTTCTATGCTTTGCGGTTTTCGAGAAATAAAAATCAGAATTATTTTCGATCCACCCCCTCCCACCGTCACCCCTTCACACACATTTTTTTTCCTGCTAGAAGTCTACTGGGCCTAACTCCTGTAAGACTTCTAAGATCATATCTGGTACGGTTCTTGAGATATAAAAATTAAATTTTTTGAAAAATGTTTATCCCCCCACCTTCGTACTCCACCTCCCCTCTCAAAATGTTTACATTCAGTAGACTCCACTTGTGATATTATATACAGAAACGAAATTTCATCTTCCTGGTACAATTGGTTCGGAAGATATTGTAATCTAAAGTCTTTTACCCCCCACCCCTACACTCCACTTCCCCTCTTAAAAATTTTAGCTCTTGTCTACTCTCCTAGTATCCCTTAAGATAACTACAACGGTTCACACTTCTGAGATCAACGGTTCAGGAGATATTGATTTTAGAATGCTTCAATCCCAGCCTTCGAATGTTTCGGACACATTGTTTTCCCCCCACTCCGACACCCCTCAACTCTTATCACTCACACAATTTTCCGCAAATAGGTCCACTATCATAGTACTACATAAGTTTCAAATTTCAGCCTCCTACCATAAGCAGTTGCTGAGATATAGAAACCAAAATTTTTAGTCTAAAACGCGCCCCTCTCCTTCCACCTTACACCCCACCACTCAAAAAGATACCAATAGTAGGGGTTCACTCAATCTACCCACCATAAAAATTTCAATGTAATATCTCAACGGGTTTGTGTGCTATGCGCCTTCAAACGGTTTTGCGTACGGCGTCTACGGCGGACAGACGGACATTTTTTTTTGCTTTTTTGGGGTCTACTAGTATTAAAACGGGAAAATACAAAATTTCGGGGTAGCAAATTTTTTTTAAATTTCAGGTCGATCACAATACTTTATTATTAAAAAATAATAAAGTAATTTTTTTTTCGCGTATACATTTTTGCAATGAGATGTGGGGAGGGGTCGTGGAAAACCGGCCTTGTACTCAACAAATTTCTTTAAATAAATCAATAAGAAATTGATTCGTGAAAAGTACTTTATAACGATTAAAGTTGCTTACTTTTTCCACCTTGACTTTGCGCTAACCGTGTCAAGGTGTTTCTCTCTTTGTTTTTCGATGGATATAATACTAAAACTGCGTACTCTTCCACCTCTCTTCTCTTGCTGGACGTTTACCAAAGGTGAAGAAAAATCGAATGCTGTAAAAAATAAGTATTACAAAAATTTTTTTATTTATTTATTATGTCGGACTGCTACCAAATGAATTTGGGAGAGCCTAAGGTAATCGCACTCGAGACTTAGAAGCCCATATGGCGTTTATACATTATACATATTAACAAGATATTGAAAATGAATGCGTTTAAATTTCAGTTGATACATAATGTAAACATAGTTGGGTGGTATAGAAAGGAGGGTAGGAAGAGAGGTATGTTTTATATCAGTTTAAGTAAGTTAAGGTTGTTTAGGAGTTGGAACAGGGGAGAGTTAGAGTATTGAGAAGGATCAAGGAGTTCTGTCAATGGAGGTACATTGTGTTCAAAGAAGGAAAGAGTAGAGGGACATAGAGTAAGGATATGGAGGACTGTTAATGGTGAAGCGCAGTGCGTGCAGAATGGAGGATCTGTTCGCAGTATGCGGTAGCCTTCGGTGAGCCAGGTGTGGCCTAACCGTATCCTGATAAGCTTTGTTACAAGTCCTCGAGGCAGGTCCGGGTTGTAGTTTGGATGAGTGGAGTTGTTCCAGTGTGATTTCAGGAAGGTGCTACTGGAGCTCCAGGAGAGATGTTTGCTTTCCTCAATCTTGACCGAGATCATTTTTATGAGGCTCTTCTCTGAAGGAGGAGTGATGACAGGTTCTCGCCGTGTAGGAAGTCGGTTTGATAATGTTCCTGCTGCGCGATCTGCGGCTTCGTTTCCTCTGATCCCCACGTGACCGGGAACCCAACAAATTTTGATTGACTTGGTTAGAGCCAAAGTGTTCCTGATGTACATTGGCAGGTAATCTCGGTTTTTGGGGTTTTTAACAGCATCTATTGAGGCCTTGGAGTCCGTGAAAATTATTCCTTTGTCGTTTTTTTCGGATAAAATATTCAGGGCGCGGGCAATGGCCCACATTTCAGCTGCTTGAATGCTGGTGTGGTGGTCAAGGTAACCACTGTCAAGCGTCGCGTAAGTGGAAAGTAAGCTCTCCACGACTGCATAAGATGTTGATGAGCTGGATTTTGAAGCATCTGTATAAAGCTTTCGACATCTGGGCTGGTTGGAGAGCAAATCTCTGTGAATAATGACGTGTTCGGCGTGGGTGGCTTCATTCTTTCTTCGGCGTTCGTGGTTAGTTATGATATGGCTGCCTCCGAGGGAATACCACTGGGGGATTAATGGAGGCTGAGGTTGTTCTGGGGGAATTGGGATTGAAAAGCTTTGGAAGAGAGTTAAGGATTTATGAAGGCAAGAGGGACGACGAGTTAAAGGAGGGTTTGAGATGAGGGCTCTTAGGAATTTGTAGTGGGGCTTATATGGGTTCAGTACATTTTTTGAAATTAATTCTAGCTGTCGTTTCTGGATGAACTGATTGAGAGGCAGTGTTCCGCTTTCTATTCTTAGCGCTTCGATGGGAGTAGTTCGTATTGCGCCAATCGTTGTTCGACAGATGTTATTCCAAGCTGTTTGGAGAGTGTGTAGGCTAGTTTTGCATCCTGAGCCATAGAGACTGATTCCGTAATTGAGAAGACCTTCTGTGAGTGATTTGGCGATTTCCTTAGAGGCTCGTACAGAAGGGCCATAAACATGACCGGCGATGCAGCGTATAATTTGGTGGATATTGATCAGTTTCGGCCTCAGGTGTTTGATGTGCGCATTCCACGTAAGGTTTTTAGAGAAGACTATTCCCAGTATTTTGAGTGAATCGACGGCTTGAATTCCTCTAACCACGGTTTGATGTGAGGAACAGTGGATTTTTCTGCATACATGGAGAAGTTCAGCTTTGTTTTCGGGGATGATAGCTCCAGTAGAAGTGCACCACGATTTGACTCCTTGGAGGGCTAAGTCTAGCGATGAATGAACGGTAATTTTAAGTCCGGTGGAATAGAGTAAAACGTTGTCAGCGTAAATTAAGTGGTTTGTTTGGGGAATTTCGGAGAGTACAGTTGAGAGAGAGTGTATGTATGCGTTAAAGAGAGCGGGTGAGAGAGGGGATCCTTGTGGTATTCCATTTTGGATGGAGAGTGGGTTAGATGAGGTTCCATTAACTAAGACAGTAATAGTGCGGTTCGCTAGGAAGTTAAGTATTATGGAAATGAATTTAATATCAATACCCCAGGCGGCAAGTTGTTTCGCTATAACATGGCTACATACTCTGTCGAAGGCTTTTTCAAGGTCTAGACTTAAAATGCAAGAATGGAGTCTTTGCGAGAGCCCGTTAGCCATTGCATGTTCTAGGGAGTGCAGGAGAGAGATGGTTCCGCGCCCCGGTCGAAAACCATGTTGTTCATTCGTAAGAAGCCGTTCCTGTATGTGACTTAGTCGGGAGCCTAATATTTTTTCCACCACTTTGGACATACAGGGGATAAGGGAGATTGGACGGAAGTCATTCGTTGATTGGTTGGCACCTTTTTTTGGGATTGGTCGAAGTTCTGCAATCTTCCATTCGTTTGGGAACGTACTTGTCTCCAATATCTTATTATATAAGTCCAGTAGTCTGCCTCGGAAGGATGTTGGACTGTTTTTTAACATCTGGTACGAGATTTTGTCCCTTCCAGGCGTTCCGCCATTAAGCAGAGTTAATGCAGTGTTGAGTTCTGCGAGCGTTATTTTTTGAGAGATATTGTTTTGTGGGATAGGATTGGTAGCGATGTTAGAGAGAGAGAATGAAGCTTTTGTTGCAATCTGTTGAACAGAGAAGTTGGAGTTAGCTGAGTATGCTGACCAAGTTTTAGCAAATTCATCCGCAATGTCTTTCGAGCAGGTTAGGTTACCACTTGGGGTTACAAGACTGCCAAGAACTTTGTGACGGTTGTTTCCTGAGAGCGTTTTGATTTTGTTCCATGCATCTCTTGCATTACAGGAGGGTTTTATTGCCGACACAAAGGAATCCCAAGATCGTCTTTTTGCAGCTTTGATGAGGCGTTTTGCGAGTGTCTGTCTCTCTTCGGAGTATGATCAGATGTACCTGGCAGGGGTGGCGTTGAAATTGTTTCCAGGCTCTATTCTTTGATCTGATTTGATCTAGTATTTCGGTATTCATCCAGACTGGTTGTGAATTGATATGGGGAGAAGAAGAAGGAATAGTTCGAGCTGCTGCTGTTCGTACGATTTTTCGAAGTTGGGCGGCCTTACGGTTGACATGCGCGGTTTGGGGAATGTCATTGCACAGCCTGATGAGGGTAACATTGAATTTTGGCCAGTTCGCTTTGGATGTTATGAAATGGGATAAGTGTTTTTTTATTGCAATTTTAAAATTTGTTTTTATTAAGATGGGGATGTGGTCGCTACTTTCTGGGTTTGGAAGAGTTGTCCAATGGCAATTTGCGGATAAGTCTGGTGGGGCGAATGTGAGATCGATGGACGTTAATGTAGATCTGGTCGAAATGAGGGTTGGGGATCCATCGTTTAATAGGACAGACCTTTCGTTTTCAAGCCAGTCTTCTATAAGAGAGCCGTGCGCGTTGGTGTTTCTACAACCCCAGAGAGTACTTTGCGCATTGAAATCTGCGGCAATTATAGAATTTAGAGGGAGTTGGCGTCTTAGGTGATCAAGCTCATGAGGAGAAAGTTGTAGGTCGTATTCGATGTAGATATTAAGGAAGGAAAGAGGGGAGTTGGTATGGAGGGTGATTGCATTCGATAAAATGTTGGAGTTAAGTGGTAACAAGTTAAAAGACAGTGATTTATGCACCAGAATGCCAACGCCGCTGCGACGGTTGGGGTAATTTTTATTTGTCCAGTAGGTATTATATTGTTTATACGAAGGGGGACCTTGCCCACTTGCAATCTTTGTTTCCTGTAGTAAAATTATGTGCGGGTGGTATTGATGGATTAGGAGTTCCAAGCTATCGATGTTGTTGTAAAAGCCACGGATGTTCCATTGAAGGATAGTTAGTGACCCTGAAGTACGGAGGGTGTTTGAAGTCATGATTAAATAAATGGGGGTGATTGAGTTTTTTAGATTGAGTCAGCGTCGGAGGAGTGATCGTCCGAGCCGAACTCCATTGTCTTTCCGTTCTTGCTAGTGGAGATATTAACGTCGTAGAGAGATGAGTTCGAGTCTGTGCTATCAATGGGGATAATGTTGGGGTTTGAAAATTGTATTGTGCCTTCTGTAGTTTTGTGTTTTGTGAGTTTTAGTTTAATGGGAGTGGGGGATCTGAGTTTTTCTTTTTCGCTGAAAGAAGGTACTGGGGGTGTGGGTACTGAAGTTGGAGTATTTGTGTTTGTAGTGGGAGATTTTAGAGTTTGTAGAGTACTTGGATTTCTGACTGGTAGTGAGTCACGAGTAGGTATGAAAAGAGAAGTGAATGAGGGTGACGCGTTGGATGTTGTTGAGGTACTGTGTTGTGGCTGGTTAGCCAGAGATTTTAAATTTGATGATTGAATGCTATTGAAAGAGGTTGAGGGTTTAGAATTGGTAGAACTGTTGGACGGCTCCGTTATTATTTGCGAGAAAGTGACTTCCTCTAAGCGTTTTCTATTTTTGAAGAATTCTTTCCTAGCCTCGAACATTGAGCATTTATGAATGGTTTTAATTTCCAGTATGCTTTTGTTCTCTAGGTATTTTGGGCAGAGACGATTAGAAGAAGAATGTTTTTCTGACTTGCAGTTCACGCAGTATAATTTAGAGCAGACGTGGGAGGTGTCGTTGTTTGGGATTTCATCTCCGCATTCCGCGCAAACTGGTCCAAGTTCAATGCTACGGGCGCAGTTATTAGCCGTGTGTCCGATGGTTTGACATTTCCTACACCGCATAGGGTTAGGAAAGTATTGCCTAACCGGAACTTTTTCAAAACCTACAAGAATGTTTTCGGGGATTTTGAATAAATTGAAAGATAAAATTACCAGTCCTATTGGGTGTTCTCCATTTGTGGTTTTGCGTTTCAGAACTGTAGCTCCAGTTACATGGTTGTCCTGCAGGCCTTCAATAATTACCTCTTCCGTTAGATTGCTGAGGGCACGATTGTAGACAATACCTTTGGTAGCATTTAACGATCTATGATAGGTGGCAGTTATTGGGATAAATCCTTCAAGAATTGATGTGTTTATGAATAAGTTAGCCGTTTTTTCAGAATCACATAGGAGAAGTAAATTGCCATCTCGTAGTAGAGTTGCTTTGGAATATTTTGTCGATACTCCGTCGACTGCTTTTTTGAGTAGAAATGGGTTCACTTCGGATAACTTTTTACCGTCCTTATGGGATATGATAACATATTTCGGGTTATTGCCAGTATCCCGTATTGAACTGGGACCGAGTTTCACCGTAGGTTGAACAGTTTGTTTCACGAATTCTTTTTTTCTTGCCTTTTTACGGGGCAGGTTATCGCTGCTGGAGAGATTCATCTCCCCTAGCGTGCCATACCTGTTCACCTCTATTGGCCGTTCGGCCATAGAGGATTATAGAAAAAAACGACACCAGAAAAAAAAAAGATCAAATCGCACGATTTAGAATAGAATTAAAAAGCACTGCAGGTTTTGGTACACGCTAGCTAACGGTTGAGTGATAGCAGAAAGGCCAGTCACTTGGAGTAAGGTACGTGCGCTCGCGGCAAAAGTTAAACTGCGACTGTATTACAAAAATGATCCTTGGAGATTCACGAAAGGTGAAGAAAAATCGTAAAATGCAAAATACATATAATGTAGAGTCTGGTTGTAACAAATCTCAAAGGACCGGCGAAAATCGGTTGTTATATCAGGTGTACAAATAAGTTCGTATCGTTTTTTTTTGCAAAATTTGAGCCTTTATTGTGGGAAATTGGTTACATAAATATGTTTTAAAATATTATCCATCGCTAGCCACAATCTTTGCACATCTTTCTGGCAGCATACGAATTCCGCGTTGAAAAAACTCCACGTCCTTTGAGGCGATCCACGAATCGATCCAATTTGTGACATCTTCGTAAGAACGGATGGACATGCACAGGTGGTAGTCGGAAGGGGCGATGTCTGGTGAATACAGCGGGTGGGGTAGGAATATTGACATTGACGTCCCATTTCATTGTTTCCAGGCACGTTTTCAGAACCTGAGCAACATGTGGCCGAGCGTTGTCATGTAGCAAAATCACTTTGTCGTGTCTCTGTTCATATTGCGGCCTTTTTTCTTTCAATGCTCGGCTCAAACGCATTACTTGTCTTCGATAAAGAGGTCCTGTGATGGTTTCATTCAATTGCAGCAACTCATAATATACCACGCCGAGCTGGTCCCTCCAAATGCATAGCATGACTTTGGAACCATGGATATCCGGTTTTGCGGTTCATGTTGATGCATCCCCACGATTTTTGGAGCTTCGGGTTGTCCTAGTGTATCCACTTTTCATCACCAGTCACGATACAATGCAAAAAGCCTTTCCTGTTCTGCCGTTGGAGCAGCTGTTCGCACGTGAAAAAACGCCGTTCGACGTCTCTTGGCTTCAATTCGTACGGCACCCAATTTCCTTGCTTTTGCATCATTCCCAAGGATTTCAGACGATGTGCAATGGCTTGTTGAGTCACATCCAATGAATCCGCAAGACTTTGTTGTGTTTGGCATGAATCATCATCCAGTAATGCCTCCAATTCTGCGTCTTTGAAATTTTTTGGCCGGCCGGAACACTCCTTGTCTTCCACGCCGAAACCATTCGCGACACGTTGATTCGCTAGTAGATGACTCGCCATAAGTTTCTCTAATCATCTGACTAGCCTCGGCCGCATATTTCTTTGAATTAAAACAAAAAAGCAAAACTTCCCGCAAATGGCGCTTATTTGGCTCGAACTCCGATATGTTTAAGGACTCATAAGTACCTGACGCCGATAATATTTTACAAATGTAATGATGGGGAATTGTTGCAATATGTCTGATCTTACCATATTACGGGCTTGATCCGCCATTTTTTCCCCAGTATTTCGTGTTAGCGCCATCTATACGAGAACGCCGGGAACTTATTTGTACACCTAATAATAAACGAAGCTCGCTATACACTCGTACGAACAAAAATTACACCGTTTTGGTTTTATGGAACTATGACCAGTAGTATTGCACCCAAATTGCTTCGTTTTAACCGGGTTCGTTATAAGCGAACTCTACTGTATCTTACACTCTAAGGCAAAGGTGTGTGTGAGAAAGAATTAATAATTAGCCGGCCAGTGACTTTATTGAAAGCAAGCAAAATTTAACAACTTGAGTATGGTTTTCTATTCGAAATAGATTCTCTAATAGTTCATCTAAGTCTACCAAATTGAATTTACCCGAGAGTCTGTAATGAACATTCATTTACGAATCTCCAACATGATTTGAAAACGATTTGATATACGCTTACCAACGGGAGTATATAGCGCCTTATGTACATTCTCCTTTTAAAAGATAAAGTGACTCATTTTATTTTATTATTCCAATAATAAAGTATTGTGATCGATTTAAAAAAAATTTGCTGCCACGAATTTTTTTTTTACGTTTCAGGACTAGTAGACACCCAAAAAGCAAAACAAAAATCAGTGCGACTGTTCGCCGGACGTAAACTCCTTTGAAGGCTTCATCATTATCATCAAGGGCGCGACAGCCCAAATCGGGCCAGGGCCTGCAGGATACATTGCCTGAAGCTATCTCGGTTCAGGGTTCAGCGCCCGCGTCCTCCAATTTGTGCATCTGTAATCTGCGTCAACTGAGTCCTCATATCTTTTCCGCGGTTTTCCCACCGGTCGTTTGCCACGAGCTCTACCTTTCAGTGTGCGTTTGGGAATTCTTCCGTCATCCATTCGCTCCATATGGCCTGCCCATTATAGCTTACGAAATTTTATAAGAGTCGATGCGGATGGGTCGTCATAGATGTTATACAACTCGTTGTTGTACCGGATACGCCATTCAGTGCCTTCCCAAAATTCTTCGAAGAATTCGTCGTTCAAAAGCGTCTATTGTTTTTTCAGACGCTTGCATATAGTAACACAGGTCTTATTATGGTCTTATATATGCGAAGTTTGCTCAGCCGGTGCACTTTTTTCGATTTTAAGTCCTCACGGTCATATTTTCTCTAATTGGCGCGTTTCTTCTTGTTTGGGTCATGAACTTGGTCTTATTCTCATTGACCCTTAACCCGACATCCTTTGCCGCTGAGTCTAGACAATGGAAGACTTCCTTCGCGTCTGGAATAGATCTGGCCATGATGTTTATGTCATCCGCGTACACCACTAGTTGAGTGGACTTGATTAGTAGGGTACTTCTGGTATCAAAGGGTACCTTTCTGATTACATATTCTAGGGCGAGATTGAAGAGCATGGGAGCGAGTCCATCTCCCTGCTTCAGACCGGATTCTGTTCGGAAGCTTTGGGTAAGCTCGTTTTGTATCCTTACTTGAGATTCAGTGTCAGTCATGGTCATTTTTGTTAATCGGACGAGTTTTGATGGGATTCCGAAGTCAAGCATTATTTGAAGGCTTGTATCTCCCAAAACCCTTAGAGCTATTAAAGTTAAATTTGTTTGTTAGGTAGACTGAGTGGACCCCTTCAGGTGGTGACTTTTTTAGGAGTACGGGAACTGAGTTAGTACACCTAGAGCTTATTTCGAGTCGCAGATGAATTCGTTCCACCGATTTACTTTGGAACCATTTTTGACTAAAATCTTTGTTGTGCTCCTAGTTACAATGAAAGCTGAAAAACCTATCAGGTAAAGACATTTTCCACTCTGCCTCCA
Source organism: Beris morrisii (assembly GCA_951812415.1). Lineage (NCBI taxonomy): Eukaryota > Metazoa > Arthropoda > Insecta > Diptera > Stratiomyidae > Beris > Beris morrisii. The sequence continues at coordinate 91,426,337 of OX638313.1, read as the reverse complement.
CATAAGGGAGGTGTAGTGGAAATCGCAGGAACGGCTTATACTAAAATGGTTATACAGTGGATGCCGCTTATTGTAATCACTTTGGGACCGGCCATAATCAATAACATTAACCGGATGATAACAATAGCCGAAGGGGAAAATTTTTCTCATTTATTTTCCTACGCTTGAATATAGATTGCTCGAAGCATCTAATATTATTTTTTTTATTCATTAAGTGTTATTTACAACTCTAGCTTCAATGTTTCTCAAAGTTACAGAGAATATGAAATACTGTTTCCTCTTCCTCCTCATTCAGGCAGTTTCTACAGAAAGTCGTTTGAAAAGAATCACCGTCTTTTAGCATGCCGGATTATAAGACAGTGTCTGGTCAGGACACTTACTGTGGTACTGATTCTCTCCCTTTTTAGCAAATTCAGCCTTGTACAGCGTTTTAGATCCAGCTTCGGTCATGTCTGTCAGCTCAGCGCGCCACTTCTATTAAACTGTCTCGAAAACTTACTCGAAGTTGAGCTCATTATGTTGAACGAGATCAACATCAATAGTTTTCAGAAGCTACGAAAAGACTGAAATTTCTCATAGTAATCTATGATATGTATCGCCTTGTGTTTACATAAATGTTAAATCAAGAGCAATCCTCTTTAATTTTGAGATTTTTTTTTATTTTGCCTTTTTGATCACATTCACATGAAGAAAAAAGAGGAGCGATTAAGAATACAGTCAGAAAACTTGTTATGTTGTATGGAAATCTGGCCCGAATGATAACATAAAGCGAATTTTTATTCCAATAAGCGATGAATTTCGTTTGTGGAAAATGGGACTAACTTGTTTTGATAACAAAATGCGGCTTATAACATTATCCGCGATTACTATAAGCGGCATCTACTGTACTTGCAAATTTACCTGTGTAGAATTCTGAAAAAACATTTTGCGATTGGGACAGAAGCGTACTGTTGCGGGGAATGATGTTTGTGTTAAGGATAATTTTTTTGTTTCTCAATCGGTTTTTTTTTCGTATTTTTGTTATCTTCATAAATTAAATTTAAATATTGTTTGTCTGTTTGAACATAAAAAGAAAGGCATTTTTGAAATATCTCCATCAATTCGAGTCCTATCGAAATCTTATATATAACAAGTTATATGACTTATTTCCAACCTTTTTCGTGTTTTTCCTAAGGTACATATTTTCTATTTCACCACGTAACCATATACGACGCTTTGTCCGACAATTTTTTCTTTATTAGTCCTATTTTGAATTGTTGACGAAATAATTTGGTTTAAGTCTTAGGAACGGCTTTCGCTAGGAAGTTGAAACTTGAACTTTATAAAGGGTTTTCCAATAAGGACTTGACAACTTTTTTTCAAAATAAAATGCAAACCATTTGAGATATTTCAAAAACTTTATTATCGGGTTGAAGTACAATCAAAACATTTATGAATGGAACTCGACTTCGTTCATATGGCCACCGCGGGCACGTTTGCAGCGGTCGATTCGTTGGACCCAATTTTCGATGACTCGGCCACACATTTCGGCCGAAATGGCTGCTATTTCGTGTTCAATGTTGGCTCTGAGCTCTTCCAACGTCGTCGGTTTGTTGGCATAGACCAACGACTTGACGTGGCCCCAAAGAAAAAAGTCCAGAGGCGTTAAATCGCACGAACGAGGCGGCCAGTCGACTGGTCCATTTCTTGAGATAACACGCTCATCAAACTTACTCTTCAATAAATCGATTGTAACGTGTGCTGTGTGGCTTGTGGCACCGTCCTGTTGAAACCACATGTTGTCCAAGTCCATATCTTCCAATTCGGGCCAAAAATAATCGGTAATCATGGCGCGATAACGATTACCATTCACAGTAACGTGACGATCATTATCGTCGACGAAAAAATATGGCCCTATGACGCCGCCAGCATGCAAACCGCACCAAACAGTTATTTTTTGTGGATGAAGTGGTCTTTCATGAAGCACATGTGGATTTTCACCGGACGAATAACGCATATTTTGCTTATTGACGAACCCACTGAGCCAAAAATGAGCTTCGTCACTGAAGATGATTTTGCGATGAAATTGATCATCTTGGCGCATCTTTTCCAGAGCCCAATCGGAGAACGTACGTCGCTTCAAATGGTCCATCGGCTTCAATTCTTGAGTCAGCTTGATCTTGTATGGGTGTAAACCAAGATCCTTACGCAAAATTCGCCATAACGTGGTCTGGGCGATGCCCAACACTTGAAAACGCCGTGGAATTGACTGATTTGGATCATTTGCTACGGACGTTTCAACGGCAGCGATATTTTCGACACTTCGACCAACCCGTTGTCTCACTGGCACGGCAACATCACACAACGAATATGTAGACTCAAATTTTTGCACTAAACTTGTTACTGCCTGTCTACTAGGGCGAGAATTACGACCGAAAATCGGAGTTAACGCTCTTAAAGTAGCGGTCACCGACTCCGAATTTCTGTAGTAAATTTTTATAATTTGCAGACGTTGTTCCTTCGTGTACTTTACCATGATAAAAATGTTAAGTTTACTGAATAAATTGACAGTGACAGTTCGAGGATTAGTGAAAGGGTGCGTTCACAAATTGAATTCAAAGTTGTCAAGTCCCTATTGGAAAACCCTTTATATAGAGCAGTGATTGTTGGTAGAAGCGGAACAATAATATTTCATGAAAATCACGTCCTATATCTCAGGAACTATTTTAAATAGGAAAATGAAACGTACTAAACAGATAGGCACACAATAACCACCAACTAAATCTCGAGAAAAACATTGAAAACTGAAAGTTATAAATACCTACAATTATAATAACATGATCTAAAATGTTGGAGTTGTCGGGGGTGGTGACGGGCGGAGTTCTTTTCTATCTCAGGAACGGATAATGCTAGAAATTTGAAACTAGGTGTATATGTAGATATACTATAATAGAAAAAAACAATTCATTAAAAAACAGATTTGCATTGGCATGTGGACAGAAGTGGATAAAACAAAAAACTGCTATTTTCTATACGTTTATTCATTTTGTTTATTATCTTTTATTCGGCGATACAATGTTGAATAAAATTCAAAGATGAAGTCTTCGGCTTCTTCGTCTGGTAACATTTTCAACAATCGATCGATATTGGCCAGCTGGACATAGTGATGTAACGGTGCTTGGCCACGTCGTACCGAGTGTTCTGCAGAAGGAGAACGTGCTCTTAAATTCGTCGGAAATTCCAAAGCACTTGCAGTGAGGCGATCTCCTGTGGAGTGAGTCGAAGGTGGGAGTGACTGAAATAAATAACAAAAATTTTTAATGAAATATGATGCATTTTTTCATGTTAGAAATTACATAGAAGCATTAACTTTACAACATTTTCGGGTTGTTTTTCGGTACTAAAGAAGTAAAATATTTACTAAGGAATTTATCACCCCGATATAACGCGCGGAAACCAATTCTACAATATAAGTGGTTAGTATATAAGAAGCAGCTCTAAGGGCGTTTCAGGGTGAGTCGATATAACCTTAATGATTAGTTTTCAAACTGGCGTTTGCAGTGAAGAGTTTTCAACTATCACTGCCAAGGCAACGACTATTCCAACTGGAAGGTCCGTGTAGGAGTACTCACAGACTATGTACTCTGATATCGAAAAATAACCCGAAAATCAAAGCAGTCTACATTACTTACAAAAGAATAATTTACAGTTGGTGTGCTGCTTTCAAGACCCTTTTCTTCATTTGCTGACGTTAAAGTTCTGTAATTATAAAACATATGACAATTATTTTACGAATTACAAGACATGATTACACTCACTTTCTTTTTGGGGGTGTATCTAGAAAATCTAAATTTTCGCCGAAGTCCCAGTTCACTTTTACGGATTCCTCATGCCCTTCAGGTTCCTCGACCGGTAGTTCAAGTTTCTTCTTTTTTGCAACACGGACGCGATATCGGTGATTTTTTCGTAAAGACGTCCACTCCTTCTTACACTCATCAACTGTTTGTAGATAAGATTAATCTCATATATGGACGTGAAAAATGAGATACTTACTGTTTTTACCTAATGCAATTGCTACTTCCGACCAGGCACAATTTACAGCATCAGATTCGCAATGATGTTTGTTGTTGGGATCCCAGATTACTGGATGCACTTTAACATTTTGCAGCAACATATTTTTCTCTGTAGCATCGAACTTCCTCGTGATTTCTTCCTGCTTCGTCGTTGGCTCGGTTTCAGCCTGGGAATAATCAGTTATCGCGGTATCAGAATCGTCGGCTTCTAGATATTGAACATCTCCAAAATATTGGCCTCCCATAATTTTCAACTATAAAAAACCAAAAATACAGGTCATATCCATTTGTCATGGTCTGAAGAAATAAATTTTTGGTTTTTAGGACAACCAAGAGATACTCTCACGGCAAGTAAAAATATAACATACCGCATTCACGATAGGAATTTGGACGATTGCAAGCATCCATTCCATGCCTATGTACACAAATAGCAAACTTCTTTTCGGCTTTTTTGTGGTGCTAAAGATATTAAAACTGCCTTTTTGCACATATTCTAGCTTATTTGCGCAAAAGGTAATTCATATCGAAGCCGTAGAGTTTCAGTTCTTTGCAAAAACCATTCATTTTTTATCGCCAACAGACCCCTCAACTAAGGTTGCCAATTTCCCTCCATTTGGGCTTTTTAAATGGTACAAATTTCAAAAGGCCACTTCTAGCTTTTTAGGTTATTCGGCCAACGTGTTATTTTGCTAGTTTACAGCAGATCCGATTTACAAGGGGAAAAAATAGAAAAATTAGAAAACTAAATTTTAGTCGTCTCTTGGGTTAAATCTGCTAGTGTTACCGGCTGAAATACAACGTTTACAAACTACGTCATATTACAAATCCTCTCGTCACTACATTTTCGGCTCAACAGTCATAATAATGAAAAATATTAGTTCACACTATGTCTATCTGGTATTTGCAAACTAAAATTAAATTAGAATCGGTTCATTATTTTTGGACTTATAGGAATATAACATATGTACAAGAAACAATATATCTACCAATATTAATGACTGGCATAGAGTTCCTTTATTTTTTGCATAATTAATTATTAATTATTGTTTTTCCTGAATTGGTAGGTTACAGAGACGTGTTTCAAAAATTTCAGTCCCTTCAAAGTTATTGTTACATGTGTGCTTTGGCAAACCGAACCACTCACTTGATATTAAAGTTTCCAGAGAAAAACAACAACCTTGCAATATCTTAGAGAGCTCTATACTTCTCGCATGTTCTAGACTCTTCTTGCATGTAATAGTTACTTCTTCCGCGTGTCACACAAACAAACCGAATATGCTGGAAATCTCTTGTCTCAACACATTCAGTATATAAGCACCGCAGAGCCGGGGAATAAGTTTTTCTACTGCGAGAGCGAAACGACGATCAGTTCTACGCAAAAGTGTATTTTTAAAGCGATAACATCGATCAAGTAGTAGGTAGGGTAGGTAGGTACGCGTGGCTGCCCGTGAGAACACGGACACACTTAGACCTAAAAGGTCCGTTGTGTTACCACAGGATCATCGAATCCGGTCCTACTCATCGAACCATTTAGAGCTTGCAATGAAGCGTTGGATTCTCGCGACCTCCATTGAGGCAAGGTCACCGAGACAGTTGAAGAAGTAAGCTCCAAGATGAGCTTTCCTTCTGGCTGAAAGAGCTGGACAGGTACAGAGAAGGTGAAGGACTGTCTCCTCCTCCTCCTCATCCAGGCAGCTTCTACAGAAGTCGTTTGAGAAGAGACCGAGTCTTTTAGCATGTCGACCTATAAGACAGTGTCCGGTCAGGACACCGACTGTGGTGCTGATGTTCGCCCTTTTGAGCAAAGTCAGCTGTTTAGAGCGTTTTAGATCCAGCTCCGGCCAGATCTGTCTCGCAGTGTGACATGTAACACCGTTTGCCCATCTTGAGTTGGTTTTCTCAATTGAGTCCAATCCCAGTAGCAGTTTACATGTAGAGAGAGGCACACCCAGATTCCGGTGTTCCGGCATAATCTGAAGGGTAGTACCGCGTCGAGCGAGTTCGTCAGCCATGCAGTTCCCTGGAATATCCCTGTGTCCTGGCACCCAGCACAGGAGAATATTGAACTGTTCAGCCATCTCCTTAAGAGATGATCGACATTCTGCGGCGACCTTTGATGTTGTCGAGGCCGATTCTAAGGATTTTATTGCCGCTTGGCTGTCTGTGAAAATGCTAATATCCCTAGTAGATATTACATTACACCTCAGCCAGGACAAGGCCTCCTTGATCGCCATAAGCTCCGCCTGAAAGACACTACAGTGGTCCGGAAGGCGGAAGGAGCTGCTAATGTTAAGCATATCAGAGAAAACACCTCCACCTACCCCGCCTTCAGTTTTGGAGCCGTCCGTATATATGTGGGCGGACTCTTCCATCCGTACCGAATCCCTTTCCCATTCTAGACGGGTTGGGATGACTGTTAGAAATTTTTTCTCAAAATCATAACTGGGAGGGGTGTAGTCGGTGTTTTCAGCAATGTTATTGAAGTGATTCAATATTGCTGAGTGACCTGCATATATGCCAGTCCACTGTGTAGAGGCCCTAAGTCGAATGGCTGCATTGGCTGCCATTTGCTTGCCAAAAATGTCTAGGGGTGGCAGACTGAATAGCATGTCTAGTGCTGCAGAGGGAGTTGTTCTCAGAGCTCCACTGATGCATATGCATGCTGATCTCTGTACCTTCCCTAGGGTGGTGCAGTTAACTGCTTTGTCTAAGGCCGTCCACCAGACAACAACACCATACATAAGTATTGGTCTGATGACGGACACGTAGAGCCAATGAACTATCCGGGGTTGCATACCCCATTTTTTGCCAATGGCCTTTTTGCACGAGTAAAGCGCAACTGTTGCTTTCTTTACCCGTTCCTGAATGTTAGGTTTCCAATGAAGTTTCCTGTCCAAAATAAGACCCAAATATTTTGCACTATCGGTGAAAACTAGACTAGTACCATTCAGAGAAGGAGGGTCTACGTGAGGAATTTTATATTTCCTGGTGAAGAGGACTAATTCTGTTTTGCGTGGGTTCACACCCAGCCCGCATTCAGCTGCCCATTTGGAGAGGATAGAGAGAGCATTTTGCAACATCTCACTCAGCGTGTTGAGGTGCTTTCCCGAGACAGCAATTGCAACATCATCTGCATAGGCAATCACTCTGCAGCCCGCCCCTTCCAATCTCAATAGTAGTTTGTTGACCACTAAATTCCATAGAAGAGGGGAGAGCACACCACCTTGTGGTGTACCTCTGCTGACAAACCTTCGAGAGGAGGACTCGCCCAGCTTTGTGTTCACAATCCTGGATGTTAACATCAAATTGATCAGCGCGCCAAGCGAGGACTCTACCTTCAGGATAGAAATTGCGTCAGTGATTGCTTCTGGTCTGACGTTGTTGAAAGCTCCCTCGATATCGAGAAATGCAACCATGGTGTATTCTTTAAAACTGAGAGATTTTTCAATGGTGCGCACGAGCGAATGTAAGGCCGTTTCGACCGACCTCCCCTTCCAGTACGCATGTTGGGATGTTGACAGCAGTCGCTTGTCAATATTGTCGCGGATGTACACATCCATTAGTCTTTCCAGTGTTTTCAGAAGAAAGGATGATAGACTGATAGGTCTGAGGTCCTTAGGGCAGACATGAGAGCTTTTTCCTGCTTTGGGTATGAATACCACTCTGACTTCCTTCCACGTTTCAGGAATGTAGGTTAGATCCAGGCAGCCTTTCAAGATAACCTTCAGCCAAGGAAGAATTATGTCCGAGGTCTGCTGGATTTCAGCAGGAATTATTATATCCGGTCTCGCAGACTTAAATGGTTTAAAGCCTTCTATCGCCCAGAGGAGCTTGGTCTCTGTTATAAGAGCGTCAGAGTTGAACGGTGCATGGTTTCTTGTAATGTTTACCCGCTCCGACTCAACAGGCGAGCTACCAGGGAAGTGGGTGTCCAGGAGGAGATCAGTGGTTTCCCTATTTGAGGTAGTCCAAGATCCGTCCGGTCTCCTCAGGTAGCATGGTGTGGTTGGATTTTTAGAGAGAATTTTGCGGAGCCTGGATGCCTCGGATGAATCTTCTATTTCGCTACAGAAGAGTCCCCAGGATTTGCGCTGCGCCTTTCTCAGTTCATATTTGTATTTACGAAGTGATCCTTTATAGGAGTCCCAGTCGCAAACGTCTTTCGTGCTTTTGGCTTTGTTAAACAGTTGCCTACAGCATTTTCTAAGAGCCCCGAGTTCTGCGTTCCACCATGGCGGCTTATGTTTCCCTCTTGGCCTGCTCTCAGGACGTTTAGGGCGCGCGTAAGGGTGGTGACCAGACCTTCGAGATCAGTTGAGCTACTCGGTTGGAGTGGCGGTATGGGAGGGAGTAAGCCGCTAAGAGTTTCCCTGTATTTGACCCAGTCGGTCCTCCGGTAGTTCCTAAAGGCCGGTGGCATAGGTTTGTAATCTTTCAGATTAAATTGGAGGTAGCGATGATCCGAGAAGGAGTTTTCTTCAGAAACCTTCCAGTTGCTGACCATGTGTGAGATGTTTTCGGAAACCAGGGTAATGTCTAAGACTTCTTGTCTATTCCTGGTTATAAAGGTAGGCTCTTGCCCTGTGTTGCATAGAAGGAGGTTAGTGCTTAAAAAGTAGTCAAAAAGCAACTCGCCTCCTTCGTTTGTGTCAGTGCTACCCCAGACTGCATGATGCGCATTTGCATCACACCCTAGAATGACACCAGTGTTGAGCTTACTAGCTTCCGTGATTAGATCGCTCATAATACTCGGTGGCAGTGGACCTTGATGGTCATGGGCCAGATAGGCCGAGATCAGCCAGTGAATCTTATTATTCAGTTCAAGGCTGACTGTGACGATATCAGGATCACTGAAGCTGTGTAGCAGAAATATATTTAAACTATTTTTTGCAAGAATGCATGCTCTTGGCTTGCCATTATTCCTTACATAGAACAGAGTATAGTTTGGAGTCTTGAGACCGTTTACCACGTCATGCACAATCCATGGTTCCTGGATCAAGACAAGGTCTTCTCCATCCCTGGCTAGACGAAGAAGTAATGAGGCTGATGCCGTTTTCGAGTGATGAAGATTAATCTGCAGTATTCGCAGCATTAAGCCTCGATGACGGTTATGTTCGCATCTTCCGGGTCAGATGCCAGCAGATCTTCCTCACTGCCATCGGGAGGACCAGTCGAGCCTTCATCCAGTCCAGCATCCGAGCCAAGATCATCTTCGTCCGTTAAGGAGCAGTGATCCTGGCAAACCAGTACTGAATCGGAATCGGGTTGCACCGGGTCCAGTTCCATCGCCAGTTCAGACTCAGCGAGGTTTGAGTCGTCACTGTGGACGACGTGGGAGGCGGAATCCGTTTCCATTTTCGAGGCTTCGGTGTCCGACGCGCTCGGTAAGGGATTCTCAGCGTCCGCCTTGTAGACCCGAAGTGTGATTTGGCCAAGGCCAAAATTGACCACACCCTTCAGGTTAGCTAGGGGGGCCAGGGACTCCTTGTTAATCACGATTGTCGCGACTCTCTCGGCCCCTTTTGGCTCCTCCATCTTGGCGATCTTCCAATTATGCGTCGGAAGATCAGGGTTGCAGATCTTTAGGATTTCCAGGACAGCCGCCGCGTCAGAAGGCTTGCTTGGTATCCTGGCTCTTGTTCGAGGCCGACTTGGGATGTCCTCCCTTGCCACAACCTCCAACTTTGCTCCAGGCCAAACCTCGCTTAGACCAGCAATTGCCTCCTTGTAGAGATCCGCCGATCTCTGGTCGGAGCAGATCACCAGCTTGACATGGCCCTGATGCCACCCACCGTCGCGGCAGGAGGGGACAGGACCAGGATGCTTCCTCATAAGTTTGAGGAAACCATCCGCCAGCTCGCTCTGCACGTCTTTCCACTTGTCTAGAGTGATCCTTCCGTCGTCGTCACTCCTGTCGATGACGGCCATCACGAGATGATCCTTCAGGACTTCGTTGAAGGGCCTTGAAGGTGCCGCGGTGCTTGAGTTGCCCGTCTTGGCCCTTTTTGCTGCCTCGGGAGACTCATCCAGCGATCTGAGTCTCTTGGACACTTGACCCTTGCCAGATGGTTCCCACCCCTCGGTGGTCAGCTTTAAAGCCCAGTCAATAGAGGCCCGTTGTTTGTCCGTCCGCTGTTCCTCTGGTATACTACCAAGGCGCTTCAGGATTCCCAGGGCCGTTTTCTTCTCTTTGTAGAGCTGTCTAGAGGGAGCGATATGGCCGGAACTTTTTGGGATATTTGCAGCTCCCTTTCCTCTGCCAGTACCCTCCTTTTTGAGTGAGCCAAGACCAGGTTTGGTGTCCGAAGTCTTGGCCATGGTAATTGGACCGGGTTTGGTGACCGAAGTCCTCATTTTAGAATGTCCACTTGGACCGGGTTTGGGAGCCGAAGTCCTCGTGGATGTTGAGTCGCTTGGACCAGGTTTGGTTGCCGGAGTCCTCGCGGGTGAGTTGCTAGGACCAGGTTCTGTGACCACAGTCTTCGCAGGTAACCCCATTGGGGTGGAGGAGAGGGATGAGCTTTCGTCCATCTCTCCGTCCGGTTTTTTGAGAGATCCGGACTCTGTTTTTTGTTTGTGTTTGTTTTTTGAATTCATTGTGTTCCCACGAGTAGCGGAGAACGGAATGTCCATCTGCACAGAGATCCGCATTGTGCAGATAAGGCTATTTAATCCGGAGGTCGCCAGGTATCCGGATACTCCGTTCGCGGCTGGGCTATTTGTATAGGGCCCCCAGCCTGGTCGATCCTCGGCACGGGTCGTATGACACCTTGATCCAGCCCGGATAAGTGGAGTGAAGGAATGTTGGGAGATGGATGGAGAGGGGGGACGTTGACCATCTCTTGGTTTCGGGCAAGACCCTACTCAGCCCCAACACCAATCAAGTAGTAAATGAAATCGAATTGTGTTTTACTTGAAATACCGCCGATATTATGTTGAACCGCTTGTATGCAAAAATGTATGACGCTAATCGAGAGGCGGCTTTATTTTCTTTAGACGCCGAATCTTATTGCTTAGGCGCATGTGATTGATGTGCATTTTGCAACATAAACTAATATACATTATTATTCGTAAAAGCAAAAAGCATTTCATTTTTATTTCACGAAATATGTTTGATACCATTGAATTATGAAAATTACAAATTATTTTGCAATTTGGACACCTTACTACAAGAACCACATCAATAGGATTGAATTAGTACAGAGAAGATTTCTGAGATTTGCGCTAAATGGTCGCCTTGTATAGGACAACGTGAACTGATTACAAACATGTTGAGCATATTAAACTCAAACTTTGCAAACATAGATTTTCATTTTAATTCAATGCAGATTAAGACAGCATTATTTAACAAATCGTAAATTTTTTGCTGAAGCTAATATTTATTTCTTTTGTTATTATTTACTTTATTATCTATTTATATTATTTATTATTTATTATTTAACCTATTATTATTTCTTCTCTCTTTTTTAATATTTTGATTTTGATCACATTAGCATGTGCAAAACAAACCAGTTTTTAAGAGTTTATAAGTAATCAAATCTTTGATGAATGAAATGAAGTCATATGTGGCGGCGTTATAGGGTATTCCTTTAGGCGTATTTTGCGTGACATCGAAAACTGCTCCATTTGTCATATTTTTTCTATTGATCTTAAACTGAAAACTAAAATATTTTTGGAATACTAACAGATGAATGAGGAGGATACACCTAAAAAATTATAAAAAAAAAATATAAAACAAAAAAGATATGAGGCTTTTCAATCAAATGTTCATTTTTCGACTATTTTTTTGACAGTTTTTACCACAAAAAAGTGGTTTATTTACGCGATATCCTCAAAACTTTAGGTATATCCTTCCGATATGTATATAGACAGAAAGCTCACAAAAAATTAACCAAATCGATGCATAACTCTTTGAGCTACAATAGGAGCAGTTTTTGAAGATGCAGTTTCGAGATAATCGCGTTTAAAGTTTCAATACGAGAAAACTATTAGTTTTAGTGACTTACAATCAGCGATTCCAGGCGCATATAATAAATCTTCAACTTCTTCGAAAAGCTGGTTATCTTCCATCTGTTGCTGTTTCCGGGCTCTACGAGCTGCTTTAGTCTCAGAAAGACTCATCCGGTTCTGCCTCGCAACCCTTGCCTCATCGATATGTTCGGCGAAAACTTTCGAGTAGGTGCCAATAACTATATCCAACGTGTTCATAATTCTCAGAATGGAGGTGTAGCCTTCATTAAATACCCCAGCAGCAATGTAGGCTGAGATTTCAATGATTTTAGGTTCAGAATGCAGGTGCTTTGGAGCTAATCGCCAAACTGTTGCGTTAAAACTTTCATTAGCATTTTGGGTATGGCCACCCAAGCATCTTTGAAGTAAATCGTCCCCGGATAAATCTTCATAAATCGGTAGGAGATGCTGTTTCATCTCTTCACCAAGTAATGGAGTAAGATCTTCAAGTTTTGGATCCTTTTTTAAAGCGATAGCTTTCTGCCACTTGCATCAGCTTTCGGCTCCAATCGGGCGTTTCCATGATTCGCATCTTTTTTTGTTGAAAAAACATGAAAATATATTGCCATAATTTCCTTTTTCATATTTTCAACATTATTAACGTTTCTTATAATACTCAAACCATAATATTTCTTGAGTTTTTTCACTATTTTATCCCTTAACTTGCCTTTTCCGGAAATTTTTTTTTGTCTTCTTACGTTTCGGAGTCTGGTGCCCATTCTCTTTTCTACGTGGCCGATACACTCACTTTTTACAACAGTCGACTCGGCACCATAAGGATTTAATTCTAGTATGGCCTTGACAGTTTTTGAATCCCCATCTCCTTCCTACATCTATATATATAAAAGAGGATGTATGTATGTAGGAATGTATGGGCGTATGTTCCCTATGAACTCCTAAGCCGCTCAACCGATTTTGACCAAATTTTCAGGGACCATGTAAAGTAGTCCCGCGATGGTTCCTGTGAAGTTTGGTACCGATCAAATCAAAAACAATTGTTTTTTTTTTACATTTTTCCAATTTTTTTTTCGCAATTTTAGCTCTAATTGTCTGTTTGTCCCGTATGCCTTCCTAAACCATTTATCCGATTGCGATGAAACTTTGTTGATATGGAGCGCACGCCCGCGAATGTTTCTGCGTTAACAAAATCATTTTACAATTGGTGGTACGCGAGGTATTTCAACATTTGAGTGTATTTCATATAGATTAGCGGCAGTTCGTTCGTTTTCGGTGTATTAGTTATGCGTTACTATTACTAAATGGTAAAGTTGGACGATGGATGTTGGATAGGGGATAGAGGATAGTGGATGAAGGATGGATGATGGAAGATGGAGGATGGTGGATGATGGATAGTGGATGATGGATGGTGGATGATGGATAGAAGATGGAGGATGGAGAATGGTAGATAGAGGATGGAGTAACGGGAGCAACGGAAGCAACGGGAGAAATGGGAGCAACGGGAACAACGGGAGCAACGTGCACAACGGAGCAACGGAAGCAACAGGAAAAATGGAAGCAACGGGAGTAACGGAAGCAACGGGAGAAATGGAAGCAACGGAAGAAATGGGAGCAACATGAGTAACGGGAGCAACGGAAGAAATGGGAGCAACGGGATCAACGGAAGTAAAGGGGGAAATGGAAGCAACGGAAGAAATGGAAGCAACGGAAGAGACGGGAGATCACTATTCCGAACTAATCGAAAAATTGGCAGAGGAAGTAGGTCTTTTAAAAGCAGCACAACTTTAATTGTACGCTAAACCACAAATTTTTGATTATTTTTTAAGTGCGAAATTTTCAAATATAAGGCTGCCTCAGACGAACGCATCGAAGGATACGAACGACGAATTTGCTATATCCTTTCACAGAACAAATCAAATAGGAACCAGGTAGCGTTCCAGCAACTCTTGATGTCGATCAGAGTGCAACTGATCGAAAGGACGGTAATGTTCAGACAAAAGTGGCTAAGAAAACTTCGGAAGATGAAAAAGGTAGTGAGGAAAAAATACAAATTGATGAACAAAATTCAGTTGAAACTAAAAGAAACTAAGTGGAAAACGAAAGTAATAAAGATAAATAAATAGAATAAAATACCGAAAGTTTTTTAACGCAATTAACAATATTAAAATGTATTTTATTTTAATTGTGTACTATTTATTTATTGTTTGGGATGTAGTGAAACAAACCCGAAAAGAGTAAGTATTTAACACGGGAGCCCTTCAGTGGACGAAAACTGATTTTAATCCCTGTCTAAGTCGACTACTACCTCGCTTTGTGTTTTAGCAAGCAGTTCTCCTTGAAACATTTTCCATAATGATACCGCAACGTTTGACAACATAAACAATTTAACTATTGCCTAATTTCACAGTCGCACTATTGCGCCGTGTATACAGCAGACTGTCGCACTATCACACTCTCACACTATCGTGCTATGCTCTCGCGAAAGTACTATCGTTAAAAACTATCACCGTGAAAACGGGGCTTTACACATGGAGCTCAATGGCTGTAGAAAATGTATAGAATTTCGATTAGTTTTCCACAGGTACAATCTGCCTGTTGGGATGTAGAACACATGCACTGAACTAAAATCTGTGAACTTTAAGTGCGTTTATGCAAAAACCTAAGGTACCTAATACCCTGTACAGACTATGCGTTTTAAACGCATTTAAGTAGGTAAATTTAACATGTTAAAAAAGTAGTGTTCAGACTAGGCAACTCGTTTTATTTTGATACATGATAGCTTGATGTGATTTGTTTTGACAAGTAGATATTCAGCTGTGTTTCATTAGAAAATTTATGCTTTCTAAATTGTTTGAAACAAATTAGTTTGTATAGCACTAGCAGTAATGAAAACGGAAATTTATGAGCTAATGCAGTCGTTTCACAAGCACAAAATTGAGTTTCTGCAGCATTAAATAGTTTCTTAAAAAGTTTACTTCGATTTCCGCGAGGGTCGCAGTACATGTTTTCGATTAAACGCGTAGTAGCTACGTGTTTTCGTAAATGCGTCCGGGAAGTGTTTTCGGCGCATTTAACTTGATTTAAACGCGTTAATCTCGTAGTCTGAACATAGTATTAGGTACCTTTGTGATTGGACACGGAAAATGATAAACCAAATTTTTCAGATTTTACATTTAAGTTCTAAATGACACTTTGGTATGTTTTAGGATTCGGTCAATAAAAATTTTTGACATTCGGGACGTAAGACTATATAAAAACCGATTTCAAATTTTTAATTTTGCTCACCCAGTACATTTTATTCGAACCGCCATGACGGTTCCGTTTGACGTTTCACGTCACACATGAACGCGAAAAGGGAGTTTAAATCCCTTTAGCCCCGCTGGGCTGCACGAAAGGTAGTTGGAACGTAGCGCGCGCCAGCCAAACATGAACGCGAAAAGGGAGTCTTAATCCCTGAGCCCCGAAGGGCTGCACGAAAGGTAGTTGGAGCATAGCGCGCATCAACCAAACATGCCATAATGGCGTCTCGAATTGTACTGGTTGGATGAAATTAAAAATTTTAAATCGGTTTTTTATATACACATACTAGAAAATGTCTGCGTTTACCTGCTGTCAATCAGTTTGTAACTTTAAAAAATCAAAAACAAACAAATATTTTCCAGATTTGGTTTTATATATTTATTAAGTATTTCTTAAGTAGTCGACACATGTAAGTTCATTTATTTCGCTTTTACTGTTTTTGAGATAATGGCTCTTTTCAGAAAAAAACATACAAAAGCGAAGCAGAAAAAGTCTGCGTTCACTTGATGAATTATGGGATTCCCCGGAATAAGTCGTTTCAAATACACTCTTCTAGTGTTTTATTGCATTTATTATTCATTACTAGCTATTCTGGCAAGTGGTTAAATAGTTTCCTGCAGAGTTTGTGTTGTGAATAATTTTTTTTTTCGCAATGGAAGATAAAAGAAAAGAAATTAATGTGAGTGTAAGAAAAATCATCATAAAATTATGGAAAGAAGGGAACAGCTACAGAGAAACAACAAAAATAGTGGGAAGACAATATTCGTCAGTCCAAAGGGTTATAAATAATTTCAAATCGACAGGAGAACTCACATCCAAACCTCGTTCCGGTCGTCCATCAAAGTTGTTCTGCAGGGAAAAACGACATATCGTGTCACTAGTAAAAAAAAATTCACGGCTGTCTGCATTCCAAATAGCAACTGAAATCAAATAAAAATTCAAGAAAAATATTTGTCCGGATACTACAAGAAAAATCCTCAAAAAGGCTGGATACCACGGACGAGTTGCTCGGAAGAAACCGTACATTTCACCGGTCAACCGACAAAAGCGCATTGCATTTGTCAAGCACCACATAAATGAGCCAATAGAGTTTTGGAAGAATGTAATATTTTCTGATGAAAGTAAATTTTGCATTTTTGGCATAAAAGGACGCAAGTTAGTATGGAGGAAGTCTGGAACAGCACACACATGGTGTGGGGGTGTATGACGAGTACTGGCGTTGGGAAGTTGGAGTTTATCGAATCGATGATGGATAGATTAGGATATCTCAACATTATGAAAAATAATTTGAGGCAGAGTGCCATTAAACTCGGCTCAGGTTCAGATTTTTGCTTCCAACACGATCGTGATCCGAAGCATACAGCCGAGATAGTGAGGCTCTGGTTACTCTATCATGCCCCAAAACAGCTACATACACCCCCACAATCACCAGACCTAAACCCCATCGAACACTTTTGGGATTCGCTAGAGAAGAAAATTCGTCAATACTCAATAACTAGTAAGGAAATGTTGAAAACTGTTTTCACAGAGGAGTGGGAGAAAACAAGTGCTGAAGAGACAGCGAAGCTCGTCAATTCGACGCCGAAAAGGCTCCGAGAGGTAATAAAGAACCGGGGATACCCCACCAGTTACTAACTAATTTAAACTAATACTAATTGGTACGAGGGAAAATTGTCGAGCAGTACGAAGGAATCTTGTCAGTTTTTTGATGATTTTTTCAAGTCTGTGTATAATTTAGACGGGTCTGTACTTAGCGGGCAGAGTAATCCTAATTTTGATCATTTGGTACCATTAACTGACCTTGGTGCTATCCGCTTGTCCAACGATGATGTGTTATCTGCGTTGTTAAGTCTCGACGCTGGTAAAGGGGCTGGTTATGACTTAATTCCTGCAGCCTTTTTGAAATGCTGTGCGCTATCACTTCATGATCCCCTCACAATTTTGTTCAATAAGTCGCTTACTTCCGGAAGATTTCTGGATGAATGGAAAATTTCATACGTGACACCTATTTTTAAGTCAAGTAAAAAGAACTCGGTTGAAAATTACAGACCTATCTCTAAGATCTCATCCATTCCCAAACTTTTTGAAACCATCGTCAAAGATAAGTTGTATTTCTCCATTAGAGAAAAAATTACAAATTATCAACATGGATTCATTAAGGGTATTAAGGGTAGATCAACCTCATCTAACTTATCCATTTTTACTAATTTCTGCTTAAACTCTATTGTTCACAGACTTTCAAAAAGCTTTTGACAGGGTTCACCATGGTTTACTGGTCAAAAAAATGGAATCGCTTGGTTTCCATTCAAACTTTCTCGAGTGGATTACTTCGTATCTCCATAGCAGGAAACATTTAGTAAAAATAGGTAACGTTACTTCATCGTTCATTGATGTAGTATCTGGTGTACCACAGGGTAGTCATTTATGACCGCTATTGTTCTTAATTTTTGTTAACGATATTCCCTTAATCTTGAAGCACTCACAGTGTCTTATGTATGCTGATGATGTGAAAATTTTTTCGAAGATCTCTTGCCTGGAGGACTGTCAAAGGTGTATTTCAAATTCATTACGACTCAGTATTCCAAAATGTAAAATTTTTTCGGCATTTAGAACTTCTTCTCTACTCTTATTTGATTACAGGATGGATGATTCACTGTTGGGTAGAACAAATGAAGTTAAAGATCTTGGTGTCATATTTGATGAAAAACTATCATTCAATTCTCATGTTGATTATATCATATCTAAAGCCAACTCAATGTTGGGTTTCATTATTCGATCCTCAGCGGATTTTCATGACCCTTATACTTTCAAATCACTCTTCGTATCTCTAGTGCGTCCTATTTTGGAATATTGCGTCGTGGTTTGGGATCCATCATATGAGGTCCACATTAGTCGGATTGAAAAGATCCAAAGGAGGTTTACGAAATTTGCTCTACGTAGATTGAACTGGGCTTCGGCTTTACCTGCCTATGAGGCTAGATGCCAATTACTAGAAATAATGACGTTAAGGTCGCGCAGAACTTTCTTAAGCATTATGTTTGTCAGGGACTGTTTAACTTACAGCATAAATTCACCAGAACTTTAATCTCTTTACAAGCTCTATATACCTCCTAAAATTTTAAGGCCTAGATCTCTTCTTTACGTGGATCCACATCGTACTAGGTACGGATCTAATGAACCGATCTCTAGGTGTGTGCTTCACTTTAACTCTATCTCTAACATGATCGACCATACTGACAGTAGATCTATCTTTAAGAAGGCAGTAATTGATGGCCTAAAACGGTGTGATTAAATGGCATTATTATTAGTATTGTTATTTCTTTTTTTTTAGTCTGTAGAATATATATGTTCAGTAGATGAAATAATAATAAATAATAAATATGTTTTACTATTTTATTATTTTTATTACATGTGAACGCAGACTTTTTCTGCCTCGCTTTTGTATGTTTTTTCTGAAAAGAGCCGTTATCTCAAAAATTGTAAAAGCGAAATAAATGAACTTACATGTGTCGAATACGTAAGAAATACTTAATAAATATGTGAAACAAAATCTGGAAAATATTAGTTTGTTTTTGATTTTTTAAAGTTACAAACTGATTGACAGCAGGTGAACGCAGACTTTTTCTAGTAAGTGTATGTAGT
This sequence comes from Beris morrisii, assembly GCA_951812415.1. Lineage (NCBI taxonomy): Eukaryota > Metazoa > Arthropoda > Insecta > Diptera > Stratiomyidae > Beris > Beris morrisii. The sequence goes on along the minus strand of OX638313.1, from coordinate 91,407,375 downwards.
CATACGTCCCGAATGTCAAAAATTTTTATTGACCAAATCCTAAAACATACCAAAGTTTCATTTAGAACTTAAATGTAAAATATGAAAAATTTGGTTTATCATTTTCCGTGTCCAATCACAAAGGTAAATTTTTCCAAACCTAATATCGGTCGGTCCATAGAATTTTCAGATGATACCTTTTTCATCCCCTATTACACGAATCGACTATTCGGCTATCGGCTAAACTTAAATTTCTTCGGCTAGATCTTGATTAGGGTTACTGTATACCACGGTCGTACATACAGGTCTGGAAACTCAATGCAATTTTTTGTGGTGGAGGTAGACACCTTTTGGGAAGAAAAATTTGGTTGTTGTCGTATTGACCACCAGGTTCGTCATGCTCTCACGGTTTTGTCAGATTGACAAATAAAAATTTGTCAAAATCACGGTCTTATGTCAAAACAAAATACGTGTGCGATACGAGTGCTGAACAAATTTAGTGTTTTAAAGTGAGTATAAATAAAATACTATATCACGTCAACTTCGTCGCCATCGTTTCGTACGGATGCAATAAGCCGACTTTCGGTCGTGTCCTGCAAACGAATGGTGCGATTTTTAATGTTTTATTATTTCTCTTGCAGGGTGAAAAAATCTCGACCATCTTGAAGGCCGCCAATGTTGAAGTCGAGCCCTACTGGACCGGTCTTTTGGCCAAGGCCCAGGAAGGTGTCAATGTCAAGGCCTTGATCATCAGCATTGGATCCGGTGTCTGTTCTGCCTCAGCTGGAGCTGCTGCGGCGTAAAAAAGGTAAAAGAAAAACACATCGCAATATAAATGACGAATTTTTATTTTTTTTAGAACCGAAATCAAATTTGGTGTCTTCTTGCAGGGCTCGAACACGGAATCTATCACCTCGTCGGCAAACACAAAAAAATCCATTCAGGCGATGCCGCCGGGCCGCAAGAGGTCCGGCCCAAAATTCGAACTATCCAACGATAAAGGAAGAAACCAAACGTATGATGGCCGTATCGACAAGAACGGCACGGGAAAACTCTCGTTTGGCGACTTTCTGCAACTGATGTCGCTAAAAATGGCCGAAAAACATACCACGGAGGAAATCCTGAAGGCATTCCGTTTCTTCGATGACGACGATACCGGACGGATTTCTTTCAAGATAAGGATGCGGCACAAAGTACATTACCTTTTGTCGACATTCAAGTAGTAGTTTCAAGCCCGCCGGTACCATTATCTGGCGTAGGAATTTACCACAAAGGAATGGATCAATTTGGCGGATTTGTCGCACCAAAGTGGATCACTTATGCTTTTTCGCCTCATATTCAGTCACCAAAGTTTAACGAGATTTAGAACAGGCGAAATTAAAAGAACAAATAACTTTGTTTGCATTATGTAATGTAAAATAAGAAATAAATGTGATTACATTGCGATAATAGTTCAGTGTTTGTTGATGAATTTTCCCAAAGAGAGGAAATCGTAGCGATTTCTGTATAGTATATTGCATTCTTCTCGATTCAGTTTTCTTGCAACCCTACATTGACGTAAGCTGTAATTCAGTTTTCAAAATTTAAGGTTTACATTTATATTGTCACAACGTCTAGAATGCACGTTCTTGCGCTTGTGCAACCAATCGCTAGTAGCGACTCTGTTGATAATAACGAGAAGCTAAACCAGTTTATTTTCACATTTTCTTCAAAAAAGGTGTCTACCCCCACCACGGTAGTTTTCAGACCTGTATATACGACCGTGCTGTATACGCACTCACACCAAAACAGCCTCTAAGAGGGGTTTGGCAGATGCGTACCAAGGTGGAAAACCAGTAAATTTAAATTTTTTTCATGATTATGGGATTTCGCTTTATAAACATTCGAAATAATTAACTTTTTGCTGCAAAATTGTAAATTTCCATAAAAGAGATGAAAGAAATACGGAAATTTTCAATTGAAAACCTCAATTTCGCGCACACACACTTCCATACTAAAGAAAACCAAGTACTAAAATTGTGGAAGGGAACCGACAGCTTTTTTCCGACTCTTCACATATTCGCACTAACACACTCCAAAAACGCAATTTGAGAGCAATGTTCAGTAGTACAAAAACAGACGAACTAGTACATAAACAGGCGATTTTTGTGAGGTTAAATTACAATTTCTAGTACATAAACGACCGAATTAGACGTATCTGCCAAACCCTGGGTAGAGAGTGTTGTGTATCTAGTGACCCTTAGGGTTACTGTATACACACTCACACCAAAACAGCCTCTAAGAGGGGTTTGGCAGATGCGTACCAAGATGAAAAACCAGTAAATTTAAATTTTTTTCATGTTTATGATATCTCGCTTTATAAACATTGGAAATGATTGGTTTTTCGCTGCAAAATTGTAAATTTCCATAAAAGAAATGAAAGAAATACGGAAATTTTCCATTGAAAACCACAATTTCGCGCACACACACTTGTACACCAAAGAAAAAAAAGTACTAGAATTGTGGAAGGGAACCGACAGCTTTTTTCCGACTCTTCACATATTCGCACTAACACACTTCAAAAACGCAATTTGATAGCAATGTTCAGTAGTACAAAAACAGGCGAACTAGTACATAAACAGGCGATTTTTGTGAGGTTAAATTACAATTTCTAGTACAGAAACGACCAAATTAGACGTATCTGCCAAACCCTAGGTAGAGTGTTGTGTACTAATCTTGATGAAATCGACTAAATTTAGTCCATTTTCGGCTAAATTGGCAGCACTGATGAAAAGCATCAATACATTTACTCTGGTAACACTACACAATTCATATGTCAATCGATTCGGTTGTATTTTGTGTTATCTCGTATCGGTAATCTGACATACTTTCCTGAATCTTGGAAATGAACGCGGGACTTACAACTGGTGGCAAAAAATGTTTTAAAACCCATAAGTTGATTAGTATTTACTAGCCGTGGGAATTGTGCCCGATTGTTTTCTAACCCCTACCCACCCTCGCTAGAACAAGAAACATAAAGCTGAAATCTTTGTTCTACTAACGTGCGACAAAAATGAAAATTTACAGAACGAATTTAATATACACTGTACAAATATTAAAAATGGGCTTACCGGGTCCAAATCTTCATCCTCGTCGAGATTATGCAAGTGTTTGACTCTTAAATGCTGCCTCATATTGGAAGTATTTTGGGCAGACTTAATTATTTTGGAGCACAGCTTGCACTTCACCAACTGCCGGTCGATTTTAGTGAAATACTGCCACACTTTGCTGCGGAGTGGGGCCATAACATCTAAATTGCGAGCACCACTTTTTGATAATTTGTAAATCAGTAAGCACGAAGCATTAACACAATCTTTTGAATTAAAAACATAAGTTTTACCGCGTCCCCGTCTAATTTCACGCTTTTCCCAAGCGAAGCGTTTGTGTTATCTGTCAAAGTCTCAACTGTCACGTTTATGTTGTGGTACGACCCTAGTCAAAAGTATCGACGTATGTATGCCGGAACTGTTTTGATGCGATGCCTACTACCCAAGTCAAGTCCGCATTTAAATTCGAATTTATCAAAATTCAAACTAGCAATGAGGATTGTAACCAGCCGATTGCGTTGCGATGTAATTCAGGTATGGATTGCAAATTTCATTCAATCAATGAATATGAATGTAAAGTTAAGCCTCGTGGACACTAGCAAGTAACTTGCGACATTTCTTGCTAGAGTAATTTGCTGCGAAGTTTACACTATCTGTCAAATTGCAGCAATTTTACTCTAGCAAGTAGCTCTGCAAAAATCTTTCAAATAAAACTTGCTTATCCGTGTACACTTCATCATCAAAGTTTCGTTGAACTGTCATAACGAAAAAGAAAAATCCCGCAACTCTGGATATAGTTCCACATTAATAATGAACAAAAACGTGTCTTCGGAGCTCCACTTGGATTTCCCGTTCATATTTCGCACGTAAACTAGAAAACTATGATACCTAAGACTGAACTTAACCTCACTTCCAATGCAACTGTACTGACTTCCTGAAAAATTTCGGAACCGATCGGAACTTTCTTGCGAGATTTCAACTCTCGCAAGTTAGCGTGTACATTCACAACTTGCTTGAAAAGGCAAGCATTTGCTGGCTAGAGCAAAAACTTGGGCAAATGCGCCCTCGGAACCGTGTACACATGCAGCAATAAATGTCTTAGAGCAACTCTAGCAAGTTTTACTTCCTAGTGTACACGAGGCTTAACAGTTGGTAGGTGCGAATTTACTCCTTTAAGGGGGAACATCCGAGTAGAAAGCAGAAAAAATACATGAATTTTAGAAATTATTATCTCAAAAACTATTTCTTCGATTTTATCCAGGTTGGTTTTATTCGAAAGTATATATGTTGAGGTACGCTAATAATTTTTTTTATAAATATATATCAACCGAGGGCGCTGCTGTCATGGTCGGCCTAAAGAATGTCCGTCGCTCGCACGGTCTGCGGTTCCCAAGATTACATGCAGTCGGTTGATCCAACATTTCAAAAAGATTCTGAAAATGTAAAGTATGATGCTCTTCGCTACGTAGGGTTTTTGAAAAAAAAAAAATGTTTATGAAATGGCGGCCGTTTGAACTTTATTTTCAGTTTTTAACCTCAATTATCGACCTTTCTGGCTTGATAAAAAAAAGTAAATAAGTAAAAAAAAATCCTACGTAGCGAAGTAGAAAACCTATCCAAAAATATTATGTGAAATTTTGAAAGCAATCGGTCAAGCCGTTTTCCGAAGATTTTGTGGACCGTCTTCGAATAGTATGTTTCGTGATAATCGCGTTTGAATGAAGCTCTATACAGGGTGTTTGGCACTCCGTCCGCCACCTTGTAAGGGGTTATGAATTGATATTTTTGGAGAAAAAAATTGTTCTACAGGGTGGGTTAATTTTCAATATCAGTGGAGATACAGGGTGGTTGAGTAAAGTGTTTTTGACCAGTACCCTCACTCACTTAAAACGTTATATCTTGAAAACGAATAATCACAAGGCAAAGTGTTATAACTCGTTTTTTAGAGAATCGAATTACCTTTCATTTGATGTAACAGTATAAATTGTAACTGCACCCAATCTTGCGATATTTACTCGAAAACACAAATTTTTGCTACGTCAACCCTAAAAATTCAGTGATCAATGTAGTTTTTCTCAGAAAACCCCATTATAAAAATCTCATTTTAATTTTATTTTTTTATGAACCATATTATTACCTACAAAAGCTGCATACATATGTATGTGAATTGTCTTGAACCATTCAATTAAATAATTAAACCTTGTTTTTGATTTTCCAATAAAATATATAATTCCGATTTCCAATATTAATACTAATTTAATCGTACAAAGAAGCAAAAAAAACGAGTTCTATTCGCGACGAGATGACAAATTCAAGTGCGAGTTCTGTTCGCGACGAGGTAACAGATTCAAGCGTTATACAAAGCAAAAATAGTGTACGGTTTTTGATACAAAGGTTTTCGATGCCGTTTTGGTTTTGATGCTGGTTGCGTTTCGTATAATTTTTTGCAGCCTGAACAGTATGAGTTACGATTAACATTTTGGAAGTAATAGGTAAAAATACAAAGCGCATAAAAATTAAATATTTAAAAAGTCAGTGCATGTGCATGTTGATCTACACTACTTGCTTGAACTAAAAGAAATTAATAATGGTTTTTATGTTTTATTAAATTTTTTTTTATTATAATAAATGTTTAAAATAGCCACCTTCATTTTGAATGCACGCTAAAGCTCGTTTGGCGAGTGTTCTCTTGGTATTCATATTCCTCAAATGCTGCCTTACTTCTTTTGCTGCCGCATCGAACCTGGTATTTAGATCTTCCAATGTTACTACTGCCGTTGCGTAGACAAGGTCCTTCATCCGTCCCCATACAAAGAAATCCATAATAGTAAGATCAGGAGATCTTGCAGGCCAGTGTATCGGTCCATTTCTACCGATCCAGCGATTGCTATAACTGGAATTTAACCAATCTGTGATCTGTCGGCCGTAATGAGCAGGAGCACCATCGTGTTGGTAAAACATGGAAGCCAATCGTACCAATGGAATATCATCCAACAAGTCCTGTAGATCATTTGATAAAAACTGTAAGTAATTGGAGCTATTTAGAGTACGCGGAAGCCTAATAGGTCCAAGTAAATCGTCACCAATCACACCTGCCCATAAATTGACGCTGAATCTGAGCTGAAATGATGCCGCTCTTCTTGTGTGTGGATTGCTCTGAGCCCACGTATGTAGGTTGTGGAAGTTTGTGATACCGTCTCTGGTAAATTGGGACTCATCCGTCCACAGAATATTGTTGAAAAAATTATCGTCATCTATTTGTCGTTCAAGGAGCTAATTGCAAAACTCCATCCGTTTGGGGAAATAAATGGGTAGTAGCTCCTGTACTGGTGTGTGATGGTAGGCATGGAAGCGTTCTACTTTTAAAATACTCCAAACTTTCCAAGTAGAGATGTTAAACTGCAATGCCAAGCGTCGGATACTGATCGATGGATCATTTGGCACTGCTTGCAGCATTCTTTCATCAATCTGAACAGCGATTATAGGCGCAGGATTTGCATTTACTCTCCTTTACGCTCCTGTAAACGTCTTGAAAAACTCCCTTGTCAGGTGTCCGTCGATGAGGATGTCTCTGATGGTAAAGACTTCGCACGGCTCGACCATTTCCGCGACACTCTCCGTAAATTAACACAATGTCAGCATATTCTTCATTGGAGTACTCAGGCATTTTGAAATTATTTTTTTAATTCTACTGACACCTTCTTCTTTTAACAACGTAACTAAAACTGATAAAAATATGAAGGTAGTTTTGCTTTTATAGGCTTTTTATTTTGTAAGACACCCTATTAAAAAAGGCATAGTACCGCATCCAGTAGTACCTACCACGTCCAGGTAAAAGCATCAATTATGTTGAAACTCACTTACATTTCATTGTTTTTCTTCATACTTTAAATAGTAATAAATGTGCAATAAAAATACTTCAGTACTACCGACAAATTAAACAAGTTCTTAGACGAGGTCCACTTTATGGCACTGACTTTTGAAATATTTAATTTTTATGCAATATATATTTGACCTATTACTTCCAAAATGTTAATCGTAACTCATACATATGTATGCAGCTTTTGTAGGTAATAATACGGCCCATAAAAAAATAAAATTAAAATGACATATTTATAATGGGGTTTTCTGAGAAAAATTACATTGATCACTGAATTTTAAGGGTTCACGTAGCAAAAATTTCAGTTTCCGAGTAAATATCTCAAGATTGGGTGCAGTTACAATTTAGACTGTTACATCAAATGAAAGGTAATTCGATTCCCTAAGTTATAACACTTTGCCTTGTGATTATTGGTTTTCAAGATATAACGTTTTAAGTGAGTGAGGGTACTGGTAAAAAACACTTTTCTTAACCACCCTGTATCTCCACTGATATTGAAAATTAACCCACCCTGTAGAACAATTTTTTTCTCCAAATATATCAAGGAATAACCCCTATGGTTTCATTTCGGTTCGAACGAAAGCATAGGTATGGCTCACAGAGGAAGGTTGCGATTTTGGGAATTGTTATAAAACGAATAGAATGTAAGATATGGCTATTGTTCAGTGACGTCATTTGTGGGGGGGCAGGGGAGGCATTTGCCCCCCCTGAATTGTGTATTTTTATAGATTATATATAACATATGTATATTTATATGTAAAAGGGTGGATATGGGGTCCGAGTGTACATATGGCACAGATATTATACATCGATCTACATTTGGAAATTGATGTATATAAACTTAATTAAAACACTTTGTATACGCCACGTAAGAAAATATAAAGGATTTTAGCTTTCGTATGTCAGACAGTTAATACGAAGACCGAGATATTATGTCTAGTGGTAGAAACGGAGACCGCTTAAATTATTTATTTCAGAAATGAAATTACTTAATTTCTTCTATGGAATGGTAGATATCGGTACCACATTTTGATATGTAAGGGTGTTTGCGGGCACCGGTCCCGGTAATCATCCTTACAACACGCGAATTAAGCATAGTTTTATTTCATCTTCACTGTCATTGAAATAATTGCATTTTTTTTCACCGCTTCAGCAACGGTGCCGATATCTACCTTTACATTACATTTACAGAAAGTATACACTTTTGCTGTTCTTTTTGACGAGTGACGTCATAGCAGATGTAATTTCTTTCCATCTGTCAAAATTGATGGCTGCATGCAGATAAAATTGACTTTTAGTATTCAGGGAAATACTGTTTTCAATGAATACATGTAAGAATATAGTTTATCAACAAATTTGCCTTGACAGAAGTGAATAAATCAAGCAAATAAAAAAGCTCAACATTTTATCGTCATGTTTCTACCCTAACGCGTTCTTTTTGGCTGTTCAAAATTGGTGTAATCATGATTTCAGACCCTAACTCTTTCCAACGGCATGTCTACACGCAAAAAGCGCGTTGTTGGTCTTTTGAATACGCTCTCCAACATTGTCTTTCCAATTTAGCTTCCTATCCAAGATCAGGCCTAGATATTTCGCTTTTCCGATTTTTTAACAGCCTAACTAATCTAAACCAAAAGGACCTTTTCAGGGACACACAGAAAACTATCAAAAGAGTAACATATTTTTAATGACATACTAGGTATAGACCATTCTAGTTATAGTAATAGGCGCTGACGACTTTCTGAAAACAACAATAGTTCTCTACGCTCCGCAATTAACCAAAAATTACGTCCGAATAAATGCGAATAATATTACAAATAAATGGGGTTTTCTACAAAAACTACATTGATCATTTAATTTTTAGGGTTGAAGTACCCAAAATTTTAGTTTTGAAGAAAATATCTCAAGATCGGGTGCAGTTATAATTTGAACTGTTACATCAAAAGAAAGGTAATTCAACTCCCTAAATACAAGTTATAACACTTCGAATTCTGATTATTAGTTTTCAAGATATAACGTTTAAAGTGAGTGAAGGTAAAGGTCCGAAATCCTTTTCATGACCACCCTGTATCTCCACGGATATTGAAAATTGACACACCCTGTGAAGGTAATTACGGTGACCGGGCATTTTAAAAGATGTTCATATATTTTACGTAACGGTAGATATTGGGTCCGACTTTGGATGTGTTTTACATATATACATGCAAAGTCGGTACCCATATCTACCTTTACATGATATAATGAAATTACAGGAACTAAGGCAAAAGGTATCGGTCCCGGTAATTATCTCTACAACGCAGTTTATTTATTGAAATGATCGTCTTTTGTTTTTAACTTTTGAGAAATGGTAACAGCCCAGCAGGAAAAGTTTCATATACTACCCAACAGGCACATTATAGCTGTAGAAATCTAATCAAAATTCTACACATTTTCTACAGCCATTGAGCTCCATGTGTAAGGAAGGGACAGCAAACGAAAACCGTCTCCTTGGAAATGTAAGTAAGGTTCTCCACCAGCGAACCATGACTATCGAATGATCGTGAAATTTCTACACATTTTCAACGGACATATAAGTCCATGTGTACGATAGAGATCGCATATACTCACCTATCACTAAAGACTCCGTATAAATGTAAGGAAAATAGATTTTCTACATACATCTATCACAAAATGTAAGAAAGGGATATCACCTGCGTAGCCACACATATGCGTCAAGTCAAATGACATTTTGATAGCGACGCATTTTGTGTTTGAGTTTTCATTTTCAGTGAAGTTTAATCATTCGACACTCCTTACGAATTTTATTACGTATATTTTTATACTCTAGATGAAATCACATAGAGTATTATAAGTTTAATCCAGCCCAAAAGTTTGTAACGCATAGAACCAAGCCTCGGACGAAAAAAAGTTATATATTATGTTTTGTTTATTTGTGGGCAAAAACCTCAAATCCGCCTGACGTCCGTCCGTCCGCCTGTCCGTTAGCACGATAACTCAAGAACGCCTTCACCTAGGATCATGAAATTTTGAATCTGGATGTTTGGTTGAATTTGTAAGGCTAAGTTCCTACTCCTTCGGGTAGCTGCCATACAAAATGTCCTTAAAACACGTGTTCAAGAATATTGGTCGATAACTTCAGAAGGGTTTAAGCTACGACATTGAAATTTTGTTTGTGTTATTTTTCTAATAGTTGGAACTAAATATATGATTATGAAGAAAATCCTGTTAGTCCTTCGTGTAGCTGCCATACAAATATCCTGTCAAAATGAATTCACTTAATTTACGAAACTCACTATAACTCAAGTAATCTTTTAGCTACGAATTCGGAATTTTGTACAAGTTAGTTTTGAGTGAAAAGGAAGTTTGAGTTTACTAATCGGCGAAATCCTTTTACTCCTTCTGGTACCTGCCATACAAAATATCCTTAAGACACGTGTTCAACAATATTTTTCGATAACTTTTGAACGCTTCAAGCTACGAATTTGAAATTTTGTACACGTTCATTTTTAAATAGTTCCAATGAAAGGGATAAATATGTAAGAAATCGAGTGAGTCCTTCCTGCACCTCCCATGTGAAAGTCCTTCAAAAAGGACATTTCTGTTCGATGACTTACCCAGTTCAAGGTATGAAGCTAAACACTGAACATTGTCTTTTAGTTTTGAGTAGCAATCTAATAGCAGTCCTTAATAAAGGACATACAACATGCACACACGTAATTCTACTTTATCCCCAACTACAATATAAATCGGAGTTCAGTATTCATCTAGAGTATTATACGATTGGCTTGCAGCCGATCGTGACTGCAGTATGTTTTCTTGAAAGTTTCAGGATATTCCAAGGCATGATTAGCTGCATTCATGTTTTTTTACTTTCAGCTTTGGAGCACGTGCTAGCAATGCGACAAAGGTTTCGAGTTGGCAGTGTATTTTTTAAGTCTAATTTTAGCTTACACTTTGTATACTCATTTTTATTACTTCTGCCTTACATTTAGAATAGAATGATTCGAAATTTGGCAGCTCCTTCAGCGTCAGGACTTCATGAGTCAAATTTCAAATCCTTCATTTCTATATGTAAAAGGCGGAAATAATAAAAATGTGCTGGTAAATACGTTGCACCACTCATAGAAATGCGGTGGGTCTTGTACGTACAAAGAACATACGTATGTTACGTTAAAGCACCTAAAATATTATTCGGAGAATGTTGGCAAAAAGAACAAGCCTATTGACACAACCGCGCCGTGACTATAGGTTTGCTCTTTTTGCCTACACTTTCTACACTGGGGCAGAAAGTGTACACTTTTGCTGTTCTTTTTGAAGAGTGACGTCAGAGCCCGCTGCTCTTTTTGTCGAGTGTAGAGTAGAAAGTGTACACTTTCTACACTCGCTCGAGAGCAGATGTAATTTCTTTCCATCTGTCAAAATTGATGGCTGCATGCAGATAAAATTTACTTTTAGTATTTAGGGAAATACTGTTTTCAATGAATACATGCAAGAATATTGTTTAGCAATAACCTTGTCATGACAGAAGTGAAAAAATCAAGCAAATCAACAAGATCAAAATTTTATCTGTCATGTTTCTACATTAACGCGTTCTTTTTGGCTGTTCAAATTTTGTGTAGTGTACACTAGATGTAATCGAAAGGAACAAACCTAGTGACTCGCGAGTAGTTAAAAGAAACACGTGACTGCCGTTTTTCGGAATTTTCTCCTCGCTAGGCAACAATTGGAATAATGGCGGCAACAAGACGATGTTAGCCAAATATGTAGGAGAGCGCGGACTATAAGCGATCATGTGGGAGCACTGTCTAAAATCGTTCATATTAAGAAAGAATCGGGATGCGATTCGTTTGCGACATTTTTAGGCAATAATATGGCAAATAAAAAAATAAAATTGAACTGACATTTTTATTATGGGATTTTCTGAGAAAAACTACATTGACCTACTACATTGACCACCCTGTATCTCCACGGATATTGAAAATTGACACACCCTGTGAAGGTAATTACGGTGACCGGGCATTTTAAAAGATGTTCATATATTTTACGTAACGGTAGATATTGGGTCCGACTTTGGATGTGTTTTACATATATACATGCAAAGTCGGTACCCATATCTACCTTTACATGATATAATGAAATTACAGGAACTAAGGCAAAAGGTATCGGTCCCGGTAATTATCTCTACAACGCAGTTTATTTATTGAAATGATCGTCTTTTGTTTTTAACTTTTGAGAAATGGTAACAGCCCAGCAGGTAAAGTTTTGTAAAATAATGACGAACATACCGTGTGCTCTGGTGTCAAATTTCGGAACCTTCCTTCCGTTTCAAAGAATACATGTAAGAATATTGAATGGCAATAAATATGCATTGACAGAATTGAAAGAATGAAGCAAATAAAAAAGTTAGAAATTTTATCTGTCATGTTTCTGCACTAAAGGCTGGTTTTCATTACTGAGACATAGTTTTCATTACTCCGACATTACAGATCTATAGCAGAAAACTAAAAAGAGATAGCAAATTGGTTTTAATAAGGAAGAAAGCGACAAAATTTTCGACAACTGTTGTAAGGTAAAACCGATCTGCGGCTTGTCAATTGCAACGTATCTCTCACGTCGAGCGAATAGACAGCAGAATGATCTATACATGCACCTCTAAGAAAACAATTACCGGCTCGACAAATGTCAATGTCCTAATTGCCATAATTTGGTACAGTAGTATGCGTGCGAATGTCTATTGTGTAGGTTTGTCGGAAGCAAATTATAGAAAAAAGATGTGCATGCAAGTCTTTTTGCTAAAATGTACATCCTTACTTTATGGTTACAGATAAAAGATCTGAAGTTGCAGGCGAGACACTTTTGTGCAGATCTGTTGCAGATGATATTTGCTCTCTTTCACACTCATGTACAGTATATATTTTCGTCTTGTTCTGGCAAATATCTGCAGAATGTCGACGTAATGAAAACCAACCTTAACGCTTTCTTTTTGGCAGTTCATTTTGGTGTAATCCTACACTAGGTGTAATGCACTGAAAGTGTAGTGTACATTGAATGTTGGCAAAAAGAACAAACCTATTGACATAACCGCACCGTGACTATAGGTTTCTTATTTTTGCCTACACTATCTACACTAGTGCAGAAAGTGTACTCTTTTGCTTTTCTTTTGGACGAGTGACATCAGAGCCCGCTGTTATTTTTGTCGTGTGTAGTGTACACTTCCTACACTTGCTCGAGAGTAGATGTAATTTTTTACACTTTAGTATTGTATACTAGGTCTGTTCAGGACCACCCTAACCTCAGGGCTAAATGGGCTATAACCCTGTGGCACAAGCAAATTTTTAGAAAATACTGGCCACAAGAGCGCAGAAATGGAAGATTGTATTTTAAAGCTATTATCTCATTTAGATATTAATTTGAAAGATTATAGAGGACAATCTTGTGATAATGCCTCTAATATGTAGGGTATATACAGCATTTTCAATTCCAAAGCGTATGTTAGTATCTACTTATCGGCTGAGTATTTGCTGACGTCACGCTCATAACATAGCAAACTGTCAAGCATACCTTGTAGTGTTTCTGATGCAATCTTTTGTTTCCAGTAATAGACAATCAATCAGAAACGGTACCGATATCTACCAATACGTTACAGAATTTATTAAATTTCGATATATACACCGGTCTTCATAAGTGCCATTTACTGAAAGAAATTAAGGACCCCATAAACACCTTTTGACATAGGAAAAATTATGGGGTCCGGACCCCATATCCACCGATTGACATAGAAAAATACCGGGTCCGTCCCCATATGTGCCAAATGTCCTCATATGTACCCTTAGAGCATGAAACGAATGCGAAAAAGACCCCATATGTACCCTTTGACATAGATATATTTATATATAAAAATATATACAAACATAACATCTTGCCCCTCCCCCCCCCCCCCCCCCATAGAAAAAACTGAAATGACGTCCCTGCTATTATTTCTCGCACACGATTAAAACACACACCTGAAAATATGAAATAGAAACCGTCGCGCCCTTCAAACACATGGTCACTTTTATCTTATCTCAATTAGTAGGGAATCCAGTGAGGAAATTAAAAAAAATAAACAAGATAATCGCCGTAGTAGGGACAGGAACAAAACAAATAAAATTAACGTACTCCTTCCAGTAGCTACCATATAAAAGTTCCTAAAAAATTGGCTTACACTTTTTACCGAGCAGTGAACGTATTAACAAAAAGTTGCATTTTTTCGTGATTATATTTAAACGAAATTCGGCGAAATTGTATTAATTTAATTAACCAAATTTTTTGAATCCTTGTGGAGGCTCACATACAAAAGTCGTTTAAATACGTCGTTCCACTTAATGAACACAATTCAAAAGCTTTAGAACGTGAAAACTAGAAGGCACTAATTCATGTAGCTTCCATATACAAACAAAGACTCAGAACTAGTAGTATGCAATCAGAAATGGTAATAAAAGCTTGATCACTGTGGTAAATGCCGAGGGGAAGAGTACTTGTGAGCTGCGAAAAGGAGCGTATTCGAGTTTTGCGTTGAACCAGTTTATTATTTTTTAGGTAATTTCCCGAGTAAGACTAGTTTCTATTACCGGTAATTGTTGGTAACTTATAAAATTAAGGGAATTCAATTCAGTCGACCACTCGTAGCTTTCAAAAACTTTACATTACTGAAAACTCAAAGAGTAGTTTTGTAGGATACTGGAGAACCCTCAATAATCATTGTGCTAATATTCAGTTTCGTAAACTGAGAAACAAAATCTTTATATGTATTTTAAATTGATTATATACGGTGTTTCAGTAGGACCGCTCGAAATTTGTTAGGTTATTGCGGCCATGTTGTTAAAGCAACATCCGTCGAATTTGTTGTGAATTGTTCAGTAGTGTATGGCAAATCACCATGGAAGGTTATAGCGCTGAACAATGTCTGCAAATCATCAAATTTTATTTTCAAAATCAGAACTCCGTTCGAAAAACGTTCCGCGCATTGCGTGATTTTTAACGACGAGGCCCATTTCTTGATGAATGGATGTGTGAACAACCAAAATTGTCGGATTTGGGTCGATACCAGTCCACACGAGATACACCAGCACCAAGTGCATCTCGAGAAAGTCAATGTTTTGTGCGGATTTTGGTCTGGCGAAATCATCGGTTCGTACTTCTTCCAAAACGAAACTGGCATTGCCATAATCGTCAAACGATCGATGATAAGCCACTTCTTGTGGCCTAAACTGGATGATATGGATACCGACGACATGTGGTTTCAACAGGACGGCGCTACGTGCCACACAGCGCATGTAACGATGGACATTCTGCACGAGCGATTTAAGGGCATCGTTGTCGGCGACGTGAACTGGCCACCGTGATCGTGCGATTTAACGCATTTAAAGTTATTTCTTTGGGGCTATCTTAAATTGCAGGTCGATGCGTATAATCTGCAAACAATTGATGACCTTTAAGTCAACATAACGAACGCCATTCAGCAAATTCAGCCAGATTTATGCGACAAAGTCGTCGAAAATTGAACCTCTCGAATTCTTGCCAATCAAACAAAGCCGGGGCGGACATTTGAACGACGTTATATTCCATACTTAATGCCATAAAATATTCTTTCAAATAAAAAAATGAATTGGGTGGATATCTCACACACAACTTGTTTTATTTACATTTAAAAATTGGACGACCTTGTTGAAAGACCCTATATTTTCCTTTAATACTTTCTCGTATTATGAGTGTCGGGACGATCGACAATCGACGAACTTGTCGTGGCGATTGAAATTTGGTTTTCACCCGTATTATGAGTGTCGTGTCGTTGTCGATCGACAGAAATGGTATTATGAGTGTCGATTTCAATCGATGAGTCTCGATTTTATCGACAGGTTCTGTCGATCGTGTGACAGTTTTACGACGCTGAAACGACTGGCAGGATACTCATAATACGGGTGAATATGAGTGTCGATCGAATCGCCTTGTAAGTATTGCCACAGGAGAGTCGTGTAAAATGTCTGAAAATTGTGTTACTGTGAATAAAAGTGTAATTGTGAATAACTTTAACTGTCAAAAATGTACAAATTCAAATTTGAATTATCGGGATTAAAATTCAATGTTTTTTATCGATTCGATGAAATGAATTTGTACGATTTATTTTTTGACGAGGAATGTGATGAGGATAATTGAGCAGCTCTATAATCGTTGAGGTGGAAGAGAAAATGGTTGCAAGACTCCTCAAATCCAAATATCCAGTCTGCATAAATGAAGCTTTACGACAAATGTCGATTTACGGGTGTTATAGGATGCGTTGCTGGAACTCACGTTGGTTTAATGAAACTGGACGGGGAAACGCAACACTTGTATTACAACAGAAAAATTTCACAGCTTTTAAGCTTCTAAGTAACATTTATGTTTGATATCATGGTTGGTTGGTTTTCGTGGTGGCCCGTCTGCCGAAAGCAGGGTCCAATTAGCACAGGAAGCGCCGTTTTGATACCACAACTCGTTTAACCTGGTCGTTGCGGGCTTATGAAGTAGATATATAGTTTTACAGAGACCTAGGGCTTGAATGGATTATCATATCCATCCGGAGCTGTTCAAGAAGGTAATCAGTTCTCCAATATCTAGTTCTAGCTAGGACTGGACACTCGTGTTGAGACTGCAATATCCCCTGGATATTACAGTCAGAAAAATGCGTCGAAGGTACGGAGAAATTTGAGATATTTTAGCTGAAAGTGGTCGGGCATTCGTTAGAATGCCGCAGTAAGAACCGAGAAAAGAAGATATAAGCGCCTCGGAAAGAGACGCAAATTACCTTTGATTTTTTTTTGGCTGAAAAGGTAAAAAGAATTTATTGACTGGATACTTACTGAACCTAACATACAATTAGCTAAATACAATACAATACAATAAAATACAAATTGTTGATGATTTTTAAAAAATACTTTATTTCGGCAGCAAGACGTCCGTTGTTTCTAGTTTACTGAGAGCTTATTGCTAATTACAAAAAACTTATATACAAATTGCACGCCAACCTGCCGGTAATTGGTGATCGAGAGTAAATCCAAACATGGAATTTGGGTACCGGTAGGGTACTGGGCACAACATTCGCAAAGCGGGTGGGTGGGTAACGGTTTCCATCTTGTTTGTATCCCCACAGCTGCGGCAATTGACGTTAAAGGGAATACCCAGTCTGGCCGCGTGGTCACCGATCGGCCATTGTCCCGTGCTGACTGCCGTGACTCTGGAGACGTCCACATGGCTTCTACTCAAGAGTTCATCTGTTTGATATCATACAATGTCAACATTTTCTATTGGTAACAGGTTTGCAACCATCAAATGAGGGTTCGATGGATACTCGATATCCAGGCGCTATTCACGAATCTTTAATTTTATTCTAAGGAAAAATTACGAAGACGCCGAAAGGAATACATGGCTTCTTGGTAAATGGCTAATTTCCATTAACACAATTTAGTGCTGGTACTGCCAGGCATTTGCAATTTTCACCCTAAAAGTTATTTTTATTATCTGTACAAAGAGTAAAATATAAAAAATATATTTTTTCAATATAAACAGCCAGTCTCTTCTGCGACGCAGAACTGCTACACGATCGTCAGAATCTATCGATAAAATCGAAATCCGTCGATTGATATCGACACTCATAATACCATTTCTGTCTATCGACCACGACAACGACACGGCACTCATAATCAGTGATGCCAATTTAGTGCTTTCAGCGTTAAATTTGGTGCTCAAAATATCGTCTCAGCACTTTATATGAATATGCTTGTGATTGATATGAAAAAATTAAATTTTTGTGCCTTTAAGTTGATATTAACGCTCAAAATTTCATATTTTAGTGCTCAACCAAGAAAAATACTTGGCAACACTGCTCATAATACGGGTGACTATTGCGCAACTTAATTTTACAAAATGTATAACTTTGTAATATATTTGATTGAGAAAATGTTTTAAGCCCAAGTACAATTGGTATGATGGCAGTGATATGGTTAGGTACTGATACTAATGGAAATACAGTAGAAAATATAAGTGAGCGTAAAAAAAATATATTGGTGGGTTTTATGCTTTAAGGTTGTGACACATTACAAGATTTTTTTAGAAGGCACCGAAACATATGACGCCTGTTTAAGCCTAGTACTGTGTGCCTGTTTTCGCTCACTTCGCGATATATTAATTTTTTTATATGGGATTGGACAGTTCATTTCGTTACGCTTGGAACACAATACTAGGCTTAAGTTCTGCTTCAGTTCTGCCAATATAAAACCCTTAAGAATTGGGAATGTTGTCAGCAATGGAAATGTTGAAGGTGTGAAAATTGTTTTTAATGATCATTTTAAACTTGTTTCAAATTAAAAAATAATTTTAAATTAAAAACTCACAAGTTTCCACTAAAAAAAATGTTTTCTTCCTTTCAAACAAGTGTCTAAAATACTTGTGACAGTTGACAGTTAGCATTGCAACATTTTTAACTGTCTCTACTTGCAAGTAAATTCATTAAGCAGAGCAAAGAACAGCACTACTGAGCACTGCTGTCGATGCAGCTGTTTTCTGCCGGTAATGTATCATGGCCCTTATGCTGTTATGACACTGGCTATTTTTGCGGCTTTAAAGCGGCTAGAAAATCCAAATGGAGAGTGATAGAGACTTTAACATACAAATTAGACATTGGTGTGAGAGAGACAGTCCGAACAGCAAAACAATGAGTAACTGTCAAAAAAAAGGGGCAACAAAGCACATTCGAGCAGTGTTTCGCAACATTCTAGCAGTTAATCCAAGAAAAATCAACTGGCGGCGATTTTTCAGCCGCTACAGACTTGTTTTTGACAGTTCGGTACGTATAAATTATGGAAAGTGACATGTGATGTTATGAAACGTGCCAGAACCGGTATTTTTCTTAACAAACCGCCGTTGTTAATTTCGTTTAGTAGATGCCGCTAGCGTCGGAAAGAGCGGTATCTCTTTCTTTTAATGTTGTTCGCCTTGTCGCACGATTCGCTATTATTTCACTTTTTTCTAGCGAGAAAATAGCCAGTGTCATATCAGCATTACTCTTAATTTGTCGTTAGAACGAGTAATCTTTCCTAAAAAACTAGAGAAAGTAGCGATAATTCCTATATACAAGGCAACTAGTAAAGAAACCGATCATTCTAGGCCCATCACACCAACGTTGAACATTGCAATGGTTTTGAAAAATTTATTAAGAGATTATGACAATTCCTTGAAGAAAACCAGCAATGAGTCTTTAACGCATGAAAGCCGGGATTGAAACATTCTAAAATCGATATCTCCTGAACAATTGATGTCAGAAGATTGAAACTTTGTCGTTGTCCTTAGGGATACTTCCAGATTAGACAAGGGCTAACATTTTTAAAAGGGGTGGTGGGGTGTGGGGGTGGGGGGTGAAAAACTTTGGATTACAATATCTTCCGAACCAATTACACCAGGAAGATAAAATTTAGTTTCTGTATATGGGATCACAAGAGGAGTCTACCAAAACTAAATTTTTTGAGGGGGGAGGTGGAGCACGAAAGTGGGGGGATAGCAATTTCTCAAAGAATTTAATTTTTATATCTCAGAAACCGTATAAGATATGATCTTGAAAATTTTACAGGAGTTGGGGTCGGTAAACTTCTAGTAGGAAAAAAAATTTTGGTGGTGTGGGTGTTGGGGGTGATGGTGAAAGGGGGTAGAAAGGAAAACATTCTGATTTTTATTTCTCAAAAACCATAATGAATAGAAAGCTAAAAATTTAGGATTATATAGAGCCACTATGGAGACATCCTAGAAATATAAAATTGTTGATAGGGGTATCAAGGTACGGGGGAGGGGGGTGTTTTTTTATATCTCAGAAACGGCTTATGCTAGAAAGTTGAAACTTAGTACGTACACGTAGATGTACTATTACAGTAATTAAAGCAAAAAAAAAGTTCAGATTTTTATTGGCGTTTAGAGGCTGAGTAAAAAAAATGTCCGTGAATCCACATTTTCACCGACTTCGTTAAAACTTAGACATGTCGAGCTATCAAAGCAATTTTACTTCTGCGGGCTATTTATATAAGCGCCTAGTAACGATCTTCAAAATTTTTCGATATCCAACCCCTAAGGGGGTGTAAAGTGGTTGTGTACATATTCACGAATTCTGATATATTTCTAAAGTATACTGAGATTTGGAATTCACTGTTATTTCTATAAGTTTTAAATGTAGTCGGGGAAAAACCGATTTAAGTATTTTTCTCAATTAAACCCCCAGGGGGTATTGTTCAAGTTTTCACTGATTCCGAAAATCTTTTAGGTTTAATGTGATCGAATTCGCTTTTACTACTATGAATTATTCTATTGATAAAAAAATACGTAAATAAATAAAAAAAATCTGCCAACAGTCTGGGCGCAACTTTATTATTTTATGGGTAGAAGTCCGAAACGTGTTTAATGATGAGATACGGTGTTGGGTACTGACAACCTAAAAAATAACCAGGAGGCTATTTGGAACGTTATTTTTCTCATCATTAAACACGTTTCGGACTTCTACCCATAAAATAATAAAGTTGCGCCCAGACTGTTGGCAAATTTTTTTGTTGGTTTGAGCCTATAGTACCCTTACTGCTTCTCGAACCATGAACTGAGTGGCCATATGACATATCTATTCCCTTAAAAAAGGAGATGATCTTACTCAGAGGAGTCTCTGACAAGTCCTCATAGGTAAGACAATCTGCCTTCTTGCGCCACTGTCACTGCGTCACAATCACACAGAATGTGTACAGTGGTTTCAGATGTCGCCTCACAGAATCGACATGCTTCTAGTGATACTTTGTCGATAATTTTAATCTGACAATTGAAGAAATAATGTTCTGAAAAATATCCATTATAACCTTCGCGTTATACCTGTTTAAAGAAAGAATTCCGAGAAAGACTCTGAATTTGACTCTCTAAGTCCTGAAAGTGAGTTCCAATAATCTTCCACCTGAAGATTTACCCACTTTAAAATGCCATCCTTAATGAAGCATTTGCCTACTTCACAGAATGGTTCCGGGCCAAACATGGGTGAGTTCACTCCCAGTCAGCTGGTCTGCCTTTTCGTGTCCCAGAATACACTCATGTCCTGGCACCCACTTTAGGGTTAGACTGTTATGAGCCAGCTCTTTAAGAAGAGAATAATAGTCCCACACAAGCCTAGAGGTGAAACAATAAGATTTCAGCGCTGATAGTGTCGCTTGGCTGTCAGATAAAAGTTTAGCGCCCTTTGGTTTATTCAATAGAAGTTTACTTGCGCACAGTTCTATAACGTTACCTCAGTCCGAAATACAGTGGCTGTTTCTCCCATTGCCATCCATATTTTACAATTGGGTCCAAATACGCCCGCAGCCGTCCGTGTACCAGACTCAAGCACCTTCTACAAAATAGATCATATTAGGTCTGTTCTTTTTGTCGAGTGTAGTGTACGCAGTGTACACTTTCTGCCCTAATGCTGTTCTTTTTGTCGGTGTGACGTCAGAGGTGGCTGTTCTTTTTGCTAGTGTAGTGTACTCAGTGCACACTTTCTTACACTGGGTCGGGAGCCGGTGTAATTTCTTCTTCTTTACCATCTGTCAAAATTGATGGCTCTATGCAGATAAAATTGACTTTGTGCATTTATGAAAATACTGTTTTGAATGAATATGTGCAAGAATATTGAATGGCAATAAATTTGCATTGATAGAAGTGAAAGAATAAAACAAATAATAAAGTTCGGAGTTTTAGCTGTCATTTTTCTACACTAACCCGTTCTTTTTGCGCGATCTACACCCTACACTTTCAGTGTAAGTTGTATCACATTAGGTCTGTTCTTTTTGGCTACACCTTCTACACTAACTCTTGAGTGTGTGCAGAGAGGTGAAGAGGGTGAATGAAAAAAGAACAAACCTAATTGGTTTGTTCTTTTTTCATTCATCCTCTTCACCTCTCTGCACCCGCTCAAGAGTTAGTGCAGAAAAGTGTAGAAAAGTGCAGAAGGTGTAGCCAAAAAGAACAGACACATTTTCAGTGTAGGTTACACTAAAATGTGAACTTAACCTGGCAAAAAGAACAAACCTATTGGCAAATACACGATCTCTCAGGGCCTGGTAGCACTACACAATTCATGTGTCAATTGATTCGGTTGCATTTTGTATTATCTCGTATTGGTAATCTGACGAATATTTTTGAACCTTGTTTGGATATGAGCGCGGAACCTAAATTTGGCGGTTAAAAATGTTTTGAACTCAGAAGTTGATTCGCATTGATTAACTATAGGGATCATGCCCTATTCTTTTCTATATCCCATCCACCCTCGCTAGAACAACTAACGGGAAACATAATGCTTAAATCTCTGTTCTAATAACGTGCGACACATGAATATTCAAGTATTTAATATACATAAATTAAAAACATTAAAAATGAACTTACCGAATCTGATTCTCCTCCTTCATCAAGGTCATAAAAGTGGTTAGCTTTTAAATGCTTCCTCATATTGGAAGTGTTTCGCGCAGACTTAATTGTTTTGGAGCACAGGTTGCACTTTACTAACTGCTGG
Organism: Beris morrisii; assembly: GCA_951812415.1. Taxonomy (NCBI): domain Eukaryota; kingdom Metazoa; phylum Arthropoda; class Insecta; order Diptera; family Stratiomyidae; genus Beris; species Beris morrisii. The sequence continues at coordinate 91,384,853 of OX638313.1, read as the reverse complement.
TCTATTTTAGTAAAATACAGCCAAACTTTGCTTCGCAGTGGAGCCATGATATTTAAATCGAAAGCAACACACTTTGACAATTTACAATTGAAATATTTACCGAAGCACTTGTACACTCTTTCTGAATAAAAATGAAATTTTAACCGTAAAAACATGAATTTCATCAGGTGCGTCTACCACCTAGTTTATTTGTATTTGCACATTTTTCAAGAAGCGTTAATGGCATCTGTCAACTGTCACACATGTTTTTGTTTTGGTATGACCCTAGTCAAAAGTCTTGTAATGTAAGAAGTTCATGTAATTGCAAGGCATACTACCCAAGTCAAAAGTCTTTCGTAGCCGGACGTCTAAATTGTATTCTAACCGTTTTCCGTTACTTCTTATCTTTTCTAAGTTGCCCCGGGATTGTAGTCACTGATGACGAATCATGTGGAGTGTGTAAATTGTGGATAAATATGCTGTTTAACTGTCTATAGTTTCCGATAGTATTGTTAAAGGAAAAGAACGCCTTTAACCTACGACTTTGAAATTTTGTATACAGTCAGTCACATGGATATTGGCACAGCTTATAATTTACAACTGGGACTCTTATTTTGAATAAAATAGCTTAATAATCAGTAATTTAAGGTTAAGGACTATATTCCGCAAAGTATAATATAAATAATAGATCAAAATATTTTACAATTTTGCAAAGCAATACATCAGAAAAAAAGTTATACTAGAGTGTGTTGTTAAACAATGGTCATGTTGTTATTGGCACACCTGTATTTCTTAGTGCTGTAAAGTTAGTATCATTCGATTTGATACGTATTCTGCACGTGTCTGACTATAGTCACTGTAGTGTTGGCCATTGTTCGGTGTTCTAAATGAAATTAAAGACATTTGTTGTTAGTTGTGCTGAAAATAATGGGTCGAAGTCGAAATTTATCGTTAAATCTTCGAAATTTGATCATCGAACATAGAAAAGCAGGTTAAAGTTACCGAAGAATTGGCGAAATAGTGAAAAAAAGCTTTTCTACCGTTCGCAATATTTGTAAACGGTATGAAGTCGAAGCACTTATTGCGCCAAAGAAGCACCCAGGTCCAGCAAAAAAGTTGACTGATCGGAAATGGATATGAGGGATGTTCCTAAAAATCCAAGGATCAGCGCACCCAAACTTGCAGTAAAGTGGGAAGAGTTCCGTGTTCATCTGTTCATCTAGAATATGTTCTCCGTGTCACTCGGAGTAGCGGTTATCACGGCCGGGTTCCTATGAAAAAACCATTAATTAGTGAAAGAAATAAAAAGAAGCTATTATCCTTTGCGAAAGAATATATTTCAAAGCCTCCTGAGTTTTGGAAAAACGTAATATTTGTTGATGAGAGCAAATACAATCTATTTGGCTCAGATGGACGGCAAAAAATATGGCGAATGCCAACTACGGCACTTCAAAAGGAAAACTTAAAACCTACAGTGAAACATGGCGGCGGAAGCGTAATGGTTTGGGGTTGCTAAAGGCGCGTAACTCCTAAACCCGTTGAGGTAATAAGTTGAAATGTTTATGGTGGGTAGATTGGGTAAGCTTCTTATGGTATCCTTTGGGGGGGGGGGGGGGTGCGGGTGTAAGAAGGGAGGAGAGCGGAGCGTTTTAGACGAAAAATTTTGGTTTCTAGATCTCAGGAACCACTTATGCTAGGAGGCTTAAACTTGGAACTTATATAGTACTATGATAGTGGACTCATTTGCAAAAAAATTATCGATAGGGGTTGAGGGGTGTGGAAGTGGTGGTGAAAACAATGAGTCCAAAACGCTTGAAAGCCGGGATTGAAACATTCTAAAATGGAGATCTCCTGAACTATTGATGTCAGAAGATTGAAACTTTGTGGTTGTCCTTAGGGATACTTCAAGATTGGACAAGGGCTAACATTTTTGAGGGTGGTGGTGGGCTGTGAGGGTGGAGGGTGAAAACTTTGGATTACAATATCTTCCGAACCAATTACACCAGGAAGATAAACTTTAGTTTCTGTATATGTGATCACAAGAGGAGTCTATTGAATGTAAACTTTTTGAGAAGGGAGGTGGAGCACAAAAGTGGAGGGATAGCAATTTCTCAAAAAAAGTCATTTTTATATCTCAGAAACGGTATCAGATATGATCTTGAAAATTTTACAGGAGTTGGGGTCCATAGACCTCTGATTGATCGTTGATCGAATTTTATGGGTGGGGGTGATGGTGAAAGGGCGTAGAAAGGAAAAAATTCTAATTTTTAATTCTCGAAAACCGTAATGAATAGAAAGCTAAAAATTTAGGATTATATAGAGCCACTATAGAGACATCATAGAAAATTTTTCATAAGGGTAGCAAGGTACGGAGGTGAGGAGTGATTTTTTATATCTTACAAACGGCTTATCCTAGAAAGCTGAAACTTAGTACGTGTATGTAGATGTGCTATTTACAGTAACTAAAGCAAAAAAAAATTCAGATTTTTATTGGCTTTCAGAGGTTGAGTAAAAAAAATGTCCGTTAATCCACATTTTCAAGAATTTCGTTAAAACTTTTAGACATGTCGAGCTATAAAAGCAATTTTACTTCTGCGGGCTATTTATTATATATAAGCGCCTAGAAACGTTCTTCAAATTTTTCAATATCCAACCCCTAAGGGGGTGTAAAGTAGTTGTGTACATATTCACGAATTCTGATATATTTCTTAGGTATATTGGGATTTGGAATTCACTTTTACTTCTATAAGCTTAAAACATAGTCGGGGAAAAAACCGATTTAAGCATTTTTCCCTATTAAACTCCCTGGAGGTATTGTTCAAGTTTTCACTGATTCCGAAAATCTCTTAGGTTTATTGTGATCGAGTTCGCTTTTACTTCTATGGGATATTCTATTGATAAAAAAAATACGTTAATAAATAAAAAATTTGCCAATGGTCTGGGCGAAACTTTATTATTTTTCGAGTCAAAGTTCGGGAGCGGTCAAAGTCGGAGTATATCATGATTTGTTTCGAGATTGTGACGTTTCTTGGAAAGTTAATTTTGTTCTTATAATAAAAATATTTAAAATAGAGATTTTTAGCGGATTAAACATTAAAAAGCCCGTGTAGACTATTCGAATTTCGGTATATTATGTACACTAAAATTCCATAGAAGTAAAAACGATTTTTTTGCCTTATCAGAATTAAGAGATATGGGGTTTGAATTTCGAAAAAATTGTGAAACAGGTTTTCAGACGATTTTATCAGAAGCAACTTGATATCTCATGAGACAAGACGGATTTTGAAAAATTTGTGAAAACGTAAGCAAACCCTTCACACCCCCTTGGTTCTGGAAATTCGAAAAATCGTGAATTGGTTGGCTGTAATAATCAATTTTATATCTCATCAGAACTAAGGAATGGCAAAAATTGTGAAAACATATACAAACCCTTGGGGGTTGAATATCGAAAAATTGAGAAATTTGTTTGTAGGCGATTATATAAAAAGTCTGTGGAAATGAAAAGCGATCTAATATCTCATCGAACCTAAGAAATATGTCGAAACTTTGAAAAGCACACAACCCCCTTACACCCATTAGGATTGAATATCTAAAATACTGAAATTGACTTTTTGGCTTTTTTATATAGGAAACCTTAGGAAGTAAAAATGAATTCGATATATCACCAAATATTCAACCTCCTTACACCCACTTGGGGGTTGAATATCCAAAAATCCTGAAAGGAGTTAATAAATAAATATGAAGACAGCACGAGAAAGTAGGAACCAATTCAATTTCTATTACTTCTAAAAGAAATGACGGAACTCGTGAAAACGTGTTCAACCCCTTTATACCCTCTTAGGGGCTGAAAAAGGAACAAACTTAAAAACAAGTTTTAGGCGCGATTATTACGCAAGCACGTGAAAGTGAAAAGATATTCGATATCTGATAAGATGTAGAGATATAGTAGAATTCGTGAAAAAGTTTACAAACCCCTTTGCACCTTCTTAGAAGTCGCATTTTAAAAAATCCTGCAAACACTTTCTAGGTATTTATATGAAGAAGCCGTAGAATAAAAATGAATTCAATATTTGGGAATATGCATTCCATTTTCACTGATCATTTTTTTGCCCCCCCTCCGAGCTCCAATGGATATTTGAAATTTTTTTTTATCTAAACTACGGTTCTAGTTGATTTACATAAACGTACCGAGTTTCAACTTTGTAGCATAAGCCGTTCTATAGATAGGAAAAACACCCCCCACCCCCGTACCATACTACCACAATAAGAAATTATATTTTTCCAAGATGCTACTAATATAGCTCTATCTAAATACCAAGTTTCAGCTTTAAATCATTATAGGTTGTCAAGATATTAAAATCGGAACTTTTTCCTTTTCACCCTCCCCCACCCTCACCCTCTACACCCCGACTTCCGACTTTGGATTCTGCTAGGGGTCTATTAGGCCTACTTCTGGTAAAAATTTTAAGCATCTATCTTACACTGTTCTTGAGATATGAGATGTGATTTTTTAGAAAAATTCGCATCCCCTCCACTTTCATGCTTCACCGCCCCCTTAAAAAATTTTGCCTTCAGCAAACTTCATTTATCAACCTTTATACACAAACCAAATTTTATTTGTCTAGTGCAATTGGTTCGTGAGATATCGTAATCTAAAGTTTTTCACCCCCCACCCCCGTACGCCATATTTGCTCTTTTTAATTTCGCGTTTATACTTTTTTTTTAATCAAATTCTCAAATTTTTGTTTCCGATAAATTCTCCTAGTATACCTACAGATATTTATTAAGTTTCAATTTTGTGACATTGACCGTTTAGGAGATATGGATTTTAGAATGTGTCGATCTCGCATTTTTTGCGTTTCGGACGCATTATTTTTCCCCCACTCCCAAACCCCTTCACCTATATCGGCAATTTTTTTGCAAATGGGTCCACTACTAAAGCTCTATATAAGTTCCAAATTTCAGCTTCCTAGCATAAGCGGTTGCTGAGATCTAGAAACCAAAATTTTCGGTCTAAAACGCTTCCCCCTCCTCCCGTCTCACATCCCCACCCCTCCAAATTTGGCCACTTCAAGGGGCCTACCCAGTCTATTCATAAATTTAATAGCTAAAAGGGTTTGGGAGCTACGAGCCTTCAAACGATTTTGCGTACAGCGGTCGACGTACGGCCTACGGCGGACAGACGGACTGAATTTTTTTTTCCTTTTTTCGTGTCTACTCGTTATGAAACGTGAAAAAAAAAATGTTGAGGGTAGCAAATTTTTTTTTTAAAAAATCGATAACAACACTGTATTATTGAAATAATAAAGTAAAAAATCGGTCAACAGTCTGGGCGCAACTTTATTACTTTATGGGTAGAAGTCCGAAACGTGTTTAATGCTTAGATGCGGTGTAGGTTACCATGCGACTGACAACCTAAGGAATAACCAGGAGGCTATTTGGAACGTTATTTTTTAGGTTGTCGGTCGCATAGTAACCTACACTGCATTTAAACTTTAAATACGTTTCGGACTTCTACCCATAAAATAATAAAGTTGCGCCCAGACTGTTGGCAGATTTTTATACTCTAGATGAAATCATATAGAGTATTATAAGTTTAATCCAGCCGAAAAGTTTGTAACGCATAGAACCAAGCCTCGGATGAAAAAAAGTTATATATTATTTTTTGTTTATTTGTGGCCAAAAACCTCAAATCCGCCTGACGTCCGTCCGTCCGTCCGTCCGTCCGTCCGTCCGTCCGTCCGTCCGTCCGTCCGTCCGTCCGTCCGTCCGTCCGTCCGTCCGTCCGTCCGTCCGTCCGTCCGTCCGTCTGTCCGTCCGTCCGTCTGTCCGTTAGCACGATAACTCAAGAACGCCTTCACCTAGGATCTTGAAATTTTGAATCTGGATGTTTGGTTGAATTTGTAAGGCTAAGTTCGTTAACGGGCAAAATCGTCCTACTCCTTCGAGTAGCTGCCATACAAAATGTCCTTAAAACACGTGTTCAAGAATATTGGTCGATAACTTCAGAAGGGTTTAAGCTACGACATTGAAATTTTGTTTGTGTTATTTTTCCAATAGTTCGAGCTAAATGTATGATTATCAAGAAAATCCTGTTAGTCCTTCGTGTAGCTGCCATACAAATATCCTGTCAAAATGTATTCATTTAATTTACGAAAGTCACTATAACTCAAGTAATCTTTTAGCTACGAATTCGGAATTTTTTACAAATTAGTTTTGAGTAAAAACGAAGCTTTACTTGTCAGCGAAATACTTTTACTCCTTCTGGTAGCTGCCATACAAAATGTCCTTAAGACACGTGTTCAACAATATTTTTCGACAACGTTTGAACGCTTCAAGCTACGAATTTCAAATTTTGTACAAGTTCATTTTAAAATGGTTCCAAGGAAAAGGATAAATATGTAAGAAATCAAGTGAGTCCTTCCTGCATCTCCGATGTGAAAGTCCTTCAAAAAGGACATTTTTTTTCGATGACTTACCCAGTTCAAGATATGAAACTAAACACTGAAAATTGTCTTTTAGTTTTGAGTAGCAATCTAATGGCAGTCCATAATAAAGGACATACAACATGCACACACGTAATTCTACTTTATCCCCAACTACAATATAAATCGGAGTTCAGTATTCATCTAGAGTATTATACGATTGGCTTGCAGCCGATCGTGACTGCAGTATGTTTTTAGAATAATTATACTCTAGATGAAATCATATAGAGTATTATAAGTTTAATCCCGTCCAAAAGTTAGTAACGCATATAACCGAGCCTCGGACTAAAAAATTTTATATATTATTTTATGTTTATTTGTGGCCAAAAACTCCAAATCTGCTTGACGTCTGTCCGTCCGTTCGTCCGTCTGTCTGTCTGTCCGTAAGCACGATAACTCAAGAACGCCTTCACCTTGGATTTTGAAATTTTGAATCTGGGTGTTTGGTTGAATTTGTAAGGCTAAGTTCGTTAACGGGCAAAATCGTTCTACTCCATCGGGTAGCTGCCATATAAAATGTCCTTAAATAACGTGTTCAAGAATATTGGTCGATAACTTCAGAAGGGTTTAAGCTACGACTTTGAAATTTTGTATGTGTTATTTTCCCAACAGTTGGAGCTAAATGTATGATTATGAAGAAAATCTTGTAAGTCCTTCGTGTAGCTGCCATACAAATATCCTGTCAAAACGTCTTCACTTAATTTATAGAACTTACTATAACTCAAGTAATCTTTTAGCTATGAATTGGAAATTTTGTAGAAATTAGTTTTGAGTAAAAACAAAGTTCAGGCTTACTAATCAGCGAAATCCTTTTACTCCTTCTGGTAGCTGCCATGTAAAATGTCCTTAAGACACGTGTTCAACAATATTTTTCGATAACTTTTGAGCTCTTCAAGCTACGAATTTGAAATTTTGTACACGTTCATTTTTAAATGGTTCCAAGAAAAAGGATAAATATGTAAGAAATCGAGTGAGTCCTTCCTGCACCTCCCATGTGAAAGTCCTTCAAAAAGGACATTTTTTTCGATGACTTACCCAGTTCAAGGTATGAAATTAAACACTGAATATTGTCTTTTAGGTTTGAGTAGCAATCTAATGGCAGTCCTTAATAAAGGACATACAACATCCACATACGTAATTCTACTTTATCCCCAACTACAATATAAATCGGAGTTCAGTATTCATCTAGAGTATTATACGATTGGTTTGCAGCCGATCGTGACTGCAGTATGTTTTTAAGATTAGCGATGTCCGTTTTCCCGTTGAGTAGGTGTTCGTGTGTTAATTTAGTATGTCCTAATCTTAATCTGGTGATAACTTTGTATTCGAGGCTAGTTAGTTCAGGGGAAAGTGTTGTTTGTTGCGATGCGGGATTTATTAATTGGGAGTAGTTGTTTTGTCTATTCAACCATGCTGACATATGCTTGTTCCGATTGAATTCAAAAATTTGGCGGTTATAGTCGGATTGCAGTGCGATAGGGTTTTTTAATGATGGTAGTTCTAATGTTTCACGGGCTTTCTCATCGACCAGTGTATTTCCTGGGATTCCGCAGTGACCAGGGGTCCAAATGATTATTAATTTGTGCGCATTTGAAATCAAAATAAATAATTCGATAATTATGGGGATTGAGTTCCATGGAGAGTTTAGTGCCTTTATAACGGATAGGCTATCGGAACAAATGCAATATTTTCCTCTAGATTCTTTGCTGTAACGTGCAGTGGCGGATCCTGACCTTGCTGTTGAGGGGGGGGGGGGAAATGATTTGCTTTGGCCAATTTGGTTTGATCAAGTTCTGTGGGTATTTAGCTACATAGACTGAACTTTGCAAAAAAGGGTCATCAGATGACGAGATCATGTTGTTTTCATCTTATTATTACCTACGCAATATGTTGTCTTGTAGTCTTTTACTTTATTATTTTAATAATATAGTATTATTATCGATTTAAAAAAAAAAATTTGTTACCCTGAAAATTTTACTTTACTATTTTTTAATAATAAAGTATTGTGATCGACCTGAAATTTAAAAAAAATTTTCTACCCTGAAATTTTGTATTTACACGTTTTAGGACTAGTAAACACCAAAAAAGCAAAAAAAAAAAATGTCCGTCTGTCCGCCGTATACGCCGTACGCAAAATCGTTTGAAGGCGCGTAGCTCTCAAACCCGTTGAGGTATTAAGTTGAAATTTTTATGGTGGGTAGATTGGGTAAAGTCCTACAACTGGTATCTGAGGGTGTGGGGGTGTAAGGGGGGATGAGGGGGGAGCGTTTTAGACGAAAAAATTTGGTTTCCAGATCTCAGGAACCACTTATGCAAGGAAGCTGAAACTTGGAACTTATGTAGTACTATGATAATGGACTCATTTGAATTATCGATAAGGGTTGAGGGTTGTAGAAATGGGGGAGGGGGGAGGAGGGGAAACAATGAATTTAAAACGCTTGAAAGCCGGGATTGAAACATTCTAAAATCCATATCTTCTGAACGATTGATGTCAGAAGATTGAAACTTTGTGGTTGTCTTTAGGGATACTTCAAGATTAGACCACAGCTAAAATTTTTAAGGGGGGTGGTAGGGTGTGGGGTTGGGTTGGTGAAAAACTTTGGATTACAATATCTTCTGAACCAATTATACAAGGAAGCTAAAATTTAGTTTCTGTATATGGGATCACAAGAGGAGTCTACTGAAAGTAAATTTTTTGAGGGTGGAGGTGGGGCAAGAAAGTGGAAAATAGCAATTTCTCAAAAAATGACATTTTTATATCTCAGAAACCGTATCAGATAAGATCTTGAAAATTTTACAGAAGTTGGGATCGGTAGACCTCTAGTAGGAAAAAAAATTTAGTGGTGGGGGTGTAGGGGGTGATGGTGAAAAGGGGTAGAAAGGAAAACATTCTGATTTTTATTTCTCGAAAACTGTAATGAATGGAAAACTAAAAATTTAGGATTATATAGAGCCACTATAGAGACATCCTAGAAAAATAAAAGGGGTGGTTTTTTATATCTAAGAAACGGCTTATGCTAGAAAGTTGAAACTTGGTACGTATATGTAGATGTACTATTAGAGTAACTAAAGCAAAAAAAAGTTCAGATTTTTATTGGCGTTCAGAGGTTGAGTAAAAAAAATGTCCGTGCATCCACATTTTCACAAACTTCGTTAAAACTTTTAGACATGTTGAGCTATCAAAGCAATTTTATTTCTGCGGGCTATTTATATAAGCGCCTAGTAACGAGCTTCAAAATTTTTTGATATCCAACCCCTTAGTGGGCGTAAAGTGGTTGTGTACATATTCACGAATTCTGATATATTCCTAAGGTATATTGAGATTTGGAATTCACTTTTACTTCTATAAGCTTTAAACGTAGACGGGGAAAAACCCGATTTAAATATTTTTCTCTATTAAACCCCCTGGGGATACTGTCCAAGATTTCACTAATTCTGAAAATCTCTTATGTTTAATGTGATCGAATTCGCTTTTACTGCTATGAATTATTCTATTGATAAAAAAAATACGTAAGTAAATAAAAAAAATCTGCCAACAGTCTGGGCGCAACTTTATTATTTTATGGGTAGAAGTCCTAAACGTGTTTAATGATGAGATACGGTGCTGGGTACTATGCGACTAACAACCTAAGAAATAACCAGGAGGCTATTTGGAACGTTATTTTTTAGGTTGTCAGTCGCATAGTACCCAGCACCGCATCTCATCATTAAACACGTTTCGGACTTCTACCCATAAAATAATAAAGTTGCGCCCAGTTGTTACACGTTTCATGACTAATAAACACCAAACAAGTAAAAAAAAATGTCAGTCCGTCTGTACGCCGTCCGCCGTATGCAAAATCGTTTGAGGGCTTATAGCTCCCAAACCCTATAAGCTATTAAATTGAAATTTTTTTTTCTGGATAGACTGAGTAGGCTCCATAGAGATATATATACTGCAGACGACAAATCGCCGTTTTTGTATGAAGCACTTTGAAACATTTTGAAGCAAAATTGATCTTTTTTGTATGGAGCGTTTGATGCCAGGTGGCAGTGAAATGCAAATAATAATCAATGGCACAACAGCCCAAATTGGGCCTAGACCTCGAAATAATGCTAGAGCTACTTCATTACTAGACCAACGGAACACTAGGAGGTGAAGTGGTCAGCCACACTTTCGTCCGTGATTATTACCCCGATTTTAACTCAAGTACTCATTTACAGCTGAGTGAACTGGTAGTCCGACACCCAATCCCATTCTCGAAAATTACTTGTCGCCTAGCAGAAGCACCGAAGGCAAGTGCTAGTGAAATGCATGGGAGGGTGAAACGGAAAAAGTTCCAATGTTTATATCTCAAGAACCTATAATGATATAAAGTTGAAACATGGTATTTAGATAGAGTTATAGTAGTAGCATGTTGAAAAAATATAAATTTATACATATAGGGATAGTATGGTACGGGGGTGGGGGTGTTTTTCCTAACTATTGAACGGCCTATGCCTGAAAGTTGAAGCTCGGTATATATATGTAAATCAACTAGGAAAGTAATATTGATTAAAAAAAATTCAAATATCCATTGGCGTTCGGAAGGAGGGCAAAAAAAATTATCAGAGAAAATGGAATGCATATATTTTCACGATTTTCGTCATATCTATTAGGTCTTCCCAAATATTGAATTCATTTTTATTGTACGGATTTTTATTGTACGAAAAACCTCCTAATCGCGTATTAACTGATATTATACTATGACTTAGACCTCTTCCCGGAGTATGACCCAATTATGTAATTCATATGTTATATGTGACAGCGGCGTTTAAGTATTCTAGCGCGACCCCATTCTAACCGCTTCCCGAACCTTTTATAGGGTTTCAGTCACATAGTAACCTACACCGCGTCTCAGAATTAAACGCGTTCCGGACTTCTACCCGAAAATAATAAAGTTGCGCCCAGTCTGTTGAAGTGCAGAGCAAACAAACCGGTTTCTAGTTTCAGTGCTATCTGCAAAACTATGAATTGAATTGAGAGTTTATGACAGAAGCTTCTTTGTTAAGACTAGAAATAAGACGAGAGATAGACCTACGCCTTGGGTGAGTCCACAATCAACTCAAAAGAGTGAAGAAGTAATTTCGTCGAATACGACCCATTGAGCCCAATTGAAGAGAAAACTGTTAATCTGTTTAAGGAAAGAGGAACAGCCAGAGATCTTTAGAATCATCAGAACGGAATTCTCCAAATAATGTGCGTTTCCTTCCACCATAGAGCTAATGGAGATGACAAGCCACCGGTTTTGTATAAAGCGCTTTGAAGCCAAAGAAGTGAGACAAAACAGGTTCGTTATATCAAATTGTTGTTGTTTTGCGTGTTTCAAGAGCGGGACATAATATAAATGTGAGTGAGAAAACACAGGTTCGTTATATCAATTGTTGTTGTTTTGCGTGTAAGTGAATGCGACGATGTCTGCCTTCAACTCAATCGCTGCTTGTCATATCCAGTATATATATATCTATGCCTTCCACCAAGTTAGTACGGTGTTAAGAGCTAAGTGTAGCCGCCGTACAAGTCCTTGAAAAATCTGCTCATTCAACTTCTGGAACCCATAAAGTAAGATTAAAGAAATCGTTGAGCTAGGAAGTTGAGTAGAAAGTAGAAAGAGCGTGCACTGCACACTATATGTGTACTTTACCTACACCTCATTCTTGTTTTTAATCCTCAATTTAATTAACTATAATACCGTATATAAATCGGAGTTCAGTATTTCATCTTGGTCTGCGGTATGCTTTTTTATAAGACTGGACTGAAGATGTCAGAATGTTGCAGTACGTCGTACTATAATATTCCAGCTTATTATATTTAAATCCAAAAATAGATATTACACATGTAGATAGATACTATTGGACCGGATTATCTTATGCCAATCATTAAAATCGAATCTTTGGGTGATGTACTTACTTAAGAGTACAAAATAAAAACACATGTAGTTAATCACGTACTAACATGGTTTGAACTTTTTTCGTTTAGATACCTGCAGATATAAGAACAGGTATTCACCTATCGTCTGAGGTTAACCGCTGACCAAACTTTTATTTGAAACCAAGAAAAAACCTATAACTCATATGAACGAGGTGATGTAACCAAAATTCGTCATCTTACGATAATGATTATTGTTATATTTTACTATCGCGTATGTGCCCCGCAAAGTTTGCTCAAAAACCAGTGAGTGAGTGCATAAGTGGCTTTTGGCTTGCTTACTTCTGGAGTGTGATTCCTTTATTTATACAATGTCACCGCTGAAAAGTTGTCTGAATCACAGCAAAATATGAAACGTTTTCTTTTTCCTTTCTTGACTAGACAAAACTTATAATTTAGAGGTTTTAGAGAAATATTAGGTAATATTTTCTGCAACACTCATGTGATCACGTATGTAATCTTAAACGTGTATAAAGTTAAGATTTTTTACACTGGCTCGTAAGTGGATGGAAGATTGATTTAGTCTTTAGACTGATTTTTAGTGGATTATTACACAACACTATTTTACTTTTTTAATTTACTCTATTCACCCAATGAAAGTCTAAAGTTTTAGATGATCCATCCACGCATATCACTGACCTCTCTAAAAATTTTTGTTTCCGATATATTCTCTTAGAACACGTTCAAACAATCGTCAAATTTTATCCTTGTGGTCAGGCACGTGCGCACGAAGGGTTTATGTGTCAAACCCCCCACCACAATGTTATTTTTAGTTTTGATAATTTTGTTATCGAACTATTTATTTTGCTGATATTATTTAAAGTTTTTTTTGCTTATTATCTAGATAATGCTTTAAGAGTAATCTAACTAGAAATTCCATTGTTTGCGATATTTCCTTGGGGTACATGATATTGAAAATATAATAGAAACATACTACTTCCGTTAGACCATCAATAAAATTAAAATCGTAAAATTTGAGGACTTCTTGTTGCTCAATAAATATGTACCCTGTAGCACGGTCGTCTTTAGGATCCAAAGAATTTTCTGCAAATAAATTAAATAACAAATATTAGCAAAATGAAAGTAATAGATATATACGAGTAGTTTCACACCAAAAGATTTCGCGTTTATTGAATAAATATGTATAAATAAGCATATGGATAAATTTACAGTTGTATACTCATATAGTCATACGTATAAACTGTTCTGATTTTGTATCAAATAATATAAAAAAATCTGCCAACAGTCTGGGCGCAACTTTATTATTTCATAGGTAGACGTTCGAAACGTGTTTAATGCTGAGATGCGGTGTAGGTGACTATGGGACTGATAACCTAAAAAATTAAGTTCCAAATAGCCTCCTGGTTATTCCTTAGATTGTCAGTCTCATAGTAACCTACACCGCATCTCAGCATTAAACACGTTTCGGACTTCTACCCATAAAATAATAAAGTTGCGCCCAAACTGTTGGCAGGTTTTTTTTTATTTATTAACGTATTTTTTTTATCAATAGAATATTCCATAGAAGTAAAAGCGAATTCGATCACATCAAACCTAAGAGATTTTCGGAATCAGTGAAAACTTGAACAATACCCCCGGGGGTTTACTAGGGAAAAATATTTAAATCGGTTTTTTCCCCGACTATGTTTAAAGCTTATAGAAGTAAAAGTAAATTCCAAATCTCAATATACCTAAAAAATATATCAGAATTCGTGAATATGTACACAACCACTTTACATCCCTTAGGGGTTGGATATCGACAAAATTTTAAAAACGTTTCTAGGCGCTTATATAAATAGCCCGCAGAAATGATTTTGCTTCGATAGCTCGACATGTCTAAAAGTTTTAACGAAATTCGTGAAAATGTGGATTCACGGACATTTTTTTTACTCAACCTCTGAACGCCAATAAAAATCGGAATTTTTTTTTGCTTTAGTTACTCTAATAGCACATCTACCTATACGTACTAAGTTTCAACTTTCTAGCACAAGTCGTTTCTGAGATATAAAAAACCACCCCTCCCCCCGTACCTTGCTACCCCTATAAAAGATTTTATATTTCTAGGATGTCTCTATAGTGGCTCTATATAATCCTAAATTTTCTGCTTTCTGTTAATTACGGTTTTTGAGAAATAAAAATCAGATTTTTTTTCCTTTCTACCCCGTTTTACCTTCCATACACCCCCACCCTTAAATTTTTTTTCCCTACTAGAAGTCTACGGACCCCAACTCCTGCAAAATTTTCAAGATCATATCTGATACGGTTTCTGAGCTATAAAAATGAATTTTTTTGAGAAATTGCTATCCCCCCACTTTCGTGCTCCACCTCCCCCTAAAACGTACGTTCAGTAGACTCCTCTTGTGATCCCATATACAGAAACTAAATTTTATCTTCCTGGTGTAATTGGTTCGGAAGATATTGTAATCCAAAGTTGTTCACCCCCCACCAAAGACCACCCCACCGCCTTAAAAATGTTGGCCCCTGTCTAATCTTGAAGTATGCCTAAGGACAACCACAAAGTTTCAAACTTCTTCCATCAATCGGTCAAGAGATATGGATTTTAGAATGTTTCAATCCCGGCTTTCAAGCGTTTTGGACTCATTGTTTTCCCCCCCACTTCTACACCCCTCAACTCTTATCGATAAGTTTTTTGCAAATAAGTCCCCTATCATAGTACTACATAAGTTCCAATTTTCAGCTCCCTAGCATGAGAGGTTCCTGAGATCTAGAAACCAAAATTTGTCGTCTAAAACGCTACCCCCCCCCCCATCCCTCTTACACCCCCACCCCCCAAAAGATACCAGTTGTGAGTGTTTACCCAATCTACCCACCATAAAAATTTCAAAATAATACCTCAACGGGTTTGGGAGCTACGCGCCTTCAAACGATTTTGCGTACGGCGTACGGCGTCTACGGCGAACAGACGGACATTTTTTTTTTGCATTTTTGGGGTCTACTAGTCCTAAAACGTGAAAATATAAAATTTCGGGGTAGCAAATTGTTTTCAAATTTCAGGTCGATAACAATACTTTATTATTAAAAAATAATAAAGTGAAAATGTAATAAATTTTAAAAAAATGTTTAATTTTTTTTTTTTAAATTGCACCTAACTCAATAGTGATTTTAGCGATATTTATTACCGCAACTTTACGCTGTATCAAAACTAAAACTCTATTTCTTTAAATAAAAATTAAAAATTAATTCTCTATTGAATTTTTAAAGAGAGTAAAGATTTTTTTAGAAGTTATATATGTACTTACTTATTATTGCAATCAATGGAGTATTGCAGAGATTTTGAGCCTTAAACTTGGAATATGTTTGTCCAAACTAAAAAAAAATTATGAACAGTTAAATCAATCATACTTTTTCATAAGGGGCTTACCTCAAAACGCTTGAATATGAGACTGGTACTCTCTTTGAAATAAAATGCAACTGCTTCAATTACATTCAAATCATATTCTTTATTCAGAACATTTTTAAAAAAAATTATTATATTTCCTTTGTTGCAAACAAAATTTGTTTGGTAAATTATAGGATTTTACATCATAAGCTGCTCGAAATGTTGAAAAATTGAAGCGCACTTTGCAAAAGGACACGTGACTTTTTTTTTAATGTAGATGAGAAATGATATGAGAAACTATTTCTGATAAAATGCTGGCTTTATAATTGCATATTGATTCGCTACAATTATAAATTTCACATTTTTTTAAACTCTGTGAATCTTTCGAAAATTATGCCAATGCATTTTATATCTATTGTAGTTAGAAATTTTTTTCATACACTTTTCAAACAAGCACTCAAACTGAATTTTTGATTTAAATCTATGCATATATTCGAGTATGTAAGTGGAGTAAAACCGTCCGAATAAAAGACTGATGTGTTTCTGTAAAAACACAGTTTTTATTTATAGGTTATAATATTATACAGGTTCCTACCTGTAAAAACACAGAAACGATATTCAAGTTTTCAATTCTCCGATTCTATTCTATTTTAGTTTTATTTTATTTAACTATTGAGTTTAATTTAAATTCATTTCACTTCTTAATTTTATTTTATTTAACTATCTACTTTAACTACTGATTTTAATTCAGTACACTTCACTTCTTTGTACTCGTGTGTTTTTTCTTTGTAGCTTCTCTCCCGACCTCTGATGGCATAAGTCGACAACACCGAGCGCGGTAAGATTTAAAAAACGTTACATATAAATGCTTATTATAAAAAAATATTGTCCTAAATATACTTTCACAAATACTACACTTAAACATTGTAGGTACCTCTCACGGATGGTTTTACTTTATTATTTCAATAATACAGTATTGTTATCGATTTTTAAAAAAAAAAAATTTGCTACCCTCAAAATTTTTTTTTTTACGTTTCATAACGAGTAGACACGAAAAAAGCAAAAAAAAATTTCAGTCCGTCTGTCCGCCGTACGCCGTACCCCGTACGCCGTACGCCGTACGCCGTACGTCTACCGGTGTACGCAAAATTGTTTGAAGGCTCGTAGCACCCAAACCCTTTGAGCTATTTAGTTGAATTTTTTTTCGTGGATAGAGTGGGTAGGCCCCCTCTAGTGACCAAATTTAGAGGTGTGGGGGTGTTAGGGGGGAGGAGGGGGAAGTGTTTTAGACGGAAAATTTTGGTTTCTAGATCTCAGCAACCGCTTATGCTAGGAAGCTGAAATTTGGAAATTATATAGAGCTTCGGTAGTGGACTCATTTGCAAAAAAATTGCCGATATAGGTGAAAGGGTTTGGGAGTGGGGGGAAAAATAATGCGTCCGAAACGCCAAAAAGGCGAGATTGACACATTCTAAATTCTATATCTCCTAAACGGTTAATGTCACAAAATTGAAACTTAATGAATATCTGTAGGTATACTAGGAGAATAGATCGGAAGCAAATTTTTGAGTGGAGGCAGTGGCGTACGGGGGTGGGGGGTGAAAAACTTTAGATTACGATATCTCACGAACCAATTGCACTAGACAAATAAAATTTGATTTTTGTATAAAGGTTGACAAATGAAGTTTGCTGAAAGTACAATTTTTTAAGAGGGCGGTGGATCATGAAAGTGGAGGGGATAAGAATTTTTTTAAAAAATCACGTCTCATATCTAAAGAACGGTGTAAGATATATGCTTAAAATTTTTACCTGAAGTGGGCCTAATAGACCCCTAGCAGAAAACAAAATTTTGGAAGCGTGGGTGTAGAGGGTGAGGGTGGGGGAGGGTGAAAAGGAAAAACTTCCGATTTTTATATCTCGAGAACCTCCAATGATATAAAGCTGAAACGTAGTATTTAGATAGATCTATATTAGTAGCATGTTGGAAAAATATAATTTTTTATAGGGGCAGTATGGTACGGGGGTGGGGGGTGTTTTTCCTATCTATAGAACGGCTTATACTACAAAGTTGAAACTCGGTACGTTTATGTAGATCAACTAGAAAACTAATTTAGATAAAAAAAAATTTCAAATATCCATTGGCGTTCGGAGGGGGGGCAAAAAAAATTATCAGTGTAAATAGAATGCATATATTTTCACGGTTTTAGTCATATCTATTAGGTTTTCCCAAATATTGAATTCATTTTTATTGTACATCTTCTTCATATAAATACCTAGAAAGTGTTTTCAGGATTTTTTAAAATTCGACCCCTAAGGGGGTGCAAAGGGGGTTGCAAACTTTTTCACGAATTCTACTATATCCCCAGGTCTTATCAGATATCAAATATCTTTTCACTTTCACGTGCTTGCGTAATAATCGCCTAAAACTTGTTTTTAAGTTTTTTCCTTTTTCAGCTCCTAAGAGAGTATAAATGATAAGAAGAAAGAAATTTTCCAATGTTTAATCGGCTAAAAATCGCTATTTTAAATATTTTTATTTTAAGAACAAAATTAATTTTCCAAGAAATCTAATAATCTCGAAGCAACTCATGATACACTCCGACTTTGACCGCTCCCGAGCTTTGACCCGAAAAATAATAAAGTTTCGCCCAGACTATTGGCAGATTTTTTAATTATAATAGGATTTTCAGGGCGAACAAAATGAAACACTGGTCATTCCCGAATCATACACTTTTTGGAAATGGACGCAGTAATCCACGCATGCGTTCAATTTCTCCAACATATAGCAATGAATTAACGCGCAATTCTTTGAGAAATCGCACCTAAGGTGTAAATAAACGCAGTGCTGGCAGACTCGCGTGAATTCGCGTGGAAAATCATACTTCTTGTGCGAAAACAAGCGTATAGAGTAAATAAACATATAAAAGCCAGCAACGCGCTCTACGAGTGTAATTTCACACTTCCTATAGCTTTTCACTTTAAATAGACTGTAAATTAACTACTATTATTGTTTTATTTTTACAACTTCAGAGTATTACTTATTAGAGTGTAGCTACCACGATACTACGTAGCTATGTAGTATCAAACACGGTTAGAACATCACCTTGAGACAAAGTCCGCTTTTGTACTTCGTATCGGTGTACATGCTTGTGAGACTCCACCTCTTTCCATCAATATCGCTGTTTTTTTCACTCCTCGATAACGATACTCGATAGTTACTACTAAATTACCTGGAATACTACCAGTGAATATACCCGTTATGAATACTACTATAAATTAACCACGTTGCATATCTATAGGAAAATCTTATGACGCAGAACACCAAATGTAGGATAGTGGATGTAGGTAGCGCGTTCTTGCAGGGACTATGATGAACTGAATTAGCCGTCACATTCATCACATTCAAATATCTTGATGAACTTCAAGCCGTGAATGTGAGCAGTTATTTCAACTTTTGAAAATTTTTGTTTTTTTATAAATCTATCACCATACTGTATTATATTTAAATAATAAAGTAATTCAGGGTTTTGGGAACACAATCACCGCTTTATCGACAGTATTCGGGACTCAACGTCATTAACTGCATCTTGAAATCAACAGCAACTTAACTTTTCCTATAATTTGTATATAGGGAGACTAGGCTTTACTGGAATAATAAAATTATTGTATGTATTATCTCACTATTATTTACTCACTACTTTAGGTACTTCCATGCAATGCCCCAATTACTTAATTCTCAAAAGAAAATTAAGAAAGATGCTGGCCAAGAACAGAAATTTCGAATTTCGTTTATTGTAAATATCAACAATTCCATCAAAGTCTCTAATTACGGCAGCACTTTAACTTTACCCATTACAAGATCAAGGACTATCTCCGAATAATGCGATACAACATACTTTTAGAGTGTTCGGTATCGAATATCCGATGCTGAAGAAGACTTACGTAATTTTGATTGAATCTTCAAAAGGACGAAATTCACGATTTACTCAAATTTAAGAAAAATTGATGAAAAATATCAAAATCAAATTGAAATTGCTGAAAATAAATTAATCTCTAGCCTGAGTTTCGGAAGAGGCATCTTTAAGTTCATTGCAAATTTTCCAGGTGATACGTTATTCGCATAAAAAACAGGCTGGTTTCTTACGACTTGTGACATGCTCTTCTCATTTCGTTCGAATTTCCATTCACTTTCCGTGTCATGTATCACAGGGAAAGCGTTTTATATTGTTGGTGAAAAAAGACCAGGAGAAGAGCGCCTTTAATATTTTACTTTATCATTTTCTAATAATAAAATGTTGTGATCGACCTGAAATTTAAAAAAATTTGCTGCCCTGAAATTTTGTATTTTTACGTTTTTGGACTAGTGAACCGCAAAAAGGCAAAAAACTTTGGATTACAATATCTTCCGAACCACTTGCACCAGAAAGATAGAACTTTGTTTCTCTATACAAGATTACAAGTGGAGTCTACTGAATGAAAATTTTTTGAAGAGGGAGGTTGAGTACGAAAGTTGGGGGATATCTATTTTTCAAAAAATTTAACTTAAAAATAACGTTCCAAATAGCCTCCTGGTTATTCCTTAAGTTGTCAGTCGCATAGTAACCTACAACGCATCTCAGCATTAAACACGTTTCGGACTTCTACCCATAAAATAATAAAGTTGCGCCCAGACTGTTAGCATAAGAAGAAAATCCTATTAGTCCTTCGTGTAGCTGCCATACAAATATCCTGTCAAAACGACTTCACTTAATTTACGGAACTTACTATAACTGAAGTAATCTTTTAGCTATGAATTGGAAATTTTGTACAAATTAGTTTTGAGTAAAAACAAAACTCAAGTTTACTAATCAGCGAAATCCTTTTACTCCTTCTGGTAGCTGCCATACAAAATGTCCTTAAGACACGTGTTCAACAATATTTTTCGATAACTTTTGAACGCTTCAAGCTACGAATTTGAAATTTTGTACACGTTCATTTTTGAATGGTTCCAAGGAAAAGGATAAATATGTAAGAAATCGAGTGAGTCCTTCCTGAACCTCCCATGTGAAAGTCCTTCATAAAGGAAATTTTTTTTCGATGACTTACCCAGTTCAAGATATGAAATTAAACACTGGCTATTGTCTTTTAGGTTTGAATAGCAATCTAATGGCAGTCCTTAATAAATGACATGCACACGTAATTCTACTTTATCCTCAACTAAAATATAAATCGGAGTTCAGTATTCATCTAGAGTATTATACGATTGGCTTGCTGCCGATCGTGACTGCAGTATGTTTTTTATTTATTAACGTATTTTTTTATCAATAGAATATTCCATAGAAGTAAAAGCGAACTCGATCACATTAAACCTAAGAGATTTTCGGAATCAGTGAAAACTTAAACAATACCTCCAGGTGGTTTAATAGAGAAAAAATACTTAAATCGGTTTTTTTCCCGACTATGTTTTAAGCTAATAGAAGTAAAAGTGAAATCCAAATCTCAATATACCTAAGAAATATATCAGAATTCGTGAATATGTACACAACCACTTTACACCCCCTTAGGGGTTGGATATCGAATAATTTTGAAAAATGTTTCTAGGCGCTTATATGTAATAAATAGCCCGCAGAAGTAAAATTGCTTTTATAGCTCGACATGTCTAAAAATTTTAACGAAATTCGGGAAAATGTGGATTCACGGAAATTTTTTTTACTCAACCTCTGAACGCCAATAAAAATTTGAACTTTTTTTGCTTTAATTACTCTAATAGTACATCTATGTACATATACGTACTAAGTTTCAACTTTCTAGCATAAGCCGTTTTTGAGATATAAAAGTCCACTATTCACCCCGTACCTTGCTACCCCTATAAAAAATAATATTTTTCTAGGATGTCTCTATAGTGGCTCTATATTCCTAAATTTTTAGCTTTCTATTCATTACGGTTTTCGAGAAATAAAAATCAGAAAATTTTTCCTTTCTGCCCCCTTTCATCATCACCCTTAACACCCATACCCCTAAAATTTTTTTCCCTACTAGAGGTCTACCGACCCCAACTCCTGTAAAATTTTCAAGATCATATCTGATACGGTTTCTGAGATATAAAAATTACATTTTTTGAAAAATTGCTATCCCTCCACTTTCGTGCTCCACCTCCCCCCTCAAAAAGTTTACATTCCGTAGACTTCTCTTGTGATCCGACATACAGAAACTAAATTTTATCTTCCTGGTGTAATTGGTTTGAAAGATATTGTAATCCAAAGTTTTTTACTCCCCAAACCCACAGCCCACCATCTCTCTTAAAAATGTTAGCCCTTGTCTAATCTTGAAGTATCCCTGAAGACAACCACAAAGTTTCAATCTTCTGACATCAATCGTTCAAGAGATATCGATTTTAGAATGTTTCAATCCCGGCTTTCAAGCGTTTTGGACTCATTGTTTCCCCCCCCCCCCACTTCCACACTCTCTAACCATTATCAACCATATTTTTGCAAATGAGTCCACTATCATAGTGCTATATAAGTTCCAAGTTTCAGCCTCCTAGCATAAGCGGTTCCTGAGATCTAGAAACCAAAATTTTTGTCTAAAACGCTCCCCTCTTATCCCCCTTACACTGCCACCCCCCAAGATATAGCAGTCGTAGGAGTTTATCCAATCTACCCACCATAAAAATTTCAACTTAATACCTCAACGGGTTTGGGACTCACGTCTTCAAACGATTTTGCGTACGGCGTCTACTGCGGACAGACGGAAATTTTTTTTTTTTTTGTTTTTTTGGTGTTTACTAGTCCTAAAACGTGTAAATTCAAAATTTCAGGGCAGCAAATTTTTTTGAAATTTCAGGTCGATCACAATACTTAATTATTAAAAAATAATAAAGTAAAATTGATGTGTACAAAATTGCAAATTCCTAGCTTGAAGCGTCAAAACTCTTCGAAAATAATTTTGAACACGTGTCTGAAGGACTTTTTGTAGTAAACTCGAACTTTGTTTTCTTTCAAAACTAATTTGTACGAAATTGCTAATTCATGGCTGAACGATTTTCTGAGTTGTAGTGATTTCCGTAAATTTAGTGGAGAAACTTTTACAGGATATTTGTATGGCAGCTACACAAAATACTAATGGGATTTTCTTGATAATCATTCCATTGGAAAATCAACAAATACAAAATTTCAAAGTCGCATCTTAAGCCGTTCTGAAGTTATCGGCCAATACTCTATCCCAAACTAATTTCTACAACGTAAGTTATGTTCACATAATTAAATTACGTTATACTAAATTCAATAGAATTTGTATTTAGATTTAAGTATTAGTTTTAGTTAGGATTAGATTAGGTTTAATTGTAAAATTAAAGTTCAAAGGGTTTTTGAAAAAATTTTTCCCTGAAAATGTCAAAAACAATAACTAAGAATTAAACTAGTCTGCAAACATACTAGCATAAAGAATTAGAACTAAGCTGTAAAGATAATTTAATCTAAACCCTTCACTGATATGAAAATTTAAAAGCAAACTTGTATATAATCATGAAATATAATTATCTATCTATCTATCTATCTAATTTTTACAACATTTCAATTTCGTTGCTAACAATTTTTCGAGTTATAGTGAGTTCCATAAACTGAGTGAGGAGATTCTTACAGAATTTTTGTATGGCAGCTACTCGAAAGACTCATGGAAACCTTTTCATATTCATATCTTTCTTTAACTACAACTATTGGAAACTCAACGTAAAAATAATTTTAAAGTCGTAGCTTAAGGCGTTCTGAAATTAGTGGCAAATATTTTTGAACACGTGTTTTAAAGACTTTTACTTTATTATTTTTTAATAATAAAGTATTTACCATATATGGCAGCTACCCGAAATACTAGGACTATTTCATCCTTTAAAGAACTTAGCCTTACAAATTCGACCAAACATCCAGATTCAAAATTTCAAGATCTAGATCAAGGTGTTCTTGAGTTATCGTGCGTACGGACGGCTGGACAGAAAGCGGGTTCGGGGTTTTTGCCTATAAATTAACAAAAATAATATATCACTATGTTTCGTTCGAGGCTCGGTTCTATACGTTACAAATTTGTGGACTGAATTAAACTTATCATACTCTGGGTAAAACTTTATTATTTTTTCCGGTCAAAGTTCGGGAAGCTGTTAAAATTGGGTCATAACATCAGTTGTATTTGTGAGCAACTCCTTGAATTTCGAAAAATCGGGAAATTGATTTTTAGTTCATTACTTGAAATCCCCGTACAATTACCAATTGTATATCTCATCAGAAATTAGGAATGTGAAAATATATGCAACCCCTTTATACCCCTTGTGGGCTCAATATCAAAAAATCAATCGTGAAATAGGTTTGTAGGCGATTACATAGAAACACTGTGGAAGTAAAAACCAATCTGATATTTCATCAAACCCTAGAAATATGTCGAAAACTGTGAAAAGTATGCAACTCAGTTACAGCCCGTTAGAGTTGAATATCTAAAAATCCTTTAATTAACTTTCTGGCAATTATACAGGAAGCCTTATGTAGTAAACAAATCAATTCGATATCTTATCAGATATAAGAAATATGTAGTACTTTGTGAAAATGTGTACAACCCTTTAGCACTACCTTGGATGTTGGATATCAGAAAATCCCAAAGTCGGTTTGCAGTTATATATAAACGCCAATTTGATATCTCATTAAACCTAAAGAGATATATGAAATTGTGAAAACGTATGCATATGGTTTCTGAATATTCAAAAATTCTGAAATTAGTTTTTAGATAAATATAAAGAAAGCCCGAGGAAGTAGAAACCAATTCGATGTCTTATCACTCCAAAGAGATATGACGGAATTCGTGAAAACGTCTTCAATCAGTTTGTACTCGCTTAGTGGTTAAAAAAATTAAAAATTTGAAAACGAGTTTTAGGCGATTATAAAACAAGCCCGTGGAAGGGAAAAGTTATTCGATTTCTAATCAGACCTGTGAAAATGTACACAGCCCCCTTGGGTTACGAATTTCAAAATATTCTGGAAATACTTTCTGGTCACTTATGTCAAGAACCCACAGAATTCAAATTAATTCAATATCTTAGAAGACCTAAGAGATATGACGAGATTCGTGAAAATGTATGCATTTAATTTTCACCGATATTTTTTTTTGCAACCCGTTTGTACGTCAATGGGTATTTAAATTTTTTTTTATCTAAATTACTTTTTTAATAGATTTACATATGCTCACCAAGTTTCAACTTTCTATATATAGAAAAAAACCCCACCCCCGTACCATACTACCCCTATAAAGAATTATATTTTTCTAACTTGCCATTACTATAGCTCTGTCTAAATACCAAGTTTCAGATATCCATCAATATGGGTTCTTCAGATATAAAAATTGAAGCTTTTTCTTTATGACCCTCCCCCACCTTCACCCCGTAAACCCACACCCCCAAAATTATTGTCCCTGCTAGGGGTCTATTAGTCCTACTTCGTGTAAAAAATCTAAGCATCTATCTCAAACTGTTCTTGAGATATGAGACGTGATGAATTCTTTATTATTAAAATAATAAAGTAATATGTTGTGTACACTTCGATGCAATAGCATATACTGTCATTTCAAGCCTAATGGTAGAGCTTCACGATGAAGTTGACTGAGGAATTGCCCGATGCAAAATGGCTAAGATAACACCATCTGTTGGGAAACAGCGAGAACTTATTCAAGTCCTCAATAGTAGAACAGTGCCAAAACGAGCTTGCCAGTTTAGAGTCACCTTGCTCTGGATGCCTGATGTTCGTAGAGTTATAGTAATGAACTAAAATGTACGGGTTGAGGAACTGGCAAGGCAAGGTTCCGCTTTTCCCATCTCTCCCGCAGAAACAGTTCACATTTCGGTGGATTCGTCAAGGTGACATAGTCACGCACTTTCAATCGACAGCTATAGCTTCAGGTGGAGCAAATTACCCCGTGTGTCATATCAAGGCCGTAGCCGGAAAATAATTTGGGGGGGGGGGGGGGGGGGGTGGGCTCCATAAAAAAAAACTATTAGATTTTTTAAATGAAAAACGGAGATATCTAGGAAGCGCTATAAGCGATACAAACCCTTACGTGCGTGAGAGGCTTATGAGAGTAAAATATTCGTGAGCAGCAACCAGCAAAATAAAAATTATGGGTATGTAATACAATAATGAAAATGCAAACTATTATATATATGTATGTATATAAATGTAATAGAAAAAAATCTGCCAATGTTCTGGGCTAAACTTTACTATTTTTCGAGTCAAAATTCGGGAGCGGTAAAAGTCGGAGTTAATCAGTTATTTGGAGATTATGAGGTTTCTTGGAAAGTTAATTTTGTTCTTAAAATAAAAATATTTAAAAAGAGATTTTTAGCCGATTAAACATTGAAAAAGCCCGTGTAGACTATTCGAATTTCGGTATATTATGTACACTAAAAGCCCATAGAAGTAAAAACGAATTTGCTACCTTATCAGACTTAAGAGATATGACGAATTGTTAAAACTTATACAAACCGATTACATCCACTTGGGGGTTGAATTTCGAAAAAATTGTGAAACAGGTTTTTAGCTGATTTCATAAGAAGCAATTTGTTATCTCATCAGACACTAGGAATTTTAAAATTTTGTGAAAACGTAAGCAAGCCCTTCACACCCCCTTGGTTTTTGAAATTCGAAAAATCGTGAAATTTTATATCTCATCAAAACTAATGGATGGCCAAATTGTGAAAACATATGCAAACCCTTGGGGTTGAATATCCAAAAATTGATAAATGGATTTGTATGCGATTATATAAAAAGTCTGTGGAAGTGAAAAGCGATCTAGTATCTCATTCAAACCTAAAAAAATGTCGCAGCTGAGAAAAGTATACAACTCCGTTATACCCCTTAGGGTTCAATATCTAATAATGCTGAAATTGACTTTTTGGCGATTATATTGGAAGTAAAAATGAAGTCGATATCCCATCAAATCTAAGCAATATGTAGGAATTTGTGAAAACCTGTGCAACCTCCTAACTCCCACTTGGAGGTTGAATATCCAAAAATCCTGAAAGAATTTAATAGATAAATATGAAGATAGTGCAAGAAAGTAAAAACCAATTCAATTTCTTATGACTTATACCCTCTCAGGGGTTTAAAAAGAAAAGAACCTAATAACAGGTTTTAGACGATTATTACGCAGGCCTGTGAAAGTGAAAAGATATTCAATGTCCAATCAGTCCTAAGGGATATAGCAGAATTCGTGAAAATGTATACAATCCCATTACACCCCCTTAGTGGACGAATATCAAAAATCTTGAAAATACTTTCTAGACATTTATATGAGGAATCCGTAGCATAAACATTAATTCAATATTTAAGAAAACCTAAAAGATATGACGAAATTCGTGAAAATACATGCGTTCCATTTTCTTTTATCATTTCTTTTGTCCCACATGCACGCCAATGGATATTTGAATTTTTTTAACTGAATAGCTTAACCAGTAGATCTACATACACCCATAAAATTTCAACTTTCTAGCATAAGACATTCTATAGATAGGAAAAATACCCCCCTCACATTCGTACCCTACAAAACTGGGCGCAACTTTATTATTTTATGGGTAGAAGTCCGAAACGTGTTTAATGCTGAGATGCGGTGGAGGTTACTATGCGACTGACAACATAAAAAATAACGTTCCAAATAGCCTGCTGGTTATTTCTTAGGTTGTCAGTCGCATAGTAACCTACACCGCATATCAGCATTAAACACGTTTCGGACTTCTAGCCATAAAATAATAAAGTTGCGCCCAGACTGTTGGCAGATTTTTTTTTATTTACTTACGTATTTTTTTATCAATAGAATAATTCATAGTAGTAAAAGAGAATTCGATCACATTTTCGAGATTTTCGGAATCAGTGAAAACTTGAACAATACCCCCAGGGGGTTTAATTGAGAAAAATATTTAAATCTGTTTTTCTCCGACTACGGTTAAAGCTTATAGAAGTAAAAGTGAATTCCAAATCTCAATGTACCTTAGAAATATATCAGAATTCGTGAATATATACATAACCACTTTACACCCCCTTAGGGGTTAGAAATCGAAAAATTTTGAAGATCGTTTCTAGGCACTTATACAAATAGCACGCAAAAGTAAAATTGCTTTGATAGCTCGACGTGTCTAAAAGTTTTTTATACCCCTGAAATTTTAAAAAAATTTTTTTTTTTTTTTACAGATTTTTATTTTTTATACTTTTAAGAATTAAAAAAAAAAATATGAATTTAGAAAATTCCACTCCATTACAAAGTTATAGCAATAAATGTGACCAGACATCGGTTTGGAACGGCTTCCTGGCTAATTGCCTCTCAACAGCAGCGTTTAGCATTTATTTTTTCGTAAAAGCTGGGTTTCATAGAAAACAAGGTAATTTATAGGACCATCTGTGAAAAACACGAAGATACAAGAGGAAGAAGGTGTACAGTACGAAGCTGGAATGTGAGACTAGCCGTAAGTTCACGTTGTACTTACCAAAAACTTTAAACGCATTTTTCTCGAAACCATGTTTTTAGACATGGTCGACACGATAACTCAGTCAATTTTTAATATTTTTAAAATTTTTTTTTTCTAAATTTTGATAACTATTTTCTCTATAGTCTATCGAGAGGTTTCTTTAATTTTTGCTTGGAAATTTTTTTATAAATTATTAAACGCAAATTTTTTTAAAAAAAATTGATTACTAAAGTTTGAAATTCTGTAACTTATTTATTTTTGAAAAAAAAAAAAATTCCCTCCGTGAGACTATAACTACTACATTATTTTACAGGATTCTTTTTTATTTTTGCAAATTGAATTATTTTTGGTGAAGTTCTGATGCCGACCAGGAGGCGCCATGGTTTTCATAAGTAGTCCGTTTATACCCGTAAAAAACAATGTTAATATTAAAAAATAAAAAAAAATTTTTTTTTTATAGCTGAATAGTTAATAAGATATGTGAACTCAAAAAATAAATTTTTTTTTCACCATACAACCTTTGTAATCATTTTTCAAAGTTACTCGGTTTTCAGCGCGTGCAGGGGTATGTGAGCCCTTAACGAAGTTTGTGAAAATGTGAACGCCAATAAAAATCTGAACTTTTTTTTTGCTTTAATTACTCTAATAGTACATCTACATATACGTACTAAGTTTCAACTTTCTAGCATAAGCCGTTTCTGAGATATAAAAAACCACCCCTGTCCCCTGTACCTTGATACCCCTATCAAACATTTTCTAGGATGTCTCCATAGTGGCTCTATATAATCCTAAATTGATAGCTTTCTATTCAATATGGTTTTCAAGAAATAAAAATCAGAATGTTTTCCTTTCTACCCTCTTTCACCATCACCCCGAACACCCACACCAACAAATTTTTTTTCCCTACTAGAAGTTTACCGACCCCAACTCCTGTAAAATTTTCAAGATCATATCTGATACGGTTTCTGAGATATAAAAATTACATTTTTTGAAAAATTGCTATCCCTCCACTTTCGTGCTCCACCTCCCCTCTCAAAAAATTTAGTTTCGGTGGACTCCTCTTGTAATCCTATATACAGAAACTAAATTTTATCTTCCTGGTGTGAATGGTTCGGAAGATATTGTAATCCAAAGTTTTTTACCCCCCATCCCCACACCCCAGCACCCCTCTTAAAAATTTTAGCCCTTGTCTAATCTTCAAGTATCCCTAAGGACAACAACAAAGTTTCAATCTTCTGACTTCAATTGTTCAGGAGATATCGATTTTAGAATGTTTCAATCCCGTCTTTCATGCGTTAAGTACTCATCGTTTCCCCCCCACTTCCACACCCCTTAACCAATATCGACCATTTTTTGCAATTGAGTCCATTATCATAGTACTACATAAGTTCCAAATTTCAGCCTCCTAACATAAGTTGTTCCTGAGATCTAGAAACCAAAATTTTTCGTCTAAAACGCTCCCCTCTTCTCTCCCCTCTTCTCTCCCCTCTCCTTTACCCTTATACCCCCACCTCTCAAAAATATACCAGTCGTAGGGGTTCATTCAATCTACCCACCATAAAAATTTCAATTTAATATCTCAACGGGCTTGGGAGCTATGCGCCTTCAAGCGATTTTGCGTACGGCGTACGGCGTTTACGGCGGACAGACGGACAATTTTTTTTTTTTGGTTTTTTGGGGTTTACTAGTCCTAAAACGTGAAAATACAAAATTTCAGTGCAGCAAATTTTTTTGAAATTTCAGGTCGATCACAATACTTTATTATTAAAAAATAATAATTATGGGTTCTCGAGATATAAAAAGAGTAAATTTTTCTTTTTCACCTTCTTCCACCCTCTCCCCTTACACTCACACCTCCAATTTTTTTTTACCCTATTACGGGTCTATTGGGCCTGCTTCCCATAAAAATTTTAAGCAATTATCTTGGAAGGTTCTTGAGATAAGATACGAGATTCTTAAGCGAAATTCTTATACCCCCAATTTCCATGCCCCACCACCCACTTTAAAAATGTTACTTTTATCAAACTCCATTTAATGACTTGTATACGTTTATTTTTCTAGCGTAATTGGTTCATGAGATATCAAATTCTAAAGTTTTTCACCCCCCCCCCCACACCTCTGGACGACGCTTCTCCTACTCAAAATTTTATTTCTAGTCTCCTAGTTTATCTACAGTCCGTCTTTAAGTTCCAATTTCATGACATTAACCGTGTAGTAGATATGGATTGAAATTGAAGAATGTATGTATAATCTCGGCTTTCGAGCTTTTTGAACGTTTTTCCCCCCACATAATTCGATTCCCTAAAAAACAAGCTATAACATGTTAAATTGTGATTACTAGTTTTAAAGTTTTAACAGTTTAAGACTTTTCTTTACCATCCTTATCTCCGCGGATATTGAAAATTGAATAGTAGTCAGTATACGCACACTAAACGTGCACGATACAAGAAATTAAAAAAACGTGCAAGTATGTACATATCACGCTTTTTTAACTACGGAACCCTAGAACAAGCATAAGCAAACTACACAGCAAATAAGTACATATGTGCATACCTGTTTTTTTTATTACTTTTTATTACTTAATATATTCTTTTAGTTTAGCAGTTTAAACCAAAACATTTGTCTTTTTTGAAAATTATAAAAACAACAAATGAAGAATTACTTCACTCTTGACCAGTTTCCATCGAACTTGACCGATTTCAATCGCAATCGCAGGAAATGCAAATGTACATAGATAATGAATGATACGTTATACCATAGATTTCTTATTATTATATAGGGTGTTTCTCAATACAATTGACAAAAAAATAAGCTTGATTTTCAGTACTCTGAATTTTTTGATAATTTCGGGGGGGGGGGGGGGGGGGCGGTTCGGACCCTGTCGGACCCGCCCTGGCTACGGCCTTGTGTCATATTTAAGAAGATGTTGGTATCTTATAACCAACGAACTTCTTAGCAAGACCCGCTCAGATAGCTTCAGTACCACGACGATCATTACAGGCTGATGGAATAATCTATTTTCTTACACTTTACTTCGTAATTCATCTAACCTGGAGCAATTCCATCCGTCAAAACTCTCTTGATCGGAAAAAACAAGTCATGTCACCAATTCAAATAAAATTGCACGCTTCGTGACTTCTCCACAGAATTGTTTTCCTTCTGTACATACGAAATTATAATTTATACTTTGATTGTACAACAAATAGTAGGGGATATCCTTTGAGAATGAAAACCATTTATTTTCGTCATACCGTAAGCAAGGACGTCGGGACTAAGTTTAATGAAAACTTTTCGACCGGTTCATTTGGCGAAGCACTAAGTTTCCTTGAAGTTCTAGCCAGTTGGTCGAAGAGGGCGGACCGTATTGTGTTTCTAAATTTCGTTTCAGATACAAAGTCAACATCTCATAATCATGTTCGAGACAATGGCGAATATTTCGTTATCCTTCCGTTTACTTAATCATCTGTTTCGGACACGTATGAAGAGAATTCAATCGAAATCGTTTAAGAAAACACCAAACATTGTTGACGGTATGTTACTAACGCAGGTATCAAGACCGAGAAAAATTCCTCTCAAACAAGGACGAAATGGAGTTTGTATTCGGTTCCACAAACCATCCGCCCATCATCCTTGAGGCTATCCAGCCAGGGATTCTATTCGACTCTATTCGACTCTAATCAACGTCTTAAGATGCTTACATTGTTTGTTTCGTCAACTTTTTAACCATAGTGGGTGGAATGTGGCGTATTGACCTTCCCCGTACGGCGTACGGTCTCGAATTCAATATTCAATCCGAAAGAATATTTTCGTCCTTTCGATTTTGAATCTAGCGGGTCTGGTTTTATAAGTTATGAAATAATTAGATTGTTCCTGTGTTGCCTATGGGTTTTTTTTGATAGGATTTGTTGGGGGTCTCTTCGAGTTATATCGGGATTATGTCTGGATATCGCGATGGATAGAGCTAGAAGCTAGCAGATAGGTACTCCAAAATCGAATATCTGAACCAGGTGACGTACTCGTAGCACCTACTCGGGGTAGTAGAAAAGTACAAACTGAGCAGAAGCCCCAACATGCTGCCGAGCTGGCTGGCTCGACTCCATGGACTGGTGGATGGATGGATGGATGATGATGATGATGGTACTTTTCTGGGAACTACAGGAACAACGTGCTACGCTAGACGTCGCGTTTCGTATTTTAACAGAGTCGACTGCATCCACTGTAGTCAGTCGTTTCTTGTAAGCCAAGCTGTTTAGAAGCTCGAAATCGGGAACGAAATAAATATAAGCTTTCATACAACTTCGGTGTTTGTAACTTGATTAGAGTCGGTTTATTTTTCGGTCAGAAGTAGTGGTTACGTTTGTGTTTTTAGGGAAATCACCAAGCTGTTTTTAGTGAAACATTGACGAATTTCCGGATTGTTCGTGAAAAGTGTTTTCGTTTTTATTTTATATTTTATTTTTTGTGAAGATTTTTCTCGGAGTTGTGTTAAGTTGAAAGATTTAAGATATCATTTAGTGTTTTAGTGAAAGTGAATGTGATAACTTCATCGTTTTGAGGAACCTGTATCTTTCCTGTTTTCTTAAAAGTATTTATCAGTTTAATGTATTTTATTAAAATTAAGATATTAGGTATAGAAGTTAATTACATAAAAATCTTATTTATATAACGAGGATCTCTCTTAGCTTTTAAACGTTTTTAATTAAAAGATGAATAGTGCCTAATTTTTTCAATATCGGTATTTAAAAAAAAATATGATCTCTCTTCTAAATGAATATTCAAATTATAGGGATTTTCCTCCTTTGGGTCGGACTTTTAGATTCTGTACAGCTCTTACAACAAAATATTGTGATTGACCGGAAATTTAAAAAAAAAATTGTTTTGTCTAGATTTTATACTTTAATGGATAATAGATACAAAACAGAGAAAAGAATTTTTAAGTCTGTCCACCGTACATGGAAGCATTTTGTGTTACAGGTTTTTGTGATATAATGAAATTTTTGCTACAGGTTAATTAACTATACCTCTATTGAGAGAAGAGGTTTAAAGCAAAATCTTTTAAATGTCATATCTTAGGAATAGCTCACACTAGGAGGTTGAAACTCGAATTTCAATTTTTAGCCACACCAGTGATGTTTTCTAAAAATAAATTTGTTAAGAGATGCCATTGCTTACGGAAGTAATGCGATATAAATTGTATATTGATATAATTGACTACTGCTCTAGTCCGTAGTACAGTATCTTCGAAATTTTTTTTATCTCGAAAATGTCTAGAAAGATGCAACTTGGTCGATATGTATAAGTGTTGGGATGAAAATGGCAAACTGTAGCAAAAATTTTAAATTAGAATATCTCACAAACGAATAAAGGTAAAGGTAGAAACTTGGTTTTTTTTTGAGTGAAACTTGGTTTTTTTTGAGTGCAGTGGTGTACAGAAATTTTGCAGTAGCGCACAAGTGATGTTCTAAGATAATCACAAAAACATCTTTCGATATCGATAGAAAATTTTTTCCCAGTAAGGACCTTGAGAGTTATACAGTATAAGTAAGGGCTATAGTGTGTTTCTTGAAATCTCAGTACCGGCTTATGCTACAAACTTGAAATCTGTAAATTAAATTTAATTTTATAGGAAAGAAACTTCGAATAAAAAAAAAGTTATGCAGTTGCGACGGCGAAGTCAAAAATTAAAACGGGGCGGCTGGTTTTAGTAGTGAAATTTTCAAGTGCGAATTATGCAAGATGTGATTGTTACTATAAAAATACTTTCAGAATAGCACCCTTTTCAAATTGATTCATTTTGAAAGTCGCGTGCAGGATTTCGATTTAGTTGCCCACGATATAATTCAAAAATGTAATAAGTGCTTAGGGTGGTCCCAGCGGCTTAAGAACTTTGGTCACATCCCGACTTTAACCGCGTTTTGTGCACAGGCTGTTGGTTGCTATTATTTATGTATAAGTATCATAAAATCGCTTGCTGTAGCAAAACTCGAGAACGCGGTGATCTGGACATTATATAAAGAATTTTTAAGGTTCACGCATTACTTGTTCATCCTAAAAGTGTGCCACTGCTAGGCACCTACAAAACTCACCAGCACTAAAGCTTGAAAGAATATATGTCGAATTTAAACAGTAAAAATTTTTAGAGTAAAAGTGAATTTCAACTTCAACTTTGTAGCATTAGGCGGTGTTGAGATATAATCGGAAAATCAAAAGAGTTCTCCCATCGTATCTACATGTATGTAGACTGCCTTTCGGAAAAAAATTATTGAATCCCTTTGACATCAATCACTCTCAAAAATTTTGTTCACTTAATGTACAGTTCCATTTTTATACTCTAGATGAAATCATATAGAGTATTATAAGTTTAATCCAGCCGAAAAGTTTGTAACGCATAGAACCAAGCCTCGGACGAAAAAAAGTTATATATTATTTTTTGTTTATTTGTGGCCAAAAACCTCAAATCCGCCTGACGTCCGTCCGTCCGTCCGTCCGTCCGTCCGTCCGTCCGTCCGTCCGTCCGTCCGTCCGTCCGTCCGTCCGTCCGTCCGTCCGTCTGTCCGTGAACACGATAACTCAAGAACGCCTTCACCTAGGATCTTGAAATTTTGAATTTGGATGTTTGGTTGAATTTGTAAGGCTAAGTTCGTTAACGGGCAAAATCGTCCTACTCCTTCGGGTAGCTGCCATACAAAATGTCCTTAAAACACGTGTTCAAGAATATAGGTCGATAACTTCAGAAGGGTTTAAGCTACGACTTTGAAATTTTGTACGTGTTATTTTTCCAATAGTTAAAACTAAATATATGATTATGATGAAAATCCTGTTAGTCCTTCGTGTAGCTGCCATACAAATATCCTGCCAAAATGTATTCACTTAATTTACGAAACTCACTATAACTCAAGTAATCTTTTACCTACAAATTCGGAATTTTGTACAAATTAGTTTTGAGTGAAAAGGAAGTTCGACTTTACTAGTCAGCAAAATCCTTTTACTCCTTCTGGTAGCTGCCATACAAAATGTCCTTAAAACACGTCTTTACGAATATTGGCCGATAACTTCAAAAGGGTTTAAGCTACGTCTTTGAAATTTTGTATGTGTTTTTTTTCCAATAGTTGCAGCTAAGTGTATGATTATGAAGAAAATCCTATTAGTCCTTCGTGTAGCTGCCATACAACTATCCTGTCAAAACGTCTTCACTTAATTTACGGAACTTACTATAACTCAAGTAATCTTTTAGCTATGAATTGGAAATTTTGTACAAATTAGTTTTGAGTAAAAACGAAGTTCGAGTTTACTAATCAGCGAAATCCTTCTACTTCTTCTGGTAGCTGCCATACAAAATGTCCTTAAGACACGTGTTCAACAATATTTTTCGATAACTTTTGAACGCTTCAAGCTACGAATTTGAAATTTTGTACACGTTTATTTTTGAATGGTTCCAAGGGAAAGGATAAATATGTAAGAAATCAAGTGAGTCCTTCCTGCACCTCCCATGTGAAAGTCCTTCAAAAAGGACATTTTTTTTCGATGACTTACCCAGTTCAAGATATGAAATTAAACACTGAATATTGTCTTTTAGGTTTGAGTAGCAATCTAATGGCAGTCCTTAATAAAGGACATACAACATGCACACACGTAATTCTACTTTATCCCCAACTACAATATAAATCGGAGTTCAGTATTCATCTAGAGTATTATACGATTGGCTTGCAGCCGATCGTGACTGCAGTATGTTCTATCATAAGTACTTCCTGAGGCTGATGTATTTTACTTTATTATTTTTATTTATTTTAATAATACAGTATTGTGATCGATTTTTAAAAAAAAATTTACTACCCTGAAATTTTTTTTTTCATGTTTCATGACTAGTAGACACAAAAAAAGCAAAAAAAAATTTCAGTCCGTCTGTCCGCCGTATGCAAAATCGTTTGAAGAATCGTAGCTCCCAAACGGTTTGAGATATTGAATTGAATTTTTTTTAATGAATAGACTGGGTAGGCCTCTTGAAGTGACCAAATTCTGAGGGGTGGTGGTGTGAGGGGGAGGAGAGGGGTGCGTTTTAGACGGAAAATTTTGGTTTTTAGATCTTAGCAACCGCTTATGCTAGGAGGCTGAAATTTGGAACTTATATAGAGCTTGGATAGTGGACTCATTTGCGAAAAAAATTGCCGTTATGGGTGAAGGGGTTTGGGAGTGGGGGGAAAATAATGAGTCCGAAACGTAAAAAAGGCGAGATCGACACATTCTAAAATCCATATCTGCTAAACGGTTAACGTCACAAAATTGAAACTTACTGAATATCTGTAGGTATACAAGGATAATAGATTGAAAACAAATTTTTGAGTGGTGGCAGTGGCATACGGGGGTGGGGGGTAAAAAAATTTAATTACGATATATCACGAACCAATTGCACTAGAAAAATAAAATTTGGTTTCTGTATAAAGGTTGACAAATGAAGTCTGCTGAAAGCAAAATTTTTTAAGGGGGCGGTGGAGCATGAAAGTGGAGGGGATAAGAATTTTTCCAAAAAATCATATCTCAAGAACAGTGTAAGATAGATGCTTAAAATTTTTACCAAAAGTAGGCTTAGTAGACCCCTAGCAGAAAAACGACGGTAAGGGTGTAGAGGGTGATGGTGGGGGAGGGAGAAAAGGAAAAAGTTCAGATTTTTATGTCTCGAAAACCCATAATGACATAAAGCTGAAACATGGTATTCGTATAGAGCTATAATAGTAGCATCTTGGAAAAATATAATTTTTTATAGGGGTGGTATGCTACGGGGGTGGGGGATGTTTTTCCTATCTATAGAACGGCTTATGCTACAAAGTTGAAACTCGGTATGTATATATAAATCAACTAGAAAAGTAATTTGGATAAAAAAATTTTCAAATATTCATTGGCGTTCGAAAGGGGGGGGGGGGGGGGCGAAAAAATTTTTCAATGAAAATGGCATCCATATAATTTGACGATTTTCGTCATATCTATTAGGTCTTCCAAAATATTTAATTCATTTTTATTCTACGGCTTCTTCATTTAAATACTTAGAAAGTGTTTTCAGGATTTTTTGAAATTCGACCCCTAAGGGGGTGTAAAGAGGTTGTATACTTTTTCACGAATTCTGCCATATCCTCCAGGTCTGATCAAATATCGAATATCTTTTCACTTTCAAGGGCTTGCGTAATAATTGCCTAAAACTCGTTTTTAAGTTTTTTCCTTTTTCAGCCCCTAAGAGGATATGAAAGGGTTGAACAAGTTTTTACAAATTCCGTCATATCCTTTAGAAGTGATAAGTAATTCAAATGTTTTTACTTTCTCGTGCTGTCTTCATATGTAACTATTAACCCCTTTTAGTATTTTTGGATATTCAACCCCCAAGTGGGTGTAAGGAGGTTGCATGTTTTCACAGATTCCTACATATTGCTTAGATGTGATGATATATCGAATTCATTTTTATACTCTAGATGAAATCATATAGAGTATTATAAGTTTAATCCATCCCGAAAAGTTTGTAACGCATAGAACCGAGCCTCGGACGAAAAAAAGTTATATATTATTTTGTGTTTAGTTGTGGCCAAAAACCCCAAATCCTTTTGCTGTCCGTCCGTCCGTCCGTCCGTCTGTCCGTCCGTCCGTCCGTCGGTCTGTCCGTCCGTCCGTCTGTCCGTCCGTCCGTCTGTCCGTCCGTCCGTCTGTCCGTCCGTCCGTCCGTTTGCGCGATAACTCAAGAACCCGTTGGCCTAGGAAGTTGAAATTTTGTCAGCACCTGTAAAATGGAAAAATTAAGGCTAAGTTCGTTATGGGCGATATCCGTGCACTCCTTCGGGTACCTCCCATTCAAGAGTCCTTAAAACACGTATTCACAATTATTGCTCTAACGCTTCAAGTTAGGAGCTTGAAATTTTAAATACTTAATGTTTACAATGTTTGAAGCGAAAGTTCCGAATATGATGCAAATCGAATAAGTCCTTCGTGTAGCAGCCTACAAAAGTCCTTCAAAAATGTATACAAGTTACAGAATCCACTATAACTCTAGTACAAGTTAAAGCAGCGATTCAAAGTTGTACAGAAATTAGTTTTATATCAAAAGCAAGACTGATTTCATTAATTAGCGCAATCCATCAACTCCTTCGGGTAGCTGTCATACAAAAGTTTTTAAAACACGTGTTCACCAATATTGAACGATAACTTTAGAACGCTTTAAGTTACGACTTTGAAATTTTGTATACGTTGATTTTATAATAGTCGCAGCTGAAGGTATTAATATCAAAAATATCCCGTAAGTCCTTCATGTAGTTGCCATACAAAAATTCTGTAAAAATGTCCCAACTTAATTTATGGAACTCACTATAACTCAAGAAATCGTTTAACCATCCATCGAGTAGCCACTATACAATAGTTTCTACCTGTAAATAAAAGATCATGTTATAATTGTATGTGCACTCCTCATTCTTTTGATATAATCCCAACTAAAATATAAATCGGAGTTCAGTATTTCATCTAGAGTATCATACGATTGGCTTGCAGCCGATCGTGACTGCGTTATGTTTACTTCCTAAGGTTTCCCATATAAGAACCAAAAACTCAAATTTAAGTATTTTCAGATTTTCAATCCTAAAGGATGTAAGGGTGTTGTATGCTTTTCAAAGGTTCGACATATTTCTTAGGTTTGATGAGATATTAGATCGCTTTTCATTTCCACAGACTTTTTATATAATCGCCTACAAACCCATTTCTCAATTTTTGGATATTCAACACTCAAGGGTTTGCATATGTTTTCACAAATTTTGCCATCCCTTAGTTCTGATGAGATATAAAATTGGTTATTACGGCATTTCATG
This sequence comes from Beris morrisii, assembly GCA_951812415.1. Lineage (NCBI taxonomy): Eukaryota > Metazoa > Arthropoda > Insecta > Diptera > Stratiomyidae > Beris > Beris morrisii. Next base: position 91,345,798 of record OX638313.1, on the reverse strand, counting down.
TAATGCCCTAAAAACTAATTTCACGATTTTTCGAATTTCAAGAACCAAGGGGCGTGAAATTTTTCAAAATCCCTCGCGTCTCATGAGATATCAAGTTGGTTCTTAAGAAATCGTTAAAAAACCTGTTTCACAATTTTTTCGAAATTCAAACCCCAAGTGGAAGTAATGGGTTTGCATACGTTTTAACAGTTCGTCATATCTCTTAAATCTGATAAGCCAACAAATTAGTTTTTACTTCTATGGGCTTTTAGTGTACATAATATACCGAAATTCGTATAGTCTACAGGGGCTTTTTCAATGTTTATTTGGATAAAAATCTCTATTTTAAATATTTTTATTTTAAGAACAAAATTAACTTTCCAAGAAACTTCATAATCTCGAAACAACTGATGATATGCTCCGACTTTGACCGCTCCCGAACTTTGACCCGAAAAATAATAAAGTTTCGCCCAGACCATTGGCGGTTTTTTTATATGCTCTCTCCCCTTAACAATGTTTTTACATTACTACAATATTTGGCTTTATTAATTTGAGTATTTTAGTATGATTCATTCCGGAGATATTACCTCATATTCGGAATGCATTACTTTGTGCTATGGTATCATATTTTACTTGGTTAACAGTGCTATCCTCTTCAGAAAGCAAAAATATCGAAGGATCCTCTGGCACATTGCAGTTTCAAATTCTTAAGGTGAATCTTTCTGGAGATTTAAAAATACCAAATTTTCACTTTAAGGGATCGCTTAACAAATGTTGGGAATGCAGATTATTTCAGAAAAAATAATCTGCCAACCATCTGGCTCAGCTTTAATACTTTTTCTGTACTATCCTGCGTCCTGTATTAGTTATGCCAGTAGACATCTACCCTTTATGAAAGAAGTCTACTATTTTTGATAGATGTGCCTTAAACAATTTGAATTATTATTAAGGATGCAGTAGACATACGCAATTACAAGTCCTTTTAGATCTCTAAGTAATACCTACCGTCATCAACGAATACGTTTCATCATAAATATAGCCTTGACCATCAGGTTGTATTGGATATTATAATCCAGTGACTGCGTCCTTCAATAGGAACATCTTATTTTGTCATTCTCGACAATTGAGTCCGCCGATCGTTGGTGTCCTCCAATCATATTTTTGAAGGATATTTTTTTATATGAGCTATTCGAAGGAATCTCTAAATTTCAGAGCAAGAACAGGTTCCCTTTCTGTTCTGTGCCATTATAGACTGTAAAGAAATTCAGCTTTCTTGAAAGATATTTTGAAATTGACTCACAGCTTTACAAGTTTATGTGCTAGTGGAAGCGGAGTATATTCCTGGAACTGTTGGAAAATAATCGTAAAGTAAACACTTTAGATCACTCGATTCCCTGGTGTGAGTGCGTTGGTCTACCGACCTAAAGCTCGTGGGTTGAATCTGACTTGTTATTCTCTGAAATTTTCTACAAATACCTATTAGTTTTCACATTTGAAGAAAACTACGTAGCGTTTGTATTAATTCTTAAATTTTCCAGTGCTCATGATCTAGACTTAGCTACAAGTATTACCGGCTTAGAAACGCCCAATATCGGATTAGGTGCGCCCTATTTAAATTATTAGTCCTGTTCTTATTCAGTTTCTAGTTTTCAAATGCCATAAATTACACCTTGCCTATTTTTGAAAAATAATCCGAAATAAAATTGTATTATCTCAACCGAAAGGGGTGCAAGAATCCGCATTAAAACTCTGCTGTATTCATATATTCTTTAACGACTCTGAAAGTGATATTCGGAACCTAGAAGATTTTCATGGAGAATTTAAGCTTATTACCATCTGTAGATTTTCTCACCCGAATTTTTGTTAAGGAAGAATACTTAACGAGTATATGTGTAGAACAAAATATTAATATTATCGCGAATAAAATTTTTTGATGGGTTCGAATTAGACCCCTTTAGATTGACTTTATGTATACAAACGAAAATATGGAGGAATCGTCGGCAATTCCACCAGATTTAAAGGTGTTTCAGCTATTTGCATAATACACCCTCTGATGAGTCAATGCAACCCGATGATGCAACAGCAATCATTTCCAATCGGGATATATTCATGTGATGGTATCTCAAGAATTTTCATTGACGCCAGAAAAAAACAAAATTCTTAACAATTATATAATTAAATTGCACACCCTGAATGTTTTCTTCGCAGAAATAGACTATTTCTGATTTAACTAATGTAGAAGAACGAAAAGGTGAAATTGGTAAATGCTCGTAATTCCAAAGGAAGAATTTCCCTGGAACGTAATAAAAACGTCTATAAATTGCTAAACACAACAATAATCTATAAATTTTTTAAAAGTTTAAAGTATTTTAAACTTAACGGTGAAATATTTAATTAAATATAATTAAGGGTTCGAAATTATTAATATTAATAGAAGAAATGGCAACAAATGCAATAATAACATATCTCGAAAACGAAAAAAAACGGGCGTGTGTTTGTATGAGTGGTTTGCTCAGTGATCAAAAGTATATTTAGTACTCCTAATCTTTAATGATACACCCTGGATGTCTAACCTAAAATATAGACTACTTATCGCACTTAATCCGGAACGGGAGCACAACGTGTTTTAAATGGTCCCATTGCACATGTTATTAATGGCCATTGGCCATTGTACATATGTTCGTTATTCAAATCCATAATTCAAAGGTAATGGAATTTTACTGCTTTGTATTCCTTAACTTAACACAATTTCCCATGTTACTATAGTTTGCAAATTGTTAACACCTATCACTAGAGTCGAGTGATTAGACGAAATATAAAAACATACTGCAGTCACGATCGGCTGCAAGCCAATCGTATAATACTCTAGATGAATACTGAACTCCGATTTATATTGTAGTTGGGGATAAAGTAGAATTACGGGTGTGCATGTGTATGTCCTTTATTAAGGACTGCTATTAGATTGCTACTCAAAACTAAAAGACAATATTCAGTGTTTAACTTCATACCTTGAACTGGGTAAGTCATAAAAAAAATGTCCTTTTTGAAGGACTTTCACATGGGAGGTGCAGGAAGGACTCACTCGATTTCTTACATATTTATCCTTTTCCTTGGAACCATTCAAAAATAAACGTGTACAAAATTTCAAATTCGTAGCTTGAAGCGTTCATAAGTTATCGGAAAATTTTGTTGAACACGTGTTTTAAGGACATTTTGTATGGCAGCTACCAGAAGGAGTAAAAGGATTTCGCTGATTAGTAAACTCGAACTTCCATTTCCCTCAAAACTAACTTGTACAAAATTCCGAATTCGTAGCTAAAAGATTACTTGAGTTATAGTGAGTTTCGTAAATTAAGTGAATACATTTTGACAGGATATTTGTATGGCAGCTACACGAAGGACTAATAGGATTTTCTTCATAATCATATATTTAGTTCCAACTATTGGAAAAATGACACATACAATAGTTCAATCTCGTAGCTTAAACCCTTCTGAAGTTATCGGCCAATATTCTTGAACACGTGTTTTAAGGACATTTTGTATGGGAGCTACCAGAAGGAGTTACAGGATTTCGCTGATTAGTAAACTCCGACTTTCTTTTCCCTCAAAACTAACTTGTACAAAATTCCGAATTCGAAGCTAAAAGATTACTTGAGTTATTGTGAGTTTTGTAAATTAAGTGAATACATTTTGACAGGATATTTGTATGGCAGCTACACGGAGGAATAAAAGGATTTTCTTCATAATCATATATTTAGCTCCAACTATTGGAAAAATAATACATACAAAATTTCAAAGACGTAGCTTAAACCCTTCTGAAGTTATCGACCAATATTCTTGAACACGTGTTTTAAGGACATTTTGTATGGCAGCTACCCGAAGGAGTAGGACGATTTTGCCCGTTAACGAACTTAGCCTTACAAATTCAACCAAACATCCAGATTCAAAATTTCAAGATCCTAGGTGAAGGCGTTCTTGAGTTATCGTGTTCACGGACAGACGGACGGACGGACGGACGGACGGACGGACGGACGGACGGACGGACGGACGGACGGACGGACGGACGGACGGACGTCAGGCGGATTTGAGGTTTTTGGCCACAAATAAACAAAAAATAATATATAATTTTTTTTCGTCCGTGGCTTGGTTCTATGCGTTACAAACTTTTGGGCTGGATTAAACTTATAATACTCTATATGATATCATCTAGAGTATAAAAAGCCTATAAAATTATATGCGGCGGTTTGTCTGAAGACAATTTGGAGACGCGCGCCTGCATACCATGTCCAATAAGATAGAATATACATACGAGGAAAATAATAGAGCAGTGTTTCTCAATTGATTCTCACTAAGAGTCTATCGGAATTTATCGCTACTAAAATAGCAAACATAAGGTTGCACAAAAAGTTGAGTGAATCCCGTCGAAATAAGTCTTTTAGCCTGATATTAGACGATATGGTCTAAAAATCGTGTATAGCGTGAACGACGTAGAATTTTGCACAAAGATAGTTTTATGAAAAAAATCTGCTAACAGTCTGGGCGCAACTTTATTATTTTTTCGGTAGAAGTTCGGAACGAGTTTAATTCTGAGATGCGGTGTAGGTTACTATGGGACTGAAAGCCTAAAAAAAAGTTCGGAATGCGGTTAAAATGGGGTCGCGCTAGAATACTTACGCCGCTGCCTCATATAACATATGAATTACATAATTGGGTCATACTCCGGGACGAGATCTAGTCCTAGTATAATATCAGTCGTTACGCCATTGGAAGGTTTTTTGTGATTTGGTTTTGGGCCATTACATGAAATCGGAAATGCGTTTGTAGGCGATTATATAAAAAGTCTGTGGAAGTGCAAACCAATCTAATATCTCATCAATCCTCAGATATATGTCGAAAGCCTTACGTCCTATTGGAGTTGAATAACAAACATCCTGAAATCAATGTTTTGACGATTATGTAAGAAGCCTTAGGAAGTAAAAATGAATTCGATATCTCATTAGAACTAAGAATTATGTAAGAATTTGTGAAAATATATGCAACTCCCTTGTACCCACTTTGGGGTAGAATATCCAAAAATCCTGAAACAGGTTTTTAGATATATGTAAAGAAAGCCAGAGGAAGTAAAAACCAATTCGATGTCTTATCACTCCTAAGAGATATGACGGAATTCGTGAAAACGTGTTCAACCCGTTTTTACACTCTTAGGGGTTGAAGGGAAAAAATTTGAAACCAGTTTTAGGTGATTATTAAATAAGCCCGTGGAAGTGAAAAGTTATTCGATATCTAATCAGACCTGAGGGATACGGCTGAATTCGTGAAAATGTATACATCCCCTTTACACCACCTTGGGGGTCCAATTTTAAAAAAATCCTGAAAACACTTTCTAGGTATTTCTATGAAGAATCCGTAGAAAAAAAATGAATTCAATATTTGGAAGGACCTAATAGATATGACGAAAATCGTGAAAATATATGCATTCCATTTTCACTGATCATTTTTTTTGCCACACTTCCGAACGCCAATAGATATTTGAAATTTTTTATAATCTTAATTACTTTTCTAGTTGATTTAGATATACGTACCGAATTTCAACTTTCTAGCATAAGCCGTTCTATAGTTAGGAAAAACACCCCCCACTCCCGTACCATACCACTATTATAAAAAATTATATTTTTCCAACATGCTACAACTATAGTTCTATCTAAATACCAAGTTTCAGTTTTATATTGTAATAGGTTCTCGAGATATAAAAATCGGAACTTTTTACTTTTCATCCTCCCCGCCCTTACCCTCTACACCCTCTTCCATGAAATTTTTCTGCTGGGGGTCTATTAGGCCTACTTCACGTAAACATTTTAAGCATCTATCTTACACTGTTCTTGAGGTATGAGAAGTGATTTTTTAAAAAAATGCTTACCCCCTCGACTTCCATGCTCCACCGCTCCCTTAAAAAATTTTACTTTCAGCAAACTTTATTTGTCAACATTTATACAGAAACCAAATTTTATTTCTCTAATGCAATTGGTTTGTGAGATATCGTAATCTAAAATTTTTCAACCCCCACCCCCGTACGTCACTGTTCCCACTCAAAAATTTGTCTCCGATCTATTCTCCTAGTATACCTGCAGATGTTCATTAAGTTTTAATTTTGTGACATTAACCTTTTAGGAGATATGGTTTTTTGAATGTCTCGATCTCGGCTTTCGATCGTTTCTGACGCATTATTATTCCCCCCACTCCCACACCTCTTTACCCATGTCATAATTTTTTTTTGTAAATGGTTCCACTATCGATGCTCTATATAAATTCCAATTTTCAGTTTTCTAGCCTATGCGGTTACTGAGATCTAGAAACCAAAATTTTTCGTCTAAAACGCTTCCCCCACCTCCCCCCTCACACCCGCACCACTCAAAAGGTGGCCACTTGAAGGGGTCTGCTCAGTCTACCAACAAAAAAAATGCAACTTAATAGCTCAAAGAGTTTGAGAGCTATAAGCTTTCAAACGTTTTGCGTACGGCGGACGGCGTACGGCGCACAGACGGACTGACATTTTTTTTTTGCTTTTTTGGTGTCTATTAGTCATGAAACGTGGAAAAAACAAATTTTCAGGTTAGCAAATTTTTTTTTTTAAAAATCGATATCAATACTTTATTATTAAAATAATAAAGTAAAGTTAACGTCTGACATGAGTTACACTATGTAGGTATCGCGATCTTTATTATCAAGGAATTAAATTTCACTGTACGAATGAAAGGCAGATACTATTATTTAGGCTAGTATGGTCACTGTAGAAAAAACTGTTATGACGATTTTTATACATAGATATGATCATGCACATTAAAAAATACGTCTTTGACGGACTAAATATTAAATATTTAATAATAATATTAAGTATTGCATATATTACTAGAAGAATATCAATTACAATAATAACTACGATTTCGTTAAGTAATTTAGTTTGATTTGGAATTCCTATTTGAAAATGGTGAGGCTCAACCTCAATGGCTTTATGTGGTTAAGCTGCACCGGCTTACTACTTATTAAGATTACGACGATTATAGCAATGACGGATTTAAACAAAAAAATCTAAGAAATTCGATCATTTTAGTTTAATCTTCTTCCTTAAAAGAAAACAACTTCAACATAGAATTATAAATTCTGCTAAAACTAAATATGCTGCTGAAACTAAGTATGATTTAAAATAATCAATACTTAGTTAAAATTGAAAACCACTTCCTCTTATTTCGAAACCAATATCTGCAGAGAAATGCACGTTTAATTCGACTGAAGGAGGATGTTATTCATTTCAGTTCTAAAATTGATTAGGTGCAATTGGGTACAACATGGTGAAATTCATTCTTTAAAAAGGTTCTTTTATCATTCTTGTATTGACTCATTAAAGGGGAATTATTATTTTTATATGCTTAGAGAAGATATTTGTGAGTAATAATACTACTCCACGTCACAAATTGCATTTGGTTTCGAAAATTTTCGTTCATATATTGTATCATTGTTGCAATCGATACACTCATCAATGGTGATCATAAAATAAACAGAAATGAAATTTAGCGTTATTTACAACTTTCCCTATCGATATATCACGATTTTTAAAAATAAATTAGATTGATATTTATTGTATTTCAACTATTATCTAAATTACAGTATTATTATTTTTCGAATTTACTGCCTTTGATATTATAAGGTTTCCTAGAAATAATGCACTCATAGGCGGTGTCGTACAAGTTCTAAGCATTAATTGCCTATAGAAAAAATCCCGTGTACACAATTTGTTAAAAATAAAAGTAATCTGTGGATCGTTAATGAGTTGTAATAAAATTGTTATATTTTATTTCAGGGGAAGTTAGGTAACGCTAATAAAACTTATAAAATTGCTTTAGATGCAGTGCTTAAGTTTCTTTTTTATACTTCAGGGTCAATAGATATGACTGCAGAGTATTTAGGGTTAAATTTAAGCCTAAAAGTTACAAGTAACACATGAAAGGAAGTTGATATTATCGTTTTACTTTATTATTTTAATAATAAAGAACCTATTGCTATCGACTTTTTAAAAAAAATGTTCTACCCTGAAATTTTTTTTTCCACGTTTCATGACTATAGACACCAAAAAAGCAAAAAAAAATTTCACTCCGTCTGTACGCCACCGCCGTCCGCCGTCCGCCGTACGCCGTAAGCCGTACGCCATATACCGCCGTTATAATAAGCAAAATCATTTCAGGGCTTATAGCTCCCAAACCCTATGAACTATTAAATTGAAATTTTTTTTCTGAATAGACTGGGTAGGCCTTTTTAAGTGACCACTTATTGAGGGTTGGGGATGTGATGTGGGAGGTGGGAGAAGCGTTTAAGACGGACAATTTTGGTTTCTAGATCTCAGTAACCGCTTACGCTAGGAGGCTGACACATGGAATTTATATAGAGCTTTGATAGTGGACCCATTTGCAAAACAATTGCTGATATTGGTGAAGGGGTGTTCGAGTGGGGGGAATAATAATGCGTCCGAAACGCAAAAAAGCCCAGATCGAGACATTTTAAAATCCATATCTCCTAACCGGTTAATGTAACGAAATCAAAACTTAATGAACATCTGTAGATATACTAGGAAAATAGATCAAAAACAAATATTTGAGAGGGGCAGTGGCGTACGCAAGTGGGGGGTGAAAAACTTTAGATTACGATATCTCACGAACCAATTGCATTAGAGAAATACAAATTCGGTTTCTGTATTAAGGTTGATAAATAAAGTTTGCTGAAAGATAAAATTTTTTTTAGGAGGTGGTGGAGTGGAGGGGATAAGAATTTTTCTAAAAAATCTCGTATTATATCTAAAGAACAGTGTAAGATAGATGCTTAGAATTTTTAACAGAAATAGGCCCAATAGACGCCTAGCAGAAAAAGACATATTTGTGAGGGTGTAGAGGGTGAGGGTGGGGGAGGGTAAAATGGAAAAAGTTCTGATTTTTATATTTCAAGAACCTGTAATCATCAAAAGCTGAAACTTGATATTTAGATAGAACTATAATAGTAGCATGTTGGGAAAATATACTTTTTTATAGGCGTAGTATGGTACGGAAGTGGGGGTGTTTTTCCTAACTATAGAATGGCTTATGCTATAATTTTGAAACTCGATATGCATATGTAAATCAACTGGAAAATTAATATTAATTAAAAAAAATTCAAATATCTATTGGCGTTCGGAAATGGGGTAAAAAAAAGTAGCAATGAAAATGGAATGCATAAAGTTTTACGACTTTTGCCATATCTTTTAGGTCTTTCCAAATATTCAATTCATTTTTATTCTACGGATTCTTCATATAAATACCTAGAAACCATTTTCAGGATTTTTTTTTAAATTCGACCCCAAGGTGGCGTAAAAGGGTTGTATACATTTTCACGAATTCAGCCGTATCCCTCCGGTCTGATTAGATATCGAATAACTTTTTACTTCCACGGGCTTGTTTAATAATCACCTAAAACTCGTTTGCAAGTTTTTTCTTTTTTCAACCCCTAAGAGGGTATAAACGGGTTGAACACGTTTTCACGAATTTCGCCATATCTCTTAGGAGTGATAAGACATCGGATTGGTTTTCACTTCCTCGGGCTTTCTTCATATACATATATCTAAAAACCCATTTCAGGATTTTTTGATATTCAACCCCAAAGTCGGTGCAAGGGGGTTGCATATATTTTCACAAATTCCTACATATTTCTTAATTCTATTGAGGTATCGAATTCATTTTTACATAAGAAACCGTAGAATAAAAATGAATTCAATATTTGTAAGGACCTAAAAGATATGATGAAAATTGTGAAAATATATGCATTCCATTTTCACTGATCATTTTATTTGCCCCCCTTCTGTACGCCAATGGATATTTGAATTTTTTTCAATCTAAATGACTTTTCTAATTAACTTAAATATGCACAACGAGATTCAACTTTCTAGCATAAGCCGTTCTGCAGTTAGGAAAGACTCTTCCCGCCCCCGTACCATACTATCCCTATAAAAATTATATTTTTCCAACATACTACTACTATAGTTCTATCCAAATACCAAGTTTCGGATTTATATCATTATAGGTTCTCGAGATATAAAAATCGGAACTTTTTACTTTTCACCCTTCCCCACCCTCACCCTCTACACCCTCACCACCTGCTAGGGGTCTATTTGGCTTACTTCCCGTAAAAATTCGAAACATCTGTCAGACACTGTTCTTGAGATATGAGACGTGATTTTTTAGAAAAATTCTTATCCCCTCCATTTCCATACTCCACCACCCCCTTAAAGAATTTTACTTTCAGCAAACTTTATTTGCCAACCTTAATACAGAAACCGAATTTTGTTTTTCTAGTGCAATTGGTTCGTGAGATATCGTAATCTAAAGTTTTTCACCCCCCACTTCCGTGCGCCACTGCCCCCACTCAAAAATTTGTTTCCGATCTATTCTCCTAGTATGCCAACAGATGTTCATTAAGTTTTAATTTCGTGACATTAACTGATTAGGAGATATGGATTTTAGAATGTCTCGATCTCGGCTTTTTTGCGTTTCGGACGCATTATTATTCCCCCCACTCCCACACTCCTTCACCCATAACGGCAATTTTTTTTGCAAATGGGTCCACTATTGATGTGCTACATAAATTCCAAGTTTCAGCGTCCTAGCCTAAGCGGTTACTGAGATCTAGAAACCAAAATTTTCCGTTCAAGACGCTTCCCCCACCTCAACCACTCAAAAGGTGGGCACTTGAAGGGGTCTGCTCTGTCTACCAACAAAAAAAAATTCAATTTAATAGCTCAAAGAGCTTGAGACGGCGTACGGCACCCAGACGGACTGAAATTTTGTTTTGCTTTTTTGGTGTCTATTAGTCATGAAACTTGGAAAAAAACATACTGCAGTCACGATCGGCTGCAAGCCAATCGTATAATACTCTAGATGAATACTGAACTCCGATTTATATTGTAGTTGGGGATAAAGTAGAATTACGTGTGTGCATGTTGTATGTCCTTTATTAAGGACTGCCATTAGATTGCTACTCAAAACTAAAAGACAATATTCATTGTTTAATTTCACATCTTTAACTGGGTAATTCATCGAAAAAAAATGTCCTTTTTGAAGGACTTTCACATGGGAGGTGCAGGAAGGACTCACTCGATTTCTTACATATTTATCCTTTTCCTTAGAACCATTTAAAAATGAACGAGTACAAAATTTCAAATTCGTAGCTTGAAGCGTTCATAAGTTATCGGAAAATATTGTTGAACACGTGTCTTAAGGACATTTTGTATGGCAGCTACCAGAAGGAGAAAAAGGATTTCGCTGATTAGTAAACTCAAACTTCGTTTTTACTCAAAACTAATTTCTACAAAATTTCCAATTCATAGCTAAAAGATTACTTGAGTTATTGAAAGTTCCGTAAATTAATTGAAGACGTTTTGACGGGATATTTGTATGGCAGCTACACGAAGGACTAATAGGATTTTCTTCATAATCATACATTTAGCTCCAACTATTGAAAAAATAACACATACAAAATTTCAAAGACGTAGCTTGAATCCTTCTGCAGTTATCGACCAATATTCTTAAACACGTGTTTTAAGGACATTTTGTATGGCAGCTACCTGAACGAGTAAAAGGATTTCGCTGACTAGTAAAGTCGAACTTTCTTTTCACTCAAAACTAACTTGTAAAAAATTTCGAATTCGTAGCTAAAAGATTACTTGAGTTATAGTGAGTTTCGTAAATTAAGTGAATACATTTTGACAGGATATTTGTATGGCAGCTACACGAAGGACTAACAGGATTTCCTTCATAATCATATATTTAGCTCCAACTATTGGAAAAATAATACCTACAAAATTTCAAAGACGTAGCTTAAACCCTTCTGAAGTTATCGACCAATATTCCTGAAGATGTGTTTTAAGGACATTTTATATGGCAGCTACCAGAAGGAGTAAAAGGATTTCGCTGATTAGTAAACTGCAACTTTCTTTTCACTCAAAACTAACTTGTACAAAATTCCGAATTCGTAGCTAAACGATTACTTGAGTTATTGTGAGTTTTGTAAATCAAGTGAATACATTTTGACAGGATATTTGTATGGCAGCTACACGAAGAACTAACAGGATTTTCTTCATAATCATATATTTAGCTCCAACTATTGGAAAAATAATACATACAAAATTTCAAAGACGTAGCTTAAACGCTTCTAAAGTTATCGACCAATATTCTTGAACACGTGTTTTATGGACATTTTGTATGGCAGCCACCCGAAGGAGTAGGACGATTTTGCCCGTTAACGAACTTAGCCTTACAAATTCAACCAAACATCCAGATTCAAAATTTCAAGATCCTAGGTGAAGGCGTTCTTGAGTTATCGTGCTAACGGACAGACGGACGGACGGACGGACGGACGGACGGACGGACGGACGGACGGACGGACGGACGGACGGACGGACGGACGGACGGACGGACGGACGGACGGACGGACGGACGGACGTCAGGCGGATTTGAGGTTTTTGGCCACAAATAAACAAAAAATAATATATAACTTTTTTTCGTCCGAGGCTTGGTTCTATGCGTTACAAACTTTTGGGCTGGATTAAACTTATAATACTCTATATGATTTCATCTAGAGTATAAAAATTTCAGGGTAGCAAATTTTTTTTTTTAAAAATCGATAACAATACTTTATTATTAAAATAATTAAGTAAAACCATGGAATTAAATACCCCTTGAGTGCTTGAGTATTACTTACTGCCTTCACACTTTTTCCTTTATTACATTACATGAAACTGTCAGATATATCGGAATTAGGTATTTCAACTAGAGTGTCATTCAATTGGCTATTGTTTATCGTGACTGCGGAATGCTTTTAAAGATAGTAGTAGTCGTGGTGAATACGATAATAGCAAAATAAGTAATAACAGATTCCAGTTACATAATTCGATTGGATGATTGATTAAAGCCAAGTTTCTGTCTATCAACTTTTGGTGGCATTGGAAGCAATAACACTCAGAACATAGGCTTAATAAAAATGATGCTGTGCGTAAACAGCAAAAATGTCCTTAAGCCTGAGAGAGGAAAAGAATCGAACTAAATCCAACTTAGATCCCATTGCTGTTTCCTTCTTACCGAATGCTATTAAGCCAATAGTTCTAATGGACCAAACCTTTAGTTTGTCTTAAAGATTTTTATTACATTTTATCATTTTACACCCTTTTAAATCTATTCCATACTTTACCCAAGAGAGGCTGGCATTACGGATTTTTCTCCCACAATACGAAGACTTTGTCACGATGTCTTAATCCTTTAATCATATTAAGAAAGTACATTTCTATTTCAACGTATAATTGGTCAAAGCTGTTGATTCAATCTTATACGTTAGGAAATACACAACTTCCGTACTATGATTTTTTTTATTATCAACTGATATGGACAGAATGAAATGGTTATAGACCTCGTAAAAGGTTGAAAATCCTTTCAATATAATTGTGTGTAATTGCAATCATCCAATTAAACTAACCCACCAGACAACCCAATAGCTTACATATTGTTGAAATTGTACTGAAAATTGAGGTGGAAGGACATTGATGGAATATTACTTACAAAAATTAAATACTGTAATATTAGATTTCAGCTTTGAAACTAGTAGCACAAACACATCGTGAGATTCAGTTTTGAAATTATTAGGATTTTTCAGAGTTTCTTAATTTTTTACACCCTTCTGTTAATCTTTCGCGTAAGCTGTCTATCAGTTTTCATCGAGTGAAGTATTTTTCCGTCTTTTCGAATATAAAGTGTTGCATAATTATAAAGCGATGAAACGGCATGAATATCATATGAATATATGAATACTTCCATTTACACATGTGTTAAGTAACAATTTGCTGATTACAAGACCATCATCTTTTATCGCATCCGTCTTCCTAAATTCGAGAAAACGTGTCTACTCTCATAAACCTAAACCACCCAGTTACCAGTTTGTCCTTACCGTACCTTTGAATTCGGTATCATTTTACATCAGGAAAGTATCTACACATCGTAATTTAACACATGTGTGAACTAAGGTATCCACTGAACATATAATTAAAAACTATTTGCATTATTTGATTTGAAATAAAAATTTTAGATGCCAAAGAAGTTTTGCTTTAGAAATTGTACATTTAGTTCGGTGAGATTTCATCGTATTGCTTTGATCGTGATATTGTTCAAATTGTTATTACCTCTTGTACTGAGCTAATGGAATACGATTTATAAATAGCATCAAAATGAACTAGACTTTGATGAAAAGTCTAATTCCAAAATATACAGAAATTCCAGACACCTGGTTATATAATTTACGTAAATTTCTTTGTTTTGAACACGGCATAGAAATAATACGGCATTGTATAAATGTGTTATGAACTTTTGCGCAATTTGGAAAGTATTTTTTTTTGGTAAAGAAAACAGCGAAAATTAATCGTGTCTGGATGGTCTTTCTATCAATAGAGGGTGGAATATAAATTAAATCGAGGTACATACTACGATATTTCAGTGAGTTGCTACCATACAAGTGTATTCCCTTCGTAAATGGATAAAGAGGTTTCTCTACGATCACTCTATACAATTTGGAGACAGAATTATTTCTTCCCCTTTCCAATCGATTCCGGCGTATCCTAGAGCTTAGTTCTTTTTCCCAAAAAATTATTTCAATTAACATCCTTCAGCCATCAGCTCTCAATCCAATCCAATCCATAGTTCTGCAGGTGACAGTAAACTATTAAGGGCAACCCGTGTACCTGTGGACAATTGTCATTTTTCTCATAGAAACTGCTCTATCTTTAATTTGCTTTAATTTGTTTTTATTTTCATTTGTTTTTAGTGCCTAGGAAGATATTAATTTTTCTAGAAGTTGTTAGTTACTATTTTCTGGTAGAAGATTTTTAGTTATAGAATGTTTTAAGAATTTGAGCTTTCGTCCACTGGTACACGCTGTGCAATGTACCTATGGACATAGGTAAATGTATCTATGGACGCGCTTATTGTTTATATACAGTTTGAATGAAACACATTTTTAACAGAAATTAACAAAATTATTTATTACAAAAATTAAAGTAAAATCTTTTTTTAAAACAAATAATAACAGATTTAAAACTTATGGACAATATGTGTACCTATGGACAGTCCAAAAGTACAAGAAAAATGTTGTCCATAGGTACAATTTACGACACTCTGAACAAAACCCTCCATCTTTATCTGTTTAACAAAAAGGTCTCCCGATACAGTTATAATGTATAAATAATATTTAATAAACTTCACACAGCATAAAGATTAGTAACGAAATCGAGTTTTGAAACTTAAAATACATTGAGTAAAAGAACTCAGAAATTTAGTTTTATCGAGAATTTTTTCAGCCTATAAAAATGGAACCATTGAAGAATGACACCTAGTAAGGGTTACCACATATGAAAAAATATCCCTAAATACGTTTTCTTTGTTTCTGTAAGTACTTCAATTTGGGCAATACTTAAGCTGTCCATAGGTACAACCGTCCAGGGGTACACGGATTGCCCCTATAGATATTGTCTTTAATTGAACAATTCTATATTCTTAACCTCGTATGTACCTGGAAAACACCGAAAATTTCAAAAACGGGTAAAACCGGGCAGCTGAATTTGGTATTCCGTAACTTAAGAACAGTTGTAACAGTTGTAGTTTGTTGATGTAGTACCGGTTAGGAAGATATAATTGGTCAATATAATAATGCAAAAACGTTTTGTATTTTAGTAGCTCGAGTTTATTGAATGTGTCTCTATGGACAATTGGTCTTCGACTGAGTGATGCAGCAAAGTGCTTGCAGGGTCCGATCTTTCTCAGACATTTCGGATGCTTGCAGGGTCACTAAGGACTAACTTCTTTTAACATTTTTAATTTATATAACATCTTAATTAATTTACGATAAATGGACTTACAATCTTGGTACTTTCCGTCGCCTGCAAATTATTCCGAAATTTTTCGTTGAGAAACTTTTTAAATTGATCCTCTCGACTAGAATTTTTAATAAATTTTAAATTTCGGAAAGTTTGAGTTTTTGCATTCCCAGAATCTTCTTACATTGATGAAATAAGTACAAATTTTAAGTCATGGTTGACTAATTTGGCCAAAAATTAGTAGTTTGAGACCATGGCGTTCTATTCAAAAATACGTGTTCCTGCATTGGCCTATAATTTTAGAAAATTTCGTGTACATCATTTTCAATTGTTACAGATGAAGGGATTAGTATGAATCCCAGAATAAATTTTTTTTTGCGAGTAAGTAAACAATACGATAATTAAAGTAAAATTAAAAAATTATTCAAATAATTAATAATCAAATACATAATAAATAAAACAGTATACCATATAGTGAAATCAACAATGAAATAAAACAATAGTGTCAAACCATAATTGAAATTAATAACTATAATAATATAAATACCTCGTTATTAATATAATAATATAAAATTAAAGAATAACTCAAAAAAAAACAAACATAATTTTCGTAATGCAATAGATTGAAAAATCTGCCAACAGTCTGGGCGAAACATATTTATTTTTCGGGTCAAAGTTCGGGAAGCTGGTGAAATGGGATCGCGTTACAATGCTTATGCCACTGCCATATATAACACATGAATTACGTAATTGGGTCATACTCCAGGACGCGCTCAAAGACGGAGTATTCCATCAGTTGTTTTTGTGAAAACGTAAGCAACTATTTGAATTTTGACAATCGGAAAACTGTTTTTTAGTTCATTACTTGGAATGCCCGTAGAAGTAATAACCAATCAAGTATATCTCATTAGAACCAAGGAATGGGAAAACAATTGGGTAAACTTAAGCAACCTCTTTACACCCGTTGGGAGCTGAATATCAAAAAATCGTGAAATAGCTTTGTAGGCGATTATATAAAAACAGTGTGGAAGTTAAAACTAATCTTATATCTCATAATCCCTAGAAATATGTCGAAAACTGTGGACAGTATGCAACCCCCTTACAATCCGATAGGGTTGAATATCAAAATATCCCGAAATTAACTTTCAGGTAATTATATAGAAAACCTTATAAAGTACAAATAAATTCGATATCTCTTCAGATCTAAGAAATGTGCGGGAAGTTCATAAAAAGTTTGCAATCTCTTTGCACTACCTGGGGGGTTGGATATCAGAAAATCCTAAAATCGGATTTTAGGCTATTTTATAAAAACTCTGCAGATGTTAAAGCCAATTTGATATCTCATCAAACCGAAAGAGATAAAAAAAATTGTGAAACCGTAGCAACCCTCTTACACCCACTTGGGGTTGAATACCCAAAAATCCTGAAATTATAAGTGTTTTTAGATAAATATAAAGAAAGCTCGATGAAGTAAAATCCAATTTGATGTGTTATCAGTCCTAAGAAGTATGGCGGAATTCGTGAATTCGGAATTCTCTTAAGGGTTGAAAAGGGAAAACCTTGGAAACGGGTTTTAAACGATTGTAAAAACCTGTGGAAGCGAAAAGTTTGATATCTTATTGGACCTGAAGGACATAGCATTTATGTGAAGAACCCATAGAATAAAAATTAATTCAATATCCCATGTGCAAAATGCCGGAGTCCAACCAGAGTCCCGTACACTGCCCAGAATTGGCATTGCATTGTCCACCAAGACTTGTCGATCGGTATTGTTTTGGTACTGACAAACCACCAGACCAGTGTCGGGCCAATCCTGGTGATCAGTACTCCCACTTGATCTGAGCCGACATTGGTCCGAGTTGCTGGGCCTATGTCGGGCCTGGAATTGGCTTATTATTGGTGTCTAAGCTCTTTCGACATTGGCTCGACGGTCGGCTCTGTATTGGGCACATCTTGGTAGAAATATTTTTTGTTTCTCAACATATCAATTGATTCGGTTTCAACCCTATTACGAGAATATGTCAGATTGGTCTAGTGGGTAGCGTAGCGCACTAATGTGTGACGGGACCATGGTTCGAGTCCGAGAGTGTGCAAGGTGTGTAAGTAAAATCAATTCGCATTTCTAAAAAAAATAATAAAAGCAAAATACATTCGTAGTTCAAAAAAAAAAAAAAAATAGTAATAATACTTTTATTTTCGTTTCTTTTCTTTACTGAGGCCCAGTATTGGACCAGAGTTTCACCAAGAGTAGGGCCGGTGTGATCAAATCGACATTTGCTCGGCAATGATTTGGTCTAGGCCACATACTGGGCCCAAAACATTAGCCAGTACTGGCAACTCCGGCACCAGTACTAAGCCTATGTTGCGCCGTTCTGCTTTTCGTACATGGGATCTTAGAAGACCTAAGAGATATGATAAAGTTCATGAAAATATATGCATTTCATTTTCACTGATAATTTTTGTGGCCCTCCCCCGGCCGCACGCCAATATATATTTCAAATTTTTTTTTATCTTAATCACTTTTCTAATAGATCTATTCACCAAGTTTCAACTTACTATAATATTATAACCAGTTCTATAGATTGGAACAGCCCATCCCCATACCATGGTAGGTAGGTAGGTATGCGTGGCTGCCCGTGAGAACACGGGCACACTTATACCTAAGAAGGTTCGTTATGTTACCACAGGATCATCGAATCTGGTCCTAGCTTTGGATTCTTGCGACCTCTGTTGCGGCAAGGTCACTAAGACTGTTGAAGAAGTAAGCTCCAAAATGAGATTTCCTTCTAGCGGACACACTTAGACCTAAGAACGTCCGTTGTGTTAGCACAGGACCATCGAATCCGGACCTATTCGTCAAACCATTTAGAGCTTGCAGTGATGCGTTGGAGAAGTAAGCTCCAAAATGAGATTTCCTTCTAGCGGATAGAGCCGGACAGCTACAGAAAAGATGGAGGATTGTCTCCTCCTCCTCCTTATCCAGGCAGCTTCTACAGAAGTCGGTTGAGACGAAGCCGAGTCTTTTAGCATGCCGACCTATAAGACAGTGTCCGGTCAGGACACCGACTGTATTGCTAATATACGCCTCCATAGCATACCACCCCTGTAAATAATTTCCTAACTTACCGCTACTATAGCTCTACCTAAATACCAAGTGCCAGTTATCCATCAATATGGGTTCTTGAGATAGAAAAATCGGAACTTTTTCTTTATCACTTTTCCCTATCGTCACCCCCCACACCCCTGTTTCTGTTATGGGTCTATTAGGCCTACTTCCCGTAAAAAATCTAAGCAGCTATCTCAAACTGTTCTTGAAATATGAGACGTTATTTATTAGAAAATTATTTATCCCATCCACTTTCATGCTCCACCTCCCGCTTAAAAATGTTTATTAGTAGTAGTTTTTAATGTTAACTTTTAATTTCTTTAGACTAATAGAGTTTTTTATTTGATCTGGTAGCTCATTGAATAATTTGATTCCAGCATAAGAATAGTGATTTTGCCCCAAATTAGTCCTCCTCAGCGGCAATAAAAGTTCATTGAATGATCCACCACGAGTGTGGTTGCTGTTACGTTTAATATCTCCCCTTTGTAGTTCCTTGTAAATTTGTATACTAGCGATAGCATTGAATATTTTATCAATATCGAGGACATTTATTATAGAGTAAACTTGTTCTGTACTATATCTACGCGGTTTCTTTAGTAATATTTTTAGTACCATGTTTTGCACAATTTTTAGTGGTTTTAATGCAGTTATTGTAGCCCCTCCCCAAGCAATTATCCCATATTGTAACACTGAATGTATTACAGCAAAATAGAACATTCGTGTTGCTGCTTTTGTCAAGAATGACCTTACGGTGAAACATACGGGAAGTAACATCTTTAGACGCTTTACGATGCTGGCAATATGGTCATCCCACCTAAGATGTTGGTCAAAAATTACCCCTAGATACCTCGTATGATCTACATTTTTAAGAGGTTTGCATTTGCAATTAAAAGAGCAATCTTTTGAATAGACCGTAACACCCAAAGGTGGAGGAATACAAAGTTATGTATGTACTTTTTTCCATGTTAAGTGTCATAGAATTATTGTCTAACCATTCTTTTATTAATAAAAGGCTATAGTTGGCTTTAATCTTAACTCCATCCCAACTATTGTCCTCTACAAATAGAACCGTATCGTCGGCAAAAGATATTAAATCTCCTTTGATTTGTTGCTGATACAAATCATTAACATATATTAAGAATAGTACTGGACCGAGTACTATTCCTTGTGGTACTCCGTAGCAGAAGGAACGTTCCTGGCTCGATTCATGATTAATTTTCACAATTTGTTTACGATTACTTAGGAAACTTAAAATCCAATCTATTAATCCCTTTTTTAAGTTAACTCGATGCAATTTCTCTATTATATTAGAGTGAGTATAGAGTCAAAAGCTTTTGCTAGATCGAGAAAAACTGCGCAGGGTTTATTACCGTTGTCCATAGATATATTTATTTTTTTACTCAGTAATGCAATAGCATCGTGTGTGCTATGACCTAATCTAAAACCAAATTGATTGTTAAAGAGCAAATTGTTTTTGTCTATTTCTATAGTGAGCTTATGTTTTACTGCTCGTTCTATAATTTTTGCCACATTAGAAATAAGAGATATTGGTCTGTAGTTGCTTACTTTTGTTTTATCCCCACCCTTAAAAATGGGAGTAATTATGGTTTTTTTGTAAATATCTGGAAATATCCCAGTTCGTAAACTTAAATTTATAATTGTAACGACTCGTTTTGTAGCCGGGGTATACTCAGTGGTCGCCAGGTTTCGTTACAAAAATTTGTTCTTGTTTAACTTCACTTTTATTTAATTTGGTTTTAGATAATACACTCAAAATTCAAAATTCATTATTGTCTTCAAAAATTCATGTTGTCTATTGGCTCGACGTATCTCGCCTGCTCGCTGTAACTCGTCTCCGCTCGACTTCTTGTCTCTGCTCGCCGTACTTCGCTTCTGCTCGCTGTGTCTCGCCTCTGCTCGCTGTATCGCGTCTTGGCTCGATTTCTTGTCTCTGCTCGCCGTATCTCGCCTCTGCACTTTGTAACTTGTCTCTGCTCGCTGTATCTCATCTTGGCTCGATTTCTTGTCTCTGCTCGCCGTACTTCGCTTCTGTTCGCCGTGTCTCGTCTCTGTTCGACTCCTTGTCTCTGCTCGCTGCACTTCGCTTCTGCTCGCCGTGTCTCGTCTCCGCTCGACTCCTTGTCTCTGCTCGCCGTACTTCGCTTCTGTTCGCCGTGTCTCGTCTCTGTTCGACTCCTTGTCTCTGCTTGCCGCACTTCGCTTCTGTTCGCCGTGTCTCGTCTCTGCTCGCTGTATCGCGTCTTGGCTCGATTTCTTGTCTCTGCTCGCCGTATCTCGCCTCTGCTCGCTGTAACTCGCCTCTGCTCGCTGTATCTCGTCTTGTCTCGATTTTTGTGCTTGCCGTATCTGGTCTGGACTCGTCGTGTCTCGTGATCCGTCTATGCCCGTCGTTCGCTCGCCGTTGCTCATCTGCTGTGCTCGCCTTAACTTAGTCCTGCTCAACGCCTCTGTTCTACATGATTTGACTCTGTTACGACTCTGCCTGGCCTTGACTCTCTAGGCTCTGCTTTTCCCTGTCTTCGTCCTCCCCTGTCTTCGTCTCTGCGTGTTGCCTCTGCTCGTTCTCCTTGTCTTCGTCCTGCCCTGTCTTCGTCCTGCCCTGTCTTCGTCTCTACGTGTGCTTCTGCTTCGATCGTCTTGGCTCCGCTGTGTCTACTTGTCGTGTGTTTGGCGTCGTTCGTCGTGGCTTGTCGTAGCTGGTTGTAGCTTGACTCCTGGCACGACTCTGCTCGCCTCACCTGACACTGTCGCTGAGTGTCATGTTGTCTACGTCGCGCTTGACCTACTCGTCGTGGCTCGTTCTGTGCGCGTCGCTGCTGGGCTCTGCTCGTCGTGGCGTTTCTGCTCTGCGTGGCTCTGTGGGGCTAATTTCCGTCTCGTTTGGCTCTATTGCTGGGCTAGTCTCTGCTTTGCGTGGCTAATCTCTGCTTTGCTTGGCTTATCGTTGCTTGGCCGATTCCGTGTGTTTGTCATACTGACTGCGACTTGCTTTGACTATACTAAGCAGACTTATAAAGCCTCAGCCTTAGCATTGTCTCAGCGTTCTCAGGGCGGTTCCAAATTATTCGAAGCGGACTTATAAAGCCTCGGCCTTCTTGTAAAATGGCACCGGTCAGTGACGGTCGTTAAGATCCTCGATTCTATAGTTTGGCGGACTTATAAAGCCTCAACTCAAACATAGGTTGACCTGAAGCACAGTTTTCAGTTTTCGCTCAGGCGGAATTATAAATCCACAACCTTTGCTACTGGCTGATCGCTGCCGACTGCTCGCCTTCTGTTTGTTCGTTGCAGACTATATATTCGTGAGAATATTTGTCGGGTGCGAATTATGTTAATGCAAAATCGTGTTTATTTTATTTGTGTAATTCATGATCTGTGTATTGTTCTCATAAGTTCTATGTACTTTTATTCCATGTTATTCTTATGTTCTATGTGATTTATTGTGCTCTGGTCCTGTTCTTCGGCAGTTGGTGTGGGCGGAAATTTAGTCAGAATTTCCGTCCTTACATAATATATGTAAGTGGTTTTGTTATATAGTTACAAATAATTTTTAAGCATTCAACTGTAATTTCGTCAAACCCCGGGGTAGTGCCTCCGTTTAGGTCCATTATTATGTTTTTTATATCACTTTCGCAAATATCTTCAATTGCAGAGTTATTGTTAGTCATAATCTTAGCATTTGTAGTTATTGGGTTAGTTGAAATTTGTTCCGCAAGTCGTTGGCCTACATGAGTGAAATATTCATTAAAAACGTCAGCTATCTCTTTAGGATTTTCGCTTGCATTTAGTTGTAAATTTTCGTGAACAATACTAGTGATTGTTTTATATTGGTGCTGTTTACCTATAGCTGCATTAATTGTCTTCCATACTTTTTTGCTATTGTTACCAGAGTTATGTAACATTTTTTGAAAATAAGAGCTTTTAGCAGTATATATAATTTGATTGAGTTTATTTCTATATTTTTTATAGTATACTTTGAGTCTTTCATTGGATGGATTTTTTTTGAAAGCTTTACTGAGTTTATTTCGCTTTCTGATTGAGGTAATAAGACCCACTGTTATCCAAGGCTTTAATTTTTTCTTATTACTATTTGACTGAAGGTTAGTTTTTGTATGTTTTTCAATTAGATCTAAAAGTATATTATGAAAAAATAAGGAAGCTTTATCTACACTCGTATCCATTAGTATTTCATCCCAGTTCATAGATTTGATTCCTTCGACTAACTTTTCATAGTTAATTCTTTTAATCTTTTTTGGGTTCTTAACAGTACTTAAATGCTTATTAGTTTTTAACAGTAAAACAATGCTCTTATGATCTGTAATATTTGTATCTACTACAGCCGATGTTATTTTCTGAAATAGCCTGTATTTAATTTTTAGAAAAATGTGGTCAATACAAGATCTTTCTCGAGTGTTGTTATTTATTACTCTATTAAATCCCATTTCATTGAGCATGGTGTTATATTCCGCACTCGCTTTGTTTGACCTGTCTCCTATATCAATGTTGAAATCCCCTGTTAGAATGATATTTTCATCTGTTAAGCTTTCTAATATTTTTCCTAGTTCTTCATTGAATGAATAAGTACAGTAATTCGGTGATCTGTACATTGCTATTACTTTGAAGTCTAAGTTTGCAACTTTGAATTTTGCTATAAGACAAGTGGCATCCTGTAGAATGATTTCTTCTATGTTGGTAACCTCTAAATCTTCGTGTATATAAATCACTACACCACTATTTTGATTTATTTTATGGCATGATCTATGTAACACATAACCGGGAATATTATAGAGCTGAGATGAGCTAGGGTTCCAGCATTCAGACAAAACAATTACATGGAAAGTGTCATACTCCGTTAAACTTGTTATAAGGTTGTCGAAATTTTTGTTGAGGCTCCTAATATTAGTATGAAATAATTTTAACGTCATATTACAGTTTTCCGAAAGCCTGTTGAACTCACTTGCGCTGTTACATACTAATTCCTCGCATAGGTCAAAGTTATCAATGTAGCATTCTATTTCACGGGACATTACGCGAAGTTAAAAATTTTGCTAGTTCACAAGCTAACGAGTGGTTAAGATGAGTTACAAAGAATATGTTTATTTGATTGTGAGTTTTATGTGGAGTATTAAATATAGAGGATATAAGATTGCATTTGAATTTTAAAGATGTGTTATCATAAATTACGTTATAAGAATTAATTGTATATGTAAAGAGAACTAGAATTGAAATTGTAATGACTTTAAATAAAAATATGAATATTAAATGTGATTGTTTAAAGTGAATGTACATAGTAATTAAACTAAAAAATAGAGGTTCTGTCCTGACTTGATTATAATAATTTTTTTGTGCAGTGATGTAAAAATATGCGGTGTTTATATGAAGATGAAAATTTGTAGTTTTTAAATTATGTAGTATTTTAAACTTAATATAACTTGTAAATGAAATGAATGTACGATGATTTAGATGTACTTTAAATAAAAAAATCTGCCAATGGTCTGGGCGAAACTTTATTATTTTTCGGGTCAAAGTTCGGGAGCGGTCAAAGTCGGAGTGTATCATGAGTTGCTTCGAGATTATTAGATTTCTTGGAAAATTATTTTTGTTCTTAATATAAAAATATTTAAAATAGAGATTTTTAGCCGATTAAACATTGAAAAAGTCCGTGTAGACTATTCGACTTTCAGTATATTATGTACATTAAAAGCCCATAGAAGTAAAGACGAATTTGTTGCCTTATCAGAATTAGATAGTCGAATTGTTAAAACGTATACAAATCCATTACTTCCACTTGGGGTTTGAATTTCAAAAAAATTGTGAAACAGGTTTTTATACGATAAGAACC
Organism: Beris morrisii; assembly: GCA_951812415.1. Taxonomy (NCBI): domain Eukaryota; kingdom Metazoa; phylum Arthropoda; class Insecta; order Diptera; family Stratiomyidae; genus Beris; species Beris morrisii. The sequence goes on along the minus strand of OX638313.1, from coordinate 91,320,922 downwards.
AACTTGATATCTCATGAGACAAGTCGGATATTGAAAAATTTGTGAAAACGTAAGCTAACTCTTCACACCCCCTTGGTTCTTGAAATTCGAAAAATGATGAAATTGGTTTTAAGGTCATTACATCAAATGCCGTAATAACCAATTTTATATCTCATCAGAAGTAAGGGATGGCAAAATTTGTGAAAACATATGCAAACCCTTGGGGGCTGAATATCCAAAAATTGAGAAATGGGTTTGTAGGCGATTATATAAAAAGTCTGTGGAAATGAAAAGCGATCTAATATCTCATCGAACCTAAGAAATATGTCGAAACTTTGAAAAGCATACTACCCCCTTACACCCATTAGGATTGAATATCTAAAATACTGAAATTGACTTTTTGGCCTTTTTATATAGGAAACCTTGGGAAGTAAAAATGAATTCGATATATTATCAGATCTGCAACCTCCTTACACTCACTTGGGGGTTGAATACCTAAAAATCCTGAAAGGAGTTAATAAATAAATATGAAGACAGCACGAGAAAGTAGGAACCAATTCAATTTCTTATCACTTCTAAAAGAAATGACGGAACTCGTGAAAACGTGTTCAACCCGTTTATACCCTCTTAGGGGCTGAAAAAACTTAAAACAAGTTTTAGGCGAGTATTACGCAAGCACGTGAAAGTGACAAGATATTCCATATCTGATAAGACGTGGGGATATAGTAGAAGTCGTGAAAAATACAACCCCCTTTGCACCCCCTTAGAGGTCGAATTTTAAAAAATCCTGAAAACACTTTCTAGGTATTTATATGAAGAATCCGTAGAATAAAAATGAATTCAATATTTGGGAAGACCTAATAGATATGACGAAACCCGTGAAAATATATGCATACCATTTTCACTGATCATTTTTTTTGCCCCACCTCTGAACGCCATTGGAAATTCGAAATTTTTTTTTATTTAAATTAGTTTTCTAGTTGATTTACATAAACGTACCGAGTTTCAACTTTATAGCATAAGCCGTTCTATAGACAGGAAAACCACCCCCCACCCCTGTACCATACTACCCCTATAAAAAATTATATTTTTCCAAGATGCTACTAATATAGCTCTATCCAAATACCAAGTTTCAGCTTTATATCATTATAGGTTGTCGAGATATAAAAATCGGAACTTTTTCCTTTTCACCCTCCCCCACCCTCACCCTCTACACCCACACTTCCTAAATTTTGTTTTCCGCTAGGGGTCTATTCGGCCTACTTCTGGTAAAAATTTTAAGCATCTATCTTACACTGTTCTTGAGATATGATACGTGATTTTTTTGAAAAATTCTTATCCCCTCCACTTTCATGCTCCACCGTCCCCTTGAAAAATTTTACTTTCATCAAACTTCATTTGTAACCTTTATACACAAACCAAATTTTATTTATCTAGTACAATTCGTTCATGAGATATCGTAATCTAAAGTTTTTCACCCCCCACCCCCGTACGCCACTTCCCCCACTCAAATTTTTGATTCCGATCTATTCTCCTAGTATACCTACAGATATTCATTAAGTTTCAATTTTGTGACATTGACCGTTTAGGAAATATGGATTTTAGAATGTGTCGATCTCACCTTTTTTGCGTTTTGGACGCATTATTTTTCCCCCCACTCCCGAACCCCTTCACCTATATCGGCAATTTTTGTGCAAATGGGTCCACTACCGAAGCTCTATATAAATTCCAAATTTCAGCCTCCTAGCATAAGCGGTTGCTGAGATCTAGAAACCAAAATTTTTCGTCTAAAACGCTTCCCCCTCCTCCTCCCTTACACCACCACTCCTCCAAATTTGGTCACTTTAGGGGGCCTACCCACTCTACCCACGAAAAAAAATTTAATTAAATAGCTCATAGGGTTTGGGTGCTACGAGCCTTCAAACAATTTTGCGTACACCGGTAGACGTACGGCGTACGGCGGACAGACGAACTGAATTTTTTTTTTGCTTTTTTCGTGTCTACTCGTCATGAAACGTGAAAAAAAAAATTTTGAATTTTTTTTTTTAAAAATCGATAACAATACTGTATTATTGAAATAATAAAGTAAAAGTGAATATTTTATGTGACTGTTTTTTGAGCATGTACACAGCAATTAAATTAAAGAAAAAGAGGGAATAGATTCTATTATTCTTGTATATAAGTGTAAATGTAGATAATAAATAAATTTTTATCGAGTTTTTTAAACAAAAAAAAGTAAATGTGTAAATGAATATGTAATTTAATAAAGGTGATATGAATTTGATGTAAGAGTTCAGGATAATTGTATATATTAGTGATAGCCGTTATTTTAATTTTTCTAAATCAAGTTCTGACCTTATGATTATTATATTTTCGCCTTCCTGTCGTCTGCAGTATATTCGACCGTCTCTGAACCAGGTGAATTTAAAGTTGTTTTCTTTAGCCTTTGTTTTTGTCTGCCATAGTAATCTGCGGTTGTACGGTGAGAGATGATCATTTATAAAGAAGGTGTGATTATCGACGGTGTTGCGTCCTCTAAACTTGAGCAGTTCTTTCACAGATTGCTTGTTGCTGAATTCGATGACAATATCCGTAAGTTGACCGTTTCTTCTGCGTCTCCTAAAGGCTTCGATGATTTGATTTTTTCCGTTGAAATTTAGTTTTGTAGTTAGGCGCTGGATGGTTTCCATAGTATTTCCATTTTCGTCTATGGGTATGCCGCAAATCTCAACTTTATTCTGCAGTTGACGTTGTTCAAGAAGGTTGACTTTGTCTTCAAGGATGTTGATTCTTTCCGTTTTCTTATTACTTTCTGCTTGAAGTTCGTTTATTTTTGCGTACAAAGTTTTTAACAGCGTTGCCGCTTCGTCCTGTTGTCTGGCGATGAAATTATTGCTCGCGATAACATCCTCCATCTTTCTCAGTAACTCGGAAAATTTTTTGTCTGCATTTTCATACGAGGTAGAATCAAGTGTAGTGGTGGCGTGTTTCACAGGTGTTGCATCTCGTCTTTGATCTTCTCTAGCTTGGTTTACGCAGCGTTTGCATTTCCAAGTGATAAGCTTGCCTTGCTCCTTCAGAAAGGCAATATCAGTTGATCCAAGACCCGCACACTTCAGGTGAATTAGGCCCTTGCAACCTGTACATGCTATCGTGCCCGATATGTTCGTGAGATATCGTAACCTAAAGTTTTTCATCCCCAACTCCCCTCCCCCCAAATTAGTATAACTACAGGCAGTCATTAAGTTTCAATTTCGTGACATTAACCATTTCGGAGATATAGATTATAGAATGTCTCGATCTGGACTTTCTAGCGTTTCGGAATCCGAAATTCGGACGCATTGTTTATAACATAACAACAAAAAGTACACTTCCTCTGATACGTAAATTCACCACTCTTTTGTTACCCTTAAATAGGAATTCAGTAATTGGTACCATAACTGGCTACTCGTATCACGACTGTATGTCCTCTATCTAAGTCCAGAATTACACTAATTTCTTGTATTTTTTTGCTGCAAATCCCCTAAGTATAGTGACTGAAATCAAACCAAAGATTTATGTACGTAATTAGACATATGATTGTAATCGCTACAAAGCTAATTAACATAACAAATAAATGCGAAACTGATTACACAATACAAATTACACGCAGTGCTACAATATGTGTGATCCATGTAATTGGTATATTAATTATGAAGATTATGATTGGGAATTCAAATCGTGGAGCTTAGTTACCTGTGACTAATTTTCAGGTAAACATTAATAAGTATTCCCGAGGCTTAATGTATGCTAAGAACCCTTTTCAAAACGAAACCAATGTGTAAATAATTTCATTATATGCTTATGAGTATAACATACCCTTAATGGTTGCGAATCATGTCTGAAATAGATAAGTGCCAGATGAAGTACACCTATGATAGTCATAATTACTACAAACGAGTGCCATAACTAAACCGAAATTGGGGGTTGATATGGTGGGTACGTGCCATCTAACCCTTATACGGACGATTAAAAATTAACTCACCAAATTTGTTGTGCTTCAAGAACAGCCCCATTTTCGAAGAATCTTTTATATGTAAAGCAACAAGTTGACACAAATATTATGATAATCTCGATTCCAGAAGCCTTGACATATCCTGGGCTACGGAGAAGTAGTGGATCATCTTAAAGCTATTAAAGTATGATACTTTTGGGGGTGTTGTGTTACATGGTGGAGATAATGTGTTTGTTCAATATGTAAGTAGGGTACATACGTGTTGTAAATTAAGTTAAGACTAATTGGACATAATTGTGCGTGAAGAAATCAGTGTGCAGTTTTGGCACATTATGAACTGGATCTAGGAATTCTATTAAAACGATGTTGACGTTTTATGTCGGAACATGCCTAGGTCCTGGAGTTCTCAGTGGGCTGCTCGCTGTTTGCCTATTAATACGATGTGCTTTGAATGTTAACTTCTACCATAGACCTATCACCTATGTCGCGATCAGATTAGTGCTTTGACTTAAGGCCAGGTATTAGTTCATTTTTCATCCTTAAGTTATTGAGAATACGTGAACAAAAGATTATTTAGATATCGAATGTATTTCCCGAGTTACAGACCGATTTGTGGAACGGTCGGCCGATATTCAATACGATTTTTTATAACTTCAAATTTTAAACGCGTTTTTCTCGAAACCACTTTTTTCGGAGCGCGTTACGTTGTACAGCTTCAACGAATGAACCGATTTTATAATGAATAAAAGCTTAAAAGAAAGTAAACTAAATTTGAGGGCCCTAACGTCGAGTTTTTTTTTTATTGCACATTTTTTTATTTGAGTTTTGAAGCCAAAAAAAAGAGTGAAAAAAGTGTTTTTACTTTATTATTTTCTAATAATAGAGTATTGTGATCGATTTTTTTAAAAAAAAAATTTGCTACCCTTAAAATTTTTTTTTTCGCGTTTCATGACTCGTAGAGACGAAAAAAGCAAAAAAAATTTTAGTCCGTCTGTCCGCTGTACGCCGTCCGCCGTACGCAAAATCGTTTGAAGGACCGTAGCTCCCAAACGGTTTGAGATATTAAATTGAATTTTTTTTTATGAATAGACTGGGCCCTTTGAAGTGACCAAATTCTTAGCGGTGGGGGTGTGAGGGGGGAGGAGTGGGAAGCGTTTTAGACGGAAAATTTTGGTTTTTAGATCTCAGCAAACGCTTATGCTACGAGGCTGAAATTTGGAATTTATATAGAAGTTCGGTAGTGGACCTATTTGCATAAAAATTGTCAATATGGGTGAAGGTGTGTGGGAGTGGGGGGAAAAATAATGCGTCCGAAACGCAAAAAAGGCGAGATCAACACATTCTAAAATCCATATCTCCTAAACAGTTAACGTTACGAAATATAAACTTAATAAATATCTGTCGGTATACTAGGAGAATAGATTGCAAACAAATTGTTGAGTGGGGGCAGTGGCCTACGAGGGTGGGGGGTAAAAAACTTTAGATTATGATATCTCACGAACCAATTGCACTAGACAAATAAATGTGTATAAAGGTTGACAAATGAAGTTTGCTGAAAGTAAAATTTTTTAAGGGGGTGGTGGATCATGAAAGTGGAGGGGATGCGAATTTTTCGAAAAAATCACGTCTCATATCTCAAGAACAGTGTAAGGTAGATGCTTAAAATTTTTACCAGAAGTAGGTCTAATAGACCCAGAGAAGGTGAGGGTTGTAAGGGTGTAGAGGGTGAGGGTGGGGGAGGATGAAAAGGAAAAAGTTCCGATTTTTATATCTCGAAAACCTATAATGATATAAAGCTGAAACATGGTATTTAGATAGAGCTATAGTAGTAGCATGTTGGAAAAACATAATTTTTTATAAGGGTAGTATGGTACGGGGGTGGGGGATGTTTTTCCTATCTATAGAACGGCTTATGCTACAAAGTTAAAACTCGGTATGTATATGTAAATCAACCAGAAAAGTAATTTAGAAAAAAAAAATTTCAAATATCTATTGGCGTTCGGAAGGGGGGGGGGGCGAAAAAATGTATCAGAGAAAACGGAATGCATATATTTTCACGATTTTCGTCATATCTATTAGGTCTTCCCAAATATTTAATTCACTTTTATTCTACGGCTTCTTCATATAAATACCTAGAAAGCGTTTTCAGGATTTTTTGAAATTGGAACCCTAAGGGGGTGTAAAGGGGTTGTACACTTATTCACGAATTATGCCATATCCCCCAGATCTGATCAAATATCGAATATCTTTTCACTTTCACGGGCTTGCGTAATAATCACCTAATCGCCTCAAATTGGAAGTGACAAGTAATTCAATCGTTTTTACTTTCTCGTGCTGTCTTCATATTTATCTATTAACTCCTTTCAGGATTTTTGTATATTCAACCCGCAAGTGGGTGTAAGGAGGTTGCATATGTTTTCACAGATTCCTACATGTTGCTTAGATCTGATGATATATCGAATTCATTTTTACTTCCTAAGGTTTCCCATATAAGAACCAAAAAGTCAATTTCAGTATTTTCAGATTTTCAATCCTAAGGGGTGTAAGTAGGTTGTATGCTTTTCAAAGGTTCGACATATTTCTTAGGTTTGATAATGTCACGCAAATTTACTCTAGTTTCATAAATTTTTTGAATTTTTAGTTTCAGATCACTTGACAAGGCTGTAGAAGGTACCGCGTGCATCAACTCACGCCGAGCGCGGCCTTACGTCGTTATTAAAAAATTCACAATTATTCTTCATTTGTATCTCTATAAAAGCCGCCAATAGTTTTTTCCATATATATTTATTTTATATCCAAAAAAAAATCCTAAAATTGAGGCATTTTTCGGGCTTTTTGACTGATACCTGGCCTTAAAATACGAATATCTTGAAAGAACATGACTTCTTTGCTAAAGAAGAAGAATTTTTAACCCCTTAACCAAATTCCGTCTATTGTGAAAGGAAGGCAATATGATATTAAATTTACATGTAAACGCAAGTATAGAGATTTCTGCACAACCACATACCGAAACGTTCCTTTAAATTATAATTGTATACATACTCCTTTATTCTGCAAGCAGTACTACTTTAACCAGTTCGCATCATCACTCTTTCACTAACGTTGTACTTTATGGAATGTGAAAGATAAACTAATGTTTTGGGGATGTTCTGCCCAAAAAAGAATTCCTAAGTTGCAATAAATCGACGAAAGTATCAGTAGAGTGAGGTCATACCATGGGTATGGAAAAACAAGATCCTTAAACTGTCTTTTCTTTGGAGTCTTCACGGAAAGCGTATATCGTTAAGGATGAAAAAATTTAGCATTGATTGATAACAAGCGTGTTGTTTGCGCCATTCAGCCAGAGCTAGGTAGGATAAAAAATTGTCATATAAATCTAGAAAAACCATACTGTTTTTGTGATTTTTTTTACTTTTTCCTGCAGTATCTAGCCTGACGTTTAGATGGGGGTTTTTATTAGAAAGAAAATACTATGGTAGAAAGCACCATCCCTATAAGGCTTAATTTTGAAGTTTGAGACGCTGGAAAAAATTGGTAGTCGTATGTGATACAATACATTCATTTTAAAGGAACTAGATTCTACTCTGGGCGAGTCTGCTCCTTTGCTTACAATAAAAAAATATTGGATGGCAGAGTTTAAACGAGGCCGTACGAACTGTCAATACGAACAACGCAGTGGTCGATCAAATGAGGTGATCACGGTAGAAATGGTACAAAAAATCCACAAAATGGTATTGGATGACAGTCGACTGAAAGTGCTTGAGCTAGCAGGCATATTAGGAACTTTTTAAACATTTTTCTCGCCTGTAAACTCGCAACGGCGAAATATTTTCAAAAATTGCTCTAGACTAGCTTACAAGCTGGCTTCAAGGCTTGTCGTCTCCAGTACATATATCTCTATGGATCTGGTCATTAATTCATTATTGCGATGGATCTCGTAACCCAGATCTGATACTACGTCCATAATAATAATAATGCAAGTACTCGTACCAGTATTACAAATTGTTAAGGACGGTCTGTATTCAGATTCACTGTGAGGCCTATTGTGACTGTCCTCTTTATTATAACTTAAAATGTTTATAACTATAAATTGTAATGTAATCTGGTGTAGACATGTGTTTTGCGGCCAAATTACTCAGGCCGAAAGGAGGAGAAACACAGTCTGACTGCACCGAATACTGCCGTCGCGACTAAGCACCAATGTAATTGGACTTCCGGCATATCTGGGAGACTTCAATTATATTAGTTAAACCAATGTCCTTAACAAGTTCTACCGTTGTGTCTATATGAGATCTATGTATTCTGCCCTCTGGTTTCCTGCGCTTCATAAAATCTGTAAATATATCATCTCATATCAGTCCAATTTTAAGTAGATGATTTTGCAACTTACAGTGTCCTTTAAGTAGTCAGGTTATGCACCGAACCTAATTGTTGTTAATTTTCAGAAGCTGGTTATCATTTCCGCTTTCCAGTTCTCTTACTGCGTAACCAATTAAAAAAACCTGTTTTTTATTTATTAACTTACTTTAATACAAAGGTAAAAGAATCCTTATTAAATAATGACGATATAGGAAGGTAGGGATCAGGATCTATATGGTATAGAGTTGAACGACATACAACGATGAATACATCGAATAAAACTTATTTGGCTATATGATTATGTGTCAGGAAACAAAGATGTTAGGTGTTGATTCTACATTCGTACGACCGGTTGATAAATTACAAATTATATTTGAGTGTACAGCCGAAGGAGGAGATGTTTGAGGACGTAACCGTGAACACACACTACATTACAAGTATCTCGGTGAATTTATATCGCTGCGGAATCAAGTTGGCAAGATCCTATATGAGCAGTCGTAATTGAAGTATCGATAAAAGAGAGTCAAACATACTGAATTACGTCTATGTTCGAGAAAGTCGATAGTATCAGTGATTAAATTTACCTTTCAACTTAAAAGCTCTTCTTTGCACTATACTCCAGGAATTCCAAAATAGATTAAAAGATAACTGTGGAAATGTGAGAATTATATTCAATAAATTTCTGAATGTAAGCTAAAACAGAAAGCAACAGGGTAGTAAATGAGGGAGAACTCTCCGTGTATACGGACGGTTCCAAAATGAAATGCGGCACTGGCGCTGGAGTCTTTTCTGAGCAGTTGAGTGCAAGGGAGTCCTTTAAGCTGCTGGATGCATGCAGTGTATTCCAAGCGGAGATTCTGGCAGTGCTCCAGGCAGGTAACATCACGTTCATGGAGGGGTTATTCGGTCGGGATATCTCACTCTGCATTGACAGCCAGGCGGCTTTGAATGCATTGGAATCAGAGACTATTAAATCCCAGCTAGTAAAGCGCTGTCGAGAAGTGCTTGGTACTTTGTAGTCAGAATAAAGTACGACTATGCTGGGTACCAGGGCATAGTAACGTACCAAGCAACGAACAGGCCGATGAGCTGGCGAGACTAGGATCGGCGTCGGACGGGATGGTAGAGGAGGTGGTTAATCCGCCATTAAACGGAATTAAAGCACGTATCAGGGATTGTGCAGCGGACGCAGCAAACTCTAGATGGGAGGCGCTAACGACTGTAGGACTTCTAGGGTACTCTGGCCAAGGTTGGACAGACGAAAGACTAGGGAGATATTGACACGGAGTAGGGGAAGTCTGCGGCTACTTATCGGAATATTGACAGGGCACTACTTGCTAGGGAAGCATGCTATGCGTATGGGGATCGCTGACACTGACGTGTGCAGGTATTGCCTTGACCTAAATGCTGAGGAGGACATCACCCACATCTTGTGTGAGTGTGAGGCGGTTACAAGGAGGCGACTGAGGTGGCTGGGTAGTCTTTTTTTTGACAATTTGGAGGACCTGAGGTCAATAGGGCATGATAAGCTAGTTCGGGATCTGGGTTGTTTAGGAGATGTTTAGTGACCTACGAGGTTCTGAAGCGATCGGTATGGGCTCTTTTGGTGCCTAGTGTGCGCGGTGGCTCAGCGCTTTACCCCTTCTTAAAACTAAAAAGCTTAAAAAGCTAAAACAGATGGGAGGAAGAACTTTTAACATCTGTAAAGGAGTCATAAGCAACACAATGCTAAATAAATGGTCATTCCAGCAAATAGATTCAGATCAATTAACTCCGATGATCATGAAGCTATCAACAATGGATATATTTACTCCTTCAATTGATAGAAATGGAATGTGTGGAATTTTTTTGAGAGTTTCAGGACAACTCTGCGTTTTCGATGCATTGAATTCGATGCAGTCAAGAATCTTAACGATATCTGAGTTCAATGATTCTGTTATGTTTTGCTGAGATATATTGTATAAAAGGGATTTCGATGTGCTCAGTGATAGACGTAAATTTATAAGAGTAGGTAATATATTTCATGAGCAAACCTATGGATTAGGTTGGAAGATCGTGAGATGAAATAATTAATAAATATTAAAAACAAAGTCGGAGTAAGTATCGAGCCTTGAGGGACACCAGCATTGATGAAATGAGAAGATAAGGGAACACTATCACTAATGTAATAAGCGAATTAGGTTGACTAAATGCTTTTAATTTGACTAAGGGAGCAGTGTGTCATACTCTATCAAATGCTTTCGTGTTATCGATTGAAACTAACTAGGTCTTCGGGTCCGAATCAACAGATATATTTTAATCTGAAATCATATTAATGATCAATAATAATGTGTTTGCAATAGGTCTATTTTTAAGATCTCCTTTTTTGGAATAGGCTGAACATTTTAGTAATTTCCTCGGCACTAAATACAATTTTTACACTCATGGAGAGATGAAAGAGTTTGCTAAGTGGTTTGGTCAAAGGGGACGCACATCTTGGAAGGACTAAAGCTGGCATACCTCCAGCTGATTTATTTACTTAAATATTTTACACTTTATTTACTTATGCTTTTCTGGCAAGTAAGATTTTTGATAGCGGTAGCAAGGTACGGGAGTAGGGGTGGTTTTTTTATATCTCAGAAACGGCTTATGCTAGAAAGTTGAAACTTAGTAGGTATATGTAGATGTATTATTAGAGTAATTAAAGAAAAAACAGTTCAGATTTTTATTGTTCTACCGAGGTGGAGTAAACATGTCCGTGAGGAAAGTTTTTCTTCCACATTTTCACGAATTTTGTTATACATATCTTTTAGACATGTCGAGTTATCAAATGAATTTAACTTCTGCGTTCTCTTTATATAATCGCCTAGAAACGTTTTTTTTTCAAGTTTTTCGATATCTAACCCCTAAGGGAGTGTAAAGTGGTTGTCTACATTTTCACGAATTCCGATATATTTCGTTGGTCCAATGAGATGTCTAATTCACTTTCACTTGTAAAGGCTTTAAATATAAACGGGAAAAACCGATTTATTTTCGATATTGAACCCCCTGGAAAGTAAGGTATTGTTCAAGTTTTCACGAATTTCGAAAATCTTTTAGGTTTAATTAGATCGAAGTTTCTTATTATTCTTAAAAGATACGTAAATAAATAAGAAAAAAATCTGGCAGTAGTCTGGGCTCAACTTTTTTATTTTGTGGGTAGCAGTCCGGAACGCGTTTAATTCTTAAGTGCGGTGTAGGTCACTATGCGACTGATAACCTGAAGAATTACCAGGAGGCTATTTAGAACGGTTTTTTTAGGTTGTTAGTCACATAGTAACCTACACCGCAATTCAGAAATAAACGCGCTCCGGACTTCTACACAAAAAATGATAAAGTTGTGGCCAGACTGCTGGCAGATTTTTATAGGATGATGGCAGTGCGAATAATGTACTGCCCGGTTTATATTAAAGCGATCCTGAGCCATTCAGTATAACTACATGACAAACTTTCTCTAGAAAAGGTAGTAGAAAATGTACTAAGCTTTCTCCGAAAATAAATTGTTTCGTCATATATGTAATACAATGACTTCCATAAAACACAACTTCTATTTTTTCCCATGAATGTGTCGTTTTTTGTATATTTCAATAATCATAGAATTTGTTTCAGGAAATCATATTAAAATAAAATTGGACAACAAGATTCTGTTCTACAAACTTTCATCCCAGAACTTGCACTATATTATTTAAATAATTTTTTTTTTGCAATTCTTAGTATCACTGGATTTATAGAATAGGTGCAGCCTTGATACTGACTAAGCCCCTGATCTCATAGCCATACATGAAAATGTAACAAACGTTTAAAATTCTAACATAAATTTATAGTAAGCGAATTCAAAGCAATAATCATGAAATTCCAAGCCCTTATCGTCATCAAGTGCAATGTGCAATAATTAGACAGATCAATTTCATTCAATGAACAAAGCAATAAATAATCATCGCTAAGACTAAATACTATTTAACTGACCATAGTCACTAATTTATTTCAGTATGACATTGATGATTCAAGTCACAAGATTGAAATATTTTTAGATTAAAAAGTAAAAGCGTTTCATGAATGGCCAGTTTAGTAAACTGGGAAAAGAAGCGTTTAAGATAAAGTACATACCCCTTATCTTTTGTATAATAAAACAACATCATGTGACTTGTGTAATGGCTATCGGCCGTGTGGCCTTGTTCAGTGCCAATTATTTTTCTTATGTTGATGTAGGAACACAATCTTCTGGAGTTGTGTCGTATACAGTAAACAATCAACAGCTAAGGAGAAGGAAATAAGGACGAACCTGGTGTTCGATAGAGACTCCTGGTTATTGTCCTTAGAATAAGCCGAGGAATTAAAAACAATTGCTTACAGATAGCCGGAATGAGAGTCACATTTCTACTCATTTACTTGCAAATAACTGCACTGAAAATTCGATACTTATATGTATGTGAGTCCATGCAGCGTAAGTACCGCGATATCCCTAAATGTTGAAGGAGTACAAGAATGAAAGTATTATCCGTACATATGGTGATGCCAAACAAAATTGAAGCTCGGAAGGATGTTAAACTTGCGGTATATTTTTACGCTTTTGGAGGAAAATGCATATCACCTTCGTACAGAACTTTAAATGTTTTATTATAGCTTTTTAAGCGTATTGGCAAATGGAAACGGTCGGAGCACGTGGGTAGGCAAACAAATTCAAACTTATAGGGTATTTTTTGGTAGATCCATTGACAATTTTTGAGCAATGACTGTGTGAAGAGTTACTTATGCGGAAAATTTAGATGGCTTGATAGTAATCAAATTCCTTCTTTACCATCTTTTAGTCTAACTTTCTGTTTTTTTCCATCGATGTTTCCTGTTGAAGAAACTATTAAACGAGGTCTGTTCAGAAAATAAACAAATATTTTGAGTTATGCATCATCGGAGATATTTAGTGATATGCGGTTGGCAGCATTGCCTTCCTCATTATCTTCTCTCTAACCATGCGTTTTTGGATTGTTTATATCTCGTTAAGTTTGCGTGATAATAGGTTTGTTCTTTTTGCCAGGTTAAGTGTAAACTTTAGTGTAGTTTAGTGTAGCCTACACTTTAAGTGTAATACAATTTACGCAAAAAGTATAGAGTCTAGATCGCGCAAAAAGAACGCGTTAGTGTAGAAACGTGACATCTAAAGTTTCGAACTTTTTTATTTGCTTTATTATACTCTAGATGAAATCATATAGTTAGAGTATTATAAGTTTAATCCAGCCCGAAAAGTTTGTAACGCATAGAACCGAGCCTCGGACGAAAAAAAGTTATATATCATTTTGTGTTCAGTTGTGGCCAAAAACCCCAAATCCGTTTGCTGTCCGTCCGGTCGTCCGTCCGTCCGTCCGTCCGTTCGTCCGTCCGTCCGTCCGTCCGTCCATCCGTCCGTTTGCACGATAACTCAAGAACCCGTTGGCCTAGGAAGTTGAAATTTTGTCAGCACCTGTAAAACGGAAAAGTAAGGCTAAGTTCGTTAATGGGCGATATCCTTCCACTCCTTCGGGTACCTCCCATACAAGAGTCCTTAAAACACGTATTCACAATTATTGCTCGAATGCTTCAAGTTAGGAGATTGCAATTTTGAATACTTAAAGTTTACAATGATTGAAACGAAAGTTCCGAATATGATGTAAATCGAATGAGTCCTTCGTGTAGCAGCCTACAAAAGTCCTTCAAAAATGTATAAAAGTTACAGAGTCCACTATAACTCTAGTACAAGTTAAAGCAGGGATTCACAATTTTACAAGAATTAGTTTTATATCAAAAGCAAGACTGATTTCATTAATTAGCGCAATCCATCAACTCCTTCGGGTAGCTGTCAAAAAAAAGTTCTTAAAAGACGTGTTCACCAATATTGAACGATAACTTTAGAACGCTTTAAGTTACGACTTTGAAATTTTGTATACGTTGATTTTATAATAGTCGCAGCTGAAGGTATTAATATGAAAAATATCCCGTAAGTCCTTCATGTAGTTGCCACCAGCTAGCTAAGCGGGGAGCCAACTCACTAATGATTGGCCCGGAACCATTCTGTGGAGTAGGTAAAGGCTTCATTAAGGATGGTATTTTTAAGTGGGTAAATCTTCAGGTGGAAGATTATTGGAACTCACTTTCAGGACTTAGACAGTCAAATAAATTCCTGACCTTCTCAAGTAGGAGAGCGTCGGAATTCCTTTCCTTAAGCAGGTATAACGCACGGGTCATAATGGGATATTTTTCCGGACATTATTTCCTTAATTATCACCTTAAGATCATCGGTAAAGTATCACTAGATACATGTCGATTCTGTGATATCACATCTGAAACTACGGCACACATTCTGTGTGATTGTGATGCAGTGGCCAGATCAAGAAGGCAGATTCTCGGTGGATTTACTCTCACCTATGAAGACCTGTCGAAGACTCCCCTGAGTAAAATCATCTCCTTTCTCAAAGGATTCGATATGGCCTAGGGAGTGGTTAAGAGCCAGGAACAAAAGGCCTCTTAGGTCGTAGTTCGAGAAGTAGTGCGGCTTCTTTAGGCTCTACCAGTTTAAATAAATAAATAAAAAATAAATGTAGTTGCCATACAAAAATTCTGTAAAAACGTCCCAACTTAATTTATGGAACTCACTATAACTCAAGAAATCCTTTAACCATCCATCGAGTGGCCACTATACAATAGTTTCTACCTGTAAATAAAAGATCATGCAATAATTGAATGTGTACTCCTCATTCCTTTGGTATAATCCCAACTAAAATATAAATCGGAGTTCAGTATTTCATCTAGAGTATCATACGATTGGCTTGCAGCCGATCGTGACTGCGTTATGTTTTTATTTGCTTTATTCTTTCACTTCTATCAATGCAAATTTATTGCCATACAATATTCTTGCATGTATTCATTGAAAACAGAATTTCCATCAATCTTATCTGTATGCAACCATCAAGTTTGACAGATGGTAAGCTACACTAAAGTGTAAGAAATTAAACCTGCTCTCGAACGAGTGTAGAAAAGTGTAGAAAGTGCAATCTACACTCGACAAAAAGAACAGCGGCCTCTGACGTCACTCGTCAAAAAGAACAGCAAAAGTGTAGAAAGTGTAGAAAAGTGCAGAAAAGTGTACAAAGTGTAGGCAAAAAGAACAAACCTATTGTTATTTGAGTGCAACGTGTAAGTGACGATTTTTGAAATGTGCGATTTTCTGGAGTAACGACAAATCATAAAATTTTGAGCGAAACTGGGGAAAACTTTTACAGAAACATTTCAATTTTTGAAACAAGCTTACGGAGATGGTGCTCTTGGTCATGTGCAATGTTACAAATGGTTTCCATGATTGAAAAGAGGTCATCACTCAATTGAACCTCGACCAGGAAGGCTTTCCACTTCAAGTGATGACTCATACGTTCATAAAATCAGCGATCTGGTGCGTGCAAATCACCGATTGACCGTCAGAAAATTTGAAGAAGTGGTTAGCATCTCAGCTGTATCATGCCATGAAATTAACAACGTATGGTTCTTGCACCCCGACAACGCCCCCGCACACTCAGCTTTGTCAATCCATCAGTTTTGTGTCAAAATTCAGATGACTGTCCTCCCGCAGCCTCCTTACACGCCAGACCTGGCTCCTTGCGATTTCTTCTTAGCACTGGTGCCGGAGTTGCCAGTACTGGCTAATGTTTCGGTCCCAGTATGTGGCCTAGACCAAATCATTGCCGAGCCAATGTCGATTTGATCACACCGGTCCTACTCTTGGTGAAACTCTGGCCCGATACTGGGACTCAGTAAAGAAAAGAAACGAAAATAAAAGTATTATTACAATTTTTTTTTTTTTTAATTTTTTAGTTTTTTAAATACGAATATTATATTGGATATATCGACATTTTTTTATACTCATCAAGTTTCATCTTTTTAGCATGGGGTGTTCTATGGATAGGAAAATCACCACCCACCCCCGTACCGTACTGCCTCTATAAAAATGTATATTTTTCTAACATGCCACTACTATAACTCTATCTAAATATTAAGTGTCAGCGATTAATCAATATGGGTTCTCAAGATATACCCTCTCTCACCCACACCCCCAAAATTGTTTGACTTCTATGGAATTGAAGAGACAGACGAGCACACCAAAAGGGCGTCGAAGATGACCATAAAGTTAGCTGATGAGTCGGTTCTATGCTAATCGAACGTGTAAAGGGAATAATTGACATAGAAGCGTTCAGACAAACTGAGGGGGCTTGGGCGAATTTCTCGGTTTTCCGGCAAGCAAGAATGTGCTGGCCGAAACTCGATAAGAGGAACTCTAGCTTCATATTGACTGTGAACAGGAACACATGTAGACAACTTATAGGGTATCTTAACGGGACATTGTCCTTTTGGGAGACATGGAGAAAGACTGCGAATGCCCATGACTGATCTGTGTCGCTGTGGTGACAAGAATGTAGAACCAATACTAGATCATCTAGTGTGCGATGGTGAAAATCTGGCTCGTTCCAGATATCGGTACTTGGGTAAATTTTTCTTGACCGATCAATCAGAACTTGCGATGATATTTTTATGGAAAACTACTATCTTCATAAGGAAGACCAATATTTGGAATCAATAGTTAAGAGTCCGGTTTTTATACGAGGGGAATGCAATAGACCCGCTGTGATATCTCGTGATGGGCTGTGGCACAGTTTCTACAGTTCAACCTTCTCAACCTAACCAAACCTAGGATTCTTCGTTGGGTTACTATCGCATATTCACCACTGCTTTTGATCAGTTGTTTTATTAACGATTCAAAGGAAGCTAATTTCACCCATTAACGTACACACTTTACTTTTTACTCGGAACCCATCCGTTCCAAATGTCCTTTCTGGTTGAACAATATCTAGAGTGAAATGAATGAACAATTTCTTTCAAGGAGTTACGGATGCTAGCGTCAGGACTTAGTTCATACTTATTCCACCTGCAACTATTAAACAATTAACGAATATATTTCAAAATTCGAGCTTGAAGAACGTGTCGACCAGTATTTGTGAACACTTTTGAATGTGATATACCCGAAGGTAAAATTAATTTGTTATGCTCCCGACTTGAATGTAATATAAATTTCATGATTTTGTAAACTCTTTAACGAAAGTGACGAACCCTTTAGCCGAAATACAAACAAACAGGCATATTCTCCCACAAATCTTCTAAGGCAAAACTGCTCCTCAATCCCAAGCGAAATAAAACGGAAAAGGAAACAGTTTCTCCTATTTCGTATTGAGGGCGCATTGATACTTTACCACCGAGAATAATGTACTCTCAAAACTACGTGACAAGAGTCTCTGAAGGCAAGATATAAAAGGAAGCCTTGAGAACCAGATTTCCTTCCGCCTTTTTATTGTTATGGCTTCAACCAATACTGGGCCAGCGAAAAATTTACGCAGCCAGCCATAAGGACTTTATGATCCCTGAAAGGTTAACAAATTGCACGTTTTTGTCATGGTAATCCCTAATGGGGCATAAGAGACGGGCAATTGACATAATTTCAAGATCCCAAATATTTACCACAATTTACCTATTCCAGCAGCAAATAAAATAGGTAAACAGCTTCATTTCGATCGACTATAGGCTACAGGTATCTCTAATACCGGTCTGTCGAATAAAAACACCGATATAGCTATTACGATGACGAGAATGTCTCAGGTGAATAATTTCAAACATCCCGAAAAGACACAACCCATACCCGCTATTTTCATCCCTTATTGCGATAGGTGGGAACATAGCTGAGCAAATTGATGATAGGAAGAAGGTAAACGGATGCAAAAAAAAAATTATACAATTGGATTAGCTTACGAATTGTATAATGAAAAATATTTTCAATATGGCTGAAATTTTTTCTTCAAATAAAAAATCATTGCGTCTTAAGAATTCTCGGAGGAACCTTTCGCGTATGTTGTGGGGGTTGAAATAGCATGTGTCGTAATGTCGTGTAAATCTCATGAATGAAAAGCAAACCAAAAAAAGATGTTATGAATATTTAATGGATTTTCGGGTAGGTAAGTAGTAGGCAGATTTCCATTTTGCGAGCTTTTTCGAGATACCAAGGATATTTCTGGGATGCGTAGCGATACAAAGTTATTTAATGTGGCATCGCTAAAAAAATTTCGGGTCCAACATAAATTATGGAATTCGCTTGAATGTCGAGTTTAAGGGATGGCGGGAAATTCTACTATGTTATTGAGGATATAGCGAGCTAGTAGAATTCCATTATTTGAATTAGTCATAGAGTAGTTAGGTCTTTGATTTATGGAGGGTATTGAGGCTAAATGCGTTGCAAGCAACCACTGTGAAATTTAGTCATTCTGGAATACTCGAGGGATGATGTTGTTCACTAATTTTCCGCTATTTGCTTTTCCTGTGTGGTGTAGAATTATTTGGGTTAGTTCGGGTCTCTAAGAACTCCTTTTTTCCGTTGAAAGGAGTAAGTTTTACATAAAGCATGTCATAGTAGTCCAAGGGCCAGTAACCATTTTTGTAACGTCTTTCAGTGTGACAAATTTGAATTTTTTATTGTTACAGTCGAGTTGTTGATCTCAAAAGTAAAAGTCTGGCAGTTTGTCGCTGGAGAGTTGCGTGCCAAAGTTGAAAAAGATGTGGTAGAATTCGCAAATTTCCCTACGATTGCAGTTTCTTTTTAACTTTAACTTTATTATTTTTTAATAATAAAGTATTGTGACAGACCTGAAATTTCAAAAAAATTTGCTACCCTGAAATTTTGTATTTACACGTTTTAGGACTAGCAAACACCAAAAAAGCACAAACAAAAAAAAAATTCCGTCTGTCCGTCGTAGATGCCGTCCGCCGCGCGCAAAATCGTTTGAAGGCGCGTAGCTTCCAAACCCGTTAAGGTTTTAAGTTGAAATTTTTATGGTGGGTAGATTGGGTAAACTCCTACAACTGGCATCTGTGTGGTGAGGGTATAAGAGGGGAACGAGGGGGGAGCGTTTTAGGCGAAAAATTTTGGTTTCTATATCTCAGGAACCGCTTATGCTAGGAGACTGAAACTTGGAACTTATGTAGTACTATGATAGTGGACACATTTGCAAAAAAATGGTCGATAAGAGTTGAGGTTGTGTAAGTGGGGGGGAAAACAATAAGTCCAAAACGCTTGAAAGACGGGATTGAAACATTCTAAAATCGATATCTCCTGAACAATTGATGTCTTTGTTGTTGCCCTAAGGGATACATCAAGATAAGACAGGGGCTAAAATTGTTAAGAGGGGTGGTCCGAACCAATTACACCAGGAAGATAAAATTTGGTTTCTGTATATGGAATCACAGGAGGAGTCTACTGAAAGTAAATTTTTTGAAGGGGGAGGTAGAGCACGAAAGTGGGAGGATAGCAATTTTTTTTAAAAAAATGTAATTTTTATATCTCAGAAACTGTATCAGATATGATCTCGAAAATTTTACAGGAGTTGTGGTCGGTAAACCTCTAGTAGGGAAACAAAATTTGGGGGTGTGGGTGTTGGGGGTGATGGTGAAAGAGGGTAGAAAGGAAAACATTCTGATTTTTATTTCTCGAAAACCATAATGAATAGAAAGCTAAAAATTTATGATTATGAAGTGCCACTATAGAGACATCTTAGAAAAATAAAATTGTTAGTAGGGGTAGCATGGTACAGGGGTGAGGGGTGGTTTTTATATCTCAGAAACGGCTTATGCTAGAAAGTTGAAACTTAGTACGTATATGTAGATATGCTATTAGAGTAAATAAAGCAAAAATAAGTTCAGATTTTTATTGGCGTTCAGAGGTTGAGTAAAAAAAATATCCGTGAATCCACATTTTCACGAATTTCGTTAAAACTTTTAGACATGTCGAGCTATCAAAGCAATTATACTTCTGCGGGCTATTTATATAAGTGCATAGTAACGTTCTTCAAAATTGTTCGATATCCAACCCCTAAGGGGGTGTAAAGTGGTTGTGTACATATTCACGAATTCTGATATATTTCTAAGGTATGTTGAGATTTGGAATTCACTTTTACTTCTATAAGCTTTAAACGCAGTCGGGGAAAAACCGATTTAAGTATTTTTCTCAATTAAACCCCCTGGGGGTATTGTTCAAGATTTCACTGATTCCGAAAATCTCTTAGGTTTAATGTGATCGAATTCGCTTTTACTGCTATGAATTATTCTATTGATAAAAAAAATACGTAAGTAAATGAAAAAAATCTGCCAACAGTCTGGGCGCAACTTCATTATTTTATGGGTAGAAGTCCGAAACGTGTTTAATGATGAGATGCTGTGTAGGTTACTATGCGACTGACAACCTAAGAAATAGCCAGGAGGCTATTTGGAACGTTATTTTTTAGGTTGTCAGCCGCATAGTAACCTACACCGCATCTCAACATTAAACACGTTTCGGACTTCTACCCATAAAATAATAAAGTTGCGCCCAGACTGTTGGCAGATTTTTCCTTTTACTTTATTATTTCAATAATACAGTATTGTTAACGATTTTTTAAAAAAAAAATTTGCTACCCTCAACATTTTTTTTTTACGTTTCATGACGAGTATACACGAAAAAAGCAAAAAAAAATTTCAGTCCGTCTGTCCGCCGTACGCCGTACGTCGACCGCTGTACGCAAAATCGTTTGAAGGCTCGTAGCTTCCAAACGCTTTGAGCTATTAAGTTGAATTTTTTTTTTGAATAGACTGGGTAGGCCCCTTGAAGTGACCAAATTTGGCGGGGGTGGCGGGGGGAAGTATTTTAACGGAAAAATTTGCTTTCTAGAAGGCTGAGATTTGGACTTTATATAGAGCTTCGGTAGCGGACCCATTTGCAAAAAACTTGCTGATATAGGTGAAGGGGTTTGGGAGTGGGGGGAAAAATAATGCGTCCAAAACGCAAAAAAGGATAGATCGACACATTCTAAAATCCATATCTCCTAAACGGTCAATGTCACAAAATTGAAACTTAATGAATATCTTTTTGAGTAGGGGCAGTGGCGTACGGCGGTGGGGGGTGAAAAACTTTAGATTACGATATCTCACGAACCGATTGCTCTAAAACAAATAAACAAATAAAATTTGGTTTTGTATAAAGGTTGACAAATGAAGTTTGCTGAAAGTAAAGGGGCAGTAGAGCATGAAAGTCGAGGGGATAAGAATTTTTCTAAAAAATCACGTCTCATATCTCAAGAACAGTGTAAGATAGATGCTTAAAATTTCTACCAGAAGTAGGCCTAATAGACTCCTAGCAGAAAACAAGTGGAAGTGAGGGTGTAGAGGGTGAGGGTAGGGGAGGGTGAAAAGGAAAAAGTTTCGATTTTTATATATCCACAACCTATAACGATATAAAGCTGAAACTTGATATTTGGATAGAGCTATATTAGTAGCATGTTGGAAAAATATAAGTTTTTATATTGGCAGTATGGTAGAGGGGTGGGGGGTGTTTTCGTATCTATAGAACGGCTTATGCTACAAGGTTGAAACTCGGTATGATATATGTACATACCGAGTTTCAACCTTGTAGCATTGTAGATTGTAGATCTACAATACTTTAAAATAAATTAATCGAAAAACCACATAATTCTGATTTACATTGGCTTACAGAGGACCCAAAAAACTGTCCGTAAAAGAGGTTCTTTTACATTTTCACGAATATCGAATAATCGAATTGTTTGTACTTTAAAGATTTTTTTTATATAATCGTCTAAAAGTCGGTTTCCGAATTTTACTTTATTATTTTAATATTGTAATAAAGTATTTTATATGTAAACCCTAAGGGGTTATTATTTATTTTATTGAAATGAATTAATAAATACGTAAGTATAAGATATGGCAGCAGTCTCGGCACAACTTAATTATTTTTATATTTTGGATGGAATCTGAGAGTATTATAAGTTTAATCCAGCCCAAAAGTTTGTAACGCTTTGGACGAAAAAAAGTTATATATTATTTTTTTGTTTATTTAGGTCGGAAACTACAAATCCTATAGACGTCCATCCGTTCATCTCTCTATCTGTCCGTCTGTCTGTCTGTCTGTCCGTCTGTCCATGCAACGATTACTCAAAAACGGCTTCACCTAGGATCTTGAAATTTTGGTCGAATTTTTAAGGCTAAGTTCGTTAACGTGCAAAATCGTCCTACTCCTTCGGATAGCTGCCATACAAAAATTACTTAAAAGTTGAAGCTACGACTTTGAAATTTTGTATGTGTTGATTTTACAATAGTTGGAGTTAAATGTATGATTATAAAGAAAATCCTAGTAGTCCTTCAAGTAGCTGCCATACAAATATCCTGTCGAAATGTCTTCACTCAATTTACGGAACTCACTATAACTCAAGTAATCGTTTAGCCACGAATTCGAAATTTTGTAGAAATTACTTTTGAGTAAAAACGAAGTTTGATTTTACTAGTCAGCGAAATTCTTTTACTCCTTCCGGTAGCTTCCATTCTAAAAATACACGTGTTCAACAATATTTTCAGATAACTTTTGAACACTTCAAACTAGAAATTTGAAATTTTGTACACATTAATTTTAAAATGGTTCCAGATAAAAGGATAAATATGCAAGAAATCGAGTGAGTCTTTCCTGCACCTTCTAAGTCCTTGGAAAAGAGATTTTTTTTTTCGGTGAATCACCTAGTTCCAGATATGAAATTAAACACTGAAGATATTGTCTATTAGTTTCGAGTAGCAACCAAATGGGAGTCCTTAATAAAGAACAAACTACATGCGCACTCCTTATTCTGCTTTTTCCCCAACTACAATATAAATCGGAGTTTAGTATTTCATCTAGAGTATCATCTCTTTGACATGTATATCATCACAAGACTAGGAGAAAAATCGCTTTATGCAGTGTCAATATTAAATTGCTAAGCGAATTTTATTTTCTCAGTTTTAGACTTTAAAATATACTTCACTTTTTCACTTTTTGAATCCACACACAAACCCTATAGCTAAAAATAAACACTTAAATTACACCCGAATTGAAAGAGTGAAATATCAGAAACAAATTGCACTAGGTGTGCTCAGGAGCATTTTTAGTCTGAAAAGTGCATGTGGTGTTCAAATAGAAAACACTATCTCTAATAAAAAAAATTAAGTGCTGTAATGTCACGGCGACATGACATAAATCGGATTCCACACGTTCATACGTTTATTAGTTTCCTTTTCGAAATAGTGTACCTCCTACATTTTCCGGCTTTTATATTAAAACGACAGGTTTTGAACGAAAATTTGGTCCACTTCGCTTTCACTTACAATTTTCTTATATCGAAGTTATTTATTATTTTACGAGCGAATTGAAAAAAAAATTGCTACCCTGAATAATTTGCTTACACCTTTTAGGATTAGTAGACGAACGAACAGTGGTGTTAGCATTTCTATCCCATACCGACTTTAACCTCTCCTTGGATTTTAAAACCTGTAGGCAGATTTTTTGCCCACAGATGGCCAAAAACCCGAAATCTCTTTACTATCCGTTCGTCCGGTCACATGATAATTCAACAACGCATTGATTGTAAGTTAAAATTTGATATCTCGAGAATTCGTAAAACGTAGAAGTGTAAAAGTCCTTGAAATATTTGTTCACTACTATAATTCGCTTATATATAAGTTCAGGACGATTCAGCCCAAATCGGGCCTTTGCTCTTCGATAATATTTCTCCAGCCGGTCGTCCCTTCGTGCGATCTGAGATTTTTCTTGGAGCCTTTTTTCCGGGAATAGATTTTCAGCCTATCGATCAACCTTGGCGGGGAAGAGGAGAATGGATATGAAAGGATAATTGAGAGTAGGTTTTGCGAGAATGGTTATTGCCGATGCTTTGATTGTTCAAATGGATAACAACAATGCAACTTGGGATAATGGATGTTGTTTTCATATGATCATAAGTTACGTTTTACTTTATTATTTCAATAATGCAGTATTGTGATCGATTTTAAAAAAAAAAAAAATTTGCAACCCTCAACATTTTTTTTTTACGTTCATAACTAGTAGACACGAAAAAAGCAAAAAAAAATGTCAGTCCGTCTGTCCGCCGTACGCCGTACGTCGACCGTTGTACGCAAAATCGTTTGAAGGGTCGTAGCTCCCAAACCCTTTGAGCTATTAAATTAAAGATGAAATCTGAGAGTATTATAAGTTTAATCCTGCCCAAAATTTTGTAACGCATAGGAGCGAGCCTTGGACGAAAAAAAGTTATATATTATTTTTTGTTTATTTGGGGCCAAAAAACTCGAAATCCGATTGATGTCCGTCCGTGCGTCCGTCCGACCGTCTGTTTGTCCGTTAGCACCATATCCCAAGAACGCCTTGTCCTATGATCTTGACAAAATCCTGTCAAAATGTCTTCACTTAATTTACGGATCTCACTATATCTCAAGTAATCGTTTAGCCACGAATTCGGAATTTTGTAGAAATTAGTTTTGAGTAAAAACGAAGTTCGATTTTACTAGTCAGCGAAATCCTTTTACTCCTTCGGGTAGCTTTCGGTGACTCACCCAGTTCAAAATATGAAATTAAACACTGACAATATTGTCTTTTAGTTTCGAGTAGCAACCAAATGGGAGTCTTTAATAAAGGACATACTACATGTACATACTTTATTCAACTTTATCCCCAACTACAATATAAATCGAAGTCCAGTGTTTCATCTAGAGTATCATACGATTGGATCAAGATCACAATTGAAAAAAACCAGATGGATCAACCCAAAAGTAAATTAACAGGGTTGGAAATCCTGCTGGTAAATGTCTTGAATAAACTGCCAGCTGCCCAACAGGCAAAGCTTCATATACTATACAACGAAACGGGACTGTATAAAGGTCTTATAATCCATATAGAATTCTTGGGCAAGATGTCCGCGGTAGCCGTATATATTAATACCTATAAGAGTAAAATATTTACGGTGCTTCTACGTATAATTTTTCGGGCATTGATACATAAAGTTTTCACATTCCGTTTACATACAAAACAGATATAAAATGTATTGAGTTCCAACGACTTTTCGACGAGCATGTTCTGCGTGCTGGGTGCAAATACCTTCGGCAAATTGAATTAACTGCTGTCATTATTAGTTAAGTCGCAGGACGTCAACTGTAAAAATGCTAAAATAGTGAAAATTTGAATTAAGAAGCAGCTTTAACATTAAAAAATTGATCTATCTTTGATCCTTTCATGATTCTGGATCATCCTCTTTGTTGATGAATGATTTTGATCTTGATCCAATTGAAAAAAACGCTGAAGTTCAATTTATTCTCCTAAATAGTTGAAATGCGACTGAATAGTTTCTGATAAGGACATTATTGGAGATGTAAACTAGTCTAAATGTATGATTTTAAGAGCTATCCATGGAGCTGGTACCATAAAATTAAAATCCTTGTCATTTACTAGTACCGAATAAATTATAATTGAAGATAAAGATGAAATGAAGATGAAATCTAAGAGTAGTATAAGTTCCAGCCCAAAAAGAAAAGCCGCCTGCCGTACGAAAAATGGTTTGAAAGCTTTTAGCTCCCAAACTCTTCAAGCTGTTAAGTTAATTTTGAGTGGATTCTCTTAAGTGGTCACCTTTTGAATAGTGTGGGTGTGAAGGGGGCGGTTGGGAGGAGCGTTTTAGACGAAAAATTTTGGTTTCTAGATCTCAGCGACCGCTTATGCTAGGATGCTGAAACTTGGAATTCATATATAACTTTGATAGTGGACCCATTTGCAAGAGAATTGTCGAAATGGGTGGGTGCGTCCGGAACGCTCGAAAACCGAGATGAAGATATTTTAAAATTTATATCTCCGAAACGGCTAATATTACGAGATTGAAACGCAATCATTGGGTATTCTAAAAAAATTGATGGGAGTCAAAATTTTGAGTGGGGGGAGGTCAGTGGGGTGGAGAGGGGGGGCGCATTTTTCTAAAAAATCACGCACCTACCACCTACAGTTTAAGATAGATCCTTAAAATTTTCACGGGAGGTAGGCCCAATAAATCACTATCAAAAAAACAAATTTTGCGGCTGGGGAGGGTGAAACTGAAAAAGTTCAAATTTTTATATTTCGAGAATTTTTAATGGGTCTAGTATGGTTCGCAGGTGGGCGGTGTTTTTCCTATCTATAGACGACATATGCTAGAAAGATGAAACTCGGTGTAATTTCAATAAAAAAATTTGCATTAAAAACAAAAAAATTTCCATTGGCGTACTAAATGGGACAAAAAATATGATCAGTCGAAATGGAATGCATATATTTTCAAGAATTTCGTCATATCTCTTAGGTCTTTTGATGTATTGAATTGATTTTTATGTTGTGTTTTCAGGATTTTTTGAAAGTTGAGCCGTAAGTTTGTAAAGGGGTCGTATATATTTTCACAAACTCAACCGTATCTCTCAGATCTTATTAGATATCAAATAACTTTTCACTGCAACGAGCTTGGTATATAATCGAGTAAAACCCGTTTTCAGGATTTTTCCCTTACCAACCTCTAAGAAAGTATAAAACGGTTGTACACGTTTTCACGAATTCCGTTATAGTTATCTCTTAATAGTGAAAAAACATCGAATTGGTTTTTACTTTCAAGGGCTTTTTCATATATATCTAAAAAGTAATCTCTAGATATTTTAATATGCATATGGTTGTAAGGGTGTTGCACTCGTTTTCATAATTTTCGCCATATCTTTTAGGTGTGATAAGATTTCAAATTAGCTTTAACTTTATAAGAGTTTTTATTTAATCGCCTACAATCTAACTTTATAATTTTCTGATATGCAAACCGAACGTCTAAAGAGGTTGCATACATTTCACAAATTCCTACATATTTTTAAGATCTGATGAGACATCGAATTGATTTTTACTTCCTAAGGCTTCCTATGTAATCGCCAAAAAGTTAATTTCAGGATTTAAATTCAGCCCTAAGGTCACTGGTTTTTACAGCCTAAGGCTTTTATATAATAGCCTTCAAAAACACTTTACGATTTTTTTATATTCAACCCCCAAGGGGTTGTAAAGGAGTTGGTTATGTCTCATATGTCGAACTCCAGCATAGCTCTTAGGCTGGCCGCACACTGAAAGAGCAAACCTGTTTTAGTCAAAAAAGTTTTTGTCTAAACGTATTTTTCGTTTCTGTTTAAATGCAAATTTAATTTTCACACGCACACTGATTAGTCGCATGACTTGAAGCTGAAATATCTGTTGTGTTTAATTTGACAGAAGCTCGTTCACCGTTGTTCGATTTGATCTATTAGAAGTTTCTACAAATTGTTTGCTCTTTACTTATAATAATAATGATAATAATAATAAGAGTAATTCTGTAAAATAAATTTTAAAATTGATTTATACCCTTCAGTGGTGTATACAAATATGAAATATAAAAAGTATGGGTTCTCATTAACTTGTGCGCACGTCCACATTCTGCCAGTGCTCGATCAAGAAGATTGTTCCTTTTTCTTTAGTTGTGCATGGACCACTGCCAACATCCGGCACAAAGTTGGCCGCAACTCCTTAAGGTTTATTACTTTGATTTTTTATTGGTCGTTCGAGCAGCTGCGTCTATTGTTAATAAATACATTGTATAGGTTGCTCTACTGCTTTCACCGGCTGTTACATTTCGAAATTTGAGCGAATAACGCGTGCGTGATTCTTGCCAAGTAAACGCGTTTTTCTCGTAACAAAGTTTTCTCGTTTCGCGGGACTGAAATTTTCGAAACCACTCAAGAAATCTTGATGAAATTTTGACCATCATGTGCTTGAAATGTATAATTTCGTCCGGAACTAGAACCAATCAAAATTTTAATTTTTTTCACTCTAGATGTAATAATACAGTATTACTAGACGCGTCCTGCGGCTACGTTCACGTTTGTATACTGCTATACTATGGAAACAGCAAAGCTAGCGGTTTCCAATCTTGCTACCCATTTGTTTCTCCCGTTGCTTCCGTTGCTTCGTTGCTCCCGTTACTCCCGTTGCTTCCGTTGCTCCGTTGGTTGGGTACTAAAATCGCGAAAAAATTGGAAAAATGTCGAAAAAACAATTGTTTTTGATTCGATCGGTACCAAATTTCACAGGAACCATCCCGGGACTATTCTACATGCTCCTATCCTACATATTCCCTGAAAATTGGTTGAGCACTCCTTATTCTGTTTTATCCGCAACTACAATAGTTCGGTATTTCATCTAGAGTATTATTTAATTGGCTTGCAGCCGATTGTGACTGCAGTATGTTTACTATTTATTTTGTTGCAAAAAACAGTGAAAAAAGTACCATTTCTTTGGTGTCTTTTCGAAAAAAGTCCGCCATTTTGTTATTTATGCATGAATATTTAAATTTCTAGTGCCGGGCATAATCATAGTTGTGCTGAATCCAATACTTTTTGTATTATTTTGTTTAAGATGAATTTGCTGAACGAAATCAATCCCGTCAGTCACCTACCTATTTTTCGAGCAGTTACTTTTAACACTACTTTTTACTTTTTAACAACAAAACTGTAAAAAGTAATTAGAAAAAAATTCTGTTACTTTTAGAGTATATTTATTAAGCTCAATAAGAATTACATCAATATTTATCGTAGCAACCTATAAAAAATTTCCTTAAAATACCACTTTTTAACGTCCAAAGTGCATGAACCCTTAAATGTCGAGCAGCCTAATTGCGACTAAGCGCATCTAAACGAGCTTCAAGGCAAGCGAGTAATCAGTGTGCTCTGATCAGAGTTGCTATTCAAACAGCGACATAGTCATGTTTAGTCAAAAACGTTTTTGACTAAAACTGTTTTTGCTCTTTCAGTGTGTGGCCAGCCTTAGATCTAAGGAGATATCAAATTGATTTTTAGTTACGCGGCTTTCTACATAATCACCCAAAAATTAATTTCAGGATTTTTAGATATACTGCCAAGAGGATTTTTTTACAAATTTTGCCATTCCTTAGTGCTGATTAGATATATAATTGGTTATTACTTCTACGGGCATTTCATGTAATGGCCTAAAAACCAATTCACCATTTTTTGAAATTCAACATCTAAGGGGTGTGAAGGGGTTTCTAAAGTTTTTAGAAATTTCGCAAAATCTCTTTATAATAAATTTGAATTCATTTTTTTATGGTCAAAATTAACGGAGATATGAATTTTCAAAAAGGACACCATTTTCACGAAACATAAATCCTTCGAATACAGAAGGTTTAAAGTATGCGGCTTAATACCCTGTACAGACTATGCGTTTCAAACGCGTTTAAGTAGGCAAAATTAGCGAGTTAAAAAAGTAGTGTTCACACTAGTCAACTCGTTTTCTTTTGATACAAGACAGCTTGACGTGATTTGTTTTGACAAGTAGATATTCAGCTGTGTTTCATTAGCAAATTTATGGTTTCTAAATTATTTGAAACACAAGTGATTGTATAGCAGTAATGAAAAGTGAATTAATTAGCTAATGCAGTCGTTGCACAATATCAAAAATTTAGTTTCTGCAGCATTAAACAGTTTCTTTTAAAGTTTACTTCGATTTCCGCGAGGGTCGCAGTACATGTTTTCGGTTAAACGCGTTGTAGCTTTCATAAACGCGTTTGGGAAGTGTTTCCAACACGTTTAACTCGATTTAAACGCATTAATCTCGTAGTCTGAACTTAGTATAAGGTCACAAAATACTGTTATTTTCGGCGATTTTTGATGGTGTGATCCATTTAATAGTGTAGTGCTAAAATAAGCTTAAATTTGTAGATGAGCAAAATTCCTTTGAGCTCCAATCATTACAAAAAGTCCTTGTTAGTTGTTACACGTGTACACACTTATTGAACGATATCGATTGGCTCTGTAAAGCTCGATAATATATTGAATATTTCGATACTTACAAACAAATAATAGATATTACTTACAAACAGATAATGATTAAGAGAGTAGGTGCCATACAAATATTCATAAAATTGGATGCTTCATCCGATTTGAAAGCGTATTGTCCTGCAAATTTCAATTTTGATAAATGGTTATGTTTAGGATTATCAAAGATGTTTGCCATTTTAACGAGCTTAACCTTGAGGAGGCTCCCATACAAGATTTCTTAACGCAATTGGTTACAGTTATTACACAGTTATAAAAATCCTCAAGTCTCAGAATTTAAAATTTTCGGCACCATAGTATTTGAATGTCCCCAAAGAAAACAAGTAAATTCAAGTTACTCCTTCGAATATCTACCATACGACAATTCTTAAAAGGTGGAGCTTGCATACGTTAAAACTTGTTTTATTTTTCTAATTTGAATTTATGGCGTAGTTTTAACGAAAATAAATCGAATATTGGGAATGAGTCTATCGAAAATTTAATCCATATCTTTTGATATTTTTTAGAAGTCTATACCGTATTTAGAGCCTTTGATTTCCCACCCTAAGAAAGTTTGCATCTCTCGAGATGCCACTGTCCTAATAAAGATTTCTGTATAATATAATAAGTATCGTCTTAGCAGTTCTTTATGACTCAATGATCAAAAAACTTCTCACATCTTCGTTTTTAGTTGTTGGTGGATGTTTGTTTGGTCTACCTGCGGACAGTTAAGTTATTACTCTAAACCAAAAACATATCGTTAATACCAAATTTATTCGACCGATTATATCATCGCTTACTTTTGAAAATCTCCGCACTATCCAAATATTGCAGTGGACAAGACCTGTCTTCTTCTCAAAAGCAAACATCTTTGTATTTTCTCGAAATGTCCAAAGAATTTTAAAAGGAATTTCGTAACGAAAGAAAAACAACCACCCCAACTCCATCAATTACGAAAAAAATATTAAAATCTTCATCACATGCTTCCTGTCTAAAGGAAATAACTCGCTCCTTAAGTTGACTTTGATTAATGGTTTCGTGTCCTGGTTCCCAGTCTCCAGATACAGACATGGCATATACACAAATCTTCAAGCTACGGACAATACTTTCGAGTCTGTCCGGTGGAGTCTTCTGACAGAAAAAGTCTAGGTCAGGACGAACACTTTTTAAGTGAAAAGGATTAAATGGCATTAACGACGAAGGAGTTCCAGAATAGAAAGGACATTTCCTTCTTCGGTCTTCTTATTTTTTTTTATGAACTTCGAAAGCCGAATCCGTATATTGAGTAATTTGTTCCAAATATTATGTTGGGAAGGGGTCATGAAATTTCATTATTCCTAACATTCACTCCGTGTCGCCGCTTAATAATAAAAGGATTTACGACTTGGGATACATGTCGGAAAATTGTTGTAAATTCGTCATAAGATACTCTAATTAAATGTTGGGATTATTTTTTTTCTCCTTTTCTTATATTTTAATTTTTGGGGTTTTATAATTGGAAGGATTTTCCATTATTTTTTTTGCGCTGAACAATTTGATGTGCTTTATTGAGGAAATAAAAGAAAAGGAGATAAATCCTTCTCGGCAAGTCGCGTATAAATTTTCAAGTAGGCGGCTTAATAAACTGATTGGTCTCGGGATCTACCAATTCATGGATTTTGCCTCTTTTGTTATGTGAAAAGGATAATTAAATTGGTTTCTTTTATGTGAATGAAAAAGTTAGATGTCAGACGTATTTGTCAATTTGGAACTGTTTGCTTACTTCTTATTAGTGCCATTCGGGTCTTCTGTGAATGAAATTCTTTGTTATAAGGACATGCGGCATCATACTTTAGACGAAATAATTTCTGAAATAGTTACATTCTAATATTTTTGTTAAACGAGGTGAACACAATGGATCCTTAGTGATCTGTCGTGATGGGCTGTGGGACAGTGATACGGTTCACTCCTCTAAACCTAACCTAACCTAATATTTTTGGTATGCAAATTTTTTTTTAAAAATTTTAATGCTGATTTTATTATTGGTGTGCCCTAAATAGCACTGGGAGAGCGCTGAGGAAAGTAGGTTTTTATGTTCTCCCATAAAAAGGAGAGATATTTTGATATGGCACAGCCGACATGAAAAAGTTCCTGTCATTTACCGACAGATGATGTTACCTTCATCTTTTGCATAGTGCAAAACTGCAGCCAACTTTATCGTGAAGCTCCACGATTAGGCTTGAAATGACAGTATACTTTATTCCGGCGAAGTGTAAACAACATATTTTTTGGCGTTAAAGATGTCGAGTTTCGTGCCAAAAAAAGAGTATTTGCGGGGAATTTTACTGCATCTAGTGGATACTTACGTCGACCATGCTCTATTGGAAACAAGATGCAGAGAGTGGTTACTACGTTTTAAAAATAATGATTTTGATGTTGAATATAAATAATGCGCACCAAAAATTTTGAAGGCGAAAATTGGAAGCAAACCCGACGAAACCAATACGGGAGATCGCTATCGACCCTCGGCCCTATGTTACAAGACCGACGGAAACCTACTTGGAAACGCTTCAATGGGAAGTCCTTCCCCGCATTCAGCGGACATTGATTCTTCCGATTACCACTTGTTTCGATCGATGATTAATGGCCTGAGCAGCTCTTCCATTCATATGAAGATGAGAAAAAATGGCTATATTCGAGGAAAACCTTAAAAGGTGAGTCGTTCTTTCGAGATGGTATTCGTATGATGCCAGAAAGATGGGAGAAAGTAGTCGCTAGGAATGGACAATACTTTCAATTACATGTTCGCATAGTAACCAACACCGCATCTCGGCTTAAAAAGTGTTCCAGACTTCTACCAAAAAAATAAAAATGTTGTGCCCAGACTATTGACCGATTTTCTATTTATTTATTTTTTCAATTTCAATAAAAAAGTGTTAACAACACTTGAAGAGCCACCTTGCACTCCCTTGAGGGTTGAATCCAAAAATCCTGAAATGAGTTTTTAGATATATGTAATAACGAAAGCCCGAGGAAGTGAAAACCAATTCGTTGTATTATTACTCCTAAGAGATATGACAGAATTCGTGAAAACGTGTTTAACCTATTTGAGCCCTCTTAGGGGTTGACAAAGAAAAAAAACTTGAAAACCAGTTTTAGGTGATTATTAAACAAGCCCGTGGAAGTGAAAAGTTATTCGATATCTAATCAGACCTGAGGAATACGGCTGAATTCGTGAAAATGTATATACACCATTACACCAGCTTGAGGGTCGAATTTCAAAAAATGCTGAAAACGCTTTCTAGATATTTATATGAAGAATCCGTAGAATAAAAATGAATTCAATATTTGGAAAGACCTAATATATATGACGAAAATCGTGAAAATATATGCATTCCATTTTCACTGAAAATTACTTTACTATTTTTATACTCTAGATGAAATCATATAGAGTATTATAAGTTTAATCCAGCCCAAAAGTTTGTAACGCATAGAACCAAGCCTCGGACGAAAAAAAGTTATATATTATTTTTTGTTTATTTGTGGCCAAAAACCTCAAATCCGCTTGACGTCCGTCCGTCCGTCCGTCCGTCCATCCGTCCATCCGTCCGTCCATCCGTCCGTCCGTCCGTCCGTCCGTCCGTCCGTCCGTCTGTCCGTCCGTCCGTCTGTCCGTGAACACGATAACTCAAGAACGCCTTCACCTAGGACCTTGAAATTTTGAATCTGGGTGTTTGGTTGAATTTGTAAGGCTAAGTTCGTTAACGGGCAAGATCGTCCTACTCCTTCGTGTAGCTGCCATACAAAATGTCCTTAAAACACGTGTTCAAGAATATTGGTCTATAACTTCAGAAGGGTGTGAGCTACGACTTTGAAATTTTGCATATGTTATTTTTCCAATAGTTGGAGCTAAACATATGATTATGAAGAAAATCATGTTAGTCCTTCGTGTAGCTGGCATACAAATATCCTGTCAAAATGTATTCACTTAATTTACGAAACTCACTATAAGTCAAGTAATCTTTTAGCTACGAATTCCGAATTTTGTACAAATTAGTTTTGAGTGAATAGCAAGTTCGAGTTTACTAGTCAGCGAAATCCTTTTACTCCTTCGGGTAGCTGCCATACAAAATGTCCTTAAAACACGTGTTTAAGAATATTGGCCGATAACTTCAGAAGGGTTTAAGCTACGTCTTTGAAATTTTGTATGTATTATTTTTCTAATAGTTTGAGCTAAATATATGATTATGAAGAAAATCCTATTAGTCTTTCATGTAGCTGCCATACAAATATCCTGTCAAAATGTATTCACATAATTTACGGAACTTACTATAACTCAAGTAATCTTTTGGCTATGAATTGGAAATTTTGTACAAATTAGTTTTGAGTAAAAACAAAGTTCGAGTTTACTAATCAGCGAAATCCTTGTACTCCTTCTGTTAGCTGCCATACAAAATGTCCTTAAGACACGTGTTGAACAATATTTTTCGATAACTTTTGAACGCTTCAAGCTACGAATTTGAAATTTTTGTACACATTAATTTTTGAATGTTTCCAAGGAAAAGGATAAATATGTAAGAAATCGAGTGAGTCCTTCCTGCACCTCCCATGTGAAAGTCCTTCAAAAAGGACATTTTTTTTCGGTGACTTTCCCAGTTCAAGATATGAAATTAAACACTGAATATTGTCTTTTAGTTTTGAGTAGCAATCTAATGGCAGTCCTTAATAAAGGACATACAACATCCACACACGTAATTCTACTTTATCCCCAACTACAATATAAATCGGAGCTCAGTATTCATCTAGAGTATTATACGATTGGCTTGCAGCCGATCGTGACTGCAGTATGTTTTAATAATAAAGTATTGTGATTGACCTGAAATTTAAAAAAAATTTGCTACCCTGAAATTTTGTATTTTCACGTTTTAGGACTAGTAAACCCCAAAAAAGCAAAAAAAAAAAATGTCCGTCTGTCCGCCGTAGACGCCGTACGCCGTCCGCCGTACGCCGTCCGCCGTACGCCGTACGCAAAATCGTTTGAAGGCGTGTAGCTCCCAAACCCGTTGAGATATTAAATTGAAAGGGTAATAGAGAAATAACCATTAGGCTATTTGGAACGTTATTTTTTAGGTTGTCAGTCGCATAGTAACCTACACCGCATCTCATCATTTAACACGTTTCGGACTTCTACCCATAAAATAATAAAGTTGCGCTCAGACTGTTGGCAGATTTTTTTTGCCACCCTTCTGAACGACAAAAGATATTTGAATTTTTTTAATCAAAATTACTTTTTTAGATGATTTACATACACATACCGAGTTTTAACTTTGTAGCATAAGCCGTTTTATAGATAGGAAAAACACCTCCACCCCTGTACCATATAATCCGTATACAATTATATTTTTCCAACATGCTACTACTATAGCTCTATCTAAATACCAAGTTCCAATTTTATATCATTATGGGTTCTCGAGATATAAAAATCGGAACTTTTTCCTTTTCACCCTCCCCTGGTCTATTGGACCAACTTTTGGTAAAAATTCTAAGCATCTATCTTACACTGTTCTTGAGATATGGGACGTGATTTTTTAGGAAAATTTTTATCCCCTCCAATTCCATGCTCCACAGCCCCCTTAAAAAATTTTGCTTTTAGCAAACTTTATTTGTTAACCTTTATGCAGAAACCGAATTTTATTTTTATAGTCCAATTAGTTCGTGAGATGTAATCTAAATTTATCACCCCCAAACTCCGCACGCCATTGCCGCCATTGCCGCCATTCAAAAATTTGTTTCCGATCTATTCATCCAGTATACTTACATATAGTCTACAAGTTTCAATTTTGTGACATTACCCGCTTAGGAGTTATGTATTTTAGAATGTCTCGATCTCGGATTTCGAGCGTTTCGGACGCATTATTTCCCCCCCCCCCCCTCCCAGACCCCTTCATTCATATTAGCAATTTTTTTGCAAATGGGTCCACTATCGAAGTTCTATTTAAATTCCAAGTTTCAGCCTCATAACATAAGCGGTTGCTGAGATCTAGAAACCAAAATGTTCCATCTAAAACGCTGCCCGTACCTCCCCCCTCACACCCCACTCTTCAAAAAGTGGTTACTTCATGGGGCCTACCCAGTCTACCAACAAAAAAAATTTCAATTTGATAGCTCGTAGGGTTTGGGATCTATAAGCCCTCAAACGATTTTGAGTACGGCGAACAGCGGTCGGCGGACGGCGCACAGGCGGACGGCGCACAGGCGGACTAAAATTTTGTTTTGCTTTTTTGGTATCTATTAGTCATGAAACGTGGAAAAAAGTTTCAGGGTAGCAATTTTTTTTTTAAATCGATAACAATACTATATTATTAAAATAATAAAGTAAAATGTACTGTCAAAACATTCACCAAACCTCTTATGATACGTACTCTGTATATTTCATCCAAGTCAAAAACATATATTTCCTTTGAGTTCGGATTGTTCAACAGCATTATTACCAACTTGATTTAAAACTAGTATATGTAATGAAACTTGATTTCCGGAAGAAGTACATACATATTTGCCATAGCTAAACACATCATGTTTGTGACGCTAAACTCTAAATCCGGCATGTGGAATTTCGTTTGATTTGCACTTGTGTACTGCTCCGGCAACTTGAGCCAATCTATTTATGCCAGCTTATGAATGTGGCATTGCAAATTCCTTCGCTGTATATGGAGCATTGCCTGACAGCTTGCTCTTTTGAAAACAAGTTGTGCATATTACTACGAGATAATAGGCGTTTTGTTTTGCTCCCTTATCCAGTACAGAGCAGGTTAGCGAAAACAACCATAAAGCGAGAAGAGCAACCACACTACTACAACTAGTGGCGCTGCTATTCTGGCCCATGAAAAATTCAAAGCTCATAGCTTCTACTCTGTTCTAGATAAAGTTGCAAAAAACACGCCCAATATAGATACCTACCCTCGAGAAGGTTAAGTACAGTGATGTACTGGTTTGAAGGTAAGGTCAATTATAATTGAAAATATAAAAATGCTAAGATCTGCCAGCACTCTGTGCGTATTTTTATTATTTTTCGGGACAAACGATTAAATTCGGGCTGTGGCCAAAATTAATTCGATATCTTTTTAGATCTGAGAGGTAAATAGGAATTCGTAAAAACGTATGCAATCCTTTCAGGAATCCTGAAACTGGTTTTTAGGCGATCATATAAAAAGTCCGAAGAGAAGAACCAATTCGATACCTTATCAGACCTGAGATATATGACGGCATTCGTGCAACTCCTTTGCATACTCTTAGGGATTGAATAGTTTTAAAATCCTGGAGAATATTCTTAGGCAATTCTTTAGAATCCTGTGGAAGTTGTAACGACTCGAATTTCCGGGGTAGGCTCAACGGGTGCCGGGATCCGTAACAAAATATTTATTTGTTTTTAGACTTCACTTTATTACTAGTTGACATACATTAAAATTATTATTTGATTTCCTCTGGGTTTTCTCCTTACCGTTTGATCGTCGTCTCTGCTAAACGTGACTCGATTCGTATTTTCTGTGGGTACGACTTCACTGGCCTTGCCTTGGCCCTCTCTGCTCTCTCCCTGTCTTCGTCCCTCTGTGTGGCCTTTGCTCTCCCTGTCTTCGTCCTTCCCTGTCTTCGTCTCTCTGTGTGGCCTCTGCTTGTTCGTCTTGGTTCAGCTGTGTCTTCTTGTCGTGATTTGGCGTCGTTCGTCGTGGCTTGCCGTAGCTGGATTTAGCTCGACTTCTGGCAAGACTCTGCTTGCCTTAACTTGAACCTGGTTACTGATCGTCATCTTGTCTCTGTTCGCCTGATTTGCTCTGTCGACGGTTGCTGTGCTCTGTTCGTCTGCTCTGCTCATCGTAGCGTGTTCTCTGCTTATCGCTGCTTTGGTTCTGCTCGTCGTGGCTCGCTATGCTCGTCGTGGTTCGCTGTGGTCGCTACGTTGCGCTGTGCGTCGTTGCTGCTTTGCTCTGCGCGTCGTTGCTGCTTTGCTCTGCGCGTCGTGTCTCGCTATGCACGTCGTGGTTTGCTGTGGTCGTTGCTGCTTTACTCTGCGCGTCGTCGCTGCTTTGCTCTATCCGCTGCTTGGTTTGTCACGGCTTGGCTCGTCGCTGCTTGGCTGTTGTCTTCGCTTGCTGCCTCTGCTTGCTGTCTTCGCTCCTTTCGTCATCCTCACTTGTCGTTTTTGCTCATCGTCTCTCGACTTGGTGTGGTCTGGACACGAACTAATTGGTCTCACGCTTTCGAATAGGAACTTTAGGTCCACATTACCTTATCCAGCTTGGGAACTGATTAGAGATGGTTGTCCGGTCAGAACAGTAGTCAATGTTGCTACAAGAGGAACGTTAAGTTCACGTTGCCTTCTTAACAGACTAGTTACTACTGACTGACTCCTTTCTCGTTGTTTGCTGTTGCTTATATGTTTGCGGGAACATTTACCATCCGTGAATCATTTCGTTAGCACTCGGAATTTTACTTTGTTGTGATTCGCGGTCGGTGTATGCTTCCGTCAGTATATAGTGCTTTCGGATTTTGCGGTTTTGTCGGTGGTTTTTATCCAGCCGTACAGTGTCGCCTGAGGCATTGTTGCGGTCCCACCGGCTTTTTTTCAGGTATTTTGAAAACGTGCATTCAGATTAATGTCATCCGTGCTTGTGTTTTCCCTTTTCCTTGTTCCTTTATGTTTTGGTGTTCTATGTTGTTGGTTTCTTTGTTCAACGTATAAGTTTTTAATTCAGTGTTGTTTATTTGTCTTATTTCTAAGTTTTTTTACAATTCAGTGTTGTTTATTTGCCTTAGTTTAAGTTTTTAATTCAGTGTTACATGTTTACAATATTTTATGTTTAGTGTTACCATGCTGTTTGTGTGTGGAAATTTCACCAGAAATTTCCGTCCTCACAAAGGACTTATTCGATATCTAATCGGAATTTCTGGACATTGATAAAAACAACCTTCAGTGGTAAAATTGAAAAGAAATACTGAAAACGGTGTCTTTCTACGAATTTGTCTGAAAAAGTCGTAGAGGTAAAATTGAAACAATATTTCAGAAGACCTAAGAGATATATATAATTTTCAATCACCTTTTTTTGTCCCACCTCCTAAATGACTTTTCTCTTACATCTACAAATGCCCATCAAGTTTTATCTTTCAAGCGTCTCGGGCCCGCACTACCGTACTCCTCCACCTAAGTTGATTTTGAAATGGCT
Source organism: Beris morrisii (assembly GCA_951812415.1). Classification (NCBI taxonomy): domain Eukaryota; kingdom Metazoa; phylum Arthropoda; class Insecta; order Diptera; family Stratiomyidae; genus Beris; species Beris morrisii. The sequence continues at coordinate 91,281,607 of OX638313.1, read as the reverse complement.
ATCATGATCTATATAAGTTTCAAAATGTTTTTTTCTAAGTCAATCATGGAAAAGCAGAGAAAATTAATTAAAAATAAACGAGCCGTGGAGATAAAAAATAATTCCAGATCTCGTCAGATCTGAGTGTTATAGCAAAAATCTCTTTATACATACACACCTCCTCTAGTATACAAATAACCACCAACTTTAAACCTTGTGGTATGAGCCATTTAGAAGTTGTGATTTTCAGAATTTCCCGATTCCAACTTTCAAGCTCTCCAGATTGTGTTGCTCCTACTCCGGTACTCCTGTGCCAATGTCAAAATTTCTTCTTGCAAATGGGTTCACTATCATTGCTCTATATAAATTATAATTTTCAATATCCTAGCATAAGCCGTTTTCGATTTATATAAAAATCAAAATCTTTGATGTAAATGGATCACAATACTTTAGAACTAGAACTAAAATATTAAACTAAAATGAAAAAGAATTAGCTACACAGCACCGATGGTTACTGAAATAATTACATAATTTCTACAATTAAATTGAAAATTATCAATTCATTGGAAACCACAATAACCAAAGCTAAAGCATAAATCCAAAATGAATTATTAAGAAATCAATACGAATTTCAACCTATAAAATAATTGGCATTATTTAATTGAATGTATGTACGAGTATATAAGAAATTCGTCCTGTAAACAATATGTATCTGAATAGATATCCCTTCCGTCCATTCAAAAGGAATTTCAAGTTTAAATAGAATTCAGGACAGACAAATTCGAAATATTTTCCTTCCCTTTGCAGACCCTACCACAAATAACACGAAGGAGAATATTGTATTGAATCAATTACCCGGAAATTTGTCCTGCTGTTTATTTAACAGGATGTGATTGAAGGATCACCACAAGAGAAATGTAATATCGAAAATTCCGGTGGATTCTTTAAAGGAAACAACTCGATATTATGACTCGTACTTTATAGAGATAGCACTTAAGGTTCACAATACCATCGCAGAAGTGGAGGGTTGTTCTCTGTGGCAGTACCGCACTTTCGGGGCAATTGTACTATATAATGAAGCTTGGTACTACACTTTTGGACTTTTAAGGGATCAAAAAGGGTTTGAAATTGAGCTATACAAGTATTTTCGGATTGAACATTACAAACACTTGTTTGGATGAATTTGTAAATAACGATTCTCTTCTAGGGTTTTTCTTATTTGTCTATAAATACAAGTGACCATTTTACTACAATATTTAGCATTTCATAGGATTCTGAAGGATCTTTAGTGGTATTAAAATTTGTGTCATGTTTATTGGGTACCTACATAGTTGAACAAAATTGCAAACAGTAAAAAGTGTGTATTGAAGCCTAAGGATATTCCGGAAAATAATAAATTGTTTATATGATGCTTATAGGCCTGATATCACTTGAAGGAAACATTCTGAAATTTCGAGAATTTTTGTTGTCTATCCTTGAAATGCGTTCGGATTTAGCCATCTCTATATCTAAACATACTGCAGTCACGATCGGCTGCAAGCCAATCGTATAATACTCTAGATGAATACTGAACTCCGATTTATATTGTAGTTGGGGATAAAGTAGAATTACGTGTGTGCATGTTGTATGTCCTTTATTAAGGACTCCCATTTAATTGCTACCCAAAACTAAAAGACAATATTCTGTGTTTAATTTCATATCTTGAACTGGGTGAGTCATCGAAAAAAAATGTCCTTTTTGAAGGACTTTCACATAGGAGGTGCAGGAAGGACTCACTCGATTTCTTTCATATTTATCCTTTTCCTTGGAACCATTCAAAAATGAACGTGTACAAAATTTTAAATTCGTACCTTGAAGCGTTCAAAAGTTATCGAAAAATATTGTTGAACACGTGTCTTAAGGACATTTTGTATGGCACCTACCAGAAGGAGTAAAAGGATTTCGCTGATTAGTAAACTCAAACTTCGTTTTTACTCAAAACTAATTTGTACAAAATTCCCAATTGATAGCTAAAAGATTACTTGAGTTATAGTAAGTTCCGTAAATTAAGTGAAGACGTTTTGACTGGATATTTGTATGGCAGCTACACGAAGGACTAATAGGATTTTCGTCATAATCATACACTTAGCTTTAACTGTTGGAAAAATAACACGTACAAAATTTCCAGGTCGTAGCTTAAACCCTTCTGAAGTTATCGGCCAATATTCATAAACACGTGTTTTAAGGACATTTTGTATGGCAGCTACCAGAAGGAGTAAAAGGATTTCGCTGACTAGTAAAGTCAAACTTTCTTTTCACTCAAAACTTATTTGTAAAAAATTCCGAATTCGTAGCTAAAAGATTACTTGAGTTTCGTAAATTAAGTGAATACATTTTGATAGGATATTTGTATGGCAGCTACACGAAGGACTAATAGGATTTTCTTCATAATCATATATTTATCTCCAACTATTGGAAAAATAACACATACAAAATTTCAATGTCGTAGCTTAAACCCTTCTGAAGTTATCGACCAATATTCTTGAACACGTGTTTTAAGGACATTTTGTATGGCAGCTACCCGAAGGAGTGGGACGATTTTGCCCGTTAACGAACTTAGCCTTATAAATTCAACCAAACATCCAGATTCAAAATTTCAAGATCCTAGGTGAAGGCGTTCTTGAGTTATCATGTTCACGGACAGACGGACGGACAGACGGACGGACGGACGGACAGACGGACGGACGGACGGACGGACGGACTGACGGACGGACGTCAGGCGGATTTGAGGTTTTTGGGCACAAATAAACAAAAAATAATGTATAACTTTTTTTCGTCCGAGGCTTGGTTCTATGCGTTACAAACTTTTGGGCTGGATTAAACTTATAATACTCTATATGATTTCATCTAGAGTATAAAAATGAATGTTTGTCTGTCTGTTTGTCTGTTTGTCCTGTATAGGCTCCTAAACCACTCATCCAATTGCGATGAAACTTTGGTGATTTGTTGAGGGTACTCCCTCGATGGTTTCTGCGTTAACAAAATTATTTAACAGTTAGTGGTACGCGAGTTATTTCAACATTTGAGTGTATTTCATATAGTTTGGCGGCAGTTCGTTCGATTTCGGGGTATTAGCTATGCGTTCCTATTACTAAATGGTAAAGTTGGACGATGAATGTTAAATAGGGGATAGTGGAGGATGGTGGATAGAGGATGGAGGATGGTGGACGGTGGATGGAGGATGGTGGATAGAGGACGGAAAATGGTGGATGGAGGATGGTGGATAGAGGATGGTGGGTAGAGGATGGAGAATGATGGATGGGGGATGGAGGATGGTGGATGGGGGATGGAGGATGATAGATAGAGGATGTAGTAACGGGAGCAACGGCGCGACGGGAGAAATGGGGATGGGGGATGATGGATAGGGAATAGTGGATGGAGGATAGTGGATGGATGATGGTGGATAGAGGATGGAAAATGGAAGATGGAGGATGATGGATGGAGGATGGTGGATAGAGGACGGAGGATGGAGGATGGGGGATGGTGGATAGCGGATGGAAGATGGAGGATGGTGGATGGAGGACGGTGGATAGAGGATGGTAGATAGAAGATGGAGGATGGGGAGATTCGGGATGGTGGATAGAGGATGGTGGATATAGGATGGAGGATGGAAGATGGAGGATGGTGGATGGAGGATGGTGGGTAGAGGATGGAGGATGGGGGTTGGAGCATGGTGGATAGAGGATGGAGTAACGGGAGCAACGGCGCGACGGGAGAAATGGGGGATGGCGGATGGGTGATGGTGGATAGGGGAAGATGGATGGAGGATGGTGGATGGAGGATGGTGAATGGAGTAACGGGAGCAACGGGAGAAATGGGAGCAACCGGAGTAGCGGGAGCAACGATAGTAACAGGAGTATCGGGAGAAACAGGACCAATAGATCAACGGGAGCAACGGGATCAACGGGAGTAACAGGAGCGATGGAACAACGTGAGCGAAGCGAGCGTAGCCGCGGTACGCGGCTAGTAGAATATAAATTTTACTTTATTATTTTTTAATAATAAAATATTGAAACTTTGTTGTTGTCCTTAGGAATACTTCAAGATTAGACAAGGCCTAACATTTTGAAGAGTGGTGGTGGGGTGTGGTGAAAAACTTTGAATTATAATGTCTTCCGAACCAATTACACCAGGAAGATAAAATTTAGTTTCTGTATATGGGATCACAAGTAGAGTCTACCGAAACTAAATTTTTTGAGGGTGGAGGTGAAGCACGAAAGTGGGGGGACAGCAATTTTTCAAAAAATTTAATTTTTATATCTCAGAAACCGTATCAGATATGATCTTGAAAATTTTACAGGAGTTGGAGTCGGTAAACTTCTAGTAGAGAAAAAGATTTTGGTGGTGTGGATATTAGGGGTGATGGTGAAAAAGGGTAGAAAGGAAAAAATTCTGATTTTTGTTTCTCGAGAACTATAATGAATAGAAAGCTAACAATTTAGGATTATATAGAGCCACTATGGAGACATCCTACAAAAATAAAATTTTTGATTGTGGTATCAAGGTACGGGGGAGAGGGGTGGTTTTTTATATCTCAGAAACGGCATATGCTAGAAAGTTGAAATGTAGCACGTATATGTAGATGTACTATTCGAGTAATTAAAGCAAAAAAAAGTTCAGATTTTTATTGGCGTTCAGAGGTTGAGCAAAAAAAATGTCCGTGAATCCACATTTTCACGAATTTCGTTAAAACTTTTAGACATGTCGAGCTATCAAAACAAATTTACTTCTGTGTGCTATTTATTCGCCTTCTAATGATCTTCAAAATTTTTCGATATCCAACCCCTAAGGGGGTGTAAAGTGGTTGTGTACATATTCACGAATTCTGATATATTTCTAAGGTATATTAAGATTTGGAATTCACTTTTACTTCTATAAGCTTTAAACGTAGTCGGGAAAAAACCGATTTAAGTATTTTTCTCAATTAAACCCCTGGGGTATTGTTCAAATTTTCACTGATTCCGAAAATTTCTTAGGTTTAATGTCATTGAATTCGCTTTTACTACTATGAATTATTCTATTGATAAAAAAATACGTAAGTAAATAAAAAAAATCTGCCAACAGTCTGGGCGCAACTTTATTATTTTATGGGTAGAAGTCCGAAACGTGTTTAATGATGAGATGCGGTGTAGGTTACTATGCGACTGACAACCTAAGAAATAACCAGGAGACTATTTGGAACGTTAACTTTTAGGTTGTCAGTCGCATAGTAACCTACACCGCATTTCATCATTAAACACGTTCCGGACTTTTGCCCATAAAATAATAAAATTGCGCCCAGTTTTATTTTATCGATAATACGGGGGAAAATTGTAACAGTTAAGAGTTTGACATATTTTTAAGTATTAAAGTATACGTAAAATGGAATTGGGCTATGTCCTGAATTCATGTGAAATATAATTTAAAGTTGCAAAGATTAGGAAGTGAAATAAATTTTTTTTTACGTTATTATCGTACTGATTAATCCTTTTATAACGTAGACAGGAAATACAATACATATCAATACAGTTAAAAATTCAATATTTCAATAATACAATTTAATGGAAGCAATCCCAGTATCAAACAAATCAATTGAGTTACCAAATTTGTTACCAACTCTCATCAATCGTTCTGGGAGTCCATACAGCCAATATGAAGTATGGTGGGCTTCAATAATAAAAATATCTTGTGAACGAGTTCTAAAGCTAGGTACACGAAAATTCAATAGGTTTAAAAGTTGAGGACAATGAGTGTTTCTATTAAGTATATTAAAGAGAAAAATTAGATCAGTTTGTTCTCAACGGCTAGACAAAGTTGAAAGTCGTAGGGTAGATAATACATTGTCATAACTTATATTTTCAACTGTAATGTTAAGTTTAAAAGCTATGAGTCTTAAGAAATTATGTTGGATTGATTCAATTCGACCATTATTAACTTCAAAATACGGATTACAGATTGGTGAAAGATATTCTAGCTGAGAACAGACCAAGCTATAATAAAGACACTTGAGTGTGAAAATATTGAAAAAAAATGTTGTGATAGGAAACCGAATATACGCCGAGCAGAATTACATATACAGGGTGGCCCAAATACAAGATTCTTTTTAAAAATGCAATAAAATAAACAAAATTAAATTTTTTTCCATGTATTATGGCTTTATTAGTAAGAGTAAGCATTCCCATTAATGATGGAACACAACTTCGTTCAAGTGGCTGCCTCGGCTGGCTGCGCAGTAGCGCATTCTGTCACTCCAATTTTCCAAGACCTTGTTGATGGTTTCGGGCTGTAGTTCACGGATTGCTTGGATGATATTGGCCTTAAGTGCTTGAATCGTTTCTGGATTGTTGGCATAACATCGGTCCTTCACGGTTCCCCACAAAAAAAAATCCAAAGGGGTCAAATCGCAGCTCCGAGGCGGCAAATTGACAGCGATTTGGGAATTTGGTGCGTAAAAGATCGATTGTGGCATGGGCTGTGTGGCATGGCGCGCCTTCCTGCATGAACAAGAGGTCGTCCAAATCCATGTCTTCAATTTCAGTAAAAAAAAGTCGGATAACATGGCTCTGTAACGTTCACTGTTGACCGAAACGTTGATCCCAGACTCATTTTCGGAATAAAAAGGGTCCAATGATGACACCACTCCACAATCCGCACCAAACTGTCACTCTCTGTGGATGCATTGGCTTCTCGACAATAACGTGCGGGTTTTCCGAGCCCCAGATGCGGCAATTTTGTTTGTTAACGTAGCCGCCGAGATGAAAATGCGCCTCGTCAGAAAAGATGATTTTTCACCCAAAATCGTTGTCCAATTCAAGGTGCTCTAAGGCCCAAATTGCGAAGCGATAACGAAGCGGATGGTCGTGCGCCTTCAATTGCTGAGTCAATTGGACCTTGTAAGCGAATAATCCGAGATCTTTGTGCAGAATTCTCCTCAGGCTAGTGCGTGAAATGTTGAGCTGTTGAGATCGACGGCGAGTTGATGTTCGTGGAGTGAGTCTCACACTCTCGGCTACAGCAGCCACATTCTCGTCTGTGCGCACCGTAGGGCGACGGGGGCCATGAGTGTTGACCATTAGCATGCCAGTCTCACGAACTTTTTGCACAAACTTGCGTACAGCAGGCGCGGTGGGTGCTTCATTTCGGCCAAAACTTCTTTTCAAAAAAAGCACTGTTTGGGCTACACAGCACTCACTTTGGAAATAAGTGTTGTAATGTACACGCGAGCGCTTTTGGCGCAGCAATGTTGAAGCGATTTGTGGCGCTATGATATGAACTAAGTCATACCATAGTAACCGTCCCAACCAAATCTTCAACAACATTACCGCCCCAACTAGTCGAATTAGCCATCAGTGTGGAGTCATCCCTTATTCCGCCCTGAAACAATTGAAGGGAGTATGTCTCCATCAACAATCGTCCCAAGTTGGTCAGGACGAGCCCACACCGCGAAGACGACTGTCGTCCGGTGACCAAGCCACAGTTGGGTGACTTGAGTCCCATGGTTTCCCGAAAGGTAGCGTGCATCTAGCTCTAGCACGTGCGTAGCTCGTCGGAAGGGGCGTGAGTGGCTACCTGTAACCATGGACTACGTAATTATGCACGGTTTGGGCTGCAAATCCGACTTGAGAGGTTCGGATTCTATCAACAGCGGGCTGGTAAGTAAGGAAGAAGGAAGGAAGGAATGCAGACTATGATTAGGAAATGGAAAAGAAAAGAAAGGAAATGAAGGTGGAAAAGCACATGAGTCGAGACTTTCGGCGGGAAGGCCGATGCACATCTCGATTATATACTTCAGAGGTGGAGCAAACTCAATAGAGTTTGGGACTTAGCTAGTATGAAGCCGACAAAGCGCGGTGGCAAATCTAGTAAAAGCCCACTTGGAGGCCAATTTCCCACAGACGAACTGATTTTGATGTACATCAGGCGTCATAAAAATATATTGCTTGGATATTGATATGTGCGCCAAGTAATGTGGGTCATGAACCGACAGCACAAAAATGAGGGTGCCATGTACTGTACCTGGTGCCGGATAAAATGGCAGTCCTATACGTTGGGTGCCATATAATGTACTCGCGCCGGCTAATGACGCCTTAAAGGGTAAAGGCAAACATGTTGGGGAGCCATGCAATGTACATGTCGTCTCCTGACGCCTTTACAAGCTCGATGGACTCAATGTACTGTGGTGCTTTAAGGTGGACTTGGTGTTGGTCTTCATAAATCCCATTATGAGGTTATGATATCTTCGGGAGCCACCTAACGTGGGCCCTGAACAACAACCAAAAAAAAACCAACCGCTTAATTAGGTGCGTGCCAAACATTAAAGCACGAAACAAAAGAACTACAGACAGCGGGGTGTCCTATAAGTAAAACGATGCGTCATCCGTTGCTGGTCCTTCACTCGACTTCGGAGGTTTTTAATTTCTCGGCTTGAAGGGTCAAAAGGAAACATAATGTGGCTGAATCCGCTAAAATTAGGAAACGCGCGAACCTAACCTGAAAACAGAAGGAGGCAACTTTTCAGCTATTGCGGCTTAATTGATCCAGCCGTTGTCTTCGATAAGCGCCGCTGTCCGCCTACGGGGTTCTTAAGATGCCTAAAACTTCTCCAAAAGCCATAAGGGTACACGAAGGCCGAATTCAACGCATACTGGTTCAGGATTTGGCAAAAGCAGAAACAAAGGAAATCCATCGAAGCCTTTCATAACCTAAAATGTACTATGCTAAATCAGCACACAGGACGACAAACTAAAAGGGATCCATTTAGAAGGCACATGAGGGCAACCGGGGACTGCGTTGGCATCCATGCGGTTGCGCGTCACTAGCGGTACTTCAGGCTTGGATAACGGAACCTGCCGATGGCATGATGCCTAACGGGGGAACCTCCGTTACGCATACCGGTATTACGCACCTTTGTGCCACCGATAGCTTAGCACTTAACCTTACAAACGAGTAGAAGAAAAAAAAAGGAAATTCACGACTACAAGTTAATTGGAGCTGAAATAGACGCGAACTACACACGGAAAACTATTTCTCTGTTCGGAATGTGCACAGCATTAACGGATCGTGGCGAAAATTCTCTTTAATTTGAATTGGTTTCAGAATTTTCCCACATTTCACTTGGTTTATCCGCGGACCGTTTTACGATCGATCATGAGCGATCCGATCTAACCCCAAAACTCACTAGGAGGATACGCGGGAGCTTCTGTCGGCGCGTTTTAGGTTAATGACCGTATTAGCGAGGGCGGAGCACTCACGGACGAACATCCCCAATCGAACTAAACAAGAAAAAAACTTCTTCACTTGAAAAAAAAAAAGGCAACACAAAAACAAGGAAACACAAAAGAAAAGAACAATGGATTAGACCATTTTGGGCCAACTTTGCGCACTAGCCCCCCGTAAGTCGCAATATAAAAAGGGATTGTCCGACCAAATTAGATAAAAAAAAAAATAATATAAAAGAAATAAAAAAGGATATAATTCCTTACATGATTTTTCCTTTATTCTTCTTTTTGTTTTTAAGTCCTTTCAGCTTGGTCTTCAGATCCCACGGTGGCGAGGGTGCCTGAAAGTTAGGGCCCTGACGAGGCTCCACCGGATCTCCTTCACTCCCCTGTTTTTTTGTTCGGTTGTCGGCGTCCGCGCAGCACACCAAAAAAAATTCAATACCCGAAATAAAAACTTTCTTTCTTTTCCACTTTACTTTTTAATTTTTCCTTCAACCTGCGCGGTTGGTGGTTTTCTTCCTACTGACCACGTTCTGTCAGTCCCTACTGCGCACAAGCATCTTTTTCCAGCCAGGCTGTGCAGCTTGATGTCTGGTGTGCGTTGTTGCCTCGCATGTACGCGTACTTGGCTGATTTTAATAGCTTCTCCTGGGTATTTTATGGTCCCAGACCAAAGTGTGACGTTTGGAGTTGTGCTTGTTGTGCCCAGCGAATTCTCTAGCGAGAGCTTGCTAGGGATTTTATTCGATGATCTGGACTGGGGTTTTTTCCAATTTGTCCTCTGACACATTGTTCTACAGGCCGTTCGTTACAGCCATCAGGTTGCTGACCTAGGTCCTACCGATGGTCAGGAAGCTGAAAAAAATGAACGGCTTCTTCTGCTGCGACTTCAAGCGTGGGTGACGTACGGATTGATATTGTCCAACGTGTGGCTCGACCCGCGACCCTGACTAAAGTCTCGTCCTTCAATTCAGCCGGGCATACAGTGTTGTAATTGCTATATCGTGTTTCTGGATAAGTTAATCCGTAGTTGAATTGGTTGAAAGCTTTAGCGTCTGATGTATCCTTCATGTATGCTGCATTGAATAGGTTGACAATTTTTGATATACCGCTTTTTCATTGACTTAGCCGTCACTATTTAGGAAGGTTGGTGTTGATTGATGATTTATATTTGGTGCATGACGTAGGTCTGGAGTGTAAGCGCCGGGATTATTCGCAAGTATTGCCGGTGATGCGTGATGTGTTGGACGATATAGGTTGATTCGTTATTATTCTTAACGTCTAACAATATTTTTTTACAAAAAAAAGAAAATTCATATAATATATTCAAAACTATCATTTCCAGGAAATGATTCCAGACTATTGGACATAATGATTCTTATAACTTATAGATTAAAATTTATATTGGTATACCAAAAGTTCTTTTCGTTCAAATAGATTTAAATGTATGTAAGTTATTTAATCCTTATTAAAGTTATTTAATTCTATAAATTTAGTTATTTCTTAATACTAACTAATTCTATTCGCAATGGAAATAATTTACCAATAATTTATTGATTCTAATAAAAGTTTAATTTTAATTCGTTGCTTCAAAAACCAAGGAATCTCAAAAGTATTTCAAAAGAAATTTAAACAACACAAACAAAAACAATTTTATAGGTTAGTGTTAGGACGAAACGGAATAGGATAATAAGGAGACTGTTGGCTCTTGCTTATTGTCAAGTATGCTATTAAGTTAGGATTTTCTTTTTTTTTTTTTTTTCGATTTTACATATAGTGAATTTCGCTGTACTAATTTTGTCTAATTGCTATTCAGAAATTTTTCGTAAATTCGCGGCGATAAAATTTGCTGGTAAGCTCGCAGAAATAGCTTATCCTCTTTTAGTTATTATTCCTGGTCATTGTTGTTAACGTCTCAATGACAGATGTTAAATTATATTGACAATAAATAAACAATTTGATGACTTTGTTTGTTTATTGTCTAAATCTTAACAATTCTTCGCGAGTTGAGGCCCGTACGAATTTGTTGCAGGATGCCCATTTATCTCGGGTCCTGCAGCAAATTTGACGGTGGCTAAAAGTCTTTAGCGTGTACTTGTGATATTCAAAAAAAAATAAACTATCTACCATTTCGTGTCGGGATGCTCGAAGTGCGTGGCATTTCGAACAAGCAATATCCCGTCACGGCCTTATGATGGTAAAACCGACTTAGGAAGAACATTCATACTGTTCCAATGCGTGCTTTCCCCTGAAGGAGGTCCAGATATTAAATAAAGTGAACCTTCGGTTTGGTGCTTTATCGGTTTTTATGTTTACGAGAACATATTTTCATTGTTTATTTCTTTTAGAATACCGGCGCGAAATAGTGCACGGGCGAGATGCTTATTTAATGAATTATTGATTCGAATACCAAACGAGGGTGGTTGCGCTTGCCTTACTATGATTCTACTGATCACATTTGCGCACCAACTACGACAGATATGTCACGCGTTTCTAGAGGACTAGAGTTCTGGGTATTTTATGGTCGGATGTAGTCATATTGGTGATGTTAATGTTTTACTTATTCCGTGTATTAGGATCTTAAATCCTTCGCGTGAAAGTTTCCAATAAATTTCCCTTGTCGGTTTTCGATAGCGTACATCGAATTTCCGATTTTGCGTATTACCCGGCATTTAACGAATTTCGGTGCTAATTTCGCGTTGAATCCTTTTGCAGCATCGCTTTGAGTGAAATTACGTCGAAAGATTTCTTGCCCCGGGGCAAAATTTGTCTCGCGGGACCTTAAATTGTATCGCGACGCGTATTTTCGATGCGTTTCCTGTAATTTAGACTTGACCTGTTCTCGAATGCTATGCATGCTATCTGGCATAGTAAGACAAGTTGTGTTCTCAGCTTGTAGACTTTGCAAACGTTCCAGTAATGGATATGCAGTTCCGTGAAGTATCATATTTTCTCCAAAATTCAGAAAATATGGTGAAAATCCGGTTGCTTCATGCGATGCTGTGCGAAGAGCGCATGCGATTTCACTAATAAACACATCCCATTCGTTGTGTTTATCGTCCAAGTATGATCTAATGGCTGCCAATATCGAACGATTCACTCGCTCAGACGCATTCGCTTGTGGAGAATATACTGCCGTAGTGGTATGTATTATTCCATATGTCGACATAAGCGATGCGAATTCCCGAGACGTAAATTGTACGCCATTATCCGATAGGAGATGTTCCGGTACTCCATACACATGGAATACTTCGGTCTTCAAATAATTAGTTATTGGACGAGTCGTAGCATTTCGGATGGGTTTTAGGAGTACATATTTCGTGAATTGGTCTAATACAATCAATAGGGACGTGTTTCCGGCTTTCGAACGGGGATAAGGGCCCATGAGGTCAATGTAAATTCTTTGCCAAGCTCTACTTGGTGTTAATTGAGCCTTCATTGGTGGTCTCAATACAAAATTTGGAGCTTTTGATTGCTTGCAAATATCACATTTTCCAATATAATCTTTTACTTGTTTAGGCATACCTGGCCAATAATATTTGACGCGTAAGCGATCTAGGGTTTTTGCAATTCCTCCGTGAGATGATACTGGTGGATTGTGTGAGGCCATAATTAAATTATTGGTCAATTCTTCGGGAACCCACAATCTCCACGGAGAAGTTGCGACAACATCCGAAACAGACGTTGTTCGGATTAATTTGTATACATATCCGTCCACACATTTGATGTCAGCCAAAATATTTGAGTTACTTTTTACAGTTTCAATTAGATCTTTGTATTTTTCAGACGTAAACCAGGGAGAAGTAAGGTCTACTTCGGGGACTACTGACGGAACTATCTCGTTAATGCCGGCATTAACAGCAGTATCTTGGCCCAGCGATATGGAAGACTCAACTGGCACCAACCGTGGTTTGGCTTTGTCATCCGAAAAAGCTCGTGATAATGCATCTGGCACAACATTTTGGGTACCTTTTCGATGTTCAATCGTGAAGTCGAAGGCCTGCAATTTGAGTGACCAGCGCGCCAGACGTCCACTAAGGTCTTTTTGTTGCATAAGCCACTTAAGGCTAGCATGGTCGGTGACTATCTTGAACGGCAGACCCTCCACGTATGCTCGAAACTTCTTTACACAGATGATTGCTGCCAAACACTCCAGCTCAGTGATGCTATAATTTTTTTGTGCCTCATTAAGCTTTTGGGAAATATACGCTATGGGTTGTTCGTCATTATTATCATTTAGTTGATACAAAACTCCTCCTATTCCCGTGGTACAAGCATCACATTGAATAACAAAAGGCTTAGTGAAATCCGGATTTCGTAAAGCGGGAGAGGACATCAATGCGTTTTTGAGTTTAATGAAGGCGTCTTGAGCTTCGTCTGTCCATCGGAATCCTTGAGTGGGATTTTTCAAACAATCTGTTATGGGAGCTGCGACTGCAGCATAATTTGGTATGAAACGACGGTACCAACCGGACATGCCTAAGAATCGCCGAATTTGTTTGAGTGTGGTTGGAGTCGGAAAGTCTGCAATCGCTGACACTTTATCGTCATCGACTCTTAAAGTTCCGTCTCCGACTACATATCCAAGGTATTTCACCTGAGTCATGCAGAAGTGACTTTTGGACAAATTTATAGTTAATCTAGCTCTCGCAATACAGTTGGCTACTTCTTGCAATAATTCTATGTGGGATTCAAAGTTTGGTGAAATAATTAGTAAGTCATCCAGATATACAAAGACTTGCTCACGCATTGTACCTGGCAATGGAGACATTACCTTGTCCATCAGCCTGCACATCCTCTGTGGGGCGTTACATAATCCAAAAGGCATTACGGCAAACTGATATAAAGGTCTTCCTGGCACTGTAAATGCAGTTTTTTCTCTGGAAGTTATTTCCAGGGGTATTTGCCAAAAGGCATCCTTAAGATCGACGGAAGAAATGAACCGAGTATCCTGCAGCCTACTAAGTAAACCATCAATGTGCGGTAGGGGGTATGCGTCTTTTACAGTGACGTTATTCAATTTCCGGGAATCTAAACATAGCCGGACTTTACCAGGTTTGCGCACTAAGACGACTGGTGAGCTCCAAGCGCTCCGACTCTTCTCAATTACGCCCAGGGAAAGCATTCTATCCAATTCGTCATACATAAGTTTTTGCACCATTGGCGAAACAGGATAATGTCTTTGCTTTATGGGCTCGGTGCTTCTTACCTCAATGATATGCTGTTCCAAATGAGTTTTTCCCAGACCATAATCCGAACAGGAAGGAAATTTACTTATAATATGATCAAGACTTTGCTGTTCTTGGTCAGACAACTGGTGTTTATTTGGAGTTACTTCTTTAGTTAGTGAGTCTAAAACCATGGCTTTTGGGCAGGATGGAGTTAGATTAAACAATCTCCAGAAATCTATTCCAAGATATAATTCTTGTTCTAGATCCGGGACAACATGAATGTGGAGTGTTTTGGTAACACCATTGAATTCAATGCGTGATGGAAAATGCCCGAGAATAGAGTGGGTAGCGCCACCAGCAGTTCTAACGTCAGATTTTGTAGGTAAGTACTTAATTTTCAGGCGGTTAAGAAGACTTAAGGCCCCTGCGCCGAGACAACTAACACTTGCTCCGCTATCTAGAAGTCCGACGATAGGATGACCACCTATTGAGACTTGAGCGTATAAACGAGCATCTCCTTTCTTTGTCTGAATAGAGGAAATATTTATACCCCGTAGAAGTATTTGTCGCTGTATTTGGTTTTTACGTCGTCTTATAGATCGATTGATTTTCGAGGTTGAACCAGTTTCACTATTTGAGTGTTGGGTTTTAAATATTCGTTCCCGAACTACGGAATAATTAGCCTTTCGTTGCGCTAAATTTTGCTGATAAAGAGGTGTTGACGGAGTTATAAGGGTGTTATTAGCCGTTACTACCGCGTCATTTACATGAACAAAATTGGGGATTGGGATTGATTGAAATTGGGTATTGTTGGCCAGGTGATAAGTAGAATGAGGGACAAAATTGGGGTTAGATAATATTGTGGTTTCGGAATTTATAGCGGGCTTGATGATTGTGGAACGTTTGGGGTCGGTTTCCTGAATGGATTCACCGTTGTTGCTAATTTTACGTCCTTCTCTACTTTCGGACCGGACCAGGGAATCTTCTGCCGGCCCCTTGCTAAGTTTTTTCCTTTGCAGCGTGGACAGTTTAAGGTCGTTTTATTTTTTCCTCCACATTTGTAGCAGAAAAGATTTCTCGTAAAAGAAGGACAGTCTCGGAAGCCGTGACCCTTGACTTCGCAGTTCCAACACTCCCAACGAGACACATCTAAAGCTTCCACTTCAGGAGTGATGGGGTCAATTTCGGGCTCCACATCGGGAGGAGGCTGCTCAATCTCAGCTAAGGGATAATTCTTTTCGCGGGTATATGGGGTAGGACGCTGTTCAGGGTCTGGTCTTTCGCGTAAATATATTTCTGCGTTACGACATTCTTCTCGGAAGCGATCTAGTGTAGACAAATTCATGGCATACACCAACTGAGCTACTCTAGGATTGATGTTGGGCATCATCAGACGGACCAACTCATCGTCCCGTAACAGGGTAGTCCTTTGTGAATTTAGCGCCACACTCGCCGACACGTAGTCCTCGACAGTTTCTCGTCGTTCTTGTCGGCGTCGTTCCATTGCCCTAGTAATTTCCGCGTCGGAACTCCATATTTTGAAACGTTTGGTCAATGCTAATTTAAGCTCTTCCCAGCGAGGGTCGGGGTTGGCTCGCAAATACTGCCAGAACCAAGTGTCTGCCGCCCCGCTCACACACCGGTGAAATTGACTGACCCAATAATCTTCCGGTGCTGGACTTTGTCTCTTGATCCTATCCAATCGGAACAAAAACTCATCTACGGGCATGTTCTTAGCGTTACCGTCGAATTTGATAGTCCATCTTTTTAGAGGGCTATTGGAGCGTGAATGATAGGGGCTACCCATAGCAGGTGGGGGCCTAAACATATTTGCATCAGAATAACAATTTGGTGCCGGGGGTGGTGGATAGTTCGGAACTCGTGGACGGAAATCGTGCATGGTTGGCTGTATGGTATTCCGCCCATCTATTTGGAATTGCAATTGTTGCAATGCATTTTGCAATTCTTTAATTTGGCTCTCATAAGCCTTATTTTGATTCTGTGATATATGCCATTCGGTTGGTGGTTGCCTGGGGCGGCCTCTAGGTAGTGAGGTGTTTCCCAACATCACATTTGCCGAGTGGTCCCATTGCAAGTCCACTGGAGGAGGATTTGTGAAGTTCAGGTTTGGACGAGGGCGTACCCTTGTTTCTACCGGCGATAACAACCCAACTCCTGAGGTATTCAGACTTGGCGGGGGTCTAGACCCAGAAAGATCCCATTGAGAGTGCCTGTCTACTGGAGGTACCTGGCCTAATGGAACAACTATTGGGGACCCAGCACGCGATGAGTTGACTGATGCGGCATGACTGTGCGCAGATTGTCGCTCGAAATGCAACGTTTCGTTGGCTACATCCTTGGACGATTTGTCGACCGAACGACTTAATTGGGCCGAAGCTTCGTCTCGTCGCATTTGTCTGGTCGAAATGCCCGCTTTGGGAATGGCCCCACCAGATTTCGCGGGAGTTCTTGAGGTCATTCTCACCTGAAGTGTCCTGCTTTATACTAAGTCGTTCTACCAATGCAAAAAAAAACGATTCAATAAAATAGGCATTAGGGTATACCTGACAGCTTCCGTGATTCTCCGGCGAGCAATAGCGTGCGTGTAGACTGCAATCCGGTAAATGCTATTCTCTCTCTTTTTAGAGGCAGCTGATCGATTAGCTAGGGTCTAGAAGTGATCATTTGTAGGACGTCCTACTTGTTTTTCTATTTTCTCTTGATTTAGTCAATCATCTGGAAAGAAATTGTTTACTACGCTGAAAAATAAAAACCATCTTCATCCGGTCTTTGACGAGAATGTATTTGGTCCTTGGGTTCATTAGTTTACCGAATACCATCACCACTACCTTCCACTCCAATACCCTTAACCGTATCAGTCATACTCTTCTCACTCATGAAACACATAAATGAAAACACCACGAGTTTATAACAAAACATAATGATTTTAATACACAACTTAATAACATTTCGAAAGGCTTTTCTAAAGCTTGACTAAAACTAGGCAAAAAAAAATATAATAAACTTAATCATGGTACTTCAGGTACAAAAATAGGTGTTTTTGTTCTTATTATTATTTTTTTTTTTTTTTCTTCTTTTGTCATCCTGGTAGACTAGACGTTCCTTCGGCGTATGAGACTTCGGCCAGAGTAACTTGAGCTCGGTATCGGTCTGGACCGACGCAGGCGTGGGCGCGGCCCATTGGTCCATGGTTCTGGTACCGAGTACGGTACAAAAGGTACGGGTATCAGTTCAGCCATGTATTCGGAGGGTTCCGTAACCAATCCGGATAGATGGGTTTGGGTACCGATTGACCTCCCTACTGAAATTGCTTTTTCTGTTCCAGGGGGTAACGGGAGAGACTCTGGTATCTTTTTGCCTTCTACTGGATAAGGTCCGAGCTCCAGGGTGTCAAAAGGACTCTGCAGTTCGTACTGCGTCGGTGCACAACATAGCGTGTTTGGCCGTGGGGAAGTCGACGAATGTGCCTGCGCTGTCTGAGTCACGTCACAATCCGTTTGCGTTGGAGTGGTGACGGCTGACCATTTGACATCGCCCGCTACATTGATTGCTGTGGCCGGTGGTGACTCGAGTGATTGGAACAACGGGTTGTCCACGACTTGCTTGGATTGTGTTCGCATTATGCGAAGTTTAAGCGTCATCCACAACATCTCTATCGATAGGTTGGGCGAGCCTTTTCGCAGGGCGGCTACCAAGGACAGGATGAGCTGTCTACGGCTTAATGTAAATGATTCACAGGTGGCCAGGCTTAACATTTGTTGGGTTACGGGGCGTCGTGACCAAAAGTCCCTTTGCGTTTTAATCAACATTTTATGTTCTTCTTTCTTAGGGTTAATTGGTGACCCGTACCAGCGACAAGTGTCGTTTAATGACATCCTACCGTCGCGTTTGGTGGCCTCGTTTGATTTTCGTATCTGCATCTGCACATCACGCACATCCAGAGCATTACCTATTAGTACCCCAAACTGGATAAAGAGTCGGGCTGGCGTGTTTGTCCAATCGTATATGACAAATGTGCATTTGGGGTATTCTAAAAATGACCGTAATGAACCGCCCATCATCATTTCCGGACATTGTCTTACGTCAAACAAATACACTTCGCCGTTCACGACGCCGATAGTCAGCGACTGGAGCTCCGGGTCCCGATCGGATCCCATACTTTGGCTATCTAGCGATAGATAATTTCCGTGAGTATTAAATTCCCGAATCAGGTGCTCTATGACATACTGGCATGTGTCCATGGAGGCGATATATTGGGCTCCGCGTCTGAACACCTCAGACATGCTCAAGTTCACTGTTGGCCTCACAGTGGGCTCCGTGATTTTCGCTGGAGTCAATTTAGATGTTGAATATGTTTGTGCCAACGGACGAACTGGGGCAGGTACTGGGTCGGTGTCCGGCGATATCGTACCACCCTTTGTTTGGTGTAACGGGCAATATTCGCCCTGGCGCGCTGCACAATTCTGATCGCTTATCCAAGCCGAGTGTGACGTAGGGATGTTGGCGGTCATTTCTTGTTGAACGGCATTCAACCTAGAGGGTTCTTGTATGTCTGACTCTAAAAGTTTAGGCTCCAACACTCCCTGTCGCTTAACACTGTGAGACTGGGCAACTACCAACGCCAAGTGTTCCTCTTCGGCTTCTAGCCGTTTTACCGGGAAATTTTCCACCCGTTGGAGACATGGCTTGAAGGGTTGACCTAGACTACAAGCTCTACAATCTTCTACGTGAGTCATTACTGATGACCAGTCCGCCCGGAGTCTCTGTTCGTCTTGGAGTCCGGAGCTTAATCTTTCACGTAATTGGCTTACGGGGTGCATTTCGCTCAGGAAAGCCATACATGCCCGCATGGCGAGACTTCGCCACATCTCGTGTCTTACCAAATTTGTACTCATTTTTAAATTCGTTCCGTAAGCGAATGGACCGCCAGCGGACATCATCTTGACCTATTCTGGCCCTGCTGAGGATGTGTCCCACTTTGCCTGATTGCGCCACGAACCGCGTATAGCTGCTCTTGTTACGAGGGCTGTCTATGTCTATAAGAGAAAAGAAAAAAAAAAACCCACCGACACAACCCCCTTATATTAGTATTATCTCCAACACCGAACGAATTAACGGAAAGGTTAATAAAGACATATTACCTGTCATCAATATCACACCATCACAAAAAAACACACATTCTTAAGCTTTTTCGGCTCTAATCATCTTGCCGGGTCTAAGTTTTTATAAGCTTATTTGGATAATTCTCAGGTATTCCCCATGCAACGTACATCCTTACAGCCAGAATAGTTAAACAATCCATTAGATGACAGACAAAAAAAAAAAATTATACTAAATCTTAAACAGGACGGTAGACTTGTAAAAAAAAATTTTTGGTTTTCGGCACGCAACCCTTAGGGGATCGCCTTTGCGGATGGCTTGGATAATCAGCACGTAATTAGCTATTAATTCGGCAAGCTAATAATAGTATATAGTAGAGAAATATTTAAAAGAAGATAAACGCAATCATTTATTTCCCTAATTGAAACAATGACTCTTGTCATTATTTCTCTGAGCGATTTTACAAATCGAACAGATGGCCATTACTTGATAGTATGCTTACTAGTTCCGCAAGGTCCGACGATATCAACCTTCAGCTATGCGTGTCTTATCCACTTCATAGCTGAAGTGACAAGTCAAGTCGAACCGACTCAGCAACCAGTTTACTCAGTGACTGCAAGCTCCCGATCGAAAGGTGGGTGTACGAAGGAGGTTTGTGTCGATCACAACTACGGTATTGCCTGGATACGCTTAATGAAGATTGATCGACTCAGCATTCAAAGGAGCCAAGGGTTGAACTTGCACACAAGTGCTCAAGTTCGCCAAGACAAGTGTCTCAACCCTGATTACTTAGCCCATCTCACTTCCAGCGCCAGACTCGAAATCATGATCGCCCCCAGCTGAAATGATCCCGCATCTGGGGCAACGGTAAAGACCGCTGGTCGCAGCCATGCTAATCAAATCTCGTTCTTCAACTGTCCCGAGTGACTTTAGAGGGTGAGCCATGAGAGTTCTTGAACCAGAGGAACCCCTTTCATAGCATGCCTCACCATATGCATCCCGGTTTGACAACTCACTCTTGTGCCTGGAAAGGATTACAAAATTTAGGGTATCTACAAATTTGCCTCAGTAAACCGAAAAGGATGATATAGGGACTATTTTCCAAAAATTGTCTAAGGACTTTATAAATGCATGAAAACACTAGAATACTGTGATTATATCAGATAGATATAATAAACACTTAAGTCGGGCTAAAGCAAATTCTGTACATCTGAACTCCGTGAAGGAATGATGTACTGATGGATAATTCCATCAGCCAGAAGTTGCCTGCCCGTTGGGCGCCATGTAATGTACACGCGAGCGCTTTTGGCGCAGCAATGTTGAAGCGATTTGTGGCGCTATGATATGAACTAAGTCATACCATAGTAACCGTCCCAACCAAATCTTCAACAACATTACCGCCCCAACTAGTCGAATTAGCCATCAGTGTGGAGTCATCCCTTATTCCGCCCTGAAACAATTGAAGGGAGTATGTCTCCATCAACAATCGTCCCAAGTTGGTCAGGACGAGCCCACACCGCGAAGACGACTGTCGTCCGGTGACCAAGCCACAGTTGGGTGACTTGAGTCCCATGGTTTCCCGAAAGGTAGCGTGCATCTAGCTCTAGCACGTGCGTAGCTCGTCGGAAGGGGCGTGAGTGGCTACCTGTAACCATGGACTACGTAATTATGCACGGTTTGGGCTGCAAATCCGACTTGAGAGGTTCGGATTCTATCAACAGCGGGCTGGTAAGTAAGGAAGAAGGAAGGAAGGAATGCAGACTATGATTAGGAAATGGAAAAGAAAAGAAAGGAAATGAAGGTGGAAAAGCACATGAGTCGAGACTTTCGGCGGGAAGGCCGATGCACATCTCGATTATATACTTCAGAGGTGGAGCAAACTCAATAGAGTTTGGGACTTAGCTAGTATGAAGCCGACAAAGCGCGGTGGCAAATCTAGTAAAAGCCCACTTGGAGGCCAATTTCCCACAGACGAACTGATTTTGATGTACATCAGGCGTCATAAAAATATATTGCTTGGATATTGATATGTGCGCCAAGTAATGTGGGTCATGAACCGACAGCACAAAAATGAGGGTGCCATGTACTGTACCTGGTGCCGGATAAAATGGCAGTCCTATACGTTGGGTGCCATATAATGTACTCGCGCCGGCTAATGACGCCTTAAAGGGTAAAGGCAAACATGTTGGGGAGCCATGCAATGTACATGTCGTCTCCTGACGCCTTTACAAGCTCGATGGACTCAATGTACTGTGGTGCTTTAAGGTGGACTTGGTGTTGGTCTTCATAAATCCCATTATGAGGTTATGATATCTTCGGGAGCCACCTAACGTGGGCCCTGAACAACAACCAAAAAAAAACCAACCGCTTAATTAGGTGCGTGCCAAACATTAAAGCACGAAACAAAAGAACTACAGACAGCGGGGTGTCCTATAAGTAAAACGATGCGTCATCCGTTGCTGGTCCTTCACTCGACTTCGGAGGTTTTTAATTTCTCGGCTTGAAGGGTCAAAAGGAAACATAATGTGGCTGAATCCGCTAAAATTAGGAAACGCGCGAACCTAACCTGAAAACAGAAGGAGGCAACTTTTCAGCTATTGCGGCTTAATTGATCCAGCCGTTGTCTTCGATAAGCGCCGCTGTCCGCCTACGGGGTTCTTAAGATGCCTAAAACTTCTCCAAAAGCCATAAGGGTACACGAAGGCCGAATTCAACGCATACTGGTTCAGGATTTGGCAAAAGCAGAAACAAAGGAAATCCATCGAAGCCTTTCATAACCTAAAATGTACTATGCTAAATCAGCACACAGGACGACAAACTAAAAGGGATCCATTTAGAAGGCACATGAGGGCAACCGGGGACTGCGTTGGCATCCATGCGGTTGCGCGTCACTAGCGGTACTTCAGGCTTGGATAACGGAACCTGCCGATGGCATGATGCCTAACGGGGGAACCTCCGTTACGCATACCGGTATTACGCACCTTTGTGCCACCGATAGCTTAGCACTTAACCTTACAAACGAGTAGAAGAAAAAAAAAGGAAATTCACGACTACAAGTTAATTGGAGCTGAAATAGACGCGAACTACACACGGAAAACTATTTCTCTGTTCGGAATGTGCACAGCATTAACGGATCGTGGCGAAAATTCTCTTTAATTTGAATTGGTTTCAGAATTTTCCCACATTTCACTTGGTTTATCCGCGGACCGTTTTACGATCGATCATGAGCGATCCGATCTAACCCCAAAACTCACTAGGAGGATACGCGGGAGCTTCTGTCGGCGCGTTTTAGGTTAATGACCGTATTAGCGAGGGCGGAGCACTCACGGACGAACATCCCCAATCGAACTAAACAAGAAAAAAACTTCTTCACTTGAAAAAAAAAAAGGCAACACAAAAACAAGGAAACACAAAAGAAAAGAACAATGGATTAGACCATTTTGGGCCAACTTTGCGCACTAGCCCCCCGTAAGTCGCAATATAAAAAGGGATTGTCCGACCAAATTAGATAAAAAAAAAAATAATATAAAAGAAATAAAAAAGGATATAATTCCTTACATGATTTTTCCTTTATTCTTCTTTTTGTTTTTAAGTCCTTTCAGCTTGGTCTTCAGATCCCACGGTGGCGAGGGTGCCTGAAAGTTAGGGCCCTGACGAGGCTCCACCGGATCTCCTTCACTCCCCTGTTTTTTTGTTCGGTTGTCGGCGTCCGCGCAGCACACCAAAAAAAATTCAATACCCGAAATAAAAACTTTCTTTCTTTTCCACTTTACTTTTTAATTTTTCCTTCAACCTGCGCGGTTGGTGGTTTTCTTCCTACTGACCACGTTCTGTCAGTCCCTACTGCGCACAAGCATCTTTTTCCAGCCAGGCTGTGCAGCTTGATGTCTGGTGTGCGTTGTTGCCTCGCATGTACGCGTACTTGGCTGATTTTAATAGCTTCTCCTGGGTATTTTATGGTCCCAGACCAAAGTGTGACGTTTGGAGTTGTGCTTGTTGTGCCCAGCGAATTCTCTAGCGAGAGCTTGCTAGGGATTTTATTCGATGATCTGGACTGGGGTTTTTTCCAATTTGTCCTCTGACACATTGTTCTACAGGCCGTTCGTTACAGTGTTCAATATTTCTCAACGTTGTTCAAGCGTAAGGCGACTCATTTTGTTCCGCGGAGGTATGATACTGTTTTTCTGTCAAGATTTCGAGCGGGAAACAGCTTTCAGTGTCAAAATAACCTATGATTTAAAAAGAAACCACTAGATGGCCCACCTTGTACACACTTGATTGAGAAACCAAACACCGAGATCTTAAATAACCTTAACATTAGATAAAGACGAATCGTTCAAATTGTAATAATATTTAATAATAGAATTAGTTTTAAAAAAGATAATTCAATTTTTCAGTTCGGATGCGCTACAGCCATGATCGTTCCCTAGCCTCCTGTATGTTCCGCTCCATCCTTCTCGGTTCAGTGACCGCGTTGTCCAGTTTGAGAATCTTAGCATAGCGTTGCTTAAACATCGATAGTCTATCGATAGTTTTGTACTATCGAAATAATCGATAGGTTTTAAAAACTATCGATATGGCAATTGGCATAAAGATGATGGACGGCATTATCCATCCATCCCTTTAAAAGACATATGCATACATGCGAAAACAGATCCTCCTTGTGAAAATAGTCAATTTCAGCAAGGATCCCCCACTTGTGAAAAAAGTTAATTTTAGCATGGTTCCCCCTTGTGAAAATAGTAAATTTTAGCAAGGGTCTTGCTTGTGAAAAAATTAATTTTCCGAAAACCATTTTTTGGAATAGTCAGTTTTAGCAATGGTACCCCTGCCTAGTGATGTTGAAAAAATATCGATATATCGAAATAGCAAGATTTTTTAATCGATATATCGATAATATCGGCCGTATTTTTTAGAGCGATATATCGATATTGAAATCCGAGTATCGGACCCCAGATTTTTTGTTAAGTATATCACATTTTAGAACTCGAACGGCATTTTTAATTTCTGCTTATTTTTGTGTATATGTACCTACTCATACTTTAGCTATTTCTAGTTGGTATTTTGCGTGGCAATCAAATAAATTACTTATGCCGAAGCATTCGGAAATCAAAACGTCTTAATATCTGAAATTAAGCAAAAATCTGATCCGAACCCTAGTGATATCTCTGACTGGTCATATTGTTAAATGAGGAAGCATCTTCATAGGATTAATCTCTGTAAGAATAAAATATGCAGAATTTCCGATGATGAAGACGAAACACCAGAGCTCATTCTCGGTGAATTTGAAGGACTTGCTCATAAAAGACTTCATCACTTCAGCTAGGGTTCCATGGAACCATCGGAATTCTTCTTCGAAAACTACTAAGCTTCATTGAAAGCGCAGGGATCGAAGAGGAACCATAGATATACCAGAGGGGCACAATAGGCCCAATTAAGGCTTCAATGGCAGAGGTGACCAAACCAACCCCAACACGAAAATCTAATATAATAATGTATGGGATGTCAGAAAGGTTGAAACTAGAAAAAAGTTTATTTCTGTCGAAACAAAAAGATGTAAGACTCGTGGGGACCAGGTTATCCTGTGCGCAGGGATCTATCCGATCAGTACCTTGTTGCTTTTGGTTTTTAATTTCGCTCTTTCAAGTAGAAGAGATTTAAAAAATCAGGAGAAAAGCAATATGTTTGTATTGAAGAGCCACGGTTTACAATAGGCTTGAGTAGTTCGCGAACGAACTAGTTCAGAAGAGCGTTCCCAGAACTGAAATGAAAGAACTAGTTCGCAGTCAGTCCCGATTCTAGTTCGTTTCAATTTATTTATTGCCGTTCGGAAGTGAGTGCTGCAATATTCTTGTAGACTGACGACCTTTTTTTTGCTCATCACATTCTACCAGAATGACGACTACAACCTTCTACCACACTGACGACTACGAGTCGTTCCAAACTTCACTGCCTTTTTCATCACTGAACTCTCGCGAAGTAGTGAACTAAAAGAACGAACTAGTTCGCGAGGGATCGAGAATCGGAAACGATCGCTCACTATGGGGTCATTCCATCAAGAATCGCCAAAGTTGTGACCTTACCATCTCCGATTCTTTTGGAAATTTTTGTACTTGAAGAACTAGTGAAAAAAATAATTGAAATTCAATTTTTTGTTTCTATCTCATTTTTACTTTATTATTTTTTAATAATAAAGTATTTTTGTTAGTTATATTATGTTAAAGTTTTCGCAAAAATGGTGTCCGAGTCCTCTTTGAAAATTCATATCTCTGGTAATTTTTATCCCAGAATACTAAAATAGGGCTTATTTTAAAGAGGGAGATTGTCGCAATATAAAAAAAATACGAATAAAAATTATCCTTGAAATTTTTCTTTAAGAATAACGACTTTGTCCTTTATCCTTGAATATCTCAAAATGCAATTTTTTTTTTTTATATTTTGTAGGTTATACTGTTTTAAACAACATACTAAAAAATTAACTGGGGATCTGAATGGGATCGGGCTTAAAAAAATCGAAGAACATCATCGTCTCAATTGTGTTATAATTGTACTTTATCTGAAGCACTGAAGTTAAAGTTTCAGATTTTTAGCTTCAATCGGTTTTGTGGATATAAGATTCTCTAATTTTGGCTTGAAACCCTTCCTCTGGCCCCTTCAGCAAAAGCACCAATACAGGACCACCCGCTCAAGTCATCATAAAAAATAATTATCTTTGGTGGTTCTTTAGTTATGATGCGTCTAAGACGTTTACCTAGTGTTGAACGCTGTATACGGTATACAATGGACGCCGGACCTTTTTTTTTGGGGGTTTTTGGGCTCTATTAGTTCTAAAAATTGAATATACCAAATTTCACGGTAGCAAATTTAGTTGAAATTTCAGGTAGGAAAAAAAGGAAAATGAAACTGGCCTTTTCATTGTAATTTGTGGCTATTGGCTAGTTTTCGCTTTCATTAGCTCTAGCCCAACATAGAATTCGGGAATAACGTGTAGTACCTTCACAGATTGCGTCGACGCTCAGAACACAAAAACAAGCAGCCTTAACTCTTAGATTATTTTGATAGTGGAAGAATTGCTCATTCCAGCAAGTGAAAAATTTATACCTACACCAAAATAAAGAATAACTTATTCTGAAAAGTTGAAATTCGACACATGAATAAATCACTTATTTCGTGAAACATTACTTTGTTTTTTATTATTAAAAATTAAGCGGAGTGCTTGGCGAATATCCTTTTTAATTTAGTGCACCTTAATACTGAATTCCCAGTAGGTTTTCATTATTTGATTAACTGTAGATAGTTTCTAAATTTTGAAGGTCTTTTTAACTGCTGTCTCGATATAAAGCAAACATGATTCTTACATTTCCCAAAAAAGTATGCAAATACATCCATCACAAATTCTGGAACAAAAGACGAAGACGAATGTCAAATGTTCCACCCCTAATACGATTCAATCGAACTGATTTCTTCCTTATTCTATACTCACAGATAATGGATAAATTAAAGTACCAACTTCTGCAGCGTTTTTAAATTACTCTTGTGATAATATCCTATTTGTTAGGTACTGTCTCTTTGTACATTATCTGAAATCGTGCCATAACGATGACTCCTCCGCATCCATTCCAAGTGCCATTCAAATTGTTGGTTTGGTTGTTCAAGAACACACTTCACTTCTATTAGCATATAAAGGAAAAGTGCTTGGAAAATCATTTTCATTCAACTTTTGCCAGTATGAGCCATTGTGAAGGAAAATCCTTAAATTTATACATTTCTGGTCTCCTCGAAGGAAGTAATTGATGTGTTTTTCTTCTAGTAAATTTTTAGGAAAATTTAAGGTTTATGATACATATGACGCCAAGATGTGGAACAGGCAATTAAGTAGGATTTAGCGGTATGGTAGGAATCAATCGGATTAGAATGCAATGTAACCAGCCCTATGCCCTGTAAGTTATTCAGAATTAAGCGTGAGTGTAATATAAAGCAATTATGTAGTATGTATATCGACAGCTGATTAAATTTAGTTCAGACTTGAGATTGATTTGTATCATTGATTTTGGAATAGATGTGACTAATTTTGCGATGCTTTAATAATTGCATTAAGGACGACAGCCACACTTTCTATAATAGGGAATTTAACTAAATCTTAACTTAATATCATACTAAATTTTAGTAAATGAGTGACTGAAAAATGAAGATCATGTAAAGCAGGAAAAGAAAGCTTTTAGTTAATGATGAAGCCATAGAGAAGTGTGCGTAAGAGAAACAAATAATTCCCAAACTTCAGTTCAAGAGAATAATGTTTTTTTAAGAAATTGGAAAAATTAATTTCCTGACTTGCACAGCGCCTTCACTAAATACTGAAATCAACAATGTGAGGAATGTGAGGAAGTAGTAGAGCGACTGTTATCAGACAATTTAGAGTAGGGGAAACCGGGGACAGTAGACAAAAGAGACAATAGAAGCAATGGTCAAAATGAACGAAATCCTTAGTTTAAATTAAGTTTCAAAGTGTCAAACGAAGAGTTTCCAAATGCCCCTGGTAGCTATTAATACGAGGGCGGTCCGATAAGTAAAATACAAAAGAAAAACGAAAATTTTAGAAAAGTGGCGATTTATTTCTCAACATAGTCTCCTTTTAGCTCGATACACTTGACCCAGCGATGTTTCCACTTCTTTAACCCGTCTGAAAAATACGTTCTCTCGAGGTCTGCAAAGTTGGCCTCCGTGGCTGCGATGACTTCCTCATTCGACTCAAATTTCTGCCCGGCGAGTGACTTTTTCAAGTTTGGAAACAAAAAGAAGTCGCACGCTGCCAAATCTGGAGAATACGGTGGATGGGGCAGCAGTTCGTAGCCCAATTCGACCAATTTGGCGGAGGTGTGAGCCGGTGCGTTGTCATGGTGGAACAGCACTTTTTTCTTCGCCAAATGGGGCCGTTTTTTCTGCAATTCGGCGTCGAATCGGCCCAATAATTCGGCATAGTAGAGCCCTGTGACCGTTTTGCCCTTCTATAGTCGATGTAGATCATACCTTGTGAATCCCAGAAAACGGTGGCCATCCACTGTTTCGACTGTTCCTTGGTCTCTGGTGTGTACCAGTGGATCCATGTTTCGTCGACGGTCACGAAACGACGCAGAAACTCCTTCGGATTGCGCTTAAACAGCGTCAAACACTGTTTTGAAGTGGTGTCACGGTTGCGCTTGTTGTCCAGAGTGTGCAAACGCGGCACCCATCGCGCCGACAGCTTTCTCATACCCACGCAGTTTTTTGAGATGCCTACTATCTCAGCTATCTCGCGCACCTTCAATCGGCGGTCTGCCAATACGAGATCGTGGATTTTTGTCACGTTATCCTCCGTGGTAGCCGTTTTCGGGGCACCTGGGCGTGGCTCATCAAAAACCGACATGCGACCTCGTTGAAACTCGTTGAACCAATTTTTGACGGTCGCCATCGAAGGAGAAGAGTCGCCGAACACAGCATACAAGCGCTCTTTGATTTTGCTGCGCGATTTCCCTTCCAAAAACAAGAATCGAATCACCGACCGATTTTGCTCTTTTTCCATTTTTCTAAAATCCGCGGACACGCCCGCTTCCACACGTGGTCAAAACAAAACTACGAGTCCGATTCGGCTGAAATTTTGACAGTAGCCGTCTACGAGAATGTACTACACGACCATCGGGCGGTGAGGCTAAGTACTTGTCGGACCGCCCTCGTAAACTGTTGAGTAGAGTCAAAAGTGAAAGTATATATATCCAAAAATATGTTTTTCCACCATCTGTGTAAAGTTTTTCCATCATCGAAAAAGAGTGTTAAAAGGAATAAAAACGTGACTATCAGGCTTCAACTATTAATATTTGTTAAGCTTAGTATATTTCCTTTAGTTGCAATAGTTTAAATTCATACGTTCGTACGAGGTTAAGAAAACAATTGGGCATTTAGATCAAAATGTGTTGTGGGGACAATTGAAACAATAAAAGCGGGAACAGTCGAAACGTGTTTGGGTAATGAAAAAATTATCAATCGAAAATGTTTCTATTGTCCCCGGTCTCCCCTACCCGCAGAAAAGAGATTTTTAATCGCGCAATAGTTTAGTTGAATGAATAATGGCTATGCAGATATATGGAAGGGCGTACACCGATCGTTTGGTATCGTCCAAACTAAATAGTTGAATATGCAAGACAAATTCCATTCGATCGATGGGCGACGAAAAACATCGCATAGAGCTCTACATATATGCATGGCGGCTTATCTAGACGCGCACACGTACCTAATTAATAATTTCATAGAACCGGTTTTCTCTGTGTAACATGTAAAAAGATCTGTAAAGCGAGGGTGGTAGGTTGATTCGAGTACCAATTGACTGTAACTGTAACTATCGGCCGGTGGTTGAGTAATTTTCGGATGGACATCGACTAAACAGTTTAGTCGGGAAGATAAGATTGTGCGCGTCTTGATGTGATTAAACAGTTGCCCAACTGTTTAGTCTTCAGTATGCGGTAGTCCTTAGGAACAATGAAAATAAAAGGGGAACTGTCTGTTATTCGGAAAGTCAATCCGAAAATTTATCAGAAGGAGCCCATTCATACTTCTCAGAGACAATGCTTTGGATATTAAAGGTACGATAGATAATCATCACTCTATTGACTTAGTAATTCTGGTCTCCGTAGTGTACTAGCTCTAGAAAACATTGCACCGGCGACGTCGTGCGTTCAATTCTCACTCAACTCATAATTTATTTACATGCATTCAGTCCGTCTAACCGCCGTACACTGTACGCCATACGTACAATCGTTTGAAGACTCGTAACTCAGAAACCCTTTAAGCTATTCAGTTAAATTTGTTTTGTAGTTAGACTGAGTGCACCTCTTTTAGTGGCTACTTTTTAGGGGTGGAGATGTGAGGGAAGCGTTTTACATGGAAAATTTTGGTTTCTAGATCTCAGCAACCATTTACGCTAGGAGGCTGAAACATAAAATTTAGATAGTTGACAGATTTGGAAAAAAATATCGATATGTGTGTAGGAGTGTGAGATGCGTTCGAAACGCTCTAAAATCTATATCTTCTAAACGGTTAATATCACGAAACTGAAACTTGATGATTGTCTGCAAGTATACTACGAGAAAAAACCAGATGTCAGTAAATAGAATTATTAAATTCGATTAGTGTTTACATGTCAACAAATGGAGTTTAATAAAAGTAAAAATTTTGATCAGGGCGCATGGACTTTCTTGAGCTTTCTTTATATTTATCTCAATACCTCTTTCGGAATTTTTGGATATTCAACCCTCAAGTGGGTGTAAGGGAGTTGCATACGTGTTTACAAATTCTAACATACTTCTTATGTCTGATGAGATATCGAATTTATTATTACTTCCTATGTAATCGTAAAAAAGTTGATTTCTGGATTTATAGATATTCAACCCTATGGGGTTGTAAGCGGGTTGAATAATTTTCTCAGCTTTCGACATATTTCTTATATTTGATGATATTTTCACTTCGCCAAACTTCTTATATAATCGTCTACAGACTCATTCCACCATTTTTCGATATTCAATTCCCAAGGGGTACAAAGGGGTTGCATATATTTTTACAATTTTTACCATTCCTTAGCTCTGATGAGATATAAAATTGGTTATTATAATACTTCTACGGGTATTTCATGTAATGGCCTAAAAACCAATTACACGGTTTCTCAAAATTCCACCCTCAAAAGGGTGTGAAGGGGTTGCTTACGTTTTCACAAATTTTTCAAAATCTCTGGTGTCTGATGAGATATCAAATTTTTATGTAAACTACTAGCCGCGTACCGCGGCTACGCTCACGTTTGTTTGCTGATCCCGTTGCTCCCATTTCTCCCGTTGCTTCCTTTGCTCCCGTTTCTCCCGTTGATCCCGATTCTCTCGTTGATCCATTGCTCCTGTTTCTCCCGTTGCTCCCGTTACTTCCGTTGCTCCCATTTCTACCGTTACTCCCGTTGCTCCGTTCCTCCTATTTGTCCCGTTGCTTCGGTTACTCCCGTTACTTCCATTTCTCCCGTTGCTTCCATTTCTTCCGTTGCTTCCGTGGCTCCCGTTACTCCCGTTGCTTCCATTTCTTCCGTTGCTTCCATTGCTCCGTTGATTCCGTTGCTCCCATTTCCTTCGTTGATCCCGTTGCTCCCATTTGTCCCATTGCTTCCGTTGCTCCCGTTACTCTCGTTGCTTCCATTTCTCCGTTGCTTCCGCTGCTCTGTTGCACCCGTTGCTCCCGTTACTCCATGCTATATTCTCCATCCTCTATCCACCATCCTCCATCCTCCATCTTCTATCCATCATCCACCATCCACCATCCCCCATTAACCATCCTCCATGTTCCATCCATCATCCTGAATCCTCAATCCACCAACCACTATCAAACATCCAACTTTACCATTTAGTAATAGGAACGCATAACTAATACACCGAAAACGAACGAACTGCCGCTAAAATATATGAAATACACTCAAATGTTGAAATAACTCGCGTACCACCAATTGTTAAATGATTTTGTTAGAAACCATCGCGGGCGTGCCCTCAACAAACCACCAAAGTTTCATCGCAATCGGATGAGTGGTTTAGGAGCGTATGGTTGATTGGTTGGTTTACGTGGTGGCCCGTCTGCCGAAAACAGGGCCCAATTAGCACAGGAAGCGCCGTTTTGATACCTCGTTTAACCTGGTCGTTGAGGGCTGATGAAGTATATATATAGTAAGAATGGAATTTTTTCATGGTAAGCTACCATAGAAGCAAAATTTGATTAAATGTTAGTTGTTTTCCGGCGTCAGTAGGGTTTCTGGTGTGAAACCCCAACACGAAATCCCCGACTGTTCATTAATCGCTGTCCTTGAGGACATAACAGTTGGAAACCTTCACTAGATACGCCAGTTTTATAAGATTGTGTTGGACTAGGTCCGAAGGAGCTGTTTCGTCATCGGAGGGCATAGACTCGTCAGAGGGTGTATCCTGCCTACTATCCGAAACACCCTTACAGCTGGTGGAATTGCTGAGCATAATTTCTATTTAGCGAACTCGAAATCAAATTTATATAAAAACTCTCATTATATATATATTTTTACAGAGACCTGGGGCTTGAATGGATTATCATATCCATCCAGAGCTGTTCAAGAAGGTAATCAGTTCTCCTATCTTGTTTTTCGAGATCTCATCGAGGTTATTGAAGAAGGGCTTACCTAGTGCGCGAAGTCTGGCTCTAGCTAGGGCAGGACACTCGCAAAGAAGGAGGATAACAGTTTCCCTCTTATTTGCATCCCCACAACT
Organism: Beris morrisii; assembly: GCA_951812415.1. Lineage (NCBI taxonomy): Eukaryota > Metazoa > Arthropoda > Insecta > Diptera > Stratiomyidae > Beris > Beris morrisii. The sequence continues at coordinate 91,248,805 of OX638313.1, read as the reverse complement.
GCGGCAATTGACGTTAAAGGGAATACCCAGTCTAGCCACGTGGTCGCCGATCGGCCAGTGACCCGTGCTGACTGCCGTGACTCTGGAGAAGTCCACACGGCTCCTGCTCAGGAGTTCGTCTGTTCTGTTCCGGGAGTAGGATGGCCATATCTTTCTAGATATGACGCAGTTGGTCAGTTTTCTCCAACTGGAGTTCGCGTTTGTTAGGAGCGTATACGGGACAGACATACAGACAAACATTCATTTTGATATATAGAGATTTCGCAATTTTTCGGAATTCAATCCATAAGTGGATGTAGTGGGTTCATCGTCTCTCTTAAGTCTGATGAAGCAACAATTCGGTTCTGACTTCTATGGAATTTTAGTGTAAATAATTAGCGAAGTGCTAATCGTCTGCACGGGCTTTTTATATGTTTAATCGGCTAAAAATTTCTATTTTAGATAGTTTTATTTCTAATTTAGGGATAAACTGGAAACATCTGATGTTATACTCCGGCTTTGACACAGTCCTGGAGTGTGACGCAATTCCGAAACTCTTGTGTTATATGTGGCAGTGGCCCCATTTTCACTGCTTCCCAAACTTTGACCCGAAAAATAATAAAGTTTCGCCTAAGCTGTTGGCAGATTTTTTACTTTATTATTTTAATAAACGCATAAAAAGTCTTAAAATCCGCTTTGATTTAAAAAAAGTACAAAAAACACTAGATATCACTAAAACCAGAAAATTGTTCTCCACACTCTCAGCTCGTCGATGACGAAGCTATCAGTTAGTGGCAGAATTCTGCCACGAACTCTACCAAACACAAACTCTACCAAACAAAAAGAGTTTGGAACATTTGTGCTCCAAACTTTAAAACAATGCACCGTTGCTATAAAGTTTGGAACGGGTATATGGTATATACCATATAATTAACAACATTCAACATTTCAGCGGAACAAAGCTAACAAACAACAAGAAGATTTGATATTAAGAAGGTTTGGCCTTTTACAACATTCAAACGACAGAGTTAATAAACTAAACACCTGCATAAATTGCGATAAGATTCATTCGAGTACATTATAACTTCTGTCGTTACGCAAAAATGATCTGTTAAAAAATGCTATGCTATTTCATCGTTAGGTAAGCAAACAACTCCTCAGGACGTTCCAATATTTACTTCTTCAGAAGTGGCACACGTCTGTCACGCGATAACCGTAATCCCGCTGACAAAACCCCTGACTTCCAAATTAAAAATGCAAACAGAACCACTTCCAATGCCTTCAGGCTGTAACTAACTCAGATAAGGCACCGTCTTCACTCGCTTTGTCAGTGTAAGACGATTTCAGTTTAATAGATTTCCGCTTACCTTTATCGAAAAGTCATACACACACGCACCCTTCAGGACACTTTGATAGTTCGTTAATCCTAAAAGTTTCCTTTATGATCCTTAAATTTGTTAAATAAACGAAAATATTTAACGATTTTCTTTAAATTTCACTTTCAGGCGACGAGCTCGTTAATATTTCGCCAATCGAATATTAAGCGTGGGAAGCCAAGCGATAAGAGGGTAAATGAAAACACCCATGTGATCCGAAACTGTTGAGCAATCAGAACAAAGTCGAATAAATGCCGAAACAATAATAAAACGAAATTCAGCGAACAAGAGAGCGAATGCAAATGCTCCGTGAAGGTTATGTCCTGATCGGAAGATTGGTCGCAAATTGAAACAACAAATTCACGAAGTTCCGGGCCACTTAGAGCCCCACTCGAATCGGAAAACAGCCGCAGCAATAAAAACAAAGTGAACGTCGGTGAAAGGATTTGCCGAGCCGGGCAAGGACTCGGAAAAGCCAGCCATGATGTCACATCACTTCAATTCGATGCTCGAGCATTTGCGGATTGGCGCCCTGAGAAAAGCAAAATCAACAGAAAACGAAAGCTGCCCTCCGCCAGCCGGGGTAGTACTTGAAGCAAAAGGGACCGGTGTCGAAAGAACCGGGGCAGGTTTAGCCCACAACAACCACCCCTTGCCGAATAATACGACCATTGAATATCCGCAAAGTGCCAATGATGAGGATTCGAATCGAGTACCGAACGGGACGTTATTGCTGAACGAATCGATTAATCGCAACGATAGCAGGATGGCGCTCAATAGGTGCGAAGAACTTTCCAGCCAGGATAATCGAGAGTCAAGAGTCCCGAAAAAGGTCCACCACCAACCACAACAGTTGGACAAGAAACGCTTAAGCATATCGGTGCCGAACGGAAAAGTCCGCAGAACTAGTTCGGTTGCAAATCCAGAAGTAGTTGTGCCAATTGTTACTGCTCCTGCTGCAGGACCACAAGCTGGCACGACCCCTGTTCATCGAGCGCGCGAATTATCCCCAACGCCGCGTAATCAACAGCGCAAACTATCGCAGGACATTCGTTCACGTGCCGGAAGCTGTGTGAACATGGACGAGGACGGCCGTAGCTCGCTGATGCGGAAACCCGCTAAGCTCCGGAATGTCAGCAGCCGAGCTGAAACTTTTGATACGCTTCATTCAAAAGGAGGTGATGTAAGTATTCTTCACATATTCGCTTTTTATGATTATCTAGTCGGAGGAGTTTTGTCCTGCCTGTCCACATTTGGTTCTTTCTTAGTGTTGTTGGGACTTCATCCTGCGCTGGCTTTTCATACTGAGTAATGATCAATCTAAGATATGAGACGCGAACAAAAGGAATTGTCAGACAATCCGAAAAAGGAACAAATTGTTTTTTAGGATTTCGTTTGGCGTTGTGAGATAATCTAGTTTGAGATTTTTTCAGCCGGCGGAGACTTGTTGATTCAATGAAATGGATATTTTTGCACTTTTTACGGATCTAGCTGCAGATGATTTTTATGAATTTTGTTCTGGTTCCTACCATGGAAAGACGATACAATTAAAACATGTACAGGGTGGGCCAAATACAACTTTCTTTTTAAAAATGCAATAAGATGAACAAAATTAAATTGTTTTCCATGTATTATGGCTTTATTAGTAAGAGTAAACATTTCCATTAATGATGGAACACAACTTCGTTCAAGTGGCTGCCTCGGCTGGCTGCGCAGTAGCGCATTCTGTCACTACAATTTTCCAAGACATTGTTGATGGTTTCGGGCTGTAGCTCGCGGATTGCTTGTATGATATTGGCCTTAAGTGGTTGAATCGTTTCTGGATTGTTGGCATAACATCGGTCCTTCACGGTTCCCCACAAAAAAAATCCAAAGGGGTCAAATCGCAGCTCCGAGGCGGCCAATTGACATCGCCAAGACGGCTGATAACACGATTTGGGAATTTGGTGCGTAAAAGATCGATTGTGGCATGGGCTGTGTGGCATGGCGCGCCATCCTGCATGAATCAGAGGTCGTCCAAATCCATGTCTTCAATTTCAGTAAAAAAAAAGTCGGATAACATGGCTCTGTAACGTTCACCGTTGACCAAAACGTTGTTCCCAGCCTCATTTTCGAAGAATGGTCCAATGATGCCACCACTCCACAATCCGCACCAAACTGTCACTCTCTGTGGATGCATTGGCTTCTCGACAATAACGTGCGGGTTTTCCGAGCCCCAGATGCGGCAATTTTGTTTGTTAACGTAGCCGCCGAGATGAAAATGCGCCTCGTCCGAAAAGATGATTTTTCGCCCAAAATCGTTGTCCAATTCAAGGTGCTCTAAGGCCCAAATTGCGAAGCGATAACTAAGCGGATGGTCGTACGCCTTCAATTGCTGAGTCAATTGGACCTTGTAAGTGAATAATCCGAGATCTTTGTGCAGAATTCTCCTCAGGCTAGTGCGTAAAATGTTGAGCTGTTGAGATCGACGGCGAGTTGAGGTTCGTAGAGTGAGTCTCACACTCTCGGCTACAGCAGCCACATTCTCGTCTGTGCGCACCGTACGATGACGGGGGCCATGAGTGTTGTCCACTAGCATGCCAGTCTCACGAACTTTTTGCACAAACTTGCGTACAGCAGGCGCGTTGGGTGCTTCATTTCGGCCAAAACCTCTTTTCAAAAAACCCACTGTTTGGGCTACACATCACTCACTTTGGAAATAAGTGTTCAATATTTCCCAACGTTGTTCAAGCGTAAAGCGACTCATTTCGTTCCGCGGAGGTATGATACTGACTTTCTGTCAAGATTTCGAGCGGGAAACAGCTTTCAGTGTCAAAATAACCTATGAAAATTGGAAAAACAAAAATCTTTTTGGTGCCTTAAAATTACTTGAAACTAGGCTTAACTAAACTAAATTGACTAGCGTGTGAATACATATAGTGTAGATTATTTTATAATGAAATGAGAGAGATAATCAATGGATTTTCTGAGAGTACACACTTTGCAATGAAGTTTTCTTCTTGTTTTTTGGCAAATGGTTCGATTAGCGGTATCTCAGCTAATTGGTGTAACAATCGAGTAGAAAAATTCCAGGGCTTATTCAGGATGATCTTGGGACACTGTTCTGGATTATCGTTTTTTATGTACCTTGGCGCATACATTCCATATTAGAACGCTATACGTTAGAAAAGGTCGCATTACCGTCTTGTAAATAAGTAATTTATTTGTCTTGGAAATCCTTGACTTCCTATTGATAAGTGGGTAGAGGATACGTATACTTTTCATGGTTTTGGATGCGGCGTCCATGGTATGATATTGAAACTTAAATTGTAACGACTCGAATTTCCGGGGTAGGCTCAACGGGTGCCGGGATTCGTTACAAAATATTTATTTCATTGACTCACTTCACTTTATTACTCTAATTGATGACATATATTTTGCTATTTGATTTTCTTTGGGTTTTCTCCTTGCTCGCCTCCGTGCGTCTGCTCTACTCACCTTGACTTGCTCCTGATCGCCGCCTCTGTTCAACGTGATTCGATTATAATCCTGTGGCCTTGCCTTGACCCTCTCTGCTCTGCTCTCTCCCTGTCTTCGTCTCTCTGTGTGGCCTTGGCTCTCCCTGTCTTGGTCATTCCCTGTCTTCGTCTCCGCGTGTGGCCCTTGTTTTGTTTTCCCTGTCTTCGTCCTATCCTGTCTTCGTCCTTCCCTGTCTTCGTTTCTCTGTATGGCTTCTGCTTTATTCATCTCGGCTGCACTGTGTCTGCTTGTCGCGGTTTTGGCGAAGTTCGTCGTGGCTTGGTTTTAGCCCGACTCCTGGTACGACTCTGCTTGCCTTAACTTGACCCTGTTGCTGATCGTCATCTCGTCTTCGTTTGCATGATCCGCTCGTCATGGCTCGCTCTGTGCTTGTTACTGGTCTGTGCTCTGCTTGTGGTGGCTCGCCGTGCTCATCGCTGCTTTGCTCTGCGCGTCGTGGCTTGGCTTTGCTACTCTCGTCTTGGCTTCGCTGCTCTCGTCTTGACTTTCCTGCTCTCGTCTTGGCTTCGTTGCGTTCGTCCTGGCTTAAAAGTAATTGATCTTTGCATTCACAGAACTATGCTATGAAATCAAGACAATCCAATAAAAGTTGAATGATGCATGAAAATGGCTAGACACCGTTTTATTTTATTATTTTCTAATAGTACAGTATTGTGATCGATTTAAAAAAAAAAAAATTGCTACCCTGAATTTTTTTTTTCATGTTTCATGACTAGTAGACACGAAAAAAGCAAAAAAAATGCTCAGTCCATCTGCCCGCCGCACGCAAATCGTTTGAAGGCTTGTAGCTCCCAAAAGGTTTGAGATATTAAATTGAATAGACTGGGTAGGCCCCTTGAAGTGACCAAATTCTGAGGGGTGAGGGTGTGAGGGGGAGGAGGGGGTGCGTTTTAGACGGAAAATTATGATTTTAGATCTCTGCAACCGCTTATGCTAGGAGGCTGAAACTTGGAATTTATATAGAGCTTTGATAGTAGACCCATTTCCATAAAGATTGTCAATATTGGTGAAGGGGCGTGAGAGTGGGGAGAAAAACAATGCGTCCGAAACGCAAAAAACCCGAGATCGATACATTCTAAAATCCATGTATCCTAAACAGTTAACGTCACAAAATTGAAACTTAATGAATATCTGTAGGTATACTAAAAAAATAGACCAAAAATAAATTTTTGTGAGGGTGCAGTGGCGTACGGGGGAGGGGGGGTAATAAACTCTTGATTACGATATCTCACGAACCAATTGCACTATAAAAATAAAATTCGGTTTGTGTATAAAGGTTGACAAATAAAGTTTGCTGAAAGTAAAATTTTTTAAGGGGTCGGTGGATCATGAAAGCGGAGTGGATACAAATTTTTCAAAAAAATCACGTCTCATATATCAAGAACAGTGTAAGGTAGATGCTTAAAATTACCAGAAGTATGCGTAATAGACCCCTAGCAAAAAAATTTTGGGGCTGAGGGTGTAGAGGGTGAGGCTGGGGGAGGGTGAAAAGGAAAAAGTTCCGATTCTTATATCTCGAGAACCTATAATGACATCAAGCTGAAACTTGGTATTTAGATAGAACTATAGTAGTAGCATCTTGGAAAAATATAATTTTTATAGTGGTAGTATGGTACGGGGGTGGGGGGTGTTTTTCCTAACTATAGAACTGCTAATGCTAGAATGTTGAAATTTGGCACGTACATGTAAATCAACAAGAAAAGTAATTCAGATAAAAAAAAAAAAAATATCTTTTGGCGTTCGGAAGTGGGGCAAAAAAAATGATCAGTGAAAATGAAATGCATATATTTTCATGATTTTCGTCATATCTATTAGGTCTTTCGAGATATTGAATTCATTTTTTACTTTATTATTTCAATAATACAGTATTGTTATCGATTTTTAAAAAAAAAAAATTTGCTACCCTCAAAATTTTTTTTTTTACGTTTCATAACGAGTAGACACGAAAAAAGCAAAAAAAAATTTCAGTCCGTCTGTCCGCCGTACGCCGTACCCCGTACGCCGTACGCCGTACGCCGTACGCCGTACGCCGTACGCCGTACGTCTACCGGTGTACGCAAAATTGTTTGAAGGCTCGTAGCACCCAAACCCTTTGAGCTATTTAATTGAATTTTTTTTCGTGGATAGAGTTGGTAGGCCCCCTCTAGTGACCAAATTTGGAGGGGTGTGGGTGTTAGGGGGGAGGAGGGGGAAGTGTTTTAGATGAAAAATTTTGGTTTCTAGATCTCAGCAACCGCTTATGCTAGGAAACTGAAATTTGGAAATTATATAGAGCTTTGGTAGTGGACCCATTTGCAAAAAAATTGCGATATAGGTGAAAGGGTTTAGGAGTGGGGGGGAAAATAATGCGTCCGAAACGCAAAAAAGGCGAGGTTGACACATTCTAAATTCTATATCTCCTAAACGGTTAATGTCACAAAATTGAAACTTTATGAATAGTTGTAGGTATACTAGGAGAATAGATCGGAAACAAATTTTTGAGTGGGGGCTGTGGCGTACGGGGGTGGGGGGTGAAAAACTTTAGATTACGATATCTCACGAACCGATTGCACTAGACAAATAAAATTTGGTTTGTGTATAAAGGTTGACAAATAAAGTTTGCTGAAAGTAAAATTTTTTAAGGGGGCGGTGGATCTTGAAAGTGGAGGGGATAAGAATTTTTTTAAAAAATCACGTCATATATCTCAAGAACGGTGTAAGATATATGCTTAAAATTTTTACCTGAAGTGGGCCTAATAAACCCCTAGCAGAAAACAAAATTTAGGAAGTGAGGGTGTAGAGGGTGAGGGTGGGGGAGGGTGAAAAGGAAAAAGTTCCGGTTTTTATATCTCGAGAACCTATAATGATATAAAGCTGAAACTTAGTATTTAGATAGATCTATATTAGTAGCATGTTGGAAAAATATAATTTTTTATAGGGGCAGTATGGTACGGGGGTGGGGGGTGTTTTTCCTATCTATAGAACGGCTTATGCTACAAAGTTGAAACTCGGTCTGTTTATGTAGATCAACTGGAAAACTATTTTAGATAAAAAAAAATTTCAAATATTCATTGGCGTTCGGAGGGGGGCAAAAAAAGTTATCAGTGAAAATGGAATGCATATATTTTCACGGTTTTCGTCTTATCTATTAGGTTTTCCCAAATATTGAATTCATTTTTATTGTACATCTTCTTGATATAAATACCTAGAAAGCGTTTTCAGGATTTTTTAAAATTCGACCCCTAAGGGGGTTCAAAGGAGGTTGAAAACTTTTTCACGAATTCTACTATATCCCCAGGTCTTATCAGATATCTTTTCACTTTCACGTGCTTGCGTAATAATCGCCTAAAACTTCTTTTTAATTTTTTTCCTTTTTCAGCTCCTAAGAGAGTATAAATGATAAGAAGAAAGAAATTTTCCAATGTTTAATAGGTTAAAAATCGCTATTTTAAATATTTTTATTTTAAGAACAAAATTAATTTTCCAAGAAATCTAATAATCTCGAAGCAACTCATGATACACTCCGACTTTGACCGCTCCCGAGCTTTGACCCGAAAAATAATAAAGTTTCGCCCAGACCATTGGCAGATTTTTTTGTAAGGGTTCTTCATAAAAATACCTAGAAAGTGTTTTCAGGATTTTTTGAAATTCAACCCCAAGGTGGTGTAAAGGGGATGTATACATTTTCACCAATTCAGCCGTATCCCTCAGGTCTGATTAGATATCGAATAAATTTTTACTTCCACGGGTTGGTTTAATAATCACCTAAAACTCCTTTTCAAGTTTTTCCTTTTTCAACCCCTAAGAGTGTAAAAACGGGTTGAACACGTTTTCACGAATTCCATCATATCTCTTAGGAGTGATAAGACATCGGATTGATTTCTACTTCCTCTAGCTTTCTATATATATATCTAAAAACTCATTTCAGGATTTTTGAATACTTAACCCCAAAGTGGGTGCAAGCGGGTTGCATATGTTTTCACAAATTCTTACATATTTCTTAGTTCTAATGAGATATCGAATTCATTTTTACTTCCTAAGGCTTCCTACATAATCGTCAAAAAGTTGATTTCAGGATTTTTGTTATTCAACTCCAATAGGATATAAGATTTTCGAAATATTTCTCAGGATTGATGAGATATTAGATTGGTTTGCACTTCCACAGACTTTTTATATAATCGCCTACAAACGCATATCCGATTTCATATAATGGACCAAAACCAAAGCACGAAAAACCTTCTAATGGCGTAACGACTGATATTATACTAGGACTAGACCTCGTCCCGGAGTATGATCCAATTATGTAATTCATATCTTATATGTGGCAGCGGCGTAAGTATTCTAGCGCGACCCCATTCTAACCGCTTCCCGAACTTTTTTTTTAAGTTTTCAGTCACATAGTAATCTACACCGCGTCTCAGAATTAAACTCGTTCCGAACTTCTACCCAAAAAATAATAAAGTTGCGCCCAGACTGTTGGCACATTTCTTTTTTTATGGAACTTCTGTCACCGCCAACATTTGTATGCAACACATCTTTGATGTCGCAATTGATGCTTCCAAACGCCTTGGAATTCTACGGAAGTGTAAGAAATTCTTTTCAGCGCCTGACTTAGCTACAATCTACAAGGCATATATCAGACCACGTCTTGAGTACAATTCGCATATCTGGGCTGGGGCCCCCGAATCCCATTTAGCCTTGCTCAACCGTGTTCAAAAAGATGCGTTCCGACTAATTGGAGACGAAGCCGTTTCAGCTTCTATAGACTCCCTTGAGCATCGCCGAAATGTCGGAGTACTCAGTATTTACTATCGATATTTTTATGGTAAATGTAGCAAGAAACTAAAAGAACTTATTCCCCCACTCTTAGTGGTCCCCCGTAACACTCGCCAAGCTTCACGCTCACATGAGTATACCGTTCAGCCCCATTCGTGGAGAACAGTGAAATTTAGGCAGTCCTTTATCCCCCGAACATCAGTAAAGTGGAACGCATTGCCGGCCGATCTGTTTCCTGATAAGTATAACCTTCAGCAGTTCAAAAACAACGTCCACCGACACTTCAGACGCTTCCCTCCCGTTCCACCGACCTAAATCCCCTGCCACACCATTTTATCCCCAACCTATGTCGTTTTAGCTGTGCGATCGCATTAAAGGGTGACCCCCTAAGTTATAAAGACGGCCGTAAAAAAAAAAAAAAATTTACATTTGTAGGCATACATATCTACAAGTAGAAAAAGTTTATTTGAGTTTGCATAAAGAAGTCTAAATAGCACACGAGAAAAAATCAAATTTTTTTTCTTTAAATTAATTTCCCAGATCAACAAACTTATTATTTTAGTACTTTAATTTAATTTAACCTTCTTTTTCCTATTTCCAAAAGAAATATCGTTCCATCGAGAGCAAGGTGTAAACTAATTAGCAAAAAACCCTGTAATCTAAAGACACTTTTCTCACTCTCAGCTCGAAAGGAATCACTCAAGCCTTCTTTTTATCACTGCAACAACAAAAAAAATTATTGCCATCATTTTCGTCTCCTAACTGTTGTTTTTGTAACAGGTAATTTCCTTAACTAATTGCCGTAAAGGTAAATGGCGAGTGGAGCGGAAAAAAGGGCGAAAAGTAAATGCTACTGTGAAATAAAACAGCAACAATAGTCGTCGTACCGAGCGTCGTATACAGGATTAATGCGGACAGAAAGGAGTCGAGGACGAGACCAACGGAAGTCGAGAATAACAAGGTTAATGGTAAAGGGCCGTAGGGCGAAATGGTTGGTGCTCCTTTTCTATTATATTATGTAAGTGGGAGTTCATGCCGTCGTCGGTGATATACTATAATGCCATCTACGAGCGTATGAACTTCTGAAGGACTCGACTATAAGGAGTACTCAACGTCTCCGTGAGACTCCTTCATAGTATCGCCAAGAACCTGTTGCATACAAGAAAGCTAAGGGCACACGCTTTTGCTCTATTCTTGTGACGAATAACGCTAAGGTGAACCATAGGATTTTTGCTTGGAGTTTTGGAGAAAATTGCCTTTATTCCGGACGGAGCAACTATATTGCATAATTTGGTGACAGATGAGACGAGAGAAGGATTCGTAAATTAAGTGGCAGATGGGAGCCAATTGAGGTTGTTTAGAAACAGATACGAGGGTGTTTTGCCTGGAAAAGGGGAAAGGATTCTCGTACGGCTACGGTAGTTGATATTGTTTATAAATGGAGTTACACATTGGATGAAAGTTTGTTAAAAAGGAATATGCTCTTGAAATTATTAGAACTTCTTTCTATTTTACTTTATTATTTTTTAATAATAAAGTACATATTGTGATCGACCTGAAATTTCAAAAAAAATTTGCTACCCTGAAGTTTTGTATTTTCACGTTTTAGGACTAGTAACCCCCAAAAAAACAAAAAAAAAATGTCCGTCTGTCCGCCGTAGACGCCGTACGTTTGAAGGCGCGTAGCTCCCAAACCCGTTGAGATATTAACTTGAAATTTTTATGGTGGGTAGCAGTGTGACCACAAGTGCTACAAAGGTATCAAAATGCTACTATTGACAATTTTTTGCTACTATGTTACTACATGTCTAAATTTGCTACCCTGGTAAAATTAGCTGTTATAAAACTTGTGTACGCCAAAAATATGATTTGACTATCTAATGAGTCGTCCAGTTGCAAAACCAGCCATATTTGTTTCAATAAACTTGTGGCAAAATGGCAAAACTGAGTATGCAGTTTCTAGGCAAGATATCCTTATACTTTTTTTTTTAAAAAAAATCACAAAAATATTCTTTGTTGGCCTGCCTAAGCTTTGATATTATGCTTATTAAATGAATAATATATTATAGTTTCGAATCTAGATATGGCTGATTCTGCACCTGAAATGCAAATATGACTGGTCTTGCAACTCTAGCGGTGTTGCTTTGCAATGTTTCTCTTCCATTCTTTCGGTTGACGTTTTCATTTCCTGGACTTTGTAGTTTTTTGAATTCCTTGTTGTTCCTCGAACTGATTATCTTTTCCTTATTGTTCGTCGATGTTCTATTTCTCTAAAATAATAAATTCAACATTTTCCTCCATTTTCACAACCTTAAAACACAAACGAAACACGGAAAAAACTCAAATCAATGATTGTGCAAGGTTATATCAACTACCATTACCAAACTATAAAAAAAAGTCTCTTAAAATAGTTGAAAATAAAAATGAAAATCAAGAAAAATAAGAAAACAAATGTTCGGTTTTGCACCCAAACTAGTGACGTCATCATTGTGCTAAGTAAAAATATGGCTGGTTTCGCAACTGATAAAATAGATCAGCTTTCAAAACCAAAATCAAAGAAATATGGCTGGTTTTGCACCTAACCGAGTTTTTCAAACCTAATTTTTAAAGGTTAAGGACTGATTTTACTTTATTATTTCAATAATACAGTATTGTTATCGATTTTTAAAAAAAAAAAATTTGCTACCCTCAAAATTTTTTTTTTTACGTTTCATAACGAGTAGACACGAAAAAAGCAAAAAAAAATTTCAGTCCGTCTGTCCGCCGTACGCCGTACGTCTACCGGTGTACGCAAAATTGTTTGAAGGCTCGTAGCATCCAAACCCTTTGAGCTATTTAGTTGAATTTTTTTTCGTGGGTAGAGTGGGCAGTCCCCTTAAAGTGGCCAAATTTGGAGGGGTGGGGGTGTGAGGGGGGAGGAGGGGGAAATGTTTTAGACAGAAAATTTTGGTTTCTAGATCTCAGCAACCGCTTATGCTAGGAGGCTGAAATTTGGAATTTATATAGAGCTTCAGTAGTGGACCCATTTGCAAAAAAATTGCCGATATATGTGATGGGGTTTGGGAGTGGGGGGAAAAATAATGCGTCCGAAACGCAAAAAAGGTGAGATCGACACTTTCTAAAATCCATATCTCCTAAACGGTTAATGTCACATAATTGAAACTTAATGAATATCTGTAGGTATACTAGGAGAATAGATCGGAAACTTTGAGTGGGAGCAGTGGCGTGCGGGGGTGGGGGGTGAAAAACTTTAGATTACGATATCTCACGAACCAATTGCACTAGACAAATAAAATTTGGTTTGTGTATAAAGGTTCACAAATGAAGTTTGCTGAAGGCAAAATTTTTCAAGAGGGCGGTGGAGCATGAAAGTGGAGGGGATAAGAATTTTTCTAAAAAATCACGTCTCATATCTCAAGAACCGTGTAAGATAGATGCTTAAAATTTTTACCAGAAGTAGACCTAATAGACCCCTATTAGAAAACAAAATTTTGGAAATAAGGGTGTAGAGGTTGGGTGTGGGTGAGGGTGAAAAGGAAAAAGTTCCGATTTTAATATCTCGACAACCTATAATGATATAAAGCTGAAACTTGGTATTTAGATAGAGCTATATTAGTAGCATTTTGGAAAAATATAATTTTATATAGGGGTAGTATGGTACGGGGGTGGGGGGTGTTTTCCCTATTTTTAGAACGGCTTATGTTACAAAGTTGAAACTCGGTACGTTTATGTAAATCAACTAGAAAACTAATTTAGATAAAAAAAAAATTCAAATATTTATTGGCGTTCGGAGGGGGGCAAAAAAAATGATCAGTGGAAATGGAATGCATATATTTTCACGGTTTTCGTCATATCTATTGGGTCTTCCCAAATATTGAATTCGTTTTTATTCTACGGTTTCTTCATATAAATACCTAGAAAGTGTTTTCAGGATTTTTTAAAATTCGACCCCTAAGGAGATGCAAAGTGGGTTGTAAACTTTTTCACGAATTCTACTATATCCCCAGGTCTTATCAGATATCGAATATCTTTTCACTTTCACGTGCTTGCGTAATAAAAACTTGTTTTTAAGTTTTTTCCTTTTTCAGCCCCTAAGAGGGTATAAAAGGGTTGAACACGTTTTCACGAGTTCCGTCATTTCTTTTAGAAGTGATAAGAAATTGAATTGGTTCCTACTTTCTCGTGCTGTCTTCATATTTATTTATTAACTCCTTTCAGGATTTTTGGATATTCAACCCCCAAGTGGGTGTAAGGAGGTTGCATATCTGTTGATATATCGAATTCACTTTTACTTCCCAAGGTTTCCCATATAAAAAAGACAAAAAATCAATTTCAGTATTTTAGATATTCAATCGTAATGGGTGTAAGGGGGTTGTATGCTTTTCAAAGTTTCGACATATTTCTTAGGTTCGATGAGATATTAGATCGCTTTTCATTTCCACAGACTTTTTATATAATCGCCTACAAACCCGTTTCTCAATTTTTCGATATTCAACCCCCAAGGGTTTGTATATGTTTTCACAATTTTGGCCATCCCCTAGTTCTGATGAGATATAAAATTGATTATTACGGCCAACCAATTCACGATTTTTCGAATTTCCAGAACCAATTAGGTGTGAAGGGTTTGCTTACATTTTCACAAATTTTTCAAAATCCGTCTTCTCTCATGAGATATCAAGTTGCTTCTTATGAAATCGTTTAAAATCCTGTTTCACAATTTTTTCGAAATTCAAACCCCAAGTGGAAGTAATGGGTTTATATACGTTTTAACAATATTTTTAACATATCTCTTAATTCTGATAAGGCAACAAATTCGTTTTTGCTTCTATGGGCTTTTAGTGTACATAATATACTGAAATTCGAATAGTCTACACGGACTTTTTCAATGTTTAATCGGCTAAAAATCTCTATTTTAAATATTTTTATATTAAGAACAAAAATAATTTTCCAAGAAATCTAATAATCTCGAAGCAACTCATGATACACTCCGACTTTGACCGCTCCTGAACTTTGACCCGAAAAATAATAAAGTTTCGCCCAGACCATTGGCAGATTTTTTATGCTCAATTTAGTTTTAAAATTGTAGCCTGAGACGAGACGAATCCAGGGATACCGAAACCTTAAAATCAACAAATTGTCGAATGGCTGGTTTTTCAACTGGACGACTCAAATGTAAAATTCATGCACGCCTCTGGTCTTGCATTTGAAATCGGCTACTATCGATAGCTGTCTAATATTATTGTACTGAGAAATATAGTATCGTGGTAGCGCATACCGCATACATAATCGCAATTGAATTAAGCGTTTTTTCGAATCTATCACTCGTTCGAGCTAAGGGCAAAATGTGCATTTTGTGTGAGTTTTGATTTTCCTAAATAAATGTTCACACTTTAAAATATTATTTTTTTTTAAACATTTTAAATTTGTAATGGATATACATATGATTAACAGATAAGCATGTAATGACGTAACTAGTTCCATTTAATTAAAAGAAATATTAGAAAATATTTTTGCTACCCAAGCCAAGAATTGATACCCAAATTTGCTACTCTGAGAAATATCAAAACGGCCACACTGGTGGGTAGATTGGGTGAATCCATACGACTTGTATTTTTTGAAGGGTTGTGGGTAAGAGGGGGAGGAGAGGGGAGCTTTTTAGAAGAAAAATTTTGGTTTCTAGATTTCAGGAACCACTTATGCTACGAGGCTAAAACTTGGAATTTATGTAGTACTATGATATTGGACTCATTTGCAAATAAATGGTTGATAGGGGTCGAAGGGTGTGGACGTGGGGTGAAAACAATGAGTCTGAAACGCATGAAAGCCGGGATTGAAACATTCTAAAATCGATATCTCCTGAACAATTGATGACAGAAGATTGAAACTTTGTTGTTGTTTTTAGGGATACTTCAAGATTAGATATGATATTTTTAAGGGGGTGGTGGGGTGTGAGGGTGGGTGGTGAAAAACTTTAGATTACAATATCTTCCGAACCAATTACACCAGGAATATAAAATTTAGTTTCTGTATATGGGATCATAAGAGGAGTCTACTGAAAGTAAATTTTTTGAGGGGGAGGTGGAGCACGAAAGTAGGGGGACAGCAATTTCTCAAAAAATGTAATTTTTATATCTCAGAAACCGTATCAGATATGATCTTGAAAATTTTACAGGAGTTGGGGTGGGTAGATCTCTAGTAGGGAAACAAATTTTGGTGGTATGGGTGTTGGGGGGTGATGGTGAAAGGGAATAGAAAGGAAAACATTCTGATTTTTATTTTTCGAAAACCGTAATGAATAGAAAGCTAAGAACTTAGCTTATTAACCTTGTAAGGGGTTAATCCTTGATATTGTTACATGTAAACCTGGCAACTACGCAACCGCGCAACTCGATCGATTACGAATAAGGGAAACAGCAGCAACCGAATACCTAGTTGCAAAGTAACCCAATCAGAAACGTAGTTGAAGTATATAAGGAGAGCGGAGCAATACGATTATACCCCACTTCTTATCGATTGTGCTCGAACGTACTGGAACAGCGTTGAATATCAAATGGAATGCTCTCAAGCCTTCCAGTACTGTCCACACACACCACCGAACGAAGATTCAAGAACAGTCTCGACTACAGCCAAGTAGTATAAAAGCAGATAAAGCTTTCAGCGAGGGACATAGTAATTTTTATTACGTCGACTGTGACAGCCAGCGTGTATACGCGACCGTGTTGGTAGAGAGCGAAAGTTATCGAGTCAAGCGAGATAAATAAGCGGGCAGTGCTGCCATACAGTGCAAATTATTGTGCGGATTAATAAATTATCACTTATTTTTATTTTAACCGAATTGTGTTTTACTTGAAATCCCGGCGAACCCCTAGCTCGCAACAATATATTTGGAGAAAAAAACTGTTTTACAGGGTGGGTTAATTTTCAATATCAGTGGAGATACAGGGTGGTTAATAAAAGTGTTTTTGACCGGTACCCTCACTCACTTAAAACGTTATATCTCGAAAAAGAATAATCACAAGGCAAAGTGTTATAACTGTTTTTTAGGGAATCGAATTACCTTTCATTTGATGTATCAGTCTAAATTGTAACTGTACCCAATCTTGAGATATTTACTCGAAAACATTAATTTTTGCTACGTCAACCCTACAAACTCAGTGATCAATGTAGTTTTTCTCAGAAAACCCCATTATTAAAATGTCATCTTAATTTTATTTTTTTCTGAACCGTGTTATTACCTACAAAAGCTGCATACATATGTATGAGTTACGATTAACATTTTGGAAGTAATAGGTAAAATATAGTATAGAGCCACTATTCAGAAACGTCTTATGCTAGAAAGTTGAAACTTAGTACGTATATGTAGATGAGCTTAGAGTAATTAAAGCAAAAAAAAAGTTGAGATTTTTATTTGCGTTCAGAGGTTGAGTAAAAAAAATTTCCGTGAATCCACATTTTCACGAATTTCGTTAAAACTTTTAGACATGTCGAGCTATCAAAGCAATTTTACTTCTGCGGGCTAGTTATATAAGCGCCTAGAAACATTCTTCAAAATTTGTCGATATCCAATCCCTAAGGGGATGTAAAGTGGTTGTGTACATATTCACGAATTCTGATATATTTCTAAGGTATACTGAGATTTGAAATTCACTTTTACTTCTATAAGCTTTAAACGTAGTAGGGCAAAAACCCATTTAAGTAATTTTCTCAATTAAACCCCATGATGGTATTGTTCAAGTTTTCACTGATTCCAAAAATCTCTTAGGTTTAATGTGATCGAATTCGCTTTTACTACTATGAATTATTCTATTGATAAAAAAAATACGTAAGTAAATAAAAAAAATCTGCCAACAGTCTGGGCGCAACTTTATTATTTTATGGGTAGAAGTCCGAAACGTGTTTAGTGATGAGATGCGGTGTAGGTTACTATGCGACTGACAACCTAAGAAATAACCAGGCGGCTATTTGGAACGTTATTTCTTAGGTTGTCAGTCCCGCCCCTTCCAGATTTAGTTTTTTAATTGAAAAATAGTTATCATCAACTCATACTTCAATTGAAGTTCACATCTTATTTGTGAATTCTTATTTGCAGTCATAAAAACACACATTCTCACATTGTCTGCGCGCTCTCGACTTGTATGTGTGTGATTTTTCACCGCTGCTCATTTTTGATCAACGAAGAGAGATTTTACTATAAAGTGCTCAAATAGTTCGCAGATTGTCCGTAAATGGTTCGGAGAACCACATGCACTCCGCTCACAACCAAATGGTCATTCTGTTTAGTCGTAGCCATAGAGATATATATACTGGAGATGACAGGCAGCGATTGAGTTGAAGGCGGACGTCGTCGCATTCACTTGCACGCAAAAACAACAACAATTGACATAACGAACCTGTTCTGTCTCACTCACTCTCACGCTAAAACAACAACAACGACCCTGTTTTGTCTCACTTCTCATCGTGGTTTTGGCTTCAAAGCGCTTTATACAAAACCGGTGGCTTGTCGTCTCCATTAGCTCTATGGTCGTAGCCCACAACTATTCGTAACGCTGCAGGTAGCGAGGTGGTATGTATTAGTAAGCCCGCACTGCCCAGCGAAAAAAAGCGCTTTATAACCGATTTGCAAGCGCTTCACTAAAGCAGCAAACCGCTTTGAACATGCTTTGGGTTCACTCAAATTTAACATTGCATGTCATTGCTACATAGCGCTTGGGCCTCGCTATCATTTCAACGCTTATAAAGCGCTTGGGCCGCGCTATCATTTCAACGCTTATAAAGCGCTTTTCCTAAGCAAATGCAAAGCGCATTCTCTAAGCAATTACAAAGCGCTTTTTCTAAGCTATTGTAAAGTGCTTTACCTGATTAATTGGAAAGCGTTTCAATTTCCAAAAAGAAACATCCTTACGTTTTAAATAAAAACTATAAGACCATAAAATAAAATTCGATGTACGGATAATAAAATTCTTATTATGTAATAATGTAAGCAAGAAACATGAAACAAGAGATGAGACGGGAAAAAAAAATTATTGTCTTATGATTTATTTACTTATTATTATTTTTAATAAGGTTCCTATAGTGTAACTTGTTCTTTTGACCTCGGATTCCAACCCTGATCTCTTTTTTAAACTCCTCACGAGTCAACGAATCCTTCACGGCATCTGTGTAAAAGAAATGTTGATTTCCATAATGAATAAATTAAAATCATCTTACCGTATCATATAGCGAGAACAATTTTTTTTTTCAAAGGGATTTAATTTTGTTGACCGTCGTTAAAAACAACGGAATACATTTCCATATTTCTTGTTTCCCAATAATGGAGTGTAAATAGGTAACCTGAAAATAGCTAAAATTGATCGTGCCAATAAACATGTGATGAAAATTATGACCATGTATTTAATTTTATTTAATTTTATAGCTACGTACGTACGTTTCTTTTTTGTTATTTTTTATTTAATACGTTGGCAAATTACATAACGTTAAATTTAATCTAAAAACAAAGGTTTATTTTAAATATGTTTGAAGGAATCTAAAAAAATTAGTGGTGTGCCACAACAAATAAAATACTACAATAATAATAATAATATTCTACTCACATCTGATCACTAATTTTATTCTTTAAATTGAAGATAACACTTGAAATTAAATTACCACTTCACGAACACTGAACACTAATAGTGCGAATGCAAAGAATAAGTCGGGAATCCCCGTAATATATGGCAATTTACACAGAACTTTAGAATATATATATAAATAAAATCAAAATGAAAATTGGCATCTGCTTTGCTCTCGCTTGTTTCAAAGCGCTTTCAAAGCACTTTAATGTTTCTGGTTACCAAAGCGCTTTGTATGCGCTTTAAATCAATGCGCTTTGCAATTTTACGCTGGGTGGCAATTGGTTGTGATAACTATCATATCACCGTTCTCACTACTATTCGCGAAAGTAAGCATTACTATTTAGTGATATGATATAGTTCGCAGAACGTTCGTACTACTCCTACACGACTGTTGGTGCTACTTGGTAAGTCCTTTTTTTTAAAGAGTTTGTTTCTATAATGTCTGCTAATATCTAGAAACAATTTGTCTTTTACGGCATCATTATTATAGTCATTCCATCTCCATCTCCAAAGGGCGATACTTTTACCATTTGATACGAGATATCAAGCCTTTTGAATAACATTACCCTATTATCTAGCTCTGTAGCCATTCCACCATGCCCATGGCGGTCAAAGCGTTCTTAATTGCCTTCGCTGTAAATGTAATGGGTAGATATGCAGAGAGCTCCACCTAATATAACTAAAAATGCACGGCTCCATGAACTGTATTTCTATAGTCTTGAAGCCTCACTTTTTTCTCCTATAATTGACAGAAGACCTTCTAAGCTTTCAAAAGATCTGACACTGGCTTTGTACTTGTCCCAGTTCTTCTTCTATTGAACAGTTTTCTAGTAGATTCTGGATTGAAGTTTCACGTTTACATACAAATGAGTCCTGAAAAATTAAAGTTAAGTAAATTAAATTTAAATTGAGTTAATATGTTGTGTACTTCAGTTAAAAATTTCCAAAAATTGTTTTGCACCATAATACTTTCATCAATACATCATAAATGGATAAATCATAGAATTCCTCATTCATACTGCAATTATTCCTCTCAATTGATCAAACGAATCGTTGTATTTACCATTTCCATCTTACCGTTCTGATGGAATAATTCCAAGAACATCAAGAAGTCAATCGATAGGTCTCATCACTTTAATGCCTCCTTGTCTGATGTTGTGCCATTCAATAAGCGTTGTAAATTCCGTCTAATCAATTACTCTCGCATTACGGATACAACATTTATTTCGATTAACAAAATGAGTCCTTTTTGCCGGCTTTATGTTGTTCAAGTTGTTTGCACCATGTACTTACGTACTATCGTCAGGTTTTTCACTTAGATCTCATCTTTAGTTAAGTGGATGGTTATGTGCATAACCTTAGCGACGGAAAATAAACATCAATTCCTGGTAGTTTAATGTATTTGACGGGAAAAGTTGATTTTGGTCTTTTAGTGGATTTGATTTCAATACAGTTTGTCGTTAGTTTTTTTCAATTCAATTAAATAGAAGCAATGTTTTACATCATGGATCTGACATTAAGAACAGTACAAAAAGATTTCAATTAAATTCGGAACCTCGTATTCTGCCTCAATGTGTTTCCTTCAAGCATTGTCCCCATTCTGTCCTTTCTAGTTCTCTTTTAAATGTCCACAACTTAACACAGGTGCAATTGGAAAAATATAAACCCGTGACATCTGTGGGGTTCAACTAATGCACATCACATGCTTTTTACACAAAATTGTTCAAGAAAAATGTTGTCATTGCACTTATATTTTGAAGTAGGGAAGTACCGATTGCTTATCTCCAATTTGCTTAAAAATCATTAGAACTTTACACTTAAGTCTGGAATCCTTTTTGATTGAGCTTTTGACAGATTTTAGAAAGCATACCCTACTAGCAAACTTCTTTCCATAAGGCTTTACCGAAGCTATTTCCTTACCTCATAGCCTCGGTAAGGCCTTATGGAAGGTAGTTTAGTAGGGTACCTTCGGTATCAGCGTTCTTACAATAATTTTGTTTGGAAATGAGCTCATGCAATGCAAGGTGCGCCGAAGACCGAATTATTTTAAATTGGAAAATGAAGAACAGGATATTAAAAAGCTTTTTCAGAATCCTTCACGGTTTAAACGAATTGGTCGTAAGTAGTCTATCATATAAGTATTATACTTATAAAATCCTTTAAAGGTTACTGAAACTTATATTCCTAATAGATGTTGGATACCTCGCTTAACTATCTGTATCATCTAGCTACGCCACGTATCGTTAAGCCACTTACATTATGTTTGTCTGTCGGCCTTTTATGATGACTGATAATCGAGGAATTAAATATCAGTGTATGGCCGAATGGAAGGTTCCATATTTGTTTTGTGATTGTCTTAAAAAATGTATTAGACTAACATTGTAGCAAATGTTTGAGTTTAATTTCGACATTGACCATCCTAAGTAGCAAACTACTATCTTCCATAAGGCCTTACCGAAGCGATTTCTCCTGCGTCGTTCTAGCTTCGATAAGGGCTTACCAAACTTATTTAGCGTACAAATGAAATGTCCCCTTGTTTCAAAAGCAACAGCCAAGCACGAACAGTTGTTATTAGGCCTACCGAAGCTGTTCTTACTTTCATACGGAAGTGCACATAGCTTCCAAACGCCGGAAGCAATACTTTTATTGAAACTTTGTTTTAGTTCGAATGGGAGGCTTCGAAAAGGCCTTACTGAAACTTGAAAAAAAACGAAAAAAAAGAAAGTAATATGCACAAATTTATTTTAATTGTTTATACTCTAGATGAAATCATATAGAGTTTTATAAGTTTAAACAAAGATATTAGAATATCTTTATATAAGAAGTCCCAACCAATATAAAATCAATCAATATAGCTTTACGATTGGCGACCAAACTCTGGTGGCTATTAGAGCTTTTTATACTAATATTTGTAGTCCACTGTAAACATGAATCCGAAAGCTCTGTTTTATATTGTTTGAAAAGTCAACGTCACCGATTGCGAAATATGTCAATTTAAATAAAACAGGATCTTTACATTTATTTGTCATTATTAACTAGTTATGGAAAAATTTAAGTTTAATATTTATCATCGGGTTAAATATTCGTGCTTTTACCTCCCGGTTGAGCTGCAGAGACGGGCGTGGTGAAGGTATTGGGTAGCAACAAAACTAAATGTTACAGGACAACAGTACTTGGGCGCGATTTTGCGGAAAATTTCGACAACCTGTCACAATTGGCATCGGATCAGCCAGCCTCACTCCTCGACAGTCTAGTGGCAAAAGAGGCTTCGGTCATCGTGTTCCATTTCGAGGAAACCTCGTTTCCTGCAAACGCTCACTCGATCTCCATACCAGCGTTGCAGTATTTGATCCAATTGGCCTAATGTTGGTACTGATTTTCTTGAATAAGGTTCCATGGCTCTCTACTTAATGGCATGCGCCAACGCTGCTCCTTTGCTCAGGTTGTCGGGCTGAATTCTGCGCGGGTCGGTTCTCAGGTGTTCGTAAAGTTACCGTGTCTTTAAACGCTGACCTGCATCCGCTCAAGCGCCACTTCTTCCTCTCAGCAAAATAAATACTTCAAAATGAAAAAAAAAATCTGCCAACAGTCTGGGCGCAACTTTTTTTTTTTTGGGTAGAAGTCCGAAACGTGTTTAATGATGAGATGCGGTGTTGGGTACTATGCGACTGACAACCTAAAAAATAACGTTCCAAATAGCCTCCTGGTTTACCGACATCAACTTCTGTAAAATTTTCAAGATCATATCTGATCGGTTTCTGAGATATAAAAATGTCATTTTTTGAGAAATTGCTATCCCTCCTCTTTCGTGCCCCACCTCCCCCCTCAAAATATGTACGTTCATTAGACTCCTCTTATGATCCCATATACAGAAACAAAATTTTATCTTCCTGGTGTAATTGGTTCGGAAGATATTGTAATCCAAAGTTTTTCAGTACTATATAGGTTCCAAGTTTCAGCCTCCTAGCGTAAGTGGTTTCTGAGATCTGGAAACCAAAATTTTTCGTCTAAAACGCTCCCCCCTCATCCCCCCTTACACCCCCACCCTCTTAAAAGATACCATCCGTAGGGGTTCACCCAATCTACCCACCATAAAAATTTCAACTTAATACCTCAACGGGTTTGGGAGCTACGCGCTTTCAAACGATTTTGCGTACGGCGGACGGCGTACGGACAGACGGACATTTTTTTTTTTTTGCTTTTTTGGTGTTTACTAGTCCCAAAACGTGTAAATATAAAATTTCAGGGTAGCAAATCTTTTTGAAATTTCAGGTCGATCACAATACTTTATTATTAAAAAATAATAAAGTAAAACTAATTTAATGAGCCAAACGTAAAGCAAATTACCTTAGCAGCCATCCGCACGTGAAACCCATCTTCCCGGGTACCATATTCGAGCTTTGCGGGCCTTGCGGGCCTTCGCTATTCTAAACGTAACAAGTGTTTTAAACTAATGAAAATTTCTAAAGAAACATCTTTTTTAATGTTTGAGAGAAGTCTTAGATTTTATGTTGTTGGTTCTTCTGCGCAAGAATTGTTCATGGAAAACGGAAGAGTCAACAAATATAAAAATAAATTCTAGACTGAGAATATTACATCAGTAATAACAATATTTTGATATACTGTCATATAGAAGTCCTTCAAACACGTGTGTAGATATCTGCAGTATGCTTCAGCCAGGAACTTGAAGTCTTTGAAAAAGGAAAGTTTTATAGGTACTGAGTGATTTGCTATCTACCTACAGTTTCAGAAATACTGTCATGTTAAGCTATCGTTTGGTGGCATTTCAGTACGTAGATATTTTGGTATATCACTGATTGAAAAATTTGTATTTTGAGGAATTTTGAATGACAGCTAACTAAAGGAGTGAACCGATTTGGCTATTGAACCCGGCCCTGCAAAGTTGAGCAAATATTCAGATTCTAAATTCATGTGTTCAGAAAAGAAGAATTGGGGTATTTGGCTACAATTGAACAAAATTACTATAAACACCAAATTTCCATGGGCTGAGCAAAACAATTCATTCTTGTAATTTATCTAATGAATTAAATGATCATAGAAACGCTGGTTTCATTCGGACGTAGAATTTTTAGAACATTCCAGGAAATGAACAAAAATATCGTGAAATTCAACGATTATCATGTTGAACTATTCACATATATATATGTATAGCTAAAAATGATGTCCCATTGACAATCCGATACAAAAAACCTGCCTTGGATTTATTGGGTTGGATTATTTGTTGTTAGTTGGCGAGCTTTCACTCCAACATACAGTGGGTCACAACATAAATTCTAAAAGTTTGCAATAGCCACCGGAGTTGGGTTGCCAATCGTAAAGCTTTTCAAATTGATATTGATATGCTTGGAACATCTTATAGTTTCTACTGTCTTTGGTTTAAACCAGCCCAAAAGTTTGTAACGCATAGAACCAAGCCTTGGACGAAAAAAAGTTATATATTATTTTTTGTTTATTTGTGGTCAAAAACCTCAAATCCGTTTGACGTCCGTCCGTCCGTCCGTCTGTCCGTCCGTCCGTCCGCCCATCCGTCCGTCCGTCTGTCCGTGAACACGATAACTCAAGAACGCCTTCACCTAGGATCTTGAAATTTTGAATCTGGATGTTTGGTTGAATTTGTAAGGTTAAGTTCGGGCTAAATCGTCCTACTCCTTCGGGTAGCTGCCATACAAAATATCCTTAAACCACGTGTTCAAGAATATTGGTCGATAACTTCAGAAGGGTTTAAGCTACGTCTTTGAAATTTTGTATGTGTTATTTTTCCAATCGTTGAAGCTAAATGTGGGATTATGGAGAAAATCCTATTAGTCCTTGGTGTAGCTGCCATACAAATATCCTGTCAAATGTCTTCACTTAATTTACGAAACTCACAATAACTCAAGTAATCTTTTAGCTATGAATTCGGAATTTTGTACAAATTAGTTTTGAGTGAAAACGAAGTTCGAGTTTACTAGTCAGCGAAATCTTTTTACTCCTTCTGGTATCTTCCATACAAAAAATTCTTAAGACACGTATTCAACAATATTTTCCGCTAACTTTTCAACGCTTCAAGCCACGAATTTGAAATATTGTACACATTAATTTTTGAATGGTTTCAAGGAAAAGGATAAATATGTAAGAAATCGAGTGAGTCCTTCCTGCACCTTCCATGTGAAAGTCCTTCAAAAAGGAAAATTTTTTTCGGTGACTCACCCAATTCAAGATATGAAATTAAACACTGAATATTGTCTTTTAGTTTCGAGTGGCAGTCAAATGGGAGTCCTTAGGTTAGGTTAGGTTGAGAAGGGTGAACTGAAGCGATGTGCCCTAGTCCATCACGAGAGATCACTGTGGATCCATTGTGGTCCCTTCGTATAAAAACCGGGCTCTAGACTACTGATTCCAAATATTGCTCTTCCTTATGAAGAGAGTAGTTCTCCATAAAGGAATCATCGCAAGTTCTGATATATCGGTTAAGGAGAATTTCCCCAAGTACCGATGCCTGGTACGCGCCAGACTTTCACATTCACACACTAGATGCTCCAGTGTTGGCTCAACATTCTCATCACCACAGCGACACAGGTCAGCCGTGGGTATTCCCAGCCTTTCTCCATGCCTCCCAAAGGGATAGTGCCCTATAAGCTGGGAGTCCTTAGTAAAGGACATACAACATGCACACACGTAATTTTACTTTATCCCCAACTACAATTTAAATCGGAGTTCAGTATTTCATCTAGAGTATCATACGATTGGCTTGCAGCCGATCGTGTCTGCTGTATGTTTTCCTTTTGATTTCTTCCAACGATACTATTGTTACTTGTTTGGAAATTGTGAATTGATTTTACTTACTTGCACACTCTCGGATTCGAACCATGGGCCCGTCACACGTTAGTCCAGTACGCTACCCACATAGAGATATAAATACTGGAGACGACAAGAAACCGTTTTTGTATAAAGCATTTTGAAGCCAGATTGACCGTTTTTGTATGGAGCGTTTGATGGCAGGTGGCAGTGAAATGCAAATAGTAGCCTAGTATTCAAATGTTTGGTGTTTTTCGTATTCAAGACCGGGGTATAATGTAAATGTGAGTAAGATGCTAATAGTAGCGTAGTGTTAGTTGCCGGTCCTTTGCTGCTTATCATATCATCTCCAGTACATATACCTACCTATCTCTATGGCTACCCACTAGGCCCATCTGAAACATTATAGTACTAGGGTTCAAGCTAAGTCACTTGAAGTTCCGAATTAGTTTCGAAGAAATTAATTGGCCGCCATAATTGACATGTTCTTGGCGGCACCCTAGTACTACCCGCCTTTCTGCTGCTCGATTTCTTAGTATAACTTCCCGATATTTTTACACTAATCCACAAATTCAGCATTTTAACAAGTGGTTTTCAAATGTATGTTCTGACATTTTCAATAAACCTCGACTAACTTTGCTGAGCAACTTTCCAGAGCCCTAATCCAATCCCACAAAAAATTTTTTTTACTGAAACCTCCATAACGCCGTTGGTATTTACTACCATAAGGCCTAAAAGAAGCTTTTACCGAAACTATGACTTGTGAAATGTTTATCTTCCGCTCGCAAGTCCTACGGAAGCTTTATCGATAATAATATAATCCACAACCTGCACTCAAAAGTCCTATCGAAGTTATAGCCTCCGGAAAATCAAAATCCGAAATTTGTCTGCTAATTGGGATGTACCGGAATGTGACCTGAAACGCACTTCTATCGCACCCCGACATTAACTGCTTTTCGAACTTTGCTCCGAAGAATAATAAGGTTCCACCAAGCATGTTGTAAGATTTTTATACTCTAGATGAAATCATATAGAGTATTATAAGTTTAATCCAGCCCAAAAGTTTGTAACGCATGGAACCAAGCCTCGGACGAAAAAAAGTTATATATTATTTTTTGTTTATTTGTGCCCAAAAACCTCAAATCCGCCTGACGTCCGTCCGTCCGTCCGTCCGTCCGTCCGTCCGTCCGTCCGTCCGTCCGTCCGTCCGTCCGTCCGTCCGTCCGTCCGTCCGTCCGTCCGTCCGTCCGTCTGTCCGTCCGTCCGTCCGTCTGTCCGTGAACACGATAACTCAAGAACGCCTTCACCTAGGATCTTGAAATTTTGAATTTGGATGTTTGGTTGAATTTGTAAGGCTAAGTTCGTTAACGGGCAAAATCGTCCTACTCCTTCGGGTAGCTGCCATACAAAATGTCCTTGAAACACGTGTTCAAGAATATTGGTCGATAACTTCAGAAGGGTTTAAGCTACGACTTTGAAATTTTGTATCTGTTATTTTTCCAATAGTTGGAGTTAAATATATGAATATGAAGAACATCCTGTTAGTCCTTCGTGTAGCTGCCATACAAATATCCTGTCAAAATGTATTCACTTAATTTACGAAACTCACTATAACTCAAGTAATCTTTTAGCTATGAATTCGGAATTTTGTACAAGTTAGTTTTGAGTGAAAAGGAAGTTCAAGTTTACTATTCAGCGAAATCCTTTTACTCCTTCTGGTAGCTGCCATACAAAATATCCTTAAAACACGTGTTCAAGAATATTGGCCGATAACTTCAGAAGGGTTTAAGCTACGACATTGAAATTTTGTATGTTTTAATTTTCCAATAGTTGAAGCTAAATGTATGATTATGAAGAAAATCCTATTAGTCCTTCGTGTAGCTGCCATACAAATATCCTGTCAAAATGTCTTCACTTAATTTACGGAACTGACTATAACTCAAGTAATCGTTTAGCTATGAATTCGGAATTTTGTACAAATTAGTTTTGAATGAAAATAAAGTTCAAGTTTACTATTCAGCGAAATCCTTTTACTCCTTCTGGTAGCTGCCATACAAAATGTCCTTAAAACACGTGTTCAAGAATATTGGCCGATAACTTCAGAAGGGCTTAAGCTACGTCTTTGAAATTTTGTATGTATTATTTTTTCAATAGTTGCAGCTAAATGTATGAATATGAAGAAAATCCTGTTAGTCCTTCGTGTAGCTGCCATACAAATATCCTGTCAAAACGTCTTCACTTAACTTACGGAACTTACTATAACTCAACTAATCTTTTAGCTATGAATTGGAAATTTTGTACAAATTAGTTTTGAGTAAAAACGAAGTTTGAGTTTAATAATCAGCGAAATCCTTTTACTCCTTCTGGTAGCTGCCATACAAAATGTCCTTAAGACACTTGTTCAACAACATTTTTCGATAACTTTTGAACGCTTCAAGCTACGAATTTCAAATTTTGTACAAGTTCATTTTTAAATGGTTCCAAGGAAAAGGATAAATATGTAAGAAATTGAATGAGTCCTTCCTGCACCTCCCATGTGAAAGTCCTTCAAAATGGAAATTTTTTTTCAATGACTTACCCAGTTCAAGATATGAAATTAAACACTGAATATTGTCTTTTAGGTTTGAGTAGCAATCTAATGGCAGTCCTTAATAAAGGACATACAACATGCACACACGTAATTCTACTTTATCCCCAACTACAATATAAATCGGAGTTCAGTATTCATCTAGAGTATTATACGATTGGCTTGCAGCCGATCGTGACTGCAGTATGTTTATACTCTAGATGAAATCATATAGAGTATTATAAGTTCAATCCAGCCGAAAAGTTTGTAACGCATAGAACCAAGCCTCGGACGAAAAAAAGTTATATATTATTTTTTGTTTATTTGTGCCCAAAAACCTCAAATCCGCCTGACGTCCGTCCGTCCGTCCGTCCGTCCGTCCGTCCGTCCGTCTGTCCGTTAGCACGATAACTCAAGAACGCCTTCACCTAGGATCTTGAAATTTTGAATCTGGATGTTTGGTTGAATTTGTAAGACTAAGTTCGTTAACGGGCAAAATCGTCCTACTCCTTCGGGTAGCTGCCATACAAAATATCCTTAAAACAGGTGTTCAAGAATATTAGTAGATAACTTCAGAAGGGTTTAAGCTACGGCATTGAAATTTTGTATATGTTATTTTTCCAATAGTTGGAGCTAAATATATGATTATGTAGAAAATCCTATTAGTCCTTTGTGTAGCTGCCATACAAATATCCTGTCAAAATGTATTCACTTAATTTACAGAACTTACTATAACTCAAGTAGTCTTTTAGCTATGAATTCGGAATTTTTTACAAATTAGTTTTGAGTAAAAACGAAGCTTGAGTTTACTTGTCAGCGAAATCCTTTTACTCCTTCTGGTAGCTGCCATACAAAATGTCCTTAAGACACGTGTTCAACAATATTTTTCGATAACTTTTGAACGCTTCAAGCTACGAATTTCAAATTTTGTACAAGTTCATTTTGAAATGGTTCCAAGGAAAAGGATAAATATGTAAGAAATCAAGTGAGTCCTTCCTGCACCTCCTTCAAAAAGGACATTTTTTTTCGATGACTTACCCAGTTCAAGATATGCAACTAAACACTGAAAATTGTCTTTTAGTTTTGAGTAGCAATCTAATGGCAGTACTTAATAAAGGACTTACAACATGCACACACGTAATTCTACTTTATCCCCAACTACAATATAAATCGGAGTTCAGTATTCATCTAGAGTATTATACGATTGGCTTGTTTTACATATATTCTCAATTTCAATAAAAACTAGGGTATAAAATATAGACATTGCCCATTAGGGGTTAAATAAAAAAATCTGAAACCAATTTTTAGGCGATTATACCTATACATAGTTCATTAATGTAAAAAACAATTCGATATCTCAGCAGACCCGGAAATCGTTTTTGAATATCGTAAAATCCTGAAATAATTTTTTCACTATTATATAAAAAGCCTATAGAGTAAAAGTGAATTCGATAAGTTTTGTTACTCCCTAGAGGTCTAAAACTTTGTAAAATTCGGAAGATATTGTAGTGCAAAGTTTTTCACCACCACTCCCGCCCGTTTCATACATACGCTAGCATGCCTACAAATATTTACAAAGTTTTAATCTTCTCGAACCATTCAGAAGATAGATTTTAGAATGTCTCGATCCCAGCCTTTTAGCGTTTAGGGCGCATTGTCCACCGATATTGACAATTTTTTGCAAATGTCTCCACTGACAAACCTCTATATGAATCCCAAGATTCAGCATCCTAGCGTAAGCGGTTCATGAGATATAGAAACCAAAATATTTTGTCTAAAACGTTTAGATTAAGATAACATACAACATCAATTGTCAAGGTGGGAACTCTAGTGGTGTGAATACCTTGAAATTGAATGTGACGTTTTTAAAATGGATCTTAGGATCGTCCTCCTTGGTATTTCGCTTATCATTTACCAGACAAATAAATCACGGCCAAGCTAACATCATGCCATTAACCCAGCAGTCACTTCGTACAAGAAGTGGGAGGGAAATGGACCCAGCCACAAGACAATTCCTCGGGAGTATTCCTTTAAGTACTCCCTACTTAGCTATGCTCGTAAATAATGTTGCGCTCAAGGTTCATTATAATAAATACCACCGAGAATTCATTTCCATGTAATTTATGCCCAAAGTTTTCTTTACTCACCTCATTAAGGAGATGCTCGCAAACTTCAATAGGTGGCTCTTTTAAAATGTGACTAGATATATTTCGTCTTTAGAACACTTTCCATTTGATATTCTACCAGAACTCTGCAGCATGTAATTGAAAAATTAATTAGGAAAGTCAACTGAATCACCGCCATTCTAAGGGAGCACACCTGGAGCGTCCTGAAAACGATATAGTAGCCAATTAAGAAGAATCTAATGCCATCATGGCTACGACAACATGCTAGTATTCAGCATCTACAGGTAGTCGTTAAATGGAAATACGTACGATGCAGAATTTTCGGAACGGACACAATTGGATATAGAAGGATCTGAATCAGAACTACAGGTGGAAAATTAATTGATTTTCGCTCGGAGTTTGCTATGAATCAAAGCTAGTGCTAGTTCATAAATTATATATATTTTAAGTGATTGGGGTTGAAGTTGAGTGGATTGCAGAAGTATCTTAGTTTCTAAAAACTCTTATTTTGTGATATTAAAATTAAAATATATATTACTAACTATAATAAATCGTTCCATCAAATTGACTAGAGTTTCCAGGAGACAGTTAAAAGTAAACGCTTCCTGTTTTTGACAATCTCACATTGATCTTCAATTGTTCAACAGATTGGCGAATTTAATTTCATATCAAAATTTCAATCTAGCTTAACGTAAAATTACTTGGCAACATTCAGTCCAATCCCAACAATAAATCCAAGATCCTATTTCGTGAATTTCAATCTTATATCACAAAAATGTCATTCCATCAGGATTCGCCAAAAAATTTGTGACCTTACCATCTCCGATTCTTTTGAAAATTTTTGTACTTGAAGAACTACTGAAAAAAATAATTAGGTTTAAATTTTTTGTTTCTATCTAATTTTTTTGTTAGTTATAGTATATTAAAGTTTTCGCAAAAAAGGTGTCCGAGTCCTCTTTGAAAATTTATATCTCTGCTAACTTTTATCCTTGAATAATAAAGTAGGGCTCATTTTAAGGATTGTTGTTCAAAAAACGTCGCAATATAAAAAAAATAGGAATAAAAATTATTCTTGAAATTTTTTTTTCAAGGATAAAGATTTTGTCCTTTATCCTTGAATATCTCAAAATGAGTTTTTATTTTTTTTTTATATTTTGTAGGTTATACTGTTTTACAAAACATACCAAAAGTTGACTTGATATCTCAATGGGATCGGGGTCAAACAAATCGAAGAACATCAGTGGCTCTCAATTATTTTATAGAAAAAGGTTAACTTCATCAAGAATAGCCAAAAGTGTATATATTTAATTTTTTTTTATTGGGGTGAAAAAAATCGAATTAAATTATTAGAGAACTAAACTCCCCTTGACATCCCAAATTAATTTTACTTTATTATTTTTTAATAATAAAGTATTGTGATCGACCTGACATTTCAAAAAAATTTGCTACCCCGTAATTTTGTATTTACACGTTTTAGGACTAGTAAACACCAAAAAAGCAAAAAAAATGTCCGTCTGTCCGCCGTTGACGCCGTACGCCGTACGATGTACGCAAAACCATTCGAAGGCGTGTAGCTCCCAAACCCGTTGAGGTATTAAGTTGAAATTTTTATGGTGGGTAGATTGGGTAAACTCCTACGACTGGTATCTTTTCGGAGAGTGGGGGTGTAAGGGGAGATGAAGGGGAAGCGTTTTAGACGAAACATTTTGGTTTCTAGATCTCAGGAACCACTTATGCTAGGAGGCTGAAACTTGGAACCTATGTAGTACTATGATAGTGGACTCATTTGCATGCTCTATAATGGTTGATGGGTGCGGAAGTGTGGGGGGGGGGACAACAAAGAGTCCAAAACGCTTGAAAGCCGGGATTGAAACATTCTAAAATCCATATCTCCTGAACGATTGATGTCAGAAGATTGAAACTTTGTTCTTATCCTTAGGCATACTGAAAGATTAGACAAGGGCTAACATTTTTAAGGGGGTGGTTGGGTATGAGGGTGGTAGGTGAACAAATTTGGATTACAATATCTTCCGAACCAATTACACCAAGAAGATAAATTTAGTTTCTGTATATGGGATCACAAGAGGAGTCTACAGAATGTAAACTTTTCGAGGGGGGAGGTAGGGCACTAAAGTGGGGAAATAGCAATTTCTCAAAAAATGTTATTTTTATATCTAAGAAACCTTATCAGATATGATGTTGAAAATTTTACAGGAGTTGGGGTCGGTAGACCTCTAGTAGGGAAAAAGGCTGTGGGTGTTGGGGGTGATGGTGAAAGGGGGTGGAAAGGAAAAAGTTTTGATTTTTATTTCTAGAAAACCGTAAGGAATAGAAAGCTAAAAATTTAGGATTATATAGAGCCATTATAGAGACGTCCTAGCTATTAAAATTTTTCATATGGTGGTATGGTACGGAGCTGAAGAGTGATTTTTTATATCTCAGAAACGGCTTATGCTAGAAAGTTGAAACTTAGTACGTATAGGTAGATGTGCTATTAGAGTGAAGTTCAAATTTTTATTGGCGTTCAGAGGTTGAGTAAAAAAAATTTCCGTGAATCCACATTTTCACGAATTTCGTTAAAACTTTTAGACATGTCGAGCTATCAAAGCAATTTTACTTCTGGAGGCTATTTATATAAGCGCCTACTAACGTTCATCAAAATTTTTCGATATCCAACCCCTAAGGGGGTGTAAAGTGGTTGTGTACATATTCACGAATTCTGATATATTTCTTAGGTATATTGAGATTTGGAATTCACTTTTAATTCTATAAGCTTTAAACATAGTCGGGAAAAAAATCGATTTAAGTATTTTTCCCTATTTAAACCCCTGAGGGTATTGTTCAAGTTTTCACTGATTCCGAAAATTTTTTATGCTATATTCAGACTGCGAGATTAACGCGTTTAAATCGAGTTAAACTCGTTGAAAACACTTCCTGAACGCGTTTACGAAAACACGTAGCTACAACGCGTTTAATCGAAAACATGTACTGCGACCCTCGCGGAAATCGAAGTAAACTTTGAAAGAAAGTATTTAATGCTGCTGACACTCAATTTTGTGCTTGTGCAATGACTGCATTAGCTAATTAATTCACTTTTCATTTCTGCTATTCAAACACTTTTGTTTCAAATAATTTAGAAACCATAAATTTGCTAATGAAACACAGCTGAATATCTACTTGTCAAAACAAATCACGTCAAGGTGTCTTGTATCAAAATAAAACGAGTTGCTTGGTCTGAACACATTTTTTTTAACACGTTCATTTTGCTTACTTAAACGCGTTTAAAACGCATAGTCTGTACAGTGTATTAGGTTTAATGTGATCGAATTCGCTTTTACTTCTATGGAATATTCTATAGATAAACAAAATACGCAAATAAATAAAAAAAATCTGCCAACAGTCTGGGGGCAACTGTGTTTAATGCTGAGATGCGGTGTAGGTTACTATGAGACTGACAACCTAAGAAATAACCAGGAGGCTATTTGGAACTTTATTTTTTAGGTTGTCAGTCGCATAGTAACCTATACCGCATCTCAGCATTAAACACATTTCGGACTTCTACTTATAAAATAATAAAGTTGCGCTCAGACTGTTGGCATATTTTTTGACATGTTTTGGAAAACAGTATAATATACAATATGTAAAAAATTTATAAAAATTGAAGATATTCACTTTGAGATATTCAAGGTTAAAGGACAAAATCGTTATCCTTGAAAAAAAAATTCAAGGATACTAACTTACTTATTTATTTATTTAATTATTGCAGTTATTCTATAAGATATTTACAGTTTATAAATTTTTTGTAGAGATTAGACGCGGAAAAAATTATTGTCTTTACAACTTTAGTGTAGTATTTCTATTTCTTGACAAATTATGTTATTAATTAAAGTGATAAAATTTCAAGTATAATTTTTATTCGTATTTTTTTATATTGCGATAACCTTCCCCTTTAAAATGAGCCCTATTTTATTATTCTAGGATAAAAATTACCAGAGAAATGAATTTTCAAAGAGGACTTGAACACCATTTTTGCGAAAACTTTAACATGCTATAACTAACAGAAAAAATTAGATAGAAACAAAAAATTTAATTTAATTGTTTTTTTCACTAATTCTTCAAGTACAAAATTTTTCAAAAGAATCGGAGATGGTAAGGTCACAACTTTGGCGATTCTTGATGGAATGACCCATTTATTTCAAAATACAATTTTTTAGAAGCAGCGGTGTGACACCACCTATCGCATACCGTCCCAAAAAATGTTAACCAACAAAATAATGAAGCAATCAACATTATTGTTGAATCAACATGTAGCATAAAAAAAAGTCAAACAATATCGTTTGCTAATAGGATGAACACACCACTTTCTGACTTTGTATGAAATCCGATTATTTCCTTTAGTCTGAACTCAATCTAATTTTCCAGAACCTTACTCAGTATTTCAACAAACAAGTGAAATAAAAAAGGCCTTGCGCAATTCTCTCCCCCAAATTTGATGACATTATTTGCTACAATCAACCCCCCAAAAAAATGACAATAAATGAAATTGTTTGCTCAAATAGCAGCAAAACTTGGAGAAAATTGAGGAAAACTCAACTGCTCTCTATATGAGATCCAAGGTAAAATAAAGTCCTGAGAACAATAAAGTGGTCGGCAGATGGATAAAAGTCAAAATAAAGAGTCTTTTAGCCCAGAGATCAGAATTCCAGATGGAGATAATACTTGAGCTCATTAAGGAGTTGTTCTAGCTAGTGAAATAACAACTTCCTCTGTGCTAGGAATACAGCAGCTCATTCAGGCTACGAAAAGGATACACGTACTTTCCGACACTTCAACCATCCTACGATCAAACTTTAACAAGACTTTGTGATTAAATTCAAGAAACTAATACGACCAGATTAAGATATGTAAATAGAAATAGCTACTACCCCCGACAAGATAATTCAGCTCAGGTAATTGTATGCAAATCAGGTGAGAAAATAGAAGAGCCTGGGTATTGTGTATGTTTATGTGTTGTATACCAGGCTGTAGTACACGCGCTGTACAGCTAGAATTGTTGTTTATGTTCGTAGTGCGGTTTTGCTGGATCTCAATATGCCCGAGGTTGAAACTTACCGCGAAACATAACAACAATGAACGACAGCTTGATCTTATATATTTGAAGAAATTGGTCTTGTTGAAGATTTATGCGCGCAAATTTTAACTAAAGATAAGATGTGTAAGTGTTAAGAAAACCGCGGCAATTTTCTCTGTTTGTTTAAACGCGAAATTATTGCCTGTAGATGTTTTATTCGTTTTTTCGTTTTATTACGCGATTAAAAATGAAGTCGCAATGTTAAGGAGGATTAAATGTGCGGTAATTGACTCAGTCTGTGAGAGTTTATTTTAACAGTACTGACCCTCTTAATTTAAGGAAAAAAAAATGTATTTTAACAGTACTTAACTATTTAAATTTTGTGGAAAGTATATGACCTGACTCGCGTCATCCGTTCTTAAACAGAATATTGAGAGCAGTTATTATTTTTAACAAATCGTTTTATTATAATTGCATTCATTTACATTTAGACTTTGCAATTCAACACCCTTTACACGATATTTCACGGTTGCTGTTATCAATGAAAATCACTCCGTCAATTTTTAGTAAACCTTATCGTTGCCTTGATTTCGCAGTAGAAAACTGATCTCGTGTACAAGCAATGCTGAGCTTATACTCTGCATGTTTGATACTGTTGCGCTTATATACTGCATGTTTGAACTCGAGGGATTTCGAGCATATACGATGAGAAGTGGGTAGAGCTTTCTACGCTATTCGAATTAGATATTGTAAGGTTTTAGTTTTCTCTGGGAACTTTGATGTCATTGATAAGTGGCTCGATTTGCCAGGGTGTGCATGTAACAGTATATACCTATGGGAGCGATCTTCAATATATATGCTTTTGTGGAAGTTTTCACAGTACCTTTTTTAAATCGAAAATTCTAGTTTTAGTTTTACAATGTGTGACGTTTCAGGCTCGAAGGAGTCAGTTTGATAAAGGAAAACTAGCAATTTCAATAAAACCATCCGCCAACAGTCTAGGCGAAAGTTTATTATTATTTGGGTCAAAGTTCGGGAAGCGGTTAAAATTGAGTCGCAATAAAATGCATACGCCACTGCCACTGGCAGGATATGGTGAAATTCAGAGTATAACATCAGTTGTTCACTCACTCACTGGATCTACACGGCTGTAGTTAGGCCAATCCTTTTATACGGTCTGCTAATATGGTGGCCAGCACTCGACAAAGTAACCTACAGGAAAAAGTTGGAAAAGGTGAAGAGACAGGCGTGTCTGGGGATAACAGGCTCTCTTTGTACCACTTCTTCAGACTCGCTCAACGTCCTTCTCTCTCTGCCACCAATAGACCTGTTCGCAAAGTACGTAGCATGCAAATGCGCCCTAAGACTCAGAGAGTCCAACCAGTTCAAAGCATGTACATACGGGCACAGTAACATCAGCCTATCTACAACAGGGACTACGGACTATACAGATCCTAAGCTCTGGTTTGACAGGAAGGTCGCCATAAACGTACCAAGCAGAGAGTACTGGGAGGTAAGACACTGCGGGGTCGATTAACATCTATACTGACGGTTCTAAGATGGAGGACGGAGTGAGCGCAGCCGTGCACTCACTTGATCTTCCAGCAAACTCTTGCTACAGACTGCCGAACGTCGTTCACAACTCCTTAGAGCAGAAGATGGTAAGCCTGTCCGAGGCCAGGTGGCAGGCTACATCAACCTCCAGAACCACGAAACAAATGTGGAACACGCAAAATGAGAAAAAAACTAAACTCCTGTTAGCACTACCAAGGGCGCAATGCGCAACTTTAGTCGGAATTATTACCGGCCATTGTTTGATTGGGGCGCATGCGTACAGAATGGGGCTAATTACTAATGATCTCTGCAGGAACTGTAAACTACCCGGGGAACGGGAAACGCTAGAACACCTTCTGTGCAACTGCCCAGCTCTTGCTAGGAGACGGGTGAAGGCTCTTGGTGCACCGACCTTCACAAATCTTAAAGAAGTCTTTTTTAACAGCATGCAGAGTCTGCTAGACTTTGCTACTGTAACAGGAACCTTTGAACTAAAAGAAGAGCTCTCAGTACAGATCGAAACGCAAGCGCGGCTATCATAGGTACATTGGGTCTCCTGTTTTTTAGTGGTATCACTATGGACCCTCGTAGGTCTATGTGAGGCTTTGGCCGCCACTGTAACCTAACCTAACCTAACATCAGTTGTTTCGAGAATAGTTTTTTGAAAAGATAATTCTGTCCTTGGAATGGAAGTGAAAATGTATAAAATACCGAGTTTAAGCCGATTAAACATGTAAAAAGTCCATTCTAAGACGGCTCGAATTTCGGTATATTATTTACACTAAAAGACCATAAAAGAGAGAAGCAATTTGCTGCATAATCAGACCTAGGAGATATGACGAATTGTGAAAACGTGAACAAACCCATTACATCAAGTGGGGGGGGGGGGGATTTCGAAAAATTTTGAAATAGCTTTTTACCCGATTACATAAAAAGCAATTTGATATCTCATCGGACACAAGAGATTTTGAAATATTTCTGAAAAAGTAAGCAAGTCTTCACACCCTCTTGGGGGTTGAATTTCGAAATAGGTGAATTTTAAGTGAAGTTTTAGACAATTTCATGAAATGCC
The DNA here is from genome assembly GCA_951812415.1 of Beris morrisii. Classification (NCBI taxonomy): domain Eukaryota; kingdom Metazoa; phylum Arthropoda; class Insecta; order Diptera; family Stratiomyidae; genus Beris; species Beris morrisii. Next base: position 91,210,378 of record OX638313.1, on the reverse strand, counting down.
CGTAGAAATAGGGATGGCGCAAATAATGAAAATTCTGAAATAAATTTCCGAGGCAATAAAAATCAATTCGATCTCATCAGCTGTAAGAGGTATGTTGGAATTCGTTAAAACATATTCACCCTCTTGGAGGTGGGATATAAAAAAAACGTTAAATGGGTTTGCAGGCTATTGTATTAAAGTCCGTGGAAGTAAAAACCTTTCTGATATCTCATAAAAAAAAAGTATTCAACCCTCTTACACATCCTTAGGGTTAAAAATCTTAAAATCCTGAAATTAACTTTTTATCGATTATATAAAAAGACTTAGGAAGCAAAAATCAATTCGATGTCTCATCAGATCTTCGAAATATGTTGGAATTTCTAAAAATATATGCAACCCCTTTACGACTCTGGTTTGGATATCAGAAAATATTAAAATTGGTTTGTAGACGATTATTTAAAACCTCTGTTAAAATTAAAGCCAATTTGATAGTTCATCAAACCTAAGAGATAAGGCGAAAAATTGTGAAAATGTATGCAACCCCATTACGCTTGTGGGTCGAATATCCAAAAATCCTGAAAGAAGTTTTTAGATAAATATGAAAAAATCCCGAGAAACTTAAACCAGTTTTATGTCTTATCACTACTAAGAGATATAAACATAATTCGTAAAAACGTTTAAAAACGCTCTTAAACTCTCTTAGAAGTTGAAAAGAAAAAATTCCTGAAAACCGGTTTAAGTCGATTATATAACAAGCCCTTGGAAGTGAAAAGTTATTTGATATCTAATCAGACCTGAGGGATATGACTGGATTCGTGAACTTGTTTTATAATAACATAAAACTCGTTTTCAAGTTTTTTCCTTTTTCAACCCTTAAGAGGGTATAAACGGGTTGAACACGTTATTACGAATTCCATCATATCTCTTAGCAGTGATAAGACATCGAATTGGTTTTTACTTCCTCGGGGTTTCTTTATATATAATATAAAAACTCGTTTCACGATTTTTGGATATTCAACCCAAAAGTGGGTGCAATGGGGTTGCACATGTTTTCACAATATTGTAGATTGTTGATGGTGGAAGACGGTCTAAGAATCCCGATTCACTGCTGCCTATTGTGATTGTCCTCCCTTATTATAACTCACTTAGGACGGTTATATCAATAAATTGTAGTATGCTCTTGAGTGTGTTAGACATAAGTTCCAATGGTGTTAGGAAGTAAATCTGTTGGTATACTAGAATAAAATTCGGTTTCTGTATAAAAGTTGACCAATAAAGTTTGCTAAAAGTAAAATTTTTTAAGGGGGTGGTGGAGCATGGAAGTGGAGGGGATAAGAATTTTTAAAAAAAAACATGTCTCATATCTCAAGAGCAGTGTAAGATAGATGCTTAGAATTTTTACCAGAAATAGGCCTAATAGACCCCTATCTGAAAAAAAAAAGTTTTTTGGGGTGGGGTGTAGGGGGTGACGGTGGGGGAGGGTGAATAAGAAAAAGTTTCGATTTTTATATCTCGAGAACCAATAATGTTATAAAACTGAAACTTGGTATTAGGATAAACATGTAGTAGTAGCCTATTGGAAAAATATAATTTTTTATAGGGGTGGTATGGTACGGTGATGGGGGAGTGTTTTTCCTATATATAGAACGGCTTATGCTACAAAGTTGAAACTCGGTACGTATATGTAAATCAACCAGAAAATTAGTTTAAATAAAAAAAATTTTCAAATATCCATTGGCTTTTGGAAGGAGGCCGAAAAAAATTATCAGTGCAAATGGAATGCATATATTTTCACGATTTTCGTCATATCTTGTAGGTCTTCCCAAATATTCAATTTATTCTTATTCTGCAGCTTCTTTATATAATTACTTAGAAAGCGTTTTCAGGATTTTTTGAAATTCGACCTTTAAGAGGGTGTAAAAGAGTTGTATACTTTTTCACGAATTCTGCCGTATCCCCCAGGTCTGATCGATATCGAATATGTTTTCACTTTAATGGGCTTGCGTAATAATCGCCTAAAACTTGTTTTTAAGTTTTTTCATTTTTCAGCCCCTAAGAAGGTATAAAAAGGTTGAACACATTTTCACGAATTTCGTCATATCTTTTAGAAGTGAAAAGGAATTGAATTGGATTTTACTTTCTCGTGCTCACTTCATATTTATTTATTAACTCCTTTCAGGATTTTTGGATATTCAACCTCCACGTGGGTGTAAGGAGGTTGCATATGTTTTCACAGTTTCTTACATATTGCTTAGATCTGATGATATATCGAATTCATTTTTACTTTCTAAGGTTTCCTATATAAGCGCCAAAAAGTCAATTTCAGTATTTTTAGATATTCAATCCTAAGGGATGTAAGGGCTTTTCAAGGCTTCGACATATTTCTTAGGTTTGATGAAATATTAGATCGCTTTTCACTTCCACAAACTTTTAATATAATCGCCTACAAATGCATTCCTCAATTCTTAGATATTCAACCGCCAAGGGTTTGCATATGTTTTCACAATTTTTTGCCATCCCTTAGTTCTGATGAGATATAAAATTGGTTATTACGGCATTTGATGTAATGACCTAAAAACCAATTTCACGATTTTTCGAATTTCAAGAACCAAGGGGGTGTAATGCGTTTTCTTACGTTTTCATAAATTTTTCAAAATCACTCGTCTCTCATGAGATATCAAGTTGCATCTTATGAAATCGTTTAAAAACCTGTTTCACAATTTTTTCGAAATTCAAACCCCAAGTGGAAGTAATGAGTTTGTATACGTTTTAACAATTCGTCACATCTCTTAAGTCTTATAAGGCAGCAAATTCGTTTTTACTTCTATGGTCTTTTAGTGTACATAATATACCGAAATTCGAATAGTCTACACGGTCTTTTTTAATGTTTAATCGGCTAAAAATCTCTTTTTTAAATATTTTTATTTTAAGAACAAAAATTAACTTTCCAAGAAACGTCATAATCTTGAAACAACTGATGATGTTGTGATTTGACCGCTCCCGAGCTTTGACCCGAAAAATAATGAAGTTTCGCCCAGACTATTGGGAGATTTTTTTACCTTAATTCTAATACTATCTAGAAGCGAAAACGATATTTTCTGTAAAATTACATACAAAATCCACTAACAATTTTCGCTCGAACGAAAAATTTGTATGGGAAATTTCGTTTCGTTGCGTACTATAGGAGGATAATTAAAAACGTATGCCTTGTCTATCTTTTGGCAACCCTATTAGCGCGCTTACCAACGGCAATAATTAGAGTCACTATCATTAGAAGGATTAAATCGTGTTTCAGGTTCTCATTCAAAGATAAAAAATCCAGCAGCTCAGTAAATTCAATTAGGAGTTGCCGATGCAAAATCCTGAATGAAGACTATAGGCTAGAAATATATGATACACCTGACTCTTGAGCGAAGTCGGAATCAATAGGGAAAAGGAGAAAGAAAAACCGTTTAGTTAGATTCATTTCGACTATTTTAGATTACAGCTCGTAATCACTTTAAGAAAGTAGGAAGCCAAAGCTTGATTTTGCGATGCTGATAACAAGCTTTATTAAAGAATTTTACAATTTGAGGTTATTCTCCTTGGCAGAATCCACCCATTAATTAAAGCTAAATGTAACTTGCAGTATGATCAAATCCGAATTTACATTAGAGTAGTTATTTTAGACTATTTTACCATTGACAGCGGTTTCGGTTTCACTTTATGGCTAAAAACTGTAAAGGCGATAATGTTTGGATAATTTCAACGTACTGCAAATTCCATATATATAGATGTGAAGGATTCTGAACCCCAAATACTTATAACTAAAAGGCTATGCGGCGAAAAAATATATAAATTTCCTCAACATACTCGCTGTTTGTGCCTTTGATAAAAAGCGGAAAATTTGACGGTAGACAGGAAGTGATATAACATAATAACACTAATAACATTCAAGATTTTTCAAACTTCTACATATTTATCACTTATATGAAGAGGGGTGTTAATCTGACCCATGATGAAATTGGTGAAAATATATGCACTTCATTTTCATTGACGGTTTTCGTTACATCACCTCCGCACGTTTATAGATACAAGTAGATGAAATTTATCTTTATTGCAATCTAAATTATCTATATTACAAATAACCCGGATGTCATCAGGAACCTAAAAATTTGCGATTCTAAAACATGTTGACGTATCTGGTTGAAATCTTAAATGCATTGTTTTACTTTAAATCCTGGCGAACCCCTACGCTTCACCAATATCACAAATTTGAGGACTTGAAATTTTCTAATCAATTACAAAATTCCTGTCTTACTCTCCATTTGTATTTGCGAGCAAAGGAAGAGCAACTATTTTACATTAACTTAAATGAAAAAGGCTTCAACTGCAGGAACTAATTTTTCAAAGTGGCTAAGTTTCCTTTGAAGGTACCTTAATACGTGAGGTTGTGATAGTTTCAGTCACATATCAACATAAACCCTTGATCCTATCCAGACGAAAAATCTCAGTTGCGTTGGCATCTGTGTCACTGCATAGTCTATTTAAGCTCATAGTTTGTAATATGTCCTCTGATGTAGAGTCTTTGCATTTTGTATGTTATGAAAGATTGCCCACAGGAAGAAAGGACATTTTCCCTTGTTATTATTTCCTGATGGACTTAACTATCTAGTGAAGACTAGTTAGCGTCCAAGTTCTGTACTGAAATGATAAAGAAATTCAACAATAGGTCATGTTTATGCTCACGGTGTAATAAATAAGCATTGCGGTTCACGGACAAAAAAAATTGTTGACATTTTATCTCGTAGACCGGAAACAGGGGCAGTTGTTTTCCAGCTTTATTTCGCTTAATATACAGTCTTAGGGCGGTATGGCTGAGATCTCACTCGATACTGCGTCTATGAACCAAACGTCGACATCCCTTTCGATCTGGTATTTATTCAATTAATTTATTGTCTGTGATGTTATTTATTGCGGGTAGGGCTTCCAGGGCAGCGTGCTGTTTCTTATTCCGTTGTCGTAAGATATAATTGAAAGTTCACAGGCTCTGAGCTGCTGGTTATTGTTTAAATTTATTTCGAAGCAATTAAATTTATGGGATTGGAGCAATATTGGCACTTGAGTTTTTCTGAAAAGTAAAGTTGAGTAATTGAGTGCGACAGTTTTTTTAAGAACTTCATTAGTAAAATGTACCGCAGTCACAATAAAAAGAAGCGAACCCTGTGATGTTCCTGATGGAGTTCCTTACTGTGACTTGACTTAGATATGTACTTTACTTTATAAAATTGAAATAGGCTTATTTTAAAGGGAAACATTGTTGCGATATAAAAAAAAATGCAAATAAAATTATTCTTGAAATTTTTTTTCAATTTACAGTTATTTTAATTACTTACTCGTATGTAACGAGGATTGAATTTTAGAATGCGAGATTATGGGCAGCTCTCAAAATCATAAATTCAAGCTAGTTTAGTTCTCTAATAATTTAATTGAGCTAGTTTAAAAGATGAATGTTTTGTAATAAATTTATCCTAAAAAAATTAAATTGAAAATAACAATAATTACCACATTTGGTATGTCCTACTAATAAGAGAATAGTCGAGTATCGGTCGTGGTTCCATTATTTAAAAATTGAATTTATCTATTTTACTTTATTATTTCAATAATACAGTAGTGTTATCGATTTTTAAAAAAAAAAATTTGCTGCCCTCAAAATTTTTTTTTCACGTTTCATGACTAGTAGACACGAAAAAAGAAAAAAATTTTTCAGTCCGTCTGTCCGCCGTACGTCGACCGCTGTACGCAAAATCGTTTGAAGGCTCGTAGCTCCCAAACCCTTTGATGTATTAAATTCCAGTTTTTTTTAATAGAATGGGTAGGCCCCTTCAAGTGACTACATTTTTATGGGTGCGGGTGTGAGGGGGAAGTAGGGGAAGCGTTTTAGACGGAAAATTTTGGTTTCTAGATATCAGCAACCACTTATGCTAGGAGGCTGAAATTCGGAATTGGAAAGTGGACCCATTTGCAAAAAAATTGCCGGTATAGTTGAAGGGGTGTGTGAGTGGGGGGGAAAATAATGAGTCCGAAACGCAAAAAAGGCGAGATCGACACATTCTAAAATCCATATCTCCTAAACCGTTAACGTCACCAAACTGAAACTTAATGGATATCTGTAGGTATACTAAAAGAATAGATCGGAAATAAATTTTCGGGGGAGGGGGGGGGGGGGCAGTGGCGTATGGTGGTGGGGGTAAAAAAATTAGAATACGATATCTCATGAACCATTTGCACTTGACAAATAAAATTTGGTACGTGCATAAAGTTGGACAAATGAAGTTTGATGAAAGTAAAATTTTTTAAGGGAGCGGTTGAGCGTGAAAACGTTTTCAACCCTTTTATACCCTCTTAGTTTTAGGCGATTATTACGCAAGCCCTTGAACGTGAAAAGATATTCGATATCTGATAAGACCTGGGGATATAATAGAATTCGTGAAAAAGTTTACAACCCCCTTTGCACCTCCTTAGGGATCGAATTTTAAAAAATCCTGAAAAGGCTTTCTAGGTATTTATATGAAGAAGTCGTACAATAAAGCCTAGTATCCAGATCGAGTGAAATTTCGCTTACCTCTCACTGCGCTCATTCCGCTGTGAAATTAGTTCGTGAACGTTATCGAAAGATGTCGTTTGATAAAACACAAAAAAACAACAATTTATTTTAAATTTAAAATCAATTTATTTTAAATAAGAAATAATCAATATTTGCTTTCGGTATAATGTGCTCCAAATGGCAATACGTGAAAAGGACAAGTTTTGTGGACCAGACAGGGCACAAAAAATTGCTGCTGTGTGCTGTTTTCTCTATAAATTTTTTGATGTCGGAAAATAACATCGAGTATTTCCCACCGCATTATGCTGATGAATTGGATGACGAAGGTAACGTTATCGAGAGTGAATGGAGAAAAAGGATTTCGAACGACAGTATGATTAATTCGTCATTGGAAAACAACACTGAAAGTATATCAAAATAAAAAAAATTTTAACGGATTGGGAGATGCAGTAGGCTATGTAATAATATTTTCCATTGTCCTTTGCATTTCAAAACGAGACAAAACGTCACAATTTCACCGTGAAACTACGATGTACGCTCATTTCGCTGCGGAATCTTTGCTCAGCGCCATCTGTTTGCAATTGGCAATTTCCCTTGAACGGGATACTAGCTAGCGAAATGAAGGCGAAAAAATTGTTCACTAGCATTTCGCTCGGTTTTTTTTGTATGTGTTTTTTGATTTCACTCGATCTGGATACTAGGCTTAAAAATGAATTCAATATTTGGGAAGACCTAATAGATATGACGAAAATCGTGAAAATATATGCATTCCATTTTCACTGATCATTTTTTTTGCACCCCTCCGAACGCCAATGGATATTTGAAAATCTTCTTATGTAAATTAATTTTCTAGTTGATTTACATAAACATACTGTGTTTCAACTTTGTAGCATAAGCCGTTCTATAGATGGGAAAAACCCCCCCCCACCTCCGTACCATACTACCCCTATAAAAAATTATATTTTTCCAACATGCTACTACTACATGTCTATCCAAAGTTTCAGCTTTATATCATTATCGGTTCTCAAGATATAAAAATCGAAACTTTTTCTTAATCACCCTCCCCCACCTTCACCCCCAACACCCCCACCCCGAACTTTTTTTTCTAGATAGGGGTCTATTAGGCCTACTTCTGGTAAAAATTCTAAGCATCTATCTTACACTGTTCTTGAGATATGAGATGTGTTTTTTTTAAAAAATTCTTATCCCCTCCACTTCCATGATCCACCGCCCCCTTAAAAAATTTTACTTTCATCAGACTTCATTTATCAACCTTTACATACAAACCAAATTTGATTTGTCTAGTGTAATCGGTTCGTGAGATATCGTAATCTAAAATTTTTCACCCCCACCGCCGTACGCCACTGCCCCCTCTCAAAAATTGGTTTCCGATCAATTCTCCTAGTATACCTACAGATATTGATTAATTTTTTGACATTAACCGTTTAGGAGATATGGATTTTAGAATGTGTCGATCTCACCTTTTTTGCGTTTCGGACGCATTATTTTTCCCCCGACTCCCAAACCCCTTCACCTATGTCGGCCTTTTTTTGCAAATGGGTCCACTACCGAAACTCTATATAAATTCCAAATTTCAACTTTCTACCGTAAGTGGTTGCTGATATCTAGAAACCAAAATTTTCCGTCTAAAACGCTTCCCCCTCCCCCCCCCCCCACCGAATTTGGTCACTTCAAGGAGCCTACCCAGTATCCAGTATACGACGGACAGACGGACTGACATTTTTTTTTGCTTTTACTTTATTATTTTTTAATAATAAAGTATTGTTATCGACCTGAAATTTCAAAAAAGTTTGCTACCCTGAAATTTTGTATTTACACGTTTTAGGACTAGTAAACCCCAAAAAAGCAAAAAAAAAAAAAAATGTCCGTCTGTCCGCCGTAGACGCCGTACGCCGTACGCCGTACGCAAAATTGTTTGAAGGCGCGTAGCTCCCAAACCCGTTGAGATATTAAATTGAAATTTTTATGGTGGGTAGATTGGGTGAACCCCTACGACAGGTATATTTTTGAGGGGTGGGGGTACAAGGGGAGAAGAGAAGGGAGTGTTTTAGACGAAAAATTTTGGTTTCTAGATCTCAGGAACCACTTATGCTAGGAGGCTGAAACTTGGAACTTATATAGTACTATAATAATGGACTCAATTGCAAAAAAATGGTCGATATTGGTTAAGGGGTGTGAAAGTGGGGGGGAAAACAATGAGTCTTTAACGCATGAAAGTCGGGATTGAAACATTCTAAAATCGATATCTCCTGAACAATTGATGTCAGAAGATTGGAACTTTGTTGTTGTCCTTAGGGATACTTCCAAATTAGACAAGGGCTAAAATTTTTAAGAGGGGTGGTGGGGTGTGGGGGTGGGTGGTGAAAAACTTTGGATTACAATATCTTCCGAACTAATTACACCAGGAAGATAAAATTTAGTTTCTGTATATGGACTCACAAGAGAAGTCTACCAAAACTAAATTTTTTGAGGGGGGAGGTGGAGCACGAAAGTGGGGGGATAGCAATTTCTCAAAAAATTTAATTTTTATATCTCAAAAACCGTATCAGATATGATCTTGAAAATTTTACAGGAGTTGGGGTCGATAAACTTCTAGTAGGGAAAAAAATTTTGGTGGTGTGGGTGTAGGGGGTGGTGGTGAAAGGGGGTAGAAAGGAAAACATTCTGATTTTTATTTCTCAAAAACCATAATGAATAGAAAGCTAAAAATTTAGGATTATATAGAACCACTATGGAGACATCCTAGAAAAATAAAATTTTTGATAGGGGTATCAAGGTACGGGGGAGAGGAGTGGTTTTTTATATCTCAGAAACGGCTTATGCTAGAAAATTGAAACTTAGTACGTATATGTAGATGTGCTATTCGAGTAATTAAAGCAAAAAAAAGTTCAGATTTTTATTGGCGTTCAGAGGTTGAGTCAAAAAAATGTCCGTGAATCCACATTTTCACGAATTTCGTTAAAACTTTTAGACATGTCAAACTATCAAAGCAATTTTACTTCTGCGGGCTATTTATATAAGCGCCTAGTAACGGTAACGGTAACGGTAACGGAATTTTTCGATATCCAACCCCTAAGGGGGAGTAAATTGGTTGTGTACATATTCACGAATTCTGATATATTCCTAAGGTATATTGAGATTTGGAGTTCACTTGTACTTCTATAAGCTTTAAACGTAGTCGGGAAAAAACCGATTTAAGTATTTTTCTCAATTAAACCCCCTGAGGGTATTGTTTAAGATTTCACTGATTCCGAAAATCTCTTAGGTTTAATGTGATCGAATTCGCTTTTACTACTATGAATTATTCTATTGATTAAAAAAATACGTAAATAAAAAAAAAAATCTGCCAACAGTCTGGGCGCAACTTTATTATTTTATGGGTAGAAGTCCGAAACGTGTTTAATGATGAGATACGGTGTTGGGTACTATGCTACTGACAACCTAAAAAATAACCAGGAGGCTATTTGGAACGTTGCGACTGACAACCTAAAAAATAACGTTCCAAATAGCCTCCTGGTTATTTTTTAGGTTGTCAGTAGCATAGTACCCAACACCGTATCTCATCATTAAACACGTTTCGGACTTCTACCCATAAAATAATAAAGTTGCGCCCAGACTGTTGGCAGATTTTTTTCGTTTGTACTAGTCATGAAACGTGAAAAAAAAATGTTCATGGCAGCAATTTTTTTTTTTTTTAAAATCGATAACAATACTGTATTATTGAAATAATAAAGTAAAATAGCAGCCAACAGAGGATCCGAAACCTTCAGCTGTGCGATGGCCGTTTTCTTCAATATAATGAATGTGTTCATTATAACTATAAATATAATCAATATGTTTTACGAATACCAAGCAGAGATGCATTGTTTATAAGAACTTTTTAATCAATTTGATGAAGGCGTGCATCAAAATTCCTAAGTGTTGATTTCTGAGAGTATATGTGCCCTTTCGACATATACAAATTAATCAAAATGTTTGTAATGAAATGAGATTGATGATTGTACGGTTCATATATCATGAAAAATATTTGATAATTTTCTACATTGTTGTAACGATTTTTTCATTAATCCGATGAATTTCCTTTAATGAAAGGCATTCGTTAATATTAAGAACAATATTTTTTCAGTGTACTGTTCCTTACGAATACTGTGGGACATAGTAAGCGTTTCCTCACTAATTTCATTAGATTCATCAAATACCTCTGAGGTGTGGTTATTATAATTGTGTCTTTGAATGCAAAAAAAGTCGTCCTTTTCTTATCGCCTGCATGAGGAGTTCGAGTCTAATGTCTAGCGTTAAGCGTTGTTAAACAACTTTGTTCTTCAGTTTAGTTGCTGCTCCTTGTAGCCGTTAGCGACACAAGAGGTTTCTGCGGCCAGGTCTAGCCTGAAGGAGCAGCAGTTTCTTCTATCATACTTGGGTATAAATCCCGATTTCTATATTGGGTTTCCTGTAGGCCATTCATAGTCCTTACAATCTTTGTAACAACTTACTTTTTAACGAGACTGAAAGTTTTCATAAATAGAATAAAATTTAAATTTTTTAAGAAAGTTTATATTGTGCCTCAGCGTCAGAGGAGTCTTATTTGAAATAATATGCCAACTAGGAAGATCAAATTCAAATCAATGAATGACATTTTTGCTAATTTTCGGTCTGGATTAATGAGAGCAGACAGTTTTTCGAATAGACAATTTCAACAACTAATTATTTCGAACATACACAAACAATAATATATTTTTTAATTTTCAGGTTCTTCCCTGCACTCGAAACACCTGCATGGGAAGCACAGTTCACTTCAGCGTAGCTGGCAATGAAGCAAGAAAATTTGACCAGGTCTTGGATCACGCGAAAGACTTTTTAGATCAGTACTTTACTTCAATAAGAAGGTAATGGTTTTACAAAAATACGCCAAGGTTAGGCTAATAAAAGTAGGTATTATAATTAAAAATATACTCCTTTTGTGTAGATCAATAGATTTCCTCTTTATGACTATAAAGAAGCTGGGTGATTATCGAATTGCACCCTTGTTCCATTTTGACTTTTTGGAGTCGAAGTTCATAGTGAAACTGGCAAGATTTGGAAGCAACGGTGCTCCTCTAAAAGATGTGATTTTGGAATAATTAATAAGTTATTGTTCTTGATAGTTCGCTTTCATGTCTCTAAATACTTTGATAGCGGATTCTTGTATTACGAAAAATTTGCTTACGAAAAATTTGAACCTATTCGAAAATATAAACTGAAACATAACATTGAAATTTTTATATTATTGAATTTTTTTATACGTTTTTTTCTAAAGAAATTGATAGGCATTTACTTTAAATTTTTTAAATTGACAACAGGCATTCATCACCGGCACACGAAAGTCGATGGCAACAAGTTCAAAAGGAAATCGAATCGACAGGAAGTTATCATCTTACTGAGACTGAATTAATCTATGGTGCGAAGTTGGCCTGGCGAAATTCATCGAGGTGTATTGGCCGAATACAGTGGTCAAAGTTACAGGTGGGATTTTGTTAATAGCATTTTTTTCAGTTCCTAAGAGTATAAGTAACACCCATTTTACTTTATTATTTTTTAATAATAAAGTATTGTGAACGACCTGAAATTTCCAAAAAATTTGCTACCCTGTAATTTTGTATTTACACGTTTTAGGACTTGTAAACACCAAAAAAGCAAAAAAAAAAATTGTCCGTCTGTCCGAGAGGGGAGCGTTTTAGACGAAAAATTTTGGTATCTAGATCTCAGGAACCACTAATGCTAGGAGGCTGAAACTTGGAACTTATATAGTACTATGATAGTGGACTCATTTGCAAAAAAAATGGTCGATAAGGGTTGAGGGGTGTGGAAGTGGTGGTGAAAATAATGAGTTCAAAACGCTTGAAAGACGGGATTGAAACATTCTAAAATGGAGATCTCCTGAACCATTGATGTCAGAAGATTGAAACTTTGTGGTTGTCCTTAGTGATACTTCAAGATTAGACAAGGGCTAAAATTTTAGGCCGGGTGTGGGGGTGTTGGGGTGGAAGGTGAAAAACTTTGGATTACAATATCTTGCGAACCAATTAGACCAGGAAAATAAAATTTAGTTTCTGTATATGGGATCACAAGAGGAGTCTATTGAATGCAAACTTTTTGAGAAGGGAGGTGGAGACCGAAAGTGGGGTGATAGCAATTTCTCAAAAAATTTCATTTTTATATCTCAGAAACCGTATCAGATATGATCTTGAAAATTTTACAGGAGTTGGGATCCATGTACCTCTAGTTGATCGTTGATCGAATTTTATGGGTGTGGGTGTTGGGGGTGATGGTGAAAGGGGTAGAAAGAAAAAAAAAACTGATTTTTATTTCTCGAAAACCGTAATGAATAGAAAGCTAAAAATTAAGGATTATATAGAGCCACTATAGAGACATCCTAGAAAAATAAAATTTTTCATAAGATTAGCAAGGTACGGGGGTGAGGAGTGGTTTTTTATATCTCACAAACGGCTTATGCTAGAAAGTTGAAACTTAGTACGTATATGTAGATGTGCTATTACAGTAACTAAAGCAAAAAAAAAAGTTCAGATTTTTATTGGAGGTTGAGTAAAAAAATTTCTGTGAATCCACATTTTCACGAATTTCGTTAAAACTTTTAGACATGTCGAGCTATCAAAGCAATTTTACTTCTGCGGGCTATTTATATAAGCGCCTAGTAACGTTCTTTAAATTTTTCGATATCCAACTCCTAAGGGGGTGTAAAGTAGTTGTGTACATATTCACGAATTCTGATATATTTCTTAGGTATATTGGGATTTGGAATTCACTTTTACTTCTATAAGCTTAAAACAAAGTCGGGGAAAAAACCGGTTTAAGTATTTTTCCCTATTAAACTCCCTGGGGGTATTGTTCAAGTTTTCACTGATTCCGAAAATCTCTTTGGTTTAACGTGATCAACTTCGCTTTTACTTCTATGGGATATTCTATTGATAAAAAAAATACGTTAATAAATAAAAAAAATCTGCCAACAGTCTGGGCGCAACTTTATTATTTTATGGGTAGAAGTCCGAAACGTGTTTAATGCTTAGATGCGGTGTAGGTTACCATGCGACTGACAACCTAAGGAATAACCAGGCGGCTATTTGGAACGTTATTTTTTAGGTTGTCAGTCGCATGGTAACCTACACCGCATCTAAGCATTAAACACGTTTCGGACTTCTACCCATAAAATAATAAAGTTACACCCAGACTGTTGGCAAATTTTTTAACCAAGTGGAGCAGCATCACTGTCAAGGAAATATTTTTGTGAAACACCTTTACATCTTCTCAGAATGGCAATGATAAGGGTGATCTTCCTACACTAAGCCGAAGCAGATTTGCTTATAAATTTGAATTAATTTTGAAAGCAACGTTATTAAAATTTCAATATTAGGTTATGCTTCTACTATTTTGGGACGGTACTACCGCGACATCAAACTTTCGGTACTGTAATTAGGTCTGAATTTTGGGTTTTAAATTTTTTATCGTAATGATTTATTTTTGACTCTCGTGAAAACAACAAATAACCAAACTCACTTTGATTTTCACCATCCGACGCCAAAATCCTCCGCGATTGAGAGTTAACAAAAAAATTGTAGAGGTAATATTTCGCTGTATCGAATAAAGCATTTTAGTTTTTCTGCGGAACTACACAGTACAGTGGTGAAACTGCATTGCTGGAACTCCACTAAAATTTAAACCAAACCAGAGTTCTCTTGGGCTATGAGGAATTTAAGGTGGCTTTGGCAAGGAAGAAAAACTTTTTAGCGTAGCATTTTTTTCTAATTTTATTATTATCATCTCTCTTTTTGTGGCCACTGATGGAGATGGGGGGGATATGAGAGCAACAGTGCTTCTCATAGCAAAATGTGACTGTATAGCTGCGTAGTTCAAAGCTTAAAAAATTGGCACTTTATTTTCACTTTAAAAGAACCAAAACAGTTATCGACGGAAATACGACGATATGTCGGTAATGGTAATAAAGCTGCGCTTACTATAAAAAAATCGGCCAACAGTCTGGGCGCAACTTTATTATTTTATGGGTAGAAGTCCGAAACGTGTTTAATGATGAGATACGGTGTTGGGTACTATGCGACTGACAACCTAAAAAATAACGTTCCAAATAGCCTCCTGGTTATTTTTGAGGTTGTCAGTCGCATAGTACCCAACACCGTATCTCATCATTAAACACGTTTCGGACTTCTACCCATAAAATAATAAAGTTGCGCCCAGACTGTTGGCCGATTTTTTTTATTTACTTACGTATTTTTTTATCAATAGAATAATTCACAGTAGTAAAAGCGAATTCGATCACATTAAACCTAAGAGATTTTCGGAATCAGTGAAAACTTGAACAATACCCCCAGGGGGCTTAGTTGAGAAAAATACTTAAATCGGGTTTTCCCCGACTACGTTTAAAGCTTATAGAAGTAAAAGTGAATTCCAAATCTCAATATACCTTAGAAATATATCAGAATTGGTGAATATGTACACAACCACTTTACACCCCGTTAGGGGTAGGATATCTAAAAATTTTGAAGATCGTTACTAGGCGCTTATATAAATAGCCCGCAGAAGTAAAATTGCTTTGATAGCTCGACATGTCTAAAAGTTTTAACGAAGTTTGTGAAAATGTGGATTCACGGACATTTTTTTTACTCAACCTCTGAACGCCAATAAAAATCTGAACTTTTTTTTTGCTTTAATTACTCTAATAGTACATCTACATATACGTACTAAGTTTCAACTTTCTAGCATAAGCCGTTTCTGAGATATAAAAAACCACCTCTCTCCCCCGTACCTTGACACCCCTATCAAAAATTTTATTTTTCTAGGATGTCTCCATAGTGGCTCTATATAATCCTAAATTGTTAGCTTTCTATTCATTATGGTTTTCGAGAAATAAAAATCAGAATGTTTTCCTTTCTACCCCCTTTCACCATCACCCCCAACACCCACACCCCCAACATTTTTTTCCCTATTAGAAGTTTACCAACCCCAACTCCTGTAAAATTTTCAAGATCATATCTGATACGGTTTCTGAGATATAAAAATTACATTTTTTGAAAAATTGTTGTCCCCCCACTTTCGTGATCCACCTCCCCCCTCAAAAAATTTAGTTTCTGTAGACTCCTCTTGTGATCCCATATACAGAAACTAAATTTTATTTTCCTGGTGTAATTGGTTCCGAAGATATTGTAATCCAAAGTTTTTCACCCCCCACCCCCACACCCCACCACCCCTCTTAAAAATGTTAGCCCTTGTCTAATCTTGAAGTATCCCTAAGGACAACAACAAAGTTTCAATCTTCTGACATCAATAGTTCAGGAGATATGGATTTTAGAATGTTTCAATCCCGTCTTTCATGCGTTAAAGACTCATTGTTTCCCCCCCCCCCCCACTTCCACACCCCTTAACCAAGATCGACCATTTTTTTGCAATTGAGTCCATTATCATAGTACTATATAAGTTCCAAGTTTCAGCCTCCTAGCATAAGTGGTTCCTGAGATCTAGAAACCAAAATTTTTCGTCTAAAACGCTCCCCTCTCCTCTCCCCTTGCACCCCCACCCCTCGAAAATATACCAGTTGTAGGGGTTCACCCAATCTACCCACCATAAAAATTTCAATTTAATATCTCAACGGGTTTAGGAGCTACGCGCCTTCAAACGATTTTGCGTACGGCGTACGGCGTACGGCGTACGGCGGACGGCGTACGGCGTCTACGGCGGACAGACGGACATTTTTTTTTTTTTGCTTTTTTGGTGTTTACTAGTCCTAAAACGTGTAAATACAAAATTTCAGGGTAGCAAACTTTTTTGAAATTTCAGGTCGATCACAATACTTTATTATTAAAAAATAATAAAGTAATTGTTTAAAGCCCAAATTGACGGTTACATTGACGATGATGTCGAGATTAGCATTGGTAATTGGTAATTACACATGAAGCCGATGTTGGCACTGCCGCACATATTGAAGACCTGGCCTTATTCAAATCATCATGCAGAGAGTGGTGCTTTTAATTACCTATTAAAAACTATTTGTGCCTACTTTCACAGCTCAAAATAACTAGATTAAGAAAATTGGGAAAGTTTCTACACATCTAGTGTCTGAGTTTCAGATTTATCACATCGAGATCAACAAAACCCCATCCTCATAAGGAACAAGAACACAGATCATAGCAATGTTAAGTCACTTACCTCAACACCATAACTTCATAGTGCCCTCGAGTTTGCATTGTTCGTCGTTATGTTGATGGCGAATAAAGTTCATCTCGAAACTTTGTTAATAACTTTCTTGAAAATTTAATGCAAGCAATGTTTTGCTCTATAAATCTTTCATCTTAAGCAAACACTTTATAGCGCGCGTCCATTCAGATGGTAAAACTCAATTATGTCAAGGTAGTCAAGAGAGGCGATGTAAGTAATGTTGTAAGAGTTTAAAGGATAGGAAGGTAGATATAATAGTCAATCATGTCGTGTAACCAAACTTAATTCCATTGAGTAATTATGTTGTGGGAAAAAGAATCGTTCAACAACAAATCGTTCGACAGAAAAGTGGTTGATTTTACTTTATCATTTTTCAATAATATGGAATTGCGATCGACGTGAAATTAAAAACAAAAATGCTAAACTCATATTTTGAATTTGCACCGTTTCTCTGACGTATACACCGTATATTATAACTAAAATATTGTGGGAAGTGGGAATGGGGTGACTGGTGGAAAACTTTGGATGACGGCAAAAATAAAAAGTTCCAAATTCAAATAACAAAAAAATAGATAGTCAGTGAAAAGGGCATCCATCCACTTATTTGTACGAATTTTGTCATATATCTTAGGGCATTCGATATATCGAATTAATTATATTTTCGCGAGATTGATTGTTTGTATACGTTTTCATGAATTCTACAATATCTAGAAAGCTGATGAAATATTAAACTCTTTTTTACCTCAACAGAGTCGCCTAAAAATCAATGATTTTTCAATATTCATCCTCTAAGGAGGTTGCATATATTTTCACGAATTTCGTCATAGCTTTTGGGTCTGATTATTTATTTATTTAAATTTTTTTTTCTTTTATTAATGTTTATTTAGCACTGAATATTGAATGTAGTACCTTACAAGCAGTTATTCTATTGACAAAATTAATTTTTCAAATAACCTTCATGAAACAGACAGTGTTATATTTCAGCTTTGACCGCGTCTCAGACTAAAAACCCAAAATAGTAATTGATGGTTTGGTACATGTTTCACAGTACATTTTTTAACTGAAAATACTAGTTTTCCAGGTGAAATATTGTTTATTTTCGGACTCGGTTGAGTCCTTGAGGACTAGTCGAGTAGTAGCAACAGAACAGTAGCCCATAAAAAGGAAGTTTTGGCTTCTATAGACATGTGGTAGTGGTGGAATATTAATTCTAGTTTGTAGTCTCTTGGTTGGTTCCGATCCTTTTTTTGAAATACGAGGTCTGTTCAGAGAATAGCCGAACTTTATTTTTTTTAACTTTATTATTAATTTTACAGATTATTGATCCTTGTCTCCTTCAAAGTACTCACCTCCTCTATCTACACACTTTTCCCATCGGTGTTCGGTTATTTTCTGAACAGACCTCGTATACCAATCTGATCAGGAATACAGTTCCATCTTTCTGTTAACACAGAGTTCATGTAACGCATTGTGAAAGTTAAGCATTTATCTAGGATTTGATAGTGTAGGATTTCAACGCTTTTCAAGATGTCCTCACTTTCTCGTTTTTCAATAAGATACTGCAGTCATTTAGCTGCTGGAGCTATTCATTGCTGTGTTTACTAGTACGCAATTTGAATTACTTTATAATTTTAATAATAAAAGATTGTTATCGATTTTTTAAAAAAAACAAGCCAATCGTATAATACTCTAGATGAATACTGAACTCCGATTTATATTGTAGTTGGGGATAAAGTAGAATTACGTGTGTGCATGTTGTATGTCCTTTATTAAGGACTCCCATTAGATTGCTACTCAAAACTAAAAAACAATATTCTGTGTTTAATTTCATATCTTGAACTGGGTAAGTCACCGAAAAAAAATGTCCTTTTTGAAGGACTTTCACATGGGAGGTGCAGGAAGGACTCACTCGATTTCTTACATATTTATCCTTATTCTTGGAACCATTTAAAAATGAACGTGTACAAAATTTCAAATTCGTAGCTTGAAGCGTTCAAAAGTTATCGAAAAATATTGTTGAGCACGTGTTTTAAGGACATTTTGTATGGCAGCTGCCAGAAGGATTAAAAGGATTTTGCTGATTAGTAAACTCGAACTTAATTTTTACTCAAAACTAATTTGTACAAAATTTCCAATTCATAGCTAAAAGATTACTTGAGTTATTGTAAGTTCCGTAAATTATGTGAATACATTCTGACAGGATATTTGTATGGCAGCTACACGAAGGACTAATGGGATTTTCTTCATAATCATACATTTAGCTACAACTACTAGAAAAATAACACATACAAAATTTCAAAGACGTAGATTAAACCCTTCTGAAGTTATCGGCCAATATTCTTAAACACGTGTTTTAAGGACATTTTGTATGGCAGCTACCAGAAGGAGTAAAAGGATTTCGCTGACTAGTAAACTCAAACTTTCTATTCACTCAAAACTAATTTGTACAAAATTCCCAATTCGTAGGTAAAAGATTAGTTCAGTTATAATGAGTTTCGTAAAAGTAAATTTTGACAGGATATTTGTATGGCAGCTACACGAAGGACTAATAGGATTTTCTTCATAGTCATATGTTTAGCTGCAACTATTGAAAAAACAACGCATACAAAATTTCAAAGTCGTAGCTCACACCCTTCTGAAGTAATCGACCAATATTCTTGAACACGTGTTTTAAGGACATTTTGTATGGCAGCTACCCGAAGGAGTAGGACGATTTTGCCCGTTAACGAACTTAACCTTACAAATTCAACCAAACATCCAGATTCAAAATTTCAAGATCCTAGGTGAAGGCGTTCTTGAGTTATCGTGTTCACGGACAGACGGACGGACGGACGGACGGACGGACGAACGGACGGACGTCAGGCGGATTTGAGGTTTTTGGCCACAAATAAACAAAAAATAATATGTAACTTTTTTTTGTACGAGGCTTGGTTCTATGCGTTACAAACTTTTGGGCCGGATTAAACTTATAATAATACTCTATATGATTTCATCTAGAGTATAAAAATTTGCTACCCTGAAAATTTTTTTTTATGCATTTCATGACTAATAAGCACCAAAAAAGCAAAAAAAATTGTCAGTCCGTCTGTGCGCCATCTGCCGTACACAAAACGTTTGAGGGCTTATTCTAGATCTCAGCAACCGTTTATGTTAGGATGCTGAAACTTGGAATTTATATAGAGCTTCGATAGTGGACCCATTTGCAAAAATATTGTTGATATGGGTGAAGGGGTGTGGGAGTGGGGGAAAAATAATGTGTCTGAAACGTTCGAAAAGCGAGATCGAGACATTCTAAAATCTATATCTCCTAATCAGTTAATGTCACGAAATTAAAACTTAAAACCCATCTGTAGGTATACTAGGAGAATAGATCGGAAACAAATTGAAATTGGGGTGAAAAACTTTATATTACGATATTTCACGAACCAATTGCACTAGAGAAATGAAATTTGGTTTCTGTATAAAGGTTGACAAATAAAGTTTGCTGAAAGTAAAATTTTTTGAGGGGTCGGTGGAGCATGGAAGTGGAGGGGGTACAATTTTTTTTAAAAAATCACGTCTTATATCTAAAGAACGGTGTCAGATAGATAAATAAATTTTTTACCAGAAGTAGGCCTAATAGAACCCCTGCAGAAAAAAAAATTTCAGTTATGGAGGTGTAGAGGGTGAGGGTGGGGGAGGGTGAAAAGTAAAAAGTTCCGATGTTTATATCTCGAGAACCTATAATGATATAAATCTGAAACTAAGGATTTAGATAGAGGCCATAGTAGGATGTTGGAAAAATAAAATTTTTTGTAGGGGTAGTATGGTACGGGGGTGGGGGGTGTTTTTCCTAACTATAGAACGGCTTATGCTAGAAAGTTGAAATTCGGTACGTATATGTAAATCAACTAGAAACTTAATTCTGATTAAAAAAAAATTCAAATATCCATTGACGTTATTAAGTGGGGCAAAAAAATGATCAGTGGAAATGGAATGCACATATTTCACGATTTTCGTCATATCTATTAGGTCTTTCCAAATATTGAATTAATTTTTTTTGTACAGGTTCTTCATAGAAATACCTAGAAAATCTTTTTAGGATTTTTTGAAATTCGACCCCCAAGGTGGTGTAAAGGGGATGTATACATATTCACGAAATCAGCCGTATCCCTCAGGTCTGATTAGTTATCGAATAACTTTTCACTTCCACGGGCTTATTTAATAATCACCTAAAACTTGTTTTCAAGTTTTTTTCAACATCCTTTTTCAACCTCCTAAGTAAAAACGGGTTGAACACGTTTTCACGAATTCCGTCATATCTCTTAGGAATGATAAGACATCGGATTGGTTTTTACTTCCTCTGGCTTTCTTTATATATGTATATCTAAAAACCCATTTCAGGATTTTTGGATATTCAACCCCAACGTGGGTGCAAGGGGGTTGCATATGTTTTCACAAATTCTTACATATTTCTTAGGTCTAATGAGATATCGAATTAATTTTTACTTCCTAAGACTTCCTACATAATCGTCAAAAAGTTGATTTCAGGATGTTTTTTATTCAACTCCAATAGGACGTAAGGCTTTCGGCATATTTCTCAGGATTGATGAGATATTAGATTGGCACTTCCACAGACTTTTTATATAATCGCCTACAAACGCATATCTGATTTCATGTAATGGCCTAAAACCAAATCACGAAAAACCTTCTAATGGCGTAACGACTGATATTATACTAGGACTAGACCTCGTCCCGGAGTATGACCCAATTATGTAGTTCATATGTTATATTTGGCAGCGGCGTAAGTATTCTATCGCGACCCCATTCTAACCGCTTCCTGAACTTTTTTTCAGGTTTTCAGTAACATAGTAACCTACACCGCATCTTAGAATTAAACTCGTTCCGAACTTCTACCGAAAAAATAATAAAGTTGCGCCCAGACTGTTGGCAGATTTTTTTTGATATTTTGGAAGCCGCCTTCTAATTGAACAGGTCAACTGATCAAAATGAGAGGGGAATATTGAGTGAGCCTGCGGATCTCGCTTTGAGGGCATCTGTTGTCCACATATGTTTGCCTGTGATCCCTCTTCAATATTTTCTTATACGTTGATTTTCGATTTGATTTTTTTTTTGGGAACTGTATGGCTGACGAACTCACTCGGCGCGGTACTACCATTCAGCCAAAACATCGGAATCTGGGTGTGCCGCTTTCTACATGTAAACTGCTACTGGAATTGGACTCAGTTGAGAAACCCAACTCAAGATGGGCAGACAGTATTACATGTCACACTGCGAGACAGATCTCGCCCAAGCTGGATCTAAAACGCTCTAAAAGGATGACTTGACTCAAAAGGGAGAGTATCAGCACCACAGGAATCCTATAAGACTCGGCCTCTTCTCAAACGACTTCTGTAGAAGCTGCCCTCTGTACCTGTCCAGCTCTTTCCGCTAGAAGGAATATTCATCTTGGAGCTTACTTCTTCAGCAGTGTTAGCGACCTTGCTGCAACGGATATTGCGAGAATCCAACGCTTCATCGCAAGCCTTAAATGGTTTGATGAGTACGACCGGAATTGATGATAACACAACGGACTTTTTTAGGCCTATGTGTGTCCGTGTTCTCACGGGCAGCCACGCGTATCTACCTATCTATTAACGTTGATTTGCAGAGTGCACTGTTCTCATTGGTTTTTCGTGCTTCCATGTTAGCTTACTGTGCTATTAAATCTAAATACGTCGCATGTGTGGATAGATAACGTCGTGTAACCTATTTTAGGAGGTTTGAATTCCAGAGATTACATTTTACTTTATTATTTTAATAATAAAGTATTTCTTTTAAATACGGTCATTTCCGTTTTCTGCAAATTATCGCATAGCATGGATTCTGGCCAGGTTGTCTATTATTTTAAGAGCACCTTATTATAATTTTGGTTACTGCATCATCTGTGTAAGTTATAAGATTTACCAACGACATCTGAGGAGATTTCAGTATGTCGTTTATTGTGGAGTAGTGAGTGGTGGAAACTCTCTCTCTAAGTATTCCTCTATTTGCCTGTTTGCAGGAATTTCCAGTAGATCTCCATATCAAAGGGATTTCGATCCATTCACTAATGATTCAATTAACCTGAGCTGAGAGTCTCCGGAATTCCTTCTGTATACACATTGTTCAAAGTTCCTTCAAAGGAAATTACCTCGTGTGAATACGATCAGGTATGATCTGGTATTTGTGTAGGAAACAAATATGATCAAGCTTGATCGTTGAGTTGTATTTTGTGTTGACGAGGTTGCCGAAGGAGTGATGGAGCTTGCTTGCCTTTGATGTTTGTATGGTAAGACCCAGGAGGAATGGTTTGGGTGTGCGAGATTATGCCGCGATTACGTATCACCTTTGAGGAGAGCCCCCAGCTGATGCAGCGTACAGGCGAAACTCAAAGATTTCCGTATTTTCTTGATTGTTGTTATAGTTTTATGGTTTTATAGTTTTATGTAGGTTTTAAGGAACCGGGAGAGATTGGTTGTATGAGCGTAATGTTGCCGCGATGACGTATTACCCTTGAGGAGAGCCCCCAGCTGATGCAGCGTACAGGCAAAACTCAAAGGTTTCCGTTTTTTGGTATTAATACTTTACCTTGCTTTTGGTTCCTACCCGCTGAATCCAGCTTGATGCGTTTCGCAGTCGGAAGTAAGGTCCCAATGGTTGGTAAAAATAAAGTAGGCCGATTGATAGGCAGACGGACCTTTTATAGGGCCAAGTAGCTTTAGCTACCGTTGCTTATTCTAGCAACACAGTCAACGCTGTCTAAATTGTTTCACAGTGCGGCCCATAAAAGTAGACTGTGGTGAATTTGTGTTTGAAGTTCAAACATCGTGTGTATTTCTTATATTGCAAGAAATTCTCAATATTCAGCACTTCTTCATGAATTGGAATCACTACCTTTAATGCATATAATCTGGACTCTAGAGTGATATTCAGAGACAAGGGTCTCTCACTACTTTCGAAATAAAACCATTCAAGATTCACTATACACTCGTACTTAGGGTGTATGCAATAACTTGAGGCATCACTTGAAGATCTACAGCAGAAATGAAATTATGAGCTTCTCTGTTATGTGGCTAATACTTTAAGTATTCATATTTCATAAGAGAAGAGTAACGTCGATGTTTTAGGGAGCACCTATCATCACGTATCCATCTGAAAACCTTGCATTGATATGTACCCAAATATACCGCCTTAAACTGTAAAACTGGAGCAGTTACAGAAATTTATCCAACACAATTTACATTTAATTTTTCAATACTTCACCAAAACATGACATTTTCAATTATTTACTCCAACAGGTGTTTGACTGTCGTTACGTAACAACAACAAGTGGAATGTTTGAGGCAACCTGCAACCACATCAAGTACGCCACGAATCGTGGTAATCTCAGGTATGACAAATTACCTCCCCAAAATACCACAACCAACCACTCTAATCGTTTTCGATGACAGGTCAGCAATTACGATATTTCCGCAAAGGACAGATGGACGCCACGACTATCGAATTTGGAACAATCAACTGATTTCGTACGCGGGCTATCGGAACCCGGATGGTACAATCATTGGCGATGCCTTAAATATTGAATTCACCGATGTAAGTTCTGGGTGTCCTTGCCACCCGAAAGAATATTTCTTATTGGATTTATTTTTTTTCGATTCCTAGGTCTGCCTGAAATTAGGCTGGAAAAGTAAAAGAACTGCGTGGGACGTCCTGCCGCTTGTAGTATCGGCCAACGGCCATGATCCCGACTATTTCGATTATCCGCCGGAACTAATACTCGAAGTTCCATTACTCCATCCCTCGTAAGTCAGTTAGGGGATGTGCTTAGCTCATCGCAATATTTTGTTTTTGTATTCGACCAACTAAATCCTGGGTAGTAAATACCTTGGAGGTCCTATCAGTTCGATCTTATTCCAATATGTCGCCGGAATTACGGATTTTATTTTTTTATCGAATTCTGATATGAAAATTTTCTCGTTTAGATACGAATGGTTTACGGAGCTGGATTTGAGGTGGTACGCCTTACCTGCTGTCTCCAGTATGCTCTTCGATTGTGGTGGAATTCAGTTTACGGCAACCTCATTCAGCGGATGGTACATGTCGACGGAAATTGGTTGTAGGAACCTCTGTGATTCAAATCGTCGGAATATGCTCGAGGTAAGTCCTTGGAATCGATATTGTGATGAATCTCCTTTTTCCCTTATTTTTATCTACCCAAGTCCAACTGGTGTTTGTTGTGTAGGCAGCAAGTCACTTATGTTGTTGTATGACGATGTAAATTAGAAATTGGAGTAGGCACTCGTAAAGGTGTTCTTCTCCGCAAGGATTTGTATTGGGCAAGGGAATTGTATTTGTAAACCTTTTGTGATTACAGGGTTTAAGGGATGTTTTTTTCTATATGGTCCGATGTGAGTGATGAATACCTATTATATGATGAAAATCGAAATCTAATAACAATGTAGGTATTGGCTGAGAGCACTTTCTAATTGGTGTTTGAAACTGGAACTTTTGGTTGTCATTATGAAAATTAGCAACCTAAAAGTATTAACCGATTCATCTTTAGTGAACTAAATAGTGGTTGGTATGGGAACTTGGTGTTTTTGTAACGAACGTCGATATAACTCAGGAATCACTATTTATAACACATTATATTACATACTACATATTGAGGTAGGTCAAAATCGGCCTCGGTAGTTATTGTTCTTAAAGGTCATTTTTGACGAAAAAAAAAAGAGGCAATGCCAACCAATCTTAATCCAATAATGTAAGTCCTTAGCCTTTCATCTCCACACCTGCATATAATGAAAGAAAGAAAAAGCAAAATTACCAACGAGGATGTGGCAGCAAAAAAAGACTTACCAGATTTTATGAAAGAGCTTGAAAGTATCTTGATCGTCGGTATTCCATACTTCGATAACACTAAGGTGCACATCATTGAAAGTGGTCTTTCTACCCTGTAAAGACTGGGAAACTCACAGCCGATTTCAGAATAAGAGCACTTACCTGGATCACGGATAGCTCCAAGCTATATGAGAGAGTCGAAGCAAGAATATGTGGAAACATAGCAAAAATCGACGTTTACATATGGCAGCTTCAACAAGAATCATAAGATCTGCATCAGGTATAGGAGTGATGAATTTTCTTGTACGAAAGTCAATAAAACTCGAAAGTCAATAAAACTCCAAACAGTTTCTGATTAGCATTTTATTTATATGAAGTGCTTAAATTGATGTTGAACGTTGACTAAAAATTATGTTTTACTTAATTCTAAAAGAAACCTCGGTTTCCCGCATAGCCTGGAGACCTTTGGAATTGAGTTAGTGGTTTCTTATTAAGATAAGAAACCACTAACTCAATTCCAAAGGTCTCCAGGCTATGCTGTTAAGACAACTCTTCGGTAAATGACAAATTTTTCATTATTATTTTTTAATAATAAAGTATTGTGATCGACCTGAAATTTGTAGTTTCACGTTTTAGGACTAGTAGACCCCAAAAAAGCAAAAAAAAATGTCCGTCTGTCCGCCGTAGACGCCGTCAACCGTACGCCGTACGCAAAACCGTTTTAAGGCGGATAGCTCACAAACCCGTTGAGATATTAAATTGAAATTTTTATGGTGGGTAGATTAGGTGAACCCCTACGTTTGGTATCTTTTTGGAGGGTGGGGGTGTAAGGGGGGAGGAGGGTGGCGCGTTTTTGACGAAAAATTTTGGTTTCTAGATCTTAGGAACTGCTTATGGTAGCAGGCTGAAATTTGGAACTTATGTAGTACTATGATAGTGGACCTATTTGCAAAAAAATTGGTGATAAGGGTTGAAGGGTGTGGGGAAACAATGTGTCCGAAACGTTCGAAAGCTGGGATTGAAGCAATCTAAAATCCATATCTCCTGAACCGTGGATCTCAGAAGTGTGAAACTTTGTAGTTATCTTAAGGGATACTAGAAGAGTAGACAAGAGCTAAAATTTTAAAGAGGGGAAGTGAAGTTTAGGGGTGCGGGACAAAACTTTGTACCAGGAAGATGAAATTTGGTTTCTGTATATAAGATCAGAAGTGGAGTCTACTGAATGTACAAATTTTGAGAGGGGAGGTGAAGTACGAAAGTGGGGTGATAACCATTTTTCAAAAAATTTAATTTTTATATCTCTCTTAGAAGTTTTACAGGAGTTAGGCCCAGTAGACTTCTAGCAGAAAAAAAAATTTTGGTGGTGCTGGTGAAGGGGGTGACGGTGGGAAGGGGTGGAACGAAAAGAATTCTGATTTTTATTTCCCGAAAAACGCAAAGCATAGAAAGCTAAAAATTGACGAGTATATAGAGTCACTGAAGAGGTATCCTAGAAAAATTTTAAATTGATGGGGTAGCAAGGTGGGGGGTGGTTTTTCATATTTCAGAAACAGCGTACGCTAGAAAGTTGAAACTTAGTATGTACAGGGTGGGCCAAATACAAGTTTCTTTTTAAAAATGCAATAAAATGAACAAAATTTAATTTTTTTCCATAAACATTCCCATTAATGATGGAACACAACTTCGTTCAAGTGGCTGCCTCGGCTGGCTGCGCAGTAGCACATTCTGTCACTACAATTTTCCAAGACCTTGTTGATGGTTTCGGGCTATAGCCCACGGATTGCTTGGATGATATTAGCCTTAAGTGCTTGAATCGTTTCTGGATTGTTGGCCTAACATCGGTCCTTCACGATTCCCCACAAAAAAAATCCAAAGGGGTCAAATCGCAGCTCCGAGGCGGCCAACTGACATCGCCAAGACGGCTGATAACACGATTTGGGAATTTGTTGCGTAAAAGATCGATTGTGGCATGGGCCTTGTGGCATGGCGCGCCATCATGCATGAACCAGAGGTCGTCCAAATCCATGTCTTCAATTTCAGTAAAAAAAATGTCGGATAACATGGCTTTGTAACGTTCACCGTTGACCGAAACGTTGTTCCCAGCCTCATTTTCGAAGAAAAATGGTCCAATGATGCCACCTCTCCACAATCCGCACTAAACTGTCACTCTCTGTGGATGCATTGGCTTCTCGACAATAACGTGCGGGTTTTTCATGCCCCAGATGCGGCAATTTCGTTTGTTAACGTAGCCGCCGAGATAAAAATGCGCCTCGTCAGATAAGATGATTTTTCGCCCAAAATCGTTGTCCAATTCAAGCTGCTCTAAAGCCCAAATTGCGAAGCGATAACGAAGCGGATGGTCGTGCGCCTTCAATAACTGAGTCAATTGGACCTTTCAAGCAAATAATCCGAGATCTTTGTGAAGAATTCTCTTCAAGCTTGTGCGTGAAATGTTGTGCTGTTGAGATCGACGGCGAGTTGATATTCGTGGAGTGAGTCTAACACTCTCGGCTATAGCAGCCACATTCTCGTCTGTGCGCACCGTACGACGACGGGGGCCATGAGTGTTGTCCACTAGCATGCCAGTCTCACGAACTTTTTGTACAAACTTGCGTACAGCAGGCGCGGTGGGTGCTTCATTTCGGCCAAAACTTCTTTTCAAAAAACGCACTGTTTGGGCTACACAGCCTCACTTTGGAAATAAGTTTTCAATATTTCCCAACGTTGTTTAAGCGTAAAGCGACTCATTTCGTTCCGCGGAGGTATGATACTGACTTTCTGTCAAGATTTCGAGCGGGAAACAGCTTTCAGTGTCAAAATAGCCTATGATTTAAAAAGAAACCACTAGATGTCCCACCCTGTATATGTAGAAGTACTACAGGAGTAACTAAAGCAAAGAAAAAGTTCAAAATTGTATTGATGTACAGAGCTGGAGCAATGCGATGTAGGTCACTATGCGACTGATAACCTAAGGAATAAACAGGAGGCCATTTGGAACGTTATTTTTTAGGTTATCAGTCGCATAGTGACCTACACCGCATCTCAGTATTAAACACGTTTCGGACTTCTACCCAAAAAATAATAAAGTTGCGCCCAGACTGTTGGCAGATTTTTTATCAAGTAGACGACCGGTCAAAAGGTCGTCACTCATATCTCAATGTGCCAGACGAGTTTATCTGTACTCGTCAGATGGGCTTACTCATAACTCATCCTTTCTGACAGGAGAGCAAAACTGCCAGCTTTCAATGTTACTAATTCAAATCCCAGAGAATATGGGGTTGTCTACAAGAGTAACAACGGTAGGTAAGCTTCGACACAGTCATATTACGGTTAAAGAGTCTGCTGACTGAACATAGCGGAAGACAGCGGGGTACAGATAGTCCAAGTAGTTCCTGGATGGTCAGTAAGTGTTGAAAAATAAATTATGCATTGAGTTGGAATTGAACACCGGTACCAATGTTTTCAAGACCTAGTATACTACCACCGGACTACACCCAAGCTTCCCAAACAACTTTTTCCATTAAATGAATCGAGTAGTTACCCCTTAGATACATTTTAATCCTGCAGGCTAAAAGCGTGGAATAATAATTAATACGAGCACCACGTTATAGCATGACTCAATGCCTCCAGAAAGTAGCGTAGTAAGCAGCACAAAATTGCGATACTACGTGATTTACCAGCGGACAAAGAACTTACTCAAATAAATTTCTCTGAACAACTACACCAATTTGGTGCTAACAACTATAGAGGTGAAGGGCTTGCAATCAAATGTTACAAGCCTCTGCAAAGTCAGTTCTTTTACATTGTAAAAGGAGCAAAACCACATGAAATGAATTTACCTTTACCTTTGCTGGTTCCGCATTTTTAACATACTTTTTCAATTCCAGACAGTTGCATTGAAAATGGACCTGGACACTCGCACGCCGACATCTCTATGGAAAGATAAGGCTCTCGTCGAAGTTAACATCGCCGTATTGCATTCATTTCAGAGTAAAAATGTCACAATAGTCGACCATCATACGGCCAGCGAAACTTTTATGAAACACATGGAGAATGAAACAAAACTCAGGTGTGTAGCGTATAACTATCCTGTGGTGATGTGGGGGAGACCTTCTACTTCCTTTCTATTCTTCTCATCTAAAAATTGTTTGTCCATTTCCCCAATGAATACAGAAATGGTTGTCCCGCTGACTGGATTTGGATTGTTCCGCCATTGTCCAGCTCAACTACGCCCGTTTTTCATCAAGAAATGGCATTGTACTACCTGAAGCCTTCTTTCGAATATCAGGATCCGGCCTGGAAGACACACATTTGGAAGAAAGGACGGGATCAGCGAAAGAGCAAGAAACCCCGACGTAAATTTCACTTCAAGCAGATTGCAAGGTGAGTAGGGCTAATTTTCCATTGTACTCGACATAGAGCTTTAAAATTTCGTTAAGCGGATTAGAATAAAACTAAATTTTGTTTCACTTAAAAAGAATATTGTATTTGATTGATTGATTCTTAGTTCTAAGCAAACTGAGAAAATAAAACTCGATTTTCTGAGCGACGTAGCATAGTTGGGGCAAGTTTAATAAATTAAATTTGTCACGATAAAGCTACAATTGAAGCCAACTTTTTTGAGTTGTTTTTCGGCATCAGAAGGGTATGTAGATACCGCAGTACGGACTTCTCGGCTGGGACCGACTTTTATTCTGACTATTGCCATTAAGTGCATGACACTTCAAAAACAACTTTACTCAAGGACTTAAAAGTAAAAGCGATCGGAGGAAAATAGTCGGTGGATGTTACCTTTAAAGGACTGCAAGTCATACCCGCTAGGAAACACAATTGAAGGCAGTGAATTCCACATTCTAGTTGCACGATAGAGAAACGACTGTCTAAATTTTACTGTACGAAATTTGTATGGCTCAACAGTATACTCGGGGGCGCGTGCGTACAGCTGAACGAGTATTACAAGGTAGTCCAGATGGAAAAGCCTAACTACCTGCGCCATATCTAGGAAGATGTGGCCATCTTACAATTGAGCCAAGTCAGACGAACTTCTATGCAAGACCCGGGCAGGCGTCTCCAGAATCACGTCGATCAGTACAGGTCACTGGCCAATTGGGGATCATGCAGCCAAATTGGGCATTCCGTTCAAGTAAGAGTCACTCGTTCATTTCCTTTGCGAGTATCCGGCTTTAGCTAGAGCCCGAGAGCGAGCGCTAGGTAAACCCTTCTACGGAGATCTGATGGAGATTTCAGGGAAGAAAATTGGAGAGTTATTACTTTTCCTGAACAGCACAAGGTAGTTATAGCGATTCAATTCAATCAATTTTTCTCACATTCATCTTCTATATTCCCCAGTCACAACAACTCTTAACATCCAAGTTTAACACGAGTTTTTGGTTCCAAAACGGCCTCTGAGCTAATTGAGCTCTGTCTGGGAGACAGGGCTGCCACTTAAACCAAGGGAGGAGGGATAAGACGACTAATTTCATTACTACAGCGACCGTGGAAATATCTGTTGTAGGTACTGAGTACTCCGATATTTCGAAGATTTTCAAATAAGTCTATTGATGCCGTAATGGCATCGTCCCCAAATAAGTTGGAACGCAAATCTCTGAATGCGGTCGAACAAAAAGAGATATGTTTTGGGTGCTCCAGCCAGAATTGTACTCAAGCCTTGCAAATTTTTGAAAGATCTGATGGAGTGAAAAATTTCTTGAACCTCCGAAGAAAACCTATGCACTTGTAGGCGTTAAGAGCTACATCATAAATATGTTGAATCCAATCAAGTTTTTTACTAATCTTCATTCATAGATGGTGGAAATGCTCCGAAGTGTCCAATGTGTCACCATCAAAAATAAGATCAGGCACCGGCATGTCGGTGATGACAAGATGACAAGCTTGTGTTTTTAGTATTCGATTTATCCTGTCCCATTCCAGGATTGAGATGAGGTCGGAGTTTTAAGAACCGAATAACTTATTACGTTGAAAGGGTGCCGAAGACTGGCGCGCCTCTGTAATCAAGTTGAAGCTGTAGGTGTGTCAACTGCAAAGCTATGGATAGGATTGAGAGTGGATAACAGAAGGTCGTTAATAAAAATTAGGAATAAAACTGAGTGGTAAAACTGAGCCTTGAGGGACGCCGGGGTTGATAGGAAATGAAGATGATGAAACGCCATCTAATACAACCTGTATAGTACGTTCCGAAAGGAAGCTCTCAATCCATCGAATACCAGGAGCATTAAAACCAAATGCATTGCGTTTAAAAAGTAGGGCTTTGTGCCAAACTCTGTTAAATGCTTTCGCTATCTCAAGTGCAAGTTCTTGACCATCACCGAATTTATGGATATAAGCGGTTCAACGTTCAGTCAGGAGTGCCAACAAATCACCGGTGGATCTCCTTGATCATCAAGGAGGCGATTGTTTTCCAGGTATTGCACGATCTTACAGTTGACAGTAGCTTCCATCGTTTCTAACAAAATAGAAGTAATGGCAATAGGGCGGTAATTTGCGTGGTCCGTTTTGCTACCCTTCTTAGGGTGAATTTTAACTAGTTTTCATAAATAGGGAAACTTTCCAGAAGAGTAGGAACGATAGAAAGGGTTGCGAAGAGGTTTAGCCAAAGAAGAGTAGCACTTTTTAAGTGTAATGGAGGGAATATGCCATCTGGACCAGAGGATTTATTAATATTGAGATCTTGATGGATTTTCGAAATCACACGTGTGCTAAATTTGATGGGAGGAAGTTTTATATTACTAGATAACTACTGAGCTCTAAGTGGAAGAGTAGAGTTTGTCCCAAAAATCGAGGCTAGAAGCTTTTTTCGGCGCCTCGACGGCAGCGACTTCTGCAGTCGAATCGCGACTTCTGCCGTCGCTGCAATGACGACAGCTGCGACTATTGCCAACGCATTGAATATTGCTTTCCCGACCAACGTCCTGAATGACACCTCTACCCCCGATAACTAGAAAAACAACGAACAAATGAGAAGGAGTATCAATAAGACGTTTTGGTGGTTAAAGACCAATTCTCAATGCCAATTTGAAAAATTAAAGCGAAATTTCAGAAGTACCCACATATGTATGTTGACTTGAGAAATTACTCCAAATTGGAATAGCTCTCCATCTATCAGTCTCATGAATTACTTCCTTGCTCATATTACCAATCTATAAATAATTCATTGC
Organism: Beris morrisii; assembly: GCA_951812415.1. Lineage (NCBI taxonomy): Eukaryota > Metazoa > Arthropoda > Insecta > Diptera > Stratiomyidae > Beris > Beris morrisii. The sequence continues at coordinate 91,177,534 of OX638313.1, read as the reverse complement.
TCGTATTACACATACTTCACTTATTACGAAATAATGTGTTAAATTTCACCTCATATCCCATTCCGGTTGATTGCATCACCTAACAGGATTCGAAATGGTGAAAAGGATCCCGTCAACCGGAAGCGTGCTCCATTTCAAGAAATTTCCCAGTGATCTTGCGGCTTTTAAAGTGAAACAAAATTTCAAGGCACGTTTCTTGTTTTACCAACAAAAATTATTACAAATTTCCGTGTCGTGTATAGTGTCATTTGATGACGAGACCTTAATTATTTTTTTTCAACAACACTGTGGTGGTGGTTTCGATTTTTGCCTAAATTCAATTTTTTTCCCTATTCTAATTTTTCTCCCCACACAGGGCTGTAAAATTTACATCGAAATTATTTGGACGTGCTCTTTCCCGAAGGATTAAGGCGACGGTTCTGTATGCTACCGAAACAGGAAAGTCTGAACAATATGCTAAACAGCTCGGTGAACTGCTGGGACATGCATTTAATGCTCAGGTAAGTGAAGAGTGTTTTACCTGTAGTTTGTGCAAACTTTTAATTCGGAAGGAAAAGCTCCTTCATTCGTATTTGTAATTCGTGAAATTTGTTTCTGCTGGATATAGTGAGGGTTTATTCAAGAGCCAACGTCATATCGTGTACATTATCTAATTTAATTTTTTTGGAATTTTAGGGTATAGCAAGTAAGTCCCAGGGGGTTAATGAAATACTTCTTTCAGTTTGGATTTGGAATTTATAGAGACACTGTTTTCGAAATAGAAAATTAAATTTGCTTCAGCTGTGCTAGTGTTTCGGTGCAACACTGAAAAGGAGCACAACAATGTTGAAATATAATTCGGTCCAAAATGAACTTACGATTTATAGGTAAGGACACCTATGCTATAATTCATGTCTCCTATCCGCATGGCTACGTTTAGTATTGCATCATCGTCCTTTTGAATAATTCAAGTGGAACCGCCCCGGGCATATGATAGCAAAATAACAATTCAGTAAGTAGAACTTGTAGTTTAAATTGGCAATTTCATGTGTTGTTTATTTCATGGTTGGAATATTATTTTTAAATTAGTTACACCTATCTCCTGACTAAACAGAATAAGATTATTTATACACATACCTACTAGTGTATTCTGTGGAAGATAGAAATGATTTGGTAAGAAATATGCAAGAACATATTCACCTCGAACAACAGACTCTCATAAAACTTCGTATCGGTGTTCATACTCGTATGTGTGATTCTGTACCCATTTCCTTCAATATTTGCCGTCTTTTTCACTCTTTGTTAACAATACCTAATAGTAGACTACTGAATTAGCTGGAGTGCCACAATGAATATACCCGATAGTTAACTACTAAATTACCCAAAGTACTACTAGTGAATATACCGGTAGTTCACTGAAAAATTATCAAGCTACGTGCGTGTGAACGAAATGACACCTAGCAATTAAGCATATTCAAGGTTTTCTTCACGGATGAAATTAAGCAGTATGATGCCTTTGGTTGACGATGTACAAACAAGCGGTCAACTGGCATTAGGCTACAATGCTCTGTTTTTTGGCGATTGTTATCAAGTCTCCCTTTATCCTCCTTCAGTACTATAGTGTCGTGCACTAAAGCTAACACTACCTTGTTCACAACCTTCTGGTAGCTGTTCTGCTCTACACAGTAAAAAAAAATCTGCTAACAGTCTGGGCGCAACTTTATTATTTTCGGGCAGAAGTCCGGAACGCGTTTAATTCTGGGACGCGATGTAGGTTACTATGTAACTGAAAATCTAAAAAAGGTTCGGGAAGCGGTTAGAATGGGGTCGTGCTGGAATACTTAAACGCCGCTGTCACATATAACATATGAATTATATAATTAGGTCATACTCCGGGAAGAGGTCTAAGTCATAGTATAATATCAGTTAATACGCGATTAGGAGGTTTTTCGGGATTAGGTTTTTTGCCATTACATGAAATCGGAAATACATTTGTAGGCGATTATATAAAAAGTCTGTGGAAGTGAAAACCAATCTGATATCTCATCAATCCTAAGAAATATGTCGAAAGCCTTACGTCCTATTGGAGTTCAATATCTTAAAATACTCAAATCAACTTTTGACGATTATGTAGGAAGCCTTAGGAAGTAAAAATAAATTTGATATCTCATTAGAACTAAGAAATATGTAAGAATTTGTGAAAACATATTCAACCCCTTTGCACCCACTTTGGGGTTGAATATCCAAAAAGCCGAAAATGAGTTTTTGGATATGTATATGTAAAGAAAGCCCGAGGAAGTGAAAACCAATTCGATGTCTTGTCACTCCTAAGAGATATGACGGAATTCGTGAAAACGTGCTCAATCCGTTTATACCCTCTTAGTGGTTGAAAAAGGAAAAAGCTTGAAACGAGTTATAGGTGATTATTAAACAAGCCCGTGGAAGTGAAAAGTTATTCGATATCTAATCAGACCTGAGGGATACGGCTGAATTCGTGAAAATGTATGCATCCCCTTTACACCAGCTTGGGGTCGAATTCCAAAAAATCCTGAAAACACCTTCTAGGTATTTATATGAAGAATCCGTATAAAAGAAATTAATTCAATATTTCAAAAGACCTAATAGATATGAAGAAAATCGTGAAAATATATGCATTCCATTTTCACTGACAATTTTTTTTGGCCCCCTTCCTAACGCGAATGGATATTTAAATTTTTTTTTAATTAATATTACTTTTCTAGTTGATTTACATACACGTACCAAATTTCAACTTTCTAGAATACGCTGTTCTATAGTTAAGGAAAACACCCGCCACCTCCGTACCATACGACCCTTAAAAAAAATTAAATTTTATTTTTCACCCCCCACCGCCGTACACCACTGCACCCTTTCAAAAAATTGTTGCTTATCTATTCTCCTATTATACCTACAGATTATCGTTAAGTTTTAATTTAGTGACATTAACCGTTTAGGAGATATAGATTTTAGAATGTGTCGATCTCGCATTTCGAACGTTTCGGACGCATTATTTTTCCCCCACTCCCACACCCCTTCACCCATATCTTTGGAAATGGGTCCACTATCGAAGCTCTATATAAATTCCAAGTTTCAGCCTCCTAACATAAGCGGTTGCTGAGCTCTAGAAACTCAAATTTTTCGTCTAAAACGCACTCCCTTCCTCCCCCTCACACCCCCACCCCTCAGAATTTGGTCACTTCTTCCGACAGTTGGCCGATTGGTAACAAAGCATTTTCGATCACTGTCGGCCCATGTATTGAAATCTTATGCATGGTGGGAGTCATGAGATACCATGGGTATAGGTTTACATACAACTTTGCAGTGTCCATAGCGTAGGTTGCGAATTTCGAAGTATTAACCTTGTGTCCAGAGGATATGACTTCGAGGTTTATTTTAAATCTTTGTATCAAATTAACATCGACTCCAGGTATTTCAGCCGATAACTCCGGATCCGCAAAAAACCTTCGGCTGGTATTTCCATCATTGGTATTGCCAAATCCTTGATTAGGAATATCAACAATGAGGCCTAATCTTTCTCGAAAAATTTGTTGTATGCTGTGTTTTCGCATATTCACAGCAGTTTTGTCATCTTCAGACTTTAATTGCCACTTCTTTACATCTTATTTATATGACAAGTGCAATAAGGTTTCGAATAACCGTATTCTGGCATGTAATATGGAAAGACCAAATTTCAGTGCTGATGGAGTAACTTTTTTTTGTAGAGACAGCTAGTTAAAATCTTTCGAAGTCGCACCTGAAATGTAACATCTCATTGTAAATGTTGTATTGGTAGCAGCATTACATACTTTACCGTCAACCACAGTGAATGTTAGTAGGTGCTTTACTGTGAGCGTTCTGTTTCCTTCAATTATTGACTTTTTTAAATTGTCAATTTGATCCTGTATATATTTAATTTCCCTATTAATAATTTCCGTAGATTCTTTTATAAAAACTATTCTAATCGGACGACAGCATCGAGGAGAAGACGGTGTAGGATTTTGCCTAAGATCTTTCTTGTACTTAGTTCCCCGAGTTGGACTCCAAGTAATATCCTGTAAGACTTTTGAGGCATCCCTCTTTCCGGAAGATCGTAGTTTCATGCGGGCAGCATATGTCAAGTCATCCGTGCTCATCTTTTCAAGCACTGTTTTTGTTTTCCTGTGTTTTGTTCGATCGCTTGATTCCTTGAAGATTTTAGCTGGTCGTTCTGTCTGATAAGTACTCTTGGGTATTTCGAAGGTTCCTTTAAGCCAATGTTCGTTTTTCTTCCTTAATATACTATCCATCCTGCTTGCAGCTACCCATTTACTTTTGAAGTTCGCCTTTAAACTCTGCACACTCTTCTTAAATGCACCCAGCAAATTCTCCGCTAAACTCGCACGTTGACATAGGTAATTTGCCAAAAATTCCAACTTTTTGTTAAAGTCGCAGTATCCACTTTCATCCATCACTCCGTATAAATAATTCCTTGTCAGTAGTGTAACTCCAGATGATCCTACAAGGAACGAAAAAAAAATTGCAGCGGAACTAAAATTCAAAGTATAAATATTTCGAATTTCCGTTATCAACATAAACTGTTATAAAATCTGAATATGCAAATATTTGCAGAAAATTTTTATGACTCCTTAAGAATGAATATTGGACCTTCATATTGTCACATAAATTTTGACGGGGTCTTGCGGATAACTTAATCAATTTTGAAAATGTACCTTTTCCAAAAAATAGATCTCAAATTTTACCAAAATTTAAAACTATCTAGTTTAAAAACTATATATTCTTGAAAAACCATAAATTGTAAAAATCAAATACATACCTGCTACTTCAATATCCAATATTCAAAACTTCCTAATTTTTTTTTAAAATCGCGAAAAAATTATGTGAGCACAGTTAGTTTTAAAGAGAGTTTTTTCTGTAACAACTGATCTTTTACGAATGGCTACTTTGAGATGAGCCCGCGGCTTTTATAGTAAATACAGGCTATAAAAAATCCCTTCCTGAAACTCCCTAATTGGTTAAGACAATTAAGACATAAAATGCTGGTTAACAATTACATGTTTGAAAAACCGAATTTTGGCCAGCTGGATTGGGAAAATGCCCCACTGTGCGGCGCACAGACGGAATGAAATTTTTTTTTGCTTTTTTGGTGCTTATTAGTCATGAAACGTATAAAAAAAATTTTCAGGGTAGCAAATTTTTTTTTTACATCTTTTACATCTTTTGGATAGTAGGCAAATATGCCACACCTTTTCAAGTAAATTTACATTGGGATGTATTAGTCAATTTGAATGTAATTTTCGATTAGTAAATTTAAATTTGCAATCAGTAAATTTCAACTTCGAAAGCAGTAAATTCACTGGATATTCTCTTGAGTTTACACTCTTAAAAAAGTGTATAATTACCACTCTTTAAGATACACTTCTAATCAGTGGCGGTCATATTGCTTGTTCAAGGGGGGGGGGGGGGGGGGCGGCCATTGAAGTTCAGTAGATACTGTGGAGAAAATAGGTGAGGTAGCTACCCGTTAATGCAGCGTGAATGAAGGAATTTCAGAATATTAAAAAGTATTAACATTGCTCTGAAGTGATTTCTTTATCATCGCTCAATTTATCAACTGATTGTATGATATCAAAAATTTGAACCTCTGTTGTATGATTGTAAGTCCTGAAGCAATGGAAAATTGAATAGCACGGGTAGGAGCTAGAAAATAAAATTAATTGATTTCAAAGCTTGGTGAACATAATTTTCGATTTCAGTAGAAGTCGATGTCGATCTCGATTTCGGCAAAATTTAGAAGCCCAAACAGACTTCAAGATCTCTTACATGTATGAGAAAATTTCGAGATTTCGCCAAATCCAGTTTGAAATCTTTTGATGTAAATTAGCTGTTTTTTGAGACCACTAGAAAAGTAGTGTATTTAATTCTTATTGGTTCTACTATCATACATATTTGATGAAACTCAATATTGGGCATTAAAATCCTACAATACTTAAAATCTACGAAAGAAATATTTTATGTCAATGTTATTTATTAGGTATATATACATATTCACTGAGTCTCCTTATTGAGTCGATCTATAGTTAAGATGACTGCCACCATAACCTAATCTAACCTACTCTCTTAATTCAAAAATTTAAAAAACCAAACTCGGAAATTCTCTAAAACTTTTTTCAATTATAATAACTTCATAAGCAGTATCTTATACCTGATTTACATCGCAAGATTTTGGCAAGTAGATTTTGAAATCTCCAAAAGCGTTTACAACGCTCTGAAGACATTTGTTTGACAACGACTCTGATGATAACATTTTTAATTTATTTTGTAAGAGTTAACCTTTGGAAACGAGGAAATTTAAATTGAATGAACAAGAGTCGAAAGCTTGCATTATCATGTAAATTGAAATTTTGTAATATTTTATACAGGTAGTTGTGGTGACAGATAATTTGAGGGCTGTTCAGTGACTATTATTTGTATTGAGGATTTTTTTCCCAAAGATTTTTTTCGCGTTACCTCTTATAATGATTCTAATTAGGGTAAAAAATATATGTTTTAAGTTTACCCCCGATCAGAAAAAATAAAAAAAATTTGAGATTCCGAAAAATGGGTCCCGATGTATTGACAAAACGGCCAAATAGTATTATTCTATGGATGGTTGTAGTTTTAAATATATAGGTTATGTACCATCGGAAATACCATCTAGTGGTCGTAATGAGAAAGTGAAGTTTTTCATATTCAATCGGTTTCGACCGTATTTTTATAATGGTTAATAATGCGAAGTTAGTATCGTCGGCAAAATAATCTGATTTCTAATGCTCAATATTATATTATAGAAAAAGAAAACGGTTCAGAAAGCCCTTCATCAAGTACGAAATCAAAAACTTTGACGGATTAGTGATTAAATGTAAAACATCATCTTTTTCGTCCTTGCTGGAGGACTCCTTTTTTTCATAACATTGAGCACTCTAAAAGATTTCGTATCGTTTACCGTTCCAAAGTTACGCTCAAAAATTTATTTTTTAAGAAAAACTTCAATTGCTGAATTTAGGCACTAGATGGCATTTTCGATGGTACACCACCTATAAATATTTAGAGTTCCAATCACCCACAGAATGATACTATACTAGGCCCTATGTCGATATTTTGGGAGTTTCCGGAATCTTATACAATTTTGGTTTCTTTAAGGTTCTTGAGGCACGTATTCCCCATATATTATCGCCATGAAACTAAAAACGTATTTACGTTAGTTACTGTAAATATTCATAATTAAGTTCTTGTAGCTGATTTCTCTCGTGATTTCGACAAAACTATTAAGATTACTGGATTACCGATAAATTTGAATAAGTTTTATATCTGCTCTGGTGAATAGGTTTTTTGAAAACATAGTTCAAAATCCACTCAAAACGACCTGGACAGCAATAATATTGTGTTTCGCTGCATTTACCACAACTTACGTTTTAATCTAGGATTAGGACGCACATAATGACAATTGTCCAAGCATAATTCAAATCCAAATTTTTCAAAATTAGTTTCAAACAGTAAAAGCTACTTCCTTAAGGGGTTATGCCACTCTAGAGTTTTCGAAAAAGAGATTTTTTTTTTTTTTTAAAATTGTTCCTTAGGACCTCAGAAATGCTGTCCCAAAAGATTATGGCCGAAAAAAGTCTCTAAAGACTTGGTTTTCGAATTTAAGTACAAGGCCGCCTGCAAAATTATTCATGATTTTCAACTACTCAAAACTTTAAATGCGTTTATCTCAAAACTACATTTTTCAAGCTGGCCGGAAACATAACTCGGACAATTTTCAACCGATTCACATGAAATTTTGAATATATCTTTAAAACTATATTGTCCATGGAAGTACGTATTTTATATTTTATATTGCATAGTTCATTTGTTATTAACAATTTTCTGACGATTTTTTAGGCAAATTTCACACTTTTCACTTTAGAAATGCGCCATTTGGCTAAAAATCAAAATATCGAAAAAATCCTACGTACTTCTCTGGCTGTTGTTATATGTAATCGAATTAAATTTATTAGCTTATTATAATTCAAAAATTACAGGCACTAGGTGTCCGGCCATGCACCCTGGAAAAACTGAGACGTCACCGCAAAAACGCAGCACAGCCGCCATTTTGAATTTAATTGCTTAAAAAAAATTCCTGTACATAGTCAATAGCATGTATTATAAATATCCATTTTCGTAATCTCGATTTACTTTGTAGTGTTTCTGAAAAAAAATCCCGAAAAAGACCTATTTTTTCAGCCTCTAGAGTGGCATAACCCCTTAACAGAATACATCACAACCCAACGATTGATTATATATATATTTATATTCGAAATTTTATTACTTTTCGATTGAAATATTTTTAATTAGACACAGTCTTCTTTTTAATCAGGAGACAAAGACAAAATAAGGATTAAAGAATGACATAAGGTGGAATCCGATTTAATTGCATTATACTTTATTAAGTGCATTATACTTTATTAAGTGCGTCTATTAATCTTATAGTCTCATATAATTTTTCTTTAAGGCAGACGGCATAAAGTAATCACGGGTTGTTAGGGGGGGGCCATGCCCCCCCCCCCCCCTTTGACCGCCACTGCTTCTAATATTATTTCTTACTTACTTTCTCTTAATAAAACCCTTGGCTGTAGGTAGGAATCGAATCCGTAATCAATTCTGGTTTTGCTGCGTAGGTTTGGCGCGCGTAGCCATTGCGCCACCGAAGGCGTTTCATTTCAATAGAAAATAAAATCGAACGAAGCGTCCAACTTCGTGGTTTCATATATTGCATGTTTTTCGGCGATTCAAATAGATAAGTAGAATTACACGAAAAAGAACGTAATTTTCAATTCATATACATATAAATATAGTTAATTTTATACGAAATGTTGCGTAATGTTGTGAGTCTTTCATGTAAATTGTACAGTTCAGTTGAAAAGTACACGAATAATTTACTAATACCAGTAATTTCGTGTAAAAGTGATTGAAATGTATACTATTACTAGAAAAATTTAAATATACTCGAAATTTCAATTAAAAATTGAATTGAAAATTAAATTTTTTTAAAACAGTTTACTACAAGACTCTCATGAAAAAGTAGCTCTCATGAAAAAGACCTTAATATTGACAGAAACTCTTGTAGCTACTGGTGTACTACATTTTTCCCTATTTGAAACTACGAAAATTAGAATAAAAATTTCAGGGTAAACTACTCGTACATGATAATTCGCTGAATTGCATACGGTTCTAGATGTATAACTAAATATTGCCTTTCACCTGTGAGTTGTCACTATGATCCTTAGATCTTATAGAAATGAGCTCTCTTCACCATTTTTGCTACCTCCAATTACAAAATAAATCGAAGGTAAGTACAATAATTAATTCTGCGGTATATTTATGCACCTTTATGTATCTATACAAATATTGGACTTTGTACAACGATTCAAATAATTTTTTTCGTTGATGGAAAATTTTCTTTATTTTTGTTATGAAATGCACAATAAACTGAGGTAGAAAGAAAATATCATACTAAATATTTCCAATAAAAACGCGTTTTTAGTTGATATTGCCAAAGGGCTATAAATTGCTGCTAAAATATTTGAAACCTATCGAAAATTCCGCAATTTTATTAACGTCGTTTATTGTCTGTTTCTTGCGTGGATTGCTTTCACCGATTTATAGAAAAAATAATTCGATAAAAATACATGATCGACCGTCAATCATTTTGGAAACTCCAATCACACTTGGCAATGAAATAGCGAATGGGAAACGTATCACATACTGACACCTGTAAATCCGTGAAGATTAAAGGTTATCATTGGTGAGATGTTTTCTTAACAATTTTTTTGTGTGGCGTAGGACTTGCTATGGATTTGATCCTTTTCTGTTTGTACCATTTCAAAAAGGTTCATGTCATCACAGTATTATTTCGTCCTAGCAGCTCCAGAACTAGTGTGGATATAACCATTTCCTAAATTCCATTTATATACGCACGTATTTATGGCCCTGAATATTTCCCGCAAAATCCATATTCCCATATGTTACAACTAGAACGGCCTACTTATGCGAAAAGGGGCTGCCCCGTTGTTACCTTTGCTTTACACCACTAAAAGGGACCTAGGCAAGTCACGTAAGGTTCATTAAGGTGATTTTCTTCTGTTCCCAATGACCCTTTAGTGTTAGATGCTCTCTTGAAAGTCCTTCCGCCAAATAGTGTCAGTATGAAGGTCCTACATTTTCTGGTGAAGTTGAGTAAGTTGTTATCCGATTAAATTGTTGCTACTGTTGCGAATGAGGTTTTCAAGCCGCCTCAAGCTATGCTACCCACATTTCCTACCTCTGCCGTGTATTTATGCTTGTAACATGCTACTTACAGGTGTACTGTATGTCGGATTACGATATCTCATCCATTGAGCACGAGGCTCTATTACTTGTGGTGGCTTCGACTTTCGGGAATGGCGATTCGCCGGAAAATGGAGAGGTAAGTTTTCCTTTCTGGCAAGAATTTCGAATAGTGGTCTTACGATCTGCAGATGGTCGAAATTTTCTCGGATGGCTGCCGGATTATTTAATGAACTTTCGTTTCTATTCCACAGGTGTTTGCTCAGGATTTGTATGCGATGCGATTACAGGAGAACGGTGAGAATGTTAATGGAAGCAATACGAGGTAAGTTGTAGTTAATCAAGTTATGATTTTCCTTTAAGTGATTTTCAGTATTGGGAATAGTTAGGGAAATATAACTACGGTTTTTGGAAGATTATCGGAAAATTTTTGGAAAAAATGAACGCCTTCTAATTATGTGTACAGCATATGATCTTAGGAGAAGAAGACTAATCAATCAGGGTAAGAATTCTTAGCTACACGTTGCAGTTGAAAGGTGGAAGGATAAGTTTTATAACCAACATAGAATTTTTGAGAACAATGTCCGCGGTAGCCGTATATGTTTATGCGAATACCTTGTACGTGCAGTATACGTCGAATACATATTTGGTGCTTCTACGTATAATATTGAGGGCGCTTATACGTAGAATTTGAAGTCTTTTTTCTTGTGAAATATTGCAAAAATCTCAGAATTTAGTGTTTGTCTAAATTAAAATTTTTACAACAAAATCTACACTTTAAGGGTATGTCTGGTATTCAAAACAAATTACTTCCAGCCGATATGAAGGAAACCGACTATAACATCTGCAAAATAATTGCGGCTGCAAACTATCAAAACATTGAACATAATTTAATCACCTCAGGAAACACAAATTAGTTGCACCAAATACTTAAATGTAAATCTGCACTTAGAATATTCTAAGCTTAATCCAGCCCAAAAGTTGGTTATGCATAGACAGGAGCATTGGACAAAACAAAATTGCATGTTATTTTATGTCCAATTATATCCGAAAACCCCAAGAGCGTTTGCAGTCCATCAAGATTTGAAGTTTAGATTTTTGGTCGAATTTGTACTGCTAAGTTTGTTAATGTTCGCAAAATCGTTTCAGACCTCAGAACACGTATTCAAGAATATTACCGATAACTACGAACGTTTTAAGCTATGGCTTTGCAATTTTACTTTATTATTTTAACAATAAAGTATTGTTATCGATTTTAAAAAAAAAAAATGTGCTACCCTGAACATGTTTTTTATACGTTTCATAACTAATAAGCACCAAAAAAGCAAAAAAAATGTCAGTCCGTCTGTGCGCCGTCCGCCGTACGCAAAACGTTTCAGAGCTTATAACTCCCAAACCCTATGAGCTATTGAATTGAAATTTTTGTTTTTAATAGACTGGGTAGGCCCCTTGAAGTTACCATTTGAGGGGTGGGTGTGTGAGGGGGAGGTGGGGGAAGCGTTTTAGACGAAAAATTTTGGTTTCTAGATCTCAGCAACCGCTTATGTTAGGAAGCTCAAACTTGGAATTTATATAGAGCTTCGATAGTAGACCCATTTGCAAAAATATTGTTGATATTGGTGAAGGGGTGTGGGAGTGGGGGGAAAAATAATGCGTCCGAAACGCAAAAAAACCGAGATCGACACATTCTAAAATCTATATCTCCTAAACAGTTAATGTCACGAAATTAAAACTTAATGAACATCTGTGGGCATACTAGGACAATAGATACGAAACAAATTTTTAAGTTTGGGCAGTGGCGTATGGGGGTACGGGGTGAAAATTTTAGAATACGATATTTGACGAACCAATTGCACTAGGGAAATGAAATTTGGTTTCTGTATAAAAATTTACAAATAAAGTTTGCTGAAAGTAAAATTTTTTAAGGGGTCGGTGGAGCATGGAAGTGGAGGGGGTAAGAATTATTTAAAAAAAAATGTCGCACCTCTTATCTCAAGAACGGTGTAAGATAGGTGCTTTTACCAGAATTAGGCTTAATAGACTCTCAGCAGGAAAAAAATTTCAAGGATGAGAGTGAAGAGACTGAGGGTGAGGAAGGGTGAAAAGTAAAAAGTTTCGATTTTTATATCTCGAGAATCTTAGTACTGAAACTTAGTACTAAGATAGAGCTATAGTAGTAGCATGTTGGAAAAATATAATTTTTTATGGGGGTAGTATGGTACGGAGGTGGCGGATGTTTTTCCTACCTATAGAACGGCTTATGCTAGAAAGTTGAAATTCGGTATGTAGATGTAAATCAACTAGAAAAGTAATTCTGAGTATATTTAGATTTCATCGGAGGCGGAGGGATTCCTCCAAGCAATTCTGAGTAAAAAAAAATCAAATATCCATTGGCGTTATTAAGTGGGGCAAAAAAATGATCAGTGAAAATCGAATGCATATATTTTCACGATTTTCGTCATATCTATTAGGTCTTTCCAAATATTCAATTAATTTTTTTTGTACAGGTTCTTCATAGAAATACCTAGAAAGTCTTTTGAGGATTTTTTGAATTCGATCCCCAAGGTGGTGTAAAGGGGATGTATACATTTTCACGAATTCAGCCGTATCCCTCAGGTCTGATTAAATATCGAATAATTTTTCACTTCCACGGGCTTATTTAATAATCACCTAAAACTCGTTTTCAAGTGTTTTCCTTTTTCAACCCCTAAGAGTGTAAAAACGGGTTGAATTCCGTCATATCTCTTAGGAATGATAAGACATCGGATTGGTTTTTACTTCCTCTAGCTTTCTTTATATATATCTAAAACCTCATTTCAGGATTTTTGGATATTCAACCCCAAAGTCGGTGCAAGGGGTTGCATATGTTTTCACAAATTCTTACATATTTCTTAGTTCTAATGAAATATCGAATTCATTTTTACTTCCTAAGGCTTCCTACATAATCGTCAATAAGTTGATTTCAGGATGTTTGTTATTCAACTCTAATAGGACGTAAGGCTTTCGACATATTTCTCAGGATTGATGAGATATTAGATTGGTTTGCACTTCCACAGACTTTTTATATTATCGCCTACAAACGCATATCCGATTTCATGTAATGGTCCAAAACCAAATCACGAAAAACCTTCTAATAGCGTAATAACTGATATTATACTAGGACTAGACCTCGTCCCGGAGTATGACCCAATTATGTAATTCATATATTATGTGTGGCAGCGGCGTAGGTATTCTATCGCGACCCCATTCTAACCGCTTTACGAACTTTTTTTTTTAGGTTTTCAGTCACACAGTAACCTACACCGCGTCTCAGAATTAAACGCGTTCCGAACTTCTACCCAAAAAATAATAAAGTTGCGCCCAGACTGTTGGCAGATTTTTTAATTTGTTATATTACTTTATTATTTCAATAATACAGTATTGTGATCGATTTTTAAAAAAAAAAAATTGCTACCCTCAAATTTTTTTTTACGTTTCATGACTAGTAAACACGAAAAAAGCGAAAAAAATGTTCAGTCCGTCTGTCCGCCGTACGCCGTACGTCTACCGGTGTACGCAAAATTGTTAAAAATTGGGGGAAGAGTTTTAGACTTAGATTTTTTAGATTTTGACTTCTAGATCTCAGCAACCGCTTATGCTAGGAAGCTGAAACTTGGAATTTATATAGAGCTTCAATAGTAAACCCATTTGCAAAAAAATTGCCGATATGGGTGAAAGTGTGAAAGAGTGGGGGGAAAAATAATGCGTTCGAAACGCAAAAAAGCCGAGATTGAGACATTCTAAAATCCATATCTCCTAAACAGTTAGTGTCACGTAGTTAAAACTTTAGAAACATCTCTAGATATACTAGGAGAATAGATCGGGAATAAATGTTTGAGGGGGTCAGTAGCGTACGGGGGTGGGGGGATAAAAAACTTTAGGTTACGATATCTCACGAACCAATTGTACTAGACAAATAAAATTCGGTTTACGTTTAAAGTTTGATAAATAAAGTTAGCTGGAAGTACAATTTTTTAAGGAAGCGGTGGGTCATGAAATTGGAGGGGATAAGAATTTTTCTAAAAAATCACGGCTCATAGACCTCAGAAGTTGACCTAATAAACCCCTAGCAGGATGGGAGGGTGAAAAGAAAAAAGTTTCGATTTTTAAATCTCAAGAACTTATAATGATAGAAATCTGAAACTTGATATTTCGATAGAACTATAGTAGAGGCATATTGGAAAAATATAATTTTTTACAAGGGTAGAATAGTACGGGCGTGGGGGGTGTTTTTCCTATCTATAGAACGGCTTATGCTACAAAGTTGAAACTTGGTACGTATATGTTACTTAACTAGAAAAGTAATTTAGATAAAAAAAATTCTCAAAAATCTATTGGCGTTTGGAAGGGGGGGGGCGAAAAAATATATCAGTGAAAATGGAATGCATATATTTTCAGGATTTTTGGAAATTCGACCCCTAAGTGGGTGTAAAGTGGTTGCATATTTTTGCACGAATTCTGTCATATCCCCCAGGTCTAGTTAGATATCGACTAACTTTTCACTTTCACTGACTTGCGTAATAATCGCCTAAAACTTGTTTTTCAGTTTTTCCTTTTTCAGCCCCTAAGAGGGTATAAATGGATTGAACACGTGTTTACATCATTTCTTTTGATAAGAAATTAAATTATTTTTTACTTTCTCGTTCTGTCTTCATATTTATTTATTAACTCCTTTTAGGTTTTTTGGATATTCAACCCCCACCCCAAGTGGTTGTAAGGAGGTTGCATATGTTTTCACAGATTCCCACATATTGCTTAGATCTGATAATATATCGAATTCATTTTTACTGCCTAAGGTTTTCTATATAAGCGCCATAAAGTCAATTTCTGTATTTTTAGATTTTCAATCCTAAGGGGTGTAAGGGATTGCTTTTCAAGGCTTCGATATATAGGTTTGATGAGATATTATATCGCTTTGCACTTCCACAGACTTTTTATATAATCGCCTACAAACCCATTTCTCAATTTTTGGATATTCAGCCCCCAAGGGTTTGCATATGTTTTCACAAATTTTGCCATTCCTTAGTTCTGATGAGATATAAAATTGGTTATTATGGCATTTGATGTAATGACCTAAAATCAATTTCACGATTTTTCGAATTGCAATGGGTTTGCTTACGTTTTCACAAATTTTTCAAAATCCCTCGTGTCTCATGAGATATCTAGTTGCTTCTTATGAAATCGACTAAAAACCTGTTTCACAATTTTTTCGAAATTCAAACCCCAAGTGGACACACAAGACACGACCAAATGCAAAGAGGAACCCGTTTGTAAGCGATTTGCAATCCGGTGCATGTGCTCATTTCCAGAAGTTGCTGTCCCGACACTTTTGTTGGGCTTCAGTCGAAAAGGAATCATCGTGCATATTCAGCTGTTAGAACTAAACAATTTGTTTCGGTGCTGCAACGATAAGCGACTGTGAAACTCTTAAACCAAGTTTTTTCTTGATAATAAGCGAACTAATAAAACCTACGAAAAAAAAACATTTCAATTAATAGAAACGCGTTCTTAACTAAACCTTCAAATACAAACATCATTTTTATTGATTCAACTCGCTTACGAATTTCACTTAATTTATCACATAAATTTCCTCGGAAAATGTTAACCCAACCCGAACAAAATCAATCAATCAACTAATCAACAAAAAAATTTCATAGCCCACTCGCGATGAATTTGTCGTCATGATGTTAATCAAAAATCTTTGAACCGAACATTAAGCCAACCCCGTTCAGTCCTTGTTCATCCTCACAAATCGAGCAGAGTCATTTTTTTTACGGAAAATCCACTATTGAAGAAATCAGCTTCCAATTTTAGAACTTTCCCTAATAAAACCGTAGCACGATATCGCATTTATTAAAATAATGCGAGAATTTTAAAAGGTCATAAAATGGAATCGAAGACACTCAAGGATTAAGTGAAAATCCTTCTTTATGGCATTTTTCCTTCACTACGTGAACAATGTCCGACAAATTTTGAAGAAAAATTTTAGTCTTAAAGATTGATAGATAGTCGCTACTCGTACTTTTGCACTTAATGCAAGAGTTATGCAACGTTTAAGCTGTTGAAGCTGGAACATATTTTTTGGTTTATCAAGGATCAAAAGTTTCGTCCTAAATCAACTGCTAGGGAATTTGAGTTTATGCGGCAATTATTCTGGCTTGAATATGTGATGGAAATTGGGTGTTGAAAATTACTGTAGTCTGGTATTGTGATTTAATAATTGCTATGAATTACACTTAAGACTTTTCGGAAAGCTTTTAAAGAACATGTTGATGTACAAAAAGAAAAACAATGAAAATGTTTTTCGTATGGTTCCATTTTCTGCTCAGAATCATCTCAACTCCAATCGAGCGTTTTCCCGAAGAAACCACATGCATGTAATGAAACTGAATGAAATCTCTCTAGAGAGTCCTTGAAACAGAAGTTGCTAACGAACCGATTGTTATCCGTACAGATATCACACAAAATCCGAAACAAATGGCTGTCATCAAATTAGAAATGGGAACATGTACATCTAATAAAAGGATAGACTCAGTTCTACGTTTGTATCCCTTTTGGAAGGACTCAGAATCTAGAAATTACTGTCACCTCTACAAGTTCCTTGCACGTATACACGATACTTTATATAACTCTGGGTAAAAATGTACCAGGCCTTTTCTCATTTTCAAAATTAGTCCAACATAAAACACCTACTTAGTACTTACCTACTCTGTTCTAAATAATGGCACAGAAACTTTGTCTGTTTCCAACATTTCCAGCCAACGATTGCAAACTGTGCCACCATCAGCCAAAGAACACACAAGCCTAGGGAGCTTGCAGACCCGTGAAAAACGATATTTTTGCACCTTCTTTTATTGTTTGCTATAGCTACCTCCTGTCCCGTTCACGACCATGTAAGCTACCGCCCTCGTATGTTCACTACATGTTTCGCGACACGCTGATTATACGAACGTATGTGAAACTTGTACCGAGTAACTACTTAGTCCCTTGCTAGTCCTATCTGTTTGTTATCTTTCACTTCAAGTGAATCACAAAAGTTTTTAATTGCCCTCCAGAATTGCATTCCTTTTAAATGGACTAGTTGCGGATAGTGGAACCTTATCAATCGGCGAACGTAATGTTCTCGAGTTAATTTAATTAAAATTTTTAATTTCTTTTCTTTTCACGCAGTACTACCATGGGATCGTCGAAGTCCTTTATGAAGGCCAACTCTAGACAGGATTTCCCCAAAATGGCATTGCAGCAGGTGAAAAAAATTGATCGCCTGGATTCACTTAGAGGATCAACATCGGAAACTTTAACGGATGAGACCTTTGGACCACTATCGAATGTTCGGTGAGTTAATTGGATGCTTATTTATCAAATAGTTTGGGAAATGAAGAGAAGTTTAATTGGATCGTTAGTACATGTAAGTAGGTTGGAAACAAGTAAGTCATATATGTATTCTGTAGTACTGTATAATTTAGTAGAAAGCATTAATTAGAAATATGATTGATTGGTAGCTTTTTAATTATTAACATCAAAATATTGAATTCTAGTGAATCAACATCCAGTCCATTCAGTAATATTTTGAAACGGGTCACCAGTGGTAAAACTCTCAGTGGCTGCTCAATCCCAATCGTGCAAGGAATTTTTGTTTACGATCACCCGCTTATCACCTGGTTGGTTGGTTGGTTTAAGCGGCAGCCCTGTCACCCAGACAGAGCTCAATTAGCTCAGAGGCCGTTTTGGAACCACAAACTCGTGTTAAACTCGGATGTTAAGGGTTGTTGTGACTGGGGAATACGGAAGATGAATGTGAGAAAAATTGATTGAATTGGATCGCTATAGCCACCCTGTGCTGTTCAGGAAAATTAATAACTCTCCAATTTTCTTCCCCGAAATCTCCATCAGGTCCCCGTAGAAGGGTTTGCTCGCTCTCGGGCTCTAGCTAGAGCCGGACACTTGCAAAGGAAATGAACGAGCGACTCTCGCTCATTAGTGTCCTGGCAGCTGCGGCAGTGTACATTGAATGGAATGCCCAATTTGGCCGTATGATCCCCAATTGGCCAGTGACCTGTACTGATCGCCGTGATTCTGGAGACGTCTGCCCGGGTCTTGTATAGAAGTTCCTCTGACTTGGCTCGGTTGTAAGATGGCCACATCTTCCTAGATATGGCGCAGGTGGTTAGGTTTTTCCATCTGGAGTTAGCCGCTGTCTGGAAGTGTGAGAGTATGACCCTCTTTACGACTCCTAAAGAAACGTGGACTAGTTCCGCAAGAGAGCCGGGAAGAGCGGAGCCCTCCCTGGCCAGTTCATCAGCACGCTCATTTCCCATTATGTCTCTATGCCCCGGCACAGTGACTTAGAGCCGTTCCGCCAAACCGGCTAGTTCGTTACGGCATTGCTGAACTAGTTTAGAGGAGGTGGTAGCCGAACCTAGTGCTTTGATTGCGGTTTGGCTGTCGGTGAAAATGACGATGTTGTGTTTTGGCGATGAGTCGTGTTTTAGTGTACGACAAGCCTCCCAGATCCCCAGTATCTCTGCCTGGAAGACGCTAGCGTGGTCCGGGAGGCGGTAGGACTTAGCGATATTATGTGTATCTGAGAATATTCCTGCCCCGACCCCGCAGTCCATTTTCGAACCGTCGGTAAATATTATCGTGTCGAAGTCTGCTTCCACTGCACCGTTCTTCCACTCCTCTCTAGTTGGGAAACCAACAGAGAATCGTTTCGTGAATCTCAGTTTGGGGGTGATGTAGTCAGTCGGTGACGTAACCAATTCCTTTAGTAACTGTCCCAGGATATTACTATGCCCGTATGGCTTCGCAGTCCAGCACCCAGATTCTTTGAGCCTGGCGGGATTGCTTGATGCGGTGTTTTTTATAAAAAGGTCGATTGGTAGGAGGTAGAGTAGCACGTTTAGAGCATCGGTCGGGCATGACCGCATAGCACCTGTAATGCCTATTGCCGCACTTCGTTGAACTCGACTGAGTTTAGTTATGTTATAGTCCTTACTCAGAGCGGGCCACCAGACTAGTGACCCGTAGTTGAGAATTGGACGTATTACAGAAGTGTACAGCCACAAAACCATCCTTGGTTTGAGTCCCCACTTCTTGTCGAAGGTTCTTTTGCAGGCGTAGAAGGCCAGACGGGCTTTCTCCACCCGGTCTTCTATGTTGAGTTTCCAGCTCAGCTTTGAATCAAGGATAAGCGGAGCGGTTGGCCATTCAGGCGGGAATGTTAAAGTCTGGTATCTTGGTTTTCCTGGTGAATAGCATCAACTCAGTTTTATCCGGATTTACATCCACGCCACAGCCGGTAGCCTAGGTGCTTACCTTACCCAGAGCGCCGTCCATAATCTCACTGATTACGGAAGGAAATAATCCTGAGACCGAAATCACCAGATCATCCGCGTACGCATCACTTTGATTCCCTCCCTGTCTAGTCTTACTAGGATTTTATTCATGACCAATAGCCAGAGTAGAGGTGAGATAACACCGCCCTGTGGTGTTCCCCTACACACGTGCTTGGTCAAATTGCTCTTTCCTAGGTTTGAATGGATAATTCTGGTCCGTAGCATGGATAGTATCCAATTGTTGAAGATTTCGGTCACACCCAGTTCGGTGAGAGATTCCTGGATAGCTTTGGTGTGGACGTTGTTGAATGCCCCTTCTATATCTAGAAAGGCTGCTAAAGTGTATTGCTTGTAGTTTATCGTATGCTCAATCGTGCGCACCACTTCGTGGAGAGCCGTCTCCGTGGATCTCCCCCCGAGGCAAGCATGCTGAGATTTGGATCACCTACACTTTTACACTTGAATTGTAGGTAGAATTATCTTCTCAGTTTGAACTTCAAATACTCTTCTCTGTTTCCTGTTTCACCACAGCTTAACTATTTAGAGCGGACTTAACGACGTTGACAGGCGTGTCCAAGCAATTGCATATAAAGCTGGCATAGCCCAATTTCAAGCACGTATATATGGGTGAGGGGGGGTTGGAGATAAACCACCACCGAACTGAAATATCTTTTCAAACTCGAAACTACTTTAAATAGACCAACATAAGTTCTGTCACTCATAAGCTAGGGCTTAATTTTAAGCATGAATAAAAATTATAAACCAAGTAAATTATATGGTAAGTAAATAGTTTTAAAGTTAAAAAATTTTAATCCTACTCAAAATGTCCACCTGCACGCGCTTTGTCAAACAGGCACGCGGGACACGCAGAGGTATCGAGGCGATACCATCTCCAAATCAGCCTTTAGCGATTCCAGTTTATTGTGTGATTTAGAGCATTCCTTCTCCTCTAAAACAGACCACAAGCGGTAGTCTAACGATTGTGATAAGGTCTTGAAGGGGACTGCTAAAAAATTATGCTGCTAAATTTTCTTCTTCCTAGCGGATAGAGTTGGACAGGTACAAAGAAGGTGGATGACTGTCTCCTTACCCTTGTCATCCAATTAGCTTCTACAGAGATGAATTAAAAAAAATCCACGTCTTTTAGCATGCCGGCCTATAAAACAGTGTCCGGTCAGTACACCAACTGTGGTGCTGCTATTTACCGCTTTAAGCGATATCAATCTATTAGAGCGTTTTAGATCCTGCTTTGGTCAAACCTGTCTCAGAGCGTAACATATAATGGCCACTGTCCATCCTGAATTAGTTTTCACAGTTGAGTCCAATTCAATTAGCAGTTTACATATATAATACGAGGCACATCCAGATTCCAATTTTCCGACACAATCTGAAGGGTAGTTCCGCGCCGAGCGAGTTTGTCAGCCATAGTTAACTGGAATATCGCAGTGTCTCAGCGCAAGAACCCAGTATAAGTTGTCCCGGATTTGACGGCATCACGATTGAAGGACTAAAAATATTAAAAGATTTTACTCACCTAATTAATCTACGCCTGGGGTTACATACTCCGTTTTTACTTTATTATTTCAATAATATGTTATTGTGATCGATTTAAAAAAAATTTGCTACCCTGATAATTTTTTATTACGTTTCTTGACTATTCCTTTTAAGGCTCGTAGCTCCCAGAACCCTTTCAGCTATTAAATTGAAATTTTTTTATGAATAGGCTCGGTAGACTCCTTAAAGTGATTACTTTTTGAGGGGTTGGGGTATGAGGGGGGGGTGGGGGAGAGCGGTTTAGACGAAAAATTTTGGTTTGTAGATCTCAGTAACTGCTTACGCTAGGAGGAAAAACTTTAGATTACAATATCTCAGGAACGAAATGCACTAGATAAAGGAAATTTGGTTTGTGTATAAAGGTTAACAAATGAAGATTGCTGAATATAAAGTTTTTTAAGGGATCGGTGGAGCATGGAAGTGGGGAGGGACAAAAATTTTTCTAAAAATCACGTTTCATACTTCAAGAACAATTAAAGATAGATGCTGATGATTTTTATATCTCGAGAACTCATAATGAAAAAAAGCTGAAACTTGATATTTAGATAGAGCCATGGTAGTGGCACGTTGGAAAAATATAATTTTTTATTGGGGTAGTGGAGGTGGAGCGTATTTTTCCTATCTATAGAAGAGCTTATGCTAGAAAGTTGGAACTCGGCATGTATATCTAAATTAACTAGAAAAGTAATTAAGATAAAAAAAATTTCAAATATCGATTGGCGTTTGGAAGGAAAGGAAAAAATCTGCCAACAGTCTGTTCGCAACTTTATTATTTACTGGGTAGAAGTCCGAAACGTGTTTAATACTGGGATGCGGTGTAGGTCACTACGCGTATGATAATCTAAAAAATAACGTTCCAAATAGCCTCCTGTTTAATCATTAGGTTATCAGTCGCATAGTGACCTACACCGCATTACTCCAGCTCTGTACATCAATGAAATGTTAAACTTTTTTTTTGATTTAATTACTCCTGTAGTACTTCTACATATAGATACATACTAAGTTTCAACTTTCTACCATACGCTGTTTCTGAGATATGAAAAACCACCCCCACCCCGTACCTTGCTACCCCTATCAAAAATTTTATTTTTCTAGGATACTTCCACAGTATCTCCATATATTTTTCTGCTAGAAGTCTACTGGGCCTAACTCCTGTAAAATTTCTAAGATCATATCTGATACTGTTCTTGAGATATAAAAATTAAATTTTTTGAAAAATCTCCCCACTGTCGTACTCCACCTTCCCTCTCAAAATTATTACATTCAGTAGACTCTACTTGTGATCTTATATACAGAAACCAAATTGTATTGTGTAGTACAATTGGTTCACTTCCCCTCTTAAAATTTTTAGCTCTTTTCTACTCTCCTAGTATCCCTTAAGGGGTAATACCTAGTCGAAATTTTTTTTTCCATTTTTTTTTATTGGCTTAAATGGTGTAAAAACATGTCAAGAGTTATGTCTGACATCATTTTTTATTGAAAACAAATTTTAAGTGGTCGTAAAAGACGAATTTTCGAAGCAAGGCGGAGCGCTTGAAAATGACAAATTGAGTTTCGGGGTGAGTTTCGCCCCTTTTACTCGTTACCGGCGGTGCAAAGGTACACTATATAGTTTCTAAATGAGGTATATATGGCGTTAATATGTAGTTTTAAGCAAATATTGAACATACGTTGTCTGTGTAGCCAAGCCTGTATCTTCAAAATTTCATGTAGTAAACACATTGTGAAACTTTAAACGCGTTTTTCTCGAAACCATGTTTTCAAAAACGGCTAGCAGTAGAACTCGAGTAATTTTTATCCGATCGATATGAAATTTTGGCTGTACCTTCTTAGATAGATTATCTAGTCTAGTACACACGATTTTTGAGTTTCATAAACAATTACGACTTTTATAAACAAATTGAGGCCGATTTTTTAGTTGAAAAACCGATTTTTTTTTCGAAGTGCTCGCAAATTTTCAAAACTTAAAATTTCTGAATATCCATGTGTACTATACTAGTAAAACTCGTGCATATCATGAAAAAATTTCTTTCATTGTTCCAGATATGTTCGTTAAAGACTTGTGCTGCTAGCCGCGGGACGCTTACAAAAAATCGACCCTCGTTATGTGCACTGCTCAGCCGCCATTTTTTCGTAAAAATTAAAATAAAAAATTTTTTTTTATAGTTCAAGATAAGTGTAATGATCCCTCAATATTTCGCATTAATCGATTTTTTAACAAAGACACAAAAAGTTAACAAAAAACCGTCTTATTTTTTACTTCCGACTAGGTATTACCCCTTAAGATAACTATAACTAACTACTAGTCGTAAAACGTGAAAGTACAAAATTTCAGGGTAGCAAATTTTTTTGAAATTTCAGATCGATCCCTATACTTTATTATTAAAAAATAATAAAGTAAATGTGATCAGTTAAACTGGGATGCATATATATTCACGATTTTCGTCATATCTCTTAAATATTGAATCAATTTTTATACTCTAGATGAAATCATATAGAGTATTATAAGTTTAATCCAGCAGAAAAGTTTGTAACGCATAGAACCAAGCCTCGTACGAAAAAAAGTTATATATTATTTTTTGTTTATTTGTGGCCAAAAATCTCAAATCCGCCCGTCCGTCCGTCCGTCCGTCCGTCCGTCCGTCCGTCCGTCCGTCCGTCCGTCCGTCCGTCCGTCCGTCCGTCTGTCCGTGAACACGATAACTCAAGAACGCCTTCACCTAGGATCTTGAAATTTTGAATCTGGATGTTTGGTTGAATTTGTAAGGCTAAGTTCGTTAACGGGCAAAATCGTCCTACTCCTTCGGGTAGCTGCCATACAAAATGTCCTTAAAACACGTGTTCAAGAATATTGGTCGATAACTTCAGAAGGGTTTAAGCTACGACTTTGAAATTTTGTATCTATTATTTTTCTAAAAGTTGGAGCTAAATATATGAATATGAAGAAAATCCTGTTAGTCCTTCGTGTAGCTGCCATACAAATATCCTGTCAAAATGCATTCACTTAATTTACGAAACTCATTATAACTCAAGTAATCTTTTAGCTATCAATTCGGAATTTTGTACAAATTAGTTTTGAATGAAAATAAAGTTCGGGTTTACTATTCAGCGAAATCCTTTTACTCCTTCTGGTAGCTGCCATACAGAATGTCCTTAAAACACGTGTTCAAGAATATTGGCCGATAACTTCAGAAGGTTTTAAGCTACGTCTTTGAAATTTCGTATGTGTTATTTTTCCAATAGTTGCAGCTAAAGGTATGAATATGAAGAAAATCCTATTAGTCCTTCGTGTAGCTGTCATACAAATATCCTGTCCAAACGTCTTCACTTAATTTACGGAACTTACTATAACTCAAGTAATCTTTTAGCTATGAATTGGAAATTTTGTACAAATTAGTTTTGAGTAAAAACAAAGTTCGAGTTTACTAATCAGCGAAATCCTTTTACTCCTTCTGGTAGCTGCCATACAAAATGTCTTTAAAACACGTGTTCAACAATATTTTTCGATAACTTTTGAACGCTTCAAGCCACGAATTTCAAATTTTGTACACGTTCATTTTTAAATGGTTCCAAGGAAAAGGATAAATATGTAAGTAATCGAGTGAGTCCTTCCTGTACCTCCCATGTGAAAGTCCTTCAAAAAGGACATTTTTTTTATGACTTACCCAGTTCAAGATATAAAATTAAACACTGAATATTGTCTTTTAGTTTTGAGTAGCAATCTAATGGCAGTCCTTAATAAAGGACATACAACATGCATACACGTAATTCTACTTTATCCCCAACTACAATATAAATCGGAGTTCAGTATTCATCTAGAGTATTATACGATTGGCTTGCAGCCGATCGTGACTGCAGTATGTTTATTCTAGGAATTCCTCACTTAAATCGCTAGAAAGTCTTTCCAGTATTTTTTGAAATTCTGCCTCTAAGGCGGAATTTCAAAAAATATCGAATAACTTTTAACTTCCACGGGCTTGATTATTAATCACCTTCAACCCGTTTTCAAAATTTTTTCTTTTCAATCCCTTGGCGGCTAGAAAATACGAATTCACGAATTCCGTCTCAACTCTTAGGAGAGTTTCACTTGCTCGGGCTTTCTTTATATTTAGCTAAAAACACCTTACAGGATTTTCGGATATTCAACCCGAAAGTGGGTGCAAGGGGTTGCATACGTTTTCACAATTTTCGCCATATCTTTTAGATTTCATGAGATATCAAATTGGCTTCAGTTTAAGCAGAGTTTTAATATAATAGCCTACAAACTAATTTTAGGATTCCCTGATGTCCAACCCCCAAGGTCGCGTAAAGGGGTCGCATTCATTTCTACGAATTCCTATACATTTCTTAGATCTGATGAGATATCGAATTAATTTTTTATTTCTAAGGCTTCCTATACAGGGTGTTTGGCACTCCGTCCGCCACCTTGTAAGGGGTTATTCCTTGATATATTTAGAGAAAAAAATTGTTCTCCATAAATTAACACAATGTTAGCATATTCTTCATAGGAGAACTCAGGCATTTTGAAATTATTTTACTTTATTATTTTTTAATAATAAAGTATTGTTATCGACCTGAAATTTCAAAAAAGTTTGCTACCCTGAAATTTTGTATTTACACGTTTTAGGACTAGTAAACCCCAAAAAAGCAAAAAAAAAAAAATGTCCGTCTGTCCGCCGTAGACGCCGTACGCCGTACGCCGTACGCCGTACGCCGTACGCAAAATTGTTTGAAGGCGCGTAGCTCCCAAACCCGTTGAGATATTAAATTGAAATTTTTATGGTGGGTAGATTGGGTGAACCCCTACGACAGGTATATTTTTGAGGGGTGGGGGTACAAGGGGAGAAGAGAAGGGAGTGTTTTAGACGAAAAATTTTGGTTTCTAGATCTCAGGAACCACTTATGCTAGGAGGCTGAAACTTGGAACTTATATAGTACTATAATAATGGACTCAATTGCAAAAAAATGGTCGATATTGGTTAAGGGGTGTGAAAGTGGGGGGGAAAACAATGAGTCTTTAACGCATGAAAGTCGGGATTGAAACATTCTAAAATCGATATCTCCTGAACAATTGATGTCAGAAGATTGGAACTTTGTTGTTGTCCTTAGGGATACTTCCAAATTAGACAAGGGCTAAAATTTTTAAGAGGGGTGGTGGGGTGTGGGGGTGGGGGGTGAAAAACTTTGGATTACAATATCTTCCGAACTAATTACACCAGGAAGATAAAATTTAGTTTCTGTATATGGACTCACAAGAGGAGTCTACCAAAACTAAATTTTTTGAGGGGGGAGGTGGAGCACGAAAGTGGGGGGATAGCAATTTCTCAAAAAATTTAATTTTTATATCTCAAAAACCGTATCAGATATGATCTTGAAAATTTTACAGGAGTTGGGGTCGATAAACTTCTAGTAGGGAAAAAAATTTTGGTGGTGTGGGTGTAGGGGGTGGTGGTGAAAGGGGGTAGAAAGGAAAACATTCTGATTTTTATTTCTCAAAAACCATAATGAATAGAAAGCTAAAAATTTAGGATTATATAGAACCACTATGGAGACATCCTAGAAAAATAAAATTTTTGATAGGGGTATCAAGGTACGGGGGAGAGGAGTGGTTTTTTATATCTCAGAAACGGCTTATGCTAGAAAATTGAAACTTAGTACGTATATGTAGATGTGCTATTCGAGTAATTAAAGCAAAAACAAGTTCAGATTTTTATTGGCGTTCAGAGGTTGAGTCAAAAAAATGTCCGTGAATCCACATTTTCACGAATTTCGTTAAAACTTTTAGACATGTCAAACTATCAATGCAATTTTACTTCTGCGGGCTATTTATATAAGCGCCTAGTAACGGTAACGGTAACGGAATTTTTCGATATCCAACCCCTAAGGGGGAGTAAATTGGTTGTGTACATATTCACGAATTCTGATATATTCCTAAGGTATATTGAGATTTGGAGTTCACTTGTACTTCTATAAGCTTTAAACGTAGTCGGGAAAAAACCGATTTAAGTATTTTTCTCAATTAAACCCCCTGAGGGTATTGTTTAAGATTTCACTGATTCCGAAAATCTCTTAGGTTTAATGTGATCGAATTCGCTTTTACTACTATGAATTATTCTATTGATTAAAAAAATACGTAAATAAAAAAAAAAATCTGCCAACAGTCTGGGCGCAACTTTATTATTTTATGGGTAGAAGTCCGAAACGTGTTTAATGATGAGATACGGTGTTGGGTACTATGCTACTGACAACCTAAAAAATAACCAGGAGGCTATTTGGAACGTTGCGACTGACAACCTAAAAAATAACGTTCCAAATAGCCTCCTGGTTATTTTTTAGGTTGTCAGTAGCATAGTACCCAACACCGTATCTCATCATTAAACACGTTTCGGACTTCTACCCATAAAATAATAAAGTTGCGCCCAGACTGTTGGCAGATTTTTTTTAATTCTACTGACACCTTCTTCTTTTAGCAACGTAACTAAAACTGATAAAAAAATGAAGGTAGTTTTGCTTTTATAGGCTTTTTATTTTGCTAGGCACCCTAGTACCCAGTATTACCTATCACATCCAGCTAAAAGCACACCGAAAGAAAAATCATTGTTTGAATCAAGTATGAAACATTGTTAACCAACAATTAGTCAAAAATGTTCATATCAAATACAAACATTGTTAAACTGAATAAGGTTACGTATTTAAATCAACTAATGAAGCATTGTTAATTGCAAAATTTTTAAATAAATTGATTAATTTTAACATATACGTGATTCTTTCAAATACGATTTTGTTTTACATTAAACATTTCATTGTCAGAATAATTGTTAAGCAACAAGAAATATGTTAAGTTGAATATTACTCCTGTTTACCACGTTTCATCTTGATCTATCACGAAAATTATCAACTGAATACAAACATTGTAAGCATACAATAATAAAATATTTGAAAATGGCAATTTTCTGTGATTGACCAAGCAATGTTCATTGTATGTAGGCTAAACGTCAAAAACATCATAAATCAGAAACATTGTCATTCAATTGTCTACAATTGTAGTTAAAAGAAGTGAATTTTGAATTGATAATTAAAATTTATGTAAAAAATTTGGGCTGTTAATATACATTAACTTCGAAGTTGAGTGAATTTATGTTTCAATAGTTTTTTGGTTAATGTGTTCTATATTGCTGGAGTCTCGTTGGTTTATCACAATTCAGTTTCAATAGTTTTTTTTCTAGATACTCGTAAGCCCTGAGTTCCATAGTTTGTACCCAAACGAGCAACATTGTCTAATCGCGAGCTGGGATGAGTGTTGCTAAACAATTTTCACAGGAAAAATGTCTCGAAAGGTATTAACTTTCTTTTGATCACGTCTTTGGTCACAATAGCTGTAAAAAAATTTTAGGACCAAAGGACGTTAATATTTGTAACTTGCTGTACGGTATAGTTCCACCTTCAGTACGACAATCGACTTCAGCTGCAGATGGATCCAGTTTAATGTTTCGAATTGAGAATTGTTTCTAAAGAAGGAGTTTCGATAACAATTTTAAAAATGCCTTCATCTGACAGAATACTTAATACGGATATTTCGTGTCACTGATATTTGAATATTCATTGTATTCGGTTTTGACTTATGGCAAAAATTTTTACAAACACAATATTAGGTGTGTTTTTTTGCGCATTTATCCAAAACTGAGCAGGTTAGAAAATTTATATACAAAATAACAACAACATTGTTGTTTTCATGATTCTTTATAACTTTTTCCATAGACAGTAGGCTAGATTAGAGAAGTTATCGCGAATAGCTGCCCCAGTGAGCTTAGTGTGGCAGCTATTCCGGTTAAAATCTATATTCTTGCCTACTATCTACAGGGAAAGCAATAAAAAAATAACTAAAACAGTAATATTCTTGGTGTTTTCCCTCGAAAAATTGCATTAATAGAATATAGATGTAATATAAATTAAAATAATGTAAACACAAACATTATCACTATGTATCTATGTGCAATTATACAATTTGGTAATAAAAATATTTTAAGGGGAGTTATGTATTTTACTCAATTTTTCTGGAAATTATAAGTATTGGACATATATATTATATTTTATGTAATAAATTATTTATCTTTAAAATTTAGTGCAATCGATATTAATGTAAGTAACAACACAAATTGTTGGCCTATCATGTTTAAAGGAGGAAGAATGGAACTGTTTAACGAAAAATATTTATGCTTAAGGTACCACTGCATAATATTTCAGGAACCATTAACGTGTTTCACTAGCATTGATCATGATAATTAAAGCACAGAAATATTTTATTTATTTTGAATATTAATACCTGTACTCAAATATGAACATGATCATTTAAACACAAAATTGACAACGAAATTGTTGAATCAAATAATGATAGCTGTAATGTTTTGAAAACATAATCAACTATTAAACCATATTTGAATTAACAACGTTCCTTATTTGACGCAAAATCAAATAAGGTTTGTAGTTGATTTTACCAATGAATTTCATTCGGTGCAATTATGTTGAAACTCACTTACATTTCATTGTTTTCCTACATACTTTAAATATTAATAAATGTGCCATAAAAATACTTCAGTACTACAGACAAATTAAACAGGTTCTTAGACGAGGTCCACTTTATAGCACTGACTTTTGAAATATTTAATTTTTATGCGATATGTATTTTTATCTATTACTTCCAAAATGTTAATCGTAACGAGTTATAACACTTTGCCTTGTGATTATTCGTTTTCGAGATATAACGTTTTAAGTGAGTGAGGGTACCGGTCAAAAACACTTTTCTTAACCACCCTGTATCTCCACTGATATTGAAAATTAACCCACCCTGTGAACAATTTTTTTCTCCAAATATACAAGGAATGACCCCTTACAAGGTTGCGGACGGAGTGCCAAACACCCTGTATAATCGCCAAAAAGTTTTCGGAGTTTTCTATATTCAACCCTACAGGGTGTAAGGGGGTTGCATACTTTTCACAGTTTTCGACATATCTCTGGGTTTGATGAGATATCAGATTAATTTACTTCTACAGAAGTTTCACGAATTCTCGGCATTCAACCCCCCAAGTTAAGGTAATTCGTTATATCTCTTAAGTCGTCATACCTATTTCAATTTTACTTTATTATTTTTTAATAATAAAGTATTGTGATCGACCTGAAATTTCAAAAAAGTTTGCTACCCTGAAATTTTGTATTTACACGTTTTAGGACTAGTAAACCCCAAAAAAGCAAAAAAAAAAAAAATTTCCGTCTGTCCGCCGTAGACGCCGTACGCCGTCCGCCGTACGCCGTCCGCCGTACGCCGTCCGCCGTACGCCGTACGCAAAATCGTTTGAAGGCGCGTAGCTCCCAAACCCGTTGAGATATTAAATTGAAATTTTTATGGTGGGTAGATTGGGTGAACCCTTACGACTGGTATATTTTTTAGGGATGGGGTACAAGGGGAGAGGAGAGGGGAGCGTTTTAGTCGAAAAATTTTGGTTTCCAGATCTCAGGAACCACTTATGCTAGGAAGCTGAAACTTGGAACTTATGTAGTACTATGATAATGGACTCAATTACAAATTAAATTGTTGATATTGGTTAAGGGCTGTGGAAGTGGGGTGGGGGGAACAATGAGTCTTTAACACATGAAAGACGGGATTGAAACATTCTAAAATCGATATCTCCTGAACAATTGATGTCAGAAGATTGAAACTTTGTTGTTGTCCTTAGGGATACTTCAAGATTAGACAAGGGCTAAAATTTTTAAGACGGGTGGTGGGGTGTGAGGGGGGGGGTGAAAAACTTTAGATTACAATATCTTCCGAACCAATTACACCAGAAAGATGAAATTTAGTTTCTGTATATGGGATCACAAGAGGAATCTACTGAAACTAAATTTTTTGAGGGGGGAGGTGGAGCACGAAAGTGGGGGGACAGCATTATTTCAAAAAATGTAATTTTTATATCTCAGAAACCGTATCAGATATGATCTTGAAAATTTTACAGGAGTTGGGGTCGGTAAACTTCTAGTAGGGAAAAAAATGTTGGTGGTGTGGGTGTTGGGGATGATGGTGAAAGGGGGTAGAAAGGAAAACATTCTGATTTTTATTTCTCGAAAACCATAATGAATAGAAAGCTAACAATTTAGGATTATATAGAGCCACTATAGAGACTAGACTATACTAGAAAAATAAAATTTTTGATAGGGGTAGCAAGGTACGGGAATGAGGGGTGGTTTTTTATATCTCAGAAACGGCTTATGCTAGAAAGTTGAAACTTAGTACGTATATGTAGATGTACTATTAGAGTAATTAAAGCAAAAAAAAAGTTCAGATTTTTGTTGGCGTTCAGAGGTTGAGTAAAAAAAATTGTCCGTGAATCCACACTTTCACAAACTTCGTTAAAACTTTTAGACATGTCGAGCTATCAAAGCAATTTCACTTCTGCGGGCTATTTATATAAGCGCCTAGTAACGATCTTCAAAATTTTTCGATATCCAACCCCTAAGGGGGTGTAAAGTGGTTGTGTACATATTCACGAATTCTGATATATTCCTAAGGTATATTGAGATTTGGAATTCACTTTTACTTCTATAAGCTTTAAACGTAGTCGGGGAAAAACCGATTTAAGTATTTTTCTCAATTAAACCCCCTGGGGGTATTGTTCGAGTTTTCACTGATTCCGAAAATCTCTTAGGTTTAATGTGATCGAATTCGCTTTTACTACTATGAATTATTCTATTGATAAAAAAATACGTAAGTAAATAAAAAAATCTGCCAAACGTCTGGGCGCAACTTTATTATTTTATGGGTAGAAGTCCGAAACGTGTTTAATGATGAGATACGGTGTTGGGTACTATGCGACTGACAACCTAAAAAATAACGTTCCAAATAACCTCCTGGTTATTTTTGAGGTTGTCAGTCGCATAGTACCCAACACCGTATCTCATCATTAAACACGTTTCGGACTTCTACCCATAAAATAATAAAGTTGCGCCCAGACTGTTGGCAGATTTTTTTATTTCCTGATGAAGAGGAAGAATTCTGTTTTGCATGGGTTCACACCCGATCTGCCCATTTAGAGACTATAGAGGATGATCTCACTCAGCGTGTTGAGGTGCTTTCCCAAAACAGCAATGGTAACATCCTCTGCATCTTCAATAGCAGGTTATTGACCACTAAATTCCAAACAAGAGGGGAAAGTACGCCACCATGTGGTGAACATCTGCAGAGGACTCGCCCAAGTTTGTGTTGGTTGAAATTCCTAGATTCATCAGATTTATTAGTATGAAAAGCAAGAACTCTACCTCAAGCTTGAGCGTAGAGTCCTCGCTTCAAAATTGGCAAAGCTTAGTGGTTTCATTAATTTCTCCAAAATATCACTTCGATAATTTCCCACCCGTATTTTGACCCTTCTTACATCACTGAAGCTCGAAATTTTTCCAGGCATATTTATTCCTTTAAGAAGTAGTGACATTTGTGTAGTGAAACAGATGGAATTGCTTTCGAAGTAAAATTAGATGTAATTGGGTTCGGTATATGAAACACCAAGACAATTCAAAGATAGTAGCATAAACAGTCAAAAACTTCTTAACCTTGCTGTCACGATATTGTAGGAATTTCATCTTGTTAAGAAAAATCTGCTTAGCTTTTTGATCACCTTCATGCAATCTTAAGTACCATTCCCATGAACGTACCTACATATTGTGTATTTGCAACGAAATGCATTCTTTGCACTTTTTACTTTGCAAAGAGACACTCTTTCGTACTCCGATTCTTTAAAAATCAAAGTTTATTAAGTTGTTAAGTACATACTGGATGCTTGCATCGCTACATGTACAATGCACTTACTTTGTTATCCTTTTTAACGATAGCTTGATACAGATTTTTTTTTCATTCGGTAAAAAGTGTATCAATTAAAGACAATTGAGTGGAAAATTGACAACAGTAGTAAGTACCGGTGTTTGTAAAGTTAATATCGTTGACAGAAGACAGAAATTTAGAAAGGAGCTTGCATATTTTTATATCTTTTATGAGTGTGTAGGAAATTTCGGCATAATTTCGGAACTGTTTTGTAAGGGACTGAATGATTATACGAAAATAAGCTAATTCATAAGTTCCTGGCGTTTCAGTAAGAGTCAACCGAAGCATAAGGCAAGAAATTCTTAGAAATAATACGAACCGAATTAAGAAACATGGTACACCTGTGCTCGGATTCGAAGCAGTAATCTAATAATCTTCCTTAAAGATGCTGTCTTGAAAGATGGTATTACGGTCCGTATTAAAAGTGTCCGCTTAGAAAAGTGCCACGCACTTATTTCAAATTATTAAATTGAGTTTGTTTTTTTTATTATTTTTTAATACCGACCCAGAATTTGAGAAAAATACGAGTATACTAACCTGATACTTAAATGCATTTTATTTTCATAATACGTTTTTCATATCCTAAGAGAGATTTATTTATTATTTTATTTTATTTCCTGAGCTACAGCCTAATGGATTAGACAGAACTAGGTAAGAGAGATCTTCACCAACTTACAAATAAAAACTACAGTGAGATAAAACTATCCTCTTTTATTTCAAAAAATAATTTAAAATATAAAATCTAACAAGATATTGTATAAAACTCTTTATCGGAAGGCTGTAGAAGAAACAAGGCACATGTAACGTCATACCAAGC
The DNA here is from genome assembly GCA_951812415.1 of Beris morrisii. NCBI lineage: Eukaryota > Metazoa > Arthropoda > Insecta > Diptera > Stratiomyidae > Beris > Beris morrisii. The sequence continues at coordinate 91,143,582 of OX638313.1, read as the reverse complement.
ATTAAAACTTACAACCTTGGTAAAACTGTTCCGTGCGCGGATGAGTTGTTGTTTCGGATAAGCCCTGACAATTAAGTTATATGTTCTTTACATTATAAATTAGAAAATGGTGGCATAAGAAGAAAAAACTAATAAATATTGATTGAATTGGATAATATTATATTATATCCTTAATTCATTAGTAAAGCCTCGATAACGACTGTACTACAACCTTCAACGACTGCAATTCAACAACTGAACACTGAAGTTGGCGCAAACATCACCACACACGTGAGAACATATGGCCAATACCAGCACGTTGGCGCTGAAAAATCAAAATATTTTGATTTTTGGGCGAGCATGATTCCGCAAACGGCCAACAGTGCCATACACGAGCGAATTGGCTCGCGCAAACCTATGTTTTCGCCAACATGCTCGCGTGTCTATGGGGGGCTTAAGAATCGAAACAATGCGCCCAAAACGCTTGAAAGCTGGGATTGAAACATTCTAAAATCCATATCTCCTAAACGATTGATGTCAGACGGCTGTAACTTTGTAGTTGTCTTAAGAGATACTAGGAGATTAGAAAAGAGTTAAAATGTTTAAGGGCGGTGGTGAAGTATGGGGTGGGAGGAGAAAAACTTTGAATTACAATATCTTCCGACTCAATTGTGCCAGGAAGAAAAAATTTGGTTTCTGTATATAGAATTGCCAGTGGAGTCTATTATGCGACTGATAACATTATGAATAACCAGGAGGCTACTTGGAACGTTAATTTTTAGGTTGTCAGTCGCATAGTAACCTACATCGCATCTCAGCATTAAACACGTTTCGGAATTCAACTGATAAAATAATAAAGTTGCGCCCAGACTGTTGGCCGACTTTTTGTCATGAGATGGCCCCTCAAGAAAAAAATGTGGATCAGTTAAGTCAGGCGATCGTGCTGGTCATCTCAATCGGCGTATTTGAAAATTTTATGCCGCTTTTACACTATCGCCTTCATGTGCATTGGGCATGTGCGATGAACGCGAATGTCTAGGCGATAGTGGAAACAGTCCATTTGTGCTCAATGCACATTCCTTTGAAGTGCGTCAAAAATCGCCACCAACGCGAATGTCAATGCTAATGTTAGTGGCACTGGTGAGGGCTAGCAAGTGTTCAGTTCAGTCCCAGCGGGAATACGAGTAATGTGTCATGTACTGTATGTAATATTATATTTTATGCAAGATTATTAGAATGTGTCTTTTTCACATTCTGAAAAATGTATAGAGAATCATTCCTTCAACATTTCAGAAAAAATTAAATATGAATTGTATGGTAATGTTTCCATCCATTGAATCGGAATGTTTACGAAATGCGTTCTTCAGCATGCTTTTTTCCGCTGGGGGGTAGGGGAGGGGCACCAAATACTGGATACTTTTTGAAAATTTTAAAAAACAATGGAATTATATCCAAAACCTTTTATTCAACACATCAATAAAAATCGACAATTCAATAAACTTTGAAATAAAAAAAAAATAAATGATATATTTTCTTCAATTCCTCATAATAATTTTTTTTTTAAATGACATCAAATTTCTTAATATGAAATTATGTACCCCAATACTGGATATCCAATATTTGGGTCACGTATCTATACAACTTTTTATACTGGAAACCTAGTATTGGGAAACATTTATTATACAGATAAACACTGTTCACAAACAAAGTCTATTTTGTCTGCGTCTGCTCCAGCACAAACTTCATGTCCCCACCGATAGCATCTAATGCATCTTATCCACCTTTCACCGGAATTATCATTCGAATAAGCATTGTTGCAGTAGAAGCATTCAGTATCTTCATCGTTTGCGCCGCTATCCTCACTATCAAGCTGAAAATCATCATCGTCGCTGGAGGATGAAGAACTTAACTGCAAAAATGTCCCTTTTCGATTCTGGCTCTTCTTGGCACATCGTTTACGAGTCATAGACGATCCATTGGTTTTATGAGTAGTTGCCTGTTTTTTTTCTTCAACTGACTCTTTAAGTTTTTCCTATATGGAGACCCAGATATTAGTGTGGCTTTTCCTCCTTTATATGTATCCCTGGATTCGTTTCGTTTTAAGTATGGTATAGGGCCTATATCCTCTTTCTAAAAATATCCCAAGCCCTTTATATTTCCGCCAGAGGGCTACCATTATTATACCACTCGATAATTCCCTTATGGGGTGCGTTTACAATAAATAAATCTTTCATTAAAATAGTAAATCCATTTTTATACTCTAGACGAAATCATATAGAGTATTATAAGTTTAATCCAGCCGAAAAGTTTGTAACGCATAGAACTAAGCCTCGGACGAAAAAAAGTTATATATTATTTTTTGTTTATTTGTGGCCAAAAACCTCAAATCCGCTTGACGTCCGTCCGTCCGTCCGTCCGTCCGTCCGTCCGGCCGTCCGTCTGTCCGTTAGCACGATAACTCAAGAACGCCTTCACCTAGGATCTTGAAATTTCGAATCTGGATGTTTGGTTGAATTTGTAAGGCTAAGTTCGTTAACGGGCAAAATCGTCCTACTCCTTCGGGTAGCTGCCATACAAAATGTCCTTAAAACACGTGTTCAAGAATATTGACCAATAACTTCGGAACGCCTAAAGCTACGACTTTGAAATTTTGTATGTGTTACTTTTTCAATAGTTGAAGCTAAATGTATGATTATGAAGGAAATCCTGTTAGTCCTTCGTGCAGCTGCCATACAAATATCCTGCCAAAATGTCTTCACTTAATTTACGAAACTCACTATAACTCAAGTAATCTTTTAGCTACGAAATCGAAATCTTGTACAAATTAGTTTTGAGTGAAAACAAAGATCGGCTTTACTAGTCAGCGAAATCCTTTTACTCCTTCTGGTAGCTGCCATACAAAATATCCTTAAAACACGTGTTCAAGAATATTGGCCGATAACTTCAGAAGGGTTTAAGGTACGTCATTGAAATTTTGTACGTAGTATTACTTTATTATTTTAATAATACAGTATTGTTTTCGATTTTTAAAAAAAAAAAATTTGCTACCCTCAAATTTTTTTTTTTCACGTTTCATGACGAGTAGACACGAAAAAAGCAATAAAAAATTTCAGTCCGTCTGTCCGCCGTACGCCGTACGCCGTACGCCGTACGCCGAACGCCGTACGCCGTACGCCGTACGCCGTACGCCGTACGCCGTACGCCGTACGCCGTACGCCGTACGCCGTACGCCGTACGCCGTACGCCGTACGTCGACCGCTGTACGCAAAATCGTTTGAAGGCTCGTAGCTCCCAAACCCTTTGAGCTATTAAATTGAAATTTTTTTTATGAATAGACTGGGTAGGCCCCTTGAAGTGGCCAAATTTGGAGGGGTGGGGGTGTGAGGGGGGAGGAAAGGGAAGTGTTTTAGACGGAAAATTTTGGTTTCTAGATCTCAGCAACCGCTTATGCTAGGAGATTGAAATTTGGAATTTATATAGAGCTTCAGTAGTGGACCCATTTGCAAAAAAATTGCCGATATAGGTGAAGGGGTTTGGGAGTGGGGGGAAAAATAATGCGTCCGAAACGCAAAAAAGGTGAGATCGACACTTTCTAAAATCCATATCTCCTAAACGGTTAATGTCACAAAATTGAAACTTTATGAATATCTGTAGGTATACTAGGAGAATAGATCGGAAACAAAAATTTGAGTGGGGGCAGTGGCGTACGGGGGTGGGGGGTGAAAAACTTTAGATTGCGATATCTTACTAACCAATTGCACTAGATAAATAAAATTTGGTTTCTGTATAAAGGTTGACAAATGAAGTTTGCTTGAAGCAAAATTTTTGAAGGGGGCGGTGGAGCATGAAAGTGGAGGGGATAAGAATTTTTCTAAAAAATCACGTCTCATATCTCAAGAACGGTGTAAGATAGATGCTTCAAATTAGCAGAAGTAGGCCTAATAGACCCCTCGTAGAAAACAAAATTTTGGAAGTGTGGGTGTAAAGGGTGAGGGTGGGGGAGGCTGAAAAGGAAAAAGTTCCGATTTTAATATCTCGACAACCTATAATGATATAAAGCTGAAACTTCGTATTTAGATAGAGCTATATCAGTAGCATCTTGGAAAAATATAATTTTTTATAGGGGTAGTATGGTACGGGGGTGGGGGGGTGTTTTTCCTATCTATAGAACGGCTTATGCTACAAAGCTGAAACTCGGTACGTTTATGTAAATCAACTAGAAAACTAATTTAGATAAAAAAAAATTTCAAATATACATTGGCGTTCGGAGGGGGGGCAAAAAAAATTATCAGTGAAAATGGAATGCATATATTTTCACGGTTTTCGTCATATCTATTAGGTCTTCCCAAATATTGAATTCATTTTTATTCTATGGATTCTTCATATAAATACCTAGATAGTGTTTTCAGGATTTTTTAAAATTCGACCCCTAAGGGGGTGCAAAGGGGGTTGTAAACTTTTTCACGAATTCTACTATATCCACGTCTTATCAGATATTGAATATCTTTTCATATTCATGGGCTTGTGTAATAATCGCCTAAAACTTGTTTTTAAGTTTTTTCCTTTTTCCACCTAGGAGGGTATAAACGTGTTGAACACGTTTTCACGAGTTCCGTCATTTCTTTTAGAAGTGATAAGAAATTGAATTGGTTCCTACTTTCTCGTGCTGTCTTCATATTTATTTATTAACTCCTTTCAGGATTTTTGAACATTCAACCCCCAAGTGGGTGTAAGGAGGTTGCATATCTGGTGATATATCGAATTCATTTTTACTTCCTAAGGTTTCCTATGTAAAAAAGCCAAAAAGTCAATTTCAGTATTTTAGATATTCAATCCAAAAAGGTGTAAGGAGGTTGTATGCTTTTCAAAGTTTCGACATATTTCTTAGGTTCGATGAGATATTAGATCGCTTTTTATTTCCACAGACTTTTTATATAATCGCCTACAAACCCATTTCTCAATTTTTCGATATTCAACCCCCAAGGGTTTGTATATGTTTTCACAATTTTTGCCATTCCTTAGTTCTGATGAGATGTAAAATTGATTATTACGGCCAACCAATTCACGATTTTTCGAATTTCCAGAACCAAGGAGATGTGAAGGGTTTGCTTACTGTTTCAGAATTTTTTCAAAATCCGTCTTGTCTTATGAGATATCAAGTTGCTTCTTATGAAATCGTCTAAAAACCTGTTTCACAATTATTTCGAAATTCAAACCCCAAGTGGAAGTAATAGGTTTGTATACGTTTCAACAATTCGTCATATCTCTTAATTCTGATAAGGCAACAAATACGTTTTTGCTTCTATGGGCTTTTAGTGTACATAATATACTGAAATTCGAATAGTCTACACGGACTTTTTCAATGTTTAATCGTCTAAAAATCTCTATTTTAAATATTTTTATATTAAGAACAAAATTAATTTTCCATAAGAAATCTAAAAATCTCGAAGCAACTCATGATACACTCCGACTTTTACCGCTCCCGAACTTTGACCCTAAAAATAATAAAGTTTCGCCCAGACTATTGGCAGATTTTTTTTCCAATAGTTGGAGCTAAATGTATGTTTATGAAGAAAATCCTATTAGTCCTTCGTGTAGCTGCCATACAAATATCCTGTCAAAACATTTTCTTTTAATTTACGGAACTTACTATAACTCAAGTAATCTTTTAGCTATGAATTGAAAATCTTGTACAAATTAGTTTTGAGTAAAAACGAAGTTCGAGTTTAGTTATCAGCGAAATCCTTTTACTCCTTCTGGTAGCTGCCGTACAAAATGTCCTTAAGACACGTGTTCAACAATATTTTTCGATAACTTTTGAACGCTTCAAGCTACGAATTTGAAATTTTGTACACGTTTATTTTTAAATGGTTCCAAGAAAAAGGATAAATATGTAAGAAATCGAGTGAGTCCTTCCTGCACCTCCCATGTGAAAGTCCTTCAAAAAGGACTTTTTTTTCGATGACTTAACCAGTTCAAGATAAGAAATTAAACACTGAATATTGTCTTTTAGGTTTGAGTAGCAATCTAACGGCAGTCCTTAATAAAGGACATACAACATGCACACACGTAATTCTACTTTATCCCCAACTACAATATAAATCGGAGTTCAGTATTCATCTAGAGTATTATACGATTGGCTTGCAGCCGATCGTGACTGCAGTATGTTATTATAATACTTACGCGTAACTCATATTTAGTATACGATGTATCCTAATATTGGATACAACCCTAATACTGGATATCCAGTATTGGGAACAGTTCGGTATCCAGTATTAGGGCATATAGAAAGTTTACACTAACACTTTAACACAAATTTCGCTATTGAGTGTAACTGATAAGAAATGTTAAAAACATGTTCTGGAATAAGTAGTAAAGAAACACGTAAAGCCAAAATAATGAATATCAATACATACCGTATGTAAGAGCAGTTTGAAGGGAACCAATTTAAAAAGTTGTTGCGTGCAAGAACGCTTCGCGATTTTTCAGAAACAACTGACAGTAAATATGGGATTGCTAGCATCACATAAGTGACTAACTTCTTTTAATATTTCAGTTCCCGTCACTAAATTTAGATGGCGGTATTTAGATCCCATTTTAGCATGGTATCCAGTATTGCACACCTATCCAATATTTGGTGCTTCTCCCCTAGTGTCTTTGTATAGGCGATAGTGGAAACGCTACATTCGTGTTCAGTCCGAATCTTTTTGATGTGCGTCCAAACACCGTCATCGACGCAAACGTACGCGATTCTCGACTTGAGTTGCAAACTAACGCGAATGTGCCGTTTCCACTTACGCATACGCGCTAGTTCGCGGCATCCAATGCACATGAAGGCGATAGTGGAAACGCGGCATTAAAATTGATGTCTCAATAACTCCATTAATTCATGTGATATACGGGATGGTGTAACCATCTTGCTGAATGTATACTATATTGACGTTTGGGGTTAATTGTGGAAATAAAAAATTTTGAAGCGTAACCAGCACTATAACGCTCTTAATTTATTGTTAGGCTTGCACTTCGATCATTTTGGAAAAAAATTAACCGTAAATGTTTTCGGCGGTAATGCACTCCAAACCGTAACACGAATTGGGTGCAAGAGTCTTTGGTGAAGATTTTGGGAATTTTATGATCCCTGGAATCTGGAGTTTGGAAATGCGCTTCGTCGGTTATCATTAAATTTACCAAAAAGCTCTTTCGTATTGCAACTGCAATGCGAGGTCCCCAGACTAGCTGGATTTTGTACGGTAAGAAGTTCAAATCCTCTTTCAAAATACGGCGAAGAGTGCGGTCAGAAAGCTGGAGCTGAGGTTCTCGTAGATGTCTCCCAGTCTTCTGTGATGCTCTGTCTCACAATGTCAATATTTTTGCCCGACCTTGTAGTTAGAGTTCTGCACGTAAATCTTGAATCTCCAAAAGTCCCGAATTCAGGAAGATCATTACATAGGACAACTGTCCGAATTCGTGAAAACGTACTCAATTCTATCACATCACCTTAGTGGTTGAATATTTAAAAAACCTGAAATTTATTTCTATGTTTTTGTCTGAGTAGCTTTTGAAAGTTAAATAAATTCGATCAAATTCGTGGAAATATATGTATCCTCTGTTCATCAACCTTATAAGGGGTTATTCCTTGATATATTTTGAGACAAAAATTGTTCTACAGGGTGGGTCAATTTTTAATATCCGTGGACCCTCACTCACTTAAAACGTTATATCTTGGAAACTAATAATCAGAACTCAAAGTGTTATAACTCGTTTTTTAGGGAATCGAATTACCTTTTATTTGCAACAGCTTAAATTGTAACTGCACCTGATTTTGAGATATTTACTTCAAAACACACATTTTTCCTACTTCAACCCTAAAATTCCGTGATCAAAGTAGTTTTTCGCAGAAAACCCCATTCTATAAACATACTGCAGTCACGATCGGCTGCAAACCAATCGTATAATACTCTAGATGAATACTGAACTCCGATTTATATTGTAGTTGGGGATAAAGTAGAATTACGTGTGTGCATGTTGTATGTCCTTTATTAAGGACTGGCATTAGATTGCTACTCAAAACTAAAAGACAATTTTCAGTGTTTAGTTTCATATCTTGAACTGGGTAAGTCATCGAAAAAGAAGGTCCTTTTTGAAGGACTTTCACATGGGAGGTGCAGGAAGGACTCACTCGATTTCTTACATATTGTACAACATTTCAAATATGTATGTACAACATTTCAAATTCGTAGCTTGAAGCGTTCAAAAGTTATCGAAAAATATTGTTGAACACGTGTCTTAAGGACATTTTGTATGGCAGCTACCAGAATTAGTGAAAGGATTTTGATGATTAGTAAACTCAAACTTCGTTTTTACTCAAAACTAATTTGTACAAAATTTCCAATTCATAGCTAAAAGATTACTTGAGTTATAGTAAGTTCCGTAAATTAAGTGAAGACATTTTGACAGGATATTTGTATGGCAGCTACACGAAGGACTAATAGAATTTTCTTCATAATCATACATTTAGCTCCAACTATTGAAAAAATAATACATACAAAATTTCAAAGACGTAGCTTATACCCTTCTGAAGTTATCGGCCAATATTCATAAACACGTGTTTTAAGGACATTTTGTATGGCAGCTGCCAGAAGGAGTAATAGGATTTCGTTGATTAGTAAACTCGAACTTTCTTTTCAAAAAATATTCATAAAAAATAATATATAACTTTTTTTTTGTCCGAGGCTTGGTTCTATGCGTTACAAACTTTTGGGCTGGATTAAACTTATAATACTCTATATGATTTCATCTAGAGTATAAAAATGTCAGTTTAATTTTATTTCTTTATTTGTCATATTATTGTCTACAAAAGTTGTATACACTTGCATTGCATAAGTTTAATAATTAAGAAAAAATTATGATTCCAAAAATATTACACTTTTGTGCAAAAAAGAAGAACATGTTGATCTACACTCTTTGCTTGAACTGAAAGAATTTAATAATAGTTTCTATGCTTTATTTCAAAATTTTGTAATTACAATAAATGTTCAAAATGGTCACCTTTATTTTGAATGCACGCTAAAGCTCGTTTTGCAAGTGTTCTCTTGGTATTCATACTCCTCAACTCCTGCCTTACTTCTGTTGTTGCCGCATCGATCCTGGTATTTAGATCTTCCAATGTTACTACTGCCGTTACGTAGAGAAGTTTCTTCATCCGTCCCCATACAAAGAAATCCATAATAGTTAGATCAGGAGATCTCGCAGGCCAGTGTATCGGTCCACTTCTACCGATCCAACGATTGCTATAATTGGAATTTAACCAGCCTACGGCTGATGGCTATTTTTTGGCTAATTTTCAAGAACAAACTGAGCCAATTGGCCGCGGTATTATTTTATCAAATATTTTTACGTGTTTCTTGGTGTGAAGGAGAGGAGAGTTGGAAGTAATTGTGGAGAAGAAAGGGGATACCGAACTTATTCAGTTTTAGGAATGGGAAGGAAGATCAGGTATCAGGCCGGGTATGGCAGTGTACTAGCAGGTGTTAATGATCATAATTTTTCAGTACTATTGGCTGTGATACGATCTACCAGAACAGCAAAGTTGTCTATAGCAAATCAACTACTGTCTGGCAGCTCTGATGGTAGTTGTAAATCTGATAAGAATGTAGACAGAACTCATTTACTCAGGTATAAATCCTAGACCTAGTACACTACCACTGGACTACACCCGGCTCCTTCAGATCATTTGTTGAAAAATGTAAGTAGTTGGAATTATTGAGGGTCCAATGAAAGCGCTAAATCTCGTTACCAATCACACCTGCACCATAAATTGACACTGAATCTGTGCTGAAATGATGCCGCTCTTCTTGGGTGTAGATTACTCTCAGCCCACGTATGTAGGTTGTAGAAGTTTATGATACCGTCTCTCCATAAGTCCTCTAAAGTAAATTGAAACTCATCCGTCCAAAGAATGTTGTTCATAAAATTATCGTCATCTATTTGTCGCGTAAGGAGCCAATTGCAAAGCTCCATCCTTTTTGGGTAAATCAATGGGTAGCAGCTCCTACACTGGTGTGTGACGGTAGGGATGCAAGTTTTCTGCTTTTAAAACATTCCAAACTTTCCACTTAGAGATATTCAACTGCAATGCCAAGCGTCGGATACTGATTCATGGATCATTTTGAACTTCTTGCAGTATTCTTTAATCGAACTGAACAACGAATATGGGCGCAGGATTTGCATTTACTCTGCTCGTCTTTATGCTACCAGTTTTCTGAATCCTTCCGTAAACGTCTTGAAATACTTTCCTGTCAGGTGTCCGTCGATGAGGATATCTCTGATGATACAGTGATCGCGCCGCTCTTGTATTTTCCTGACATTCTCCATAGATGAACATAATGTCTCCATATTCTTCATTGGAGTACTCAGGCATTATGAAATTATTTTCTAAATTCTAATTCTAAATTCTTCTAACTGAAACTGATAAAAATATGAAGGTAGTTTAGCTTTTATAGGCGTTTTATTTTGTTAGGCACCCCACTAAAAAAGGCAAAGTACTGTACCCCGTTTTACCTACAACATCCAAGTTACTCCAATCATATTAAAAGTCATTTACATTTCATTGATTTCCTCGATACTTAAAATAGAAATAAATGGGCAGTAAAAATTCTTAAGTAGAACCAACAATTTAAACAGGTTTTTTGAACGAGGGCCACTTTATGTCATATTTAAATTTTAAGCGGTACGTATTTTCGCCTATTACTTCCAAAATAATAAAACGTAACTCATTCATACGTATGTAGCTTTTATAGGTAGTAATATGGTACATAAAAAAATAAAATTAAACTGATATTTTTATAATGGGGTTTTCTGAGGAAAACTAGATTGATTACGGGTTGAAGTAGGAAAAATTTGTGTTTTGAAGTAAATATCTCAAAATTGGGTGCAGTTACAATTTGAGCTGTTACATCAAATGAAAGGTAATTCCCTAAAAACCAAGTTATAGCACTTTGAATTCTGATTATTAGTTTTCAAGATATAACGTTTTAAGTGAGTGAGGGTACAGGTCCGAAACACTTTTCTTGACCACCCTGTATCTCCACGGATAATGTAAATTGACCCACAACAATTTTTGTCTCAAAATATATCAAGGAATAACCCATTACAAGATTGTCCATGGAGTACCGGACACCCTGTATATTTACTTTACAAATGTGGCGGTCTTATTAGTTTATTTATATATGCGTACTAAATTAATTTTTGGAGCGTAAAGGCCGGTTTACATGTCGGTTGCAAGTAATTTTTACTGAGATTGTGAGGGAGAAGGAAATCTCTAATGAGAAACTGACAGGAGTGAAACGAACAGAGATATATTCAGTAAAAAATATTGACAATATTTCTGTCAATGTGTGTGTGCCAACATTTTTTTGTAGTGGTTGCTTCTACTCTATTGAAAATTCGATAAACTAGCTCCCTCACAATCTCAGTAAAAATTATTTGCAACTGTCATGTAAACCGGCCTTAAGACGTTTCTGCCGCATTGCGTACTATGCAACTTCTATCTAAAATTAAAATCATTTTAGGAACGTGCCACTATACAAACACAAAGGGGAAAAGGGAAATAACTTTTTCATAACTAATTTGGACGTATGGTGAATTGTGAAACAATTTAATATTAAAGATATGACATATTTATTCTTAGCAAATTTTTGTTGAATTGTTTTATTTTTTATTTTTTTTATTTTAATACTAAGTTTTTATTATTTGTGCATGTTACTATTATTTCTTATTATTTTCGTTTATTTCTGTTTATTTCATTTAATTAAACATATCAAGACCTGGTTTTGGATCTTCCGGTGACGATTCTCAAAATGGATTTGATGAACCGATTCCTCTAAGGTAATGCATGAAATTTTTATATTTATTAATTTTCTTTTGGGTTAATTATGTTTGCTGTTGCAAACAAACAGGTACGAGTATGTATTTACGTTGTGTGTACGATGAGGCAAGAAACCAACTAACCCATCAACCATGTAATCATTTTTGCAAAAATCCACACGAAAAGACAAAACCATTTTAACCATGTATGTGAGATTGTTGAAAGGCTGCGCTTGTACTTTCGAAATGTAAATATTGTCCTTAACATATGTTCTCTGTTCCGGACAACCTATTCTTTCCATTTATCGGCATTTCATAACTTTCTACTGAATGTGTGGCTTCTGCAGGATATTTGCTTTCTAAATTTTCGTGTGGGATTAAAGGCACTTTTTTCATATCAAATAAATAGAAACGATAGTAAACAGAAAAACCAGTGCTTCCAGTTATTTCTCTGACCATTTCAGACTTAAAAAAAAATCGAAACAAAAATATTCAGATGTACCTACTTGATTTGAATTCTGTTCCTATGGAAAGATCCAAAATGTTCAATTCAAAATCGATTTGAACAAGCGAACAAGAAGTCTCCATAAAATGGTTGAACACGCTTTATAGTCCTGGAAAGGGACCAGAACTTCATGCCATATTGGCAGAATTTTGGAAAAATATGGTTATTGATTGTGTTAATCTGATGGTTGATAGCAATCAGTGTACTTACCAATTTTTTTTCGCTCAATATGTTTTCCAATTGAGCGCCCTTAACTACTTCGTGGTAGGTCTACCGTATCTGATGCTTCGATAGCATCATATTCGGCAGAATCCAATAAAGTTCATGTGGTTGGTTTATGCTGTATTTTCAGCTTAACAATATTGTAAATTTTTGAATTTTTGATGATCCAATAAATATATTGAATGCACTCGATTGCTAAAGGGAATCGTTTTAATTATTGGTGATAATTTAAAATTGGTGACACGTGGAGAACTAGAAAACTGACGGTTGAGTCATAAAAAATTAAATGATACTTGTCAAATGATATTATAATTTTCACAGATAGGTGGTGGTGGTGGTGAAGGTAGGAAGATAGATTCATGCGATCATTTTAAATTGTTTATATTAGCATTGAATTAAGCTAGAAAGCTGACACTTTCTAGATTCACAACAATATTCTGGCGGAATATTACAGAAATTAATTTAGTGTGTGAAACCCGATGTCTCTAGGGTTTCCGGAAATAAATCACAGCCACTCACTCATACCGAAATATTCAAACTTTGTACTAATAGGTATTTATAAACGCTTTGGGAGTAAAGAAGCATGCTTCATATTTCATTGAAAATATGCTGCCATCGATAGCGCTGTGTTTATGTAACAAATATGAGAGTATATATTATGTTGTTCTCAACAAATTTTCTTGTTGTGATGTGGCCATAAAAGACTTACGAGTAATCAATTCCTCCCATTAAAAATACCTTCAAATACGAGTGAAACATACAAAAATCTGTTCGTTTTCATATCTTTTGCGAGAAATATAATATTTGTCATCTTTCTTACTTCTTATATCAGTAACTTTTCTCTAGTCCTTTAAATTTAAAAACATATTTTTTAAATTTTTAAAAAAACTTAATTTCAATTTTCTTTAACTCGATAGTCAAGTTACAATCGTATCAAAGCGTGATCGTTAAACAGATTTCTATTCTTGTTTTGAAAAAATCCTCTTTTGCACATACGACTGCAAATTTATTGTTCTAGTTTAATTACTTTCCACCTTTAATCAAAAGTAATTTAGCAATTCCTTTTTTTTAATAAAGTGAAACGAAAAAAAAAGAAAATACGCCCTACAAAACTTTCAGTGTGCATATTATACAGATATCCTTCAGAAGCTGTTAGATCACTCCAATTCAAAGTATGACGTCGACTGAATATTTCAGAGAATTTTGGGAACGGATGCGCATTGGGAAACTATTTGCAGAAACACGTTAAGACTACAAGCTAGTAGAAGCTTACACTTTTTTGCTTTTCTGATAAGTTATAGCGAAGTCAGTGCATTTCTCTGAAGAAAACGTTTTTGGTGTACAATTTAATCTATACATATAATAAATCTGTGAGTGCAAATAATGTTCTAATTTTTAAATTTTTACAAAATATTTGTAGATAAATTTGTTTGGTGAAAAAAGTAACAATACCATTCTTCAAAATCTGTCTAGAACTACTGAAACCAGTTTGATGAAATTTTGTATGTACTCGTATGCATATCAATTTATACCTGATTTAAACTAAACTTCTTTCTATCGGCCTTGATTGACCTTAGTTGTCATACAATCAGCCATAATGGTTCAAATTATTCCAGAGTTACTATACATAAGTATATGCGAATTTCAAACGATCAAAACAATATAGCAGGGATTTTGAAATGATTTTTGCTAGGGGAAAATTGATTTTAGTCAGTGAATCTATCCGAAAACTACTGAATCGCGTTCATTTTCAATCTAACCCTTTATATATATACACTAGCCGTGTACCGCGGCTACGCTTGTTACGCTCACGTTTGTTTGGTGCTATACTATCGTTGGTTGGTTGGTTGGTTGGTTTAAGCGGCAGCCCTGTCACCCAGATAGAGCTAAATTAGCTCAGAGGCCGTTTTGGAACCACAAACTCGTGTTAAACTCGGATGTTAAGGGTTGTCGTTACTCCCGTTGGTTCCATTTCTTCCGTTGCTCCCGTTGCTTCCGGTGCTCCCATTACTCCCGTTGCTTCCATTTCTCCCGCTACTTCCGTTGTTCCGTTGCTCCCGTTACTCCCGTTACTTCCATTTCTCCCATTGCTTCCGTTGATGCCGTTGCTCCCATTTCTCCCGTTGCTTTCATTTCTCCCGTTGCTTCCGTTGCTCCCGTTGCTCCAATTTCTCTCCTCGCTCCCGTTGCTTTCATTTCTCCCGTTACTTCCGTTGCTCCGTTGCTTCCGTTGCTCCATTGCTTCCGTTGCTCCCGTTGCCCCCGTTACTCCATCCTCTATTCTCCATCCTCTATCCACCATCTTCTATCCATCATCCATCATCCACCATCCACCATCCACCATCCACCATCCACCATCCACCATACACCATCCACCATCCACCATACACCATCCACCATCCACCATCCACCATCCACCATCCACCATCCTTTATTTTCCATCCTCCATCCTCCATCCACTATCCTCTATCCCCTCCTATCCAACATCCATCGTCCAACTTTTCCATTTAGTAATAGGAACGCATAACTAATACATCGGAAACGAACGAACTGCCGCTAAACTACATGAAATACACTCAAATGTTGAAATAACTCGTGTACCACCAATTGCAAGAAGATTTTGTTGACACAGAAACCTTCGCGGGTGTGCACTCAACATATCAACAAAGTTTCATCGCCATCGGATGAATGGTTTAGGAAGGCATACGGGACAAACAAACAAACAATTAGGGCTAAAATCGCGAAAAAATTTAAAAAATGTCGAAAAAACAATTGTTTTTGATTCGATCGGTACCAAACTTCACAGGAACCATCCCGAGACTATTCTACATGTTCCCTGAAAATTTGATCAGAATCAGTTGAGCGGTTTAGGAGTTCATAGGGAACATACGCACATACATACATACATCCTCTTTTATATATAGAGATATAAAGAATTAGAGTAAGCAAGGTAGGATTAAAATATTGTTGCGAGCTGTTGATGTTTCCCTTATTCGTAATTGCTCGAGTTGCGCGGTTGCCAGGCTTACACGTAACAATATTAATTGAGACGCAAGTCTGATATTTTCGTGTTTTTGCCACGGGTCTACACCTTGGTGTGTTCTGGATCCGTCTTTAAGAAACTCCTGTCGTGGAATGGGTTTCTTCATCGCTCTTCACTCTCTTTCGTGAAATTAAACTTCGGTATCATTGAATCAGGAACAGGTATACGGACTTTTTCTAGCTCAACCGAAGGAGTTGGACAAGCTACGAGTATGTTGCTATCTGTCTCGTCCTCTGAACTGAGAAGTTTGTAAGTAGTCATCCTTGCTTCTTTCTGCATATCTAAGTGCAGAGGTGTTAGGTTGAAACTACCTCAGTAGTGGAGCTGGTACACATTGGTCCAGTAATAGGCAAGATAACGAAATGGCCGACTCAATGGCTAAAAAAGATTCAGAATAGGGATGTTGAAAAAATATCGATATATCGAAATTATGATATTTTTTAAACGATATATCGATAACATCGGCCGATATTTTTTAGAGCTACTCGTATATACAGGGTGAGCCAAATACAAGTTTCTTTTTAAAAATGCAATAAAATGAACAAAATTAAATTTTTTTTCATGTATCATGGCTTTATTAGTAAGAGTAAACATTCCCATTAATGATGGAACACAACTTCGTGCAAGTGGCTGCTTCGACTGGCTGCGCAGTAGCGCATTCTGTCACTCCAATTTTCCAAGACCTTGTTGATGGTTTCGGGCTGTAGCTCACGGATTGCTTGGATGATATTGGCCTTAAGTGCTTGAATCGTTTCTGGATTGTTGGCATAACATCGGTCCTTCACAATCGCAGCTCAAATCGCAGCTCAAATCGCAGCTCCGAGGCGGCCAATTGACATCGCCAAGACGGCTGATAACACGATTTGGAAATTTGGTGCGTAAAAGATCGATTGTGACATGGGCTGTGTGGCATGGCGCGCCATCCTGCATGAACCAGAGGACGTCCAAATCCATGTCTTCAATTTCAGTAAAACAAAAGTCGGATAACATGGCTCTGTAACGTTCACCGTTGACCGAAACGTTGTTCCCAGCCTCATTTTTGAAGAAAAATGGTCCAATGATGCCACCATTCCACAATCCGCTCCAAACTGTCACTCTCTGTGAATGCATTGGCTTCTCGACAATAACGTGCGGGTTTTCCGAGCCCCAGATGCGGCAATTTTGTTTGTTAACGTAGCCGCCGAGATGAAAATGCGTCTCGTCAGAAAAGATGATTTTTCGCCCAAAATCGTTGTCCAATTCAAGCTGCTCTAAGGCCCAAATTGCGAAGCGATAACGAAGCGGATGGTCGTGCGCCTTCAATTGCTGAGTCAATTGGACCTTGTAAGCGAATAATCCGAGATCTTTGTGCAGAATTCTCCTCAGGCTAGTGCGTGAAATGTTGAGCTGTTGAGATCGACGGCGAGTTGATGTTCGTGGAGTGAGTCTCACACTCTCGGCTACAGCAGCCACATTCCCGTCTGTGCGTACCGTACGACGATGGGGGCCATGAGCGTTGTCCACTAGCATGCCAGTCTCACGAACTTTTTGCACAAACTTGCGTACAGCAGGCGCAGTGGGTGCTTCATTTCGGCCAAAACTTTTTTTCAAAAAACGCACTGTTTGGGCTACACAGCACTCACTTTGGAAATAAGTTTTCAATATTTCCCAACGTTGTTCAAGCGTAAGGCGACTCATTTTGTTCCACGGAGGTATGACTTTCTGTCAAGATTTCGAGCGGGAAACAGCTTTCAGTGTCAAAATAACCTATGTTTTAAAAAGAAACCACTAGATGGCCCACTGTATACTGACGGTTCTAAGATGGAGGACGGAGTGGGCGTAGCCGTGCACTAACTTGATCTTCCAGCAAACTCTTGCTACAGACTGCCGAATAATTGCAGTATTTTCCAAGCGGAGGTACTGGCACTGGCAAGTGGAACTCTGCTGGGTTCCAGGGCACAGTGGTATTTTAGGAAACAAACTCGCGGATGAACTTGATAAAAAAGGCAAGAAACCGCGGTTTCGGTACCACCGCCTCTTAACGTCGTTCACAACTCCCTAGAGCAGAAGATGGTAAGCCTGTCCGAGGCCAGGTGGCAGGCTACATCAACCTCCAGAACCATGAAACAATTGTGGAACACTCAAAATGAGAAAAAAACTAAACTCCTGTTAGCACTACCAAGGGCGCAATGCGCAACTTTAGTCGGAATTATTACCGGCCATTGTTTAATTGGGGCGCATGCGTACAGAATGGGGCTTATTACTAATCATCTCTGCAGGAACTGTAAACTACCCGGGGAACGGGAAACGCTAGAACACCTTCTGTGCAACTACCCAGCTCTTGCTTGGAGACGGGTGAAGGCTCTTGGTGCACCGACCTTCACAAATCTTAAAGGAGTCTCAGTAACAGCATGCAGAGTCTACTAAACTTTGCTACGGTAACAGGGACCTTTGAATTAAACGAGAAGCTCTAGTACAGATCGAAACGCAAGCGCAACTATCATAGGTACATTGGGTTTTTTGTTTTTATTGGTCTCACTATGGACCCTCATGGGTCTATGTGGGGCTTTGGTCGCCACTGTAACCTAACCTAACCTAAGACCTCCTGGAATTTTCGAAAATGGATACTGTTGAAAAGAAACGAAGTAGGGGAAAGTGGGGCAAAGTAAGCCCCCTAAGGTTTGTACCGAGATTCTGTAAAATGGGTAATAGTTATAAAATCCTTTTCTTGCAAAATCGATAGCTTGGGATGTTAGCTTAGTCATATATTCGTGAAGTTAAATTATTGGTGCTGATAAAAAAGATATCTACTCCTTTCTATACATACTTCAAAGTGCCCACTTTGCCACACCACCGGGGTAAAGTGAGCCCTAACCCTAACACGAAATCCCCGATACACCCTCTGACGAGTCTATGCCATCCGATGACGAAACAGCTCCTTCGGACCCAGTCCAACACAGTCTTATAAAAAAGTGGCCTATCCAGTGAAGGTTTTCCAACTGTCATGCCCTCAGGGACAGCGATTTCGTGTTAGGATTTCACACCAGAAACTCCACTGACGCCGGAAAACAACAAAAAACTTAAACAAATTTGCTTCTATGGTAGCTTCTTACCATAAAAAAGTTCCATTCTTAGAAATATTGGTAAAAAAAAAATAAAATTGCTGTTGGCGGGATTCGATTCGGCGCTCTTAGCATTGAATTTCATATATCATAGCGAACAACCAAAAATTCCACCAAATTGGTTGAAATATTGGGTGATCTTCAGTGCCACCTACCTTTAGTATAAGGAGGCGAAGGCAAGAATATTACTTAAATTATAATTCATGGTAATGAAATTAGTTTCAACATCGCCTATATAGAATAATCCCAAGCAATGCCACCAGCTGTAAGGGTGTATCGGATTTAGGCTTGACACACTCTCTGACGAGTCTATGCCATCCGATGACGAAACAGCTCCTTCGGACCCAGTCTAACTCAGTCTTGTTGGGTCGCCAGTTATTATAAATAAAATACGTCCCAACTTGTGGGCAGCTCCAATTCAACTAATATTTATTTTAACAAAAATTGGTCTTAAATAGAAAACATGAATAATCTTTGGTATACTGAAAATTAAGTAAATGCACCAAGATTGATTTATATAAGTGTACCGAGTTTTAGGTAAATAATGCAATTTGCACCTAATCCATACAATACACTATGGATGCTATTTATGTTGTTGTTGTATCATCATAAAATTTTGGGTTTAGACCCTAACGGGATGCGCTATTGTATTGTACGTTCTATTGTCGGTAATTGCAAGTGCAATTGTCGGTAATTGCAAGTGCTAGTACATGACGATACTACAGGGTGATTCATTTTAATAATTTCTTCTTTCTTTTTCTTGTGGAAGTTTTGCGCGATTTGATATTTGATCGCTACAGTCTTATAAAAAACTGGCCTATCCAGTGAAGGTTTTCCAACTGTCATGCCCTCAGGGACAGCGATTAATCAACAGTCGGGGATTTCGTGTTCGGGTTTCACACCAGAAACTCCACTGACGCCGGAAAAAAAAAACTTAAAGAAATTAAGTGTGTTGAGAGCGTATTCTGCTTTGAAGAGTAGCCCTGGGATCGCCAAAATATTTACTGGCTTTTTCTAGGTCCATTTTTTTCAGCAACAGAAGCTATTGGATTTGGGCATTGTGGTCAATTTATGAAGCTTTATCGTATAATTTATTTTGCTAAGAGATGACGCTATTGCAAACTAGAAATTTTAAAGGGGATCACTTTACATTGCTAGCCCACTTTGCCACACTCTACCGTACTAGGATATGCGCAGGATACTGTGAGTGGGACTCAAACTTGGCACTGCCATCTAGATCCTTACTTTTGCCTCCCATTTTCCTTGCGCGAAAACATGGTTTTGGTAGTTGTCATTCGTAGAGGTCGGATGAAGACGTGGTATATTACAATATGGCTCCTTTGGCGCGTAACTCAATCCTGTACAATGAATTCATATAGATTCTACTCTGTCATTGATAAAACCAACGATCTCCTCACATTTGTGCAAATGTGCAGCATGGTGTACTTCTGAGAGTGGATAAAAGATCTGGCTTTTCTAGGAAAGAACCCTCGGTGTTTGGTATTACTCCAGTTAACGATACAATTACAGTGGATGCCGCTTATTGTAATCACTTTGGGACCAGCCAAAAACAATAACATTAACCGGGTGATAACAATAAACGAAGAAAAAAATAAGCGATGAATTCTGTTTGTGGAAAATGGAACCCAACTGTTTTGATAACAAAATGCGGCTTATAACATTATCCGCGATTACAATAAGCGGCATCCACTGTATAGGAATGTTGAGACGCCAAATTTCTTTGACATTGTGATTCAACTTCTCGACCTTCCCTACACATTTTCGAGTTACATTGCGAGAGAAATCACCATCCAAGTGGAAGGGATATCGGGTTTGTGGTTTTCGAGAAACCGATTAGTACTAACTTGTAATACTACTACGTACAAAACTCGTCACATAAGAGAACGCTTTCTGGAGGTCACTGGTAACTAAGCCAAATAGCGATGATCAATACCTTGATTAAAAAGTTTTGGTGAATAAAAACGGCATTATGTCTCCTGAAGGCATCCAAAATAACCAACGATGAATTGGTCAACCGTTTTCGAACATACGAGTACACTAAAGTAGATGGGAGCTTCTTTAAATGCTACTGACGTTGAGCAGAAAAGTTCCTGGAGAAAGTGCAAATATATTGAATCGTAACTTCCAAAATGATCAACTTACAGCAACAAAACTAAGTTCAAATACTCACCGTATTCCCTGCCGACTCACATTAGAATTTACTTTGTAACGTCCACCCTGTGGTATCGATCAAGGCAAAACAGTTTTTGTTTCGTAGTACTACCAATAGGTGTGTTTATACTCTAGATGAAATCATATAGAGTATTATAAGTTTAATCCAGCCCAAAAGTTTGTAACGCATAGAACCAAGCCTCGGACGAAAAAAAGTTATATATTATTTTTTGTTTATTTGTGGCCAAAAACCTCAAATCCGCCTGACGTCCGTCCGTCCGTCCGTCCGTCCGACCGTCCGTCCGTCCGTCCGTCCGTCCGTCCGTCCGTCCGTCCGTCCGTCCGTCCGTCCGTCCGTCCGTCCGTCTGTCCGTTAGCACGATAACTCAAGAACGCCTTCACCTAGGATCATGAAATTTTGAATCTGGATGTTTGGTTGAATTTGTAAGGCTAAGTTCGTTAACGGGCAAAATAGTCCTACTCCTTCGGGTAGCTGCCATACAAAATGTCCTTAAAACACGTGTTCAAGAATATTGGTCGATAACTTCAGAAGGGTTTAAGCTACGTCATTCAAATTTTGTATGTGTTATTTTTCCAATAGGTGGAGCTAAATATATGATTATGAAGAAAATCCTGTTAGTCCTTCGTGTAGCTGCCATACAAATATCCTGTCAAAATGTATTCACTTAATTTACGAAACTCACAATAACTCAAGTAATCTTTTAGCTACGAATTCGGAATTTTGTACAAGTTAGTTTTGAGTGAAAAGGAAGTTCGAGTTTACTAATGTGCGAAATCCTTTTACTCCTTCTGGTAGCTGCCATACAAAATATCCTTAAAACACGTGTTCAACAATATTTTCCAATAACTTTTGAACGCTTCAAGCTACGAATTTGAAATTTTGTACACGTTTATTTTTGAATGGTTCGAAGGAAAAGGATAAATATGTAAGAAATCGAGTGAGTCCTTCCTGCTCCTCTCATGTGAAAGTCCTTTAAAAAGGACATTTTTTTCGATGACTTACCCAGTTTAAGGTATGAAATTAAACACTGAATATTGTCTTTTTGTTTTGAGTAGCAATCTAATAGCAGTCCTTAATAAAGGACATACAACATGCACACATGTAATTCTACTTTATACCCAACTACAGTATAAATCGGAGTTCAGTATTCATCTAGAGTATTATACGATTGGCTTGCAGCCGATCGTGACTGCAGTATGTTTTTTCCAACTGGATCAAGATCAAAATCATTCGTTTTACATTGAAAACAACAACAAAGAGATGATCCAAAATCATAATGGGATCAAAGTTGGATCAGTTTTTCGCTATTAAAGCTGCTTCTCAATTCATCTAAATTTCTACTATTTTAGCATTTTCACAGATGGCGCCCTGCGATTCAGCGGATAATGACAACAGTAAATTCAATTTGTAGCAGGTATTTCCACCCAATAGTCTAGAATAGTCGTGGGAAATCAATACATTTTGTACGGAAATTTAAGTCTATGTGTAATATAGAGACAGCATATTCAAAATTATTGAAAAAGCCTTTGTATTTCTGTGCATAGCTACATGCAATAAAGGGAAACTACTCGTAGCCCTGCCTATACAGTTTATCCAAGGCATTTACCAACAGGATTGTTAACCCTGCTAAACTAGCTTTTTGGTTGATCCACATCGTTTTTTTCAACTGTGATCTGATCCAGTTGGAAAAAATACACCTATTATCTCCATTCTCATTTTTCTTCGGTAATAGGTAAGTATGTTTGGATGTACTCGTATAGTGTTCATATATGTCAATACCTTTGAAAGCGCACACTCTGAGTTAAACACCTTATCACAATCCAGTCTAATTGCTTATGTACCCTCTCAGGTTCGCAGTATTCGCATTAGGATCTTCCGCATATCCGAACTTCTGTGCATTCGGAAAGTACATCGACAACATTCTGGGCGAACTTGGCGGCGAAAGACTCCTAAAATTGTCCTTTGGCGACGAAATGTGTGGCCAGGAGCAGGCTTTTCGTAAATGGGCTCCAGAAGTTTTTAAGGTAAGAACGCTTCCGTGCACAATTCCATTCGAATTTAACTACTCACTTTTAGGTTGCTTGCGAAACATTTTGCTTCGATCCGGACGAAACCTTCTCGGATGCTTCGCTGGCGTTACAAAGCGAATGCTTAACAATCAACACAGTCCGATTTGTTGCCTTAAAGGAAACCGATCCGGTCGAACAACTACTGAGTAAATTCCATAATAAAAAGGTCGTTAAGTATCACTCAAAAAAATCACCGATAAATTTACACGGCGAAAATATCGGAACTGGACGAGCGACGATTTTAGTCGAAATCTTAGCACCGGGAGTCAAATACGAACCTGGTGATCATGTTGGCATTTTCCCAGCAAATCGTCAAGAAATTGTTGATGGAATTTTGAAGCGATTATCCGGTGTCGAGGATCCGGACGGCATAGTGCAACTCCAAGTTCTCAAGGAGAAGCAAACTTCCAATGGAATTTTTAAGAGTTGGGACGCACATGAGAAAATCCCCACTTCTTCGGTAAGGAATTTGCTCACTCGTTTTTATGATATTACAACGCCGCCATCGAGACAACTTCTGACAATGTTGGGATCCTACTGTGATGATAAAGCCGACATTGATCGAATCAATATTCTGGTGAACGAATCTTCAGCGTACGAAGACTGGCGTCATTGGAAACTTCCTCATCTCTTGGATGTTTTGGAGGAATTTCCAACGTGTAAACCACCCGCGTCCTTACTTCTGACCCAACTAACTCCGCTTCAGCCACGATTCTACTCAATTTCATCCTGCTTGAAAAAGTTCCGAAACGAAATCCACCTAACCGTTGCTGTCGTTAAGTACAAGGTCGAGGATGGAGACGGTGCCGAACATTTCGGTGTATGCTCCAACTATCTGGAAGAACTTGGTGAAAACCAGGAGCTACTCATGTTCGTTCGTAATGCGGCCGGGTTCCATATGCCCAAAGACGTTACCAAACCGGTGATCCTAATTGGCCCCGGTACCGGTATTGCACCATTCCGATCATTCTGGCAACATTGGGAAATGCGAAAACAAGACGATGACAAGATTGGGATGCCAAAAGTTTGGCTGTTTTTCGGCTGTCGTACCAATGAGCTAGATTTGTATCGCGCGGAAAAGGAAGAAATGGTCAATCTGGGTATTCTGGACAGGGTATTTTTAGCGTTATCACGAGAACCGGAAATTCCGAAGGTAAGTAAGCTCACACGTGATATTACCAAATAAACAAAAACAACATTCTTTCAACTTCTCAATGAAATTACAGACTTACGTACAAGACCTGGCCGCACGTGAATCAGAAGCTCTCTACGATTTAATCGTTAACGAAAAAGGTCACGTCTACGTGTGTGGAGATGTCACAATGGCTGAACATGTCTATCAGACAATAAGGTAAATGTCCTATACATTTTCTGTCAATCCAATAACATGCCCATTTTTGTCTTAAAATTGCAACTTTCCGCTCTTTTCCCACAGGAAAGTAATTGCCTGCAATGAACAAAAATCGGAATCCGACGTGGAAAAGTTTCTACTTTCAATGCGGGTAAGTAACTATCTACCTACCGCAGTATGTATAAAATTTGAAATTCACCTGTCGGTCAGGTGTTGTCCAAATGAATTTCAGGGTTATCCGATTATCTAAAGGACACACAACCGACCTTTGTAGATTTTTTTTTCCTGAACTACAAAGTTACTCGTAACTACCACATGGAGACCTCGAGAATAATAGTCGACTCTTGGGCAGAATTTTAAACTACTTCCCATGTAAGTTCCGAGAGCTAGTGGTTTAGTGACGGTCACTCAAATTGAGTTTCTTGCGACTGAGGCTAAATTAATTTTCGGCTCGAACTGTGTACGTTTTTGAATTATCAAAACTTGAAAAATACTCATTAAAGAAAAAAGATAAAGTCTGTAATAGATTTGACTGTTTTTAATGCCAGATATGAACCAGCGGAATCCACGCCAGATTCCTCAGATTCTTGAATAACATAAATTCCCAAACACCTTCGAATTGATCACATCCAAAACTCATAACAATTGTTTGTATTTATTGCACGAGGACTAAAAAATTGCAAAAATTTTGTACACGTTAATTTCTCACTCCTCTAGCATTGGGTTCAGATTAACAAGATCTAAGCTAAAGTTCAATACTGAGCAAGATGCCCAATTCCTTCAGAAAAGTTTAGGACACGTGCCTCAATTCGCGTTCAATTCTGAGACGCGGTGTAGGTTACTATGTGACTGAAAACCCAAAAAAAAGTTCGGAAAGCGGTTAGAATGGGGTCGACGAGTAACATATGAATTGGGCTTAGTTTGTTCTTGAAAATTAGCCAAAAACAGCCATCAGCCGTAGGCGCCGTGCCGTGGTGCAGTGGGATCACAACGGACCCATCTAGCGGTCTATGTGTTAGCTATATCTGTCAATAGCTACCCACCTAACCTAACCTAACATATGAATTACATAATTGGGTCATTCTCCGGGACGAGGTCTAAGTCGTAGTATAATATCAGTTGTTACGTGATTAGAAGATTTTTCGTGATTTGGTTTTGGGCCATTACATGAAATCGGAAATGCATTTGTAGGCGATAATATAAAAAGTCTGTGGAAGTGAAAACCAATCTGATATCTCATCAATCGTAAGAAATATGTCGAAAACCTTACGTCCTCTTGCAGTTGAATATCTACAAATACTGAAATCAACTTTTGACGATTATATAGGAAGCCTTAGGAAGTTAAACTGAATTCGATATCACATCAGAACTAAGAAATATATAGAAATTTGTGAAAACTTATGCAACCCCCTTGCACACTCTTTGGGGTTGAATATCAAAAAATCCTGAAATGGGTTTTTAAATATATATAAAGAAAGCCCGAGGAAGTGAAAAGCAATCCGATGTCTTATCACTCCTAAGAGATATGATGGAATTCTTGAAAACGTGTTCAACCCGTTTATACTCTCTTAGGGGTTGAAAAAATTTGAAAACTGGTTTTGGCTGATTATTAAATAAGCCCGCAGAAGTAAAAATATATTCGATATCTAATCAGACCGGAGGGATATGGCTGAATTCGTGAAAATAAATACAACCCCTTTACACAATCGAATTTTACGATTTAAATCAGGTGTAAGATACTGCTTATGAAGTTATAATAATTGAAAATAGTTTTAGAGAATTTCCGACTTTTGCTTTTTAAATTTTTAAATTAGGGGAGTAGGTTAGGTTAGGTTATGGTGGCAGTCATCTAAACTATAGATCGATTCAATAAGGAGACTATGTGAATACGTATATATACCTAATAAATTACATTGACATAAAATATTATTTTGTAGATTTTAAGTATTGTAGGATAACTTAATAACTGGGGTGATCACTTCTTCGTCGGGCCTGAAGTCTTTAGATTATGAGATATAGGGTTCGCATCTTAATGCCCAAGACCCAAGTAACACAAAACAACTTCTTTTTCCATAGCAGAACTTTAATTGCTGTCATAACGTTGTGCCAACCATCACAATGGATGAAAAAGTAACGATAACCAAAAGGTTAGAACTAAGAGTTGCTCCAACGTTGGCACAGAAGGCAAAATAACCAAATATCTGTATGACTTAATTTTCCATTTTTACAGAGTTTTAGCTGCGGTTATTTTTATCAAAATGGAAGGAATTCGCATTTTAACAGAAGAATAGTTGTTACAACCAATCTTCTGTATTTACAACCTTTTCTTTGTAGCGACAGACAACAACACATTCAACAATTACATTGCTTTGGAGATGTCGTAGGTTCAATTACCACTCAACGCATAAATTATTTAAAAAAATTATTCAGTTGCAATTGGATTCGAAATATTCGAAAGATTAATATAAATAGTGAACAGTGCGGAATATTTAATAGCAATTAGTTCAGTAGCGATACTTTTCAGTTTAAGAAATTATTTTCTTTTAAACAGAAATAAAGTTGCGATGTTATTAATTACATCTTCATCTCCGTAACAGTACTTTTTTTTTACTTCAATCTTATTTTAACAAAAATAAAGTTTTTGATAATCATAATATTGAGTTTATTAAGTGAACTTTCAAGCTGATGCGTGACGCAATATTTAATATGGCTTTTGCAAACCAAAACATACCTCATTTTTTAATAATAAAGTATTGTGATCGACCTGAAATTTCAAAAAAATTTGCTACCTTGAAATTTTGCATTTTCACGTTTTAAGACTAGTAAACCCCAAAAAAGCAAAAAAAAAATGTCCGTCTGTCCGCAGTAGACGCCGTACGCACGCTCCCAAACCCGTTGAGATATTAAATTGAAATTTTGATGGTGGGTAGATCGGGTGAACCCCTACGACTGGTATATTTTCGAGGGGTGGGGGTACAAGGGGCGAGGAGAGGGAAGCGTTTTAGACGAAAAATTTTGGTTTCTAGATCTCAGGAACCACTTATGCTAGGAGGCTGAAACTTGGAACTTATGTGTACTATGATAATGGACTCAATTGCAAAAAAAAACTTTGGATTACAATATCTTCCGAACCATTTACACCAGTAAGATAAAATTTAGTTTCTGAATATGGGATCACAAGAGGAGTCTCCCGAAACTAAATTTTTTGAAGGGTGAGGTGGAGCACGAAAGTGGGGGGACAGCAATTTTTCAAAAAATATAATTTTTATATCTCAGAAACCGTATCAGATATGATCTTGAAAATTTGACAGGAGTTGGGGTCGGTAAACTTCTAGCAGGGAAAAAAATGTTGGTGGTGTGGGTGTTGGGGGTGATGGTGAGAGTGGGTAGAAAGGAAAACATTCTCATTTTTATTTCTCGAAAACCATAATGAATAGAAAGCTAACAATTTAGGATTATATAGAGCCACTATGGAGACGTCCTAGAAAAATTTTTGATAGGGGTATCAAGGTACGGGGAGAGGGGTGGTTTTAAAATATCTCAAAAACGGCTTAGACTAGAAAGTTGAAACTTGGTACGTGAGTAGATGTACTATTAGAGTAATTAAAGCAAAACAAAGTTCAGATTTTTATTGGCGTTCAGAGGTGGAGTAAAAAAAATGTCCGTGAATCCACATTTTCACAAACTTCGTTAAAACTTTTAGACATGTCGAACTATCAAAGCAATTTTACTTCTGCGGGCTATTTATATAAGCGCCTAGTAACGATCTTCAAAATTTTTCAATATCCAACCCCTAAGGGGGTGTAAAGTGGTTGTGTACATACTCACGAATTGTGATATATTCCTAAGGTATATTGAGTTTTGGAATTCACTTTTACTTCTATAAGCGTTAAACGTAGTCGGGGAAAAACCGATTTAAGTATTTTTCTCAATTAAACCCCCTGGGGGGGGTAAAACACGTGTTCACCAATATTGAACGATAACTTTAGAACGCTTTAAGTTACGACTTTGAAATTTTGTATACGTTGATTTTATAATAGTCGCAGCTGAAGGTATTAATATGAAAAATATCCCGTAAGTCCTTCATGTAGTTGCCATACAAAATTCTGTAAAAATGTCCCAACTTAATATATGAAACTCACTATAACTCAAGAAATCGTTTAACCATCCATCGAGTAGCCACTATACAAACATTTCTACCTGTAAATAAACGGTCATGCAATAATTGTATGTGCACTCCTCATTCTTTTGATATATTCCCAACTAAAATATAAATCGGAGTTCAGTATTTCATCTAGAGTATCATACGATTGGCTTGCAGCCGATCGTGACTGCGTTATATTTTTTAATGAAATTGAGTTTCAGGAAGGCTACAAACTAACAAATCGCTATGGTAATAAATCGTTCTTAACTAAGGCCTCCCAAATTGTTGTAATGAAATTTTGCACACGGTTTCAAAATAGGTATTATATTATTGGATCAACTTTGAAGTATAAATATAACTTTTTTGAGACCCCGATAAGGTCCTCATATTTGGACGTATATGCTTCAAATGGCGAAGAAAGTGACAACTCCCTTTTTGTAAAAGATGATATTAAAAGTAAACTTGTTGCATTGAAGTACCACAATGAATTGGTTTTTATCCCTTTAACGCACACATTATAAAAACAAACAAAATTTTATAAAAATTTTCTTATCAACGAAAAATATAATTATATTGCATCGAAATTGTTTTTTAATTTCAATGAAAACAGTGCAAGTGAAATATTGACATAATTAATTTTTATTCGTTTGTACAAAGAGCTTGTAAATGTGAATAATATCGTGAGCGCGCTCAAATAAAACTAGTGGGATCTAAGGTGGTATTCATAAAAACGTATACAACTCCTTTACAACTAAATGGGGATGTAACCCCAACAAAAATAATAAAACCAATTTCTAAGCTATTATAAAAAAGTTGAAGTAAAAAAGAATTCGATATCTCATAAGAGCTAAGATATATTTCAGACTTTGTAAAAACGTACACCACCACTGCATTCCCCCTGAGGGGTTCAATCTCAAAAATTAAAAACTATAAAATATATAATCAGTTCCAACAAAATTTTATGGAATTCGTGAAAACGAGCACAACCATCTTTTGTCGGGAATTGCACAGTTACACCGCTGTACCGTGAAGTGAATTTAAATTTTTCAAATATATGTGTTTAAGGACATTGTTAATCCGTTGGATCAGAAGTTGGATCCAATTCAACTGTGCAGGTCGGATTTCTTTTCGGGTTCAGTTGATTCGACCTGGCTGCACTATTTTTCAACATTTTCTTAAAAAACTCCTCAGTGTCCCCTTTCGAAAACCGGGTGAGCAGATAATCACGTAAAATCAATGTTTTAAATATTATCACGGTGGCGCAACGGACTAGCGCATTGTGACTTGTACGTGTACGAAAATCGCTTCATAGGACCCAGGTTCTCGAACCCGCCGTCGATCGATGTTTCCAGAATAAAACTTTAGGTACTTAAAAATATATAACATTAAATAAAATTGATCTAATTTGTAGTAGAAAAAATAGCGCGCAGCGAGCGGAAAGTAAAAAAAAATTAATAAAAAAAGATGTGTAAGAGCTTTCTTTTTATTTCGTTATTTTCGAAACTTATTCTCAACTTTTTTGCTGTTTAAAAGAAAATTTAGTAAGGGCAACGTTTATGCTGTTTAAAAAAAAATGTAGTCAGGGCAACGTTTTTGCTGTTTAAAAGAAGATTTAGTCAGGGCAACTTACTTGCTGTTTTAAGGTTGTTCGTTGGTTTGCTACAACGTCCTCACATCTTCTATCTCCCACTTTTAACTTCACAACGTTGTAATAACGTTGCCATGTGGTTGTTTCACTGTTCCATCGCAACCAAATTGCTGTTGAAAGTTCTGTAACAACGTTGCAAGATCCCGAAAACAGAGATCTGTGTTACTTGGGTATTCAGTTTCATGTATGATAGTAAAAATAATAAAAATTAAATACACTACTTTTCTAGTGGTCTCATAAAACAGCTAATTTACATCCAAAGATTTCAATCTGGATTTTGTGAAATCTCGAAATTCTAACAAAACTCTCAAAATCTACTAGATTTCTCATACATGTGAGAGATCTCTGTCTGTTTGTGCTTCTAAATTTTGTCGAAATCAAAATCGACATCGACTTCTACTAAACTTCTACTTATGTTCACCAAGCTTTGGAAACAATTAATTTGATTTTCTAGTTCCTGCTATTCAATTTTCTATTACTAAAAGACTTAAAATCATACAACACAGGTTCAAATTTTCGATATCATACAATCAGCTGATAAATTGAACGATTTTAAAGAAATCCCTTCCGAGCTATGTTAATGCTTTTTAAATTTCCGGAATTCGGTTGCCAAAATCTGGCGATTTAGATGCGGAAATGAAAAGTTGATATTTTTAAGCAGTAAGTACCAACCGCAGAGACCATAGATAGTATTTGCACAATTTCCATCTACGCTGAATTAACGGCAACTGCACCAATTTTCTATACAGTATCTACTGAACTTCAATAGCCCCCCCCCCCCCCCCCATGGAAAAGCAATATGACCGCCACTGATTTCTGGTGACATTTATTGCTATAACTTTGTAATGGAGTGGAATTTTTTAAATTCTAAATTTTTTTTTAGTTCTTAAAAGTATAAAAAATAAAAATCTGTAAAAAAAACATACTGCAGTCACGATCGGCTGCGAGCCAATCGTATAATACTCTAGATGAATACTGAACTCCGATTTATATTGTAGTTGGGGATAAAGTAGAATTACGTGTGTGCATGTTGTATGTCCTTTATTAAGGACTGCCATTAGATTGCTACTCAAAACTAAAAGACAATATTCATTGTTTAATTTCACATCTTTAACTGGGTAATTCATCGAAAAAAAATGTCCTTTTTGAAGGAATTTCACATGGGAGGTGCAGGAAGGACTCACTCGATTTCTTACATATTTATCCTTTTCCTTAGAACCATTTAAAAATGAACGAGTACAAAATTTCAAATTCGTAGCTTGAAGCGTTCAAAAGTTATCGGAAAATATTGTTGAACACGTGTCTTATGGACATTTTGTATGGCAGCTACCAGAAGGAGAAAAAGGATTTCGCTGATTAGTAAACTCAAACTTCGTTTTTACTCAAAACTAATTTCTACAAAATTTCCAATTCATAGCTAAAAGATTACTTGAGTTATTGAAAGTTCCGTAAATTAATTGAAGACGTTTTGACAGGATATTTGTATGGCAGCTACACGAAGAACTAATAGGATTTTCTTCATAATCATACATTTAGCTCCAACTATTGAAAAAATAACACATACAAAATTTCAAAGACGTAGCTTGAATCCTTCTGCAGTTATCGACCAATATTCTTAAACACGTGTTTTAAGGACATTTTGTATGGCAGCTACCTGAACGAGTAAAAGGATTTCGCTGACTAGTAAAGTCGAACTTTCTTTTCACTCAAAACTAACTTGTAAAAAATTTCGAATTCGTAGCTAAAAGATTACTTGAGTTATAGTGAGTTTCGTAAATTAAGTGAATACATTTTGACAGGATATTTGTATGGCAGCTACACGAAGGACTAACAGGATTTTCTTCATAATCATATATTTAGCTCCAACTATTGGAAAAATAACACATACAAAATTTCAAAGTCGTAGCTGAAACCCTTCTGAAGTTATCGACCAATATTCATGAGCACGTGTTTTAAGGACATTTTGTATGGCAGCTACCCGAAGGAGTAGGACGATTTTGCCCGTTAACGAACTTAGCCTTACAAATTCAACCAAACATCCAGATTCAAAATATCAAGATCCTAGGTGAAGGCGTTCTTGAGTTATCGTGCTAACGGACAGACGGACGGACGGACGGACGGACGGACGGACGGACGGACGGACGGACGTCAGGCGGATTTGAGGTTTTTGGCCACAAATAAACAAAAAATAATATATAACTTTTTTTCGTCCGAGGCTTGGTTCTATGCGTTACAAACTTTTGGGCTGGATTAAACTTATAATACTCTATATGATTTCATCTAGAGTATAAAAAATCTATTTTTTGAAAATTTCAGGGGTATATGAGCCCTTATGGCAGCTACTCGAAGAATTAGGACGATTTTGCCCGTTAACCACCTTAGCCTTACAAATTCGACCAAACAACATTTTTCATTTTCGTGGCGTTCAGTTCTCACTAAACTGAAAAAATCTCGCAAACTACTTTCAGAATATTTCCGGAACTAACTTCATTATTTAAAATGCATTTTATTTTAACTTCCAGGAAGCACACTGTAGCACAGGCTGTTTCGCTATAGACTACCTAAATATGAAATTTGACACAATTTCCTACATTCAAGTAAAAAAAGCCCTACTCGCGTTTTTGGCATAAAATGACTGTATATTAAGAGCCAGGACGATAATGCTAAGATTTTACTCCACAAATAATCTCCTTACGCCACTTTTCAAAAGACTAAAAAAAATAGAACTAAACACAAATTTATTAGTTCAACTCAGATATTTTTAAGTTGCGACTGCGTGATAGAATCGACTAGGTCGATGTAAATTTTCAAGCAATATATGAGTAACTTTCCTGGTAAAATTAAAATTCAAAAATGTTCTTCGTCACCCCATTGTCATCTATTTGGAGCAAGAAAAGATAGGTGGCGGTTTTCTCCTTAATTTTGTTAAAAATCTCCTTTTTTGCTCCATTGATAGTTGAATTAATGTGAATGTGCTGTTCTGAAATTATTAATTCTTCTTTAAATAAAAATTCGAAATGTTGTAGAATTAGAATAAAATTGCTTATATTTAATTTCCTTTAAAAATATTATGTTACTATTTACTTTTTTACAAACTACCCAAAATTCAAATAAAATAAAATGAGTTCTCCAAATTTCAAAGGCAGCGCAGTCGGCATGATAAAGAATTTCTCGAATATTTTAATTGTTCTCGTTGAAACAACTCAAGCAGCGCAAATTTGGCCTACTTGAGAGGTTGCAACGGATGCAATTTGAAATAATAACCGCGTTAATTTGCTACCTTGATTTTCGTTTGAGGTATCTTCTTGCAGCGCAAATTTGGCCTACAATCGTGGTACTCAATGAAATAATGTCAAAGAGGGCGAGCCGACGTTGCGCGTGGCTTAAATAGCCCGATTAAGCTTTTGTTTCTGTTGTCCTGGACCAATTTTTGGCGAGGTAAAATTGGGTGGACAGTACGGATCGAAAGTATTTATAATTAAACATACTGCAGTCACGATCGGCTGCAAGCCAATCATATAATACTCTATATGAATACTGAACACCGATTTATATTGTAGTTGGGGATAAAGTAGAATTACGTGTGTGCATGTTGTATGTCCTTTATTAAGGACTGCCATTAGGTTGCTACTCAAACCTAAAAGACAATATTCAGTGTTTAATTTCATATCTTAAACTGGGTAAGTCATCGAACAAAAATGTCCTTTTTGAAGGACTTTCACATGGGAGGTGCAGGAAGGACTCACTCGATTTCTTACATATTTATCCCTTTCCTTGGAACCATTCAAAAATGAACGTGTACAAAATTTCAAATTCGTAGCTTGAAGCGTTCAAAAGTTATCGAAAAATATTGTTGAACACGTGTCTTAAGGACATTTTGTATGGCAGGTACCAGAAGGAGTACAAGGATTTCGCTGATTAGTAAACTGGAACTTCGTTTTTACTCAAAACTAATTTGTACAAAATTTCCAATTCATAGCTAAAAGATTATTTGAGTTATAGTAAGTTCCGTAAATTAAGTGAAGACATTTTGACAGGATATTTGTATGGCAGCTACACGAAGGACTAACAGGATTTTCTTCAGAATCATATATTTAACTCCAACTGTTGAAAAAATAACACATACAAAATTTCAAAGTCGTAGCTTAAACCCTTCTGAAGTTATCGACCAATATTCTTGAACACGTGTTTTAAGGACATTTTGTATGGCAGCTACCCGAAGTAGTAGGACGATTTTGCCCGTTAACGAACTTAGCCTTACAAATTTAACCAAACATCCAGATTCAAAATTTCAAGATCCTAGGTGAAGGCGTTCTTGAGTTATCGTGATAACGGACGGACGGACGTCAAGCGGATTTGAGGTTTTTGGCCACAAATAAACAAAAAATAATATATAACTTTTTTTCGTTCGAGGCTTGGTTCTATGCGTTACAAACTTTTGGGCTGGATTAAACTTATAATACTCTATATGATTTCTTCTAGAGTATAAAAATATAACAATTATAAATATTATGAAAAATAGAAATTATGTTTAGGAAGTCGAAACAATAGTAATATTAGATACCTCCATATTTGCTCCATCATTTAGTTCTCCTCGAACTTCCTACTGGGAAACTATCACATCACTACGTTTCCATTTCCATGGCGAGTTAGTTTTAATGGAATTACGAGTTCAGTTGAAATTCGTATAAAATCTACTACTTAACTCAGCTCAAGTAATTAGCATGTAAAGAACATGAACATTTAGTTGTGATTTTTTAATTACATCATTTCGAGGGGGGGGGGGGTTTCAACCCCCAAAACACCCCCTGCGTTCGCGCCTGCTTAGGGTGCTTACAGCGACACAATCAGTATAACATTTCGACTTTGACCACATCTCCGACTATGACCAAAAACGAGATTGATTTTTTGTTAGCACTTCTATTGCACGCAGACTTTAACCGCTTCTTGGTATTTTTTCCCAGAAAAATTACAAAGTTGCGCCCAAACGGATGGCAGATTTTTTGTATATTTACAATTATATAGCGAAGTATGGTAAATCTAAAATTGAAGGGGCCGTAGATCACAAAACAAATCAATTTCTGATAAGCTCTTTGAATTTATAAAGGAGTTAGGCCGAACAGATCTACAGAAGAAAAGAAAGTTTTGGGGGTGAAACTGTAAGTTGTGAAGGTATAGGAAATTATTTTATCTCAAGAACAGCTAAGGAATGTAAGTTGAAAGGTGGTTTTTGCATAGAGGTACAGGTGTGATGGACGTTTGCCTTATCTCAGAAGTGGTGTATGCTAAAAAATTTAAACTGGGTATGTCTATGTAGATTGTACGAAGGCATTTAGGCAAACAAAAAATGTAAAGAAAATTTAGTATAATTAAAAAATCTGCCCACAGTCTGGGCGCAACTTTATTATTTTATGGGTAGAAGTCCGAAACGTGTTTAATGATGAGATGCGGTGTAGGTTACTATGCGACTGACAACCTAAAAAATAACGTTCCAAATAGCCTCCTGGTTATTTCTTAGGTTGTCAGTCGTATAGTAACCTACACCGCATCTCATCATTAAAC
Source organism: Beris morrisii (assembly GCA_951812415.1). Lineage (NCBI taxonomy): Eukaryota > Metazoa > Arthropoda > Insecta > Diptera > Stratiomyidae > Beris > Beris morrisii. The sequence continues at coordinate 91,107,899 of OX638313.1, read as the reverse complement.
ACGTTTCGGACTTCTACCCATAAAATAATAAAGTTGCGCTCAGACTGTTGGCAGATTTTTTTTATTTGCTTACGTATTTTTTTATCAATAGAATAATTCATAGTAGTAAAAGCGAATTCGATCACATTAAACCTAAGAGATTTTCGGAATCAGTGAAAACTTGAACAATACCCCCAGGGGGTTTAATTGAGAAAAATACTTAAATCGGGATTTCCCCGACTACGTTTAAAGCGTATAGAAGTAAAAGTGAATTCTAAATCTCAATATATCTTAGAATTATATCAGAATTCGTGAATATGTACACAACCACTTTACCCTCCCCTTAGGGGTTGGATATTGAAAAATTTTGAAGATCGTTATCAGGCGCTTATATAAATAGCCTGCAGAAGTAAAATTGCTTTGATAGTTCGACATGTCTAAAAGTTTTAACGAAGTTTGTGAAAATGTGGATTCCCGGACATTTTTTTTACTCAACCTCTGAACGCCAATGAAAATCTGAACTTTTTTTTTGCTTTAATTACCCTAATAGTACATCTACATATACGTACTAAGTTCCAACTTTCTAGTCTAAGCCGTTTCTGAGATATAAAAAACCACCCCTCTCTCCCGTACCTTGATACCCCTATCAAAAATTTTATTTTTCTAGGATGTCTCCATAGTGGCTCTATATAATCCTAAATTGTTAGCTTTCTATTCATTATGGTTTTCGAGAAATAAAAATCAGAATGTTTTCCTTTCTACCCCCTTTCACCATCACCCCCAACACCCACACCACTAAATTTTTTTCCCTACTAGAGGTCTACCGACCCCAACTCCTGTAAAATTTTCAAGATCATATCTGATACGGTTTCTGAGATATAAAAATTACATTTTTTGAAAAATTTCTATCCCCCCACTTTCGTGCTCCACCTCCCCCCTCAAAATATTTAGTTTCGGTAGACTCCTCTTGGGATCCCATATACAGAAACTAAATTTTATGTTCCTGGTGTAAAGACAACAACAAAGTTTCAATCTTCTGACATCAATTGTTCAGGCGATTTCGATTTTAGAATGTTTCAATCCCGTCTTTCATGCGTTAAAGACTCATAGTTTTCCCCCCCACTTCCACACCCCTTAACCAATATCGACAATTTTTTTGCAATTGAGTCCATTATCATAGTACTACATAAGTTCCAAGTTTCAGCTTCCTAGCATAAGTGGTTCCTGAGATATAGAAACCAAAATTTTTCGTCTAAAACGCTCCCCTCTCCTCTCCCCTTGTACCGCCACCCCTCGAAAATATACCAGTCGTAGGGATTCACCCAATCTAGACACCATAAAAATTTCAATTTAATATCTCAACGGGTTTGGGAGCTACGCGCCTTCAAATGATTTTGCGTACGGCGTACGTCGTCTACGGCGGACAGACGGACATTTTTATTTTTTTTGCTTTTTTGGGGTTTACTAGTCCTAAAACGTGAAAATACAAAATTTCAGGGTAGCAAATTTTTTTGAAATTTCAGGTCGATCACAATACTTTATTATTAAAATAATAAAGTAAAATGGTAATATAAATGGCTGTAACAAAAGGTTGTATATGTTATATTCTAAATATATAGTCTCACAATATCTTCACTAAAGTTACGCCACTCACAATAACACACGAAATTTTTCAGCTTCGAATTCGACATTTTATGCGAATCAGTTTCGAGTTAAAATTAAGACTGTATTTTTTAGTTAGTGAAATTATCCCACTCGATCGAGTAGTTACCTACCATATAAAATTCCTTAAGGCATTTGTTCACCAATATTGACCCTTAACTTCAGACGACATCCAAATTTTTTTAAAATTCTGTACATATGTTTTAATGGTTACAGGTAAAGTGATAATAATTGCCTCAGCACCTATGTAAAAGTAATTGTACAAGGAAAACTTTTCATACGGTGATCTATTGTTCTTTCAGTTCCAAATACTAAAATGAAAATGGTACATATTATCTTTCTACTTAGAGTAGCAACCAACCAACCAAAAGTTTTTGAGAAGGGGCAAACTAAATCCGCACTCTTCATTCTGCTTTTTCTACAATTCCAATATAAATCGGAGTTCAAAATTTTATGTAGAGTATCACAAGATTCAATTAATACCTATTCGTCACTGCAGTATGTTAAGATATAACGATGATTTTAAAGTATACAAATAATTTTGTGTCCTTAATATTTGTCGCCCATTTCATTCTTTATTCATTTTGAACCGGACGATATGGCTTGTTTTTTGTTCTGATACGGAGAAACCTTGGCATGTTCTACAGTTTTGTAGGCAAAATGAGACATGGCATACATCAGCCCCGGAAGGCTGCGTCCCTTCAAACCAACCGCTGCTCATACTTTGCCCGTTTTTTTGCATTTTTCGTCAAATATTCTTCTTCTTCAGTTCCTTTATGACGTCGATATGGTCATTAAGCAGAGACAGTATTGTTTCATAATAGGCGATCCTAGTCGATTGCCTTTACCTGTCGTAAAACTTTTTCTTAATTTCCTTCTCGACTCCTTGCTGTAATGAGAGGCTCGAAGATTGAATGCATGAAGTATGGTCATTACACAACATTGTACTTTCTCTAAATTAAAAACATACTGCAGTCACGATCGGCTGCAAGCCAATCGTATAATACTCTAGATGAATACTGAACTCCGATTTATATTGTAGTTGGGGATAAAGTAGAATTACGTGTGTGCATGTTGTATGTCCATTATTAAGGACTGCCATTAGATTGCTACTCAAAACTTAAAGACAATATTCAGTGTTTAATTTCATATCTTGAACTGGGTAAATCATCGAAAAAAAATTTCCTTTTTGAAGGACTTTCACATGGGAGGTGCAGAAAGGACTCACTCGATTTCTTACATATTTATCCTTTTCCTTGGAACCATTCAAAAATTAATGTGTACAAAATTTCAAATTCGTAGCTTGAAGCGTTCAAAAGTTATCGGAAAATATTGTTGAACACGTGTCTTAAGGATATTTTGTATGACAGCTACCAGAAGGAGTAAAAATATTTTGTTGACTAGTAAACTTGAACTTTGTTTTCACTCAAAACTAATTTGTACAAAATTCCGAATTCATAAGTTAGTTCGAGTAAGTGAAGACGTTTTGACAGGATATTTGTATGGCAGCTACACGAAAGACTAATAGAATTTTCTTCATAATCATATATTTAGTTCCAACTATTGAAAAAATATCACATACAAAATTTCAATGTCGTAGCTTGAACCGTTCTGAAGTTGTCGACCAATATTCTTGAACACGTGTTTTAAGGACATTTTGTATGGCAGCTACCCGAAGAAGAAGGACGATTTTGCCCGTTAACGAACTTAGCCTTACAAATTCAACCAAACATCCAAATTCAAAATTCAAAAAGATCCTAGGTGAAGGCGTTCTTGAGTTATCGTGTTCACTGACAGACGGACGGACGGACGGACGGACGTCAAGCGGATTTGAGGTTTTTGGCCACAAATAAACAAAAAATAATGTACAACTTTTTTTCGTCCGAGGCTTGGTTCTATGCGTTACAAACTTTTTGGCTGGATTAAACTTATAATACTCTATATGATTTCATCTAGAGTTTAAAAATATGATTATCAACAAAAAATGCTAAGAACTCAACAACATATCAATAAAATTGAAATTTGAGTGTAAAATAAGAACTACTTTTAATTGTAAATAAATTTTAATATAAATTGGTAAAGCAGTTTTACCCAAACATGGAACAAACATCTAAAAAAAGGAAAAACCTTTGAAATTGTAATTATAATGCACCTTCTGAAAAAAAAACAATACATAAAAAAATTTAAATTTATTTTATGGATATGGAAGTGAAAATTCGTCAACATTGAAGGTGAAATCACAACAAAATGTTTATATCACACAAAACGATAGCATAAAGCTGATTATTGACCTCAGAAGAATCGTGACCACTCCACCTTTGGGTCTGTCCGTCATTTCCATTAAGCAAATTCGTCTTTAGACGTTGAATTCTGAAAATAATCATCAAGTTCAATCGCAAAATGAAATGTAGCACAATCACCGAATCAATGACTTGATTAAAAGTTAATAATATAAATGAAAATTAATTAAATAAAAATAATAACATACGAATACACTGGCCTTTTCGTAGAGTTACACTTACAATAATTTGTCTGTTGGTGGCACGAGTCAATGAAACTATTTACTATGCGCGTAACATCGTGGCTGAAATTATAATAAAGTGAATTATGTTACAAAACGAAATTCTGTATGTGGACAATAAAAGTATCGTCGCAGTTTTTGATCTTTTTGTCGATATAGTAAAGTGGGATGAGAACTCACTGATGTAAGTAGCTCTATCATATAAATATTTCCAATGTTTTCCACAACACAAACCTTCAAAAAGTATAAAAATGTATCACTTCATTTAACTAAATCGCTAGTTTTAACATTCTAGCGTGTATTTCATTTTATGTGCCCTACCACAAAACTTGTCCAGACAAAAGGATATTTCATGCACATTTCGACGTTACTAACCAAAGTACTGTAACGACTCGAATTTCTGGGGTAGGCTCACGGGTACTGGTATCTGTTGCAAAATATTTATTTGTTATTAGACTTCACTTTATTACTAGTTAACATACATTAAAACTATTATTTGATTTCCTCTGGGTTTTCTCCTTGCCGTCTGATCGTCGTCTCTGGTAAACGTTGTTACAGGTGCCCTGAAATGAAAGAAAAGAATTAGTTAAGTTGTTAGAAGGAATGTATTATTGTTTACCTTTTTGATTTTCTTGATGCACCCAGTGGGACGCCTATTTATTCACCTTCGCTCCGCATGGCACCTAAAAAGATAAGTTGTACGCACGCATTAGAACGTTGCATGTAAAATTGAGGACGAGACGGAAGACAAGCTGGTTAATGAGGAAATAAATATTTCGAATCCGCGGAATGTAAATTATAATTTAGTTTGAATTAATTAATTAGGATTAGGTTAAGTTAGGTAGCAGGGACTACCAGATTAGGTACGAGCTAGGATACGACGAATCGACACAATAATACCGCCAAGAGGGCGATAACTTCGAAGGCTGCAGTCAACCTGGAAGAGCCGGGACTCCATACTTACCTGTAGGTGCGCGGGGCTACGCCACCCAATGACCAGATCAGATCGCGCACTCGCTATGTCGTCACATCGGTATCAACGCAGCCTGCTGATCATACTTACCTGTCGGTGCTCGAGGCTACGCCACCCACCGAAAATGAAAACGTCGGACCGCGCACTCACAATTTCCGCGCACTCATAATTTCACAATTTAAACACTCAAACGTAAACAACCAGAAACGTCATAAGCCGCAGTTGTAAACAAACAACATGGACGAGTACTGCGCGAACAGCGAGAAATTGTGAGTCGATAAGACAGAGGCGCGAGGGTCAAATCTCGGAAAAATCGTCGTTCGGAGAAAATAAAGTTTATGCACCCGAGGGAATGGCCTGGAGAAAGCGAGCGTTGAACCGTGAAACGGAGTTTAGCGGTTGAAAAAGCGCAACAGAGTCTTCGCGGGAATAATGGACCCGAAAACGGTCTCTTGTGGATAGTGCGATCAAACAGAGTAAACGTGCGTGGAAATCTAGAACGAGGAATACTAGTCGGAGGGAAAATTTCTAAGCAACCCGATCACAAGTCGGTGACGGGTTTGAATAAATCCGTAAGAGTGAGGAGGATCATCGAGGATAGTGTCTGGACCGTCGTCGAAACGGCCACCAAATTTGGAACGAGCGAAGAACCGTGGGAGGCAGTACTGGAAGCAGAATATCGATACCATCGCTGGAGGAGAATCACCAGAGGCGCCCTAGATTAAGGTAGAACAGAACTATCAGGTTAGAAAGGTTAGAAAGGTAGCTAAAATCGTTAGAACACACTAGATTATAACGTAAATTTTAAATTAAACATTGTGTGATATGAGACGAAATACTCAAAATTTAACATCTTTCATTTCTTTTGTTCTAACTTTGGCCTAATTCATTAAGTGTATGTGACGTTTTCCAGCTTGGCTTCCGTCGGTTATTACGGTTAGTATATTTTATAGCTAATTTTCCCGAACCATTGGTTCGGCTTGGGAAAAGCGAGTAAGAACGGGTTCCTTAAATTTGGAACCACTGGCGCCCACGACCCTTCTCTGGGTTGGCCGGCAAGGACCCGTTCGCCCCCCTTCGTGCCAGGGGGTTTTCGATTGCGGTTTTCCACCGATATCGGTTACTAACGGCAGAAAGGCCGCTTCCGTAGGGCGAACCGTAATAACGTGACTCGATTCGTATTTTCCGTGGGTACGACTTCACTTGCCTTGCCTTGACCCTCTCTGCTCTCTCCCTGTCTTCGTCCCTCTGTGTGGCCTTTGCTCTCCCTGTCTTGGTCCTTCCCTGTCTGCGCGCTCTTCCCTGTCTTCGTCCTTCCCTGTCTTCGTCTCTCTGTGTGGCCTCTGCTTGTTCGTCTTGGTTCATCTGTGTCTGCTTGTCGTGATTTGGCGTCGTTCGTCGTGGCTTGTCGTAGCTGGATTTAGCTCGACTACTGGTACGACTCTGCTTGCCTTAACTTGACCCTGGTTACCGATCGTCATCTTGTCTCTGTTCGGCTGATCTGCTCTGTCGACGGTTTCTGTGCTCTGTTCGTCGTAGCTCTGCTCATCGTAGCGTGTTCTCTGCTTGTCGGCGCTTTGGCTCTGCGCGTCGTGGCTCGCTATGCACATCGTGGTTCGCTGTGGTCATCGCTGCGTTGCTCTGCGCGTCGTAGCTCTTTATGCACGTCGTGGTTCGCTGTGGTCGCTGCGTTGCTGCTTTGCTCTGCGCGTCATGGCTCACTATGCACGTCGTGGTTCGCTGTGGTCGTCGCTGCTTTACTCTTCGCGTCGTCGCTGATTTTTTCTCTCCGCTGCTTGGCTCGTCGCTGCTGGGCTGTCTTCGTTCTATTGTCCTCGCTTGTTGTCTTCGCTAGCTGCCTCTACTTGCTGTCTTCGCTTCTTTCGTCGTCCTCACTTGTCGTTTTTGCTCATCGTCTCTCGACTTGGCGTGGTCTGGACACGAACTAATTGGTCTCAAGCTTTCAAAGAGGAACTTTAAGTCCACATTACCTTGTCCAGCTTGGGAACCGATTAGAGATAGTTGTCAGGGCAGAACAGTAGTCAATGTTGCTACAAGAGGAACTTCAAGTCCACGTTGCCTTGTTAGCAGGCTAGTTACTACTGACCCCTTTCTCGTCGTTTGCTATTGCTTATATGTTTGCTGAAACATTTAGCATTCGCGAATCATTTCGTTAGTACTCAGATTTTTCACTGCTTTATGATTCGGGGTTGGTTTATGCAGCCGCCAGTACATAGGCTTTTCGGATTTTGCGTTTTTATCGGTGGGTTTTATCCAGCCGTACAGTGTCGCCTGAGGCATTGTTGCGGCCCCACTAATTTTTCAGGTGTTCTGCAAAAGCGCTCTTTCTTTTCAGCTCAGTTTTGTCTTTTATGTCTTTCATGTTCCATGTTGTTAATCCTTAGTTCTGTATTGATTCAATGTTTTATAATTCCGTGTTACATGGTTTGTGTGTGGAAATTTCTCTAGAAATTTGCTTCCTCACAATACTCACTAACTTGACGTTCTTATCGCACTATGAGATGACAAGTGTCATAACTTTCAAAATGGCAATTTTTCGCCACCCTCAAAATTTTATATCTTAACAGGCAAGCATTACGTTTCAATTTCGTGACATTAACCGTTTGGGAGATATGGATTTTAAAATGTCTCGATCTCGGCTTTTGAGCGTTTCGAACGCATTGTTGTTCCCTCCACTACCACACCCCTTCACCCACATTGACAATTTTTTTACTAATGGGTCCATTATCAAAGCTTTGTATATAAATTCCAAGTTTCATCCTCCTAACATAAACGGTTGCTGAGATCTAGAAACTATAATTTTTCGTCTAAAACGCTTCCCCACCTCCCACCTCCCTCCTCACATCCCCACCCTTCAGAAGGTAGTCACTTTAAGGTGCCTACACAGTCTATCCATAAAAACAATTATATTTAATAGTGAAGACAATTTTACAGGATTTTTTTACGGCAGCTACACAAAGGACTAATGGGATTCTCTTCATGATCATACCTTTAGCTCCACCTATTGGAAATCAACCCATACAAACGTTCAGAGCTTAAACCGTTCTGTAGGTATCGGCCAATATTCTTGAACACGTATTTTAAGAACTTTTTGCATAGTAGCTAACACGAACTTAATTTTCCCTCAAAACTAATTTCTACAAAATTTCAACTTTGTGGCTAAATGATTTCTCGAATTATAGTGAATTCTGTAAATTGGGTGTGAATTTTGTATGGCAGCTACTCGAAGGACTAATGAGAAATATTTCATATTCTTTCATTTAGCTGAAACTATTGAAAAAGCAACGTATACAAAGTTGTAGCTTGAGGCGTTCCAAAGCTATTCTTGAACAGGTGTCTCAAGGACTTTTTGTATGGCATCTGCCTGAAGGAGTAGAACGATTTTGCCCGTTAAGAAACTTAGCCCCCACTTACAAATTCTACCAAACATTTCAACATTCTAGGTTCGGGTGCTCTTGAGTTATCGTGCGTTCGGAGAAACAGACAGACGGACCAGCAAGCAGATTTGGAGTTTTGGGCTTCAAATAAACAAAATATAATATAATAACTGTTTTTAGTCCGGGCGTTACAAACTTTTGGGCTGGATTAAACTTATAATACTCTCAGATTTCATCAGATAAATATTTTATTAATCTTAAATTAAGAGGCCCTACCTGCACCCCTACCAAATGATGTGCATTGTGATTACAGATCAGTATAGTATCCTTAATATACAGAGCGATATTTACATGTATTAATATGCGGCGGTGTGTACTTCAACATTGTTAAGAAAAACCATAGGAATTGCGAATTCTAACACACAGGAATTTTGCAGAATTTTTTTTCTATCTACTCATAATATTTCATCGCCAATCTTATTCAAAACTTTCACCATTTTCTTTCCATATCCCCATACCGTTCATCACACCAGGATGAAAATCGATACCACGAGGACATCTTTGGTATCACCTTAAGAACAGCTGAAATCCACAATAAATCACGAGCTACAGCCCGCATTCGAATGGCATCTCAACCGTAAAACAACCTGATGACAGAGCGATGGTGACATGTGTTGGAATAATGGAGACAATGATCACGGTGTCGGCGTACAGGTAAATCGGATAAAAATCTAGTTGAGTGTAAATAAGTAGTAGGCCATTCGGCTGTTCTCTTAAATCCAACCTAAAAAATTGGAACCATTTTCCCCACGCAAAAATAAACTTCAATTTCCATCAGTGTTTGTAATTGCTATCTAAACGACTTCTTAGATCAATTTCGAATTAACAGATGGTTCCATTTATTATATGTAAACATAAGAGTGAATCAAATCGGTAATAAAACTGTACATTAATGTAGATATTTTCAATATTACTAAAGCAATAATACACAGAGTCCTTGATCCAATCGAATCGAAATGGAAAGAAGTTACCGGTGTTTTAAAATTTTTTCTATACCTCACGCTTTTTGAGATACTGTTGCACGAATCTAAAATTATGACTCGACTCATACAATCTTACATTATATCAAATCAATTCTATTATCGACCACAAGTTAATCAAAAAATATCAAAATTAATTAAACAACCTGAAAGCAGTTCCAAAAATATTTACACTATTCAAATTTCGAAAAAATCTTCAAATCCATCACAACTCTGTCTCACTTAACACGATATAACAATTTTCGACATTTTGAAATACAAATTCTTTCGAATAAGCTTTAAAATTTCAAGTTATCAGAACGTATTTGCTTTAATAGTTCTAAAAGGTAAGCAATGCTTGTAAATATTTATTAAATAACAAAAGTGTAAAAAGAAAATCGCTTTTAAAAATAATTACATGTAATAACTTTTAAATAAAACAATAAATTGTGAATCTTCCAAATATTTTGCTCCGCTAAATACTAAACATCAATTTATATGACTACATAAATTTTATTACATCTGTTTGTTGACATTATAAAGTAATAAAATATCTTAATTATACATTGAATTTTATAATAACAATTGAGAGATCTATTACAAATTTTAATTATATTAATAAAATTTACAACTTAAGAAACTTTCATCTTAAACAATAATGTAATTAAAAATTTTTTGTTAAACTGTAACATAATGACAAAAAAAAATTGAATTATTATTATAAACTAATCCAACATATTTTGAGACTTAAAAACTTTTAAAAAATCTAATAAAATATATTATTTCATGCAAATTACTTTTGAATTGTGTTTTTACTTAATAAACAAAAGCTGATAATTCAGAAATTGAAGTTGACGAAAGAAGAAATGATGAACTCCTTTTATTTTAAAGATGGGATTAATAACGGAACAGGAAGAAAATTAGCCGGCATGGAGAAGGTGAGTAATTTGAATCATTTTAGCTATAATGGAAATAACGAATAGTTTGGAACACAGAAATTGAATGTTCAATATACGAGGGCGGATTGATAATGACGTGGAAAAATCAAGAAGGAGTGGGCAGGTAAGGAATTCGTTATTTTTTTTACCTGGACCATCCTTAAATAGATTACCTGCAAAGTTTAAGCCTGATACCTCGTTTAGTTTTCGAGAAGCAGCCGCCTAAGCAAATTGACTTACAAAAATTGTTGAAAATGGATAAAAGTGAATTTCGTGTGTTGATTAAACACAATTTTTTAAAAGGGAAAACAGTTAAAGTAACCAAAGAAAAATTAGATAAGCATTATGGGGACTCTACACAATCGACCCAAATGATTTACAAATGGTTTTCTGAATTCAAGTGTGGTCGTACGAGCACACAAACCATACCAAGTCCTGGTCGTCCAACTGAGGTCAACACGCCAGAAATGATCGATAAAATTCATGATTTCGTGATAGAAGATCGTCGAGTAAAAGTGCGTTAGATAGCTAACGTAGTAAGCATCTCATCTGAACGTATTTGGAATATTTTGAAACATTGTTTGGACATGAGAAAGCTAACCGCCAGATGGCTGCCGCGTTTGCTCACAATCGACTAAAAACACAATCGTGTGACAGCTTCTCAGCACGGCTTGCAACTGTTTCAACGTAATACAAATGAATTTTTTCATTGATTCGTAACTGTTGATGAAACATGGATTCATCACTACACTCCAGAAACCAAACAACAGTCAACACAATAAAAGGAAGCCGGTTCATCACACCGAAGAAGGCAAAAACCGTTACATCAGCTTGAAAGGTTATGGCGACAGTTTTTTGGGATTCCAATGGAATAATAGGTGTGTTTTTTTGCGCATTTATCCAGATTAGAGTAGTGATTAAAATTTACATGGAAAACACCAACAATATTGCTGTTTTTGTTATTATTTATTACTTTTCCTTGCAGATAGTAGGCAAGAATATAGATTTTAACCGGAATAGTTAACCCAGCAAGCTCACTGGGGGAACTATTCGCGATAAATTCTCTAATCTAGCCTACTATCTATGGAAAAAAGTTATAAAGAATCGTAAAAACAGCAATGTTGTTGTTATTTTGTATATAAATTTTCTATGCTGTCCTATCCTACTCTGGAGAGCATTAAAACGCACCTAATATTCACCGACTACTTGGAGAAAGGAAAAACAATAACGGGAGCATATTTTTCTGAGTTATTGGTTCGATTGGATGCTAAAATCAAGCCAAAACGGCCTCAGTTCATCACGACAACGCTCCGGCTTACACGCCCGCTGTTGCAATGGCAAAACTGTTTGAATTACGGTACGAATTGCTCCCTTACCCACCGTATTCTCCAGATTTGGCACCCAGCGACTTTTTATTACTTCCAGACTTGAAAAAATGGCTTTGCTGGAAAGAGATTTACCACGAATACTGACGTCATAAGTGAAACCAACGCCTATTTTGAAGGGTTGGACAAATCATATTACTTGGAAGGGATCAAAAAATTAGAAAAACGCTGGACTAAGTGTATCGAGCTAAAAGGAGACTACGTTGAAAAATAAAATAAATTTTTCCGGATAAAATTATGTTTTCTCAATTTTTCCACGTCATTATCAATCCGCCCTCGTAGCATAGGTATACTCATCAACCCATTTTCATAAACTTACCTTCTTAAAGTGCCTTCTTTCTCTTTGACAAGGATAACATCATAATGCAAAGAAAAGAAAAAAACATTCGCTATGTGCGACGATATTAATACTAATATGAATATCTTACCTAATATATTAAAGGTAATGTTCTAATATCAAATCATGGGAACGATACCGACACCGTATCGTCGCGTAAAGCGAATGTTTTCTTTTATTTGTCTTATGATGACATGCATGTCAAAGAGAAAGAAGACAAGGATATGGAAAAGGGTTGATGCTACATCTGTGGGGATATGTTTCACCGTCAAAGAACTCGGGCCGAAAACACTCCTCTCAAATTGGACACAGATTCAAGGACTCTGACTATCATTCCGATTCCTATATAAGGACAAGAAATCGAAGTGGCAGCCAGTCGTTCGCCGACTGGCAGGCGACTCACTACTTAACTCCAAAGCGATGAAGCCGATAGTCGTCGCTGCAGTGTTACACCGCAGCTGCACTGCCGTAATAAACACAGCGGTAGCAACCAGCCGTATCCACTGTTCGCCTGTCCGTCGGACTTTCTGTCTACAGGTCCGTACGAACGTACGATATTTCAAGAACCCGTTCACCTAGGAATCTGATATTTGATATTCATTTCTTAAATAGGATTTTCATTTATGGACAAAATAGTCTTACAACTTCGGGTAGGTGCCAGACAAAAGTCCTTAAAACACGTATTCAAGAATATTTAGTTCACTGAATTTCGGAACTCACTTTAACTCGATTTGCCACGAAGTCAAAGTTTTATGTTAATTAGTCTTGATTTGAAATGAAGTTCTGGTTGGTATTAATCTCTACTTCTTGGTGAAGCTTCTAAACAAAAAGTCCTTAAAACAAGAGTGCATCAGTATTAGCCAATAACTTTAGAACACTTCAAGTAAGATATTCGAAATTTTGAACATTTTTATATTTTAATGATTGCAGATAGAGGAATTAGTGTGAAATAAATAAATGGTGAGTCCTTTGAATAGCTGCCATACAAACTTCTTTGAAAAACATACTGCAGTCACGATCGGCTGCAAGCCAATCGTATAATACTCTAGATGAATACTGAACTCCGATTTATATTGTAGTTGGGGATAAAGTAGAATTACGTGTGTGCATGTTGTATGTCCTTTATTAAGGACACCCATTTGATTGCTACTCAAACCTAAAAGACAATATTTAGTGTTTAATTTCATATTTTGAACTGGGTAAGTCATCGAACAGAAATGTCCTTTTTTAAGGACTTTCACATGGTAGGTGCAGGAAGGACTCACTCGATTTCTTACATATTTATCCTTTTCCTTGGAACCATTCAAAAATTAATGTGTACAAAATTTCAAATTCGTAGCTTGAAGCGTTCAAAAGTTATCGAAAAATATTGTTGAACACGTGTCTTAAGGACATTTTGTATGGCAGCTACCAGAAAGAGTAAAAGGATTTTGCTGATTAGTAAGCTCGAACTTCGTTTTTACTCAAAACTAATTTGTACAAAATTTCCAATTCATAGCTAAAAGATTACTTGAGTTATAGTAAGTTCCGTTAATTAAGTGAAGACGTTTTGATAGGATATTTGTATGGCAGCTACACGAAGGACTAATAGGATTTCCTTCATAATCATACATTTAGCTTCAACTATTGGAAAAATAACACGTACAAAATTTCAATGTCGTAGCTTAAACCCTTCTGAAGTTATCGACCAATATTCTTGAACACGTGTTTTAAGGACATTTTGTATGGCAGCTACCAGAAGGAGTAAAAGGATTTCGCTGACTAGTAAACTCAAACTTTGTTTTCACTCAAAACTAATTTGAGTGAAATTCCTAATTCGTAGCTAAAAGATTACTTGAGTTATAGTGAGTTTCATAAATTAAGTGAATACATTTTGACAGGATATTTGTATGGCAGCTACACGAAGGACTAATAGGATTTTCTTCATAATCATACATTTAGCTCCAACTATTTAAAAAGTAACACATACAAAATTTCAAAGTCGTAGCTTTAGGCGTTCCGAAATTATTGGTCAATATTCGTGAACACGTGTTTTAAGGACATTTTGTATGGCAGCTACCCGAAGGAGTGGGACGATTCTGCCCGTTAACGAACTTAGCCTTACAAATTCAACCAAACATCAAATTCAAAATTTCAAGATCCTAGGTGAAGGCGTTCTTGAGTTATCGTGTTCACGGACAGACGGACGGACGGACGGACGGACGGACGGACGGACGGACGGACGGACGTCAGGCGGATTTGAGGTTTTTGGCCACAAATAAACAAAAAATAATATATAACTTTTTTTCGTCCGAGGCTTGGTTCTATGCGTTACAAACTTTTGGGCTGGATTAAACTTATAATACTCTATATGATTTCATCTAGAGTATAAAAAGGTTCTTTTATCATTCTTGTATTGACTCATTAAAGGGGAATTATTATTTTTATATGCTTAGAGAAGATATTTGTGAGTAATAATACTACTCCACGTCACAAATTGCATTTGGTATCGAAAATTGGCGTTCATATATTGTATCATTGTTGCAATCGATACACTCATCAATGGTGATCATAAAATAAACAGAAATGAAATTTAGCGTTATTTACAACTTTCCCTATCGATATATCACGATTTTTAAAAATAAATTAGATTGATATTTATTGTATTTCAACTATTATCTAAATTACAGTATTATTATTTTTCGAATTTACTGCCTTTGATATTATAAGGTTTCCTAGAAATAATGCACTCATAGGCGGTGTCGTACAAGTTCTAAGCATTAATTGCCTATAGAAAACATACTGCAGTCACGATCGGCTGCAAGCCAATCGTATAATACTCTGGATGAATACTTAACTCCGATTTATATTGTAGTTGGGGATAAAGTAGAATTACGCGTGTGTATGTTGTATGTCCTTTATTAAGGACTGCCATTAGATTGCTACTCAAAACTAAAAGACAATATTCAGTGTTTAATTTCATATCTTAAACTGGGTAAGTCATTGAACAAAAATGTCCTTTTTGAAGGACTTTCGCATGGGAGGTGCAGGAAGGACTCACTCGATTCCTTACATATTTATCCTTTTCCTTGGAACCATTTAAAAATGAACGTGTACAAAATTTCAAATTCGTAGCTTGAAGCGTTCAAAAGTTATCGAAAAATATTGTTGAACACGTGTCTTAAGGACATTTTGTATGGCAGGTACCAGAAGGAGTAAAAGGATTTTGCTGATTAGTAAACTCGAAGTTTGTTCTCACTCAAAACTAATTTGTACAAAATTTCGAGTTCATAGCTAAAATAATACTTGAGTTGTAGTGAGTTCCGTAAATTAAGTGAAGGCTATTTGACAGGATATTTGTATGGCAGCTACACGAAGGACTAATAGGATTTTCTTCATAATCATACATTTAGCTCCAACTATTGGAAAAATAACACATACAAAATTTCAATTTCGTAGCTTAAACCCTTCTGAAGTTATCGGCAATATTCTTGAACACGTGTTTTAAGGACATTTTGTATGGCAGCTACCAGAAGGAGTAAAAGAATTTCGCTGATTAGTTAACTCGAACTTTCTTTTCACTCAAAACTAACTTGTTTAAAATTCCGAATTCGTAGCTAAAAGATTACTTGAGTTATAGTGAGTTTCGTAAATTAAGTCAATACATTTTGACAGGATATTTGTATGGCAGCTACACGAAGGACCAACAGGATTTTCTTCATAATCATATATTTAGCTCCAACTATTTGAAAAATAACACATACAAAATTTCAATGTCGTAGCTTAAACCCTTCTCAAGTTATCGACCAATATTCTTGAACACGTGTTTTAAGGACATTTTGTATGGCAGCTACCAGAAGGAGTAAAAGAATTTCGCTGATTAGTTAACTCGAACTTCCTTTTCACTCAAAACTAACTTGTTTAAAATTCAGAATTCGTAGCTAAAAGATTACTTGAGTTATAGTGAGTTTCGTAAATTAAGTCAATACATTTTGACAGGATATTTGTATGGCAGCTACACGAAGGACCAACAGGATTTTCTTCATAATCATATATTTAGCTCCAACTATTTGAAAAATAACACATACAAAATTTCAATGTCGTAGCTTAAACCCTTCTCAAGTTATCGACCAATATTCTTGAACACGTGTTTTAAGGACATTTTGTATGGCAGCTACCAGAAGGAGAAAAAGGATTTCGCTGATTAGTAAACTCGAACTTTCTTTTTACTCAAAACTAACTTGTACAAAATTCCGAATTCGTACCTAAAAGATTACTTGAGTTATAGTGAGTTTCGTAAATTAAGTGAATACATTTTGACAGGATATTTGTATGGCAGCTACACGAAGGACTAACAGGATTTTCTTCATAATCATATATTTAACTCCAACTATTGGAAAAATAACACATACAAAATTTCAAAGTCGTAGCTTAAACCCTTCTTAAGTTATCGACCAATATTCTTGAAGGCGTGTTTTAAGGACATTTTGTATGGCAGCTACCCGAAGGAGTAGGACGATTTTGCCCGTTAACGAACTTAGCCTTACAAATTCAACCAAACATCAAATTCAAAATTTCAAGATCATAGATGAAGGCGTTCTTGAGTTATCGTGTTCACGGACAGACGGACGGACGGACGGACGGATGGACGGACGTCAGGCGGATTTGAGGTTTTTGGGCACAAATAAACAAAAAATAATATATAACTTTTTTTCGTCCGAGGCTTGGTTCTATGCGTTACAAACTTTTCGGCTGGATTAAACTTATAATACTCTATATGATTTTATCTAGAGTATAAATATGTGCATTCATCTTTCGAAACCTTCTATAACACAAGATCTTCAGGCTTGGAGTGCAAAATTTTACAGGAATAAGTTTTGAATTTAAAGTAAGGTTGACGTGATGTTGAGCGAAATCTGTTCACTCTTTCGGGTAGGTAGGTAGGTAGGTACGCGTGGCTGCTCGTGAGAACACGGACACACTTAGACCTGAAAGGTCCGTTGTGTTACCACAGGATCATCGAATCCGGTCTTACTCGTCGAACCATTTAGAGCTTGCAATGAAGCGTTGGATTTTCGTGACCTCCATTGCGGCAAGATCACCGAGACAGTTGAAGAAGTAAGCTCCAAGATGAGCTTTTCTTCTGGCTGATAGAGCTAGACAGGTACAGAGAAGGTGAAGGACCGTCTCCTCCTCCTCCTCCTCATCCAGGCAGCTTCTACAGAAGTCGTTTGAGAAGAGACCGAGTCTTTTAGCATGTCGACCTATAAGACAGTGTCCAGTCAGGACACCGACTGTGGTGCTGATTTTCGCCCTTTTGAGCAAAGTCAGCCTCAGATCTGTCAGATCTGTCTCGCAGTGTGACATGTAACACCATCTGCCCATCTTGAGTTGGTTTTCTCAATTGAGTCCAATCCCAGTAGCAGTTTACATGTAGTGAGAGGCACACCCAGATTCCGATGTTCCGGCATAATCTGAAGGGTAGTACCGCGACGAGCGAGTTCGTCAGCCATGCAGTTCCCTGGAATATCCCTGTGTCCTGGCACCCAGCACAGAAGAATATTGAACTGTTCAGCCATCTCCTTAAGAAATGATCGACATTCTGCGGCGACCTTTGATGTTGTCGAAGCCGATTCCAAGGATTTTATTGCCGCTTGGCTGTCTATGAAAATGCTAATATCCCTAGTAGATGTTACATTACACCTCAGCCAGGACAAAGCCTCCTTGATCGCCATAAGCTCCGCCTGAAAGACACTACAGTGGTCCGGAAGGTGGAAGGAGCTGCTAATGTTAAGCATGTCAGACAAAACACCTCCACCTACCCCACCTTCAGTTTTGGTGCCGTGGGCGGACTCTTCCGTCCGTACCGAATCCCTTTCCCATTCTAGACGGGTTGGGATGGTTGCTAGGAAATTTTTCTTAAAATCATAACTGGGAGGGGTGTAGTCGGTGTTTTCAGGAATATTATTGAAGTGATTCAAGATTGTTGAGTGACCTGCATATATACCAGTCCACTGTGTAGAGGCCCTAAGTCGAATGGCTGCATTGGCTGCCATTTGCTTGCCAAAAATGTCTAGGGGTGGCAGACTGAATAGCATGTCTAGTACTGCAGAGGAGTTGTTCTCAGAGCTCCACTGATGCATATGCATGCTGATCTCTGTACCTTCCCTAGGGTGGTGCAGTTAACTGCTTTGTCTAAAGCCGTCCACCAGACTATAACACCATACATAAGTATGGTGGGGGTTGCATATCCCATTTTTTGCCACTGGCCTTTTTCCACGAGTAAAGCGCAACTGTTGCTTTCCTTACCCGTTCCTGAATGTTAGGTTTCCAGTGAAGTTTCCTATCCAAAATAAGACCCAAATATTTTGCGCTATTGGTAGGTACACCTTGTGGTGTACCTCTGCTGACAAACCTTCGAGAGGATGACTCGCCCAGCTTTGTGTTCACAATCCTGGATGTTAACATCAAATTGAGAAATTTTAGAAAGTGCGTCAGTGATTGCCTCTGGTCTGACGTTGTTGAAAGCTCCCTCGATATCGAGAAAGGCAACCATGGTGTATTCTTTAATACTAAGTGATTTTTCAATGGTGCGCACGAGCGAATGTAAGGCCGTTTCGACCGACCTCCCCTTCCAGTACGCATGTTGGGATATTGACAGCAATCGCTTGTCAATATTGTCGTGGATGTACACATCCATTAGTCTTTCCAGTGTTTTCAGAAGAAAGGATGATAGACTGATAGGTCTGACGTCCTTAGGGCAGACATGAGAGCCTTTTCCTGCTTTGGGTATGAAGACCACCCTGACTTCCATCCATGTTTCAGGAATGTAGGTTAGATCCAGGCAGCCTTTCAAGACAACCTTCAGCCAAGGCAGAATAATATCCGAGGTCTGTTGGATTTCAGCAGCAATTATTCCATCCGGCCTCTTAAATTATTTAAAGCCTTCTATCGCCCGGAGGAGCTTGGTCTCTGTTATAAGAGCGTCAGAGTTGAACGGTGCATGGTTTCCTGCAGTGCTTACCCGCTCCGACTCAACATGCGAGCTACCAGGGAAGTGGGTGTCCAGGAGGAGATCAGTGGTTTTCCTACTTGAGGTAGTCCAAGATCCGTCCGGTCTCCTCAGGTAGCATGGTGTGGTTGGATTTTTAGAGAGAATTTTGGATGCCTGGATGCCTCGGAAGAATCTCCTATTTCACTACAGAAGAGTCCCCAGGCTTTGCGCTGCGCCTTTCTCAGTTCATATTTGTATTTACGAAGTGATCCTTTATAGGAGTCCCTGTCGCAAACGTCTTTGGTGCTTTTGGCTTTGTTGAACAGTTGCCTGAAGCATTTTCTAAGAGCTTCGAGTTCTGCGTTCCACCATGGCGGCTTATGTTTCCCTCTTGTTCTGCTCTCAGGACAGGAGTTCGACAGTGCCTCGTTTAGGGCGCGCGTGAGGGTGGTGACCAGACCGTCGAGGTCAGTTGAGCTGTTGTTGTTGTTGTTGTTGTTTGAAGTGGGGGAAGATACGCAGCAAAGCCGCGCATCTTGAGCACTCAGACAATTATTGCCCACTGCACTCGAGTCCCCCAGTCTCTACCCGAACTTCTTCGTCCTCCTCACGAAGGTCAGTTGAGCTACTCGGTTGGAGTGCCGGTGTGGATGGGAGTAAGCTGTTAAGAGTTTCCATTTGACCCAGTCGGTCCTCCTGTAGGCCGGTGGGATAGGTTTGTAATCTTTCAGATTAAATTGGAGGTAGCGGTGATCCGAGAAGGAATTTTCTTCAGAAACCTTCCAGTTGCTGACCATGTGTGAGATGTAATCGGAACCCGGGTTATGTCTAAGACTTCTTGTCTATTCCTTGTTATAAAGGTAGGCTCTTGCTCTGTGTTACAGAGAAGAAGGTTAGTGCTTAAAAAGTAGTCAAAAAGCAACTCGCCTCTTTCGTTTGTGTCAGTGCTACCGCAGACTATAATAACGTCAAAACGCTTTGAGCTTGGAATTTGAAATTTTGTGCACATTAATTTTTTAGTGGTTTCAGTGCAGCAAGAAGAAGGAAAAACTAACAAAACCGTAATATGGTCACACTGTCATATATCCATATAGTCTGACAGCCCTAAGTCTGACAGCCCTAAGTCTGACAGCCCTAAGAAGATGAAAAATCCAGTAATCAGCAGACGTCATCGGACACGATACGAGCAGCAACATTCAGACGTAAGTCATATCAAACCACCAAACAAAGCATGACTTACGCTACTCCGACATAGAGCTTGCTAAGTTAAAATCAATGAGCACATTAGGGATCAGGCCACACAATTGATAATTAATAAACCCATCAGGAAAATTTAATGCATCAGCCAAAATTTTCCGCGACTGGTCGAATGCACTTGATAAGCCAAAGGATTTTGATCTGATTATAAAATAACTACCCGTCGCATCGAATAGCCAAGGTTTCTTTTTCTGGAAGAAAACTCTAATATCCATGTTTGAATCTTAAAAAATGATTATACCGAACAAATTATATGATAAAAACTATACGCAACATTAAGTGAAGACTTTTCATTAAAACTCTAACTCATATAACTCGCATACCGCTAACGAGTTGAGATCAATTCATCCACGTTGGGATCACTTTTAATAAAGAATATTTAACCGGATAAACGTGTCTTTCATTGTTCATGCGTACACAACTTCACAAAAGAGTTTCGTTCATAGAGAAGCTTTACTGTCGACCTGAAATAATGTTTCTCTTAATATTTACCAACGTTGGACATATTAACACCTGTTTTTATCAAAATTAGTATTGTTACATGTAAACCTGGCAACCGCGCAATTCGATCGTTTCGCATAATGGAAACAGAAACAACCGAATACCTAGCTACAAAGTAACCCAATCAGAAACTTAGTTGAAGTATAGACGGGGGGCGGAGCAACACGATTGTACCTCCCTTCTTTAGTTGAATGTTCTCGAATGTACTAGAACAACGTAGAAGATCAATTAGAATGCTCTCAAGCTTTCGAGTACCGTCCACACACACCACCGAGCGAAGATTCTAGAAAAGTCTAGACTACCGCCAACTAGTATTAGAGCAGATAAAGCTTTCAGCGAGGGACATAGTAATTTTTATTACGTCGACTGTGACAGCCAGCGTGTATACGCGACCGTGTTGGTAGAAAGCGAAAGTGATCGAGTCAAGCAATATATAAGCGGGCGGTATTGCCATACAGTGCGAGTTATTGTGCGAATAGAATTAAAGTGCGATTAATAAATTATCATTTATTTTGATCTTAAACGAATTGTCTTTTACTTGAAATCCCGGCGAATCCCTAGCTCGCAACAGTATTATTTCCGTAAGCATCGTATTACCCTTACGATCCTGGGTAATTAGTTGGGGTTGGCACCGAGAAGAACCCAAAAAAATATATCTTTTTTTTAATAAATAAATAAAATAAAACATATATTAATGCCTGCTTGCTCCGTGTCTTGAACCTGTACCTCTCGGGTTCAAGTCACTCGCCCTAACCACTCGGCTGCAGACTCAATTAATCTTTTCCGGTCCTACCGTCACCAACTTCGCTTGCGCCGGCTACGCTCAGCCGAAGTAAGGGACGTCGGGAGCTACTTTCGACGATATCCTCCTCAATGGGCGCCACCTAATCTTTAAGATGGAGGGGGATTAGGAAACCCTCCGTTCCACGAAATAAAACACGGCTGGTATTTCTCGGAACACTTATAATGCAAAAGGTAACAAATAAATAATATATAGATAAGGAAAAAAAAAGAACGGACACCGCTCCAGATAGATTACCATCGATGAGACCCTCTACGATCTATCGTTCTCCGTTTCGGCGATAACGGCCGCGAACCTAATAAGGGAGGGAAAAAGTACCTGTGTCGGTAATTACGTCGCGCACCCCGACTCTACCGTTCTTGCCTCACTAGCTGACCTATTCCTTCCAGTCGTCACCAAAATGCTTTTGCCTTTCCTCCTCATAAGCCAGATTCTTCCTCGCCAGGCTCCTTCTCTCCAGAATCACTCCGTCCTTCTCAGTGTCCTTCCACTTGCCTTTTTTTCCTTTTTTTTTTAAATCTCCAACGGACTTTAACCGACAACCGTTTCACTCACTACTTCAACTCCAAAACCGAACAAAAGAGAGAGCCGCGCAATCGTGTTCGCTGCTTATATACCCCCGGGGGGGCAATGCCTTTGCCAATTTCGTGTGTTGTTTCCGCGCGTTCCATACTACGCGAAACAACGACCGCCATCTTTTGGCCGTCTGACAGACTTCTGAGTTCGGCTTCAGCTGTCAGTTTATGTGTTTGATGTTTATGCTTTTCCCGGAAGTGTATTAAACTTCGCCTTGTCTGAAACTTTGCCGTGGTAGCTCCGGAACCGATAGTATTCTGCGTGCTTCCGTCGTAGCGATCGCTTACCACGCAGGTCCTCCTTGGTATGTCTTTAAGGCACCCCATCCGCTACCGGAATTCGCCTACGGTAACTGGACGTGTAGGGGTCCTTAATATCCGCTCTCCTAGCGTAAGAAGAAATCGATCGCAGAACCAATATTCCGGCTTCTGGCTTTCGTTTATCCGACGTGAACGGCAGTGTCGGAAGATGGGTTTTGAACTTGTCGATCGCTCGCGAATCTGTCTAACCCTTCCTTTCCCTACCAGGTTACGCGTATGATTTAAAACCCGATCCGTTACGCGGGAAGATCGTAGAGGAGCCCATTCCCTAATACAACAGCAGGAACTGGAACTCTTCTGGAACGGTATCTTATAAATTATCAAAATCAATAACATTTCTGATGTTTCATTTCAGGCAATGCTTAAACAAAACAAAATAAAAGAACGTATTAAAATAAAAACATAAGTAAGTGCGTCTTCAACGATGTCTTATGTGCTCCTCCACCTCTGTGGTTCCTCAGCCGCCGCACTCTCGGTAGAGCCTGGACCCTTAATGGCGAGTGTGACTCTCCGTCCCTTCACACCACTTGGTTCTGACCTGGGGAAGGAAAAGAGGGTGTAGTGAGGGTGATCGCTGCCGCTAAAATAACACGTAACAATCGTATGGCCATATGAATTCGTATTCTCATTCACCTCCTCTTTACCTCGAGAATGATTAATCCTGGAAATTTGAAACGTGCATACACATATCTACATATCGAGTTTTATTTCCATAATATTCAGGGGGTTTGTTAACTCGAGTCACAATATGTTGATAATTCAAATTTCTCGAATAATCAATAAAGGACTATCTCAAAAACATGTTACAGTCGAAGAAGAGTGTTCTTTCTTTTGTGCTATCTTGACTCTTTATGCTTAGTCCTGCTAGCGGTAAATTATGCGGCTCTGATTCTGTGAATTGGTGCACCTCAAGAGTTATTAATGAAAAGAACATGTGCTGAATAAATCTCATGCTTTAACAATGTGTCTTTCATGACCTGAACCTCGCTCCGCCTATTGAATAAAACAACGAAACATTTAAACCCCAAAATTATTTCCTTCGTTCTACAAAATGCTCACCTAATTGACATTCTAACCATTCCAGACATCGTTACAAAAATAATAAAAATTAGAAATACGATATGTTTCAAACCCATCTAAAACAGTTCATTAATTGTTCAGAATTTTACAAGATATTCATCTGCACGTAACACACACTACTCGAGATGATAAAAAGAAATGCCAAGAACTCCTTGAGAAATTTACAAACATTCTACGTAGGTTTCCTCAAGTCAAATCCGTTGCTTGTAATGTAATGAGACTGTTTGGTAAATCTTCCAACAAAATCTTCGTTTTCGAAAAGAACAGGCGGAAGACATGTTTTATGTCTCAAGAATCGCGATATTTAAAGCTCGCGGGCAATTTCACCTTGTCGGGTAAATTTAAACGAGTCCTCGGATTCTAGTACCAGGACGAAAACGAGCGGGTAGTCAACGAGGACGATTATTTTAGGGAATATTAAAAGCAGAGACCGATTTAAAAATATAAGAAAAAAATCGGAACAATGTCCTCCGGGTCATGTCTTCCTCAAAGTTAACATCGAAAAATTTCATAGGATTTACCTGGCTGAAACACGACGTATATTCAGTTTCTAAGAAAAGTGAAAGTGTTTTGGATTTGTGGCTGTCTTACGGCGGGAGTTCTACGGAATTAAGCGTTATGCAAATCGTTATCAAAAATTGACATCATAAGCGGTTGGAATGTATTGACATTGTGATGACGGGCCACTTATATAAGAAACGCAAACATTGTTTCTCAGACCTATCTGATTTTTCATTGTCACATTACATGCAACGGCGACCTCATTTCATAGACTGTGTAGTGGAAAAAATGTTTGCCAATATTTCCCGAAGGTTGACCCGCTTTTTAAGATGTTCAATACCTGGAAAAAGAAATTCGAAATGGACCAGGTATTTAATTTGTTTGATATATAGATTAAGTGGAGGCGATGGCTTCTTCGAAGCTTTAATCATTCCAACTCTTCTTTCGTAGAAGTAGCAAGTTAACCTTTTCATGACCCAATTAACAAGAATTTGATATTAAAAATGGTCGGGATACCCTAAGAAATGATGCGGATTTCTTCGTAGAAATCAATAAACTTATCTTAGCAAATCCATTTGTAACTGCACTGAACTTTGTTTTGCCGTCTGTAGAATAAAGGTTTTTGAAGATGCAAGAAGGCAAGTTGGAGTCAGACCTGGTATAGTGCATACATCCAATGATCGTAGAGTACCTTGCATTGGTGTGGTTAATATCTTAGTAAAGCGTACTGTACCTATGCTAATTTTTAGAGTAACCCAGTCGGACTTTTCGTAAGAGATGAATTTGTAATCAATGAGTAAGAGATGAGTTTGTAAGGCCTTACCAAAGTAATGCAGAGTGTAATTGCTGTAAAATATTCTCGGATGCTCTCTCTGTATAATTATGGCCACCGTTGTTGGCTTCAGTTACTATTTACGGAAGTAATGGTTTACAAGTTAGTAAGTAATAAGAGGAAGAAATCCGAGATGTTACAGTTTTGTCCAACGGTATAGGCTTTAGTATCTACTTACGAAAGTAATAGTTTAGAAGCGAGTAAGTTATGAGATGGTACAATCCGAAACCTTACAGTTTTGCCAAATGCTCTTGGCTTTAGTAACAATTTACGAAAGTAATATCTTAAAAGCGGAGAAGTAAAGGGATGATGCAATTATTAACGTTTCGTTTTAATTTTATATCCCCCATAATTAAATTCAGTTCGTTCTGAGTGTTTCAAATGTTGCAAAGTGCTGTTCATTTGTATTAAATTATTTATAAAAAGAAGTAAACAATTAGTTTAGATAGAGTATTTTCTTATCTCTATGAATTTTTTTGTTAATTTTACTTTATTATTTCAATAATACAGTATTGTTACCGATTTTTAAAAAAAAAAAATTTACTACCCTCAAAATTTTTTTTTTCACGTTTCATGACGAGTAGACACGAAAAAAGCAAAAAAAAGTTCAGTCCGTCTGTCCGCCGTACGCCGTACGTCGACCGCTGTACGCAAAATCGTTTGAAGGCTCGTAGCTCCTAAACCCTTTGAGCTATTAAATTTAATTTTTCTTAATGAATAGACTGGGTAGGACCCTTGAAGTGACCAAATTCAGAGGGGGGGGGGGGGGGGTGTGAGGGGAGAGGAGGAGGAAACGTTTTAGACGGAAAATTTTGGTTTCTAGATCTCAGCAACCGCTAATGCTTGGAGGCTGAATTTATATAGAGCTTTGGTAGTGAACCCATTTGCAAAAAAATTGCCGATATAGGTGAAGGGGAGTGGGGGGAAAAACAATGCGTCCGAAACGAAAAAAAGGCGAAATCGACACATTCTAAAATCCATATATTTTTGAGTGGGGGCAGTGGCGTACGGTGGTGGGGGGTAAAAAGATTACGATATCTCACGAACCGATTGCACTACACAAATAAAATTTTGTTTCTGTATAAAGGTTGACAAATAAAGTTTGCTGAAAGTAAAATTTTTTAAGGAGGCGATGGAGCATGACAGTGGAGTGGATAAGAATTTTTCTAAAAAATCACGTCTCATATCTCAAGAACAGTGTAAGATAGATGCTTAAAATTTTTCCAGAAGTAGGCCTAATAGACCCCTAGCAGAAAACAAAATTATGGAAGTTAGGGTGTAGTGGGCGAGGGTGGGGGAGGATGAAAAGGATATACAGCTGTAATTTGTTACTTAGATAGAGCTATATTAGTAGCATGTTGGGAAAATATAATTTTTTATAGGGGTAGTATAGTACGGGGGTGGGGGGTGTTTTTCCTATCTATAGAACGGCTTATGCTACAAAGTTGAAACTCGGTATGTTTATGTAAATCAACTAGAAAACTAATTTAGATAAAAAAAAATATTAAATATCTATTGACGTTCGGAGGAGGGGGGGCAAAAAAAATGATCAGCGAAAATGGAATGCATATATTTTCACGGTTTTCGTCATATCTATTAGGTCTTCCCAAATATTGAATTCATTTTTATTGTACGACTTCTTCATATAAATACCTAGAAAGCGTTTTCAGGATTTTTTAAAATTAAACCCCTAAGGGGGTGTAAACTTTTCCACGAATTCTACTATATCCCCAGGTCTTATCAGATATCGAATATCTTTATCACGTGCTTGCGTAATAATAGCTTAAAACATTTTTTTTCAAGTTTTTTCCTTTTTCAGCCCCTAAGAGGGTATAAAAGGGTTGAACACGTTTTCACGAATTTCGTTATTTCTTTTGGAAGTGATAAGAAATTGAATTGGTTCCTACTTTCTCGTGCTGTCTTCATATTTATTTATTAACTCCTTTCAGGATTTTTGAATATTCAACCCCCAAGTGGGTGTAAGGAGGTTGCATATCTGATGATATATCGAATTCATTTTTACTTCCCAAGGTTTCCTATATAAAAAGGCCAAAAAGTCAATTTCAGTATTTTAGATATTCAATCCTAAGGGGTGTAAGGGGGTTGTATGCTTTTTAAAGCTTCGACATATTCCTTAGGTTCGATGAAATATTAGATCGCTTTTCACTTCCACAGACTTTTTATACAAACGCCTACAAACCCATTTCTCAATTTTTCGATATTCAATATAAAATTGTTTATTACGGCCAACCAATTCACGATTTTTCGAATTTCCAGAACCAAGGAGGTGTGAAGGGTTTGCTTACAATTTCACAAATTTTTCAAGATCCCTCGTGTCTCATGAGATATCAAGTTGCTTCTTATGAAATCGTCTAAAAACCTGTTTCACAATTTTTTCGAAATTCAAACCCCAAGTGGAAGTAATGGCTTTGTATACGTTTTAACAATCCGTCATATCTCTTAATTCTGATAAGGCAACAAATTCTTTTACTTCTATGAACTTTTAGTGTACATAATATACCGAAATTCGAATAGTCTACACGGGCTTTTCCAATGTTTAATCGACTAAAAATCTCTATTCTAAATATTTTTATTTTAAGAACAAAATTAACTTTCCAAGAAATCTAATAATCTCGAAGCAACTGTGATACACTCCGACTTTGACCGCTCCCAAACTTTGACCCGAAAAATAATAAAGTTTCGCCCAGACCATTGGCAGATTTTTAAAACAGTGTATAGTTATCAGCATTATGTTATTTCCGACTTGAATTCTGGGGTATAGAATGTTGCTTAAATCGACGACAATATCGTGTTGATCTTTAAGGGGGCAGTCTAGTTGTGACCGTTTGAAAAAATCGTTTTTTTTTTGCATTTTTCGTATGTACATTCAAAAATATTGTGAGAAAAATTCATAAAGATCCGAGCAGTCTAAGTGCCAATGTCGAGCAGCTGCTTGTATTAACACAAACTTATTATTAAGGTTGCCGGCAGTTACATTTCGACATTTGAGGTTTCTCTACTGCTTTCACCGGCAGTTATATGTCCACATTTGAAACTGTAAGGGTAAGAGATTCTGGAAAGGCAGAAGGGATCCTGTATGGTCCGGGCATCGCTGATTAGGCGTTCGTATGATTTTTTCACGATTTCGTAGAAAAAAACTTTAACCGCGTTTTTCTCGAACCAACGTTTTCTCGGCTCACGGGACTGCAATTTTCGAAACCATTCAACCGATCTTGATGCAAATTAGACCACATATCCCTAAAATATATAATTTCGTCTGGAACTAGAACCAAGTGAAAATTTTTATTTTTACTATTAATTTTGATGCAAAAACTAGTGGAAAAAGTACCATTTTTTGGTATTTTTCCGAAAAAGTCCGCCATTTTGTTATTTATGCATGAATATTAAATCTTCTAGTTCCAGACAGAATCACAGCTATACAGAATCTATAACTTTTTCATTTTTTTGTGTCAGATGAATCTGCTGAACAAAATCAATCCCGTCAGCCACCTATGTATTTTTCACTCAGTTACGTTTAACGAGTATTTTCAACAACACAAAATGTAAAAAGTAAATAAAAAAAAATGTTTTTAGCTAGTTTTAGAGTATATTCATTAAACCCAAAAAGAATGGCATCGATAGTTATTCTTATAAACTCTAAAAAAATTCCTAAAAATAGCCCTTTTTTGGGGCGTCCAAAGTAGACTGCCCCCTTAAAACTCCCTCTCGTCGCGACACTTTTACACTTGGGAGTTTAGTAATCATATTAAGTTGAAATTTCTAACTGGCAAAAATTTTCTATTTCTTCGGATAACTCTTATACAAAAGTCTTTGTAACACTTAATTGTACTAATTGAATGATTTTGAGAGATCTCGTAAGGCTTGAAATGCAATATTCTATTTTTAAGTACGAAAGGAAAACTGACTTAATGAAAGTGTACCTTGGTGTAGATACCCTACAGCTCCTTATAAAATGAACTCGAAAGTGCGATTAGATATTAACTTTAAAATTTACATCAATAAGTTTTTGCTTAAAATGGAAGTTTGCTGAATTAATGCAATAAATCCTATTTTATGCATGTGCAATTACTAAGTAGTCAGTAATATGTATCTTTACACCATTTTCAATCATTGAAATCTTTTACTATCACCTATCTGCTGGTAACTGACTTTTCACTAGATGATAAACTAAAAGTTATCACAAAACGGAAAAATTAAATAATTCGAAATATGCAGTTTCCCCATCAGCTAGAAATTCAAGCAACGTTACTTCTATGCTGCAAAATGTCGACGTAGTGTGAACATTTTGTTTTCTTTTGCTGCTTATTTCAGCAAAATTTTTCCTTCGAGCATTTTTTCAGGCCCAGACAGTATGGTGCGATTTTATTGCTTAGGCAAGGGCGGAAGGTAGGTAATCGCCCTCGTGGTAATTAGTAATTAAAGGTAGAGGACATATCGCACCTACTGTCTGTAGATTTTAACGAGACCCACTTGACACCTAAACAGAAATTTTAGATCGCCGGAAATGGGAAGGCATTAACAGGGTGGTGACTCCTGGCTAAAGAGTTTATATACTCGGTTCATTGACAACGCGTTTCTGAATGATGCAAAAATCCGGCTAAATTTGCAGACTAACGATATTCTAGACAACTTTTTGTTGACATATATTATTGGGTAGCCACGTGTAGAGCTGATGAAATTTCAGTTGAGTTTAGGGCATATTAAGAGGTAAATAATTAAAATCAATGCTCTTTTTTATAAAATTTATTTTCAATGCTAATACTATTTTCTCTTGAGATTTTACCAAGAATTCATGACTTTGATGGACAACTCTCCACAAACTTCTTAATATTGCATGCATTACAAAATTTCGTGTATAAGTTTCAAAGGTATTGTACGTTATCTCTATATATAAAAATGAATGTTTGTCTGTCTGTTTGTCTGTTTGTCTGTTTGTCTGTTTGTCCTGTATAGGCTCCTAAACCACTCATCCAATTGCGATGAAACTTTGGTGGTTTGTTGAGGGTACGCCCTCGATGGTTTCTGCGTTAACAAAATTATTTAACAGTTGGTGGTTCGCGAGTTATTTCAACATTTGAGTGTTTTTCATATGATTTAGCGGCAGTTCGTTTTTGGTGTATTAGTTATGCCTATTCCAATTACTAAATGGTATAATAGGATAGTGGATGGAAAGTGGAATATGGAGGATGGAAGATGGAGGATGGTGGATAGAGGATGGAGGATGGATGATGGAGTTATTTCAACATTTGAGTGTTTTTCATATGATTTAGCAGCAGTTCATTTTCGGTGTATTAGTTATGCCTATTCCTATTACTAAATGGAATAAGAGGATAGTGGATGGAAGATGGAATATGGAGGATGGAAGATGGAGGATGGTGGATAGATAATGAAGGATGGATGATGGAGTTTGGGGGATGGTAGATGGAGGATGGTGGATAGAGGATGGAATTTTTTCGAAATTCAAACCCCAAGTGGAAGTAATGGGTTTGTATACGTTTTAACAATTCGTTATATCTCTTAATTCTGATAAGGCAACAAATCCGTTTTTACTTCTATGGGCTTTTAGTGTCCGTAATATACTGAAATTCGAATAGTCTACACGGACTTTTTCAATGTTTAATCGGCTAAGAATCCTTATTTTAAATTTTTATACTCTAGATGAAATCATATAGAGTATTATAAGTTTAATCCAGCCCAAAAGTTTGTAACGCATAGAACCAAACTTCGGACGAAAAAAAGTTATATATTATTTTTTGTTTATTTGTGGCCAAAAACCTCAAATCCGCTTGACGTCCGTCCGTCCGTCTGTCCGTGAACACGATAACTCAAGAACGCCTTCACCTAGGATCTTGAAATTTTGAATCTGGATGTTTGGTTGAATTTATTTGGCTAAGTTCGTTAACGGGCAAAATCGTCCTACTCCTTCGGGTAGCTGCCATACAAAATGTCCTTAAAACACGTGCTCAAGAATATTGGTCGATAACTTTAGAAGGGTTTAAGCTACGTCTTTGAAATTTTGTATGTATTATTTTTCCAATAGTTGGAGCGAAATATATGATTATGAAGAGAATCCTGTTAGTCCTTCGTGTAGCTGCCATACAAATATCCTGTCAAAATGTATTCACTTAATTTACAAAACTCACAATAACTCAAGTAATCTTTTAGCTACGAAATTGGAATTTTGTACAAGTTAGTTTTGAGTGAAAAGAAAGTTCGACTTTACTAATCAGCGAAATCCTTTTACTCCTTCTGGTAGCTGCCATACAACACGTGTTCAACAATTTTTTTCCGATAACTTTTGAACGCTTCAAGCTACGAATTTGAAATTTTGTACACATGAATTTTTGAATGGTTCCAAGGAAAAGGACAAATATGTAAGAAATCGAATGAGTCCTTTCTGCACCTCCCATGTGAAAGTCCTTTAAAAAGGACATTTTTTTCGATGACTTACCCAGTTCAATGTATGAAATTAAACACTGAATATTGTCTTTTAGTTTTGAGTAGCAATCTAATAGCAGTCCTTAATAAAGGACATACAACATGCACACACGTAATTCTACTTTATCCCCAACTACAATATAAATCGGAGTTCAGTATTCATCTAGAGTATATACGATTGGCTTGCAGCCGATCGTGACTGCAGTATGTTTTTATATTAACACTAAACCTACCACGGCGGGTCAAATGACCCATTTTAAACTTTTTGTCAGAATTTCTTGTAAATAACATTATCGCATCCCCATTTACCTTTACTACTTTTATTAAAAAATACATCGAATTTATTTTTCAATATTTACTCCTCTCTTGTTAATTGTTGTACCGAGAAATATATGTTATCTGCCCTAACTACCGCAACGGGTCATTTAACCCGTGAAAATATTCACGTGTAACGGTAAGCGTATACCTGAAACAATCAGATTCTACAATAGTACTAAATACGGACATGACGGATCAAATGGCAAGAAAATACTCCGTGAAATCGAAATCGCAAAGATGGCCTGCGCAGGTTTTCTTCAATATTCTTGACCTGGCTGGAATCAACTCATGGGTTTTATACAGAGAAACAACAGGCTAAAAAATTTCTAGATAACAATTTTTATTCCAATTATCTGAAGAACTTGCCGAAGATTTTCAACATGAGCAACTTGAAGAAAAAGAAATTGTACAGAAAACGTCAACAAATTCAAGTTCGGATTCTCGTGTGCAAATGCGAAAAAGGTGCCAAATATTTTTTAGTTTTTAGTTTTTGCAAAGAAAACAAAACTTAAAAAATCTGTTTCAAATGCAACAAATATGTGTGTGGAAAATGTGCCTTCGAGAACCCAATAATTTGCAAAATATGCGGTGAACATGAATAAAGTTAGCATATTATTTATTTATTTTCTAAATTTAGGATTCAATTAAAGAATATTTAATTTTTTTCTTGTATTATTTTTGTGTTTTTTAAATTTAATAAATAAACATTTTTGAATCGTTAAAAAATTGAATCGTTAAAAAAATTGTTTTATTCATGTACCAAATTGTGCTACATTTTTCGCTATACATAGTAATATATATAACATTTTAAAGACGGGTCATTTGACCCGCTGTGGTAGGAATAGGTATAGTGTTAAGAACAAAAATAATTTTCCAGGAAACGTCATAATCTTGAAGCAACTCATGATACATTCCGACTTTGACAGCTCCCGAACTTTGACCCGAAAAATAATAAAGTTTCGCCCAGACCATTGGCAGATTTTTTTTTCTTTTTTTTCTGTCCGATCTCAATGAAGTTCAAAACTGAGATGACTCCATGAGTAAATGGAGATGTATTTATACTTCAATACCCAATACCACTTGTGGCACCTGGCGGCAGTTTGAGACATGAAAATCGCAACTGACTTCACTTCATAGAGACAAACGACATTTCATCTGCAGCAACCTACATAATATTTAGAGTGAAATGCCACAAACATGAAAAAGGTTTAAATTTAGGTTTTCTCCATCTGCTCCTCCTCATAGAGGCTATTTTGAGTGAGTGCGTATACAGTAACCCCATGGCGTGAGTCCAACCATTCTATTTGTGCGTTTCTGAGGGCTTGAGTCGCGACGGCAATATTCTGGGCGACCCACCCAGTTGAACATTTATTTTCTCAAAATATCTCAAGCAATCACCGCTGAAAAGGTTACCAACAAATTATCGGACATCCTGTATAAAGCACATATAAGTAAAAGTAAATTCGATAGCTCATTAGAACAAAAATATTTGTCGGAATTCGTGAAAAGTTACACAACCACCTTACACCCGCTTGGGGCTGAATATCGAAAAATGTTCAAATAAGTTTATTGGAGATTGTATTTAAACCTTTTCGGAGTCAAAGCGAGACCTAATAATTCTCTGATTCTCGGCTTTTCAATTTAGTGTACTTCCGATTCCGGTCAAAATCGTTCGCATTGATCGCTTGAATTAAATTTAAAATTTCCAATTCAGATTCAGTCGTATAGCGCCGTCTCGTCATATCAAATTCCTTTCGTACCTTTAAAATAAATCTTGACTTGGCTCCAACATTAACTGTAAAATCTGGCGACCACATCAATTACGTCGTACTTACACGCCGTTGATCGTTAAAAGATCCCATCTAAACGGTGAATAAAAATCTCGACTGTTCGCCTTCTTGTTTTAGCTTCAAAGACAGAAACATCTTCGGATGGCGCCTTGAATCCCCATGGGGGACACTATAAAAACGGACATCATGACAGGTGAAAAATATGTCTTAATTAAAAAATTCTTTTCCTTAGCATTTGCTCGAATTGGCTCCATGTACTGCGCAAATTTACATCGCTCTGATCTAAAGCTACTCGTCTTTAGTGGACACGAACACGTCGTTTTGTCCGCATTGATTACAGCAGCACGTGTTTTTAATGTTTCGTGGCTGATCGAAGAAATTCACTGAGGCCACTCATCTTCCAGATTCGATTCAAAGATGCACTTGTTCCATTAAAAACTCATTTCATGTAATAAAACAAGAAAACGATGGAAAAAAGGCAATGAATTTAATCGAAGAATTACTGGAACTACTTGGCATAAATTGACGATGAGAATTCAGAATTGGAATTTCGAGCGAAAAGATCTTCGGAAACAAGAAGTGACCCTAACGTGTGACGCAGTTCGTTAACGTTGAACGTTAATTACAATCTGCCCCGAGCAAGACTGCAAACTAAGAAGCGTGTCTTTAAATCCAATTACTGTCATCGGACCTGTTCGCTCTAATCGGATATAGGTATTTCATTTCATAGTCATGACTTTCATGAAATTCCGTGGGGACGAAAAGTTTTCTCGTCAGTGTAATAGAAATTTCAGTCAAAAAAATTTGATCATAAGAAGTCCTCGCGTCCTTCTGCAGTCGTTCGACTTTCGTCGAAGTTTTTTGCACTCCAGTCGCATAATTGCATAATCTCCTTGAAAGTTTTAGGATAAGACGAGTTTTAAGATATTCATCCGATTTCGAGTTTGCTTTTCCGGGATATTCAATTCTTTAAAAAAAAAGTTCGACAATCATTTCTTCTGTGCAAACCAACTAACTAATGGCAATAACCAGGTTTTAACCATGGCATGTGCTTCGATTAATGGAGGTTTTCAGATAACATCGCCATACGGAATTGTTTTAAGGCCTGTATGAAACTACGAGTATGTGATACTATTTTAAATATTCGACTAATTTTACTGGCAAATGCAGTCAGGTAATGGCGCTTATTCTGGAAAACCTTGGATTTCCACTCCCGCCGACTATGCGCTAAACAGATTTACAAAGTGCTGTCGGAGAATCGTCGTTCGAATTTTTACTTTATTATTTCAATAATACAGTATTGTGATCGATTTTTTAAAAAAAAAAATTTGCTACCCTGAAAATATTTTTTTTTCATGTTTCCTGACTAGTAGACACGAAAAAAGCAAAAAAAAATTTCAGTCCGTCTGTCCGCCGTACGCCGTACGCCGTACGCCGTACGTCTACCGGTGTACGCAAAATTGCTTGAAGGCTCGTAGCACCCAAACCCTATGAGCTATTTAGTTGAATTTTTTTCGTGAGTAGAGTGGGTAGGCCCTCTGTAGTGACCAAATTCTGAGGGGTGGGGGTATAAGGGGGGAGATGGGGGAAGCGTTTTAAACGGAAAATTTTGGTTTCTAGAGCTCAGCATCCGCTTATGCTAGGAGGCTGAAACTTGGAATTTATATAGAGCTTTAATAGTGGCGTACGGGGGTGGGGGGTGAAAAACTTTCGATTACGATATCTCACGAACCTATTGTAGTAGACAAATAAAATTTGGTTTGCGTATAAAGGTTGATAAATGAAGTTTGCTGAAAGTAGAATTTTTTAAGGGGGCGGTAGGGCATGAAAGTGGAGGGGATAAGAATTTTTCTAAAAAATCACGTCTTATATCTCGAGAACGGTGTAAGATAGATGCTTAAAATTTTTACCAGAAGTAGACCTAATAGACCCCTAGCAGGATAAAAAATTTTGTCGGTGAGGGTGTAGAGGGTGAGGGTGGGGGAGGGTGAAAAGGAAAAAGTTTCGATTTTTATATCTCGAGGACTTATAATGATAGAAATTTGAAACTTGGTATTTAGATAGAGCTATAGTAGAGGCATATTTGAAAAATATAATTTTTTACAGGGGTTTTATAGTACGGGGGTGGGGGTGTTTTTGCTATCTATAGAAGGGCTCATGCTACAAAGTTGAAACTTGGTATGTATATGTGAAATAACTAGAAAAGTAGTTCAGATAAAAAAAAATCTCAAATATCCATTGGCGTTTGGAAGGTGGAGTGAAAAAATTTATCAGTAAAAATGGAGAGCATATATTTTCACGATTTTCGTCATATCTATTAGGTCTTCCCAAATATCGAATTAATTTTTATTGTACTGCTTCTTCATATAAATACCTAGAAAACGTTTTCAGGATTTTTTGAAATTCGACCCCTAATTCGAATTCTGCCATATCCCCCATGTCTAATTAGATATCGATTAACTTTTCATTTTCACGGGCTTGAGTAATAATTGCCTAAAATTTTTTTTTCATTTTTCAGCCCCTAAGAGGATATAAATGGGTTGAACACGTTTTTACGTCATTTCTTTTGATAAGAAATTAAATTGGTTTTTACTTTCTCGTTCTGTCTTCATATTCATCTATTAACTCCTTTTAGGATTTTTGGGTATTCAACCCCCACTCCAAGTGTGTTTAAGAAGGTTGAATATGTTTTCACAGATTCTTACATATTGCTTAGATCTGATAATATATCGAATTCATTTTTACTTCCTAAGGTTTCCTGTATAAGCGCCAAATAGTCAATTTCAGTATTTTTAGATATTCAATCCTATGGGGTGTAAGGAATTGTATGCTTTTCAAAGCTTCGATATATTTCTTAGGTTTGATGAGATATTATATCGCTTTGTACTTCCACAGACTTTTTATATAATCGCCTACAAACCCATTTCTTAATTTTTCGAGGGTTTACATATGTTTTCACAATTTTTGCCATTCCTTAGTTCCGATGAGATATAAAATTGGTTATCACGGCATTTGATGTACTATAATGACCTAAAAACCAATTTCATGATTTTTCGAATTTCAAGAACCAAGGGGGTGTAATGGGTTTGCTTACGTTTTCACAAATTTTTCAAAATCCCTCGTGTCTCATGAGGTATTAAGTTGCTTCTTATGAAATCGTCTAAAAACCTGTTTCACAATTTTTTCGAAATTCAAACCCCAAGTGGATGTAATGGGTTTGCATACGTTTTAACAATTCGTCATATCTCTTAATTCTGATAAGGCAACAAATTCGTTTTTACTTCTATGGGCTTTTAGTGTATACAATATACCGAAATTCTAATAGTCTACACGGGCTTTTTAAATATTTTTGTTTTAAGAACAAAATTAACTTTCCAAGATACGTCATAATCTCGAAACAACTATAAATACCGACTATGAAATACCGACTTTGACTGCTTCCGAACTTTGACCCGTAAAATAATAAAGTTTCGCCCAGACCATTGGCAGATTTTTTTACTCTGTGTGTGAAGGATTAGCTGATTTAGATTGTTAATATTTGATGAACAAATTAAAATATTTTAGAAATTTTTGGAGGTACAATCAACTACAATCTATGTAGAAGATTTCAGTTCCGTTGTGTTCTTAATTGAAAAGAATATCGTTATGGTGCAATGAAATTTTCCATTGCATTATGTGTATTAGAATTGTCGGTTTAGATTTGCAAATTTTGATGAAAATTCTAAAGTATATGAAAAACGTTTGGAGGTACAATTAAATTGAGTCAATTTACAATAGTTTGGCATATTTATTTTTTTTTTCATTATTTTTTTTTTTTATTGAATTAAAAAAAATTATTTTCAGTACAATCAAGTATAAACAAAGCCCCACCCAAAACCATCTTTTTATTTAATTAGATAAAAGGGGGGTGCTAACTTCACAGAGGTAAGAATTTGTTTAGCTACGAAGTCCAAATTTTGTACAAACTAGATTTTCGTAAAAACAAAGTTCGAGCTTACTTGTCAGCAAAATCCTTCTACTCCTTCGGGTAGCTCCCATACAAAAAGCCCTTAAGACAAGTATTCAAAAATATTTTCGAATAACTTCTGAACGATTTTGAAATTTTGAACACTGAAAAAAAAAGTCAAGTGCTATTTTTATACTCTAGATGAAATCATACACAGGGTAGGCCAAATACAAGTTTCTTTTTAAACATACTGCAGTCACGATCGGCTGCAAGCCAATCGTTTAAGACTCTAGATGAATACTGAACTCCGATTTATATTGTAGTTGGCGATAAAGTAGAATTACGTGTGTGCATGTAATTTATTAAGGACTCCCATTAGATTGCTACTCAAAACTAAAAGACAATATTCAGTGTTTAATTTTATATCTTGAACTGGGTAAGTCATAGAAAAAAAATTCCTTTTTTAAGGACTTTCGCATGGGAGGTGCAGGAAGGACTCACTCGATTTCTTACATATTTATCCTTTTCCTTGGAACCATTTAAAAATGAACGTGTACAAAATTTCAAATCCGTAGCTTGAAGCGTTCAAAAGTTATCGAAAAATATTGTTGAACACGTGTCTTAAGGACATTTTGTATGGCAGCTAACAGAAGGAGTAAAAGGATTTCGCTGATTAGTAAACTCAAACTTCGTTTTTACTCAAAACTAATTTGTACAAAATTTCCAATTCATAGCTAAAAGATTACTTGAGTTATAGTAAGTTCCGTAAATTAAGTGAAGATGTTTTGACAGGATATTTGTATGGCAGCTACACGAACGACTAACAGGATTTTCTTCATAATCATATATTTAGCTCCAACTATTGGAAAAATAACACATACAAAATTTCAATGTCGTTCGACGTTCAATCGATAACTTCAGAGGGTCTGAAGTTATCGACCAATATTCTTGAACACGTGTTTTAAGGACATTTTGTATGGCAGCTACCCGAAGGAGTAGGATGATTTTGCCCGTTAACGAACTTAGCCTTACAAATTCAACCAAACATCCAGATTCAAAATTTCAAGATCCTAGGTGAAGGCTTAGCTTTCCTTTGGCGTTGAGAACTACTTCAAACTTTAATTAGACGCAATTTAAAACAAATAAAATAAGAAAAAAATATTTCAAATTAGGCAATAATCAGCCTATTTTTTGCAATATATTTTCTATATTTTAATTTTAGACAAAAATAACGAGTTTGGAACTTAAGTATTATTGGGATTATAGCAGATGATGTGTAATAGTTAAATATGTGCGCTTACTTTTAAAGAAACAAAAATATACAATTTGTTAATACATAGGTATTATTTAGAGTAATGAAAATTAGAAAAAAATAAAAGATACTTCTTAAACTTTGATAATTTCTTAAATTTAATTTGATATAACATATTTTATTGACTGAAAAATTATTGCAAAATAAGTATTTAAAATTTTTTCCGAATCAAGGCACACTATTTGACATTCTTCCGTAATATACTGATGCCAGCAATAATTGTGTTGACGTTGTGGCTCGTGATGATTTTACCTGATTCGGTATGTGTTACAACCTCTAATATTGATGACGTAGGAAATAAAATTAAAGATCTCAAATCTAAAATCTAAATAATAAAATGTATGAAAATATCAAGAATATAAATCAAAATAGGTATAATGAAACTTCAAATCGAATATCCCATTGCTTAAGATTTCCGACTGATATCGCTTGCAAAATACTTAAAAAAAAGTAATGCCAAAATACCGATATAAAATAAATTGAAGCCTATTAACTTCAGAAACTTTATTACATTATAAAAAAATTTAAATTTGGCCGCTACAACGCTCAAGTGTGCCAAGTTATCTGCGCCTGCCGCTCAAGTCCAGGAAGCAGGAAAACGTGCAAAATCTATATAAAACAACTGTGTAGTTATCTTATATTTCATATACTTGCTCCAGCATACCTAAGCGTGCGTAGCCATCAAACTAACCTTCAAAAATTGGAATTAATTCTTCCAAATTCCAGTTTACTTTATTATTTTAATAATACAGTATTGTTATCGATTTTTAAAAAAAAAATTGCCTACCCTGATAATTTTTTTTTTCATGTTTCATGACTAGTAGACACGAAAAAAGCAAAAAAAAATGTTCAGTCCGTCTGTCCGCCGTACGCCGTACGTCGACCGGTGTACGCAAAATTGTTTGAAGGCTCGTAGCACCCAAACCCTTCGAGCTATTTAGTTAAACTTTTTTTTGTAAATAGACTGGGTAGGCCCCTTGAAGTGACCAAATTGTGAGGGGTGGGGGTGTAAACGGGGAGATGGGGGAAGCGTTTTCGAAGAAAAATTTTGGTTTCTAGATCTCAGGAACCGCTTATGCTAGGAGGCTGAAAGTTGAAACTTATATAGAACTTTGATGGTGGACCCATTTGCAAAAAAAATTGCCGATATGGGTGAAGGGGTAAAGGAGTGAGGGGATAATGCGTCCGAGACTCTTGAAAGTCGAGATTGACACATTCAAAAATCCATATCTCCTAAGCGGTTAATATCACATAATTAAAACTTAATGAACATCTGTAGGTATACTAGGAGAATAGATCGGAAACAAATTTTTGAGTAGGGGCAGTGGCGTACGGGGGTGGGGGTGAAAAACTTTAGATTACGATATCTCTCGAACCAATCGCACTAGAAAAATAAAGTTCGGTTTCTGTATAAAGGTTGACCAATAAAGTCTGATGTGAAGCATGGGCGGTGGAGCATGGAAGTGGAGGGGATAAGAATTTTTAAAAAAAAACACGTATCATATTTTAAAAATAGTGTAAGATAGATGCTTCGAACTTTTACCAGAAGTAGGCCTAATAGACCCCTATCTGGAAAAAAAGTTTGGTGGTAGGAGTGTAGGGGTGAGGGTGGGGGAGGGTGAACAAGAAAAAGTTTCAATTTTTACATCTCGAGAACCGATAATGATATAAAACTTAAACTTGGTATTTGAATAGACATGTAGTAGTAGCATGTTGGAAAAATATAATGTTTTATAGGGGTAGAATGGTACGGGGTGGGGGGTGTTTTTCCTTTCTATAGAACGGCTTATGCTACAAAGTTGAAACTTGGTACGTGTATGTAAATCAACCAGAAAATGAGTTTAAATAAAAAAATATTTCAAATATCCATTGGCGTTTGAATGTAAGGGTTTGCACCCCTATATAAATCGATACCACCTTTATTGGAGGGGCTCTGATTGTGGTTACAAAATCAATCCGTGTCCAAAGAGGACCGTGGAATTAAGCTCCCGTGGCAGGTGTTCACGTAAAACTCAAGAAGACATACTGGCGTTTGGAAGAGGGCGAACAAAATTATCAGTGCAAATGGAATGCATATATTTTCACGATTTTCGTCATATCTAGTAGGTCTTCTCAAATATTCAATTAATTTTTATTCTACAGCTTCCTCATATAATTACCTAGAAAACGTTTTCAGGATTTTTTGAAATTCTACCCCTAAGAGGATATAAAGGGGTTGTATACTTTTTCACGAATTCTGCCGTATCCCCCATGTCTGATCGATATCGAATAATTTTCACTTTCATGGGCTTGCGTAATAATCGCCTAAAACTGGTTTTTAATTTTTTTCCTTTTTCAGCCCCTAAGATTGTATTAAAGGGTTGAACACGTTTTCACGAATTTCGTCATATCTTTAAGAAGTGATAACAAATTGAATTGGTTTTTACTTTCTCGTGCTGTCTTTAAATTTATTTATTAACTCATTTCAGGATTTTTGTACATTCAACCCCCAAGTGGGTGTAAGGAGGTTGCATATGTTTTCACAGATTCTTTCATATTGCTTAGATCTGATGATATATTGAATTCAGTTTTACTTCCTAAGGTCTCCTATGCAAGCGTCAAAAAGTTAATTTCAGTATTTTTAGATATTCAATCCTAAGGGGTGTAAGGAGTTGTATGCTTTTCAAAGCTTCGACATATTTCTTAGGTTTGATGAAATATTAAATCGCTTTTAACTTCCACAGATTTTTTATATAATCGCCTACAAATGCATTTCTCAATTTTTGGATATTCAACCCCCAAGGGTTTGCATAATTTTTCACAATTTTGGCCATCCCTTAGTTCTGATGATATATACAATTGGTTATTACGGCATTTGATGCAATGACCTAAAAACCAATTTCATGACTTTTCGAATTTCAAGAACCAACGGGTTGTAAAGGGTTTCCTACCGTTTTCACAAATTTTTCAAAATCCCTCGTGTCTCATGAGATATCAAGTTGCTTCTTATGAAATCGTTCAAAAACTTGTTTCACAATTTTTTCGAAACTCAAACCTCAAGTTGATGTAATGCGTTTGTATACGTTTTAACAATTCGTCACATCTCTTAAGTCTGATAAGGCAGCAAATTCGTTTTTACTTCTATGGGCTTTTAGTGTTCATAATATACTGAAATTCGAATAGTCTACTCGGACTTTTTCAATGTTTAATCGGCTAAGAATCTCTATTTTAAATAATTTTATTTTAGAACAAAATTAACTTTCCAAGAAATCTAATAATCTCGAGACAACTGATGATATACTCCGACTTTGACCGCTCCCGAACTTTGACCCGAAAAATAATATAGTTTCGCCCAAACCATTTTCAGATTTTTTTTATATATGATCTAGTCGATCATTTTTTTCACTTCACTTTGTCAGTTTTCACAATTTGTTTGCACGGACCCCCCGAACAAGAATGATTATCTAGCGCGTATCTTCACCATAATAATGGGAGTATAGTGCCAAAAATTGCATATTCCACTATGTTATTTGCACTATTTGTAATGCAATTTGGACTATTTGCTGGTTGTTTCGGTTTACCTGCTAGGTGATTTACATTTTTTTTGAACAAATGGGGTTTTCTCCCTTATACGTCACTCCCATTTTCCTTTATTACATAGAAACAGTAGCAAGAATTGTTGTAAAAGTTGTCATTTGAACATATGTGTAATTTTAATTAATTCCCATTCTCATAGCTTCTTTTGCATTTAACGATAGTAACAACTTATATTGAAAGAAGCCTTTTATGATATGTAGCTATTCGTTATGTACATGGCTAATAAAGCTATTTAAATTAGGTTATTATATTAAATGTTAGTTGTTTTCCGGCGTAAGTAGGGTTTCTGGTGTGAAACCCGAACACAAAATCCCCGACTTTTGATTAATCGCTGTCCTTGAGGACATGACAGTTGGAAAACCTTCACTGGATACGCCAGTTTTATAAGATTGTGTTGGACTAAGTCCGAAGGAGCTGTTTCGTCATCGGAGGGCATAGACTCGTCAGAGGGTGTATCATGCCTACTATCCGAAACACCCTGTGTTTTTTTAGGTTATGAGTTCCATAGTAACTTACACTCATCTCAGTATTAAACGTGTGCCGGACTTCTACGTTCTACCCAAAAAATAATTTTTCCCTCGAAAATTTTCCTGAATTTTTAAAATATAGGGTGTTATAATAGCTCGTTCCGAAGTTCACTCAAATGCTTGCCACGGCTACTACGGCACAACTCGACCCGTTTTTCCAAATTTTTGATGACATCACGGCATAATTCCTCCACAATTAGACCAATATAGTTTGTTACCTCGCCCTTCAGTTGTTGAATGGTGGTAG
Source organism: Beris morrisii (assembly GCA_951812415.1). NCBI lineage: Eukaryota > Metazoa > Arthropoda > Insecta > Diptera > Stratiomyidae > Beris > Beris morrisii. The sequence goes on along the minus strand of OX638313.1, from coordinate 91,064,670 downwards.
GCTTATTGGCGTAAACCTTTTGAGTTAACCTCAAAGAAAGAAGTTCAACGCAGTCAAATCGCCCGATCTCGGCGGCCAATTGATTTCGCTGCTTCTGGAGATTATTCGCCCAGGGAACTTCTGCAGCAATAATTCCATTGTTCCGTTGACTACTGATTGCAAATTGAAATTTACTTATCGAAAATTGAAAATTACATTCAAATTAACTATTACATTGCAATGTATAATACATTTTCTTGAAAAGGTGTGGCATATTTGCCTACTATCCAAAAGATGTAAAATTCAATGGATTTTTTTTACTATGTAGTTACCCGAAAGTTACCGTTTCGCACAGCTCAGTAAAACTAATGTCGGGCGTCGGTAAGAATACAGAAGGCGCAAATTATCAGCTTCAATTTTACTAAAACAAAAATTGTTATAAAAAAGCTTAGTATTAACCTCTTGCATTGCTCAAAAAATTTAAGCATCCATAATTCATAGCATCAAGTCACAAAACAAACGAGTAAAGCTCTGACTAATCCACCTCATAATGTGTCCCTAAAACGAAAAACCGCCACACAAACTTTTACGATTTTTTGACAACGCTACACTTTTTAATTCCTCTTCGAAATTCAACGTAAACTTTCCTTTTTAGCGCCCGTCTAACCCTGCTGTGGACTCTTGGTTCCTTGTTGTAAAAATAAAGGATGAAGCTTAAGATAAACAGAGTAGTGTACTTGACTTGAAGAAGCTGATGGCACATTCATTCAAAGGTGAAATATCTTCCTAACATAAAAGTCCCACTTGCATACCCCTCTCTAATACAAACGGAAAAGATTCGTTTTGTATCCTCTCTAGTTGGCAAATTTTATCCTTGTGTAGTTAGAAATAGCTAAACAACGGCGCTAGCTAACTTATAAATTATTCATCCGTGGATGCTTTCAGCTTGTAAAGATTCATCATAGCTGCTGCTGCTCATGTCCTGGAAACTGATTTTGACGCGGGCAGCACCTATAGTGCGAACGAGGGACTCAAATCTGCTTTTCCACAGGTTTACTTATTCTTTTCGCTTAAGTTTTTATGGGTAAGAGAAGTCAGTATACGAGTATGTAGTACGTTCAAGTATAAGTTCAGAAATTTATTCAAGCTAAAGAAAATGAGTTTAAGCTACTGTCGGGGAAGTTCGAGTATGTGAACATCCATCGTATGCGAATTCCTCTTAGAAGTTAGAAGAATAGTTCTCTTATTTCTAGGTGAAAAGAGGATCTGGGTACTTTAGTAATAAATCTAAACTTTAGTACGTGATAACGTTATTCGAAGTTCCGCAAATTTTCGATGCTGTAATTTGAGACTGATAAATTGATGGAGTCACAATTTTAGAAAATCTGTGACCTTAAAAAAAATCTGCCAATGGTCTGGGCGAAACTTTATTATTTTTCGGGTCAAAGTTCGGGAGCGTTCAAAGTCGGAGTGTATCATGAGTGTCTTCGAGATTACTAGATTTCTTGGAAAATTATTTTTGTTCTTAATATAAAAATATTTAAAATAGAGATTTTTAGCCGATTAATTGAAAAATTCCGTGTAGACTATTCGAATTTCAGTATATTATGTACACTAAAAGCCCATAGAAGCAAAAACGAATTTGTTGCCTTATCAGAATTAAGAGATATGACGAATTGTTAAAACGTATACAAACCCATTACTTCCACTTGGGGTTTGAATTTCGAAAAAATTGTGAAACAGGTTTTTAAACGATTTCATAAGAAGCTACTTGATATCTCATGAGACGGATTTTGAAACATTTGTGAAAACGTAAGAAAACCCTTCACACCTCCTTGGTTCTGGAAATTCGAAAAATCGTGAATTGGTTGGCCGTAATAATCAACTTTATATCTCATCAGAACTAAGGAATGACAAAAATTGTGAAAACATACACAAACCGTTGGGGGTTGAATATAGAAAAATTGAGAAATGGGTTTGTAGGCGATTATATAAAAAGTCTGTGGAAATGAAAAGCGATCTAATATCTGATCAAACCTAAGAAATATGTCGAAACTTTGAAAAGCATACAACCCCCCTACACCCATTAGGAATGAATATCTAAAATACTGAAATTGACACCTTAAACCTTAGGAAGTAAAAATGAATTCGATATATCATCAGATATGCAACCTCTTTACACCCACTTGGGGGTTGAATATCCAAAAATCCTGAAAGGAGTTAGTAAATAAATATGAAGACAGCACGAGAAAGTAAAAACCAATTCAATTTCTTATCACTTCTAAAAGAAATGACGGAACTCGTGAAAACGTGTTCAACACGTTTATACCCTCTAAAGGGCTGAAAAAGGAAAAAACTTAAAATCAAGTTTTAGGCGATTATTACGCAAGCACGTCAAAGTGAAAAGATATTCGATATCTGATAAGACGTGGGGATATAGTAGAATTCGTGAAAAAGTTTACAACCCCTTTTGCACCTCCTTAGAGGTCGAATTTACAAAAATCCTGAAAACACTTTCTTGGTATTTATATGAAGAATCCGTAGAATAAAAATGAATAAAATATTTGGGAAAACCTAATAGATATGACGAAAACCGTGAAAATATATGCATTCCATTTTCACTGGCCATTTTTTTGCCCCCCCCCCCCTCCGAACGCCAATGGATATTTGAATTTTTTTTTTATCTAGATATTAAAATCGGAACTTTTTCCTTTTCACCCTCCCCCACAATCACCCTATACACCCACACTTCCAAAATTTTGTTTTCGGCTAGGGGTCTATTAGGCCTACTTCTGGTAAAAATTTTAAGCATCTATCTTACACCGTTCTTGAGATATGAGACGTGATTTTTTAGAAAAATTATTATCCCCTCCACTTTCATGCCCCACCGCCCCTTAAAAAATTTTACTTTCAACAAACTTCATTTGTCAACCTTTATACACAAACCAAATTTTATTTGTCCAGTGCAATTGGTTCGTGAGATATCGTAATCTAAAGTTGTTCACCTCCCACTCCCGTACGCCACTGCCCCTACTCAAATTTTTGTTTCCGATCTATTCTCCTAATATATCTACAGATATTCATTAAGTTTCAATTTTGTGACATCAACCGTTTAGGAGATATGGATTTTAGAAAGTGTCGATCTCACCTTTTTTGCGTTTCGGACGCATTATTTCTCCTCCCACTCCCAAACCCCTTCACCTATATCGACAATTTTTTTGCAAATAGGTCCACTACTAAAGCTTTATATAAATTCCAAATTTCAGCCTCCCAGCATAAGCGGTTGCTGAGATCTAGAAACCAAAATTTTCCGTCTAAAACACTTCCCCCTCCTCCCCCCTCACACCCCTACCCCTCCAAATTTGGCCACTTCAAGGGGCCTACCCAGTCTGTTCATTCAATTTAATAGCTCAAGGAGTTTGGGAGCTACGAGCCTTCAAACGATTTTGCGTACAGTGGTCGACGTACGGCGTACGGCGTACGGGGTACGGCGTACGGCGGACAGACGGACTGAAATTTTTTTTTGCTTTTGTCGTGTCTACTCGTCATGAAACGTAAAAAAAAAATTTTGAGGGTAGCAAATTTTTTTTTTTTAAAAATCGATAACAATACTGTATTATTGAAATAATAAAGTAAAAACATCACAAAATTGTGACTAGCGAGAAAGGTGATCACAATAGCGAGCCAGGCAAACAGATTTAACATTTCGTGACATTTCAATAAATAATATTGAAAAAAAATGGAACGTTTGTTATATTTCCTGCTGCAATTACCGGAAGAAGCTGAACAGAAGCAATTTAACGTAAATTTTACTATATTATTTTCTAATAATACAGTATTGTTATCGATTTTTAAAAAAAAATAAATTTGCTACCCTGATAATTTTTTTTTCATGACTAGTAGACACGAAAAAAGCAAAAAAAAATTTCAGTCCGTCTGTCCGCCGTGCGCCGTACGCAAAATCGTTTGAAGGCTAGTAGCTCCCAAACGGTTTGAGATATTAAATTGAATTTTTTTCTATTAATAGACTGGATAGGCCCCTTGAAGTGACTAAATTCTGAGGGGTAGGGATGTGAGGGCGGAGGAGGGGGAAGCGTTATAGTCGGAAAATTTTGGTTTCTAGATCTCTGCAACCGCTTATGCTAGGATGCTGAAACTTGGAATTTATATAGAGCTTCGCCGATACGGATGAAGGGGTGTGGGAGTTGGGGAAAACAATGCGTCCGAAACGCAAAAAAACCGAGATCGAAAGATTCTAATATCCATATCTTAATCGGTTAATGTCACAAAATTGAAACTTAATGAATATCTATAGGTATACTAGGAGAATAGATCGGAAACAAATTTTTGAAAGCCTGAAAAACTTTAGATTACGATATGTCACGAACTAATTGCACTAGATAAATAAAATTTGGTTTGTGTTTAAAGGTTGACAAATAAAGTTTGCTGAAAGTAAAATTTTTTAAGTGGGCGGTGGATCATGAAAGTGGAGGGGATACTAATTTTTCTAAAAAATAACGTCTCATATCTCAAGAACAGTGTAAGGTAGATGCTTAAAATTTTGACCAGAAGTAGGCCTAATAGACTCATAAGAGAAAAAAAATGTTGGTAGTGAGGGTGAAGAGGGTGAGAGTGAGGTAGGGTGAAAAGGAAAAAGTTCAGATTTTTATATCTCGAAAAACTATCATGATATAAAGCTGAAACTTGGTATTTAGATAGAGCTATAGAAGTAGCATCTTGAAAAAATATTATTTTTTATAGGGGTAGTATGGTACGGGAGTGGGGGATGTTTTTGCTATCTATAGAACGGCTTGCAACTTAGTATGTGTATGTAAATCAACTAGAAAGTTAATTTAGATAAAAAAAAATTTCAAATATCCATTGGCGTTTGGAAGGGGGGGGGGGGCGAAAAAATTTATCAGTGAAAATGGAATGCATATATTTTCACGATTTTCGTCATAACTATTAGGTCTTCCCAAATATTTAATTCATTTTTATTCTACGTTTTCTTCATATAATTACTGTAATAATTAATTGCTTTTAGGATTTTTTGAAATTCGACCCCTACGAGGGTGTAAAGGGGTTGTATACTTTTTCACGAATTCTGCCGTATCCCCCAGATCTGATCAAATATCGAATATCTTATCACTTTCACGGGCTTGCGTAATAATCGCCTAAAACTTGTTTTTAGGTTTTTTCCCTTTTTAGCCCCTGAGAGGGTATAAAAGGGCTGAACAAGTTTTCACGAATTCCGTCATATCCTTTAGAAGTGATAAGTAATTGAATTGGTTTTTACTCTCGCGTGCTGTCTTCATATTTATCTATTAACTCCTTTCAGGATTTTTGGATATTCAACCCCAAGTGGGTGTAAGGAGGTTGCATATGTTTTCACAGATTCCTTCATATTGCTTAGATCTGATGATATATCAAATTCATTTTTACTTCCTAAGGTTTCCCAAATAAGCGCCAAAATGTCAATTTCAGTATTTTCATATATTCAATCCTAAGGGGTGTAAGGGGTTTGTATGCTTTTATTTCTTAGGTTTGATGCGATATTAGATCGCTTTTCAGTTCCATAGACTTTTTATATAATCACCTATAAACCCATTTCTCAATTTTTTTATATTCAACCCCCAAGGACTTGCATATGTTTTCACAATTTTTGCCATCCCTTAGTTCTGATGAGATATACAATTTGTTATTACGGCATTTGATGTAATGACCTAAAATCCAATTTCACGATATTTCGAATTTCAAAAATCATAGGGGTTTGAAGGGTTTGCTTACGTTTTCATAAATTTTTCAAAATCCTTCGTGTCTCATGGGATCAAGTTGCTTCTTATGAAATCGTCTATAAACCTGTTTCACAATTTTTTCGAAATTCAAACCCCAAGTTGAATTAATGGATTTGTATACGTTTTAACAATACGTCATATTTCTTAAGTCTGATAAGGCAACAAATTCGTTTTACTTCTATGGGCTTTTAGTGTACATAATATACCGAAATTCGAATAGTCTACTCGGACTTTTTCAAAGTTTAATCTGCTAAAAATCCCTATTTTAAATATTTTTATTTTAAGAACAAAATTAACTTTCCAAGAAACCCCATAATTTCGAAACAACTGATGACATACTCCGACTTTGACCGCTCCCGAACTTTGACCCGAAAATAATAAAGTTTCGCCCAGACCATTGGCAGAGTTTTTGTAACTGTTTCACATTTTGTGTAATTTAAGGGCGTTGAGAAGAGCCACACTCCGAAAGTTGGAGAATTGAAGTGACCCATTTTCATTAATCGATAAAACATACATACATATTTGAGAGCTACTTCAGACTTCGATGTTTACTAAAAGGCACAGAACTTTGAATTATACATCTGCAATGGCTGAATTGATCACTAACACTGACAGCACATCACCATTTTCACATGTCTCCAACTATGTGAAGAAATTATTGTGACCTATCGTGTGACTACAGCACTAAAATTCGAATGACTATTCGATCACAGGATCAGTCATAAGACTTTAGTCACAGCAGGTTGTGACCTGTAGTAGGTCACAATTTCAGAATAGGGCCGTGAATATCTTATCATAATTTTTCTTAAAGTACAGATGATATCTCCACGACTAGATGGGACTTAAACTATTCAGACCCTATTACAGTCTTAAGCTGCACCATAGAGCTACTGGAGACGACAAGCCACCGTTTTTGTATAAAGCGCTTTGAAGCCAAAAACACGATGAGAAGTGAGACAAAACAGGGTCGTTGTTGTTGTTTAAGCGTGAGAGTGAGTGAGACAAAAAAGGTTCGTTATGTCAATTGTTGTTGTTTTGCGTGCAAGTGAATGCTACGACGTCCGCCTTCAACTCAATCGCTGCTTGTCATCTCTGATAGATTATATATGTATATCTCTATGAGCTGCACCAACAAGAAACAAATAATGTCGAGTGCATTTACTACAGCAAAATCAGAGATTGACTCAACTTAGGGTGATCGCAAACAGCTGATTTCAGTTATGTATATTGACTAGGAGTAGGAGTGAAGCAGAACTTTCGCTTTCCCTCACGCTACATGAACGACACAAACTTAATCTTATTGGGCGCAAACTACGAGTATTGGGATTCAACCTATATTGACTGGTTTAAGAACAAGGGTGCACAATCAAATTTGCTTCTATGGTAGCTTACCATGAAAAAATTCCATTCTTAAGGGTGCACTATTTCACTCGTTTTTATAAAAGTACCACACACTTTGCACAGTGCATAGTGGCAACAGCATAGCATTGTTCTCTAGTTTAAGTTAATGATTATAATAATAAAGAATTCTAATTGAACGGAAATTAAAAACAAAATTGATACGCCCGATTTTTTCTATTCGGTAGCGCTAAAAGAGAAAAAGAAACATATTGCAGTCACGATCAACTGCAAGCCAATTCTAAGATACTCTAGATGAAATATTGAACTCCGATTTATATTGTAGTTAGGGATAAAGTAGAATAAAAATGTTTGCCCTTTATTAAGGACTCCCATTTGGTTGCTATTCGAAACTAATAGACTATATTGTTACGTGTAAGCCCGGCAACCGCGCAACCGTGCACTCGATCGTTACACATAATGAAAACAACAACAACCGAATACCTAGTTGCAAAATAACCCAATCAGAAACCTAGCTAAAGATAAGGCGAAACAATCTCTCTTCTTATCGAATGCTCTCCAATATACTAGAATCCTCTGCACACACCACTGAACGATGATCGAAATCGAAGGCTCTGAAGCTTTCGAGAAGATTCCACAACTGAACGAACGTTTAAGTACACCGGTGAACATTCAAGACTGCAACCGCCTAGTATATAAGCAGGTGAAGCATTCAGCGAAGACACAGTAATCTCGATTACGTCGACTGCGAGTATACGCGACCGTGTTGAGAGAGAACGAAAGTGAACGAGTTAAGCGATATATGGTATAAGCGGGCGGTACTGCCATACAGTGCGAATTATTGTGCGATTATAATTCTGTGAATTAAAGTGCGAATAAATAAATTATCACTTATTTTTATTTTAACCGAATTGTGTTTTACTTGAAATCCCGGCGAACCCCTAGCTCGCAACAATATCATCAGTGTTCAATTTTATATCTGAAACTAGGTGAGTCACCGACATAACAAAATTTCCGTTTTTAAGAACTTTCACATGAGAGGTGCCGGAAGGACTCACTCGATTTCTTACATATTTTCCTTTTCCTTGGGACCATTCAAAAATTAATGTGTACAAAATTTCAAATTCGTAGCTTGAAGCGTTCAAAAGTTATCGGAAAACATTTTTGAAGAACTTTCACATGGGAGGTGCAGGAAGGACTCACTCGATTTCTTACATATTTATCCTTTTCCTTGGAACCATTTAAAAATGAACGTGTACAAAATTTCAAATTCTTAGCTTGAAGCGTTCAAAAGTCATCGAAAAATTTTCTTGAACACGTGTCTTAAAGACATTTTGTATGGCAGCTACCAGAAGGAGTAAAAGGATTTCGCTGATTAGTAAACTTGAACTTCGTTTTTACTCAAAACTAATTTGTACAAAATTTCCAATTCATAGCTAAAAGATTACTTGAGTTACAGTAAGTTCCGTAAATTAAGTGAAGACGTTTTGACAGGATATTTGTATGGCAGCTACACGAAGGACTAACAGGATTTTCTTCATAATCATATATTTAGCTCCAACTATTGGAAAAATAACACATACAAAATTTCAAAGACGTAGACGTAAACCCTTCTGAAGTTATCGACCAATATTCTTGAACACGTGTTTTAAGGACATTTTGTATGGCAGCTACCCGAAGGAGTAGGACGATTTTGCCCGAACTTAGCCTTACAAATTCAACCAAACATCCAGCTTCAAAATTTCATGATCCTAGGTGAAGGCGTTTATGAGTTATCGTGCTAACGGACAGACGTACGGACGGACGAACGGACGGACGGACGGACGGACGGACGGACGGACGGGCGGACGGACGAGCGGACGGACGGACGGACGGACGGACGGACGGACGGACGGACGGACGGACGGACGGACGGACGTCAAGCGGATTTGAGGTTTTTGGCCACAAATACACAAAAAATATAATATAACTTTTTTTCGTCCAAGGCTTGGTTCTATGCGTTACAAACTTTTGGGCTGGATTAAACTTATAATAGTCTATATGATTTCAGCTAGAGTATAAAAATCTGCCAACGGTCTGGGCGCAACTTTATTATTTTATGGGTAAAAGTCCGAAACGTGTTTAATGATGAGATGCGGTGTAGGTTACTATGCGACTGACAACCTAAAAAATAACGTTCCAAATAGCCTCCTGGTTCGTGAATATGTACACAACCAATTTACTCCACCTTAGGGGTTGGATATCGAAAAATTTCGTTACCGTTACCGTTACTAGGCGCTTATATAAATAGCCCGCAGAAGTAAAATTGCTTTGATAGTTTGACATGTCTAAAAGTTTTAACGAAATTCGTGAAAATGTGGATTCACGGACATTTTTTTGACTCAACCTCTGAACGCCAATAAAAATCTGAACTTTTTTTTGCTTTAATTACTCTAATAGCACATCTACATATACGTACTAAGTTTCAATTTTCTAGCATAAGCCGTTTCTGAGATATAAAAAACCACTCCTCTCCCCCGTACCTTGATACCCTTATCAAAAATTTTCTAGGATGTCTCCATAGTGGTTCTATATAATCCTAAATTTTTAGCTTTCTATTCATTATGGTTTTTGAGAAATAAAAATCAGAATGTTTTCCTTTCTACCCCCTTTCACCACCACCCCCTACACCCACACCACCAAAATTTTTTTCGCTACTAGAAGTTTATCGACCCCAACTCCTGTCAAATTTTCAAGATCATATCTGATACGGTTTTTGAGATATAAAAATTAAATTTTTTGAGAAATTGCTATCCCCCCACTTTCGTGCTCCACCTCCCCCCTCAAAAAATTTAGTTTTGGTAGACTCCTCTTGTAATCCCATATACAGAAACTAAATTTTATCGTCCTGGTGTAATTAGTTCGGAAGATATTGTAATCCAAAGTTTTTCACCCCCCACCACACCTCTTAAAAATTTTAGCTCTTGTCTAATCTGGAAGTATCCCTAAGGACAACAACAAAGTTCCAATCTTCTGACATCAATTGTTCAGGAGATATCGATTTTAGAATGTTTCAATCCCGACTTTCATGCGTTAAAGACTCATTGTTTTCCCCCCCACTTCCACACCCCTTAACCAATATCGACCATTTTTTTACAATTGAGTCCATTATTATAGTACTATATAAGTTCCAAGTTTCAGCCTCCTAGCATAAGTGGTTCCTGAGATCTAGAAACCAAAATTTTTCGTCTAAAACGCTCCCCTCTACTCTCCCCTTGTACCCGCATCGAAAATATACCAGTTGTAGGGGTTCACCCAATCTACCCACCATAAAAATTTCAATTTAATATCTCAACGGGTTTGGGAGCTACGCGCCTTCAAACAATTTTGCGTACGGCGTACGGCGGACGGCGTACGGCGTCTACGGCGGACAGACGGACATTTTTTTTTTTTTTGCTTTTTTGGGGTTTACTAGTCCTAAAACGTGTAAATACAAAATTTCAGGGTAGCAAACTTTTTGAAATTTCAGGTCGATAACAATACTTTATTATTAAAAAATAATAAAGTAAAATAAGTCTGACGAAATATCGAAATTTGGTGTTTATCAAAAAAGTACGCATTTGAAAAAGCTAGTCGTTTCTGGTATTTCGCCGAGATTTCTGTTACAGAATCGTACCAGATCATAAGTAAATATGTACATATATAATAAAATTACATGCATCTGCAAAGCACACATACATAGATTACAAAAAGATAGATAGTTTTATACTCTAGATGAAATCAGAGAGTATTACAAGTTTAATTCAGCCCAAAAGTTTGTAACGCTTAGAACGAAGCCTCAGACCAAGAAAAGTTAAATATTATTTTGTGCTTATTTGGGGCCAAAACGTCCGTCCTCCTGTTCGTCTGTCCGTTAGCATGATAACTCAAGAACGCCTTGACCTATGATCTTAAAATTTTGAATCTGAATATTTGGGAGAATTTGTAAGGCTCAGTTCGTTAACGGGAAAAATCGTCCTCATCTAGAGTATCATACGATTGGCTTGCAGCGATCGTGACTGGATTGTGCTTATGCAATATATTGCATATGCAAAAAACTTTTAAAATGCGAGCTAAAATGTTTGCCCCTAAAATAATAAGTATTGTACGCCCATTAAGCTTTTACTTCGACATGCGCATAAAACAACTTGGCTCTTTTACTTTTATTTTAATAATAAAGTATTGTTATCGATTTTTAAAAAAAAAAAATTTGCTACCCTGAAAATTTTTTTTTCAACGTTTCATGACTAATAGACAATAAAAAAGCAAAAAAAATTCTCAGTCCGTCTGTGCGCCGTACGCCGTACGCTGTACGCCGCACGCCGTCCGCGTACGCAAAACGTTTGAAAGCTTATAACTCTCAAACTCTTTGAGCTATTAAGTTTAATTTTTTTTGTTGGTAGACTGAGCAGACTCCTTCAAGTGCTCTTCTTTTGAGTAGTGGTGTTGTGAGGGGGGAGGTGGGGAAAGCGTTTTAGACGAAAAATTTTGGTTTCCAGATCTCCGTAACCGCTTAAGCTAGGAGACAGAAACTTTGAATTTATATAGAGCATCAATAGTGGACCCATTAGCAAAAAAATTATGATATGAGTGAAGGGGTGTGGGAGTGGGTGGAATAATAATGCGTCCAAAACGAAAAAAAGCCGAGATCAAGATATTCTAAAATCCATATCTCCTAATCGGTTAATGTCACGAAATTAAAACTTGATGACCATCTGTGGGTATACTAGGAGAATAGATCGGAAACAAATTTTTAAGAGGGGGCCAGGGGCGCACGGAGATGCGAGTCGAAAAATTTTAGATTACGATATCTCACGAACCAATTACATTGGACAAATAAAATTCGGTTTCTATATTAAGGTTGACAAATAAAGTTTGCTGAAGGTAAAAATTGTTAAGGGGGCGTTGAAGTATGGAAGTGGAGGAGATAGTAATTTTTATACTCTAGATGAAATCATATAGAGTATTATAAGTTTAATCCAGCCCAAAAGTTTGTAACGCATAGAACCAAGCCTCGGACGAAAAAAAGTTATTTATTATTTTTTGTTTATTTGTGGCCAAAAACCTCAAATCCGCCTGACGTCCGTCCGTCCGTCCGTCCGTCCGTCCGTCTGTCCGTGAACACGATAACTCAAGAACGCCTTCACCTAGGATCTTGAAATTTTGACTCTGGATGTTTGGTTGAATTTGTAAGGCTAAGTTCGTTAACGGGCAAAATCGTCCTACTCCTTCGGGTAGCTGCCATACAAAATGTCCTTAAAACACGTGTTCAAGAATATTGGTCGATAACTTCAGAAGGGTTTAAGCTACGACATTGAAATTTTGTACGTGTTATTTTTCCAATAGTTGGAGCTAAATATATGATTATGAGGAAAATCCTGTTAGTCCTTCATGTAGCTGCCATACAAATATCCTGTCAAAATGTATTCACTTAATTTACGAAACTCACTATAACTCAAGTAATCTTTTAGCTACGAATTCGGAATTTTGTACAAGTTAGTTTTGAGTAAAACGAAAGTTAGAGTTTACTAATCAGCGAAATCCTTATTCTCCTTCTGGTAGCTGCCATACAAAATGTCCTTAAAACACGTGTTCAAGAATATTGGTCGATAACTTCAGAAGGGTTTAAGCTACTACATTGAAATTTTGTATGTCTTATTTTTCCAATAGTTGGAGCTAAATATATGACTATGAAGAAAATCCTGTTAGTCCTTCGTGTAGCTGCCATACAAATATCCTGTCAAAATGTATTCACTTAATTTACGAAACTCACTATAACTTAAGTAATCTTTTAGCTACGAATACGGAATTTTGTACAAGTTAGTTTTGAGTGAAAAGGAAGTTTGAGTTAACTAATCAGTGAAATTCTTTTACTCCTTGTGGTAGCTGCCATACAAAATGTCCTTAAAATACGTGTTGTAGAATATTGCCGATAACTTCAGAAGGGTTTAAGCTACGTCTTTGAATTTTTGTATGTGTTATTTTTCCAATAGTTGGAGCTAAATGTATGATTATCAAGAAAATCCTATTAGTCCTTCGTGTAGCTGCCATACAAATATTCTGTCAAAAAGTCTTCACTTAATTTACGGAACTCACTATAACTCAAGTAATCTTTTAGCTAAGAACTCGGAATTTTGTACAAATTAGTTTTCAGTGAAAACAAAGTTCGAGTTTACTAGTCAGCAAAATCCTTTTACTCCTTCTGGTAGCTGCCATACAAAATATCATTAAGACACGTGTTCAACAATATTTTTCGATAACTTTTGAACGCTTCAAGCTACGAATTTGAAATTTTGTACACATTAATTTTTGAATGGTTCCAAGGAAGAGGATAATTATGTAAGATTTCGAGTGAGTCCTTCCTGCACCTCCCATGTGAAAGTCCTTCAAAAAGGAAATTTTTTTTCGATGACTTACCCAGTTCAAGGTATGAAGTTAAACACTGAATATTGTCTTTTAGTTTTGAGTAGCAATCTAATAGCAGTCCTTAATAAAGGACATACAACATGCACACACGTAATTCTACTTTATCCCCAACTACAATATAAATCGGAGTTCAGTATTCATCTAGAGTATTATACGATTGGCTTGCAGCCGATCGTGACTGCAGTATGTTTCTAAAAAATTACGTCTCATATCTCCAAAACAGTGTATGATAGATGCTTAGTGTTTTTACCAGAAGTACGCCCAATAAAAAAAAATTGTTGTGTTGATGGTGTAGACGGTGAGGGTGGGGAAGGGTGAAGAAGAAAAAGTTCCGATTTTTATATCTCGAGAACCTATAACGATATAAAGCTAAAACTTGGTATTTGGATAGAACTATAGTAGTAGTAAGTTGAAAAAATATAATTTTGTATAGGGGTAGTATCGTACGGGGGTGGGGCTGTTTTTCCTAACTATAGAACGGCTTATGCTAGAAAGTTAGAACTCGGTACGTAAATGTAAGTCAACTAGAAAAGTAATTTAGATTAAAAAAATTTTAAATATCCATTGGCGTACGGAGGTGGGGCAAAAAAATGATCAGTGAAAAAGGAATGCATATCTTTTCACGGTTTTCGTCATATCTATTAGGTCTTTACAATATATTGAATTCATTTTTATTGTACGGCTTCTTCATATAAATACCTAAAAAGCATTTTGAGGATTTTTGAAATTCGACCCCCACGGTTGTGTAAAGGGGTTGTATACACTTTCACGAATTCAGCCATATCAGTCTGATCTGATTAGATATCGAATAACTTTTTACTTCCACGGGCTTGTTTAATAATCACCTAAACCCCGTTTTCAAGTTTTTCCTTTTTCAACCCCTAAGAGGGTATAAACGGGTTGAACACGTTTTCATGAATTTCGTCATATCTCTTAGGAGTGATAAGACATGGGATTGGTTTTCACTTCCTCGGACTTTCTTTACATATATATAAAAACTCATTTTAGGATTTTTGATATTCAACCCCAAAGTGGGTGCAAGGGGGTTGTATATGTTTTCACAAATTCCTACATATTTCTTAGTTCTAATGAGATATCAAATTCATTTTTACTTCCTAAGGCTTCCTACATAATTGTCAAAAGTAGATATTCAACTCCAAGAGGACGTAAGGCTTTCGACATATTTCTTAGGATTGATGAGATATCAGACTGGTTTTCACTTCCACAGACTTTTCATATAATCGCCTACAAATGCATTTCCGATTTCATGTAATGGCCAAAAACCTAATCAGGAAAAACTTCCTAATCGCGTATTAACTGATATTAGACCTCTTTCTGGAGTATGACCCAATTATGTGATTCGTATGTTATATGTGACAGCGGCGTTTAAGTATTCTAGCGCGACCCCATTCTAACCGCTTCCCGAACCTATTGTAGGTTTTCAGTCACATAGTAACCTACACCGCTTGTCAGAATTAAACGCGTTCCGGACTTCTGTCCGAAAATAATAAAGTTGCGCCCAGACTGTTGGCAGATTTTTTTTTAATAAGTGTAACAAAAAAGAAAACATTTCGACCAGGAAAGAGTATACATCTACATTACTAATATCATTCTGATTCTGTTAGAGCACACGGCGTTCCTTTTACGTCTCCGGTATTACCAACTTTTCGTTGGTTTCGTTATTTTCGACGTTGAAAGCATATGTCAAAAATTAGTGCAAGTATAAACAACCTTTAGTTATCTTCGCTTCATCTTCACTTCTTGATTGAGAGTTTCAGCTTATAGATATCTTCGCTTCTTCTTGAGAAAAAGTGTAGGTTGTAAATTCTTTTACTTAATTTTTTTAAGAAATCTTCTACTGTTATAATCACCTACTTTAGTATTTTAATTTTATTTTTGCATTTAGATTTGATTTACAATGTAGTTTCTCCACACTGAGTACAAAAACTTCAACTTTTAAAAATTTAATTTCCTTTATTACAGATGCAAATAAAAAAATATTTTAGATTTAAGTTTTAATTGACAACTGTGAGCAGTATCGATAAAGTAACTCTTTGTAATTCAATAAATTATGGATAATAGAACGATTAAATGGTCTGAATTATGGGTAGAAGTCCGAAACGTGTTTAAGGATGAGATGCGGTGTAGGTTACTATGCGACTGACAACCTAAAAAATAACGTTCCAAATAGCCTCCCGGTTATTTCACCCACCCCTCTTAAAAATGTTGAGCCCTTGTCTAATCTTGAAGTATCCCTAAGGTCAACAACAAAGTTTCAATCTTCTGACATCAATTGTTCTGGAGATATCGATTTTAGAATGTTTCAATCCCGTCTTTCATGCGTTAAAGACTCATTCCCCCCCCCCCCCCCCCACTTCCACACCCCTTAACCAATATCGACCATTTTTTTGCAATTAAGTCCATTATCATAGTACTATATAAGTTCCAAGTTTCAGCCTCCTAGCATAAGTGGTTCCTGAGATCTAGAAACCAAAATTTTTCGTCTAAAACGCTCCCCTCTCCTCTCCCCTCATACCCCCACCCATCGGAAATATACCAGTCGTAGGGGTTCACACAATCTACCCACCATAAAAAATTTCAATTTAATATCTCAACGGGTTTGGGAGCTACGCGCCTTCAAACGATTTTGCGTACGGCGGACGGCGTACGGCGTCTACGGCGGACAGACGGACATTTTTTTTTTTGCTTTTTTGGGGTTTACTAGTCCTAAAACGTGAAAATACAAAATTTCAGGGTAGCAAATTTTTTTGAAATTTCAGGTCGATCACAAAACTTTATTATTAAAAAATAATAAAGTAAAATCTGCCAACAGACTGGACGCAACTTTATTATTTTTTGGATAGAAGTCCGAAAGGCACTTAATGCTAAGATGCGTTGTAGGTTAAATAACGTTCCAAATAGCCTCCTGGTTATTCTTTAGGTTGTCAGTTACATAGTAACCTATAACCTAAATAATAAAGTTGCCCCCAAACTGTTGGCAGATTTTTTGATATCTCATCAAACCTAAGAGTTATGGAGAAATTATAAAAACGTATGCAACCCCTTACACCTACTTGGGGTTTGAATATCCAAAAATTCTGAAAGTGGTTTTTAGATAAACATAAAGAAAGCGCAAGGAAGTCAAAACGAATTCGATGTCTTATCACTCCTAAGAGATATGACGGATTTCGTGAAAACGTGTACAGCCCTTTTATACCCTTTTAGGGGTTTAAAAGGGAAAATCATGAAAACGGGATTTAGGCGATTATAAGCAAGATCGCGGAAGTGAAAAGTTATTCGATATCTTAACAGACCTGTTGGATATGGCTGATTTCGTGAAAATGTATAAAACCCCTTTGCATCTCCTTAGGAGTCGAATTACATAAACTCCTGAAAACACTTTCTAGGTATTTACGTGGAGAATTCGAGGAATGAAAAATAATTCAATATTTCAGAAGACCTAAGCCACATGACGATATTTGGGAAAATACTCGTACATGCATCCCATGTTCACTAATCATTTCGCACGCCAATTGATATTTAAATTTTTTGTTTACCGAAATCTAGTAGATCTAGATTTATCCAACAAGTTTCATCTTTCTAGCATAAGTCGTTCCATAGATAGGAAAAACACCACCCACTTCCGTACCATACTATCGTTAATAAATGTTTTTTAATATGCCGCTATTATAGCTCTATCTAAATAACAAGTTATCACCTATCCATCATTATAGGTTCGCGAGATATAAAAATCGAAACTTTTTCCTTTTCACTCTCCCCCACTCTCACCCCCTACAAACACATACCCAATATTTTTATTTTTCTAGGGGTCTATTAGACCAACCCCCTGTAATAATTTGAAGCATGTATCTTAAACAGTTCTTGAGATATGAGCAGCGATTTTTCTGAAAAATTGTTATCCCTCCACTTCCGTGCTCCACCACCCCCTTAAAAAAATGTATCTTCATCAAACTGTATATGACGAATTTTATACACAAACCTCCCTTTTCAAACACTCACCCTTTTAAAAATGGCACCTTAAATGAGTGTACCCGGTCTATTCAAAAAATATCAACTTAATAGCTCAAAGGGTTAGGGAGGTACGAGTCTTCAAACGATTTTGCGTACGGCGTAAAGACGGACTGACTTTTATTTGCTTTTCTTTCGTATCAACTAGTTATGAAACATAAAAATCGATAAAAATACTATTATTAAAATAATAAAGTAAAAGAGCTACTCGAATTAAGAAGTGTTTTCAGTTAATGTTCATAGTTTTTAAATTTCTGATGCTAGTGCGATAAGCTCACCTTCAACTAAAAGGTTACAACATATTTAATAATATCAAGAAATAACTTTTAGTCAACGATCCCGTTTTTAAGATAAATGGTTATGAATGTTATAGAAATTATTATTATCCCTTTATAGAAACAAAGCATTTTTAAAGAGCTCCAAGTTATTTTTTTTCCAACGGTGACAAAATTATTTGAAAACCCTTAATTATTCGGACATTCTTGGTATAAACAGAAGAAACAATAAGAAATGTTTAACAAAGGCATATGTGGTAAACGGGCACTACAACACATATCCGGTTTTTAACTTTCTAACAATACACCCCGTATATATTAAGGTACATGCTATGGTAATACAAACTCTAAAAGAAGAGAGCAAACTAAAATCATCGTTAATACAACTTCCACAATTTTAGTTGCAAATCAAGAAAATATTAAATATATTTAGATAATTGCTTGATTAATCGAAATAAGGCCAGAGGCGGAGAGTGGTATAGATCAGTATTTTAATGTCTTCTATGTATATATTTATTCATTTGATGTAAGTTTCTTTAGATGGATTGCAGTAGTGTAGCTTATGGATGTTTCCCTCAAATGATGGGGTTGGTAGTAAAAACTTAATGTGCAAAAATTTATGATTTTTATTCCACGGAAATGGCAAACTCTTGTAAAATTATAATCGGATAGGTAAGCGTGCAAAATTTTAAAAATGTATTTCAGAATTAGGACGATGGCGTACTGTTTTTTTTGGAGGGGCACATGTACCAGGTATGCAAATATGAAACCGGAATTTTTTTATGAAAAATAGACGTTTATTCTACAAAAGTGTTACAACATATTTCATTCGAAGTATTGCCCATCGCTAGCTTTACATGTTGCCCATCTCTCTGACAAGTTGTGTATGCCACGCCAAAAAAAAATTTGTTCTTTTGAGGCAAACCAGTCATCGAGCCATTTTTGGACATTTTCGTACGACGTGAAGCGCTGCTCACTAAGTGCGTGTCCCATCGATGCAAAAAAGTGAAAATCAGAAGGAGCCAAGTCTGGTGAGTAAGCCGCATGCGGAAGTATCTCCCACTGACAAGCCTTAATCGTTTCCTTCACCGGTCGTGCCGTGTGTGATGGTGCATTATCATGCAGCAAAATTACTTTGTGTTGCCTCTTTCCATATTCTGGCCGTTTTTCAAGCAAAGCTTGCTGCAGATCGATCATTTGTTGTCGGTAGCATTCTGTATTAACGGTTTCGCCAGGTTTCAGCAGCTCGTAATAGATCACGCCCTTCTGATCCCACCAAACACAGAGCATTGTCTTCCGTCCATAGCGATTTGGTTTTGCAGTCGATGTCGATGGTTCGCCTGGAGATACCCACGATTTTTTCCGCTTCGGATTCTCAAAATAAATCCACTTTTCATCGCCAGTCACAATTTGATGGAGAAATGACTTTCTTTGGTATCTGGCGAGCAAAATTTCTGAAGTGGTTTTTCGGTTTTCCTGCTGTCTTGCATTGAGTTCATGTGGAACCCATTTCCCCATCTTCTGGACCTTTCCCATGGCTCTCAAACGTATGGACACGGCTTGGTGGGTCACATTTAACTCATCTGCGAGTTGTTGTTGCGTTTGGGTGTCATCCGCATCCAACATGCCTGCGATTCGCTGTCTTCAAACTTTTTCGGTGCTTTTCCACGTTCCTTGCTTCCGATGTCGAAATCACCACTTTTAAATTTTTTGAACCACTCAAAGCACTGTAATTTCCCAAGTGCATGATCCCCGTAAGCTTCATCAAGCATTCGATGCGATTCTGCAGCCGTTTTTTTTAAATGGTAACAGAAAATCAATGCTGTCCGCATATCGTCGTTCCCAAGTTGACATGTTCAACGCTCGTCAAAACTACACTGTTGTATGAAACCGGTATTGCTGGGTACTTTATATCTTTATCAGATATCCAAACAACAAAATGGCGTTGGTTCGGTTTGACAGTTACTACTTTGACAGCTAGAGCCATCTATGAGTGAATTCCGGTTTCATACTTGCATACCTGGTATATATTTTCAGTAGAAGTTTTTAGCTTTGCCTAAAAAAAATATCAAAGCCAATTTTTAGGTACATTTGTATTTTATAATATATTAACCAAATTCTGAGATATTACTAAGAAATTACATTAATTTCCGGCTACAAATTATTGTTAAGAGCTAAGAATCATTTCCCTAATTAAACTGCATAAGTTACTTTAAAAGAAACTATTTTCCAATACGATAAATTGCGATTTATTTTCTATGAAATTGATATCGATAGTGTATCAGAAATATATTTGCATTTTCATGTAGCATGAATGGGGCTTACCGCAACCGCAGTTCTATAGGTTGTAGGTGTTTACTTTCAATATTTGGCTTAGATTCCTGGACTGGGTACTCGTATCCTCGTATACATTAGAATAAAAGCAGCTACTTGCCAAATAAATACTAGGCAAAATTCGATACGTGTGAAGTAGATTTGTGGCTAAAATTCAGTAGAGTAATTTTCTGCGGTGTTCCGTTGTTGAATTTTAATGAATTTCAAATGCACATGGATGTGTAAATGAACACGTGATAACTATTTTTACGTCGTAGAGAGTTCACTTTAATACTTATGTTGAAACCGAATGCAGAGATAAAAATTTCACCGAACAATTTAGATCTTTGACAAATAATCTAATACAACAATTCAATTCTTTTTGTTCTGTCCAGTTATCGACCCATCTGTTCCAATGCACGAAACCAGAAAAGAGCTAAAATCGGTATCCACTCGTGATACAATATGTAAGATCAAGTTTGTTAATAAACACAATTGTCGAACTTCTTCTGGTAACTGACATACGGAAGTCCAGAAAACATACGTTCACGCAAATAGTTACAGTGAAACCTCCAATAGCCGGACACCCATAGTGCCATTCTTTGGGAGGTGTCCGCTTGTAGGAGGTATCGAACAAAATACAACATTTTATAAATGTGTAATGAAAATATGATTATAAAAAAGCATTTTAATAATAATTTCTTCATATTTATTATTTAAAAAGGTACTTATATATGTATGTAATATATACGATATTTCTTGGAGTTATAGTGGTATGTTTACATTATACATAAAAAAGAAATCTACTTAGAAAAGAAAAATTGATCAATTTTCGATTGTTGAAGCTTGGTTTGTTTCCATTTAAATTGCTGATTCTCAATGTGACTTTCTACAGTTTTTAAATGTTGAAAAGCTACATAGTCATCTTTTACAAATTCCTTTAGACGAACAATTTCCTTCAGGGCCTCAGCATATAACTTTATTGGATCGACATCTTGAATGTCCTCGCCTCACTTTCTTCCATAGTGTCAACTGGGTTTTCAAATCGAATTATAATTTCGTCTTCTTCAGTGTGTCGATGTTCAAAAATTCTTCCAAATATTGATCCTTTAAATTGATGAACACATTTGGAAAGCTGAATAATGTTTATAAAGGTAGATCATCTTCGGCGTCAAATTCCAAAAGGTCCTGGTTTGTTTGTATGAATGCTGCTTTCCTAAAACAGTTTTTGATGGTTGTTGCGTTAACTTTGTCCCACGAAGCTTTGATAAAATATAAAGCGTCAAGAACATTGATAGTTTTGGCGAGCTCTGATGCTGACTTCGTTGTGTCAATTTTCGAGATAATATGTTTAAGGATTAATCCTCTGTAGTGTACCTTAAAATTTTGAATTATCCCTTGATCTAAGGGTTGACAGACTGATGTAGTATTAGCCGGTAAGAAAATTATTGTAACGTTCGTTAAATTTAAATCTTTCGGATGGGATGCCGCATTATCCAAAAACAAAAGGACCTTCCTTTTTTGAATTTTCATTTTTCGGTCAAATTGTTGTAACCATTCAGACATTATATCTCGCGTCATCCACGCTTTTTGATTCGACTTCCAATTGGCTGGTAAGTCTTGGAAGCGAAGATTTTTGAATGCACGAGGGCGGGCTGTTTTGCCGATAACTAGAAGCATCTCTTTTTCCCCTGCCATGTTAACACAAAATAAAACTATCAGACTTTCTTTCGACAGTTTACCTCCAACACATTTTGCCGATTTTAGGGCGAAAGTTTTATCAGGCAATGCGCGAAAAAAGAGGCCACTCTCATCGGCATTATAAATATCTTCGGGCTTGTACCCAAGTAACATAGAGGGTATTTTTGCCCTAAACTAGTCGACGTCTACTGGATTCACATCTGAAGCCTCTCCAGTTATGCACTTGAATGTTACGTTGCGCCTTTTATTCCATTTTTCTAGCCATCCATTCGACGCAGAAAATCCACAGTATCCCAATTGGTCGGCAATTTGTTTTGCCTTGGCTTTAATAATTGGTCCAGAGATAGGAATATGCTGGCTTCTAGCTTTGGCAAATTAGCAGATTTGATCGATTCGTGAACCTTCCGTCTTAAGAAATCTTTTCTTTTGCTGGACATTGATGCCGGACATTCATTTGCGACGAATGTCATCTCGATTCTTCACAATTTCTGTGGCTTGAGTTTTCCCAATATGAAACCTTAAAACAAATAAATTCTAGTCCTATTCATTTCACTTAAACACGATAAATCACCTTTTAGCTAATTCTCGAACGGACAGTTTTTCTTTTTCAAACACATTAATTATTTCATTTTTTTCATTTAAAGAAATAACATTTCTTCGTGGAGCCATACTGATATTAACACAACACCAAAAATAACCTTTAACACACGCGAACTATGCTAAAACGTACAAATGACAGAACAAGATTGGAGCACGACTCTCATACAAAACAGAATTATGTTCTAAAACGGGGAATCACCCTATACATTACAATCAACGACTGCTCAAAGCTTCAATACTTCTAATACGGGGAATCCCCAATTTAGTTTTAATTTCTGTATGAATATTTTTGTGATTATGTAAGCTTTATGTCCGCTTGTGAGAGGTTTTCTGAGTCAAACGCACAGAAATATGGTGTCCGCGTCCGTCCATTGGAGGGTCCGCTTGTCGGAGGTCAATTTGTTCCTAAAGTGAGTCATAAAGCGCGCGTAGTAGAAATTTGTCCGGATATAGGAGGTGTCCGCTTATTGGAGGTGTCCGCGAGTGGAGGTTTCACTCTATGTATATAGCTTCGAAACACTTTATTTCCATAGTTCCAAATGTTGTAAACTAGGGAGAAAGAACTAAATAGGAGTTTAATTTCAATCAAATAAGTCCATAATGTTGACATCATACAAAAGTTCTTAAAAATAAATGAATTTCAATTGCGGAACGAACTAGTACTCATACCATGAAGAAATTTTAATAAATTAGTTTCGAGTAAAACTTAAGGTCGATTTGGTTCGAAAGATATTGTAATACAAAGTTTTTATTAAAACACGCTAGGGTTATTCAAGGGACATAACAATTTTATATTTAAATAAAACACAGAATATTTGAGACAGTTTTCAGCAACGTTTTGACTAAAACCAATGCATTTGTAAAGCGAAAATTTGAAGCAGCAGTATTATAGTCTGTAAAAACAAAATTTTTTCGTTTTTTTGTTCTCCTGAAAAGTTATAATTTTATTACGTTGGACCCATTTTCTCGAAAATCGGTGTAATTTTTTTTTGTTATAAAGATGCCACCACTGCTGTCAGATACAGGAAAGGAAAGGAAATTCAAAATTTTTAGTTATTTAATAATATATCATAATATGAGACTGACTTGCAGCTTTCTGCTCGCCAAAATGAGATGTGCTATATACAACCTTCGCGAAAATATTAAAATTCTGATCCACTCTATATGCTTGTTTAGCAGTAAGGAATAATTGTCCAAAATTTCATGAAATTTTCACTGAACAGTCCTCGCAATATGCTCTCCTTAATCGAAATAATCTCATTCTACTACATAATCTCTAGCCGTGCTACCTGATACTACCAGTTCGCCACTTAAAAAACTTACCTCTTGCATCATTTTAATAAGTTTTCCCCGATAAATCATAGAAAATGATGTTTTCCAAGGTCTTTCATAGTCGCGATTCGAATACACTACCAACACTTACCACCATACCAGATACCGGCCACGGTTGCCACTAAAATGCACACGATCATCTCAAGTTCAATGTGAAGGTATTGCTGCAGGTGCAATAATTTTTCTTACATCGAAACTTGTCTAGGTGTAAATCATGTAACAGCCGCACTCTACAGTCGACCTTAAATCTACGCTCTAGCTGACTCGGAATTCAAGCCCTCTATTGCAAGCAAAGAGGTAAGCTCAGCCTTGAACTTGCCGGAGCACTCTGCAACAACTTTTATACCATCGCGCTAACCAGCTTTATGTTCCACTATGGAGCGTATCATGTTTTGGAGCATAGGTAAAATACCTGTCTAGCGGCTTACTCTTAACTATTTCCTCTCGTACACCTGTGGAAGAGAGTTAATATTCCGACACCTGTTACCCTCATCGACCAAGTACGTTTCAAAAGAAATCAAAAATTGCTAGCGGCTAGATGAGCAAATGTTGCTGCAACATTTCACAATGTTGCCCGTTTCATTGCAGTTGTACCGAACAACTAAGAAAAGTTATTCAAATCAATAGAAGAGAGATCAATTTGTAGTACTCTGCACAAATCGAGCCATCAGTAGCAGAATTTTAGCAAGCAATTTTATTCGAGCACTAAAGAGCTTAAAATTAAATAATACGCGTTGGGGTGGGGTTACCTCGTCTCTTCCCAAAACGATATCGCGAATTCTTAATAATATCCTTCGAAAATAAATGTCGAAGGAAAAGTCTTACATTTAGATGTAAGCTATTGGGAGGAAATCAGATCCGGCTAATTAAATCCTAATTAATTCTCAGTATTCTTAAAGTCTGATTGAAGGCAGACTTTTAAGTTGTTAAAATTACTTGTTTGTTGCTACCGAATAGACGTGAGGTATGTTTGGAGTGAAACCTCTACATCACGAAGACTTATCACTGTGCTTTTGTTCAATCGATCTTTGAGTAAGCCTTCCCTGTATGGGCAACATACCAAAAATATTGATTAGAGGTGGGGCAAAAAAATGTATCAGTGAAATGGGGTGCAAGTATTTTCACGAATTTCGTCATATCTCTTACGTCTTCTGAAATATTGAATTAATTTTCATTTACTTGTTCTTCAGATAAAGTCCTAGAAAGTGTTTCCAGGATTTCTTCTAATTCGGCTGCTAAGGAGGTGTTAAGGGGTTCTATATATTTTCTAGGCGCGTAGCGTGAATCTTGGTAGGGCTAACTCAACGATAGGATTGCTAAATTTCGCAGAATTTTTTGATTACTTCCTAGAATTTACCAAATGAAATTTCATTTCTGAATGAAAACTACGTGTTTTATGGTTATAGAATTCACAGAATTTCATGATCGTGTAATTAAGCGAAAAGTTTCACGCTACGCGGCTGATATTTTCACGAATTTGGGCATGTCCCTTAGGTCTGATTGCATATGGAATAACTTTTTACTTCCACGGGCTTTTTACGCAATCGCCTAAAAACAGATTACAGGATTTTTTCCTTTTCAGCCCATAAAAGAGTATAAAAGAGTTTAACACTTTTTCACAAATTCCATTATATTTGGAATAGGTTTTTACTTCCTTGGGCTTTTTGTATAATTATCTAAAACCCGATTTCAGGCTTTTTTGATATTCAACCTCCAACAGTATGTAACATTTTCACAATTTTCGCAATATCTCTTAGGATTTAAAGTCTCGAAAATATTATAAATCAACCAGTTGTAAAATATATAATATAAATAAATATAGCGTCTTTTAATAAGGACGTTCAATTTTTAAATGTAAATAAAACAAGTTGTGTGTGAGATATCCACCCAATTCTTTTTTCATTTGAAAGAATATTTTATGGCATTAAGTATGAAATATAACGTCGTTCAAATGTCAGCCCCGGCTTTGCTTGATAGCACGTATGCGAGAGGTCCAATTTTCGACGACTTTGTCGCATAAATCTGGCTAAATTTGCAGGTTGGCGTTTGCTATGTTGATTTAAAGGTCATTAATTGCTTACGAATCGTCCTGCAATTTAAAATAGCCCCAAAGGAATAAGTGTAAGGGCGTTAAATAGCATGATCACGGTGGCCAGTTCACGTCGCCGCTGCGGGAGATAACGATGCCCTCAAATCGCTCGTGCATAATGTCCATCGTGACATGCGCTGTGTGGCACGTAGCGCCGTCCTGTTGGAACCACATGTCGTCGGTATCCATATCATCCAGTTTAGGCTACAAGAAGTTGCTTATCATCGATCGTTTGACGGTTATGGCAATGCCAGTTTCGTTTCGTACGGACCGATGATTTCGCCAGACCAAAATCCGCACGAAACAGTGACTTTCTCGAGATGCATTTGGTGCTGGTGTATCTCACATTCATTCATCAAGAAATGGGCCTCGTCGTTAAAAATCACGCAATGCACGAAACGTTTTTCGAACGAAGCGTTGATTTTGAAAATAAAATTTGATGATTTGCATACGTTGTTCAACGCTATAACCTTGATTGCAATACACTACTGAACAGTTCACAATAAATTCGACGGATGTTGCTTTAAAAACGTGGTCTCTATAACCTAACAATTTTCGAGCGTTCCTATTGAAACACCCTATATTTGGATGGAAAAGGTACATAATAAATTTAAACTAATGCTTATATACGTATTTATTTATGAAACTTTAAATTAAATTTAGATTTGTGACGCTGGGCCACTTGAGCCAGAGATGTGTTTCAATTTAATCCTCCATCCCACAGTGGTGACCTCAACAAAAGAGAAGGAAGGAGGAATTTATATTAAAATTTGAAAAAAAAGTTATGGTGCATTAAATTCATCATAAAACATAACGCAGTCACGTTCGGCTGCAAGCCAATCGTATGATACTCTAGATGAAATACTTAACGCCGATTTATATTGTAGTTGGGGATAAAGTAGAATTACGTGTGTTCATGTTGTATGTCCTTTATTAAGGACCCCCATTCGGTTGATACTTGAAACTAAAAGACAATATCGTCAGTGTTTATTTTCATATCTTGAACTGGGTGAGTTACCGAAAAAAAAACTTGACCCTTTTGAAGGACTTTACATGGGTGGTGCAGAAAGGACTCACTCGATTTCTGATATATTTATCCTTTTCCCTGAAACCATTTAAAAAATCTGCCAACAGTCTGGGCGCAACTTTGTTATTTTATGGGTAGAAGTCCGGAACGTGTTTAATGATGAGATACGGTGTTGGGTACTATGCGACTGACAACCTAAAATATAACGTTCCAAATAGCCTCCTGGTTATTTTTTAGGTTATCAGTCGCATAGTACCCAACACCGTATCTCATCATTAAACACGTTTCGGACTTCTACCTGTAAAATAATAAAGTTGCGCCCAGACTGTTGGCAGATTTTTTTTATTTAGTTACGTATTTTTTTATCAATAGAATAATTCATAGTAGTAAAAGCGAATTCGATCACATTAAACCTAAGAGATTTTCGGAATCAGTGAAATCTTGAACAATACCCCCAGGGGGTTTAATAGAGAAAAATACTTAAATCGGGATTTTCCATGATTACGTTTAAAGCTTATAGAAGTAAAAGTGAATTCCAAATCTCAATATACCTTAGGAATATATCAGAATTGGTGAATATGTACACAACCACTTTACACCCCCTTAGGGGTTGGATATCGAAAAATTTTTAAGATCGTTACTAGGCGCTTATATAAATAGCCCGCAGAAGTCAAATTGCTTTGATAGCTCGACATGTCTAAAAGTTTTAACGAAATTCGTAAAAACGTGGATTCACGGACATTTTTTTTACTCATCCTCTGAACGCCAATAAAAATTTGAACTTTTTTTTTGCTTTAGTTACTCTAATAGCACATCTACATATACGTACTAAGTTTTAACTTTCTAGCATAAGCCGTTTCTGAGATATAAAAAACCACCCCTCACCACTGTACCTTGCTACCCCTATGAAAAATTTTATTTTTTTTAGGATGTATCTATAGTGGCTCTATATAATCCTTAATTTTAAGCTTTCCACTCATTACGGTTTTCGAGAAATAAAAATCAGAATTTTTTTCCTTTCTACCCCTTTTCACCATCACCCCTTACACCCCCACCGCTAAATGTTTTTTCCCTACTAGAAGTCTACCGACCCCAACTCCTGTAAAATTTTCAAGATCATATATGATACGGTTTCTGAGATATAAAAATGACATTTTTTGAGAAATTGCTATCCCCCCCCTTTCGTGATCCACCTCCCCCCTCAAAAAATTTACGATCTTGTGATCCCATATACAGAAACTAAATTTCATCTTCCTGGTGTAATTGGTTGGGAAGATATTATAAACCAAAGTTTTTCACCAACTATCCCCACGCCCCACCACCCCCCCTTCAAAATTTTAGCCCTTGTCTAATCTTCAAGTATCCCTAAGGGCAACCACAAAGTTTCAATTTTCTGACATCAATCGTTCAGGAGATATGGATTTTAGAATGTTTCAATCCCGGCTCTCAAGCGTTTTGGACTCATTGTTTTCCCCCCCACTTATCGATAAAATGAGTCCACTATCATAGTACTACATAAGTTCCAAGTTTCAGCGTCCTAGCATAAGTGGTTCCTGAGATCTGGAAACCAAAATGTTTCGTCTAAAACGCTTCCCCTTCATCCCCCCTTACACTCCCACCCCCACAAAAGATGCCATCCGTAGGGGTTCACCCAATCTACCCACCTGACTGTCAATATGGGTTTCGGCCACGGAGATCCACCGGCGATGAATGCTGGAACGCTTGTATCCAGAACTTCGGTGAGGGTCAAGTACTTGCACTTGACATAGCGAAGGCATTTGACAGAGTTTGGCACAAAGCCCTTCTATCCAAACTCAACGCATTTGCTATTAATCCTACTTGTATTCGATGGATTGAGAGCTTTCTTTCGGAACGTACTATACAGGTTGTATTAGATGGCATTTCATCATCCCCTTTCCCTATCAACTCCGGCGTCCCTCAAGGCTCAGTTTTATCACCTACCTTATTCCTAATTTTTATTAATGACCTTTAGTCGTCCACTCTCAATCGTATCCATAGCTTCGCAGATGATAGTACACTTGACAACACTTACAGCTTCAACTCGATTACAGAGACACGCCAGTCTTCGGTACTCTCTTAACGTAATGAGTTAATTGGATCTTTAAACTCTGATCTCATCTCAATCCTGGAATGGGGCAGGGTCAACCGAGTAGAGTTTAATGCCTCAGAAACACAAGCCTGTCATCTTTCCCTGAAAGACGGCACGTCGGTGCCTGATCTTATTTTTATGGTGTCGCATTGAACACTTCGGAGCATTTCCATCTTCTAGGAATGAACATCAATAAAAAACTTGATTGGAGTCAACACATTTATGATGTAGCTCTTAACGTCTCCAAGCGCCTAGGTTTCCTCCGAAGGTGCGAGAAATTTTTCACACCAGCAGACCTAGCAAAAATCTACAAGGCATATATCAGGACCCGACTTGAGTACAATTCGCATATCTGGGCAGGAGCACCCAAAACGTATCTCTCTTTGCTTGACCGTATTCAGAGATTTGCGTTCCGACTTATTGGAGACGATGCCATTGCAGCAACTATTGACTCCCTCGAACATCGTCGAAATGTCGGAGTACTCAGCATTTACTACAGATATTTCCACGGTCACTGTAGTAATGAAATTAGTCGTCTTATACCTCCTTTAGTCCAGTTCCCACGTAATACTCGTTCAGCTTTACACGCCCACGAGCATACGGTTGAGCCAGAAAAATTTCGTACAGTGAAATTTAGACAGTCGTTTCTCTCTCGTACAACCAGAATGTGGAACGCGTTGCCTTCGACGTGTTTCCTAGCGGATATGACTTACAGTCTTTTAAACGTAGCATCCACCGATTGTTTTCCTCTGATCCCTCTTACGCTTAATCCTATTTTTCATTTGTTTCATTTATTTATTTATTTGTATTTTTATTTTTATATTATACTAATTTTTTTTCCCTCCCCATCCTATACTGACTGGACTGTACATACTGTATTAAAGGTTGACCCCAAAGTTCAGTTCGGTGCTATAAAAAAAAAAAAAAGGCATAAAAATTTCAACTTAATACCTCAACGGGTTTGGGAACTACGCGCCTTCAAACGATTTTGCGTACGGCGGACGGCGTATACGGCGGACAGACGGACATTTTTTTTTGTTGGTTTTTTGGTGTTCACTGGTCCTAAAACGTGTAAATACAAAATTTCAGGGTAGCAAATTTTTTTAAAAGTTCAGGTCGATCACAATACTTTATTATTAAAACATACTGCAGTCACGATCGGCTGCAAGCTAATCGTATAATACTCTAGATGAATACTGAACTCCGATTTATATTGTAGTTGGGGATAAAGTAGAATTACGTGTGTGCATGTTGTATATCCTTTATTAAGGACTGCCATTAGATTACTACTCAAAACTAAAAGACAATATTCAGTGTTTAATTTCATATCTTGAACTGGGTAAGTCATCGAAAAAAAATTTCCTTTTTGAAGGACTTTCGCATGGGAGGTGCAGGAAGGACTCACTCGATTTCTTACATATTTATCCTTTTCCTTGGAAACATTCAAAAATTAATGTGTACAAAAATTTCAAATTCGTAGCTTGAAGCGTTCAAAAGTTATCGAAAAATATTGTTCAACACGTGTCTTAAGGACATTTTGTATGGCAGCTAACAGAAGGAGTACAAGGATTTCGCTGATTAGTAAACTCGAACTTTTTTTTTACTCAAAACTAATTTGTACAAAATTTCCAATTCATAGCTAAAAGATTACTTGAGTTATATTAAGTTCCGTAAATTAAGTGAAGACGTTTTGACAGGGTATTTGTATGGCAGCTACACGAAGGACTAATAGGATTTTCTTCATAATCATATATTTAGCTCCAACTATTGGAAAAATAACACATACAAAATTTCAAAGACGTAGCTTGAGCCCTTCTAAAGTTATCGGCCAATATTCTTAAAGACGTGTTTTAAGGACATTTTGTATGGCAGCTATCAGAAGGAGTAAAAGGATTCCGCTGACTAGTAAAGTCGAACTTCCTTTTCACTCAAAACTAATTTGTAACAAAATTCCGAATTCGTAGCTAAAAGATTACTTGAGTTATAGTGAGTTTCGTAAATTAAGTGAATACATTTTGACAGGATATTTGTATGGCAGCTACATGAAGGACTAACCGGATTTTCTTCATAATGATATATTTAGCTCCAACTATTAGAAAAATAACACATACAAAATTTCAATGTCGTAGCTTAAACCCTTCTGAAGTTATCGGCCAATATTCTTGAACACGTGTTTTAAGGACATTTTGTATGGCAGCTACCCGAAGGAGTAGCACGATTTTGCCCGTTAACGAACTTAGCCTTACAAATTCAACCAAACATCCAGTTTCAAAATTTCAAGATCCTAGGTAAAGGCGTTCTTGAGTTATCGTGATAACGGACGGACGGACGGACGTCAAGCGGATTTAAGGTTTTTGGCCACAAATAAACAAAAAATAATATATAACTTTTTTCCGTCCAAGGCTTGGTTCTATGCGTTACAAACTTTTGGGCTGGATTAAACTTATAATACTCTATATGATTTCATCTAGAGTATAAAAAATCTGCCAACAGTCTGAGCGCAACTTTATTATTTGAGTTCCAAATACCATCCTGGTTATTTCTTAGGTTGTCAGTCGCATAGTAACCTACACCGCATCTCATCATTAAACACGTTTCGGACTTCTACCCATAAAATAATAAAGTTGCGCCCAGACTGTTGGCAGATTTTTTCCTTTGCAGGTATGCAATAAACTATCCGCTGTTCTTGCAAAGTCAAAAGTCAAAATTGCCTGCATCAGGAAAAGTTGTTTTGAAATCAATATCTATCTGTAATAAAATCAAAAAACCATTCATTTGAAGCAGCAAATAGCTTACAAGTTTGAACCCTAAGGGTTTTTTGTACTCGTGCGAAATTAAGGGCCGTTCCTACGATGTACGTTCTAACCGAAACAAATCTTGCGGTTAAAGTTCCAGTTAGAGTTTAACTGAAGATGGTAATAAAAAAATTTTCATTTCGTTTGACTTTAGTCTAAAATTCAATGATTTTTTTCAAGCTATGTTTCATAACTTATCCCGGTGCAAAGACAAAAACTTTTCCAGTTTCTCTACTTCAATTACGATTAGGACTTCCACGTCAATATCGCACTCTTATAAAAACAAAACTTATATCCTCACATTCTTTACATCCTTTAGTATTTAATATATACCTTTAAGACATTTAATAAGTTTTTTTTTGTTTCTTCTGGAGCTCTCAGATTTAATGAATGAAAAACACTTCAAAGTCACTACCTGAGCACATCACACTTTTACTTGGAACTTTAAACATCTTGAAAATTTAAACGTATACAACTCTTTAACTCCACTGAAACAAAAGAATGATACCGAATTCCGCTCAGGAATCTAACGAAACCGATTATTGAAAAAATTGTAATGTCAAACTGATTAAAACTTTGTCAAATTGAACAATGAGAAAACTAAATTTGTAATTTTCACAAAAAATTTTAGTCAATACGACAAATGAAAGAAAAGCAATATCAATCAAGTAGATCAAAAATTTGTCATCACTGGAACAGTAACGTCCAACGAAATTTAATCAGATTAAAGAAATATTTTATTCAAATTGATAATGCTCATTAATATTGACTAAAAAACATGATCAATTCGATAAATTTGCTATCTACAAATTATTCCGCAAATTCTGAGTTCATTTAACAAAACCATAATTCAAAATGACAAAATTTTCAATAATTTCAAATATTTTTACTTTATTATTTTTTAATAATAAAGTATTGTGATCGACCTGAAATTTCAAAAAAATTTGCTACCCTGAAATTTTGTATTTACACGTTTTAGGACTAGTAGTCGTAAACACCAAAATAGCAAAAAAAAAAAAATGTCCGTCTGTCCGCCGTATACGCCGTACGCTGTACGCAAAATCGTTTGAAGGCGCGTAGCTCCCAAACCCGTTGAGGTATTAAGTTATGGTGTGTAGATTGTGTGAACCCCTACGGATGGTATCTTTTAAGGGGCTTGATGGTTTAAGGGCGGATGAGGGGGGAGCGTTTTAGACGAAAAATTTTGGTTTCCAGATCTCAGGAACCACTTATGCTTGGAGGCTGAAACTTGGAACTTATGTAGTACTATGATAGTGGACTCATTTGGAAAAAAATTATCGATAAGGATTGTGGGGTGTGGAAGTGGGGGGGGGGGAGGGTAAACAATGAGTCCAAAACGCTTGAAAGCCGGGATTGAAACATTCTAAAATCCATATCTCCTGAACGATTGATGTTAAAAGATTGAAACTTTGTAGTTGCCCTTAGGGATACTTGAAGATTAGACAAGGGCTAAAATTTTTAAAGGGGGTGGTGGGGTGTGGGGTTTGTTGGTGAAAAACTTTGCATTACAATATCTTCCGAACCAATTACACCAGGAAGATAAAATTTTGTTCCTGTATATGGGATCACAAGAGCAGTCTAATGAAAGTAAATATTTTGAGGGGAGAGGTGGGGCATGAAAGTGGGGGATAGCAATTTCTCAAAAAATGTCATTTTTATATCTTAGAAACCGTATCAGATATGATCTTGAAAATTTTACAGGAGTTGGGATCGATAGACCTCTAGTAGAGAAAAAAATTTAGTGGTAGGGGTGTAGGGGGTGATGGTGAAAAGGGGTAGAAAGGATAAAAATTCTGATTTTTATTTCTCGAAAACCGTAATGAATCGAGAGCTAAAAATTTAGTATTATATAGAGCCACTATAGATACATCCTAGACAAAAAAAAAATTTCATAGGGGTAGCAAGGTACGGGGGTGAGGGGTGGTTTTTTATATCTCAGAAACGGCTTATGCTAGAAAGTTGAAACTTAGTACGTATATGTAGATGTACTATTAGAGTAATTAAAGCAAAAAAAAAGTTCAGATTTTTATTGGCGTTCAGAGGTTGAGTAAAAAAAATGTCCGTGAATCCACGTTTTTACGAATTTCGTTAAAACTTTTAGACATGTCGAGCTATCAAAGCAATTTTACTTTTGCGGGCTATTTATATAAGCGCCTAGTAACGATCTTAAAAATTTTTCGATATCCAACCCTAAGGGGGTGTAAAGTGGTTGTGTACATATTCACGAATTCTGATAAATTTCTAAGGTATATTGAGATTTGGAATTCACTTTTACTTCTATAAGCTTTAAACGTAGTCGGGGAAAAACAGATTTAAGTATTTTTCTCAATTAAACCCCCTGGGGGTATTGTTCAAATTTTCACTGATTCCGAAAATCTCTTAGGTTTAGTCTTACGTTTCGAATTCGCTTTTACTACTATGAATTATTCTATTGATAAAAAAATACGTAAGTAAATAAAAAAAATCTGCCAACAGTCTGGGCGCAACTTTATTATTTTATAGGTAGAAGTCCGATACGTGTTTAATGATGAGATGCGGTGTAGGTTACTATGCGACTGACAACCTAAGAAATAACCAGGAGGCTATTTGGAACGTTATTTTTTAGGTTATCAGTCGCATAGTAACCTACACCGCATCTCATCATTAAACACGTTTCGGACTTCTACCCATAAAATAATAAAGTTGCGCCCAGTTTTCTAATTATTTTATATATTATAATTTTTGTTATAAGTAATCCGTATTTGATGAATTTGAATAATAATACAAGTCTGAAAAACTACTTGGTTCTTCTTCTTCTATTGTCTGGAGAGCAGCGCTGTCGTTTGTACTACAATAGTAGTATTTGTACTACTATTGTACTTCATGTACTATTGTACTACTCCTTTCAATTTTATACTACTCTTTTCTCAAAAATTTAATTCTCGAAAACTTTAGAAGAGGATTTTACAATTTATGTACATTGGAAATGCATGGTATCCGGGGTTGCGAATGAATTCGATTTTCTTCTCACTGCGTGAGATCAAATATTTTTTAGTTTAAATTTAAATCATTTTAGGGTCATTCCATCAAAAATTGGCCACAGGTGTGATTTCACTTTTCTTAATTCCGTAGAAACTTCGTGCACTTGATGAATTAGTGAAAAAAAAATTATACGGTGTAGTCGCGATAACGGGAACTCCGCCTAACGTGAACCACCGCATAACATGGACTTCAGATTCTTATTATCGACCACATCATAACATGGACAATGAAACTACGATAATGTAAAAAAAAATTTTTTATGACGAAAAAATATGAAATCAAGTGCCAAACTTTTTCCCAAAACTTTTGACAATACCATTTAAAGATGTCAAAATTTCCGTTCGACGCGGAACCGAGTGGCTGCACTGAATGTGTTACCCTTGAAGGTAAAATGTGATATTTTGAACGAATTATTATCTAAAGCCTCTCGCGTAACTGATTTGGCGAATAAATATGGTATCGAGAAATCTACTATCAAAATAAAAAAACTGCAACAGATTAGGATGTGTATTCAACACATTTATGGAACTTGCTATAATGGAAGCTATAAAAGTTTTAAGCCTCCGTAGATGGAGAACTAAAATTTAAAATTTAGAATTTCAAAGAGAAGTGAACAACAAATTTGAGGAACTGCATATGCCTACAGAGCAGCTTTATATCGTAGATGACAGTGAACTCTTTCGGAAGTTTCTTCCAGGTAAAACAATACCCAGAGGAAAAAAGAACTAAGCACGAATACCATTCCTTGCCTGTACTAATAGAAATGGCACGAATACTCGTAAAATAAAGCCACTTGTAATTATCGAGTTAAAAGCGTGGGATTTCTAGAATTTTTGCATGTCCTGTTAAATATATATATTAAAAAAAACATGCTGCAATATTTAAGGAATGGTAAAAGTCTTGTACCTGATGAATATTCTTTAAAAATAAACCATATTTTTGTATGTTTAACATTTTTTGAGAGTAACGGTTTTATTTTGAGTCGAAAGGTATCCTCCTTTTGGAGAACGCTCCAGCTCATCCTCTAATAGACCAGTTGAAAACCGATGATGAAAAGATAATAATAATGGTCATGTCAAAAAATTTGACGCCACTGATGCAAACGACGGATCAAAACGTCATTAGACTCATGAAGTTATATTAAGAATCTTATCATCAGTGGTTGCTAACGGATCAGATTTTGTTTAGCTTTGAAACAGCTCTAAATCAAATATGTAAGTTGTTCTAAATGTAATACACGAGTCGAAACAAGGTCCACCCCAAATGTTAGAAGCCGCTATTGGGAGGTCACGATATTTCATCACAACTGAATGAAGATGATTTTATTGAATATTTTGAAACCGCCATGGATTGAAGAAGATGACTCCTACTCAACTTCTGAAATTTATTTATGCGGTCGTTAACTCAAGTGCAATAATTATTACAAAATATTTGTGACTTAAATTCAATTGATCGTGATAGTGACGAAAAAATAAAAATTGTAACTAAAGAACGTTAGAAAACTTAGTACAGATTAGCAATTAAAATATTCAGTACTGGAATTGAAAGTGGCGGAAAGAAATTCGTTATTTAAATTTTTAAAAAACTCCAAGACTAAGCGATGTTTCTAAATTTGAAAATAAAACAAACCCAAACTAAAATTACCAATTATTTTACAAACACCGCATAAATATATACGTCGATAAGTACCATAAAGATACATATATAAAAGGAGAAATCGATTTTTTTTTTATTTTATAATAATTATAATTAATGTAAATGTATACATACATATATTACACATTCGAGAATATATTCATCGCCTCGTATATAACAACCCCATAAACGTGAAACCTTAGTTTCATCTTATTCACATTATCTTGACTATGGTACATCTAATTTTGTCTTTTTTTGGTTTTGTTTTTGTTAGTTTTAGTACGTTAAAGATTTCTTAAAAATTTTGTTTGCCTCCTCTTTTTAACTTCATATCTTATTTTAAGGGGAAATGCACAAATAAAATATTCCGCTGAAATTTAAAATATCCAATTTTTTAGAATAAATGTATAACATTTACGAGCAAGTAATCAAAGTAATTGTAATATTGCTGCGAAATAATTGGTGACCACTGATGTTCGTTAATTTGTTTACTCTCTCCTTTGAGATCTAAAGTTGATTTTACTTTATTATTTCAATAATACAGTATTGTTATCGATTTTTAAAAAAAAAAAATTTGCTACCCTCAAAATTTTTTTTTTTACGTTTCATAACGAGTAGACACGAAAAAAGCAAAAAAAAATTTCAGTCCGTCTGTCCGCCGTACGCCGTACCCCGTACGCCGTACGCCGTACGCCGTACGCCGTACGTCTACCGGTGTACGCAAAATTGTTTGAAGGCTCGTAGCACCCAAACCCTTTGAGCTATTTAATTGAATTTTTTTTCGTGGATAGAGTTGGTAGGCCCCCTCTAGTGACCAAATTTGGAGGGGTGTGGGTGTTAGGGGGGAGGAGGGGGAAGTGTTTTAGATGAAAAATTTTGGTTTCTAGATCTCAGCAACCGCTTATGCTAGGAAACTGAAATTTGGAAATTATATAGAGCTTTGGTAGGGGACCCATTTGCAAAAAAATTGCCGATATAGGTGAAAGGGTTTAGGAGTGGGGGGGAAAATAATGCGTCCGAAACGCAAAAAAGGCGAGGTTGACACATTCTAAATTCTATATCTCCTAAACGGTTAATGTCACAAAATTGAAACTTTATGAATAGTTGTAGGTATACTAGGAGAATAGATCGGAAACAAATTTTTGAGTGGGGGCTGTGGCGTACGGGGGTGGGGGGTGAAAAACTTTAGATTACGATATCTCACGAACCGATTGCACTAGACAAATAAAATTTGGTTTTTGTATAAAGGTTGACAAATGAAGTTTGCTGAAAGTAAAATTTTTTAAGGGGGCGGTGGATCTTGAAAGTGGAGGGGATAAGAATTTTTTTAAAAAATCACGTCATATATCTCAAGAACGGTGTAAGATATATGCTTAAAATTTTTACCTGAAGTGGGCCTAATAAACCCCTAGCAGAAAACAGAATTTAGGAAGTGAGGGTGTAGAGGGTGAGGGTGGGGGAGGGTGAAAAGGAAAAAGTTCCGGTTTTTATATCTCGAGAACCTATAATGATATAAAGCTGAAACTTAGTATTTAGATAGATCTATATTAGTAGCATGTTGGAAAAATATAATTTTTTATAGGGGCAGTATGGTACGGGGGTGGGGGGTGTTTTTCCTATCTATAGAACGGCTTATGCTACAAAGTTGAAACTCGGTCTGTTTATGTAGATCAACTGGAAAACTATTTTAGATAAAAAAAAATTTCAAATATTCATTGGCGTTCGGAGGGGGGCAAAAAAAGTTATCAGTGAAAATGGAATGCATATATTTTCACGGTTTTCGTCTTATCTATTAGGTTTTCCCAAATATTGAATTCATTTTTATTGTACATCTTCTTGATATAAATACCTAGAAAGCGTTTTCAGGATTTTTTAAAATTCGACCCCTAAGGGGGTTCAAAGGAGGTTGAAAACTTTTTCACGAATTCTACTATATCTCCAGGTCTTATCAGATATCTTTTCATTTTCACGTGCTTGCGTAATAATCGCCTAAAACTTCTTTTTAATTTTTTTCCTTTTTCAGCTCCTAAGAGAGTATAAATGATAAGAAGAAAGAAATTTTCCAATGTTTAATCGGCTAAAAATCGCTATTTTAAATATTTTTATTTTAAGAACAAAATTAATTTTCCAAGAAATCTAATAATCTCGAAGCAACTCATGATACACTCCGACTTTGACCGCTCCCGAGCTTTGACCCGAAAAATAATAAAGTTTCGCCCAGACCATTGGCAGATTTTTTGATATGTTTTGAAAAACAGTATAATGAAAATATATCTATATAATAACACAAAGAATGCAATATGTCAAAAATACATAAAAATTGGCCTTTTGAGACATTCAAGGAATAAGGACAAAACCATTATTCTTGAAAAAGATTTGTAAACATTATTTTTTTTAAATTCTCGTAAACTTCCCTTTTTAAAATTAGTCAAAAATCATTATTCTATGATAAAAACTATCGGAGATACGAATTTTCAAAACAAGATTTGGGCAGCATTTTTTCAAAATCTTTAACGTACCAAAACTAACAAAAAATTTGATACAAAAAAAAAATTAAATTTTTTTAATAATTCTTCGAGTACACAAAGTTTAAAAGAATCTGCGATGGTAAGGCCACAAATTTCGTTATTTTTGGCTTTTTTTATTGGAATGAACCTATATATGTATACTAACTTTTCGATGCTATTATGCGATTCCGAACCTAAAAGTCATGTAT
Source organism: Beris morrisii (assembly GCA_951812415.1). Classification (NCBI taxonomy): domain Eukaryota; kingdom Metazoa; phylum Arthropoda; class Insecta; order Diptera; family Stratiomyidae; genus Beris; species Beris morrisii. The sequence goes on along the minus strand of OX638313.1, from coordinate 91,025,429 downwards.
GTACTACTATTCTTTGTAAAATACTACTGTTGTTCACTTAAATGCACTACTGTCCAAAACAACAAAACGACAGCACTGCTGGAGAGCAGCTAACCGCAAGCTATCAGGATAAAACAGGTTTGGCTAATTCTAATCGATACGAAGATTTTATAATTCGAAGTTCTTAAGTCAAGATCCTTTAGAAGAATTTCGGCAGGCTGAGGGAGCACGGTTACACTGGTCAGTTTAATACATGTGTACAATAGCTCGGAAATTAATCGAAATTTCATAACTTTACCTGAATTATTTCACATCATGACCTAATTCGTGCCGATTTAATAGGGCATACCTCAAATTAAATCTTCTCGAAAAAAAGCTCTTGTAACTTTTCCAGCACATCAACGACAAGAAATACCTTGTAAATCTCTTGAACCGAAAATGATGCAACCGCTCATCAAACGAGTCCATCGAAAAAAAACTGCAATTTCATAATTGGCTGGAAGGTTAACGAACCGGCGTGCATTCTACTCGTACCTGGGACAAGCACCTGGAATTCTTAGCTACTTACCTGTCCATCACTAGAACCGGCCGGCAGGGTCATGCGTTTACTACTGTCCACATGGGAAAGTAGTCGACGGTGAAATGGTGCAGACGGCACCGGTACCGGCACAGGTGATTTTCAATGAAAAGGGTCGTCTACTCTGACTACCTTTGGCCCGGCCAAACAGCACCAACTGAATACGCTCGAGGTACAGGTGAGCGAGCATAATAGCGATATGGAGGTACTTTAAAGAGTATGTGGAGTTCCGACAACCGGCGGCTAATTGAAAGACCGGCGACAAGTTCCTCTAGGCGGAGAGAGTTCGGTTCACCTGTGACGGTTCCAATCGTCCGGAGCTCTTTACCGAGTGGTTAATCGCACCTGAGCGCGCAATAGACCATCCCGCGTACTTGTACGAACGCGACATTCGTCGGTAAGAGTATTTAAGGTGAGTGTGTTTTTTAGCCGATTTCTTTTCTTTTGTTTACATTTTTTTATTGTATATATCGTTGCTATTCGTTGTTCTCTCTTCCGATGCAAATTGCCGTGTTGCGGCTTACCTGGGGGCCCGGTGTTGTGCCCACATGTTGCTAGTGCTCTTACTAGTGTGATGTTGCCGCGAATAGTAGAGTAACCGTTTTTATTGGTGATGTGACGCGCGGTGTAATTAGCCGTGGCGTGTGTGTTGGAGCCACCTTGGGCGGATGGCGGGCGGTATCGTGCGGCGATGTTGCTGCAACATGTGTGCTTAATTTCTTGGAGGTTCTCGCTTGGAACTGGCCGGGCCGGTTCGTTTCCAGCTGACGGATTTGATGGATAATCGCGCGAATACGGCGCTGCTAGCAACATTATTTCCGATGTGCAGCGCTAGCGCTAGCAACAAACCACCGCCCCATCTCCACCCTCTGTACCTAGTGGGGCCGGTGGTTAATGTATGCTGGCTTTGTTAGTGTTGTTATGTTTTAAGTTGGAGTCTTCGTGTAGCGCGAGTGTTGCGGTTACGTTGTTTTTAACTTTTGACTTTAAACAAAAATCTTAGTTACTGTCGAGATTCCAATCAAAGTGGACGGACGAGGAAGCGACTTATTTGTCGATTTTTTTTGGGTTTATTTCGATAAAATTTCTTAGCAGATACGAGAAAATTTAACGAGACTCTTCCTCTCACGGTATCGAGTGTTCGTAAAGACTTAAGACAAGTCACAGTCGGTGGTAAGTGCATTGCGTGTGGAAGTAGTAATTTAACGTATTTGCTGCCGGTCATCTTTGAAATTACTGCTTTTGGGCAAAGTAACTTCTGAATAATGATGAGATAATTTGTGTTGAAATACTGCTCTGATTATTTAATGTAACGTGCGATTTTTTGCGATTATTGTCTTAGAGCTTGCGCGCTATTTCCGACTAATGTGAGTTTTGATCAAATCGGTGTATCTTCGGCGTGATTTATTTCATTTTAGATTTAACCGACTTTTTTTAAATTTGCGTAAATTTTCTGTGTAAAATTTTATCTGCGCTTTGTAAAGTTGTGTTCGAAACTGCGCAAAAACATTTTGTGTTTAAACTTTTATTTATCAATTTTTAAGTGGTTAAAAAAGTTTAGCTAGTTTTTCCTTTTTTTTTTTAGTTTGTTGTGTGTAATTTAGAACGATTTGCTTGCTCTGGAGCTGATTGAAGAGAGTATTATTAGGTAAGTTAAAAAATATGTCTAATAAATGTTTTTTTTATTTTTATAAATTTGGTTAGATATTCAAAATTGCAAAATTCTCTTGTTCTGTTTTCCTTATCTCAGTGCCAGTGGCGGTGGTGATAGTTTTGAAGCCCGGCGCACTTTCTATGTTTTGGTGGCCAAAATTTTATATTTTGTTTCGAAAAATCATAGGTGATTTTCAAGATTTTGCATGATATAGGGTGAAGACCCCAGTTCCGAGCCACCTTAAAACAAATGTTGACTTTGAGTCATCGTTAAAAATCAGAATATAAAGCTACCAATATGATATTTTACTGTTCTGATTTAATATTATATTCTTATTTGTTATAATACCTATTCAACAAAAAATTTGTATAATAGTTTAAAGAAAATCAATAAAAAGTTTAAAATCGCCTTTGTTCCAGTTCCGAGCCGCTCTGATCCCTATTCCGAGCCATCATGTGCCAGTTCCGAGCCCCACATGCTCTCATAGCAAATAGTACCTAACATTATTTAAAGAAGCCGAGATTTTAAATAAAATTAAATATATTTTTCATTTTAACAAAAAAAAAGGTGTTGCTGAAATAATAAAACTTTGTTTTTCGGTTTGTCGTATCGCTAACCGCGCAGGAGTATCAGGCTTCGTAAGAAACGACGTAATGTCTGATACATTTGAATCACCCATAAAAATAATTGGCATTTCAGATATATTGAAGTTTTCAACGTTCTGTAATTATGAAAAATGTTAAGATCACATTTATATAGCAATTAAATATACTATATACAACTTTCGAGCTGGCATCAGTAATCGCTTCAAGTATCCTAACTGACAAAGAATGGTGTCGCTGGAGGAATCTCTTGTACCATTTATTCCCGGGGGTGTTATTCTACTCTAGATGAAATCATATAGAGTACTATAAGTTTAATCCAGCCCATAAGTTTGTAACGCATAGAACCAAGCCTCGGACGAAAAAAAGTTATATATTATTTTTTGTTTATTTGTGGCCAAAAACCTCATATCCGCTTGACGTCCGTCCGTCCGTCCGTCTGTCCGTGAACACGATAACTCAAGAACGCCTTCACCTAGGATCTTGAAATTTTGATGGATGTTTGGTTGAATTTGTAAGGCTAAGTTCGTTAACGGGCAAAATCGTCATACTCCTTCGGGTAGCTGCCATACAAAATGTCCTTAAAACACGTGTTCAAGAATATTGGTCGATAACTTCAGAAGGGTTTAAGCTACGACTTTGAAATTTTGTATGCGTTATTTTTCCAATAGTTGGAACTAAATACATGAATATGAAGAAAATTCTGTTAGTCCTTCGTGTAGCTGCCATACAAATATCCTGTCAAAATGTATTCACTTAATTTACGAAACTCACTATAACTCAAGTAATCTTTTAGCTACGAATTCGGAATTTAGTACAAATTAGTTTTGAGTGAAAACTAAGTTCGAGTTTACTAATCAGCGAAATCCTTTTACTCCTTCTGGTAGCTGCCATACAAAATGTCCTTAAAACACGTGTTCAACAATATTTTTCGATAACTTTTGAACGCTTCAAGCTACGAATTTGAAATTTTGTACACGTTCATTTTTAAATGCTTCCAAGGAAAAGGATAAATATGTAAGAAATCGAGTGAGTCCTTCCTGCACCTCCCATGCGAAAGTCCTTCAAAAAGGAAATTTTTTTTCGATGACTTACCCAGTTCGAGATATGAAATTAAACACTGAATATTGCCTTTTAGGTTTGAGTAGCAATCAAATGGGAGTCCTTAATAAAGGACATACAACATACACACCCGTATTCTACTTTATCCCCAACTACAATATAAATCGGAGTTCAGTATTCATCTAGAGTATTATACGATTGGCCTACAGCCGATCGTGACTGCAGTATGTTTATACTCTAGATGAAATCATATAGAGTATTATAAGTTTAATCCAGCCCAAAAGTTTGTAACGCATAGAACCAAGCCTCGGACGAAAAAAAGTTATATATTTTTTAAATGGATTTCCTCTAGGCAGGGTATCCAAAAATTCCTTTACAGCAAATATAATATCCTCTTTTCTTCTAGGGAAGGCTTTAAGATGACAATGACAATTTTCTCTTCTTCTTCATCAGTTAAAATAGGTGAAGGGCCACTGATTGGTTTATGCGTTCTACTCGGAATCCCATATTTCTGAGCTACAGAACGAATTGTTGACCCTTTCCTTATTTCCTCTAAAGCAACCTGTAATTGCTCCTGTGCATATTTCGGTTTTGGCATATTCAATTACCTTATATCCAAAACAAGTGAATATTTTTTAACTTTATCATAGTAAACACACTTCGTAACCAAAAATATCTATAATAATTCATTATAACAATATTATATTAAAATATTTTCGGTATAATTATATGTTTAATTAAAATTGTATAATATTTTTGAGGAAATTGTATTAAAATTCGAAGGAGGCTCAGAACTTGGGGCTCGCAACAGGGTCGATGAAAAAGATACATAAATGCCAGTTGCGAGGCACCCGGCTCGAAAATGTAAATTATCAGAAATACAGTACCAGTCCCGAGCCGTCTTATTATTCTAATTAAATATAAAATTTTCATTGTTTAATAAATTACTTAATAATATTTGTAGCACACACTTTCCATATTGTCACAATACTTACACCAATTATATAAAACTAATGTTTTAAGCACTATGGTGTCACTGAAGTTTCTTAACGAAAACAATAAGGAACTTGCCGTTTTGTGGAACACGTTTGTTCTTTGCGAATTCTGACAACAATTGAAACTATTTCACACGAAGCCTATAGCTGAATTACTAAACACAGTTGAAAGTGATTGCTAAAAATGATAGTGAAGGAAAAACTGTCATACATTCTTAGCTATTCGTGGAATTAAAGATGGTGGCTCGGAACTGGCGTAGGGCTCGCAACTGGGTTCTTTACCCTAACTAGAGGAGAGGGTGGTAAAGTGACCCCTGCGGTTAATTTGGCTCCTTAATTATTTCTAATTATTCATAATACCATTTATGGTTTGTGATACATATCGGGCTTTCTAATATGTAACAGATAAACACCACAGAACAAAATCGAAGTGCATTGCTTATTCGTAAGACGGATCTCATTGCTTCCGCAAGATATGCAAAATTTATTCCATCAACATCTGTGATTGTCTTCAAAGGTGCATCCTATAAGAATCAATGAAAGATATCAAAAGATCTCAATGAGCGAAACGTAGCCGCGGTCAATACTGTGGATGTGATACAGGATGATGATAAGATCAGTACTGAAACTGGCGAAAATGAGGCTTCTTCGCAGGGCCGGATTTACCTATGAAGGGGCCCGGGGCTATTTCACTTTTGGGGGCCCCTAATAACTAAGGCTTATGATTTTTTTTTAATTTTTTTCCTAATCGGAAAAATATTTGAAAAAAATTTTTTGTGTTATCATAATGCCGAAAAAAAATTTTTGTTCACCAATGATATCAGTTTTCTTCCATTGCGTGCCAATACCACAACTGCAAAAACTTTGCCAGACTCTCATTTATTTCACATATTTCATTATTTTTTAGAGGATCCCACTATTTTCAATAATTAATCTTTTTCCAAGGATTCTAAACCAGCAACTTAACCGACAAACAACATTAAGGCCAGGCACGTATTTTATAGTGTCAAGTTGATGGTACTGCACTATAAATTTCAGAATTTTTCTAAATCAAAAGATCTTCAATTATTTCACTGGCACCGAACTTATTTAAATAAACATCAAAATATCACCTTCTCTCTCACGATTATCATTGGTGGTTAGAATGGTAATTGCTCACTGCTTCTTTTCTTCGAAGTGGGGATCAAAACGGATTTTACTTAGTTTTTGGGAAGTGTATCATCAGGGCAGCCTTATATGATAAAAGTGGATTTTGAACTGAACCAGATGATCTCAAATCATGAAGACTATGGTAAAGAATTTTGAAAATTTTGTAATATTTATCAATTCTTTAATTGCTTGCTCATCTTAGCTCCTTTTAAAAATATGCTCATTTATATGGGAATATATTCGTGCTTTACTTTTAGCGAAATCATTTATTATTTCATCAAAGTCAATTGATTTTAGTACTTCATACTCTATTGACATTAGAGAAAGTAAGTTCAAATGATTTTCGACAATTGTATTACGCAAATAGTTTTTAATCCTTGCTAAAGTAGAGAAGGATCTTTCCTCTTCACAATTTGTTGCAGGTATAGTTAAATACATTCGCAACGAAATCCTTACGTTTGGAAACGTGCAAAGAATTGAACTACCGTCCTCAAGTAATTCGCCCATACGTGCGAGCTTAGTTTTTGCAATATTTTCGTTCTTAACAATTTCAGGAAATTGTAAGAATTCATAAACAAAACCAATCTTCAAATCATTGGGATATGCACTTATAAGAACTTTACATTTATCTTGAATTTCTGCAATTGATAATTCGTTAAAAATCCAAATAAATTTTCAATGCTGTTGTACGCTGCGCTTCTCTTCTCTAATTCCTGATACAGACAATCGATTATCGGCAGAAAGGTTTCTACGCGAAATTTTTCACGTGTAGAAAATTCCGTTTCTATTGCATCGCCTTCATCAAAAAAACGTGCTTTTTTTCTTGTTCTTCTATTATATTCTTTATATTGATGATCATCCACAAGTTGCTTTGCTTCGGCCTCTATATTATTAAAACAATCTCGATATTTATTCAGAAAACCTGACAAAGACCTATATAGTTGACATACAGTCAGTAAATCAATATCAGCGCTCTGAAGCGATTCGCTAGTTGCATGGAAGCGTTCTAAAATTTTGTTCCAAAAAATAACCAGTATTGAATTTTTTTATTTTATTCAGAATGCCATTTGCTTCATTTTTGGTTATCTGATTTTGGGTGCTATCACACGCCAAATTACTAAGAGTTGTCATAATCTCAGGACCTAACGGTCCTCTCACGTCCGGTGTTAGATTGGCGGCAGTTGCGGTTGCGCTCAAATGTCAGTGAAGTGCTGACTTCTGAATGCACTCGCAATACCCAGCAGGGAATACAAATCTCGCCCAGCGGCAACTCAACAGGATTTAATTCTATTGTATTGAATATATGAAAATTTTGGCACCCAGTGAAATTTGTTGTGGGCCCACTGAGCTATATAAATGGAGACCCCATCAGCTCATTTCTCTATACGATATGACAGATTGAAATAGCCGATGAAATCGTACCCTCTCGCTCCTTCTCAAAATTTCGAATTTCGAACAACATGGGCAACAACTTAAATAAAATTTAAAACTTTTCAATTTGAACTATCAGTTCTGACAATTCAAATTGTTCGATTTGATGTTAAGAAGTTGCGTTTTGCGTTCGAAATGCATAACACAACTCACAGTTTACTTCAATTTCTTTATTAATAAATTTCTTGGGATATAACAGTTTCAGGAATATTTATAACGGTTGAGCATGTAATACGTTATTTTTGAATTTGGCGCCATACCGATAAGTACATGGTATTATATTCGTACTGCAGTAGCCAATATTACCTGTAAAATTTAAACAGCTTAGTTGCAATTTTATGAACTCATTTTCTTTCAATACCTTGCATTGTTTATCCAAAAAAGTATTTATCAAATTCAAATTATTTGGTAATTTTTGCAATTCGAAATTACACATAAAAATTCGGATTTAATTTTTCATGTTGCCTAATCTGATGTTTTCCTTCTCGCCTTAATACATGCATACCGTGCTACTAACTCCTTCCTTCTTAAGATTCAGGTCATCCGTGGATCAATCCTAATTTGTACCCCGGATAACTTTCGAAGTTTCTCTTAACTTAAAATGAATTGAATTTTTGAAAGAAACATAAAGAAATGTTTCAATCAAAAATTATTTTATTTGCATTACCAATTTTAAATGTAAGGAATGTTTAAAATCATCAGAATTTTGTTCAACAATGCAGAACCTCGGGTTATCATGGACACCTTTTTCGAAATATTGACATTTTAAAAACGTCGGCCATGTGAGATAGCAAATCGAGGTCTCCATTTGTTATATCTCAGTGTGTGCTACAGAACCTTCTAGTCCTATGGGAAATCCGGCCCTGCTTCTTCGACTGAATACAATTCGACCAGGGACATCATTTAAGTTTTACCCAGCGGGCAAGATCTTTTTCACTTCATTTAAATGCATTTCTGTCAATATTTAAAATATGTAGTGTATACATACATGCGCGCACACACAGTTCAAGGAGTACGTACATTTTTTAAACTCCTTTGAAAATAGTCTTTCTTGAAAAAATCAAAAAGTCACGATTCCCTTCAATTCTGGAATTGACCACCCACCCCAAATTACGTCTCTTTATTCGGAATCTGATATTGAAGTCACAAATTGTTAAGGATCCTTTCCTAGCGACCAAAGAAGTAAAATATGCATTCAATTACGATTTTTTGGAGCACAATGAATGTCCTGGAGCAGAAGGCGATTTTTGACAATAATATTGAATTTTTTAGCTATTTTCCCTATGGTTTATACACACATTTAATTTGGCTCTCCGATGCTATATTATCCACACATTTTCAATAATAGCCGTATGCAAGCATTTTTGAATTTAAATAATTTTTTAGAAACTGTGAGACTTTAATCCTATTTTAAATGTATTTTAAGTAATTAAGTTTGAAGGCTGAATCGACATAACGAAACATTTTAAAGTAGCCTTTGAAACGTATTAGATATTATCACTTTTTTTCCACGTTAAAACCTAGCAAGAAAAATATCACATTTTCTTTGGTTGTCAAACAGTGCTTCCAACTCGTGAAAATTCTAAATATTTAAATTTTTTCGATAACATTAGAACAAATGTATCGGTATTTTCGTTCAATTATTAGATAACACTTAATTGCATTCGTATAGTGGTGATCACGTCATGAGAGTTTAATTCCCTATTTATTTAAAAAACATACCTAGAGAAAATTAAAAAGCCCATCGGAATTAAAATAAAAAATAGTGTGCATAAAGATCTGAAGCACTGGCACCGCGCCTGCGCCTGGGGTCTCTGGAGTCCCAATGCATTCATATGGCGCACTTTTATAAACTGCGCCAGATACCATGAATACATATGCACTCAGCGGAATACAACGCATGCCGTCGCGCATAAAAACGTTGAACGTGCACTGTACCGTGTATGTTGTATGTCGAACAATGGTGCGGATGAAATGTTTGCGCTACGGAGTAAATCAATAGATTCGCACATGTATGATCGAACAATGCGTTGAGACGTGTCGGATCAGTGTAGGAAAATAATGTTGATCATACAAAACTATTAAACTTGTTTAATGAGGGTGATATGAACGTGTACATATATTTACCATATATAATAAGATCAAACCGCAACCGTATATTTAGGAAAATGAAACAAATGTTTGGGTGTACGACGTGTTGTTAAATTGTATTTGGATGAATAGGTATATGTGAGAAGGTTCCCGTGTTTTAGAATTGCAAAATTTCAATCAGTGAATTTAGTGATAATTGCATGATTATATAATACATGACCGAACAATTGTGTAGGTAGGTGGAACAGTAGGTGCGGCGCCCTAAAAAATTTGGCGCCCGGCGCAGTTGCTCCACTTGCTCCTATGGAACCTCCGCCCCTGCTCAGAGCCCATATTCATTCAGGATTAGGTTTGTATCCGTTTGGGGAGGATTAATCTAATCCTGAGAACGTAATAAGTGTGTTTTATTGCGACGAGCATACTAACGTCGAACTCTTGAAAACATCACTAGGAAGTGTTGTCGTGCACTCTTTGACATGTAGTTAAAAACCAACAAGTCTCGACTCTTTCCAAATTCCACTTTCTTTATTTTAAATGAACTGCTTACTAAGAAAAATCATTTATAATAGCTACTGCCAGTTCGTAATGCCGGGCAGTCCGAAACCCTGGGCTACTACTGAAAACTGTTTTATATTGGGACTCCTTTTTTTAATAGCTAAAATTAAGGATTATAAGTTTAATATGAAATAATTGTAGCCCGTAGTATAAAGCCTCTGACGAAAAAAAGTTATATAGTGTTTTCTGCTCAATTCTGGCCAAAATCCCCAAATCGGCTTACAGCCCGTCCATTATTTTCTCTATTTGCTTGAACACACGATAACTCCAGAAGGAAATCTTGGAGCTTAAAATTTTATGCACACTCGTTTATTCCATTAATGGACGAAATCATCACACTTTATCCGGTAGCTCCCATATACAAAACCTTAAAGCACGTGGATTAATTAACGTTTAATAAATTTAAAATTTCTAGCATGTTGTTATTGACCAACCATCCGTAAGGGCGTATTTTAAAGATTATTTAAGACAGATAATCGAACGAGTGAAAACCTTTTCCTTACTAATGTTCTTCGTATTGCTTCTCATCGAAACTTATTGGTGTTATATTTCTACTTCATGGCTGCTCGAATACTTCAGCAATAGTGTGTTCCATGGAATGAATGTAGAAATTTTACAGAACCTTTATATGACGGTTCCTTTATATTCGCATCATTAACTGAAACTTTCCGAAAAATAACTGTAATTTCAAATTATTTCAAGATATCGTTCTGAAGTTATCGGCCAATTTTAAACGGATCAAGGTGTAGAAGCAGGAGTTTATGGAGTGCGCCCAAATGTCAAATTCTACTATAGCATGCACATAACATCCACTGTTTTTCAGGCGGAGACTCATCCTATTGAACTATGCATTAGAGAAAATATCAGACGGGGCTACAAAAACCAATAAATATATATTCTCTCGGACAGCAAGGCTGCAATAATGGCACTTCAGTCCGTTCAAATCTACTCCAAACTTGCTTGGAATTGCCTCCAATGCCTGATTGAATTTAGTTAACCTCATTTGGATTCCGGAACACAGCGGCTATGAAGGTAATGAAATGGTTAACTTAATGGCTAGGAAAGGTTCATAAGCGGACATCATGGGACCATATTCATTCTGTGGGATACCATTAAGCACAGCCAAAATGAACATCCGAATGTCGCAAAAATCGCAAAGTGCCATTTACTGGGACTTGGCACCGGGCAACAGGTACTCAAAGCTTTTCATGCCGAAAGACTCGGAAAAAAGAACATCTGATTATCTAAAATTAAGCAGATATCAGACCCGAACCCTAGTGGGAGTTCTGACTGGACATGGTCACATAAGGAAGCATCTCAATAGGATTAGTCTCTCTAAAGCTAAAATTTGCAGAATATGCAATGAAGAAGACGAAACACCAGAGCATATCCTCTGTGAATGTGAGGTTTTAGCTCACAAAAGATTCATCTTCATGTCGGTCAGTGTTTCATGGACCCATTGGAAATCCTGACCATTCCTCTTCGCAAAATACTAGGCTTCATTGAAAGCGCAGGGATTGAAGAGGAATCATAGTCAAGCCGGAGAGACGTCACAATAGGCCCAAGTGTGGCTGCAGTGACAGAAGTTAACCATACCAACCCCTATTTCCAATCTATCTATCTATCGGCCAATTGGTGTTTTTGTGAAAATGTTTTTCAAGGTATTTTGTACGGTAGCTATTCGAAGGAGTATACAATGTTCATCTGTTAACGAACTGTATTAAAATTTCTAATTAACGAGTGGGGACAAATTTTCATTGTCCTGGGTGAAAGCGTTCATGAGTTATCGTCCGTTCAAGCATAGAGATGGCAATTAGACAGATTTGGAATTTTTGGCCATCAATGAACCTTTGTAGTTCCATGCTCCATTCAACCTCAGGATTCAACCCTACTGTTACGTTACGAACTTCTAGGCTCTATTAAGCTTCTAATATTCTTCAGATTTACTAGAGTATAAAAACCCCAGTAAATCAGTATAAATCAAATTTAAGGAACATTAAAAGCCAAAATACCTGAAACCCTTGAAGTTAAATTTTATGTTTTTCCACATATCTGCTGCACGTAGAAGGAAAACAACTTCAACCCCTTGATAAATTATGTGGAAATGTTTATTAATAGCCCTACGGCTGACATAGTTTCATTCGATCCTAGAACAAAATGTCTCGTGGAAATAATTCCGCACTATTTCTAAATAAATAACAATATCGTGAATATGGTTACTGTGGTGAGGGTAACCGTGGCGCTGATGGTAAACATTTTACTTCGATGCAATAACTATTTATTGTTGAAAAGCCCCGAGAACTTTACAAATGTACGTGGAAAGTTTAGGAAAAAATGGTCATATCAGTTGCATGATATTTTTGTTCTGAATATTATAAACTTCTTGCGATGGGTGAACGACAAATTTCTCTCGCCCTATGCATGTACGTACACATTCATCTATATTGTTGTTGCGGAATTTTATTGAATTCCGATATAAGGTAGACGTACCTAGGTACGCTGTTATCATACACTTTCTTATGAATCGTCTTATTGTGATTTGCTAAAACCCGTTGGGAACAACATATCTTATATCTTAGATTAGCTCCTAAGAAAACCTAAGACGAAAATCTAAACTATCATAACTTGGGAAATTAAGCCAACGTACACCTTTTCTTCAAATCTACTATATGATCATTAAAGATATACATGTTAATCGACCGTTTTGTTAAAATTTGAGAATAGTCATCACATAATCAGACTTTTGATTTGAGGACATTACTTAGTGCCGTATTATTCACTTCGGGTTATTTATAACCTCTGGTTAATTCCAGTTTTCTCAGAGCTTTGGTATTATTCACCTTGGGTTATCGTTTTTAACCGGTGATTCGCTGGTGCTATAACCAGTGATTAAAGTTACCCAGGGAAAAATTTAACCGGTGAAAAAGTTCTGGCTTACTACGATACCCAGGTATTTAACCGGCGATTTGTCAAATTTTGTATTATTCATCTTTTCCATGATCAATCGCTTCCCTAAACATACTGCAGTCACGATCGGCTGCAAGCCAATCGTATAATACTCTAGATGAATACTGAACTCCGATTTATATTGTAGTTGGGTATAAAGTAGAATTACGTGTGTGCATGTTGTATGTCCTTTATTAAGGACTGCTATTAGATTGCTACTCAAAACTAAAAGACAATATTCAGTGTTTAACTTCATACCTTGAACTGGGTAAGTCATCGAAAAAAATGTCCTTTTTAAAGGACTTTCACATGGGAGGTGCAGGAAGGACTCACTCGATTTCTTACATATTTATCCTTTTCTTTGGAACCATTCAAAAATAAACGTGTACAAAATTTCAAATTCGTAGCTTGAAGCGTTCAAAAGTTATCGGAAAATATTGTTGAACACGTGTCTTAAGGATATTTTGTATGGCAGCTACCAGAAGGAGTAAAAGGATTTCGCTGATTAGTAAACTCGAACTTCCTTTTCACTCAAAACTAACTTGCACAAAATTCCGAATTCGTAGCTAAAAGATTACTTGAGTTATTGTGAGTTTCGTAAATTAAGTGAATACATTTTGACAGGATATTTGTATGGCAGCTACACGAAGGACTAAAAGGATTTTCTTCATAATCATGTATTTAGCTCCAACTATTGGAAAAATAATACATACAAAATTTCAATGACGTAGCTTAAACCCTTCTGAAGCTATCGACCAATATTCTTGAACACGTGTTTTAAGGACATTTTGTATGGCAGCTACCAGAAGGAGTAAAAGGATTTCGCTGATTAGTAAACTCCGACTTCATTTTCACTCAAAACTAACTTGTACAAAATTCCGAATTCGTAGCTAAAAGATTACTTGAGTTATTGTGAGTTTTGTAAATTAAGTGAATACATTTTGACAGGAAATTTGTATGGCAGCTACACGAGGGACTAAAAGGATTTTCTTCATAATCATATATTTAGCTCCAACTATTGGAAAAATAACACATACAAAATTTCAAAGACGTATCTTAAACCCTTCTGAAGTTATCGACCAATATTCTTGAACACGTGTTTTAAGGACATTTTGTATGGCAGCTACCCGAAGGAGTGGGACGATTTTGCCCGTTAACGAACTTAGCTTTATAAATTCAACCAAACATCCAGATTCAAAATTTCAAGATCCTAGGTGAAGGCGTTCTTGAGTTATCATGTTCACGGACAGACGGACGGACAGACGGACGGACAGACGGATGGACGGACGGACGGACGGACTGACGGACGGACGTCAGGCGGATTTGAGGTTTTTGGCCACAAATAAACAAAAAATAATATATAACTTTTTTTCGTCCGAAGCTTGGTTCTATGCGTTACAAACTTTTGGGCTGGATTAAACTTATAATACTCTATATGATTTCATCTAGAGTATAAAAATATATATTCAGCAAAATCATATTGTCCATCTTTAAACATAAGCCACATTTAATTTTTCTTGTTTAATTAGTTCGTGAGACATCGCTATTCAAGGTTTTTTGCAACCCACCCATGCCACTAATCACTCTCAAAAACTTATTTTCGATCTATTCGCCTAGTTCATGGTCTACAAGCAAGTATCAAGTTTCAACTTTGTGACATTAACCGTTCAGGAGACATGGACTTTAGAATGTCTCGTTTCAAGCGTTTCGGACACATTTTTTTTCTCCGAACTCCCGAACCCCTTCTCACATAAAAAAAATTTTATTGCAAATGGGTGCAATATCATAGATCTATGTAAGTTCCAAATTTCAGCTTCCTAGCATAAGTGGGTCCTGATATAAGAACCAAAGTTTTTCGTCTCTCAATTCAACAAATTCTTTTGTTATCTAGACAGTGGGTTTTTGTCAAAGAATATATGAAATTTGTCAATACGACAAAGTATTTTGTTGGACGTATATTGACCGTGGTTTTGTCGAATTGAACTGAATTTTTGTCAATGCTACCAAGGTTTTTCCTGCGTGTATATTTCAGAATTAGTTTTATGTTTTGCATCGCCGATTGAAATCATTTTTTGTCCAAGCTCAAGTTTATTTTGTTCAACTCAGCTTTGATGCTCTCCCTCCGTTTTTACCGAGTCGAATTCTATTCGAATGGTTTTGGGAAAATTCAAATTGGCCCAGATATCAGCTGTTCGTCTCATGACATTACCCTAGTAAAACAGAAATTGCGTCGCAAATAAAAACTCGAAACCCAAAATCGTGACAGAAAAAGTTTGACGCAGAATTGCGACGACAATGGAAATCCACCTTAACCTGTCTGCAGGAATTATATGCGATATGTTGAAAATGCATTAAGCCTTAAAGCTAAAATTTTTAAATAGGCAAGAAAATATCTAGCACTCATCATCATTTCAAAACATTTCCACAAACTTAGACGTACAGTCCCGAATTATTAAGTTTGGTTTTACTTCATTTCGCAAAATCAAAACACCATTATTTGTTTACAAGACAGCATGCAATATTACCAAGAGTTTGTCTACTTATTGAAGATACTAAGTGAAGGAAAAAACTGACATGAAATTATTTGTGAAAGATTTATTGGAATACCATACCTAAAAATTTAATAACTGAAACCCTGTAATTACAACCATGGTATTTTTGTATATCATCACGAAATAATAGAGTTGTCTATATATATAACACGATACCCAGCTCTAGTTTATTTTCCAAATAAGTATTCCAGTAGACACTATTTGGAACAAATATTGACGACCTTTACCTTACCTTTCGTGTCTAAATACAATTAGTTAGCCCTAATTGAATTACGTTCCTTAGAACTCTGGTCAGGATACTCTAAAACTACATATGAATAGCCATAAAAGTACTTCAGTTAAAGAAATTTTAAAGAACTAGAAGTCAGCTATCGTGGCATTTATTTCGACAAATTAACTTTCCATATTTTTATATTGATCTGCTGTAACTACCAAACAAATTGTAGTAAGCAATAAAAGATTCCTCGATTAAAAACGAAAAATGAAGTCATACTTATTCCCTGATTTTCTCAACCTAAGTTGTCATTAATGATAATATTATATTTTATTACAATGTTAATTCATTTTTGCACAGTACGGAATGTGACAGTTTATATGCTCTTGTATCACATATGCCAAGTAGTGTCACAGTCACAATTGGTTTTTCCATCAAATATTCATTAGCAGATATGCTAAGGAGTTATCCAAAAATTTAATTAATTGAATTAATGAGTTCATTGAGAAAGAGAAAACTTGAGAAAATTTGAAACCTCATTCAGGACATACTAGGTACGATAAAATGTTAAAACTTTGTTTGATGAAATATAAGAGTAATAGAATTGAATATGTCCTAAGTCGCTATAAGTGAGTAACAAACGTGATGAAGAGAGAGAAAATGAGAAAAAGCTATACGCTATTCTTGATAAAAAAAACTCAAAAGCAAAAGAAGAATGCATCAACCTACTATTGTCAATTTCGTTTAACGCTTATTTTGCAACGTCTCTTGAGTTAAGAACAAAAACAAACGAGTCTTTCATGTATGTTAGCTTCCGTTCAAAAGTCCTTGAGAAATCTATCAGTTTTGTTCAGAATATCAAGTTTGCAAGGGGGTGTATATATATATAAAAGTCCTTGTAGGTATACGTTATTTGACTTTTTGCACTGATTACAAGAGTTTCTGATAGCTAATATTTTCACTATATAATGGCCCGGTTTACAACCTGCTTTTAAGCTGTGGCATATTGTTACGCCGTAATTATGATCGTCATCCTGAAAAGAAGAGAATTGTTCAGTAAATAAAAGTGTATCATGTTTTTAGAGAAAGATAGGCCAACTTACCAACTACTTCATCGCGTGCTCCTTGTGAATGCACCTCTGCGCACGTATTGGCCTTCAGTTTTACCTAAAAAGATACCAGCACAAAGGAGGGAATTAGTCAATTAAGTACTCAGTCGTACATACATGGAAGTCGAGCTAAAATCGAAAATAGGAAACAGAAAAACGTGAATTTGTTAGTTATGGTTAGTTATGTTAAGATGAAGAATATATAATCGAATTAGAGTTACATTAGTTAGTTATAGTTAGGTAATAGGAATAGGAATAGGAAAAATGAATTAGTATGATTTAGTAAGATTAGGGTTAGACTTGAACCACAATTGGAAATTAACACACAACACGCAACATCGAATCACGAATCACATCACTGAGGACCAATCACATAACTTGGGACAGATCACATCACTGAGGACTAATCACATCACTGAAAACGTAAACAAGAACATCACAAAGTGCAAACATGGCGGACTTACACTGGGAGAATTGCAAGTCGATAAAACAGATCAGCGAGGATTGGGTCCATGCTAAAAAGTCGGGTCGAGAATATAAAGTGGACCCCGAATCAATCGAGAGTAAGAGCTAACGAAGTAAGAGAAAGTTATTCGATTTGAGTGAATGACCTGGAGAAACCAGTCGTTGACCCAGGAAAACGGAGATTAACCGATTTAAAAGTTGATCCGAGGTTTCGCGGGAAGTACGACACCCGAAAACGGTCTCTTTTGATGGAGTATTAGCGAGAGTGCGGACGAAAAAGTGTGTCGGAGAACAGAGAAGGATTGTCGCGAAGTGGATTCGAGAACAAATATTCAATTCAAGAAAAGCTGAAGAGCGAACTCGGAAGATCACAAGTCGGTGACTTCCGAGGATATACAAGACGAAGGAGTTATACGAGACGAAGGAGATATACGTGATCAACGTTGGCAACGGCTTGTGTGGAGGCGAAAGAAGAACGATCGTCGGGAAGACATCGAGGGACTACGCACCCGAGGCGCCCTAGTATTAAGCGTAGGAGTCAGGTAGTTCAGGGTACTAAGTGTTTTGCGAGGTATTTAGAGCCAATAAAAGTTAATATTATAATTTAACATTTGAAACAAAAGTTCGAGTCGTTTGGTATCATTAAGTGTTCTCATAAGTTTGTGACGTGTTACAGCTCGCCTTCCGTTGTTTTCTTTGTAGTTACGCGCGAAACTTTTCCCGAATTAGTGATTCGGTCCGGGAAAGATTAAGAACGGGGCCCTTAAACCAAGGAATCACTGGCGCCCACGACCCTTCTCTGGGTTGGCCGGAAAAGGCCCGTTCGCCCCCTTAGTGCCAGTGGCGGTCATATTGCTTGTTCAAGGGGGGGGGGGCCATTGAAGTTCAGTAGATACTGTAGAGAAAATAGGTGAGGTAGCTACCCGTTAATGCAGCGTGGATGAAGGAATTTCAGAATATTAAAAAGTATTAACATTGCTCTGAAGGGATTTCTTTAACATCGCACAATTTACCAACTGATTGTATTATATCAAAAATTTTAACCTGTGTTGTATGATTGTAAGTCCTTAAGCAATGGAAAATTGAATAGCACGGGTAGGAAAGAAAATAAAATTAATTGATTTCAAAGCTTGGTGAACATAATTTTCAATTTCAGTAGAAGTCGATGTCGATCTCGATTTCGGCAAAATTTAGAAGCCCAAACAGACTTCAAGATCTCTTACATGTATGAGAAATCTAATAGATTTTGAGAGTTTTGTTAAAATTTCGAGATTTCGCCAAATCCAGTTTGAAATCTTTGGATGTAAATTAGATGTTTTTTGTGACCACTAGAAAAGTAGTGTATTTAATTCTTATTGGTTCTACTATCATACATATTTGATGAAACTCAATATTGGGCATTAAAATCCGAACTTTATATCTCATAATCTAAGAACTTCAAGCCCGACGAAGAAGTGATCACCCCAATTATTAAGTTATCCTACAATACTTAAAATCTACGAAAGAAATATTTTATGTCAATGTTATTTATTAGGTGTATATACATATTCACTGAGTCTCCTTATTGAGTCGATCTATAGTTAAGATGACTGCCACCATAACCTAACCTAACCTACTCTCTTAATTCAAAAATTTAAAAAACTAAACTTGGAAATTCTCTAAAACTATTTTCAATTATAATAACTTCATAAGCAGTATCTTATACCTGATTTACATCGCAAGATTTTGGCAAGTATTTTAGTATAGTATAGATTTTGAAATCTCGAAACGCTCTGAAGACATTTGTTTGACAACGACTCTGATGATAAAATTTTTAATTTATTTTGTACGAGTTAACATTTGGAAACGAGGAAATTTAAATTGAATGAACAAGAGTCGAAAGCTTGCGTTATCATGCAATTTGAAATTTTGTAATATTTTTTACAGGTAGTTGTGGTGACAGATAATTTGACGGCTGTTCAGTGACTATTATTTGTATTGAGGATTTTTTCCCAAAGATTTTTTTCGCGGTACCTCTTATAATGATTCTAATTAGTGTAAAAAATATATGTTTTAAGTTTCACCCCGATCAGAAAAAAAAAATTGAGATTCCGAAAAATGGGTCCCGATGTATTGACAAAACGGTCAAATAATATTATTCTATGGATGGTTGTAGTTTTAAATATATAGGTTATGTACCATCGGAAATACCATCTAGTGGTCGTAATGAGAAAGTGAAGTTTTTCATATTCAATCGGTTTCGACCGTATTTTTATAATGGTTAATAATACGAAGTTGGTATCGTCGGCAAAACGATCTGATTTCTAATGCTCAATATTATATTATAGAAAGAGAAAATGGTTCAGAAAGTCCTTCATCAAGTACGAAATCAAAAACTTTGACGGATTAGTGATTAAATGTAAAACATCATCTTTTTTGTCCTTGCTGAAGGACTCCTTTTTTTCATAACATTGATCACTCTAAAAGACTTCGTATCGTTTACCGTTCCAAAGTTACGCTCAAAAATTTATTTTTTAAGAAAAACTTCAATTGCTGAATTTAGGCACTAGATGGCATTTTCGATGGCACACCATCTATAAATATTTAGAGTTACAATCACCCACAGAATGATACTATACTAGGCCCTATGTCGATATCTTGGGAGTTTCCGGAATCTTATACAATTTTGGTTTCTTTAAGGTTCTTGAGGCACGTATTCCCCATATATTATCGCCATGAAACTAAAAACGTATTTACGTTAGTTACTGTAAATATTCATAATTAAGTTCTTATAGCTGATTTCTCTCGTGATTTCGACAAAACTATTAAGATTACTGGATTACCGATAAATTTTAATAAGTTTTATATCTGCTCTGGTGAATAGGTTTTTTGAAAACATAATTCAAAATCCACTCAAAACGACCTGGACAGCAATGATATTGTGTTTCGCTGCATTTACCACAACTTACGTTTTAATCTAGGATTAGGACGCACATAATGACAATTGTCCAAGCATAATCCAAATCCAAATTTTTCAAAATTAGTTTCAAACAGTAAAAGCTACTTCCTTAACAGAATACATCACAACCCAACGATTGATTATATATATATTTATATTCGAAATTTTATTACTTTTCGATTGAAATATTTTTAATTTGACACAGTCTTCTTTTTAATCAGGAGACAAAGACAAAAGATGGATTGAAGAAAGACATAAGGTGGAATCCGATTTAATTGCATTATACTTTATGCACATATAATTTTTCTTTAAAGCAGACGGGATAAAGTAATCACGGGTTACGAATTTGTAAGGGGGGGGGGGCCATGGCCCCCATGGCCCCCCCCCTATGACCGCCACTGCTTAGTGCTGGGGTTTTAAAACTGTTCTCCACGGGGAAAAACCGTAATAATATACAGGGTGGGCCAAATACAAGTTTCTATTTAAAAATGCAATAAAATGAACAAAATTAAATTTTTTTTCATGTATTATGGCTTTATTAGTAAGAGTAAACATTCCCATTAATGATGGAACACAACTTCGTTCAAGTGGCTGCCTCGGCTGGCAGCGCAGTAGCGCATTCTGTCACTCCAATTTTCCAAGACCTTGTTGATGGTTTCGGGCTGTAGCTCACGGATTGCTTGGATGATATTGGCCTTAAGTGAACCGTTTCTTAATTGTTGGCATAACATCGGTCCTTCACAATCGCAGCTCAAATTGCAGCTCCGAGGCGGCCAATTCACATCGCCAAGACGGCTGATAACACGATTTGGGAATTTGGTGCGTAAAAGATCTATTGTGGCATGGGCTGTGTGGCATGGCGCGCCATCCTGCATGAACCAGAGGTCGTCCAAATCCATGTCTTCAATTTCAGTAAAAAAAAGTCGGATAACATGGCTCTGTAACGTTCACCGTTGACCGAAACGTTGTTGTTGTTCCCACTCCCACTCACTTTGGAAATAAGTTTTCAATATTTCCCAACGTTGTTCAAGCGTAAAGCGACTCATTTCGTTCCGCGGAGGTATGACACTGACTTTCTGTAAAGATTTCGTGCGGGAAACAGCTTTCAGTGTCAAAATAACATATGATTTAAAAAGAAACCACTAGATGGCCCACCCTGTACATACCTCAAATTCGAACAGAATTATTTAGGACGCCTGCTGTAAATACTTCATAGGCGGCCTGACCAGCGTTAGGTCGGAGCTCGTTCATTTGTTACCTGACCTAAAATAGGTCGTTTGATTTTAGGATGTAAACGCGTGTTTCGCCCTATATGGTTTTTTTTTGCATTTTAATACATCAGTGATATGTAAAAGATACAACAATTTCTCAAGGCATCTGTGGAATGGAATGGGGAGCAAAATACAACGTATTCCATTGCACTACAGTTATATGCGGAAGTTGGCCACACTATAGTATTCCATAAACTAAATTATGTATATATCTACTAAGAAATCTTCGTAAAATAAACGTCCAATTTTCTTAGTAACTATCTGCACTTGTTAGACTCCTTTCAGTAATATAATCTTTGCAGATTTGGGTTGCTTTCCTAAATTTTAACCACATCTCGAACTTTGTTTGATGAATAATGATTGAAATTTTCGTGAAATTTTCTTGATTTTGACGAAGTTTCATACATAGCTTTGGTAGATTTATTAAGTACTTAAGGGGTAACACCACTGTAACGGCCTAAAAACAGCTCTTTTTCGACAATTCTTTTTAATGGAAGGAAGGGAAATGGACTAATAATATTTAGGGAAGTTAATAACCATGTATTTAAGTATACAATAAAAATTCATTCTTCCGAGGCATGTTAAATTTTAGGCGCTCTGCGGTACGCAGTTTAGCTTACGTAAATTTAAACCTAGCACAAAGAAAAAAAATCACTGAATCTTCATGAGTATAGCTAGAGAAATACGTAGGGGAATTTAGAAATATTGAGTTTTGTGTGATTTGCGAGCATTTCAATAATTTTATTCAATTTTCGACCAAAAACAGGACAGTTAATTGCTAATAACTATTTTTTAAATCAATGTATCAAAAATCCCCTACGTGCTTCTCTTCGAAATATTATTTTGAAGATATGGTGAAAAATTCGAATGAAAAGTATGAAAATTGTTTGAGTTATGCTGCGTACCGATTTCGAAAATCGTGTTTCGAGAAAAACGTTCAAAGTTTTGAAATGTGTTACAGACATGAATAAATAATACTACTTTTAAAATTTTTTACCATTAATCTGCAATCTCCATCATTAAAATTACATAAAGCGATATCCATTGCTACATTTAGGATTTTCTTGCCACTTGAATAAAATTTTGACCTTTTTGTACATGAACTGACGCTATACTAACGTAATTCTGTGTGAAAATGCATCCAATGGAACACAAAAACTTTCTAGCGATATCTATTGGTGTATTCGATAAGTTAGAAACCAAAAGGTAAATCATTAGGCAGTATCTTCTCAGATGGATACCTGTTCCGACACAGGTAGTCGTTTCGAAACAGCCTGACGCGCTCGGTAAAGAGCTCGAAATTTCAGGAAAAAATTGATTTTCATGTTTTTTCCCCATATTCTCCAAGGTTCAAACAATTTTTTAAGCAAAAAAAATCGATTTTTTGAAAATTTTACAGTGGTGTTACCCCTTAAGGACGTTTTCAAACGAAAATCTAGACTAAGCCAGTTTCAGGTACATACAAAGGTCCTAAAGGCAATTGATTCTCATTTTTCCACATCCAATTCATCGCACGCTAAAATATTTATATTTGTTAAAAAGGATAATATTCAGGTATAGAAATTCCCTCAATCCACATCGCTTTTCATTACTATTTCTTTTTTTCATTTTATTTCGGGTCGAACATGATGTGGATATAATCCACCCAGAAATTACTACACCCCAAAATTGTTTAAAATGCAATGAAATCGGCTCAGTAACCACCAGTGGAGCGCCCAGTGGTTAATATTGTGAATTCGTAGCAAGTTCATGAAAACAATTTCGCTGTAATTGTAGAATCCTGCTGCTCATGTCCCTGCGGCGTTTTGTACTCCGAATGGATTTAGTTCAGTGCTCTGCATTACCGAGGACAGCACTGATTGTGCCACATTTATGATGGATGCAATGGACGGACAGCACGGGCAATTATCCTTCTTCTCGGAGGCAGTGCACAGCTAGCTGCCCTCAGTTTAGCAAGAACTTGATTATGTCCGAAAGCAATAATCATTTGAGTACACTACATACTATGCGTCTACGAGTACATGCCATATGCTCCAGTCAGTTGTTAGTACAAAAAACATAGGGGCATTATCGATGGGTTGCATTTTCCGACAGGTAAAAATATGCACTTGCAGTCCTTACCTTCGACGATGGAATGGAACAAGTGAAGATGATGAAATCAAAGTCCGACCTGTATAAGGTAAGGCTCAGATATCTTCACATATCAAGTTCATTGGCTACGATATACAGCTCCAACCTTAGGTTCTCTTCGTCTCGTGATAACCTTCATAATAGTCAGGCAGTCTGTAGTACGCGCATTACTCAGTGCACCATTACCTTTTCTGTTAAAGCCGATGGTCATCGTCGTCCAACCAGACTCTTCTTCACGAGGATACCAAATAAAGAAAAGATTCTTTTCGATTATTACATACCTTATAGTCAATCGCGTTTAACGTATTAAGAAAATTGAAGATTTTGTGTGTTTAAAAGAAATTACGAAGACGATCGGAATGTCGGCTGGCTCGCATTCGCATTAAACATGGATCGGATGTTGCGAGGTAACTTCAGACGACACACATGGTACGAATGCCTATCGCAACAAAGCACCCCATCATACAAACATACCTGGTAACTTTACCTGGCTAGTATAATGTTGAATCATATTACGATGGTATTTCCCGATTAGCAACATTATGGAGATCACACGCTAATCGATTTTTTTTATACCGGTTGCATCCAAAAATAACTCCTTAGAGAGTATCATGTTTAGTCTTTTTTTATTATTTATTTAAATGTTAATGGAAATTTCATTTTTAGAATCGCATGTGTGAATATAAAGGGCTTTAACCTGTTCTGGAACACGGTTGGAACTCATATCGTTAAATAATTATAGGAAAAACGAAGCTTAATATTCGACTGAACGAAGACTGAATAGCTTCTCTGGCACTTTTTTTATAATATAAGTTAGGTTTAAAAGAGACACGAGGCTGTCCTGAGTCCAGACTGTTGTTTTACTTTATTACTTCAATAATAATATGATCGACATTTAAAGAAAAAAAAAGGTTTTATCCTGAAAAAGTTTATTTTTATGTTTTAGGACTAGTAAACCTTAAAACTGAAAAAAAAATTTCAATCCGCAATCCGCACGGTACGCAGGTACACGGCCCGGAGTACGCCACAAGGAGGTGTGATTTCACCACTCCTGTGGCTCTTCGTAGTCAACACGATTTTAACTTCGCTAACCCGCCAGGGTGCGAAGGTGATCGCATACGCGGACGACTTAGCAATTCTGATATCGGGTAGGTTTCTGCCCTCTATAAGTGACCTGCTCGAAGGGGCACTCACACTAGTGAGCGCGTGGGCGGACAGCTGTGGACTGGGGGTTAATGCCTCAAAGACGGAGCTAGTTCTCTTCACGCGTAGAACCAAAGTCCCAGAGTTCAGACTTCCTAAACTGGGGGGTCTCACCCTATAGCTCTCACAATGCTAGGTACTTAGGTATAATCCTGAACCGGAAACTTACCTGGAGCAAGAACATCGACGAGCGACTAAGGAAGGCTCTTGCAAAAAGATGTTCGGGAAAAAGTGGGGGATTCAGCCAGGGATGGCTCACTGGATGTACACGGCCATAGTCAGGCCTATCCTAACCTACGGAATCTTAGTGTGGTGGGTAGCGCTGGAGAAATCCACCTACCTCAATAAACTCACCAAGGTTCAACGTCTTGCTTCCACAGGAGCAACGGGCGTACTTAGCACCACACCTACAGCGGCACTAGAGATGATCCTTCATCTTCTTCCGCTGGATATTTATGGGAAGAGTGTAGCAGAAAAAAGTGCCGTGCGCCTAAGACAGTCAGGCAGCTGGGTATCTAGACCTGGGAAACACAGCTGCATACTCGGACGGTTTAGTGAATGTAACCCGTTAGAGGATACAGACTACTTGATTCCGCAGCTCGAATTCTCTAGCAGATTCTCAACGAGGATCCCTAGCAGAGAGGGGTGGAATATGGATCAGCCCCACGAAGGGGCCTTTCATATCTACACGGACGGTTCGAAGACAGACGCGGGTACAGGTGTAGGGGTATTCTCCGCCGACTTGAACCATAGCGAGGCATTCAGAATACCGGACTGCTGTATCGTATTTCAGACAGAGATGATGGGAATCGTTCAGGCTTGCAATCTGCTAGAGGCTTGTGCGATGCAAAACAAATCCGTCGTCATTCTAACAGATAGTCAGGCGGCAATCAAGGCGCTTGACTCACACTTGATCAAATCCCGCCTCGTGAGGCTATGCAGGGATAAGATTAGTGGTTTATGCACCCTTTTGAACGTTACAATTTGTTGGGTTCCGGGTTACAGCGGGGTTCCGGGCAACGAGGCTGCGGACAAACTCGCACGGCGCTGAATCAAGCGCTAGCTCTTCCAGTGATGAGGCCCATAGAGGACATTAAACATGCTATCGACGTGGCGGCCATATCAGAGGCTAACACAAGATGGTCAGGACTCATATCGTGTCTCGTGGCCAGGCAGCTCTGGCCGACCCTAAATGCGAGCAGGACAAAGTTTATCCTACTCGGAGATAGGAATACTCTTCGTATCCTAATTGGTGTACTGACGGGCCATTGCCTGATCGGCCGGCACGCCAGAAGACTAGGTGTTGCGGGTGTTACAGATCTGTGCCGCAGCTGTGGTAAACCTGACGCTGAGGAAAGTATTTTCCACTTGCTTTGCAAATGCCCGGGTCTGGCCTGGAGGCGCGAACGTACTTTAGGTACGCGCTTCGCCATAGACTTGGGCGAATTCGCAAGCATTAAGCTGAACAAGCTGCTGCAGTTTGTCAGGCTGGCGGGGTGGTTTACTTAAGATGTTGTCTTGGGCACACGGGTACCTTTCCGTGTGCATGTGGGATCACAACGGACCCATTGGCGGTCTATGTGCTTGGTCGCGAAGCGACCACCCACCTTACCTAAAACCTAAAACCTAATCCGCCAGTCATCCGTACGCTATATGCACAGAAAAAACAAGAATAGAAAACTCATCTAAATAAAAGTAGATAAAACGAAATTAGTAAAACTACTTAAGTTTTAGACGAATGAACGAGAATGAAATTGCATTTTTGTCTACCAAATTAGGTATTTGTTGTAATTGTAAATAAAAAATATCGAATAATTGAAGTATTGCCTAAATTTATTAGACACATTTGTTAATTATTTCGGTGTCGTTGATGGATATTTCAACCCACCTAATCTGATTAGACAAATTCTTATATTTGTAGCAAAATTGTCTATTTTGTCGACTTTTGCGAATTCAAGTAGTCAAACACACGAAAAGTATGAAAAGCATCTACTTAAATTAGGTGATAGGCTAAAGGCCGGTATCCATTTGTTGAATTTCTGCGTATCGTATCCTCGTTGCGTCTCAGAAGGTATCTCCGTTCTGTATCACCATGTGAAACAAAGGAACGCAACGAACCCGATCGGTCATTTGGCGGTTTTTTGCCGACACATCAAAGGAATGATACGATACGCGTGGTGGAGTCATATGTGGACATGTTGTGTTGCACAATGTTGTTCATTTGCGTGCGGGACGTAAAGTTGTTATTTTTTCTTGAAATTATGGAGAAAACAATTGAACTCGGGAACAAATTTTGTACTTTCATAATATTGCTCATTCGGTCAACTAATATTTTCAGTTGAACTGAAACTGACACTGTAATCGCGTATCGAGCATTTTGAAATGCAATGCACTCTTGATACAAGAAAAATCGTGTAGTGTCCACACTGCATTCGTTCAGTGAATGATACGCAGTGGTGATACGATACGCGGAAATGCAACAAATGGAACCGGGGCGTAACGTGTCTTGATATGACCAGCAACTGGTTCATTTCAGTTTTGTTTTCCTTATAATTTGGATGGTCGCGATATCACTGAATTTGAAAACGCAACTATTATGAATACCAAATATAAATTAAAGGACATTCTAACCATAAAATACATTGATCAAGTGTAGTTCTATTCCAATTTATTCTTGTGAAAAATTGTTCAATATTTTTTGTTGGTTAAAAGATGCAAGTGAAAAAGTTTGATAACCATTTTGATTGTTACGTTGTACGGTATAGTCGCAGAAACATCCAAATGATCATTTTGCTTCATGACAACTCACCGGCACACAAAGCAAAACTGGTTCAGGATACATTGAAATCACTGGGATTGCTACCTCACTCGCCTTATTTTCCACTCCTTTTGAATACTACTCCTATAAACAAAACATCGATGAAGAGGCGATGAAGAGGCGATGAAGAGGCAGCGAACAGTTTCGAAACTTGTCACTGAAAAAAGATTATCAATTGGGAACAAGTTCAGCTATGTACTTGCTGTCTGTGAATACGTGTGAGGTATTCGCATTTCTTTTTTGCTCGTACTGAAATGCATCCGACCATCTCATCCGCACTCGTCGACAAGAGAGATCTCCTATCGCGCATTGTGTTTGAAATTGGAATAAGCAAGAACGAGATAGCAATACGTGCACTCACTGAAGAGTATGTATGAAGGGAGTATGAAGTAGACCTGACCAATCATCGATGAAAGGTAGGCCTGACTCATAGGCGAATTATGCCTTACCGATCGACACTGCACCGATGGACGGCGTCCGGTCATATTCAAATAGAATTCTAGTGGTCGACGACTAGTGCAATCAAAAGACAGC
Source organism: Beris morrisii (assembly GCA_951812415.1). Lineage (NCBI taxonomy): Eukaryota > Metazoa > Arthropoda > Insecta > Diptera > Stratiomyidae > Beris > Beris morrisii. Next base: position 90,997,154 of record OX638313.1, on the reverse strand, counting down.
ATTCAATCGACTTGTGCAATCGAAAGATGAATTTCATTGCACTAGCCGTCAGAGTTAGGGTTCCGGTTCTGGCATCATGATCGCACACAGGAAACTATAGCGCTCTGCGCTGTTCAACATCTAAGTTTGCAATGGCATTTGCCGGCGGGTACGCACTTGATGATAATACGTGTCGTGTAGGACGTTTAGTCTTTTTCTCTCGCTAAAGGCGGAACAGGTCGGCATGTTTACATTCTTGTGGAGAAGATGGGGAAATGTTTACTTTTCGATTTAACCCTCAATATCGCCACGAACACAAGCGCGCGTGCTAACATGGTAGTAGTTTGTACATAAGGACCCATGAATTTTTCTTGTTTTTGGTTTATAGGGACTTGTTTTCATCGATGGAACACGTACTTAAAGAGCAGCACTTCGAAACATCTGAAGAACTCGAAAAATCGGTCTCTGAATGGTTTTCATCAAAAGAAGAACAATTTTTTTGGCGTGGCATCCACAAATTGTCTGAAAGGTAGACAAAATGTGTGACTAGCGAAGGACAATGCTTTGAATAAAATATTATGTACTATTCTTTTTAAATAAACGTTCTATTTTGAATAAAAAAACGGCAATTTCATATTCACACACCTGGTAAATGGATATTGTTTCGAGAAGTGTACTGAAACCTGGAAGATTAACCGTGATTGATACGACAGAGCTACCACGGAACTAACTAATAAAGTTAAAAAAAGTAGTATAATAGTTAAGTGATCGTGGGTTCGATTAGTTTATCGCTCCTGTTGTCTACTCGTAAGATCTATAACTCTGAATCTGACTTGAACCGAAAGCAATTAAGTGTTTAGGGGGGAAATCATAATTTCAGCACAGAATCTACTGCACTTTTCTATAAAATGATCAAAGTGATTCATTTTGGTATTCATTACATGCGAGATTTAAAGCAAAGCTACGTACACACTACACGCCTTTTATGGCATTGTGCCCTTTATGTACAAGTTAAAACCTCCTTCTGTACAAGCTCGAAATAGCTTTTTACTTCGCTATTTAGCTACAAATGACTATAAATCTGCTTGCTGACATTCAAAAGTCAACTACGTCTCCGTTTTTGTGTCCTACATCCGTTTAAGTATGGGTCATGGGTGGGATAGTCTTATAGGAAACGATTTACGGCTAAGGAAACAGCAATAAAATCAGAGGTCGAATAAATAGGCTGACATGACATTTTCCAGTCGACCGCACTCTAGAAGTCTAGTTATGACGATAGTCTTTGGTTATGACTTACTTGTGGTTGGATAAAATACACATTAAACGAAATTCCATGGTTTAATTTCTACAGAAGTAGAGTGGTTAGATTGGAGGATTGGATTTTATAAGGTCACCAATCATAACTTAACTAAAAAAACTCATTAAAATACAAAGGATTGTGCAAAATTAGTAGATGGTAACGTTGGTGAATTACATTCGATGGGGCTGTATCCTTGAACAACGGCTTTCCCTCTTTTTCTTACTTAGAATCATGTAACCTACATAGTTTTCTTAGAATCGCAATAGTGTGTGACATACGTGCCAATCAAACAAGGTCGTACGAAATCATATCAAGGTTGAAATGCTGATATTACCATACTTAAATATTTTGTTTACTATCAGCAAAACTAAAATGAACTTGTCATTAGCTCTCGTAACTCTATAATACGATAAGAAAAAAATACTTATTTCAATTTCTTGAGTTTTTTTCTTTTTTTGTAACGTGCTAATCAGCGAAAATTTAAAAAATCAACACGGTAATTTTTTGAAAATTGCTTGTACAAAGTTTTATTTATTAAATTGACGATGTGCATTAGAGCAATTTATCGGTGGAATGTTGATGACTAAACTACTGTTTGATATTTAAACGGAGGAAAACAATTCGGATGAGTGTTCACTTTAGTGTAAGTGTCGTCTTAACCATATCGCAGTTGACTACAGAAGGTTATTAAAATGAAATTAGGAATAAAGTGGATATGTCTGAGCCGGAATTCAATACCGGAATAAAGGAACCATATCAATTTGTTATTGTAGTGCTCTATGATAGGAACCCCAAAACGCATTAAACAAAAAGGAAATCAATAATATTATTGTTTTGTTCAGAAAAATAAAGATTTTCCACATTTAACGCGAAGTATTGAAATACATATTTATACAGTTAAGCCTAGTAGCCTAGTGAAATAAACTGTTAAAACCCATATAAAAAAATGAATATTTCACTCACTTCGCGAATTTAAGGGGTTAGGGTGAAAAAGAAAAAGTTCCGATTTTTATATCTCGAGAACCCAAAATGATGGACCTTGGCATTTAGATTGAGCTGCAGTAGCGGGATATTGAAAAAATATAATTTTTTATAGGACTATCATGGTACGGGGGTGGGGGTGTTTTTCTTATCTATAGATCGGCTTATGCTAGAAAGTTGAAACTTAGTGAGTAGAGATATGCAGAGCTACTAGGCAAGTCATTTTAAAAAAAAGGTTTCAAATATCCATTGGCATAGGGAAGGTGGCACAAAAACTTATTTAAGAAAGCATAAATAGGGTGTTTCAGTAGGAACACTCGAAATTTGTTAGGATATAAGCTACCATGTTGTTAAAGCAACATCCGATATCAAATTTCATTTTCAAAATCAGAGCTCCGTTCGAAAAACGCTCCGCACATTGTGTGATTTTTAACGACGAGGCCTATTTCTGGATGAATGGATGTGTGAAAAACCAAAATTGTAGGATTTGGGATGATACCAATCCACACGAGATATACCAGACCCAAAAGCATCCCGAGAAAGTCACTGTTTGGTGCGGATTTTGGTCTAGCGAAATGATTGGTTCGTACATCTTCCAAAACGAAACTGGCATTGCCATCAGTGGCGGTCATATAGCTTTTCCAAGAGGAGGGCCGCTGACGATCAGTAGGTACTGCAGAAAGAGTAGGTGTGGTGTTTAGCTGCTAATGCAGCGACCATGGAAATTGTACAAATGGTATGGTCGCTGCGGTTGTTACTGCTTGAAAATATCAACTTTTTCATTTCCGTATCTAATTTACATTGCCAGATTTAGGCAACAAGATTTCAGAATCTCGAAAAGCATTAACATCGCTCTGAAGACATTTCTTTGAATTTTTTTAATTTATCAGCTGACTATATGGTGCCAAAAATTTTAATCTGTATTGTATGATTGTAAGTCTTTAAGCAAAGGAAAATTTAATAGCAAGAGCAGGAACTAAAAAATAAAATGAATTGATTCCAAAGATTGGTGAATAATTTTCAGGGTTCGCTTTCAGTAGAATTCGATCTCAATTTCAACAAAATTTAGAAGCCCAAACATACTTCAAAATCTCTCACATGGAGAAATGAAATAGATTTTGATAGTTTCATCAAAATCTCGAGATTTCATCAAACCCTGTTTGAAATATTTCGATGTAAATCAGCTATTTTTTGACTCCCACCATAACCTCCCTACTCTCCCTATTCAAAAATTTAAAAAACCACAATTGAATATTCACCAACAGTATCTTATAGCTGATTTTCATCGCAAGATTTTGGCAAGTAGATTTTGAAATCTCGAAATGTGTTTACAACATTTGTTTTACTGCGAGCATGATGTTAAAATTTTTAATTTATTTTTTAAGATTTTTTGAAGCTTGAATTACTATCAAGCAATTTCGAATATTTTAATATTTTGTGCAGGTATTTCTGATGAATGAAAAATAATTTCAGGGCTGTTCACTAGGGTGGCTATTATTTCTTTGGTGGATTTTTTGTCCAAAGATTTCTTTCGCGGCAACCCCTCTAATGGTTCTAATTAGTGTAAAAAAATATATGTTTTAAATTTCATCCTGATCAGATAAGAAAAACAGGTGCCTCAAAGTCCTTTAAAAAATTTAAATTTCATGAGATTCGGAAAAAAATTGTTCAGGATGATTTGATTAGGTCTGGAAATACGTTTTTACCTAATTAGATAATCTTATGGAAATCTCAAGATTTCGTCAAATCGAGTGTTAAATCTTTGGATGTTAATCAGTTATTAATAAATGTAGTAGTAATAGTTATTGAAAAATGTCTTAAATTTGAATTAAGAGGGTACATCCGAGTAGAAATTGATTTTTTTTAAAAAATTTTTTTTTCACTCATCTTAAAGTTTGCAGTCTTAAGAATATTGTGTGTAAATTCATATGGAAATTCCAAGAATTGTGAAAGTTATGGGCAGTTAACCAGAATGGGACCTTAATGAATTCTCTATATAGAGCGGCATTCAAACGCGATTATCTCGAAACATACTTTTCAAAGACGGTTCCCAAAATCTTCGGAAAACGGCTTGACCGATTGCTTCCAAAATTTCACATAATATTTTTGGATAGGTTTTCTACTTCGCTACGTAGGATTTTTTTTTTTAACTTATTTACTTTTTTTTAACAAGCCAGAAAGGTCGATAATTGAGGTTTAAAACTGAAAATCAAGTTCAATCGGCCGCCATTTTGTGAAAATTTTTTTTTTTCAAAAACCCCTGCGTAGCGAAAAGCATCATACTTTACATTTTCAGAATCTTTTTTAAATTTTTGTTTTGAATCAACCGCCTGCATGTAATCTTGGGAACCGCAGAACGTGCGAGCGACGGACTTTCTTTACGCCGACCCTGACAGCAGCGCCCCTGATTGATAAATATTTATAAAAAAAAATTGTGCGCGTACCTCAACATATATACTTTCGAATAAAACCAACCTGGATAAAATCGAGCAAATAGTTTTTGAGATAATAATTTCTGAAATTCACCTATTTTTCAGCTTTCTACTCGGATGTACCCCCTTATAACGCAAGATTTCGAACTGCATTTGCAGAGATCTAGTGATTTCGACAAAACTATTAAGATTTACTGGATTACCCATACATATGAATAAATTTGAAATCTACTCCGGTGACTAGGTTTTGTAAAAATAAAGGTGCGACCTGTGCCAAATCAGTGCTGCCGTTCAAATTGGATCGTATTGAATTTAAAACTTTCAGCATTTATTTGTACTCTATCCAAATCTTAAATACCTTAAAGTCAGTATTGGGCACTTACATACCTCCTTATCGGAAGTATTTGTTTTGTTAAATGAAATTGATTATATATATTTATATTCGAAATTTTATTACTTCTCCATTGAAATATTTTAAGCTAATAGTCTTGTTCTCGATTAGGAGACAAAAGAAGAATTAAAGAAAGACATTAGGGGAAATCAGATTTACTTACATAGTGGACACAATATACTTTATTAAGTGTATCTAATGGTCTCATATAATTTTTCTTTTAAATCAACGTTGGTTGACGAATTTTCTAGGGCCATGGCCCCTATGGCCCCCACTCTATGACCGCCACTGATTACCATAAACGACAAACGATCGATGATAAGCAACCGACGACATGTGGTTCCAACAGGACGGCGCTAGGTGCCACACAGCTCATGTCACGATGGACATTCTGCAAGAGCGATTTGAGGGCATAGTTATCTCGCGCGGCGGCGACTTGATCTGGCCACCGTGATAGTGCGATTTAACGGCTTTAAACTTATTCCTTTGGGACTAGCATAAATCGCAGTTCGATGCGTATAATCCGCAAACAATTAATGACCTTTAAGTGCACATAACGAACGCCATCCAGCAAATTCAGCCGGAACTATGCGACAAAGTCATCGGAAATTGGACCACTCGAATACGTGCCACCGGGGCAGATATTTGAATGACGTTATATTCCATACTTAATGCCATAAAATATTCTTCAAATGAAAAAAGAAGAGGGTGGATATCTCACACACAACTTGGTTTATTTACATTTAAAAATTGAACGGCCTTGTTGAAAGACCCTATACTTTCACGAATTTCGTCATATTTTTAGGAAGGGGCTGCTTGTGTTTTAACAAATTTTTCAAAATCTCTAGTGATGAGATATTAAATTGTTTTTCATTTAATCGCATAAAAACCTGTTTCACCATTTTTCCAAACTCAACCCCCAAGTTGATGTAATGGGTATGTGAGCGTCTTCACAATTCGTCATATCTCTTAAGTCTGATGAGGTAACAAATTGGTTGTTACTTATATCAGCCCAAAACGGAGACCGTTGGCAGTTGGCATATTCCATTCATTCTAAATATATTAATAAACATTTTGTTCAATCAAAATTTATAGGTGAGTCAAAAACTTCATCAAATTCACATAAGTTAATTTTAGATTTTTTTAAATTTATGGGTACAGGGTGGTACACATTTTTGGGAATTTTTATAAAAAATACTCTTATCTTTCACTTCATATACGAGTATTTATCAAAAAAAATAAATCATAATTTTTTACATCTATTGATTTATTTATTTTTTTTTAATATCTCAACTTTTTAATTTGACCACCCTTAACGGAAAATCGAGTTTTCTGGATAAAATACTATTTTTATTTGTGTGACTTTTCGTACTCGGAGTCAAATAATTTGATAAAGAATTCAGTAGTGTCCGAAACGTTACAAAAAAAAGAAAAAGTTTTTTTGTAAATTGGCAATGTACTATACTGAGTACAAAATTATACATAGAATCGAAATAAAAAGAACTTAATGAAATTAGCGAGCAATGGCGAGAATCGAGTCTAGACGATTTCCTGTAAGGTAATCAGAGATTTTAATTTCTTCTTCTTAACATACTCGTACCGTGTGGTATCTCAAATTCCACAATTCATTAGATTTTCTAAGATATAAGATATTTTGCTGCATCAGTTTAAATTGATAACATACAATAAACACGTGCTTCTTATAAAAGATACCACAACTAAGCGACTTTGATCGTGCTGTAACAATGTGCATATTTTGCATAAGAACTACCCGGTAATGTGTTAATCGAAGCAAAAAATCATGTTATATCTTTTCATTAATGAACTATTGTTGCTGTTATAGTTTTATCTCAATTAGTTGACGCGATCGTAGGTACTTTGATCACAGACGCAACAGTAAGAAACCATAACTTGTTCTTATATAAGAAATATTCTATTTTTATTTCTCATTCAACTGAAAAAATCATTTGATATGACTATAGCGGTTAATCTCGGTAATATGATCACGAAGTAGGTTTTGTTTAAACAAATATATGTATATCACGGTACACGTTGTTAATGAGAAAATGCGCTGTTATTATCTGTAACCATAATTATATGCACAATATTTGTTTTAAATTAAAATTCCGAAGAGCCGGAATTCGAACATGTACAGCATAATGGGTCTTAAACTATTGGCCATGTGGAGCCGTCTTAACCTGAACAAATACGATCATTCAGAGAAGACACAGGATTCAGTAGTGTACTGTCAACATTTTTGGCATTTGGGACCTAGAACTATAAAAAATCAATCTTTTAAATTTTAAATTTTACTTACCCAGTACAATCAGAGCTGATATTGTGTCATTTTTGGCAACGCTTCAACTACCTTTTTTGCAGGCCTGCGGGGCTAAAGTGACTTAAGCTCCCTTTTCGCGTCCTTGTTTGGCAAATGCGGTCTACGTAAAATTTCGGGAAGGGAGAGGGGAATATTATTCCTCATAGATTTTATTAAATGAATTAGGAGCTAAATATACGGGTGTATCAGGGATACAAACCCTTACGTGTGGGTATTTATCAATTCATTAGACAAAGAAAATGAGGTTGATTTTGAGTACTTTGAATTCTTTGGGAATTTGGACTACGGCCTTGTTTCACCTGGAACGATTCAAAAATTAATGTGTACAAAATTTCAAATTCCTAGCCTAAAGCGGTTAAAAGTTTCGGCAAATATTTTCGATTTCTGATTTATTTTTCTTACGGACTTTTTGTATCAGTGCTACTCAAGGGAGTTGAAGAATATTGCTGAGTAGTAAACTCGAACTTTGTTTTTACTAAAAACTATTATAAATTATTGAAAATTCCGTATTCCTGGCTGAACGATTTTTTGAGCTATAGCTATTTCGTAAATTGAATGAAGATAATTTCGAAGGACTCATAGGATTTTCTTCATAATCCTGCTTTTAGCTCCAACACTTTGAAAATAAACACTAACAAAATTTCTAAGTCGTTAAGTCGTTCAATATTCTTGAACACATGTCTTAAGGACTTTTCGTATGCCAGCTACCCGAAGAAGTAGGTTAAATTTGCCCGTTAACAAATTTAGCCTTACAAATTGAAAATAAAACATTTAGATTCAAAATTTTAACGTCCTTGGTCAAGGTTAAGGTTTCCAGATTGGGCTATTTACCGCGATTTGGGCTATTTAAATATTTACTTCGCGGGTAAAAATTTCCAAAAGCTACTTATAGCTTTTTGGACTATTCGGCCAACGCAAATTGTGTTAGTTTGCCAGTTTACAGGAAAAAAAGTGAAATATAAAAATTAGAAAACTAAATTTTAATCGTCTCTTGGGTTAAATCTGCTAGTGCTACCGGCTCAAATACAACGTGTGCAAACTACATCATATCACAAATCCTATAGATACTAAATTTTCGGTTCTTGGTTCTCTCTAATGAAAAATAATAATTCATATCTATCTGGTGTTTGTCATCTAAAATTCATTTAGAATCAGTTCATTATTTGTTGACTTTCTACAAATGAACCACTTTCTTTCAAGTTAAGGACACCCATCGAAATATAGCATACAAGAGATAATAGATTTAACAATATTGATGACTGTCGTATTTTTGCTAGATTGGTAGGTTACAGCATGTGTTGCAAAAATTAAAGTTATTATTACAAAGTTATTGTTACATGTGTACTCTGGTAATCCGAATAACTCACTTATTATTGGTATTAAAGTTTCCAGAGAAAAACAACACCGTGCAATATCGTAGTAAGGTTCATTTACTTCTCGCGTAATAGTTACTTCTTGCGCATTCCACACAAACAACCGAATATGCTGGAAATCTCTCGACTCAACACATGCAGTATATAAGCGCTGCAGAGCCCGGGGATAGCTCGCAACAGTAAGTTGAACCGCTTGTATGCAACAATGTATGACGCTAATCGGGAGGCGGCTTGATCTTTAGACTCAGGATCTGATCGCTTAGGCGAATGATTATTATGGGGTTCTTACATTATTAAATACTGATGTGCATCTTGTAACATTAACTAATTATATTATTATTTATAAAAGCAAAAGGCCGTATTTCATTTTTAACTGATAACCTTACATGTAGGATAAATTCACTGAAGATTTTGATCCCATTGAATTATGAAAATTACAAATTATTTTTCATGAATATAATTTGATTATTACCAATATTTTTCCAGACAAGATTTTTAAAATTGTGATAAATGCGAATTTATATATCCACACACATATTTATATTACAGTGTATCTTAAGAATACTTGAGCACAGTTTGTCGTCGAAATCGCAACTATGTTCAAACATTTAAGTAGGTCTGATAAATGTCAAATTAGAGCGCGGTATTTGGGCTACAAGTCTTCGTGCGGGTTTTGGACTATTTCATAAGCTTACTCGGTGTATATGTTTTCGGCGGGTTCTGCAGCCAACTATCTGGCAACCCTGGTCAAGGCGTTGTTGAGTTATCGTACGTTCGGACAGACAAACCTACCAACAGATGGTCAGACGGATAGACGCATAGACGGACAGACGGAGAGATGGACAAACGGAGAGATTGACAGACGGATAGACGTGCAGACGGACGGACGGGCAACAATAAGCCAAATTGGGGTTTTGAGCCAAAACTAAAACAAAAAATAATGTACAATTTTTTTCGTCCGGTTTTATGCATTACAAACTGTTGGGATGGATTTAACTTATAATACTCTCAAATTTTATCTAGAGTATAAAAATTAATGAACATAAATCAATGCAAATTTTAAATATTTTTAAAGAAATGATGATTTCGCTTAAACCAAATTGCAACTGTGTCAAGAGGTCGAATTTTTCACTAGTCCCAAAAAAAAGGATAGAGCCAGACTACACATCACTATTTCTTCAAACTTTTTCACCGATTCATCCGATTTAAAATGATTCTTAGAATTTGCCTTTTAATGTCCAGAATATTTGCTTTATTTGGTTTAAATACGACTCGTGTTTGTCTATTTAAGCATACCAGAAAGTAGTATAATTTGTATTGAAAATTGAAATTGAATTTGAAAAATTTGAGTGTGCAGTAAAACCTTCGAGAGACGGAACCTTAGGGGACTAAATTTTTTTCCGGCTCTCGCAAGTTTTCCGTCTTCCAGAGAACCGAATATAAAATATGCTAATGATGTCCCCAAAATGATTCCTTATGATTAGAAAAAAAAATAGTAAGATTTACATTATGTTTATTCAAATTACGTTTTTTACAAGATCAGTTACTTACATTCATATATATATATCTCAAGTAGAAAGAAAATTAATTACAGATTTATTAAAACATATTTCTACATCTGCAGCTTTGCCATAGAATTCTTGGTCCCCATTCGCTTTTCCGAATTCTTTTAAAGCATGTATATAGGCTGGAACCTATTTTTGATTTAGAGGTTCAACTTCATCTGTTTCCATCATGATCTGTGTCATCGGCATAGACAGTATTCAAGACCACAATATCACCAAGGTTAATTTCAATATTTTCCGTGACAGTTTCGTTATCACAGTCGATGTATGATGCAGCATTTACCATATTGTCATCACTATACATCAATCATATTCTAAATCTCCATGATTTCACTATTTCAATTTCCGTATTTTCCTCATTTTCAAATATATGGTAAATCCACAATTTTTAAAAGATTTTTTTACGGTTTCTTGCTTGACCATTTTCAATGATCGGTTAACAAACGTGATTGCTTCAAGAACGTAAATTTTCACAGCAATATCAGACGCCAGCTTGTACGAGTCAATATTTGCGATTACTTTTTGAAGCAAAAGTTTTCTGTAATTTACTTTGATATTTTGAATAATGTCGTTATCTAAGGGTTGTAAAACTGATGTAGTGCGTGGTGGTAGAAATATTAACTTAATGTTGGGTAAGTGATGAAACCGATGACAAGTAGCGTTATCAAGGAATAGAAGAATTTTGCGATTTTGTTTTCTTGCGATTTTGTATTGTTGAGATTATTCCAAAATTCTTCAAAAATAGCTCGCGTCATTCAAGCTTTTTTGTTCCATTTCCATTCTACAGGAAGTTGATTAATTTGAATCGCCTTGAAGCACCGTGGTTTTTGGCTCTTTCTAATGACCCGTGGTTTCCACAATGTACCGTCTGCAAAAGTAATGAAAAGGATGGAAAGTCTTTCCTTCGAAAACCGACCCCGGGAACATTTTTCAACCTTGATTTGCATATTTCTTGTAGGCATAGCTCTGTAAATCAAGGCTGCTTCATCAGCATTTACAATATCTTCAGGATCATAATATCGAATGATCTCGCGTGTGAATCAATCTTGAACAACCCCGCTATCCACTTCGTTCGACTCTCCACAAGACACATTGCAAGTGATGTTATTGTTCTTTTTAAAGCTTTGGATTTTCAAAAGTTTCGCTGTTTCTTTGGCCTTTGCTTGCAATATTGGTCCGGAAATGGGAATATTTTTAGCAGAAGCTGGACATAACTGTAAAGAAATAAACTCTTATTAACCGAAAGGGGATTGAAATGGGTATGTATAAGGCTTTTACAACCTTAAGTTAATAGTCCAAAAAAAACAAAAGATTAGGAACTTATTAATAGGGCTCAAAGTCTAAGAGGGCACAATGAAGATAATTGGCAAAAATTAATTTTTTTTATAACTTTAGAAAACTGATTTTCTTATAACTTTTTAGACCACCAAACTTGAAAAAAAATTTAATCTCAATATGAGAAAAACCACGACCGACTTGTTGGAAATCCGATTTAGGAAATACCTCCACATTCGCTTTCCTCGAACAACAAAGGAACCAGAAAATTTAGATAACTGCGAATAGGCGTATGATTCTTGGAATATATTCCGGCTCTCGCGGCTGCAGTTCCGCGTATTTCAGTCGCAATGTTCAAATTTTTTTTCTTCCGTCCACGTTTCGCAGGTTTTCGGCTTTCGCAGAATATTTAATAAGCTGAAAAATCGTTCTGCCGGGAACATTTTTGCTTTTGGAAGGTTTTCGCCTTATACAGGTTCCGGCTTTCAGAGGTTTTACTGTATATGTTTAAAAATTGTTGCTACCTAATTAAATTGGTCACACAAAATTAAAATGAAATAAACAGAAAATAACCGATAAACTTCATATGTAAATCAAATTTTTTTTTAACATATTTTACTTTATTATTTTTTAATAATAAAGTATTATTAGACGTTTGGCCCGTGTTCTAAATTAATGCGCTCCAAAAAGGCAATAATACAAAAATAATAATTTTTCGAGCGAAAGTTCATCACACTTAATTGTGATTATTGCTGTCTTTCAAACTATTTTTATATTTTCAATTTGTTCATTTTTCATAGTTGAAATAGAAAGTGGCGGCGATCCATGATTGCACCTCATTTTAATGGACAGTTTGTATCTAAATAGAAATAGCAACAACAAAAACTTGTGACAATAGAAAACAGGAATTGTAGCATGACATGTGTGCCGGTTAGTGCTTCAGATTCAAACGGTACCATATATTAAATTTTTGATCAAGTCAACTTATAAAAATGATCATACAAAATCCGCATCTGAACAATTTTTTTCGTGTGCTTCAGCGTGAGACGAGCCTTGACCTCATAATAGTTGGTGAAAAATGTTGTGCATCCACTTTTAATTTAAACAATGAAATAGCAAACATTTGCAGTCATTTTGTTAGCATGATTTCTGATTGCGTATCCTAAGATGACTAATTAGACAAGAGTACGTGGCTTATAATAAAAATTAAGTAGATAATCCGATCAGAGCGCAGCATAATTTCATTTCTATTACCTACATTGTTTGTAATATTAAATTTTTTAATTTAATTCGAACACTACGAAGCGCACAGAAATATATAAAAAATAAGTTTATATATTGTTTCTGGAAATAAAAATAAGGAAAGACAGCATATCGCATTTGAATAGCTTTCATTGATAAAAATGACATGAACGTTTTGAATCAATTGATTCGAATTGTATAACTACTTTTGTTAGAATTTTTATTGAATGTAAAAATGGAATATGTAAATGTTCGCAGCTGAAGGAATATATACATTGCAGAAATAGCAATTGTACTGTATTTTTCACTGGTTGATTAAATGCCATAAGTGTTCTAAATAGATGCACACCCATGGTAGTTTTTGGGACCCATGAGTATTCTTAAACTACCGTGGGTATTTCAGGCAGACATGATGAGGATCGTTCAGGCTTGCAAACTGCTGGAAGCTGTGTAATGCGAAAAAGACTCGCCGTCATCCAGGTAGTCAGACAGCGAGTAAAGCGCTCGACTCATACTTAATCAAAACCGCCTCGTTAGGCTATGCAGGGATAGGTTAGGTTAGGTTAGGTTATAGTGGCAGCCATCCAAACTGTGGATCGACTCACTTAGACCATTCGGTTGGTCCATTGTGATACCACACCCGTGACACCTTAATGAAGTCCCATATAGGGAGTTATCGTAGCATTGCTACAGGGGAAAGCTAGTCGAACCAGCCACAGATGCGAATGAACTTGGTTAGTTCATCAATTCGTGCTCCAGCAATGTCCACTAGTCTGGAGAAGAAGTAGCTGCCCATGGCTCTGAACCTACAGCTGGCTAGCTGGGGACACTCACAAAATAGATGCCTAACGCTCTCTTCTTCTTCTTCACTTCTGTAGCTTCTGCAGTAGTCATTATATTGAACGCCTAAGCGTTGTGCATGTCTGCCAAAAAGACAGTGCCCCGTTATGACAGCCGTAATGTTACAGGTCTCTATACGACTTCTTTTCAGAAGATCGGCAGTCCTTCTAGGATGTATTACTGGCCATAGCTGCCTAGAGGTTTCACACGTAGTTCGGTTGAACCATCTGCCATTGGTTAGCTCCATTGCCTTCCTATCAAGATTACTCTTAACGTAATAGAGCGGTATTTTTACCGCTTGGGTTGCATGTATAGCAGCCATTTCAGATCCAGTTTTGGACAGCTCATCGGCTGCCTCATTTCCTGGTATCTCTTTGTGTCCCGGAACCCAGCACAGAAAAACTTTATGAGCTGCGCCCAATCTTTTCAGACGCTCCCTACACTCCCTCACTAGCTTTGACTTGACTAGGTTGGAGCTTAGAGCTTTCATTGCTGCCTGGCTGTCTATATAAATCTTTATACACGACTCTTCGGGAAGATTTGTTGCGGAATTTAGTATGTCCACTGCACTGCTTACGGCAAAAACCTCCACTTGGAAAAGACTGCAGTAGTCCGGCAGACGAAAGGATACTTGAATGTTCATGTCGGCTGAGAAAATCCCTGCCCCCGTTCCAGTATCCATTTTTGAGGTTGCTATATAACCCCAGATTCCCTTATCACTTTTTGATTATCCCAGTCCCCCTAGTAGAGAAAAGGGTATAGAATCCTGTATCGAAGCTTAAAAATGGAGTTACATAGTCGGTGAGTTCACTATGCCCACAATCAGGAAATAATGAAAGAATTTTGCTATGCCCATAATCCGCAGATCTCCAGCAGCCACCAGACTCTTTTGGTCTCAGGGCGCTCTTGGCAGCAGCATTCATGATTTGAATATCTTTTGGCAGCAGAAGTAGTTTAATCTCCATTGCAGCTGTTGGCGTTGATTGCAAAGCGCCCGTGATGCCTAAGCAAGCCGCTCTCTGCACTTTCGTTAGATTATTCTTGTGCACGCTTTTGTCTAGGGCTGTCCACCATACCAGGCCACCATAAAGAAGAATGGGCCTTACGAGAGAGATGTACATCCAGTGAACCATTGCGGGCTTTATTCCCCATTTCCTGCCAAAGGCCTTCTTGCAAGTATAGAAGGCAATTGTTGCTTTCTTGATGCGCTCATCAAGGTTCCTCTTCCAGTTGAGCTTAGCGTCAAAAATATTTCCTAGGTACTTAGCTTCAGTTTTAAGCTCCAGAATGGCATTAGCTATTTTTGGAATTGTAAATTAGGGTATTGTTCTCTTTCGAGTGAAAAGAACCAACTCAGTTTTTGTGGGGTTAACCCCCAAACCACAACTTGCCGCCCATTTCTGCAATTTCCGTAGTGCTCCCTGCACTAGTTCAGCTATCGTGGGTAGAAATTTGCCGGATACCAGTATAACCAGGTCATCCGCGTACGATACCACTTTAAACACGTCCCTCTCGAGCTGGGATAAAATAGGATTGACAACTAATACCCAAAGTAGAGGTGATAGACCTCCCCCCGTCGGGGTACCTCTGGACACAGTTCCAGATATTTGATTCTCACCAATGTATGCATGTATCATTCTACTTTCAAGCATGTCGTCGATCCAGTTGGTAATGTCCAGATCAGCCCCTGCATTCAGCAGGGCTTTCCGAATGACATCCCTCTCAACGTTATTAAAGGCTCCTTCAACATCTAGAAAGACACCCATTGTGTATTCTTTATTATGCAGCGTACTCTCTATGGTCTTTACTACCTCATGTAGAACGGTTTCTACCGATTTAATTTCCATGTTGTGCTGTAGAGAGAGTGTTTACGTGTTTATCTAATGGAGATCTCGAACAACCTTTCTAGGGTTTTTATCAGAAAAGAGGTTAAGCTAATGGGTCTAAAGTTTTTGGCCATTGTGTGGCCCCATTTACCCGCCTTCGGTATAAATATTACTTTAACCCGTCTTCAAGCAATCGGAGCGTACGAGTAGTATAAGCAGCTTTTATAAATAATTGATAGCCAAGGGATGATTGCTTCAAGAATTCCATCCATCCCTGGTGATTTATACGCCGCGAAGGATTGAATAGCCCACGCCATTCTTTCCTTGGTTAAAACTTCCTCAATGGTGCCCAGTGTCGGATTTTTCGGCATTCCTGACCGGTTCCCTAGGCATGTGTCACCCGCTTGGGTTGTACAGTCTGGAAAGTGAGTCTTCATGAGAAGTTCTAAGGTTTCCCAGTCCACGTACCATCACTCCTTTGCAGAACGGTGGGTATGATTGGATCGGTTGAAAGTACCCTTCTGAGCATGGCAGCCTCGCTAGTGCTCTCAATTGTTTCACAGAAAATAGTCCAAAAATGTTTTATTGAGTCAATAGAATGCAGGAATAAGATTAGTGTGTTATGCACACATTTTAATATAAAAACATACTGCAGTCACGATCGGCTGCAAGCCAATCGTATAATACTCTAGATGAATACTGAACTCCGATTTATATTGTAGTTGGGGATAAAGTAGAATTACGTGTATGCATGTTGTATGTCCTTTATTAAGTGTTTATTTAGTGTTTAATTTCATATTTTGAACTGGGTAAGTCATAAAAAAAAAATGTCCTTTTTGAAGGACTTTCACATGGGAGGTGCAGGAAGGACTCACTCGATTACTTACATATTTATCCTTTTCCTTGGAACCATTTAAAAATGAACGTGTACAAAATTTTAAATTTGTGGCTTGAAGCGTTCAAAAGTTATCGAAAAATATTGTTGAACACGTGTTTTAAGGACATTTGGTATGGCAGCTACCAGAAGGAGTAAAAGGATTTCGCTGATAAGTAAACTCGAACTTTGTTTTTACTCAAAACTAATTTGTACAAAATTTCCAATTCATAGCTAAAAGATTACTTGAGTTATAGTAAGTTCCGTAAATTAAGTGAAGACGTTTGGACAGGATATTTGTATGGCAGCTACACGAAGGACTAATAGGATTTTCTTCATATTCATACATTTAGCTGCAACTATTGGAAAAACAATACGTACAAAATTTCAAAGACGTAGCTTAAAACCTTCTGAAGTTATCGGCCAATATTCTTGAACACGTGTTTTAAGGACATTTTGTATGGCAGCTACCAGAAGGAGTAAAAGGATTTCGCTGAATAGTAAACTCGAACTTTCTTTTTACTCAAAAATAACTTGTATAAAATTCCGAATTGATAGCTAAAAGATTACTTGAGTTATAGTGAGTTTCGTAAATTAAGTGAATACATTTTGACAGGATATTTGTATGGCAGCTACACGAAGGACTAACAGGATTTTCTTCATATTCATATATTTATCTCCAACTATTAGAAAAATAATAGATACAAAATTTCAAAGTCGTAGCTTAAACCCTTCTGAAGTTATCGACCAATATTCTTGAAGACGTGTTTTAAGGACATTTTGTATGGCAGCTACCCGAAGGAGTAGGACGATTTGGCCCGTTAACGAACTTAGCCTTACAAATTCAACCAAACATCCAGATTCAAAATTTGAAGATCCTAGGTGAAGGCGTTCTTGAGTTATCGTGTTCACGGACGGACGGACGGACGGACGGACGGACGGACGGACGGACGGACGGACGGACGGACGGACGGACGGACGGACGGACGGACGGACGGACGGAAGGACGGACGGACGGACGGACGGACGGACGGACGGACGGACGGACGTCAGGCGGATTTGAGGTTTCTGGCCACAAATAAACAAAAAATAATATATAACTTTTTTTCGTACGAGGCTTGGTTCTATGCGTTACAAACTTTTCGGCTGGATTAAACTTATAATACTCTATATGATTTCATCTAGAGTATAAAAAGTTTGGGTTCCGAGTTATAGCAGGATTCCGAGCAACAAGGCTGCGGATGAACTTGCAAGGAGAGGTTTGGCGCTGCTTCAAGCGCTAGATCTTTCTGTGAGGCGGCCAATTGAAGACATTAAGCAAGCTATCGACGTAACGGCCATATCTCACACTAACGTGAGGTAGTCGCGGCTCACATTATTTCTCATTGCCAGGCAGCTCTGGAAGGCCTTGAGTGTGAGCAGGACAAAGTTTGTCTTACTCTGCGTATCCTCATTGGTGTACTGACGGGCCATTGCCTGATCGGCCGGTCGGCCAGAAGACTAGGTGTTGCAGATCTGTGCTGTGGTGAACCAGATGCCAAGCAAAGTTTTTTTTACATGCTTTGCGAATACCCTGGTCTGGCTTTGAGTCGGGAACATACTTTAGGTAGGCGCTTCGCTATGCACTTAGGTGATATATTATTCAACCTAGGGAAGCTGCTGCTTACACCCATTGGTGTTCCACGCAACCAATGGGTATCCTTGCGACAACCAAGTTTATTTATCGAAACTCTCATAAATGCGGATGTACAACCAAAGCAATCGGGTGTACCATGGCTCAGAAAGGCTCAAAGAAAGGCACAGATTTGTGTAACTTACGACTCCTGCGGTCATCGCAGAATAGCATCACGGCGATATTGAGAAACGGCTATACTCTTTTCCATTTCAATAAGTTTTCCATTTCAATAAATAACGCATTTTTCTTATTGTCAATTACAGAAACTTAAAAATCGACACCACTATTAAAACCTTTAAATTTCGTGGTCTAGTAACGGATAACTTGATCATTGAAAAAAATAATTGCAGGTAAGTTATTATACATATTATATATTTTTAAATCAATTGTTTCACAGAAAGAATTGCTATTCAAACATGTGATAGCAATAATTTTTTGTTTGTTTCTCTATGTTAGAGTAGTGGGTGTATTAATAACATTACACGAATTCCCGACTTTATGAGACGCTATACTCAGAGTTTGTTTATCAAAAACAAGCGCGAAAAATTTCGCTGGAAAATCTAAGTATTGATATGAAGAAAATAGTCATATTTTTTAGTGGATCTGCCATATAGAAATCTTGGAAAAATTTATACACTCACGCAGAACTCATAGGACTTAGATAAACACACCTTTCAACGATAACAATTTCGTTATTAAGCGCAATGTAAAAAAATCTGCCAATGGTCTGGGCGAAACTTTATTATTTTTCGGGTCAAAGTTCGGGAGCGGTCAAAGTCGGAGTGTATCATGGGTTGCTTCGAGATTATTAGATTTCTTGGAAAATTATTTTTGTTCTTAATATAAAAATATTTAAAATAGAGATTTTTAACCGATTAAACATTGAAAAAGTCCGTGTAGACTATTCGAATTTCAGTATATTATGTACACTAAAAGCCCATAGAAGTAAAAACGAATTTGTTGCCTTATCAGAATTAGATAGTCGAATTGTTAAAACGTATATAAATCCATTACTTCCACTTGGGGTTTGAATTTAAAAAAAATTTTGAAACAGGTTTTTAGCTGATTTCATAAGAAGCAACTTGATATCTCATGAGACAAGGCGGATATTGAAAAATTTGTGAAAACGTAAGCGAACACTGCACACCCCCTTGGTTCTTGAAATTCGAAAAATGGTGAAATTGGTTTTAACCAATCAATCAGTCAAATGCCGTAATAACCAATTTTATATCTCATCAGAACTAAGGGATGGCAAAATTTGTGAAAACAAATACAAACCCTTGGGGTTTGAATATCGAAAAACTGAGAAATGGGTTTGTAGGCGATTATACAAAAAGTCTGTTTAAATGAAAAGCGATCTAATATCTCATCGAACCTAAGAAATATGTCGAAACTTTGAAAAGCATACAACCCCCTTACACCCATTAGGATTGAATATCTAAAATACTGAAATTGACTTTTTGGCTTTTTTATATAGGAAACCTTGGGAAGTAAAAATGAATTCGATATATTACCAGATATGCAACCTCCTTACACCCACTTGGGGGTTGAATATCCAAAAATCCTGAAAGGAGTTAATATATAAATATGAAGACTGCACGAGAAAGTAGGAACCAATTCAATTTCTTATCACTTCTAAAAGAAATGACATGAAAGTGAAAAGATATTCCATATCTGATAAGACCTGGGGATATAGTAGAATTCGTGAAAAAGTTTACAACCCCCTTTGCACCCCCTTAGGGGTCGAATTTTAAAAAATCCTGAAAAAATTTTCTAGGTATTTATATGAAGAAGCCGTAGAATAAAAATGAATTTGGAAAGACCTAATAGATATGACGAAACCCGTGAAAATATATGCATACCATTTTCACTGATCATTTTTTTTGCCCCCCCTCTAACCGCCAATGGAAATTTGAAATTTTTTTTATTTAAATTAGTTTTATAGTTGATTTACATAAACGTACCGAGTTTCAACTTTGTAGCATAAGCCGTTCTATAGATACGAAAAACACCCCCCACCCCTGTACCATACTACCCCTATAAAAAATTATATTTTTCCAAGATGCTACTAATGTAGCTCTATCCACATACCAAGTTTCAGCTTTATATCATTATAGGTTGTCGAGATATTAAAATCGGAACTTTTTCTTTTTCACCCTCCCCCACCCTCACCCTCTACACCCTCACTTCCTAAATTTTGTTTTCCGCTAGGGGTCTATTAGGCCTACTTTTGGTAAAAATTTTAAGCATCTACCTTACACTGTTCTTGAGATATGATACGTGATTTTTTTGAAAAATTCTTATCCCCTCCACTTTCATGCTCCACCGCCCCCTTAAAAAATTTGGTTTTCAGCAAACTTCATTTGTGAACCTTTATACACAAACCAAATTTTATTTATCTAGTACAATTGGTCCATGAGATATCGTAATCTAAAGTTTTTCACCCCCCACTCCCGTACGCCACTGCCCCCACTCAAATTTTCTTTTTCGTTTCCGACCTATTCTCCTAGTATACCTACAGATATTCGTTAAGTTTCAATTTTGTGACATTGACCGTTTAGGAGATATGGATTTTAGAATGTGTCGATCTCACCTTTTTTGCGTTTCGGACGCTTTATTTTTCCCCCCACTCCCGAACCCCTTCACCTATGTCGGCAATTTGCAAATGGGTCCACTACCGAAGCTCTATATAAATTCCAAATTTCAGCCTCCTAGCATAAGCGGTTGCTGAGATCTAGAAACCAAACTTTTCCGTCTAAAACGCTTCCCCCTCCTCCCCCTCACACCCCCATCCCTCCAAATTTTGTCACTTTAGGGGGCCTACCCACTCTACCCACGAAAAAAAATTCAACTAAATAGCTGGTAGGGTTTGGGTGATACGAGCCTTCAAACAATTTTGCGTACACCGGTAGACGAACGGCGTACGGCGTACGGCGGACAGACGGACTGAAATTTTTTTTTGCTTTTTTCGTGTCTACTCGTCATGAAACGTGAAAAAAAAATGTTGAGGGTAGCAAATTTTTTTTTTTAAAAATCGATAACAATACTGTATTATTGAAATAATAAAGTAAAATTTCCGCAACTTTGATTCATATATACAGTGACAAAATAACAAAACGGATTAATTTTGGTTCTATTAAGCAGTTATGCATACAGTAAGATTTTTCAGAGAGAAACAGGAATCAAGAGTCTAGTCAAATATTAAAATCAGTCTAAACAAAATCATGAAAATATTTTTTTTTCAAAATAAATGTTTGAAAATATTCTTTTAATTTCCGAAAATGCAGTCTTCGGTGTCGGGCATAGTTTTTTATTGTTATACGATCAAAATTCTGAGGAACCACCCATGCTAGAAGGCTGAAACTTGGAACTTTTATAGAACTATGATAGTGGACCCATTTTCAAAAAAAGGTTGAGTGGTTGAGGAGTGTGGGAGTGGTGTGGAAAAACAATGCGTCCGAAACGCTTGAAAGCTGGAATTGAAACATTCTACAATCCATATCTCCTGCACGGTTGACGCTAGAAGGTTGAAACTTTGTAGTTGTCTGAAGGGATACTAGAAGATTAGACAAGGGCACATTTTTAAGGGGAATGTGGGGTGTTGGGGTGAGTGGTAAAAACTTTGGAATGCAATATGCTCTGAACTAATTGCACTAGGGAAATAAAATTTGGTTTTTGAGGGACGAAGTGAAACAGAGAAGTGAGGGGATAGCCATTTTTCAAAAAATTTAATTTTTTTATCTCAAGTACCGTAACAGGTTGATCTTAGAAATTTTACAGGAGTTAGACCAAATAAACTTCTAGCAGGACAAATATTTTAGAGGTGATGGTGAAGAGAGTGCCGGTGGGAGATGGTGTAAAGGAAAAAATACTGATTTTTTTTTCTCAAAAACCACAAATCATACAAAGCTAAAAATTGGAGACTATATAGAGCCACTATAAAGATATCTTAGGAAAAAAAATGTTTTTTACTTTATTATTTCAATAATACAGTATCGTGACGAATTTTTAAAAAAAAAAAATTTGCTACCCTCAACAAAATTTTTTTTACGTTTCATGACTAGTACACAAGAAAAAAGCAAAAAAAATATTCAGTCCGTCTGTCCGCCGTACGCCGTACGTCTACCGGTGTACGCAAAATTGTTTGAAGGCTCATGGCACCCAAACCCTTTGAGCTATTTAGTTGAATATTTTTTCGTGGTTAGACTGGGTATACTCCTTTAAGTTGACACCTTTTAAAGGGGTGGGTATGTTAAGGAAGAGGTGGGGGAAGCGTTTTAGACGGAAAATTTTGGTTTCTAGATCTCAGCAACCGCTTATGCTAGGAAGCTGAAACTTGGAATTTATATAGAGCTTCAATAGTCGACCCAATTGCAAAAAATTAGCTGATATGGGTGAAAGGGTGAAGGAGTGGGAGAAAAATAATGCGTCCCAAACGCAAAAAAGCCGAGATTGATGGATTCTAAAATCCATATCTCCTAAACGGTTAATGTCAGGAAGTTAAAACTTGAGAAACATCTCTAGATATACTAGGAGAATAGATCGGAAACAAAAATTTTTTAGTGGGGTGGTGGCGTACGGGGGTGGGGGGTGAAAAACTTTCGAGTACGATATCTCACGAACCAATTGTACTAGACAAAAAAAATTCGGTTTACGTATAAAGGTTGACAAATGAAGTTTGCTGAAAGAAAAATTTTTGAAGGGGGCGGTGGGGCATGAAAGTGGAAGGGATAAGCATTTTTCTAAAAATTCACGTCTCATATCTCAAGAACAGTGTAAAATAGATGCTTAAAATTTTTACCAGAAGTAGGCCTAATAAAATCCTAGCAGAAAAAGAAGTTTTGGGGATGAGGGTGTAGAGGGTGAGAGTGGAAGAGGGTGAAAAGGAAAAAGTTTCGATTTTTATATCTCGAGAACCTATAATGATAGAAATCTGAAACTTGATATTTAGATAGAGCTATAGTGGAGGCATATTGGAAAAATATAATTTTTTACAGGAGTGGTATGGTGCGGAGGTGGGGGGTGTTTTTCGTATCTATATAACGGCTTATGCTACAAAGTTGAAACTTGGTATGGTATGTAAATTATCTAGAAAAGTAATTTAGATAAAACAAATTTTCAAATATCCATTGGCGTTTGGAAGGAGGGCAAAAATAATGATCAGTGAAAATGGAATGCATATATTTTGACGATTTTTGTCATATCTATTAGCTCTTCTCAAATATTGAATTTATTTTTATATTACGGCTTCTTCATATAAATACCTAGAAAGTGTTTTCATGATTTTTTTTAAATTCGACCCGTAAGGGGTGTAAAGTGGTTGTATACTTTTTCACGAATTCTGTCATATCCCACAGGTCTAATTAGATATCGACTAACTTTTCACTTTCACGGGCTTGCGTAATAATCGCCTAAAACTCGTTTTTCAGTTTTTCTCTTTTCATCCCCTAAGAGGGTATAAGTAGGTTGAACACGTTTTTACGTCATTTCTTTTGGTAATAAATGAAATTGGTTTTTTCTTTCTCGTTCTTTCTTCATATTTATCTATTAACTCCTTTCAGGATTTTTGGGTATTCAACCCCCATTCAACTTAGTGCGTATACGTACATGTTCTTCCTGAGTAATTAAAGCAAAAAACAAGTTCAGATTTTCATTGGCGTACTGGGGTGAAGTAAGTTCTTAGGTCTAATGAGATATCGAATTGACCCTCACTGGTAAAGGCTTTAAATATAAACGAAAAACATACTGCAGTCACGATCGGCTGCAAGCCAATCGTATAATACTCTAGATGAATACTTAACTCCGATTTATATTGTAGTTGGGGATAAAGTAGAATTACGCGTGTGTATGTTGTATGTCCTTTATTAAGGACTGCCATTAGATTGCTACTGAAAACTAAAAGACAATATTCAGTGTTTAATTTCATATCTTAAACTGGGTAAGTCATCGAACAAAAATGTCCTTTTTGAAGGACTTTCGCATGGGAGGTGCAGGAAGGACTCACTCGATTCCTTACATATTTATGCTTTTCCTTGGAACCATTTAAAAATGAACGTGTACAAAATTTCAAATTCGTAGCTTGAAGCGTTCAAAAGTTATCGAAAAATATTGTTGAACACGTGTCTTAAGGACATTTTGTATGGCAGGTACCAGAAGGAGTAAAAGGATTTTGCTGACTAGTAAACTCGAACTTTGTTTTCACTCAAAACTAATTTGTACAAAATTTCGAGTTCATAGCTAAAATAATACTTGAGTTATAGTGAGTTAAGTAAATTAAGTGAAGGCTATTTGACAGGATATTTGTATGGCAGCTACACGAAGGACTAATAGGATTTTCTTCATAATCATACATTTAGCTCCAACTATTGGAAAAATAACACATACAAAATTTCAAAGACGTAGCTTAAACCCTTCTGAAGTTATCGGCAATATTCTTGAACACGTTTTTTAAGGACATTTTGTATGACAGCTACTAGAAGGAGTAAAAGGATTTCGCTGATTAGTTAACTCGAACTTCCTTTTCACTCAAAACTAACTTGTTTAAAATTCCGAATTCGTAGCTGAAAGATTACTTGAGTTATAGTGAGTTTCGTAAATTAAGTCAATACATTTTGACAGGATATTTGTATGGCAGCTACACGAAGGACCAACAGGATTTTCTTCATAATCATATATTTAGCTCCAACTATTGGAAAAAGAACACATACAAAATTTCAATGTCGTAGCTTAAACCCTTCTCAAGTTATCGACCAATATTCTTGAACACGTGTTTTAAGGATATTTTGTATGGCAGCTACCAGAAGGAAAAAAAGGATTTCGCTGATTAGTAAACTCGAACTTCCTTTTTACTCAAAACTAACTTGTACAAAATTCCGAATTCGTAGCTAAAAGATTACTTGAGTTATAGTGAGTTTCGTAAATTAATTGAATACATTTTGACAGGATATTTGTATGGCAGCTACACGAAGGACTAACAGGATTTTCTTCATAATCATATATTTAACTCCAACTATTGGAAAAATAACACATACAAAATTTCAAAGTCGTAGCTTAAACCCTTCTTAAGTTATCGACCAATATTCTTGAACACGTGTTTTAAGGACATTTTGTATGGCAGCTACCCGAAGGAGTAGGACGATTTTGCCCGTTAACGAACTTAGCCTTACAAATTCAACCAAACATCCAGATTCAAAATTTCAAGATCCTAGGTGAAGGCGTTCTTGAGTTATCGTGTTCACGGACAGACGGACGGACGGACGGACGGACGGACGGACGGACGGACGGACGGACGGACGGACGTCAGGCGGATTTGAGGTTTTTGGGCACAAATAAACAAAAAATAATATATAACTTTTTTTCGTCCGAGGCTCGGTTCTATGCGTTACAAACTTTTGGGCTGGATTAAACTTATAATACTCTATATGATTTCATCTAGAGTATAAAAACGATTTAAGCATTCTGAAGAAATACTCCCTAAGTACAAATATATAACTTGAGTCCATTTTATTGCACCCCAGTGTATATTTTTGATTACTATTTGATTATTTCCTGATTTCAAAATCTATGTATCTAAAAAAATCCATCATGAGATGGTTTTGCGTTCCGGGACCGCTTTAACTTCGCCACCGCGGATCCGCGTCTAACTGATAAGGCCTTATTTGGTTTAGAAACCGGCTAACTTTTCTCATGAATAAAAACGATGAAGCCGTCATCAAATGAAATCGTAAATAAATATTTCATGTGAAGGTGGCCGTCTTTGAATGGATTTTCCCCATTGATTACTAATCCAAATCAAGACTTTAACTTTTGTAAGGCTTGCGGTTATTAATCTCACCGATAATCCTGTCACTTTTTCTGCACTTGCACTTCCTGACCTCCTTCCCAACCAAATATCTACGTCACTGCCTAACTACTACCGCAATGTTGTCATCCCACCTACTACTTTTTCTTACGGGACTGTACTCACATCTATAGAAACCTATCTCTGTTTATGCCCACATAAAAGAAATTACAAATCCAGGTTACCAGGGACAACCAAAAAAACCTGTCAATTGCTTGTTTGATCGTTAGTGCAAGTCGCAGGTATTAACCGAAGATGTCGTTTCAGAGTGGCCTTAAAAACAAAGGCAATTAAAAACTATTAAGACAAAACCGAATTTAAAAAAAAAATAATAAAAATATAATAAATAAATCGAAAACAATGCGATCTCAATTAAAAAGTTAATAATTCGCGGTTTATCTCTAAATCATTTAGTGCGGTGGCTTCGATATGGCTACAACTACTCCTCGGTTTCGTTTCGCATAAGAAGTGTTTGTTTTCTTTCGATTTTTATAGAGTTTAGTGTGTTGTGAATTTATTTGTTATTTTTTTCATATTGAGGTCAGAGCGTAGAGTAGCAGCAAGTGTGGTATTCAATACCGAAATAATAATAATAATAAAAACAAAACTAAAAACGAACCAGTGCATTTGTTGTACAGATATTGAGAGTAAGTTTATATTAGTGATTTTTTTTTTGCGTAAGTACCTACTTCTATATGTTATAATAATTGGGTTTAGAACTTTTGTTTTTCGTACTGCCATATTCGCAAACATGAATTGGAGTTTTATACTGTCGTGAAGATTTATTTTACAAAATTCCGGTATTGACAAATGGTAAAGTTGGAACTCGCCACCTGGTGAAAATAAAAACAACCCTCCAAGATAGGCAAATTTTCGACAGCTGACTGTTATATGGCGGTTCGTGTGTAATTTTATGATTCGAAGCTCGACAAGTTTTAGATTCTTGTAAATTTTTGCATGACACACATAATAAGAATTGATGACAATCGATGCGTGTGATAATAGCGTATTTATTTCCGGTTTTACATTCCGAAAATGCTCATGAACAAAAAAAGTTTCGTGCGGACTATTCCTCTTCACGGCATTGGTCACTTATGAAAGAACTTAGGATTCTTATCATAGTTGCTCGTTCAGCCTGCAGTGGCCTGTTAGAATAGCAACTATGTTACAAAGGCACTATGTACTAAGAGCATCAGCTGACCTAAATCCGGCTCTGCAGACAGGGACGTACTTAAATAGCTTAAGGAAACTGTTGGATTTTAAAAGTGGAGGGATCACGAATCTGTGTCCAGAATTAATAAAAAGAGTTGATGAACAGAAGTATCATTTCCGATCGTGGTATAAGTTCAGTTCAGGACGGGGTGCAGCACCGCTACGCTTACCAGGCACCATACGGGCACATAGCCCTTCAAAACCTCATGGGCCACTAAAAAAGAATCTATATCCCTTCAGATACTGACCAATTTGTCAAGCCCTAATGACCTCAAATTATAGATGTTGTCGAAAAAATGACTACCCAGCCATTTCATTCGTCTTCTAGCATCCCCTGGACATTCATACAAAATATGAGCGATGTCCTCTACAGCGTACAGATCGTGGCAGTACCTGCACACGGCCGTCTTAAGGTACAATCTGGCTGGTACTGCCGACCGTCGCGGTCAGCAGTAACTGCCAACACGAACTGCTCACTGCGGCTGCACTCACAACCGTCAACTACCGAGCAGTCGCAAACAGACATGACAGTTTGTTATTGCCTGACGCAGTAGTCTACTGCAGGCAGTTACTGCTGACCGCGACGGTCGGCAGTACCAGCCAGATTGTACCTTAAGCTAACTATAAACGCAAGGCATACTTCCGCAGCATACAGTGACCCGTCAGAGCTCCAACTTTTCTCTATCCCAAGTTTATATATTCCTAGTATTGTGACTATCCAGCTTGGGCCACAAAGCGCTAGAAATCCTGCAGCTTGTCAACCCCGCCAACCCAGAGAACATTCACCAATTAGAGCCCTGATGCCACATATCGGTGTGCTGACATCCTCCCCAACTCATTCGTTTAATGCCAATCCCGCTCTCTCTAGCTCATCCGTCATCCGATACCAATCAAATTAGAACCCTGTTCTGACTAGAAAGTACGTTCTGCACTTCTCGTCAGCGCTTTACTGCTCAGAGAGGACTCCTGCGGTAGTGCCGCATTCCATTTTCGATCCTTCCGTGTATACGGAGACTTCCTCCCGTATTATCCTATTGCTCTCCCAATCCTCTCTTCTTGGATATACGATTCGGTAGGACATAATCTATCCCTAGGATCAAGTAGTCTTTGGAAATATAAACCGGGCTTCCCAGAAATTCAGCGAGAATAGAACCATGCCTTTTAGAGCTCTTATACAGATGAACTCACTTATGCACTTGCCTTTAATGGGCACTCTTTTATAATGGATCAACTTGCTATAATGGATCAACTTGCGAACAAAAAACTTAAGAATACCGGGAGTAATGGACACTTGTTTACATTACACTAATACTGCAGGTCCAATCGGGCCTATACCTAGGTCTAACTATATTAGACTACCCGCAGACTAGAGATTCTTAATCGCGATAGTTAAGTTGAATGGCTAATGGCTATGCAGCTATATAGAAGGGTGCACACTGATCATTTAGTTTCGTCCAAACTAAACAGTTGAATATGCAACTTTCGATCAATGCGTGACTAAATAAATCGCATAGAGGTCTATATGCACGGCGACTTATCTAGATGCGCACACGTGCCAAATTAAAAATTTCATTATGTCTGGTATGATGTAGATTACAGTATTAATAGTCTCGCAGCGGTAGTGGTAGGTTGATACGAGTACCAATTGACTGTAATGATCGATCGGTGGTTGAGTGATGTGCGGATGGACATCGACCAAACAGTTTAGTCGAGCAGGAAAGAGTGATTAAACAGTTGCCCAACTGTTTAGTCTCAAGTATGCGCTAGCACTTAATAAGACGTGATATAGATCTGATCGGTTCATCTTGTCCGTAATTAGTATGAAGAGTGCAGTCCCTTTAGGTACGACTCGGAATAAAAAAAGA
This sequence comes from Beris morrisii, assembly GCA_951812415.1. Taxonomy (NCBI): domain Eukaryota; kingdom Metazoa; phylum Arthropoda; class Insecta; order Diptera; family Stratiomyidae; genus Beris; species Beris morrisii. The sequence continues at coordinate 90,968,146 of OX638313.1, read as the reverse complement.
AATTTCTTGCAACAGTTTGGGGCACCCATTCCTCTATTGAAACCAAGACTGTCCCGAAAATTTTCTTTTCGTTATCAAGGGAATCATGGGAGAGAGGATTAAGACCATCAGAATGGGGAAGAAGAGTTTGTCAGTTAAGCCAGGGTGAACCCTTAAATGCAACCCTCAAAAAACTTCTGGACAGATTCAATTCTGATCTGGTGCATCTCATAATAGTTCATACTTGCTAGGCAAATTGATAGTACGAAACAACAATGCAATGACTTCTTTGGCATCATTGAAATCTTTCCACCATCTTCTTACAAAGCTTCAGATAGAGTTAACTTTCTTCACAATACATATAAAGTTTGTTCTTTTTGCCAGGTTAAGTGTACACTTTAGTGTAGTTTAGTGTAGCCTACACTTTAAGTGTAATACAATTTACACGAAAAGTGTAGAGTGTAGATCGCGCAAAAAGAACGCGTTAGTGTACAAACGTTACAGCTAAAATTTCGAACTATTTTATTTGCTTTATTCCTTCACTTCTATCAACGCAAATTAATTGCCATACAATATTCTTGCATGTATTCATTGAAAACAGAATTTCCATAAATACTAACAGTCAATCTTATCTGCAAGCGACCATCAAGTTTGACAGATGGTAAGCTACACTAAAGTGTAAGAAATTACACCTGCTCTCCAGCGAGTGTAGAAAAGTGTAGAAAATGCAATCTACACTCGACAAAAAGAACAGCGGCCTCTGACGTCACTCGTCAAAAAGAACAGCAAAAGTGTAGAAAGTGTAGAAAAGTGTAGAAAGTGTAGGCAAAAAGAACAAACCTATTTTTAATATGAATGTCGAATGTGACAGATGAATTAACATAAACGCCTAGATCTAGTACCTTGCTTGAGTTTTGCAATGAAATTCGTTCTACATTGTAATTAAAATTATGTGGAAATTCCATACGCAAAAAAGAATCATTGTGCACTTATTAACGTTCAGCGGCATATCATTCAACGTAATCAATCGAAGATATGCTGCAGGTCATCTTGAGATAGAAGATAATGCTATCATCCCTATAATTGATAGCGCGGAAAAGCTTGAAATCATCGGCATAAAGAAGAATCCTTGAGTTTAAAGTCATAGAATAAATAATAAATAATAATAAACCTTGTAGACCTCCCGACGTGTTAAAAATTTCCAATGACAACACCCCATAAAATAAAACTCTTTACAACCGGTTGGATAAATAACGTGGTATCTAATTAGTAACCATACGTATTTGGGAAACCCAAATGCATAATTTAGAAATCAAAATACTGTGATTGATCTTACCAAAGGCCCCACCAATATCAGTATAAATTCAAACCTCTTGATGACCTGCATCGAGACCGAAATGTCCTTTCCTTTCCTTGTCAGAGCGATGACGAAAACTGGCAAGTAATTTTTGTGTTGCCAGTTGGTTTATATTCACATCAGATAACCGATTGTTTCATTAAAAATTTAAAAAAAATATAAACGTAAAAACCGCAAAATTTATGCTGTAGTGATACTTGAGACAGGTAGGCTCTTTAAATCGCATCACCCATTGTTTCATGAAAGTTAAGAATAAGGGATAAATATCCTTCGTCCTCTTTGCACAGTGTTGCTAACTCGCAAGTAATCATTTAATAACTATACTGTTTTGTTTTATTCGAATGATATTTCATTCAAAAATTCACTGAAATAAAAAATATGATTCTTATATAGTTGCAGTGATCATAATTTAGTTATTATAACTATATTAAAATAGTTATGGTTGTTCTTAACATAGCTTATAATTCACACAAACATACTGTGGTTGTAATAAACATATTTGGTGATTTTAAATTAATAAGGTTGTCCTAACCATGGTTGTTACATGATGTAAAAGTATTTTATGATAGCGTCAACTATATTCCATGATCAGTACAACTATAGAAATTCATTGAATATTTCTCATAACCATACTATGGTTTATATGCACGATGATATTACAAACATATTATGGTTATCGCAATTATTAAACACAATATGTCATAGAAAGACGAAAACCACAATTTCTTTCACAGTGAAAGGTATCATTCGTGAGTTAAGTTCATTTATAGCTGTGCTTAGAAGGGAAATGTGTTGAAGTGAAGTTGAAATTTTAAAGTTGAAGTGTTAATAATTAAGAAATATGTATATGCATTGGAATTTCTTATTTCATATTATATATTGAAAAGATTAAGTATTTTTTCTAGTTATGGAAATATATTTATATTCAACTAATTACAAATTTTTAGTACAATTTACTCTTGAAAATTTGCAAAATAAAAATATTCATAAGGAAATACGCAGTTTTTTCAATTACTATAATTTATTATTACAAAGTCCTCTAGCTGTACAGAAATGTGGACTTCATTAATTTTCACCGATCTGCGAAGACATTTTATGCGGCATTTGACGGGACTTCTCTACCACACAGAGGCAAGAAATAAGAAATTAAATTTGTGATGAGAATTGAATTGAATTTTAAAGTGAGTGAGGATCTCCAGTGCCATTTTTTTTAATATGATCACAGCATTATGTTTAGTGTTCACAGCATTATGGTTATTGGTTATAGGAACCATACATCATTGTTTGTCTCAACCTTAGCTTTGTTGGAATCAAACATATTAATCTTTCTTAGGATCGTTATTATAGTTCTCACAACCATGTTCTGTAATTGTTACAACAATTTATATGATTGACGTAATTAAAATATGTTTATTATAACTCAAGTCATAAGATAGTTAAGTTAGTAGAACAAAAACTATGTTTGCGTTAACCATACAACAAGTTTTCAAACCTTTCATTGGTTTGATTTAATTATAACATATTTCTTAGAAACATAACTATAGTTGTTATAATCAAATTACAAATGTTTTCATGATTGATATAATCATACTATGTTTAGAGCAACAAGACAGTAAAGTTAGCACAACCATAACATCAGTTATCAGAACTATCTTATATCTTGTAACGTGGTTCACGCAACTATAAATTTAACTATAGTAAGGTTCTCCCAAAATATGGTTACCACAGTCATATTTTTTCTTTGAGTGTTAAAACAAATAAAAACCATATGAAAGTATTTAATATTAATCTATTATTTTAATACTACTTTATTATTTTAATAATAAAATATTGTTATCGATTTTTAAAAAAAAACAAATTTACACGTTTTATGACTAATAAACACCAAAAAAGCATCTGTGGACCGGCGCCGTACGCCGTACGCAAAATCGTTTGAGGGCTTGAGCTTCCAAACTGTGAGCTATTAAATTGAAACTTTTTTTTATAATAGTCTGGGCAGCCCTCCTTGAAGTGGCCACTTTTTGAGGGGTGGGGAGGTGGGGTTTTTTTGGTTTCTAGATCTCAGCAACCGCTTATGCTAGGAGGCTGAAACTTGGAATTTATATAGAGCTTTGATAGTGAACCGATTTTCAAAAAAAATTGGTTATATGGGTGAATGGGTGTGGGAGTGTGGGGAATAATAATGCGTCCGAAACGCTCGAAAGCCGCGATCGAGACATTTTAAAATCCATATCTCCTAAACGGTTAATGTCTTGAAATTCAAACGTAATGAACATCAGCAGGTATACTTGGAGAATAGATCGGAAACAAATTGCAGTGGCGTGCGAAGGTGCGGGGTGAAAAACTTTAGATTAAGATATCTCACGAACCAATTGCACTAGAAAAATTAAATTCGGTTTCTATATAAAGGTTGACAAATAAAGTTTGCTGAAAGTAAAATTTTTTAAGGAGGCGGTGGAGTAGAAGTGGAGGGGATATGAATATTTCAAAAACTTCACGTCTCATATCTCAAGAAAAGTGTAAGATAGATGCTTAGAATTTTTACCAGAAGTAGGCCTAATAGACACCTAGCAGGAAACATTTTAGGATCTGGGTGCAGGGGTTGAGTGTGGGAGAGGGTGAAAAGGAAAACGTTCCGATTTTTATATCTCGAGAACCTATAATCATGGAAAGCTAAAACTTGGTATCTAGATAGAGCTACTGTAGTGGCGTGTTAAAAAAATATTTTTATTTATAGGGGTAGTATGCTACGGGGTGGGGGTGTTTTTCCTATCTATAGAACGGCATGTGCAAAAAAGGTGAAACTTGGTGACTATACCTAGATCTATTAGAAAAGAAATTTAAATAAAAAAAATTTTGAAATATCCATTGGTGTACGAAAGGGGGTAAAAAAAAGTGATCAGCGAAATCAAAATGCATACATTTTCACGAATTTTGTCATATCTCTTAGGTCTTCTAAAATTATGAATTGATTTTCATTCCACGGATTCCTCATATCAATAGCTAGAAAGTGTTTTCAGTGTTTTTTTGAAATTCGACCCCTAAGGGGTGTAAAGGAGTAGTATATATTTTAACAAATTCATCCGTATCACTCAGGTCTGATTAGATATTGAATAGCTTTTCACTGCCATGGGCAGCAACAATTATAATCGACTAAGACTCGTTTTCAAGTTTTTTCCTTTTTCAACCTCTAAGAGGTTATGAACGGGTTAAACTCATTTTCACGAATTCCGCCATATATCTCTTAGGAGTGATAAGGCATCGAATTGGTTTTCACTTTCTCGGGCTTTCTTTATATATCTAAAAACTCATTTCAGGATTTTTGGATATTCAACCCCAAAGTGGGTGCAAGGGCACAAATATGTTTTCAGAAATTCCTACATATTTCTCAGTTCTGATGAGACATCGAATTCATTTTTACTTCCTAAGGTTTCCTACATAATCGTCAAATAGTTGATTTCTGGATTTTTAGATATTCAACTCCAAGATGACGTAAGGCTTTCGACATATTTCTTAGGATTGATAGGATATCAGATTGGTTTTCACTTCCACAGACTTTTTATATAATCGCCAACAAATGCATTTTCGATTTCATGTAATGGCCAAAACCAAACCACGAAAAACCTCCTAATCGCGTAACAACTGATATTATAACACAACTTTGATCGCGTCCCGGAGTATGACCCAATTACGTTATTCATATGTTATATGTGGCAGCGGCGTAAGTATTCTAGCACGACCCCATTCTAACCGCTTCCCGAACTTTTTTATAGGTTTTCAGTAACATAGTATTCCATACCGCATCTCAGAATTAAACTCGTTTCGAACTTCTACCAACAAATAATAAAGTAAAATAAAATAAAATAATATTTAGACCTAAAGCCTAAAATAACAATGTTGACAAAGTTCATGTATTCACTCTCAACCACACATTGTAGACGAATATCAAAAAATCCTGAATTTATCGATATCTAATCAAACCCAAGAGATTTATGAATTGTCGGAAACGTATGGACCCTTGCTTCCCCCTTAAAGTCTGAATGTCTAAAAATACTGAAATTCATTTTTAAAGGAAAATATGAAACGACCGTGGAAGTATGTAAAAGTCAATTCAATATCTCATCAGACCTTAAAGATATGTTGGAATTCATGAAAATATGTGCGTCCATATTACACCCTTAAAGGATGAATACCCAAAAATCATGAAAACGTTTAAGCGATAACATGTAAAGGCTGTGGAAGTCAAAACTTTTCCGATATCTAATTTGACCTAAGATATACTCGTATAGCCGAAGTATTGAAAACGTGTACAATCACTTTACACCGTCTTTGGGGTAAAATGTCAAAATATCCAAAAATAAAGTGTTTTTAGGCATTTATCTGAAGACCCCGGAAAAGTAAAATGAATGCGATATCTCAGAAGACCTGGGAGATATAATGAAATTCGTAGAAATACATATATGCACCAATCTTGCACTGACCGTTTTACTTTATTATTTCAATAATACAGTAGTGTGATCGATTTTTTAAAGAAAAAAATTTGCTAACCCTCAATTTTTTTTCTTTTATGTTTCATGACTAGTAGACACGAAAAAAGCAAAAATAAATTGCAGTCCGTCTGTCCGCCGTACGCCGTACGACTACCGGTGTACGCAAAATTGTTTGAAGGCTCCTAGCACCCAAACCCTTTGAGCAATTTAGTTGAAATTTTTTTCGTGAGTAGACTGGGTATACATCTTAAAGTAGACTTTTTTTGAGGGGTGGGGATGTAAAGGGGGAGGTGGGGAGGCGTTTTAGACGGAAAATTTTGGTTTCTAGATCTCAGCAACCGCTTATGCTAGGAAGCTGAAACTTGGAATTTATATAGAGCTTCGATAGTAGACTCAAAAAAATTGCCGTTATAGGTGAAAGGGTGAAGGAGTGGGGAGAAAAATAATGCGTCCGAAACGCAAAAAAGGCAAGATTGAGACATTTTAAAATCCATATCTGCTAAACGGTTAATGTCACAAAGTTAAAACTTAATTATCATCTCTAGATATACTAGGAGAATAGATCGGGAATAAATTTTTTAGTGTGGCAGTGGCGTATGGAGGTGGGGGGTAAAAAACTTTAGTTTACGATATCTCACGAACCGATTGTACTAAACAAATAAAATTCGGTTTACGTATAAAGGTTGATAAATGACGTTTGCTGAAAGTAACATTTTTTAAGGCGGCGGTGGGGTATGAAAGTGGAGGGGATAAGAATTTTTCTAAAAAATCACGTCTCATATCTCAAGAACAGTGTAAGAGAGATGCTTCAAATTTTTTACCAGAAGTAGGCCTAATAAAACCCTAGCAGAAAAAAAAATTTTGGTGGTGAGGGTGGAGGAGGGTGAAGACGAAAAAGTTTTGATTTTTATATCTCGAGATATAAAGCTGAAACTTGATATTTAGATAGACCTATAGTAGAGGCATATTGGAAAAATATAATTTTTATAAGCGTAGTATACAGTAGTACAGGGGGGGGGGGGGTTTCTAACTATAGAACGGCTTATGCTACAAAGTTGAAACTTGGTATGTATATGTAAATTAACTAGAAAAGTAATTTAAAAAAAAAATATCAAATATCCATTGGCGTTTGGAAGGGGGTCGCAAATAATGATCAGTGAAAATGGAATGCATATATTTTCACGATTTTCGTCATATCTATTAGGTCTTCCCAAATATGGAATGCATTTTTATTCTACGGTTTCTTCATATAAATACCTAGAAAGTGTTTTCATGATTTTTTGAAATTCGATCCCTAAGGGGGTGTAAAGTGGTTGTATACTTTTTCACGAATTCTGTCATATCCCCCAGGTCTAAGTAGATATCGGCTAACTTTTCACTTTCACGGGCTTGCGTAATAATCGCCTAAAACTGGTTTTTCAGTTTTTCCTTTTTCAGTCCCTAAGAGGGTATAAATGGGTTGAACACGTTTTTACGTCATTTCTTTTGATAATAAATTAAATTGGTTTTTAGTTTCTCGTTATGTCTTCACATTTATCTATTAACTCCTTTCAGGATTTTTGGGTATTCAACCCCCACTCCAAGTGTGTTTAAGAAGGTTGCATATGTTTTCACAGATTCCTACATATTGCTTAGATTTGATAATATACCGAATTCATTTTTACTTCCTAAGGTTTCCTATATAAGCGCCAAAAAGTCTATTTCAGTATTTTTAGATATTCAATCCTAAGGGGTGTAAGGGGGTTGTATGCTTTTCAAAGCTTCGAAATATTTCTTAGGTTTGATGAGATATTATATCGTTTTGCACTTCCACAGACTTTTTATATAATCGCCTACAAACCCATTTCTCAATTTTTCGATATTCAACTCCCAAGGGTTTTGCATATGTTTTCTCAATTTTTGCCGTCCCTTAGTTCTGATGAGATATAAAATTGGTTATTACGGCATTTGATGTAATGACCTAAAAACCAATTTCATGATTTTTCGAATTTCAAGAACCAAGGGGGTGTATTGGGTTTGCTCACGTTTTCACAAATTTTTCAAAATCCCTCGTGTCTCATGAGATATCATGTTGCTTTTTATGAAATCGTCTAAAAACCTGTTTAACAATTTTTTCGAAATTCAAACCCCAAGTGGAAGTAAAGGGTTTGTATACGTTTTAACAATTCGTCATATCTCTTAAGTCTGATAAGGCAACAAATTCCCTTTTACTTCTATGGGCTTTTAGTGTACATACTATACCGAAATTCTAATAGTCTACACAGGCTTTTTAAATATTTTTATTTTAAGAACAAAATTAACTTTCCGAGAAGCGTCATAATCTCGAAACAACTGATGATATACTCCGACGTTGGCAGTTTCCGAACTTTGACCCGAAAAATAATAAAGTTTCGCCCAGACCATTGGCAGATTTTTTTTTCTACCCGTGTACGCCAGAACATAATATCTTTTTTTTTCATTTAAAATACTTTTTTAGTAGATCTACGAGTATATTTGTACAACAAGTTTTTAGCATAATTCGTTCCCGAGATAAGAAAACACTTCCGACCACGTAACAGACTACCGCAATCAAATTTTATATTTTTAGAACACAATACTTTACTATTAAAACGAAATAAGGTAAGAGTGGTACCGCAGTGGACCCTTAAAAGTTCTTAGGAAGTCAGAACAAAACTTCTTTGGATGTCAATTCATAAGACAGGAGGGTGGTTGATCATCCAAAAATCACTGCGAGAATTCAAGAAGTGAAGAAGGTGTTACCACCCGCCACATCGAGATAGTAGCGTCGGTAGGGTTTTAACTATGACCGGTAACAGGCAGAGTATAAACTGCATTTGCCTCCCCTCTTTTTGATGTAATTCAACTTCAACCGGTTTTTTGCACAGTGCCATTTTCTGAGCAACGAATTCTTCTTTTGATTAATTTGTACCCACATCATCATAAATTCATGTGACCGGATCAAATTCAGTTTCACAATACTCAGTACATAATAAAACTAAATTGCCAAGTCGGCGCATTAATACCCAACTTTTTATAGAAAAACTAAAGTAAATTTTCGTTGGGAAAAAAAATTAAGCTCGTAAGTAATTAAACATACTGCAGTCACGATCGGCTGCAAGCCAATCGTATAATACTCTAGATGAATACTGAACTCCGATTTATATTGTAGTTGGGGATAAAGTAGAATTACGTGTGTGCATGTTGTATGTCCTTTATTAAGGACTGCCATTAGATTGCTACTCAAAACTAAAAGACAATATTCAGTGTTTAACTTCATACCTTGAACTGGGTAAGTCATCAAAAAAAATGTCCTTTTTGAAGGACTTTCACATGGGAGATGCAGGAAGGACTTACTCGATTTCTTTCATATTTATCCTTTTCCTTGGAACCATTCAAAAATTAATGTGTACAAAATTTCAAATTCGTAGCTTGAAGCGTTCAAAAGTTATCGAAAAATATTGTTGAACACGTGTCTTAAGGATATTTTGTATGGCAGCTACCAGAAGGAGTAAAAGGATTTTGCTGACTAGTAAACTCGAACTTCGTTTTCACTCAAAACTAATTTGTAAAAAATTCCGAGTTCATAGCTAAAAGATTACTTGAGTTATAGTGAGTTCCGTAAATTAAGTGAAGACTTTTTGACAGGATATTTGTATGGCAGATACACGAAGGACTAATAGGATTTTCTTCATAATCATATATTTAGCTCCACCTATTGGATAATTAACACATACAAAATTTCGAAGACGTAGCTTAAACCCTTCTGAAGTTATCGGCAATATTCTTGAACACGTGTTTTAAGGACATTTTGTATGGCAGCTACCAGAAGAAGTAAAAGGATTTCGCTGATTAGTAAACTCGAACTTCCTTTTCACTCAAAACTAAGTTGTACAAAATTCCGAATTCGTAGCTAAAAGAATACTTGAGTTATAGTGAGTTCCGTAAATTAAGTGAAGACTTTTTGACAGGATATTTGTATGGCAGATACACGAAGGACTAATAGGATTTTCTTCATAATCATACATTTAGCTCCAACTATTGGAAAAATAACACATACAAAATTTCAAAGACGTAGCTTAAACCCTTCTGAAGTTATCGACCAATATTCTTGAAGACGTGTTTTAAAGACATTTTGTATGGCAGCTACCAGAAGGAGTAGGACGATTTTGCCCGTTAACGAACTTAGCCTTACAAATACAACCAAACATCCAGATTCAAAATTTCAAGATCCTAGGTGAAGGCGTTCTTGAGTTATCGTGTTCACGGACAGACGGACGGACGGACGGACGGACGGACGGACGGACGGACGGACGTCAAGCGGATTTGAGGTTTTTGGCCACAAATAAACAAAAAATAATATATAACTTTTTTTCGTCCGAGGCTTGGTTCTATGCGTTACAAACTTTTGGGCTGGATTAAACTTATAATACTCTATATGATTTCATCTAGAGTATAAAAAGAATCTCTGGCAAACATTTTTTCCTTCCGTCCAAGTCTGATGCTCCATTTGATAAATTATTTATGTACAAATGCATTAAAGCGATCTTAAAATAGTCTGCGACTATATCGCGGTATTCAACTTTATTGAAGTAATTTCTTCTACGAGTAGTGCGTCTACTCTTTTCGGAATAGAGGTTATATCTGTGCATTGAATTTAAAATCGAGCTACTATTCAACAAACGCACTTTATGCGATCATTTGTACTTCAAGATTATAAAGACGAGTTAAATTTATCACAGAAAAAAATCGCCACTTTATATTCGAAATAAAAATAGCCACTTACGATTGAAATTTGCGTATCTAACTATAAAAAAAAGTTACCGCATTAAAATTATCTACGCGATCTAAGTTAACTTGTATGCTTCTTTACTGCCGCATCTAATGCGCTTATGCACTAACTAAGAAATTATAACGTATAGACTTAAAACTAGCTAAGTTAGACAGCTATAAGTATGCAAGCTGCACTTGATACATTTTTTCCGCATCGTAATCAAACCACGTCTTATTGCGGAAGGGAGATTGTGCTACAAAAAAACTTAACGAAAAATAAATTAAAATATATTAGTACGATAATTGGCTATTTACTATCAAAGATTTTTGCAGGTTATGAACCTTTTCTGGAAAGAGAAAACTAGTTTAGAGTGTACATTAATTTGTAGAACGGTTATAAAATTTCTTGTTTATAGGTCAAACTGATTGGAAACTAGAGTTGGATTGCTTTTATTGATTCAATAATTACCCGGGGTTAAGCTTATTGAGGAATGATAAATAAAACCAGAACAAAGCCAAAACTGGATTTCGCTTGGTTTTATACATAGTTTGATTTAGAAATTGCACTTCTAGGTCTTAGCTCGTTCTTGCACAGTTGAGTTTAAGTATTGGTCTTAATCTTGTATACACGACTCTTAGAACTAAGGTTTGTTTTTATCATAGTAATATTCATATTAAATGTCTGTAGTTTAAGTAAACTCCAATAAAATAGCAAAATTCAAATTACTTTCCACACTTCTTCTTGCATACTGAATACCGTCTTGATCTTGAACACTGGGATTTCGGTACTGGTTATGTCCTATACCTCGTATGGTTAGTCCTAAAAAATAGAAAAACGTTAATTAATATGTAAATACCTAAGAACAAAAATTTCCTGATTCAATTGCGCAAGTGAAACGCTCGTCTAATTCCTAGCTCTGAGACGCCTAAAATTAAAATAAAAGTATAAAGTAAGCCATTACAATATCATGAAACAGGGGTTGGAGTATCGGCAGAGGCTAGGAATGCGTTAACAATTTGCTGTAAGGTTTAAATCTCTTAAAGTCGAACCCACATTTTGGAATAAGTGCCTCAATCTTGCTTCCACGCTCTAAATAATCAACTGGGGCAGCATGTTAATATGACTGATTTATTTTGTAATTGAGGATTAAAAGCAAAAATGAAGAATTTACATTTAAAAACTTACAATTTCGGTATCCTTAAAAAAAGAATTTACATTATATATGTACTCCCAGGTATGAAAAGTATGGATTTTGATGACCACTCCAAGGAAAAAGCTTTCATTCTCAATTCTACGCAAAATGTCGGATTAGGTACTATCCTATAATGATTTTGAGATCTTCAATTATGGCTAGAATAAGCTTTAACCGAACTAGTGACACTCTAGCTAACACTCTAGAAATATACCCAGCTGATTTCTGCCAGGTTCATCTTATGCAGACGATGCAAACACCTTGAGAATCATCTCAGAGTGTTAAGCTGAATGACAATTACAATTATATCTCATGTTTGTGGACTTTCTGACTTAGAAATTGTGCATGAAATGCTTTACGTAATAGAGGCATTCCTAATTAAATCATAGTCATAACTAAAAGTGAAGTTATTAGTGAGTGCGACGCGCGCGTGAATCGATGCGACGCGATGAAATAAAAATCGACATTATTTTCTTTCCACCCTTTCCCACCTGTACCTCCAACATTTTTGCCCTGTTAGAATTCTACTGGGCCTAACCCCTGTAAAATTTCTAAGATCATATATGGTACGGTTCTTGAGATATACAAATGGAATTTTATTAAAAATATCTATCGGCCCACTTTTGTGCTCCACCTCCCACCTCAAAAATAAAATTTTAATAAATAAATAAATAATTGGTTCGGAAGATATTCTAATCCAAAGTTTTTTACCCCAACCCCTACACACCACCACCTGATTCAAACGTTTTAGCTTTTGATTAATCTCCTATTATCCCTTAAGATAACTACGAAGTTTCAATCTTCTGACATCAACTGTTCAGAAGATACGTATTTTAGAATGTTTCAACCCCAGCTTTCAAGCCCTTCGAGCACATTGGTTTCCCCTCCACTCCCACACTCCTCAACCCTTATCGAAATTTTTTTTGCAAATAGGTTTCCAAGTTTCAGTCTCCTAGCGTAAGTGGTTCCTGAGATCTAAAAACCAAATTAAATATAATTCAACTAATTTACCCACAATTCAATTCTTAACTTCGATCAGAATTCAATTCCTATCCTACTCTGGTAGCACTTATTTCTTATCAGATCTCTGCTTGCTGAAAGCTTCACCGCCGCAGCCAGGAATGTGTGGAAGCAAATAGAGTACTGCTTCCACCGTGCCGTGTACGAACATTTTTATACTCTAGATGAAATCATTTAGAGTATTATAAGTTTAATCCAGCCTCGGACGAAAAAAAGTTATATATTATTTTTTGTTTATTTGTGGCCAAAAACCTCAAATCCGCTTGACGTCCGTCCGTCCATCTGTCCGTTAGCACGATAACTCATGAACGCCTTCACCTAGGATCTTGAAATTTTGAATCTGGATGTTTGGTTGAATTTGTAAGGCTAAGTTCGTTAACGGGCAAAATCGTCCTACTCCTTCGGGTAGCTGCCGTACAAAATGTCCTTAAAACATATGTTCAAGAATATTGGTCGATAACTTCAGAAGGGTTTAAGCTACGACATTGAAATTTTGTATGTGTTATTTTTCCAATAGTTGGAGATAAATGTATGATTATGAAGAAAATCCGGTTAGTCCTTCGTGTAGCTGCCATACAAATATCCTGTCAAAATGTCTTCACTTAATTTACGAAACTCACTATAACTCAAGTAATCTTTTAGCTACGAATTCGAAATTTTGTACAAATTAGTTTTGAGTGAAAAGAAAGTTTGGCTTTACTAGTCAGCGAAATCCTTTTACTCCTTCTGGTAGCTGCCATACAAAATGTTCTTAAGACACGTGTTCAACAATATTTTTCGATAACTTTTGAACGCTTGAAGCTACGAATTTGAAATTTTGTACACGTTCATTTTTAAATGGTTCCAAGGAAAAGGATAAATATGTAAAAAATCGAGTGAGTCCTTCCTGCACCTCTCATGTGAAAGTCCTTCAAAAAGGACATTTTTTTTCGATAACTTGCCAAGTTCAAGATATGAAATTAAACACGGAATATTGTCTTTTAGTTTTGGGTAGCAATCAAATGGGAGTCCTTAATAAAGGACACGTAATTCTACTTTATCCCCAACTACAATATAAATCGGAGTTCAGTATTCATCTAGAGTATTATACGATTGGCTTGCAGCCGATCGTGACTACAGTATGTTTTTTCATGACGTCACAGTGGGGAAATGAAATGAAATGAACGCTCATAGATGCAACTTTCAAATTGCTTCCACGTGTCTTCTTCTTGGATTCTTTTCGCTTGCCTTTATCGTGGTGTTGCCAAATCGGCTGTGTGCGATATTCGCGTGTAGTTTCTTGTGAACTTTTATTTAGACAGTGTCAAGGAAAATGTTTGAAACATGAATTTTTTTCGCGATTTTTCTGCGCGATTTAGAAAACGCATTTTAGATATAATATTTCTCAGCAAAATGTAAGGGAAGCAATGCTTCCCTTGCTTCCATGGACGCTACGCCACTGCAGCACCGATTTAACACTCACCTATGTAATGACTTGTTTTATAGCCGGGGTATGTTTAGTGGATGCCAGGATTCGTTACAAACATTTATTTGTTCTAGACTTCACTTTATTATCTATTTGGTTTAAACACATTCAAATTCAAGTTATAATCTCCTAGCGTTCTGCTCGTCTTCGATGTCAGGTTTTGCTCGCCTTGTCTCGCCTTCGCTTGACGTACCTCGCCTCTGCTCGCTCGCTTCAGTTCATCGTTATGGGCTCGTCTTAGCTCGCTGTATTATGTCTCTACCCGTTTCGTGTTGCGTCTCTGCCCGTCGTTCGCTCACCTCCGCTTGTCTGCTGTGCTCGCCTTGACTTGGTTCTGCTCAACGTGATTCGACTCTGTGGTTCTTTGGGTACGATTCTGCTCGCTTTGCCTTGACTCTCTCTGCTCGGCTCTCTCCCTGTCTTCGTCCTCTCTGTATGGCCTTGGCACTCCCTGTCTTCGTCCTTTCCTGTCTTCGTCCTTTCCTGTCTTCATCCTTCTCTGTCTTCGTCCCTCTGTGTGTGGCACTCCTTGTCTTCGTGCTTCCCTGTTTTCATCCTTCCCTGTCTTCGTCTCTCTGTGTGGCTTCTGCTTTGATCGTCTTAGCTCTGCTGTGTCTGGTTGTCGTAGTTTGGCGGAGTTCGTGGTGGCGTTCGTCACGACTCTACTTGCCTTACTTGACCCTGTCACTGATCGTTATCTAGTGGTGTGCTCTGTGCTTGACTTTACTCGTCGTGGCTCGCTGTGCTCGTAGCGTCTTCGCTCTGCTCTGCTGCAGCTCTGCTCTGGGCTATTCTCTGCTCTGCTGGGTTCGTCTCTGCTTGGCTCCGCTTAACTTGGCTCTGCTGGGCTATTCTCTGCTCTGGTCTGCTCTGCTGGGTTAGTCTCTACTCTGCTTGGCTTAACTCTGTTCCGCTTGGCTTAGCTCTGCCTGGCTCTGCTCGTCGCTGCTTGGCTTCCTCCGCTGCTTGACTTGTCGCTACTAGGCGCATCGCTGCTTGGCTTGCTCCGCTGCTTGGCTTGCTCCGCTACTTGGCTTGCTCCGTTGCTTGGTTTGTCACTGCTAGCCTCATCGCTGGCTTGCTCCGCTGCTTGGCTCTGCTGCTTGGCTTGTCGCTGCTTGGCTCGTCTGCTTGGCTTGCTCCGTTGCTTGGCTTGTCGCTGCTTGGCTTGTTCAGTGCGTTTTGTGTCCTACTAACTATGATTGGCCTTGACTATACTAAGCGGACTTGTAGAAAGCCAGAACCTTAGCATAGACCCAGCGTCCTCATGGCAGTCTCAAGCTACTTGAAGCGGATTTGTAGAAAACCACAGCCTTCTTGTAGGATGATACCGGTCAGTGACGGCCGTAAGTACAGTCTTCAGTTTTCACTCCGGCGGAATTGTAGAAATCCACAACCTTCGCTACTGTCTGATCGCTGCCCACTGCCTGCCTTCTGTTCGTTCGCTGGTGACTATATATTTGCGAGAACACTTACCATCTGCGAATTATTACGTTCGTGCTCGATGTGGAAGAATTTCTTTCCTTCGTGACATAATTCGTGGTCGATGACTGTACCCTTTACTATATAGTAAACTCATACTTCACATGTGATTTGTCGGCGGGTTTTATCTGGCCGCCGATGTCGCCTGTGGCATTGGTGTGGTCCTCGTCGATCTTACAGGCATTTTGATTTTTCTTGTGTTCCTTTTGTCTCCTTCGTGTTATTTTAATTCGTTCTGTGTCATGTTATTCTTATGTTCTATGTACTTTTAATCCATGTTATTCTTATGTTATATGTTCTATGTAATTCATGTTCTGTAATTTAGTGTGCTCTGGTCCTGTTCTTCGGCAGTTGGTGTGGGCGGAAATTTATTCAAGAATTTCCGTCCTTACCTATCACATTGAAAGTAATTTTTATAGGTACTCCATGACGGTGGCAATGTACTATAACCTACTACATTGTATCGTAGTATACGTGGGTACACCGTCATTGTAATTAACACCTTCTACTTAGGAAAAACTACCTTTTTTTGGAGTTTAATTTCTTATTCTTCAACGACAAACTACTAATTGAAAAAAATTTATTGGACGGCCGTCAGTACCAATTATCATTCACAGCATCAATATATTGTCCGATAACGACCAATTGATTAATTAACTTCCGACGATCGTGGGCATTATAATATCGCAGTCTTCCTTTAAATCCGATCCTATCTTAGCTAAGACTGCATATTTTTCTCGAAATAAATACTGTGCTCATGTCTTAGGTGTAATTATTCTCACACTTTATAGAAAGATTCTTATGTAATCTTAGATTTGATGGAAAATACGATGAATCGGGAAAGACATAATCATTTTTTTTATTGAGATAAGATTACTTTTGATTAAGTGAACTGTAAATATGATTGATATTGTTATACTGGTTGTTTGCTAGATTTATAAACAGAAAGTGAATTCTTATATTTTAGATCGTGCCTAGATTGCATTTTGAATTACTTTATTATTTTTTAATAATAAAGTATTGTGGTCGACCTGAAATTTTAAAAAAAATTTGCTACACTGAGATTTTGTATTTACACGTTTTAGGACTAGTAAACACCAAAAAAACAGAAAAAAATAAATTTCCGTCTGTCCGCCGTATACGCCGTACGCAAAATCGTTTGAAGGCGCGTAGCTCCCAAACCCGTTGAGGTATTAAGTTCAAATTGTTATGGTGGGTAGATTGGGTGAACCCCTAGGGATGGTAGCTTTTAAGGGGGTAGGGGTGTAAGGGGGGATGAGGGTGGAGCGTTTTAGACGAAAAATTTTGTTTCCAGATCTAAGGAACCACTTACGCTAGGAGGCTGAAACTTGGAACTTATGTAGTACTACGATAGTGGACTCATTTGCAAAAAAATTATCGATAAGGGTTGAGGGGTGTGGAAGTGGGGGGGAAAACAATGAGTCCAAAACGCTAGAAAGCCGGGATTGAAACATTCTTAAATCCATATCTCCTGAACGATTGATGTTAGAAGATTGAAATTTTGTGGTTGCCTTTAGGGATACTTGAAGATTAGACGAGGGCTAAAATTTTTAAGGGGGGTGGTGGGGTGTGTGGTTGGGGGTTGAAAAACTTTGGATTACAATATCTTCCGAACCAATTACACCAGGAAGATAAAATTTTGTTTCTGTATTTAGGATCACAAGAGGAGTCTAATGAAAGTAAATTTTTTGAAGGGAGAGGTGAGGCACGAAAGTGGGGGAATAGCAATTTCTCAAAAAATGTCATTTTTATACTCTAGATGAAATCATATAGAGTATTATAAGTTTAATCCATCCCAAAAGTTTGTAACGCATAGAACCAAGCCTCGGACGAAAAAAAGTTATATATTATTTTTTGTTTATTTGTGGCCAAAAACCTCAAATCCGCCTGACGTCCGTCCGTCCGTCCGTCCGTCCGTCCGTCCGTCCGTCCGTCCGTCCGTCTGTCCGTTAGCACGATAACTCAAGAACGCCTTCACCTAGGATCTTAAAATTTTGAATCTGGATGTTTGGTTGAATTTGTAAGGCTAAGTTCGTTAACGGGCAAAATCGTCCTACTCCTTCGGGTAGCTGCCATACAAAATGTCCTTAAAACACGTGCTCATGAATATTGGTCGATAACTTCAGAAGGGTTTCAGCTACGACTTTGAAATTTTGTATGTGTTATTTTTCCAATAGTTGGAGCTAAATACATGAATATGAAGAAAATCCTGTTAGTCCTTCGTGTAGCTGCCATACAAATATCCTGCCAAAATGTATTCACTTAATTTACAACACTAACTATAACTCAAGTAATCTTTTAGCTACGAATTCAAAATTTTGTACAAATTAGTTTTGAGTGAAATGGAAGTTCGAGTTTACTAGTAAGCGAAATCCTTTTACTCCTTCTGGTAGCTCCCATACAAAATGTCCTTAAAACATGTGTTCATGAATATTGGTCGATAACTTCAGAAGGATTCAAGCTACGACATTGAAATTTTGTATGTGTTATTTTTCCAATAGTTGGAGCTAAATATATGATTATGAAGAAAATCCTGTTAGTCCTTCGTGTAGCTGCCATACAAATATCCTGTCAAAATGTATTCACTTAATTTACAAAACTCACGATAACTCAAGTAATCTTTTAGCTACGAATTCGAAATTTTTTACAAGTTAGTTTTGAGTGAAAAGAAAGTTCGACTTTACTAGTCAGCGAAATCCTTTTACTCGTTCAGGTAGCTGCCATACAAAATGTCCCTAAAACACGTGTTTAAGAATATTGGTCGATAACTGCAGAAGGATTCAAGCTACGACTTTGAAATTTTGTATGTGTTATTTTTACAATAGTTGGAGCTAAATGTATGATTATGAAGAAAATCCTATTAGTCCTTCGTGTAGCTGCCATACAAATATCCTGTCAAAACGTCTTCAATTAATTTACGGAACTTTCAATAACTCAAGTAATCTTTTAGCTATGAATTGGAAATTTTGTAGAAATTAGTTTTGAGTAAAAACGAAGTTTGAGTTTACTAATCAGCGAAATCCTTTTTCTCCTTCTGGTAGCTGCCATGCAAAATGTCCATAAGACACGTGTTCAACAATACTTTTGAACGCTTCAAGCTACGAATTTGAAATTTTGTACTCGTTCATTTTTAAATGGTTGTAAGGAAAAGGATAAATATGTAAGAAATCGAGTGAGTCCTTCCTGCACCTCCCATGTGAAAGTCCTTCAAAAAGGACATTTTTTTTCGATGAATTACCCAGTTAAAGATGTGAAATTAAACAATGAATATTGTCTTTTAGTTTTGAGTAGCAATCTAATGGCAGTCCTTAATAAAGGACATACAACATGCATACATGTAATTCTACTTTATCCCCAACTACAATATAAATCGGAGTTCAGTATTCATCTAAAGTATTATACGATTGGCTTGCAGCCGATCGTGACTGCAGTATGTTTCGATAACTTTTGAACGCTTCAAGCTACGAATTTGAAATTTTGTACACATTAATTTTTGAATGGTTCCAAGGAAAAGGATAAATATGTAAGAAATCGAGTGAGTCCTTCCTGCACCTCCCATGCGAAAGTCCTTCAAAAAGGAAATTTTTTTTCGATGACTTACCCAGTTCAAGATATGAAATTAAACACTAGATATTGTCTTTTAGGTTTGAGTAGCAATCTAATGGTAGTCCTTAATAAAGGACATACAACATGCACACACGTAATTCTACTTTATCCCCAACTGCAATATAAATCGGAGTTCAGTATTCATCTAGAGTATTATACGATTGGCTTGCAGCCAATCGTGACTGCAGTATGTTTATATCTCAGAAACCGTATCAGATATGATCTTGAAAATTTTACAGAAGTTGGGATCGGTAGACCTCTAGTAGGGAAAAAAAATTTAGTTGTGGGGATGGTCAAAAGGGGTAGAACTCATTTTGACTTTAACCGCGGACTTTGTTCGAAAAAAATAAAGTTCGTCGCTTCTGTCGTATCCTGACTTAAACCGCTTCCCGGATTTTAGTCAGGAAAATAATAAAGTTGCGGAATTTTTATTTATTTATTTTTTCAATTTCAACAAAAACATTTCGGATAAAATATAAGAATAACCTTTTAGGGGTTAAATATCTAAAAATTCTGTAGTCGATTTTTTACGATTATATATAAAGACCAAAAGGATATGTCAAATTCGTAAAAACGTACACAATGATTTTTTTAAAAAATAAAATTAATTTTTAGCCGATTAAATATAAACCCGATTGAAGTAAAAGTGAGTTCGATAACTCATTAGAACTGAAATACTCTCTCGGAATTCGTTAAGACTTGCACAAGCAATCGAAAAATCCTTAAATTGATGTTTTGGGCGATTATATTGAAAGTCCTTAGAAGTAAAAGCGAATTCAACATCTAATTAGATCAATGAAATATGTCGAAATTCCTGAAAATTTATACAACTACTTTACACTCCCTTAGTGGTTGAATATTGAAAAATCTGTAAAACAGTTTCTTGGCGCTTATATAAAGAACCCACAGAAGTAAACTTAGTTCACAATAATACCTTGACAGACCTGAAAGCTGTCACCTGTCCTTCCGTCCGTCTTTTTGTCCGCACGCCTTTACCTAGAATCTTAAAATTTGGAATCTGGATGTTTGGTCAAATTTGTATGGTTAAGTTCGTTAACGGGAAAAATCGTCCTACTTCTTCGTGGAGGCACCATGCAAAAGGTCCTTAGATAGATAGATAGATTGCAAATAGGGGTTGGTATGGTTAACCTCTGTCACTGCAACCACAGTTGGGCCTATTGTGACATCCCCCCGGATTTTCATTCTGGCTGTGCTTAATGGTATCCCACAGAAGGGATATGGTCCCATGAAGTCAGCTTATGAACCTTTCCTAGCCATTACGTCGGCCATTTCATTACCTTCATAGCCGCTGTGTCCCGGAATCCAAATGAGGTTAACTCTGTTCTTATTTCCGAGTTCAATCAGGCATTGGAGGCAATTCCAAACAAGTTTGGAGTAGATTTGAACGGACTGAAGTGCCATTATTGCAGCCTTGCTGTCCGAGAGAATATGTATTTGTTGGTTTTTGTAGCCCCGTCTGATATTTTCTCTAATGCATAGTTCAATAGCATGAGTCTCCGCCTGAAAAACAATGGATGTTATGTGCATGCTACAGTAGAATTTGACATTTGGGCGCACTCCATAAACTGCTGCTCCTACACCTTGATCCGTTTTAGATCCGTCTGTGTACCAGATTATGGATCCTGGTTTTAGAGTGGGTTTGCTTGTGGCCCAATCCTCCCTTTCAGGTAGGACAACATTGAATGGCTTTGTGAAATTAAATTTCGGTACCATTGAATCAGAAAGAGTTATCCCTAGTATGCGGTCCTTGTTGAGTTCCGCGGAGAGAGTTGGGTAAGCTGTTTTGGGCTCTGACTCGTCCTCCGAGCTCAAAAGTTTGTATGTGGTGAACCTAGCTTCTTTCTGTATTTCTAAGTGTAGAGGTGCTAGGTTGAGAAGCACCTCTAAGGCAGCTGTGGGAATTTTGCGCATCGCCCCAGTAATACCCAGGCATGCCAGTCTTTGTAATTTAGTCAGCTTGAACTGAGCAGTTTCTGCTTTGTTTTCTTCCACCAGACGGATGCCGCGTAAGTTATGATGGGCCTAGCAACGACGGTATACATCCATTAGGTTAGTTTTGGACTCAGTCCCCAGTTTTTGCCGAGAAGGCTCCTGCAGGTCCAGAGAGAGATTCTGCCCCTTTCAAGAACTTTGTCCAAATGAGCATTCCAGGTGAGCTTTTCATCCAGGATAATACCCAGGAATTTTACCTCACTAGCATACTCTATGGATTCTCCAAAAAGAGTAGGTTTAGATAACTTGTCCTTACACCTCCTTTTCGTGCATGCAACAATTGTGCTTTTCTTTGGGTTAATACCCAATCCTGCTTTAGTGCACCAGGTTGCTACCTGGTTTAGGGTATTCTGAACTAGATCTGTCAAATTTACCTCTAATAAGGATGGCAAGGTCGTCAGCGTAACCCTGTACTGTGATTTCGGAATTAGTTAGGTCTTGAAGAAGGTCTACTACTAATCACCAGAGGATGGGTGATAGTACCCCACCCTGTGGACAGCCTTTCGCAGCTGTGACTGTGACTATTGAGTCGGCTAGTGTCGAAGTTATTTTCCTGCGTTCTAGTATGGCCCAATACCACGCTTTTATGCAGCAGAGTAGATACTTTCATAAGCAGTGTTGTCAAAAGCCGATTCGATATCTAAGCTACCACAGCTATTTCCTTGTCCGTAATCGATTTCTCGATTTTCGTGACTAGGTTTTGTAAGGCGTGGGTTGTAGACTTCCCTGGTTGATATGCATATTGATTGGAGTGTATGGGTTGAGATTTCAAAGCCCCATCTCTGATATGCCTATCAATAATCTTTTTCATAGTTAAGTAAAGGTCCTTAAAACACGTGTTTAAGAATTTTGGAATATAACTTCGGAACGCCTTACGACTTTGAAAATTTGTATACGTCTGTTTTAAAGTAGTTCCAGTTAAAGGTATACGCACTCATTGTTCTACTTTATCTCCAACTACAATATAATTCGGAGTTCAAAATTTCATCTAGAATATCATACGCCCATTGGAGAAAAACGCCATATTTCTAAACTACAGGTGTACGCCTCTCTATACGACGCTCTCTCAGTTGTACAGAGAAGCAAATGTGTCGACAGTTCGGAAATTCCTCACAGAAAGTGTTTTGAAATTTTTCAACGCGTTAGTCGATCACTCAAATCCGCTAGTTCCCAGTATTACGGAATATTATGAGACTATTCGTTTAAAAAATAACCTCCCTAAGACGACGCTTTCAGGGAAACGTCCCTGACATAAGCCTAATTACTATAGATGGGATGGACAGGTAGTTCTTTCCGATAGGCTTTTCGTGTGCAACCGTTAAGGAGTCTTTCCGAAGGATCCTTTGCCGTCTGCCGCGGTTATTTGGCTTGTTCGGACACGGTTATTGTCCTTGCAATTCAACAGGGTTTTCCATGGTTTCTCTGCGGATCGAAGGCAAATATCGTTGCAATCTCTGAACTCGTCCATTGCCGCATATATTATAATAGTTCGTCTCTGATGGCTTAGTTAATCCGTACATCAGTGTTTTAAGTATGGTATAATCGTTTCATTAGCAACAAATTTTTCACCCCGTTTAGGAGTGGCGGAGTCAGCGCCACGGGTGCGACTTATCATTATGCTAACTGAGCCCTTCTTTTCGCTCTACATAGATTCCAAATTTCAGCCGTCTAGCATAAGCGGTTCTTGAGATAAAGAAACCAAAGTTTATTGTTTTAAACGCTCCCCCACGTCCTTTTTTCACATCCCACCCATCAACTTACCAGTGTTGGCTCAATCAACCCACAAAAAAAGAACTTAATATCTCAATGGGTTTGCGAACTATGAGTCTTCAAACGCGGCTGCGTAAGGCGTAAACGGCGGACAAACCATACAGATATATATACTGGAGATGACAAGCAGCGATTGAGTTGAAGACGGATATCGTCGTATTCACTCACACGGAAAACAACAATAATTGACATAACGACCCTGTTTTTTCACCTCACATTTATATTATGTCCCGCTCTTGAAACACGCTAAAGAGCAACAATTTGATATAACGACCCTGTTTTGTCTCACTTCTCTGGCTTCAAAGCGCTTTATACAAAACCGGTGGCTTGTCGTCTCCAGTATCTCTATGGGACAAACGAACATTTGTTTTGCTTTTTTGGATTTTTCGGGGTTTACTAGGGTTTTTCAATAAGGACGCTAAATTTTTTAAATGTGAATAAAACAAGTTGTGTGTGGGATATCCACTAAATTTTTTTTTTATTTGAAAGAATATTTTATGACATTAAGTATGGAATATAACGTTCTTAAATGTCCGCGGCTTTGCTTGGAGGGACGTATTCGAGAGGTCTAATTTTCGATGACTTTGTAATCTGACTGCATTTGCTGGATAGCGTTCGTTATGTTGCTTTGAGGACAGTAATTGTTTGCGGTTTATACGCATAGACTTGCGATTTAATATAGCCCCAAAGAAAGAAATTCAAAGGCGTTAAATCACACGATCTCGATGACCAGTCCACATCGCGGCCACGCGAGATAACCATACGATAACGCGGAACGTTTCTCGAACAGAACACTGATTTTGAAAATAAAATTTGATGATTTGCACACGTTCTTCAACGCTATAACCTTCCCTGGTGACTTATCATACACTACTGAGCAATTTACAACAAATTCGACAGATGTTGTCTAAATAAATTTCGAGCGTCCCTATACTAAAACATACTGCAGTCACGATCGGCTGCAAGCCAATCGTATAATACTCTAGATGAATACTGAACTCCGATTTATATTGTAGTTGGGGATAAAGTAGAATTACGTGTGTGCATGTTGTATGTCCTTTATAAAGGACTGCCATTAGATTGCTACTCAAACCTAAAAGACAATATTCAGTGTTTAATTTCATATCTTAAACTGGGAAAGTCATCGAACAAAAATGTCCTTTTTGAAGGACTTTTACATGGGAGGTGCAGGAAGGATTTCTTACATATTTATCCTTTTCCTTGGAACCATATAAAAATGAACGTATACAAAATTTCAAATTCGTAGCTTGAAGCGTTCAAAAATTATCGAAAAATATTGTTGAACACGTGTCTTAAGGACATTTTGTATGGCAGCTACCAGAAGGAGTAAACGGATTTCGCTGATTAGTAAACTTAAACTTCGTTTTTCCTCAAAACTAATTTGTACAAAATTTCCAATTCATAGCTAAAAGATTACTTGAGTTAAAGTAAGTTCCGTAAATTAAGTGAAGACGTTTTGACAGGATATTTGTATGGCAGCTACACGAAGGACTAATAGAATTTTCTTCATAATCATACATTTAGCTCCCACTATTGAAAAAATAACACATACAAAATTTCAAAGACGTAGCTTAAACCCTTCTGAAGTTATCGACCAATATTCTTAAACACGTGTTTTAAGGACATTTTGTATGGTGGCTACCCGAAGGAGTAGGACGATTTTGCCCGTTAACGAACTTAGCCTTGCAAATTCAACCAAACATCCAGATTCAAATTTTCATGATCCTAGGTGAAGGCGTTCTTGAGTTATCGTGCTAACGAACGGATGGACGGACGGACGGACGGACGGACGGACGGACGGTCGGACGGACGGACGGACGGACGGATGGACGGACGGACGTCAGGTGGATTTGAGGTTTTTGGCCACAAATAAACAAAAAATAATATATAATTTTTTTTCGTCCGAGGCTTGGTTCTATGCGTTACAAACTTTTGGGCTGGATTAAACTTATAATACTCTATATGATTTCATCTAGAGTATAAAAATGAAAATATAAAACTTCAGGATAACATTTTACTTTATTATTTTAATAATGAAGTATTGTTATCGATTTTTAAAAAAAAAAATTTGGTACCTCGAAAAATTTTTTTTCCACGTTTCATGAGTAATAGACACAAAAAAGCAAAAAAAAATGTCAGTCCGTCTGTGCGCCGTACACCGTCCGCCGCACGCAAAACGTTTGAAAGCTTATAGCTCTCAAACTCTTTGAGGTATTAAGTTGAATTTTTTTTTGTTGGTAGACTGAGCAGGCCCCTTGAAGTGACCACTTTTTTGAGGGAGGGCGTTTTAAGCGTTTTAGACGGAACATTTTGGTTTCTAGATCTCAGCAACCACTTATGGTAGGAAGCTGAAACTTGAAATTTATATAGAGCTTCGATAGTGGGCCCATTTGCAAAAATATTGTTGATATGGGTGAAGGGGTGTGGGAGTGGGGGGAAAAATGATGCGTCCGAAACGTTCGAAATGCGAGATCGTGACATTATAAAATCCATATCTCCTAAACGGTTAATGTCACTAAATTAAAGCTTAATAACCATCTGTAGATATACTACGAGAATAGATCGGAAACAAATTTTTAAGAGGGGGCAGTGACGTACGGGAGTGGGGGTTGAAAAACTTTAAATTACGATATCTCACGAACCAATTGCTCTAGAGAAATAAAATTCGGTTTCTGCATAAAAGTTGACAAATAAAGTTTGCTGAAAGTAAAATTTTTCATTGGGCGGTGGAGCATGGAAGTGGAAGGGGTAAGATTTTTTTAAAAAAATCACGTCTCATATCTCAAGAACGATTAAGATAGATGCTTAAAATTTTCACAAGAAGTAGACCTAATAGACCCCCAGCAGAAAAAAAATTTCAGGGATGAGGGTGTAGAGGGTAAGGGAGGGGGAGGGTGAAAAGTAAAAAGTTTCGATTTTTATATCTCGAGAACCTATAATGATATAAAACTGAAACATGGTATTTAGATTGAGCTATAGTAGTAGCATGTTGGAAAAACATAATTTTTTATAGCGGTAGTATGATACGGGGTGGGGGGTGTTTTTCCTAACTATAGAACGGCTTATGCTAGAAATTGAAATTTGGTACGTATATGTAAATCAACTAGAAAAGTAATTTTGATTAAAAAAAATTCAAATATCCATTGGCGCTCGGAAGTGGGGCAAAAAAAATGATCAGTGAGAATGGAATGCATATATTTTCACGATTTTCGTCATATCTATTAGGTCTTTCGAAATATTGAATTCATTTTTTTTCTACGGGTTCTCCATATAAATACCTAGAAAGTGTTTTCAGAATTTTTTAAAATTCGACCTCGGAGGTGGTGTAAACGGGATGTATACATTTTCACGAATTCAGCCGTATCCCTCAGGTCTAATTAGATATCGAATAACTTTTCACTTCCACGGGCTTATTTAATAAATGCCTAAAACACGTTTTCAAGTTTTTCCCTTTTCAACCCCCAAGAGTGTAAAAACGGGTTGAACACGTTTTCACGAATTCCGTCATATCTCTTAAGGGTGATTAGACATCGGATTGATTTTTACTTCCTCTGGCTTTCTTTATATATATCTTAAAACTCATTTCAGGATTTTTGGATATTCAACCCCAAAGTGGGTGCAAGGGGGGTTGCATATGTTTTCACAAATTCTTACATATTTCTTAGTTCTAATGAGATATCGAATTCATTTTTACTTCCTAAGGCTTCTTACATAATCATCAAAACGTTAATTTCAGCATGTTTGTTATTCAACTCCAATAGGACGTAAGGCTTTCGACATATTTCTCAGGATTGATGAGATATTAGATTGGTTTGCACTTCCACAGACTTTTTGTATAATCGCCTACAAACGCATTTCCGATTTCATGGAATGGCCCAAAACCAAATCACGAAAAACCTTCTAATGACGAAACAACTGATATTATACTAGGACTAGATCTCGTCCCGGTGTATGACCCAATTAACGTAATTCATATGTTATATGTGGCAGCGGCGTAGGTATTCTATCGCGACCCCATTCTAACCGCTTCCCGAACTTTTTTTTAGGTTTTCAGTCACATAGTAAACTGCACCGCATCTCAGAATTAAACTCGTTCCGAACTTCTACCCAAAAAAAATAAAGTTGCGCCCAGACTGTTGGCAGGCAGATTTTTTTTTAAATCTCAGATCGATCACAATACTAAAATCAATAATGAAGTATAATCCACCAGCACGACACATCTGAGAGACAAGGGCAATAACAATTTAAAAACATACTGCAGTCACGATCGGCTGCAAGCCAATCGTATAATACTCTAGATGAATACTGAACTCCGATTTATATTGTAGTTGGGGATAAAGTAGAATTACGTGTGTGCATGTTGTAAGTCCTTTATTAAGGACTGCCATTAGATTGCTACTCAAAACTAAAAGACAATTTTCAGTGTTTAGTTGCATATCTTGAACTGGGTAAGTCATCGAAAAAAAATGTCCTTTTTGAAGGAGGTGCAGGAAGGACTCACTTGATTTCTTACATATTTATCCTTTTCCTTGGAACCATTTAAAAATGAACTTGTACAAAATTTGAAATTCGTAGCTTGAAGCGTTCAAAAGTTATCGAAAAATATTGTTGAACACGTGTCTTAAGGACATTTTGTATGGCAGCTACCAGAAGGAGTAAAAGGATTTCGCTGATTAGTAAACTCGAACTTCGTGTTTACTCAAAACTAATTTGTACAAAATTTCCAATTCATAGCTAAAAGATTACTTGAGTTATAGTAAGTTCCGTAAATTAAGTGAAGACGTTTTGACAGGATATTTGTATGGCAGCTACACGAAGGACTAATAGGATTTTTTTCATAATCATACATTTAGCTTCAACTATTGGAAAAATACTACGTACAAAATTTCATAGACGTAGCTTAAACCGTTCTGAAGTTATCGGCCAATATTCTTAAGCACGTATTTTAAGGACATTTTGTATGGCAGCTACCAGAAGGAGTAAAAGGATTTCGCTGACAAGTAAACTCAAGCTTCGTTTTTACTCAAAACTAATTTGTAAAAAATTCCGAATTCATAGCTAAAAGACTACTTGAGTTATAGTAAGTTTCGTAAATTAAGTGAATACATTTTGACAGGATATTTGTATGGCAGCTACACGAAGGACTAATAGGATTTTCTTCATAATCATAAATTTAGCTCCAACTATTGGAGAAATAACATATACAAAATTGCAATGCCGTAGCTTAAACCCTTCTGAAGTTATCTACTAATATTCTTGAACACCTGTTTTAAGGATATTTTGTATGGCAGCTACCAGAAGGAGTAAAAGGATTTCGCTGACTAGTAAACTCGAACTTTGTTTTCACTCAAAACTAATTTGTACAAAATTCCGAATTCGTACCTAAAAGATTACTTGAGTTATAGTGAGTTTCGTAAATTAAGTGAATACATTTTGACAGGATATTTGTATGGCAGCTACACGAAGGACTAACAGGATTTTCTTCATAATCATACATTTAGCTCGAACTATTGGAAAAATAACACAAACAAAATTTCAATGCCGTAGCTTAAACCCTTCTGAAGTTATCAACCAATATTCTTGAACACGTGTTTTAAGGACATTTTGTATGGCAGCTACCCGAAGGAACAGGACGATTTTGCCCGTTAACGAACTTAGCCTTACAAATTCAACCAAACATCCAGATTCAAAATTTCAAGATCCTAGGTGAAGGCGTTCTTGAGTTATCGTGGAAACGGACAGACGGACGGACGGACGGACGGACGGACGGACGGACGGACGGACGGACGGACGGACGTCAGGCGGATTTGAGGTTTTTGGGCACAAATAAACAAAAAATAATATATAACTTTTTTTCGTCCGAGGCTTGGTTCTATGCGTTACAAACTTTTGGGCTGGATTAAACTTATAATACTCTATATGATTTCATCTAGAGTATAAAAAGCATTTTTTTTCCAAAATGTCTGTAAGAGCCATAGATAGACATCTTGAGCCATTGATAAACATCTTCAGTGAAGTACGACTTTCCGGAAGATATTCATTTCGGTTAAAAATCGAAACAACTTAAGATCTTCGGATTTACAAAATGTGCAATACACGTAGGATCACTGACCCATTATGAGTCAGTTCATTGAAATCGCCAGTTTCCAAGAAACAAGATTACTTTTCAAAAAATAAAAACTTCATGAACCGTACAATGGAAGCATACTAAAAAGGTGTTCAAACTTTTAATTGCACTCTCGTGGAATTCGTGTTTTTTTCTGTCTTCTTCTTCGTCTTAATCGTTTTCAATTTCAAAGAAATAGACAAGCGTTTATAATCGAACTCAATGGCGTTCAACTTCCGATACTTGGCCGAAGATGGCATACTCAATACTCGCTAGTATTAAGCTCGTAACTCATTTCATAGTCAAGTAGGTATGTGACCAACAGTCTGTAGAATATAAGAAGCTAGATTCCAATAGTAAGGCATAAGGCTACCTATACCGGTGAAATTGAATTGTACCTGGAGGCCTACAGTATCACCTATCCAAAGTAAGTCTGAATGGAAAGTGTCATCGAACGCATGATAATGAAGCCGAGAGACGTATTGAAGATATCGGCCACGAGGAAATCCAAATTATGCCTAATAATGTGGATCAAACTTTTTCGTTCGGACCAAGTTCACTTTCGTGTACACCTTACAAGAAGGTAACCACGAAAAAAAAAATTGCTTAAAAACTTCCGAAATACGTGCAAACTTTTCAGGTATGCTCGAATTGGTGAATGCGCAATGGGTAAAAATGCGCCGGGACAATGCCTCGTTTTATTCGGTTGGATTATATGCGGATTATGTAATCCAAAATTATGTTCGGATTAGTTTTCTGCTCTGCTTCAATGCGATGAAAAGAAGACAAAAAATGTTTAACGGCTTTGCATAATTTGAACTCTGGTTGTGAATCGCATAATAAGTGTGAGAGTCAGGCCGAAGCTATTTGATGCGATTGTGCAGTTTTGGCATATCAAAATTAGTCGAAAACTAAAATTTAAAAAAAAAAACTTAAGCTATCGCGGTCTCCTCTTAAATCTAGACATAATTCAATGCATTTTGAAGGAGCCATGTAAATATTCCATTTATAGTGCTCCTATACACCATAATAATAAATATGTACAGCAACCGGCGAAATCGTTCCACAAAAGTCTCACGGCTTATACGACTTGCATACAGTTTCGTTTCGTCGTATACTATATGGAAAATAATTAAAATCCGAGATTGCAATTTGCAGCCCTGTCCAAGCAAGTGTAGCATGACTGTGCAGTCGCAGTCGAAGTTATTATTGTGGGCATCGCCATACAATCCTGTGTATTCTAAAGATCGGGACTGCGTAGTCGCAGTCGAGGTCCGTGTTCTGTTTAGCCCTTTAAGCCTCAGCCAGGCGACGAGTGCTACATAATTCAACACGCTTTATCTACACATACAGTCAGTTTATTCAACCTCTTTCTCAGATACTTGTACACAGTTAAAAATTTTGGACTAGATTTTAATATTTTTTGTATTGGATATGTCCACACCAAAAAATTATTAAATTTTAAACTTCCCAATGTATTCAAAACAAATTTCAATACTCTAAATATTGAAATATTAACAAAAAAATCTAATTGAATAGTATTACATTACAAGATCATACCATTAGAAAGTAATCGAAAGAAGTTTAAGTTTTAAACTAAATTCAATGAAAGTTTACTCCAATATTTATTAGGATTTTAATTCTAATGTGTATTATAGTTGAATGGAAAACATGATTTCAATTCAATACATTTAATTATTATTAATACTAATCCAGCTTACTTTTGTTGCATTTCTATTTGCCTCAAGAAATAAAAATTAATAATAAAATTTAATTTTTTTCTTTTATTTAATAGCACATAATTAAATTACAAACACATTCTTAATACTTATTATAAAAAAACAACTTCATTTTAGCTTTATATTAATCTAAAAACTACAACATATGTTCAACTAAAACATATGTTTTGATATTTTGTACAGAAGAACCTACATTTTCAAATCTTACCAGCTTGAAAACTGATTTTGCAAAGTTATCCCTTTTTAAGTGTTTTAACTTCTTTCCCAACGCAGTAACAGGCAATAGCTTTAGCAGATATAAAAGTGGTTTAAACGATATATTCCATTCTGTGAAAGGAATAGGAGATATATTTAGTTTATTAAAATTATGTCAGGTATTGCAATTTAGAGTACCTTAATATTGAGCATCTATTATCCCGGTTTCGTCGCGGTAAATAAAGACTCTACTTTATTGGCATACTTGGTCCAAGTGGTCAAAAATGAATTAGATTTTTCCAAATACCTTAATTGAAAATCAAACAATATCTGAAAGAAACATATACTTTTAACTCGGTAATATATATTTAACTATTTTACATACCAAGGTTGAATCGTTAAAGAAAAATGGATATTCCTTACATATATTATTTGTTCCGAGCGTTGAGCGCTGTCGAGCTACTAGAGTCTGTTGAAGCTTCTCCTTAATTAAATCGCAGAAAGTGCAGTATTTTATAATTTTGCAATATTTTCAAAACTTTTTAGCTCGACGAGTTTTGTTTTTTGAAAAATCACTTGCACAAATATTCTCTGTCTACAAAAACTCATATTAACGAAAGAAAATATAACATGTCAAACTCACGACGAATGCAAAAAGACTGAATAAAACATGTTCTTTCAACGTTATAACCATCTAAAACAATTGAATAATGCAAGAGAAATCGAAAAATCGTGATAAAATTTAAACCAGAAAGTATTAGTTTGAAGTCGCTCAGAATTGAAAAATTAATTTCTACACCTCTTAGGTTTATAATTAAATACTTTCGTATAATAATTCTGAGCATGATCACTCTTTCCGAAAAATGTAAAACCATTTGTATTACATGGTGATACTAACATTATTATGTGCTCAACTCAACTGTTCTGAAAAATATTTCTATAGATTAAATTTTAATACTATTTGATAATTTGATCCAAATGGATCATAACTTAATCCGTAATGTATTAAATATTGTAAGTATTTTAAAAGTTTACATTCTAAATCTATTTTTATTTGATTTTGCTGTAATACAATTCTGGATTAAGACTTTAGTCCAAGATTTTTAACCGTGTAGGCATATATGTAGCTCTCTCTCACCGACCTGCAACGCACCAACATCAAATTTCTTGCAAAATTGGCAAGAATGGCCGGGAAATTTATGAAGTATTAGTAAAAGTGTTTGGAGATGTCATGAAGGAACCTAAGGTCCACAAGTAGTTGAAGTGGTTTCGTGAATAACAAGACTTCAAAGACGACCCTTGTCCAGGACACCCTTCCACTTTTACTTGAACCATAGTGTACCACGACTTCATCCCTCCAGGACAGAAATTTCTAGGTCCTCAAGCACCTTCGAGCACACGTACCCCGTGTCTGCCCACCATTGCAAGTAGTTGGTTGGTTGGTTTAAGTGGCAGCCCTGTCACCCAGACAGGGCTCAATTAGCTCAGAGGCGTTTTGAAACCACAAACTCGTGTTAAACTCGGCTGTTAATGGTTCTTGATACTGGGGAATACAGAAGATGAATGTGAGAAAGGTTGATTGAATTGGATCGCTATAGCCACCCTGTGCTGTTCAGGAAATGTAATAACTCTCCAATCCTCTTCCCCGAAATCTCCATCAGATCCCCGTAGAAGGGCTTGCCTAGTGCTCGCTCTCGGGCTCTAGCTAGAGCCGGACACTTGCAAAGGAAATGAACAAGCGACTCTCGCTCATTAGTGTCCTGGCAGCTGCGGCAGTTTACATTGAATGGAATGCCCAGTTTGGCCGCATGATCCCCAATCGGCCAGTGACCTGTACTGATCGCCGTGATTCTGGAGACGTCTGCCCGGGTCTTGTATAGAAGTTCGTCTGACCTGGCTCGGTTGTAAGATGGCCACATCTTCCTAGATATGGCGCAGGTAGTTAGGCTTTTCCATCTGGAATTAGCCACTGTCTGGAAGTGTGAGAGTATGACCCTCTTTACGACTCCTAAAGGAACATGAACTAGTTCCGCAAGAGAGCCGGGAAGAGCGGAGCCCTCCCTGGCCAGTTCATCAGCCCGCTCATTTCCCATTATGTCTCTATGCCCCGGGACCCAGAGCACAGTGACTTTGAGCTGTTCCGCCAGACCGGCTAGTTCGTTACGGCATTGCTGAACTAGTTTAGAGGAGGTGGTAGCCGAGTCTAGTGCTTTGATTGCGGCTTGGCTGTCGGTGAAAATGACGATGTTGTGTTTTGGCGATGAGTCGTGTTTTAGAAGTAGTAGTTATTGCTCTAAAATGTCTCAAAATAATTAAGTTTTATTTACAAAATGACTGAGTAGGTGATATTAGATTTAAGGGAAGTAAACTAACTAGGTCCACATTTCCCTACTTTGCCTTGATATTTTGTAAACTTTAATGTTATCTTCTCCTGAATAAGCGTAAGGTTGGTTTTTGGCTGCGTGTCTTCGGTGGCAGCTCCGTTCTTCCTAATACAGTAGAACCTGAAGAAGTGACCACCTTCCTATCTTGACCACTTGCTTAAAGTTGGCATTTTTTTACGGTCGCGATGTAAATCACCGATTTTCCATCCACATTTCGTTTTGTATTGTGACCATTTCCATATTGTGACCATTGACCACTTTTTAGCCAATATTTACGTATTACATACATGCCGAGTACATCCTATAATGTGACCATAAAATATTACTACGTACATATATTAATTCATACACAAATGTTGCAAAATGCAAAATGAGGCTGAAATAAATGAAGCACGAAACCAAATCACACAGCACACATTCTGGATTTCATATCATATTACCATTGAGATTATATGTACTGGAGATGACGAGCAGCAACTGTTTTGAAGCCGGACGATTCGTCGCAAAGGACCGGCAATAAGCACTATGCTACTATTAGCATCTTACTCATATTTATGTTATATACTCCAGTTTTGAACACGAAAAACGACAAACACTTGAATACTAGGCTACTATTTGCACCTCACTGCCACCTGGCATCAAACGCTCCATACAAAAACGTTCAATTTGGCTTCAAAATGCCTCAAAGTGCGTCTCCAGTATTTATATCTCTATGCATATTACTGATGAACCATTGTATTCTGTAGTGCAGTATCGTATTTTATTTTATTTATAAATTGTTAAAAGATGAATCTCGCCTTTTTTGTTCTGATTGATAATACAACTTTATTTTTTGGACTTGAAAAGGATTTCATTTTTTTTAATTATTTTTATCATCTGATTTCATTTTTTTAAATTATTTTTATAATCTGACCAATCGGATAAAGTGACCAATTTTGCATAGTCCCTTGGGTGGTCACTATAAAGAGGTTATACTATATAACCCAATCAATGCGGTAAAGGTGATCGTTAATTGAGCCTACGTCCTCCTGATTGGTATACGAATGAACCACCCTGAAGTACAGCCTCTGCTGATTTTTTAAAGCACTAAATTACATGTAAATTAAGTTGTTCACATTAATCCCATATTTCCACTTCATATCTGATGTAATGCACAATTTATTTTCTTCTGTAAATACAATGCGAGATTCATTCAACTCGTCGCTACCGAAATTGATTTTCTTACTTTTACCAGATAATGTCAGCAGCAATTAGCTTTATTAAGTGTTTACCTAGGGATACATTAAAAGTTCGCAATTTTCACATTAAATGTCCTTGCACTGCACTTTGCTATAGTTGATGTTGTACGTGTAAATACTTTGTTGGGTTCAGACTTTCATCAAGTACTGCAACAATTAGCTTTAAAGTAAATAATTAAGTCGAGCTATGGTAAACAGATTTTTGCTTTTACTCAGTAATATAACATCTCTAGATATTTTTTAATTATTTATCTAAAACTTGAATAGTAGTTCATTTTAAAAGCGACGACCAGAAATGCGTAATTTAATCAAAGCAAAGAGAAATAGGGTAAAGAACCCAGCTGCGAGCCCTACGCCAGTTCCAAGCCACCATCTTTAATTTCACGAATAGCTAAGAATTCATGACAGTTTTTCCTTCACTATCATTTTTAGCAATCACTTTCAACTGTTTTTAGTAATTCAGCTATAGGCTTCGTGTGAAATATTTTCAATTGTTGTCAGAATTCGTAAAGAACACAAGTGTTCCATAAAACGGCAAGTTCCTTATAGTTTTCGTTAAGAAACTTCAGTAACACCATAGTGCTTAAAAGAGTAGTTTTATAAAATTGGTGTAAGTATTGTGACAATATGGAAAGTGTGTGCTACAAATATTATTATGTAATTTATTAAACATTGAAAATTTTATATTTAATTAGAATAATAAGACGGCTCGGGACTGGTACTGTATTTCTGATAATTTCCATTTTCGAGCCGGGTGGCTCGCGACTGGCATTTATGTATCTTTTTCATCGGCCCTGTTGCGAGCCCCAAGTTCTGAGCCTCCTCCGAATTTTAAGACAATTTCCTTAAAAATACAATTTTAATTAAACATATAATTATACCAAAAAAATTTAAATATAATATTGTTATAATGAATTATTATAGATATTTTTGGTTATGAAGTGTATTTACTATGATAAAGTTAAAAAATGTTCACTTGTTTTATATATAATGTAATTGAATATGCCAAAACCGAAATATACACAGGAACAATTACAGGTTGCTTTAGAGGAAATAAGGAAAGGGTCAACAATTCGTTCTGTAGCTCAGAAATATGGGATTCCGCGCGGTACAATACAAAACCGTTTGCATAATAGAACGCACCAGTGACCCTTCACCTATTTTAACTGATGAAGAAGAAGAGAAAATTGTCGACTGGATATTACAGTGTCATCTCAAAGGCTTCCCTAGAAGAAAAGAATATATTCTATTTGCTGTAAAGGAATTTTTGGATACCCTGTCTAGAGGAAATCCATTTAAAAATAACACCCCCGGGAATAAATGGTACAAGAGATTCCTCGAGCGACACCCTTCTTTGTCAGTTAGAAGCAATTACTGATGCCAGCTCCAAAGTTGTATATAGTATATTTAATTGCTATATAAATGTGATCTTAACATTTTTCATAATTATAGAACGTTGAAAACTTCAATATATCTGAAATGCCAATTATTTGTATGGGTGATTCAAATATATCAGACATTACGCCGTTTATTACGAACCCTGATACTCCTGCGCGATTAGGTAATATTTGCTATGAGAGCATGTGGGGCTCGGAACTGGCACATGATGGCTCGGAATAGGGATCAGAGTGGCTCGGAACTGGCACATGATGGCTCGGAATAGGGATCACAGCGGCTCGGAACTGGAACAAAGGCCATTTTAAACTTTTTATTGATTTTCTTTAAACTATTATACAAATTTTTTGTTGAATAGGTATTATAACAAATAAGAATAAAATATTAAATCGGAACAGTAAAATATCAGATTGTTAACTGTATATTCTGATTTTTAACGATGACTCAAAGTCAACATTTGTCTTAAGGGGGCTCGGAACTGGGGTCTTTACCCTACTTAGAGTCAGACCATTGACACTTTACCTATAACCTTTAAATGGGTTTAGCTTTATGATCTTCATTCTTTTCCAATCTCAAATCCATTGCTGATGGAGTATTCCCAACGTCATTAAGGTAAACATTCACCCAATTTATAAAAAAGGTAAGGTAATTCTTCTGAAATAATAAATTATAGACCTATTTCCATTTTAATTATTTTTGAGAAAGTTCCATTTAGAGTTTAGCACGGTTTTGTTCGTGGGCGTTAACTCTTTGTACGCACTTTGTAGCAATGGCAATGCATCTCAACTTGTTATGATATTTACACAGATCACTTCAGCTGTTGATAAAACTAACCGAATTTTTTTTTGCTGTACCAGGTGTATAAGCTTCAAACGATCGTTGACACGTAGATGGCGTTAGTGAGCGTGTTAAGCAACCTAGTGACGCCATTTTTTTTTATTTAAGGGTTGGTTAGTTGTTAACATTAATCAGTAATACGTTTGTCCTGTGCTGATCATGTCTAGTTTTTTGCCAGAAAAAGAGCATATGCGCGAAGCTCTGCTTTTTTTGCTTTCATTTGAAGAAAATGGCTGCTGAATCGCATCAAATGCTTGTAGAGGCCTATGGTAACAATGTTTTAGCGGAATCAATGTGCAGGGCTTGGTTTCGTCGATTCAAAGACGGCGATTTTGACCTGAGCGACAAGAAGCGCGGAAATCGGCCCAGGAAGGTTGAGGACGACCAATTGCAGGCTGTTTTGGACGAGGACGATATCCAATTGCAAAAACCGCTTGGCGAGCAGTTGGATGGTACTCAAGCAGCCATTTCCATGCGTCTACGTCATGGGAAAGGTTCAAAAGATCGGAAAATGGGTGCCGTATGAATTGAACGATAGGCAGATGGAGCGACGCCAAAACACATGCGAAATGTTGCTCGTCAGACACAGAAGAAAGTCGTTTCTGCATCGAATTGTGACTGGCGATAAAAAGTAGATTTATTTCTATAATCCAAAGCGAAGAAAATCGTGGGTTGATCCCGGTCAATCATCAATATCTACCGCAAGACCTAATCGCTTCGGACGGAAGGCAATGTTGTGCGTTTGGTGGGATCAGCAGGGTATCGTCTACTATGAGCTCTTACAACCTGGTGAAACTGTCGATGCCCACCGCTACCACCAACAATTGATCAAATTGCATCGTGCTCTGCATGAAAAAACGACGGATTATCAACAAAGACATGACAAGCTGATTTTCCTTCACGACAACGCACCATCGCACATGTCAAAAATGGTCCGCAACTACTTGGACACACTCAACTGGGTGGTGCTATCCCTCCCGCTAATTCACTAGACCTGGCCCCTTCTGACTACCACTGGTTTCCGTCGATGGGCCACGCGATCGCTGAGCAGCACTTCGAAGACGTCCGAAAATGGCTTGATGAGTGGTTTGCTTTGAAAGAGAAGGAATTTTTTTGGCGTAGTATCCACAAATTGCTCGAGAGATTGGAGAAATGTGTAGCGAGGGTGAGTACTTCGAATAAATTTGTTTTTGTTTTCTTTGAAAAAAACATGTGTTTTTTTGACTAAAAAACGATCGTTTTAAGCTTATACACCTGGTAAATGCCATTGAATCATACTTGCGCTGCAGACCGCATAATGTTGTTGTTAAAAATGTTGAGTCTTATTTCTCTTGTGTTCCTTAAGCATTTATTCTGAGCCTTTTTATTTTAAGTTTACATTAATGATATTGCACTTAGCGTAAATTATTGCTTCCTGCACGCAGGATCTGTATCGTGATGAAGAGGAGGCGATAGTCCTTCACCTTCTCTGTACTTGTTCAGCTCTATTCGATATGAGGAAAGCCCATCTAAGAGCTTACTTCTTCAACTGTCTCAGTGATCTTGCAGCAACGGAGGTCGCGAGAATCCACAACGCTTCGTTCTAAGTTCTAAATGGTTTAGCAAGTAGGACCGGTTTTAATGATCCTGTGGTAACACAACGGACATTTTTATGGTTAGGTGTGTCCGTGTTATCATGGGCAGTCACGCGTACCTACCTAGCTATCTACCTTCCAGTTCCAGGGTTTGTATACTGCAGTTTCAAATTACTTTTTCTCACCTGAATTCAGCAGTTCTCATTGAGCTTGAAGTCATACATTCATAAGGACTGCTGGGTATGTGCTACGTGGGTTTGTGTTTGCAGTAGGTTAATACATACCTACCTAAAATTTAGTTAGGAAATTGCAATTCTGCTTATTTATAATACTACAGAAAATAAATAGTGCCAACCTTCGTTGCCTAAAAACGAATGCATTGGCATTTTCATGGCGATCGGCAGCTACTTAATTTAATCTTCGACTAATTGCCATAACCCTACAATCAATTAATCATTAACAACAAAAGCTAAGGCCGATAAAGCGATGTCGGGTGAGCTATCGTCTGACTCTGAAATTCCAGTAGCGTTAATCGCTTCAGCCGGCTGATTCAGAAGCTAAAGTTCGTGACTCAGAGGCCCAACTCTACAGCAAGCACTACGTTACCTGGTCTAATGTTACCTGTCTGGTAATTTCACACAACTTTTTTGTGCGTCACACATCGATACAAAACGTGAGCCGACCATTTGAAAAGCTCAAAAATATTAGCGTCTAACTATGCCTCACCCCTCTTCCATGGTCTAGCCGCTGATGTAGAACAATACAAAAAAGTAAAATTTCGTACATATTGTAACATGTGAGTAACTTTAACTGCTTTGTGACAAAGTGCAAAGAGAAATGTTCACGCCGCGTAATTTTCATGAATGGAAACAAGCGAAATTATCGAATAAAATTGAAAGCAAAAGCGGCAAATGGGAATTTTCGCCCTCAAACAAAGATCCCAAAAGCACCTTTACGAACAAGCCAAATGTCGGCATGTCGTAATAATAAAATGCAAATGCAAGCCTAGGCGCGAGTTTACGACCTCAACAGCTTATCTCTTAAGACATTAAATTACCACCTTAACTAAACTTACCTTGTCTTGCCTTACCTTCGAGCGCACGGGTATCGGTGTGATGGACTGTCTTGATAAGTTGGAGACCGACTATTTGCACGTCTCGGCGAAATTTCGAAATTTTGACTCTTTTTTTACCTCAATGTTCCTATGTGAGGCGGTCTTTTAAGGTGGATACCGCAAAAATTTTAAGTGGACCTAAGTTTACACCTTACACGTGCCTTATTCAAGTACTCGTATAGTCTTTGGTATCTTAGAGGCCTTGTGAGGGTTTTATTTCGGCGTAAAATTGCTGTCTTGGACGATAATTGAAAGATCTGCGGAAGAAGTTTCTCGGTTTTTGTCTGCGGTCTGATCGATGTAAGCGATCAATTGCGGTATTAGAGATGCTGCGTTTCGCGATATTGTAGGCGATCTGGCCAGACTTTTAGAGGTGATCGTTTTAGTGATCACGTACTCTCTCAAGCGGATTTTTGCTCTTGACCTCATTCTAATGGACTGGTACTGCAATATTTTCATCTTCCAGTTCCGATCTTACTTTTTGTTTTAGTTTTGTGAGGTTCGTTGGAGTAGGTCATCGGGTTATTAGGATCTTGAACTTTACTTTCGTTCTCTCTGCAATATGTTGTTGTTTTTTTGCCAAGAGAGAACGAGTTTGCTCACAATTTGTTTGCCGACTTAATGAGAATCATAGCTAAAAACATAAATCAGTTATGAGCGCCAAAAGTGCTATACTCTAGATGAAATACTTACCTTTGAGGTATAGTCGAGGGTTTCAAAAGAGTTTGGGAACAGAATGTTAATTATTAATAGCAGCAATACTCTATTGGGTATGATCTTGCAGATAGAAAGGAAAGCACTGTGGCTAGATGGTCAAAGTCCAGAAGTAAAATCTTCCAGGTATAGACGGGCTACCGAACAAACGTCTTAAATGAAACTGAGATTAATAACAATATGAAAAGGGCTCACCAAATTTCAAATTCCTAGCATAAAGTGATCTGAAGCTATCGAGAATCAGGTCTTTCAAAGATGTTTGTATTGAATTTACCCGAAGATGTGGGACGATTTCGTCCTTAAGCCTCGTTTTCACGGTGAAAGTTGTTAACGATAGTACTTTCGCGAGAGCATAGCACGATA
This sequence comes from Beris morrisii, assembly GCA_951812415.1. Taxonomy (NCBI): domain Eukaryota; kingdom Metazoa; phylum Arthropoda; class Insecta; order Diptera; family Stratiomyidae; genus Beris; species Beris morrisii. The sequence goes on along the minus strand of OX638313.1, from coordinate 90,927,300 downwards.
GTGTGAGAGTGTTATAGTGCGACAGTCTGCTGTATACACGGCGCGATAGTGCGACAGTGAAATTAGGCAATAGTTACATTGTTTATATTGTCAAACGTTGCGGTATCTTTATGGAAAATGTTTCAAGTAGAGCTGGTTGCAGCTGGAGTCACTGGTGAAGCGGGGTAGTAGTCTGTATTTTAGTCGACTTAGACAGGATTAATTTCAGTTTCCATCCACTGAAGGGCCTCCGTGTTAAATACTTACTCTTTTCGGGTTTGTTTCAGTACATCCCAAACAATAAATAAATAGTACACAATTAAAACAAAATAAATTTGAGTTTTGTTAATTGCGTTAAAAAACTTTCGGTATCTTATTCTATTTATTTATCTTTATTACTTTCGTTTTCCACTTTGTTTCTTTTAGTTTCAACTGAATTTTGTTCATCAATTTGTATTTTTTCCTCACTTTCTTTTTCATCTTCCGAAGTTTTCTTAGCCACTTTTGTCTGAACATTTCCGTCCTTTCGATCAGTTGCACTCTGATCGACATCAAGAGTTGCTACCTGTTTCCTATTTGATTTGTTCTGAAAGGATATAGCAAATTCGTCGTTCGTATCCTTCGATGCGCTCGTCTGAAGCAGCCTTATATTTGAAAATTTCTCACTTAAAAAATAATCAAAAATTTGTGGTTTAGCGTACAATTAAAGGTGTACTGCTTTTAAAAGACCTACTTCCTCTGTAAATTTTTCGATTAGTTCGGAATAGGCATCTTCTGGGTAGGGGACCTCGAATTCGGTGTACTTCTTTTCGAATTCTTCGACCATTGGTAAACATTCCGGTTCTTTTCTGCTGGCAGAGATTCCACTCTCCTATTTAACGAAGACGTGATCAATTTAAATTCATTTATATTTTAACTAATAACTTACTCAATGTAGGACTTGTTCCTTGCTTGTACGCTTCGAAGATTTTGCACCTGGTTCTTGGAGCACCTTTTAAATAATTCCACATAATTGACCGAAGCTGTGATAAACCTTTTCGAACTCATTGCACATATTTTAATTATTTATGTAAATTTCCAATGAAAATTTACGTTTCTATAATAAACGGGGCTCCAATGTTAACTTTATTTCCAATTTTATTTTATTTTTTAAATTTTACAAGTTCAAGCTTCATTTAAAAAAAATATTGCGTGATGGGAATTTGATAAATATTTTTTTTGCAAATGTCAAAATAAAATTTCTCGTCAATGTCAAAATAAAATTATCGCGATAGTGCTGCCAACTATCTAGTCAAGCTTGATAGTGCGATAGTGCTATCATGATAGCGCGAAAGTAACTATCGAGAAGTTTACATGATGATAGTTATGACTATAATAATTATCATGACATCAACTATCGCAAAAACTATCACCGTGTAAACGGAACTTTAGGTCAAAAGTCTTTTACTCAATATGACCTGAGGGCTATTAAAATATGAGACGTACGTAAAGTTGTAAGCCGCAATAGTCTAACAACACAATTGTAAATTCCAACGACTACTTTACTTCGAACGCGTTTAAATGATTCTCCCAAACCCTTTGAGCTTTTAAATTCAAATTTTTTATACTCTAGATGAAATCATATAGAGTATAATAAGTTTAATCCAGCCCAAAAGTTTGTAACGCATAGAACCAAGCCTCGGTCGAAAAAAAGTTATATGTTATTTTTTGTTTATATGTGGCCAAAAACCTCAAATCCGCCTGACGTCCGTCCGTCCGTCCGTCCGTCCGTCCGTCCGTCCGTCCGTCCGTCCGTCTGTCCGTGAACACGATAACTCAAGAACGCCTTCACCTAGGATCTTGAAATTTTGAATCTGGATGTTTGGTTGAATTTGTAAGGTTAAGTTCGTTAACGGGAAAAATCGTCCTACTCCTTCGGATAGCTGCCATACAAAATGTCATTAAAACACGTGTTCAAGAATATTGGTCGATAACTTCAGAAGGGTTTAAGCTACGACTTAGAAATTTTGTATGTGTTATTTTTCCAATAGTTGAAGTTAAATATATGAATATGAAGAAAATCCTGTTAGTCCTTCGTGTAGCTGCCATACAAATATCCTGTCAAAATGTATTCACTTAATTTACGAAACTCACTAAAACTCAAGTAATCTTTTAGCTACAAATTCAGAATTTTGTACAAATTAGTTTTAAATGAAAAGGAAGTTCAAGTTTCCTATTCAGCGAAATCCGTTTACTCCTTCTGGTAGCTGCCATACAAAATGTCCTTAAAACACATGTTCAAGAATATAGGCCGATAACTTCAGTAGGGTTTAAGCTACGTTTTTGAAATTTTGTATGTATTATTTTTCCAATAGTTGGAGATAAATGTATGAATATGAAGAAAATCCTAATAGTCCTTCGTGTAGCTGCCATACAAATATCCTGTCCAAGCGTCTTCACTTAATTTACGGAACTTACTGTAACTCAAGTATTCTTTTAGCTATGAATTGGAAATTTTGTACAAATTAGTTTTGAGTAAAAACGAAGTTCGAGTTTACTAATCAGCGAAATCCTTTTACTCCTTCTGGTAGCTGCCATACAAAATATCCTTAAGACACGTGTTCAACAATATTTTTCGATAACTTTTGAACGCTTCAAGCTACGAATTTGAAATTTTGTACACGTTCATTTTTAAATGGTTCTAAGGAAAAAAAAAAATATGTAAGAAATCGAGTGAGTTCTTCCTGCACCTCTCGTGTGAAAGTCCTTCAAAAAGGACATTTTTTTTCGATGACTTACCCAGTTCAAGATATAAAATTAAACACTGAATATTGTCTTTTAGTTTTGAGTAGCAATCTAATGGCAGTCCTTAATAGAGGACATACAACATGCACACACGTAATTCTACTTTATCCCCAACTACAATATAAATCAGAGTTCAGTATTCATCTAGAGTATTATACGATTGGCTTGCAGCCGATCGTGACTGCAGTATGTTTTTTGTGGATGAATTGAGTGGTATCTATTTGGGGAGGGGTGTAAGGAAAGTTGGAGGAGGGGAGGGTAGACGAAAAATTTTAATTTCTCTATCTCAGGAACTGCTTATGCTAGGAGGCTGAAACTTTAAATTTATGTATAGCTTTGATAGTCGAACGATTTGCAAGAAAAATGTCAAATGAAAAATACGCTATCCGTCCGTCCGTCAGTCCGTACTTGCAATAACTCAAGAACGCATTGACAAAGGAAGTTGAAATTTTGCCACCACCTGTAAAATGGAAAAAGTAAGACTAATTTGTTAATGGGAAATATCATTTTACTCTTTTGGGTACCTCCCGTACAAGAGTCCTTAAAACATGTATTCACGATTATTGGCCGATAAGTTAAGAACTTAGAGTTTTGCACACATAAACTTTTCAATATTTCCAGCTAAAAAACTTAATATGTATAAAGGAAATTGAATTAGTTTTTCGTGTAAGTAGTTGTCATATAAAAGTCCTTCAGAAATGTGTGTAAGTTACATAACCCAGTATAACTTAAAAACGCTTTAAAGCGGGAAGTCAAAATTTTGACAGAAATTAGTTACACTATAAAGTCAAAGGCAAATCTAAGTTCATTCATTAGTAGCATCCGTCAACTCCTTCGGGAAACTCCGATACAAAAGTCTTTAAAACGTGTGCTAAATAATAATGTTGATAACATCGGAACGCTGTAAACTATTAAGTTGAAATTTTGGCTGCATTAATTTATCTATTATGTAGTTGCAATCAAAACTTCTGAATATGAACAAAATCATAAATTTTTCCTGCAGCCGTCATATAAAACTCTTTCGGAAATTTTCGCATTAATCTTCCGAATCCGACTTTAGCTCAAAAACGCGTAAAATAGAAAGTACAAATTCCACTTAAATTAGTTTAGTGAGTGACATCTGTCCACTTCTTCGGGAGCTCTAATATAAAAGTCCATTTATCATGTGTTTACGAATAATAACTGATTTTTGAATTCTTCGAACTAGGAATTTTTAATTTGGTTTACGTAAATTGATCAATAGGTTTAAAATGTGAATATGATGAAAATCGATAGATTCCTTCATGCAACAGAAATCAAGGTACTTCATGAAGTATTAACTGCACTAAGGTCTTTAAGGAAAGGTGTTTACATTTGTCAAAACTCCTTCAAAACACAATAACATACTAGGAGTGATCTGAAATTTACCCTTTTCTTGGGATGAACATCCATCAAGTAGCCACCATATAATAACTAGTCTCCATATTTTTTGTTATATTAGGGACCTGTAACCTTAATCTCTAAACGAGGTCGTAAGATTTAAATTCTTAGAAAGATCTACGGACATATTCAATAAGAACAATCTAATAATATCACGTATATTCCACACACACCATTGCATTAGAGATTTTGCGACGAGAGACATGTAGTATAAAAGAATAGCACGAGCTTGCAGCTCGCACACTTGATAACGTCTTTAAAAAGCGACAATATGTGTTATTTTCATTCATGAAGAAGCGACCTTGTCAAGCGGTGACTGCGACTCGAGAACGAAAGTGTATAGCATAACCGCAAAAGTGTAGCTTTGCCAAGTGTAATAAATGAAGTCAACAATTTTAAAAATAGTGATATCTTTTCATTAAGTGGGCTCAAATGGTTAGCAACTTAATCAGCTGCCATATTACTATTTAACATACACATTCAACTGAATAATCATCGAACCTATTATGTTTATAACATCCGACTAATGTTGACCATTAAAAAATTATCACAAAATAATCACTCAGTATTTGAATAACCAGGAAATTGGCCCATGAACCATACTTGCACTTGCACTTTTGTCTAGTACGTAGGTTGCTACTTAAGTTTTCAGATATGGCAACACTGATGTGAATACGTCAAATCTGACATTGTCGTCGTAAAGTTTGACATTTTTAGTAGTGAACGTACTCAGAACGTGTTGTCATACGAGTTCTATTTGTGTTGTTTACACATACTTGAAATATTCATCTTGGTCGAAAAATGAAATTAAATCGTGAACATTTTCGTGCGATGATTTTCTATGACTTTCGACGTGGATTAAACCAACAGCAGTGTGCCTATCAACTCGCTTCGACTTTTGGTAATGAAGCACCATCTCGAGCCACCGTGTTTCGCTGGTCTTCTGAATTCAATCGTGGTCGCACTTCGCTACAGGACGAATTTCGTGAAGGTCGTCCAAAATCGGCAGTTGTGCCAGAAAACATCGATGCTGTGCATGAACTGATATTGCAAAATTGTCATGTGACATACCGTGAGATTGAAGCATTCCTGTGTATTAGTTCCACTCGCATACATTCAATATTGCATGAACATTTGGCTGTCAAAAAGATTTGTTCGCGTTGGATACCGCATAATTTGGCAATCGCTCAAAAAAAAGCCTCAATCGGAGTGGAAAAACTGTTTCGCAAATTGGTTCAAACGCATGCAAAAGTGTGTTGATCTTCATGGAGAATATTTTGAAAAACAATAAAGCCATTTTAGAATATAAATATTTGTTTTTATTTGTCTATCTCAAAACTTAAGTAGCAACCTACGTACATATAACTTGAATTAGCGGCAGTATGTCATTTGGAATTCACACTTTTGGCGTTAAATATATTTGAAGTTGTCCTATCAAGAAGGATTGCTTTATGATTGGACTTAAAGGGAAATAATTTATAGTTGGACCGGACTTTTTAAATGAACAGCCGCATTAATTTGGGCGCTCTTGTGAGGCGCGCTGCTTCCACACCTTGTTTCGTAGGTTTCGGCCAGAGAAATGCAAACTATATCAAGTTTCGTTTGGCGGTTCAATGCAACCGAATGATGTAAAGGTTTTTCAACTGTTATAGCTTCTAATGACAATAGCCAAGACAACAGTCGATCGCAGTTGTGGGATTCGTGTGGTGGTCTTTACAGACACCGCCGAAAAACAACCCAAAAATTCATAAAATGGATTTGGAAAAATTCCAATGAAAATTCGTGAAATGTTTTTTTTAAGATTCTTGCCGAGTAGAGCTCATTAAAGGCCGAACTAAGCCTTAAATATCCGTCACAATCAATCGATGTCATCGCCAAAATAACATCACTAAATCACGTTGCACATAGCGTACTAATCAGACGAGAAGGTAATTGCGAAGGTCCGAACTCAAGTGCTGCACTCGATTACAAAACTGATGTCCATTCCATCCACTGACCATAGTAATGAATTTTTTTTCTTTTCCGCTCGAACGACACTATCTTGGCCAATAAAACAAAAATACATTGCACTGCGAAAATAATTGCGAATAGCGTACGGACTTTGGTCACATATGACTGGAAAAGTGTTAACGATAAGCCTTCGGCTAACCGGTAATTAACGCTATTTACTATCCGCACAATTCCCAATCTCATTCTACTAGTCGAAGAGTTAATTACCCACATAGAGGATTTTCATTAGTCCGTAGTTCGACCGAGTCTTGAGTGTAACGAGTGGCTATTTTTGTGCAACATTTGTTATGACCTTGACAGACATCTCGATTAACGTTGCGCTTTACCTTAGGCTGAGGTGAACAGAGAAGTTTCATACAACGTTCGTCCTAGAAAGCAATGCTAGCGTGTGGCTAATAGGTTTGTCCGATTTGTGATGCAAAGGATATCCTCACAGTACCTTTGCTATTAGCAAGGGGTGTGATTCAGGCTCTTAATTACTTGTGTAGGAATAGTATGTTCCACTTAATACGGTGTAAGCTCAACTTCTTCATAGGGATGTGGCACAAGGAGAGACTACACTGGCTCTTTGGTAAGTATTTCTTTTTCCGTTTTTCACGGTTTGTTGGCTTTTGTTAAAAGCGCGATCTCCCGAGGCGTTACTGAAACCTTTCAAAGCGCCAAGGAAGGAACTCAATAACAGCAAGCAATTTGGCTGTACTTAAAATGCCTGCGGAGGAATTCCTATTGTTCTGCTATGATGTGAGCTGGATAATGACGAAAATGCATCGTTCCAATTTCATTTTCGTCTTAAGAAGCAACCACAAAGTATCCATCAGTACGTATTCGCTTTAAAAGACAGCCTTCCTAGTTTCAGGCACACAAAAGGATTCCTAACAAGTCATAAGGTATTTCAAAAAAGATTTTCACATAGGTGCACTAAACGGTTCTCGTATAATCGTATTTAATCGTTCGACCGTATTATCCTTTGTTGCAGCAAATAAAACGAAAGGGACTTAGATTGAATTCTGCTTATAGTCGTGGGTGATACGAAGTTTGATTAGCTAACGATGATCCAAAACTACAGTTGTAATAAACATGATTTTATTATGTATAATATTTTCGGAAATATTATCAAACAAATTATAACATACTGCTGCGTGCTAAGGATCTGCCGGGATTTTACGTAAAATAAGGTCACTTAATAAAAAATCTGCCAATGGTCTGGGCGAAACTTTATTATTTTCGGGTCAAAGTTCGGGAGCGGTCAAGGTCGGAATATATCATCAGTTGTTTCGAAATTATGAGGTTTCTTGGAAAGTTAATTTTGTTCTTAAAATAAAAATATTTAAAAATAGAGATTTTTAGCAGATTGAACATTGAAAAAGTCCGTGTAAACTATTCCAATTTTGGTATATTATGTACACTAAAAGCCTATAGAAGTAAAAACGAATTTGTTGCCTTATCAGAAATAAGAGATATGACGAATTGTTAAAACGTACACAAACCCATTACTTGGGGTTTGAATTTCGAAAAAATTGTGAAATAGGTTTTTAAACGATTTCATAAGAAGCAACTTGATATGTCATGAGACACGAGGAATTTTGAAAAATTTGTAAAAATGTAAGCAAACTCTTGGCACCCTCTTGGTTCTTGAAATTCGAAAAATCGTGAGATTATTTTTTAAGACATTACATCAAATGCCGTATTAACCAATTTTATATCTCATCAGAACTAAGGGATGTCAGAATTTGTGAAAACATATGCAAACCCTTGGGGGTTGAATATCGAAAAATTGAGAAATGGGTTTGTAGGCGATTATATAAAAAGGCTGTGGAAATGAACAGCTATCTAATATCTCATCAAACCTAAAAAATATGTCGAAGCTTTGAAAAGCATACAACCCATACACCCCTTATGATTAGGATATATCATCAGATATGCAACCTCCATACACCCACTTGGGAGTTGAATATCCAAAAATCCTGAAGGTAGTTAATATATATATATATGAAGACAACACGAGAAAATAAAAACCAATTCAATTTCTTATCACTTCTAAAAGACATGACGGAATTCGTGAAAACTTGTTCAACCGATTTATTCCCTCTTAGGGGCTGAAAAAGAAAAAAACTGAAAACCAAGTCTTAGGTGATTATTACGCAAGCCCTTGAAAGTGAAAAGATATTCCATATCTGATCAAACCTGAGGGATATGGCTGAATTCGTGAAAAAATATACAACCCTCTTTCCACCCTCTTAGGCGTCGAATTACAAAAAATCCTAAAAACGCTTTCTAGGTATTTACATGAAGAAAACGTAGAATAAAAATGAATTTAATATTTGGGAAGACCTACAAGATATGACGAAAACCGTAAAAATATATGCAATCCATTTGCACTGATAATTTTTTTTGTCCCCCTTCCGAACGCCAATAGATATTTGAAATTTTTTCTTATCTCAATTACTTTTCTAGTTGATTTAGATATACATACCGTTTCAATTTTGTAGCATAAGCCGTTCTATAGATAGGAAAAACACTTCCCACTCCCGTACCATACTACCCCTATAAAAAATTGTATTTTTCCAACATGCTACTACTAATAGCTCTATATAAATACCAAGTTTCAGCTTTATATCGTTATAGGTTCTCGGGATATAAAAATCGTAACCTTTTCCTTTTCACTCTCCTCCACCCTCACCAGCTACACCCTCACCCTCAATTTTTATCCTGCTAGGGGTCTATTAGGTCTACCTCTGGTAAAAATTTTAAGCATCTATCTTACACTGTTCTTGAGATATGAGACGTAATTTTTTAGAAAAATTCTTATCCCCTCCACTTTCATGATCCACCGCTCCCTTAAAAAATTTTACTTTCTTCAAAATTCATTTGTCAACTTTTATACACACACCAAATTTTATTTCTCTAGTGCAATTGGTTCGTGAGATATCTTAATCTAAAGTTTTTTACGCGCCCCTCGTCATAAAAATACAATTTTGATGGCTAGTGGAAGCGTCAAATACAAAATATAAAAGTGCCAGAACATTATCAGTTTAATGATCGCAGGGTGTATTATTTTAATGAAAACAAAATGAAATTAAATTATGGTATAAATATGAAGGGACCGTGTTGTAGGTTGTTTCGTATTTCATTTAGAACAGGTTAATTGGTTATTTCTGTTATAAATAAAAATAACTAAGAACTAAATAACTAATATTAACTAAAAAAATCTGCCAACAGTCTGGGCGCAACTTTATTATTTTTTCGGTAGAAGTTCCGAGTTTAATTCTGAGATGCGGTGTAGGTTACTATGTGACTGAAAACCTAAAAAAAAGTTCGGGAAGCGGTTAGAATGGGGTCGCGCTAGAATACTTACGCCGTTACCACATATAACATATGAATCAGTTGTTACGTGATTAGGAGGCGATTATATAAAAAGTCCGTGGAAGTGCAAACCAATCTAATATCTCATCAATCCTGAGAAATATGTCGAAAGCCTTACGTCCTATTGGAGTTGAATAACATACGTCCAGAAATCAACTATTTGACGATTATGTGTGGAGCCTTAGGAATTAAAAATGAATTCGATATACCATTAAAACATATGCAACCCCCTTGCACCCACTTTGCGGTTGAATATCCAAAAATCCTGAAATGAGTTTTTAGATATATATAAAGAAAGTCCAAGGAAGTAAAAACCAATCCGATGTCTTATCACTCCTAAGAGACATGACGGAATTCGTGAAAACGTGTTCAACCCATTCTTATACACTCTTAAGGGTTAAAAAGGGGAAAAAATTGAAAACGGGTTTTAGGTGATTATTAAACAAGCCCGTGGAAGTGAAAAGTATTTCGATATCTAATCACACCTGAGGGATAGGGCTAAATTCATGAAAATGTATACATCCCCTTTACACCCCCTTGGAAGTCGAATTTCAAAAAACCCTGAAAACACTTTCTAGGTATTTATATGAAGAACTCGTACAACAAAAATTAATTCAATATTTGGGAAGACCTAATAGATATGACGAAAATCATGAAAATGTATGCATTCCATTTTTACTGATAATTTTTTTTGCCCCCCTTCCGAATGCCAATGGATATTTACATTTTTTTTAATCAGTATTACTTTTCTCGTTGATTTACATGTACGTACCGAGTTTCAATTTTCTAGCATAAGCCGTTCTATAGTTAGGAAAAACACCCCCTACCCCCGTACCATACTACCCCTATAAAAAATTATATTTTTCCAACATGCTACTCCTATAGCTCTATCTAAATACTAAGTTTCAGTTTTTTATTTATTTATTTCATCAACTGAACATATATATTCTAGAGACTAAAAAAGAAATAATAATACTAATAATAATGCCATTTAATCACACCGTTTTAGGCCATCAATTACTGCCTTTTAAAGATAGATCTACTGTCAGTAGTATAAGTATAGGTTCTCAAGCTAAAAAAATCGGAACTTTTTGCTTTTTACCCTCCCTCACCTTCTACCCCCTCATCTATGAAATTTTTATTTTCTGCTAGGAGTCTATTTGGCCTACTTACACCGTTCTTGAGATATGAGACGTGATTTTTTAAAAAAATTCTCACCGCCTCCACTCCCATGCTCCACCTCCACTTTCAAAAATTTTACTTTCAGCAAACTTTGTTTGTCAACCTTTATACAGAAACCGAATTTTATTTCTCTAGTGCAATTGGTTCATGAGCTATTGTAATCTAAAGTTTTTCACCCCCCATCTCCGTACGACACTGCCCCCTCTCAAAAATTTGTTTCCTATCTGTTTTCCTAGTATACCTACATATGATCATTAAGTCTTAATTTCGTGATGTTAATCGTTTAGGAGATATGGATCTTAGAATGTCTCGATCTCGCTTTTCGAACATTTCGGACGAATTATTTTTCCCCGCACTCCCGCACCTCTTCACCAATATCAGCAATATTTTTGCAAATGTTTCCACTATCAAAGCCCTATATAAATTCCAAGTTTCAGTCGCCTAACATAAGCGGTTGCTGAGATCTACAAACCAAAATTTTTCGTCTAAAACGCTTCCCCTACCCTAACGTTCTCAATTCGTCACACCCCCCATCCACAAAAAAGGGATCACTTCAAGGGGCCTACCCAGTCTATTAAAAAAAAATATCAATTTAATAGCTCATGGGGTTTGGGATCTATAAGCCTTCAAACGTTTTTTGTACGGCGGACGGCGCTCAGACGGACTGAACATTTTTTTTGCTTTTTTGGTGCTTATTAGTCATGAAACGTATAGAAAAAATTTTTCACGGTAGCAAATTTTTTTTTTAAAAAAAATCGATAACAATACTTTATTATTAAAATAATAAAGTAAAATACTTTATTATTAAAATAATAAAGTAATTTAACATCAATAAAAATTGCCGCCCCAAAAGGCTTGGGCCAAGGGGCTAAAGCCCATTCAGCCCTGTGGTTAGGGTGGCCCTGATCGCTGGTCGTATACATAGACTCTAATTTTGAAAAACTCTAGTGTGTGAGCATAATATCTGGTTTGTAGCTAAATCTATCGAGTACATTCGAGGCTGTGTGTGGAAGCTACATTAAGCGGGCGGAACTTTCTACGCAGTATAGTTGGATATTAGAAGTTGTGGTTCTCACTGGAGGTTCGATGTAAAATACATTAATTTGAGGTTTTATAACTTTATTTTTAGTAATAGACCCGTCAAAGTTGATCGCACTTCGCGCTATTTTTCTGCAGGTCCCATGGTAATATTCCCTTTAAGGTCATTAAAATTGTCGTTAACCGTCTGGATGGCTTCTAAATCAAATTTTGTTTACTGCCTGGAAAGGATAGTATGGTATAATATACTATAGATCAATTGCAAAGAGTATCTATTTTATACCTATTCCAGCATCAAAGTCGAATAAGGTCTAACCGTCTAAGGGCCGGTTTCACAGTAGAAATTTGAACTGAAGTTTATTTAAACTTAAACTGAAGAATAATCTGCACTTTAAACTTGACCCGATTTCACTATAAATAAATATCCTAAGATTAACTCATCTGAAGTTCTCAATCATTGTGAACTAATTTAGCTGAAATTAATCGTTTTTCATTGATATACTCTACCTTTTCTGTCATTTCATTTCGTTGTAAAATTTAAAATTGAAAAATGGAAAAACAAGAAGTTCGTCGAAGCTCTAATTTTATTTTATTTCATCACTAATCGAAAATATTTTATTTAAACTCACTAATTCTGATCGTTCCAATTGATATTTACAATCACTGTACTTTGAATTAGAGTATAATCAACTAACTATCAAAAACGTAAATCTAAGCTATAAACCAAAGAACTTCACCGTTTAACTTAATCCTAGGATTGGATAAAATTTGAGTTTAACAACCTCTATGAAACGCATTATTCGTTTGATCCTAAGTTTAAAGAAAATTTTTGATTTAAACCGGGCCTAATAGAATTCATAAGTCTATGTTCATTAATAGCTACATTATTTAGATAACGCCCGTACAAATGTCCTTCAAAAAATTGTGAATTCATTTAACGGATCGTGTAATAAGTTAAGAAATCTTGCAGTCTATATTTTACGCATAACAATTGAGAGATACAAAAATACAATTTCGAATAACTCTCATAATAAAGTACTTATGATAGTAGTTATACTTACTGAACGATTACAAGAGATCCTGTAAAGCAGGCATACAAATGTCTTTAAATGCTTTCGATCATCCAAACTCGAGAAATTGTCGAGCCGATCTCAAACTTACATGAGTTTAGAGTAAAAAGAGAGGTTTGCTCTTTATTTCGTCATTATAATAATAAAGTATTGTGATCGATTTAAAAAAAAAATCTGCCAACAGTCTGGGCGCAACTTTATTATTTTTTGGGTAGAAGTTCGGAACGAGTTTAATTTTGAGATGCGGTGTAGGTTACTATGTGACTGAAAACCTAAGAAAAATTCGTGAAAATATGGCTTCACGGACATTTTTTTTAATCAACCTCTGAACACCAATAAAAATCTGAACTTTTTTTTGCTTTAATTACTCTAAACCACATCTACATATATATACTAAGTTTCCATTTTCTAGCATAAGCCGTTTCTGAGATATAAAAAACCACCCCTCACCCCTATCAAAAATTTTTCTAGGATGTCTCTATAGTGGCTCTATATAACCCAAAATTTTTATCTTCATTACGGTTTTCGAAAAATAAGAATGTTTTCCTTTCTACCGTTTTTCACCATCACCCCCAACACCCACACCCCCAAAATTTTTTTCCCTACTAGAGGTCTACCGACCCCACCTCCTGTAAACTCTCAAGATCATATCTGATTCGGTTTCTGAGATAATAAAATTAAATTTTTTGAGAAATTGCTGTCCTTGACTTTCGTGCTCTCCCTCCCCCCTCAAAAAGTTTACTTTCAGTAGACTCCTCTGGTGATCCCATATACAGAAACATTTATATTTCTGGTGCAATTAGTTCGGAAGATATTGTAATTCAAAGTTTTTCACCCCCAACCCCACACCCCACCACCCCCCTTAAAAGTTTTAGCCCTTGTCTAATCTTGAAGCATAACTAAGGACAACAACAAAGTTTCAATCTTCTGACATCAATTGTTCAGGAGATATCCATTTTAGAATGTTTCAATTCCGGCTTTCAAGCGTTTCAGACTCATTGTTTTCCTCCCGACTTCCACACCCCTCAATCCCTATCGACCATGTTTTTGCAAATGAGTCCACTGTTATAGTACTACACAAGTTCCAAGTTTCAGCATCCTAGCATAAGTGGTTCCTGAGATCTAGAAAACAAAATTTTTCGTCTAAAACGCTTCACTCTCCTCCCCACTCATATCCCCACCCTTCAAAAGATACCAGTCGTTGGGTTCACCCAATCTACCCACCATAAAAATTTCATCTTAATCTCTCAATGGGTTTGGGAGCTACGAGCCTTCAAACGATTTTGCGTACGGCGAACGGCGTACGGCGGACAGACGGACATTTTTTTTTTTTGCTTTTTTTGGGGTTTACTAGTCCTAAAACGTGAAAATTCAAAATTTCAGGGTAGCAAATTTTTTTGAAATTTCAGGTCGATCACAATACTTTATTATTCAAAAATAATAAAGTAAAATAAATAATGAAATTCTAGATACATACCAGTGAAATTTATTTGTGTAAAATCAAGAAAATGTTTGTTAATAATAATAACAGATTTGTTTGACACAAAATCAATCCTAAATTTGCTTGATATAATGCGTATTTTACTGTATATTAGTGATGAATTCTCTCCGTGTGGCTTTAATCCAGCTCTGGTGATTTGTTTAGGTTGAATTATTTCATATATAAATATTTCACGCTTGTGTAAGCAAGACTCCTCATTTTAACTACGAACGTCATTTCAATTTTGCCCATGAGGGAGAAAAAATTTTTTCATTGCACGTAAATGCATGAGGGTCGGTACTAAGATATGTATTCCATGCACACGTGCACCCACTCGTCAAGTAGTACATACATTTTTAAACTTCCTTGAATATAGTCCCTCTTGAGAAAATTAAATGGTTTCGGTTCCCTTATGCACAAATGCTTCTTTATACCAGCTCAAAAATTACACCGTTGGGAGTAACTCACTAATAATTCGAAAACCAATCAATAATATTAACACAAATAAAATTTAAATTTAATTACAGTAAATAATGGTAATAGTACAATAGTAGTAAGATCAAATTTCTTTGCGAACAATTGTTTCTATTCTGAATATTACCAAATTACGCACAATATTTTCCTACGAAGAGATCAATTAAAATACCGCACTTTACCATATTTATTTGCTCTGCTCGTGCTTAATTGATTTTGATTATCGAAATCACTTTCATCTTATTAACCACTTAAAATTATGTTTTATATAAAATATAAACCCTTTTTATCGTGATAATGATTTCGGAATTCATATAAAATTTATTTACAATTTGTAGAGGAAAGCGTCATATAATAATGTTATAAATAAATTTCATCATAGAAAATTGTTATGATTTTGTTTGATCGCCTGTTCGATAAAATGTTGTTACATACGTAAAATTTTTTTACGACTAAATATATCCGAAATTCGATACGATAACTTTTTACGTTATTATTGAATTAAGGGTTATTGTGGATGACGGAGGGATTCAGATACGAATTTTAATAATGACTACAGAAAGACCTATTACTCGCATATTGATGCACAGGTAGGTTGGGTAATTGTGTAATTGCAGGATGTTACGGATGAAGGAGGGATTCTACCTGGCTTAGGCTTGAACGACACTACTCGTATGTCAGTAGCTTCCAAGGACCAAGAAACAAAAAAAAATCTAGAAACATAATCAGAACCTTAGCTACGGGCGATATTGGGCAGGGATCACCAAATTACAAACTTAATGCCGAGTTTCCACTATCGTCTTCATATGCATTGAATGTCGCGAACTAGCGCATATGCGTATGTGGAAACGGCACATTCGCGTTAGTACGCAATTCAAGTCGATAATAGCTTAGATTCGCGTCGATGACGGTGTTTGGACGCACATCAAAGGGATTCGCACTGAACTCGAATGTAGCGTTTCCACTAGGGATGTTCCGAATACCTAAAATCTGTATTTGCGAATACAAATACGAATACGAATATTCACGGTTAAGCCTAGTACGGTTAAGCCTAGTACGGAGACGGTTAAGCCTAGTACGGAGACGGACCTCGATCAAAATTTTGCCACCCATGTGAAATGCATGTAAAAACAAGTTGTCAAAATTTTGCCAACTCGGTTTTCGCGTTGGCTTTCTATTTGGAGGTACGGAGCAGTGTGACCGTTTTAATATTTCTCAGGGTAGCAAATTTGGGTAGCACTTCTTAGCTTGGGTAGCAAAAATATTTTCTATACTTCTTTTAATTAAATGGAACTAGTTACGTCATTACATGCTTATCTGTTACTCATAACACTGTATATCCACTACAAATTTAAAATGTTTAAAGAAAAATTAATATTTTAAACTGTGAACATTTATTTAAGAAAATCAAAATTCACCCAAAATGCACATTTTGCCCTTCGCTCGAACGAGTGATAGATTTGAAAAAGATGCGTAATTCTATTGCGATTATGTATGCGATATGCGCTAGCACTATACTATATTTCTCAGTACAATAATATTAGACAGCTATCGATGGTACGCGATTTCGAATGCAAGACCAGAGGCGTGCATGAATTTTACATTTGATATGGCTTGTCAAAGTATCATATTTTTGGCGTTCACAAGTTTTATAACGGCTAATTTTACCAGGATAGCAAATTTAGTCATGTAGTAACATAGTAACAAAAAATTTTCAACAGTAGCATTTTGCTACCTTCGTAGCACTTGTGGTCACACTGGTACGGAGTTCGTGTCAAAATTCTGCCACGATTTGACAGTTCGCTCATCGATCAAAATATGGTGCTGAAACTGTGGAAACCAAGGTGCCGCCACCATTTAAATGTGCTGCTATTTAATTTTGCATTGCGGTACGATAATTTTGACATCTCCTGATTTGAATTTGAATTTGTCCGTTTTTTTTTCAAACTGACTTTGGTTTTTGTGATATCGAGTGTTTCTTTTATTTTTTTTTTTAAACTAAAGCGGATTTTAAGATTTTTTGTGTGCGTATAAAATTAACCGTGGCCGATATTATTATCCATGACACTTAATTACAATAAAAAACAAGCGTATAATAAATTTTATTTCGAAAAATGTAAATGTCAAACAAACAACTGTTCTCAGCTGTTTACTTCTCCACAGTATTCTACACAACGAATTTTACTTTATTATTTTAATAATAAAGTATTGTTATCGATTTTTAAAAAAAAAAAATTTGCTACCCCGAAAATTTTTTTTCCACGTTTTATGACTAATAGATACCAAAAAAGCAAAAAAAAAAATTCAGTCCGTCTGTGTGCCGTCCGCCGTACGCCGTCCGCCGTTCGCCGTTCGCAAAACGTTTGAAAACTTATAGCTCTCAAACTCTTTAAGCTATTAAGTTGAATTTTTTTTATTTGAAGACTGAGCAGACTCCTTTCAGTGCCCACCTTTTGAGTGGTGGGAGTGTGAGGGGTGAGGTGAGGAAAGCGCTTTAGACGAACAATTTTGGTTTATAGATCTCAGTAACCGCTTAGGCTAGGAGGCTGAAACTTGGAATTTATATAGAGTATCTATAGTGGACCCATTTGCAAAAATATTGCTGATATGGGTGAAGGGGTGTGTGAGATCGAGACTTTCTAAAATCCAAATCTCCTAAACGGTTACTGTCACGAAATTAAAACTATATGAACATCTGTGGGTATACTAGAAGAATAGATCGGAAACAAATTTTTAAGAGGGGGCAGGGGCGTACGCAGTTGGGGGTCGAAAAATTCTAGATTACGATATCTCACGAACTAATTACACTAGACAAATAAAATTCGGTTTCTGTATTAAAGTTGACAAATAAAGTTTGCTGAAAGTACAAATTTTCAATGGGGCGGTGGAGTATGGAATAAGAATTTTTCTAAAAAATTACGTCTCATATCTCAAGAACAGTGCATGACAGATGCTTAGAATTTTTACCAGAAGTAGGCCCAATAAACCCCTAGTATCAAAAAAAATGTTGTGGGTAAGGGTGTAGAGGGTGAGAGTGGGGAAGGGTGAAGAAGAAAAAGTTCCGATTTTTATATCTCGAGAACCTATAATGATATAAAGCTGAAACTTGGTATTTGGATAGAACTATAGTAGTAGCATGTTGAAAAATATATAATTTTTTATGGGGGTAGTATGATACGGGAGTGGGGGTTGTTTTTCTAAACTATAGAACGGCTTATTCTAGAAAGTTGAAACTCTGTATATATATGTAAATCAACTAGAAAAGTTATGTGGATTAAAAAAATTTCAAATATCCATTGGCGTACGGAAGGGGGGCAAAAAACATTATCAGTGAACATGGAATGCAGATATTTTCACGATTTTCGTCATATTTATTAGGTCTTTCCAAATATTGAATTCATTTTTATTCTTCGCATTCTTCCTATAAATACCTAGAAAGTGTTTTAAGGGTTTTTTGAAATTCGACCACCACGGTTGTTTTTCACAAATTCAGCCTTATCTCTCCGGTCTGATTAGATATCGAATAACTTTTTACTTCCACGGGCTTGTTTAAGAATCACCTAAAAACTGTTTTCAAGTTTTTTCCTTTTTCAAGCCCTAAGAGGGTATAAACGGGTAGAACACGTTTTCATGAATTTTGTCATATCTCTTAGGAGTGATAAAACATGGGATTGGTTTTCACTTCCTCAGGCTTTCTTTACATATATCTAAAAACCGATTTCAGGATTTTTTGATATTCAACCCCAAAGTGGGTGCAAGGGGGTTGCATATGTTTTCACAAATTCCTACATATTTCTTAGTTCTAATGAGATATCAAATTAATTTTTACTTCCTGAGGCTTCCTACAAAATCGTCAAAAGTTGATTTCAGTATTTTTAGATATTCAACTCCAGTAGGACGTAAAGCTTTCGACATATTTCTTAAGATTGATGAGATATCAGATTGGTTTTCACTTCCACAGACTTTTTATATAATCGCCTACAAATGCATTTCCGATTTCATGTAATGGCCAAAAACCTAATCACGAAAACCTCCTAATCGCGTATTAACTGATATTATACTATGACTTAGACCTCTTCCCGGAGTATAATCCAATTATGTAATTCATATGTTATATGTTACAGCGGCGTTTAAGTATTCTAGCGCGACCCATTCTAACCGCTTATCGAACCTTTCTTAGGTTTTCAGTCACATAGTAACCTACACCGCGTCTCAGAATTAAAAGCGTTCCGGCCTTCTGCCCGAAAATAATAAAATTGCGCCCAGACTGTTGGCAGATTTTTTACTGTAGTGATGGTAGAGATATATGTATAGTAAATTAGCGTGGCAAAATTTTGATCGGGATCCGTACTAGTCTTTACGCATGATAAATTGATAAAATTTGTATTTAGTCGAGCAACTTGTACCCATTAAACATGTGTATTTGTTACATTTCGTCATCCTACACGCAGCAGAAACGTTTGTTTTTTTGTACTTGTAATTTTAGATAATTTTTCGTTAAGATTTGCATTCATTGTTTGCGTAGTGTGTCTAAAATGTCCAAAAAATTGACAAAAATATCAAGATTGACTAGAAAATATCTATCAGCTCCACCTACTTCAGTTGCAAGCGAACAAATTTTTAATTTGTTAAATTTTGATTATGAGTATATAATTTCTTTTTAAAATGATTATCTCGTGATTTGATTTCATCAAAGAAAATTTTAAATTCACCAAAGAAAATGTTGTAATTTTAAGGGAAAAAAAGAAAAAGTTTATTTTATTAATTTCAGATAAGAAACAATAATAAGCGAAGAATGCATTCCATTTTTTTTATCATCAAAAACTAGTTTTTTATTTACTTTTTTACCCTGCTTGGTATTCGAATAGTATTCGAGTATTTGGGTTGAAATTGTCGAATACGGTTTCGAAGACGAATACATAAAATTTGGCGAAAATCCGCTTAAACGAATACGAATACGCTTATTCGGAACATCCCCAGTTTCCACTATAGCCTATGCAGAGACACTACCCCAGCGGGAAAAAATAATGCTGAAGAATGCATTTCGTAAACATTCCGATTCAATGGATGGAATCATTACCATACTGTTTATATTAAATTTTTTCTGGAATGTTGAAGGAATGAGTCTCTATACATTTTTCAAAATTAAATCTATAATATGATATACATACAGTACATAATACATTACTCGTATTCCCGCTGGGACTGCCCACATCAATGTCACTAACATTCGCATTGACATTCGCGTCGATTACGATTTTTGACGCACATCAAAGGGATTCGCATTGAGCACGAACGTAGTGTTTCCATTTACGCCTATGCATTCGCATCCAATGCACATGTTCAATGCACACGAAGGCGATATTGGAAACGCGGCATAACATTTCCGCAAATTCTATAAACTCCTGTTCCCATAACTTCGTCAGTGTTGGATCCGTCTGTATACCAGATTAAGGAAGAATCCCTGTTTTAGAGTCGGTTTTTTGGTGGCCCAATTATGCCCTTACAGGTAATCACAACAGATAGTCAATGAGAAACGAAACAAAGGCCAAAAATCGTCTGTACAACAGATAAATCACTGATCGAACTTTTCTTAGAACTGAACCGGCAGAACAGGATAAGATCATCAGATGCGCAAGTCGATGACATAAGTTTACATGGGAAATCGGAACGTATCATAATCGCAAGCAGTTAACTAGATTACTACTGTCAAAAAATGGTAGAGGAGGCGCACCAAATATTGGATGGGTGCGCAATACTGGATACCGTGTTAAAATATGATCTAAATACCGCCATCTAAATTTACAAGAACTGAAATATCAAAAGAAGTTAGTAACTTATGTGATGCCAGCAATTCCATCTTTACTGTCAGTTGTTTCTGAAAAATCGCGAAGCGTTCTTGCGCGCAACAAATTTTTAAATTAGTTCCTTTCAAACTGCTCTTAAATACTGTATGTATTGATGTATATTATTTTGGCTTAACGTGTTGCTTAACTACATACTCCGAAACATGTTTTTAACATTTTTTATTACTTACAAGAAATAGTGAAATTTGTGTAAATGGATAGTGATACTGGACTGGATAGCGAACTGTTCCCAATTCTGGATATCCAGTATTAGGGTACTATCCTAGCAGTAGTAGCTAGCAGATATGTAAGGTTGGTAGGCTTTTCAAAATATGCTGAACATCAAATATTTACTGAAAATTTGGACATGAGAAAGCTGTGCGGCAGATGGGTGCCGCGTTTGCTCACAATGGAACAAAAGTAAGTGAGTCTTCAGGATGTTCCAATCGAGTGTTTGGCGATGTTTCACAACGATAAAGCGGGGTTTTTGCGTTGATTCATAACCATGGATGAAACATGTGTCCATTACTTCACACCTGAAACGAAAAAAACAGTCAAAACAAAGAACTAACAGGGGAGAATCGGCTCCAAAGAAGGCGAAGGCAGTTCCATCCGCAGGCAAGGCCATGGCGTCAGTTTTTGATTATCTTCAAAAGAGTAAAACAATTAACGGCGAGTGTTATGCGAACTTATTGCAGCGTTTGAGTGATGAAATCAAGGGAAAACGTCGCATTTGACGAACAAGAAAGTGTTGTTTCATCAAGACAAGGCACTTGTTCACATATCCGTTTTCGCGGTAGTCAAAATCAATGTGAGTTAAAGTTAACCCCATTCGCCAGATTTAATACCCTCAGATTATTTTCTCTCTTCAAACTTAAAAAAATGGCTCGGTGGTAAAAAATTTGCAAACAGAGAATAGGTGAAGTCTGCGAAATAACCAGGAGGCTATTTGGAACGTTATTTCTTTGGTTGTCAGTCGCATAGTAACTCACACCGCTTCTCATCATTAAACACGTTTCGGACTTCTACCCATAAAATAATAAAGTTGCGCCCAGTTTTTTTTTGTTTTTATTTCAAAGCTTATTAGATTATTGATCTTTGTTAATGTATTGAATAAAAGGTTTTGAATATAATTCCATTGTTTTTTTAAATTTTCAAAAAGTATCCAGTATTTGGTGCGCCTCCCCTACCAATCTTCGTAAAATGTCCAAAAATTAGTACAAAATATCCTGTATGAGATTTGCCAGCAAATTTAAGCATTCAGAGACACCATTTTTCAACCTTGATGACAGATTTGCTCCGAAATTTGCCGGACCTTAATCCTATGCTCCTTAACTTGTAGGTTATCATCTATTACTTCTTGAGTTAATAGCAACTTGACGTATACATTGTAAGTCAATCAGTAAACTAATTACTTCCAGAGGAAAAAGTTTTCAATTTTGGCCAGTCACACCAACGAGATATGAGATTCCCTAGAAAGTGTTTTTCAACAAATTTTTTTCGCGCATCACTTCATTGTTCACGTCTAAGTTGCCTTAATTGAACTGGAGATGAGTTTTTTGCCTATTTCTCGTAGTTCTGCTACAGCACTAATTGTAGCCTCGCAATATTGTATTTTGCAACTTACGCTAAAAAAAAAACTGCGGCTGATACATGTATTTATGTTCTAAAAAGCAAAATCACATGGATTAAAAAAAACTTCTCACCAACGGTATTAAGCTATAAAATAGATGCTGACTAATCCGACCGGCCGGCGCCTAACGCCAACAAAAATATTCAAATCCGGGCTCAAAGTTCCATCCAAAGACCGAACTAAATAAGCTTTCACTTTCGATTACCTGCAAAATAATAATAACAATATTTCCAAAAAAAAAATTGTTATTAACTTTAGCATGTCAAATTGATATGGTAGCCCCTTCTAATGTCAAATCAATTTCAAGCCTTAACATCATCAAATTATGACTTTCACCTGTTTAAAAACTTTGATATCCCCCAAAAAAATGCGCCAACTTGTTGCAATTTATCAAACAATCCAGAAGCGAAAAATTTTCATTATAAACAAATTTCGATAAGAACGATGGAAAGTGATTTGTGTTCAATGTCATATCATCGAGTCATTAATCAGACGCCTTATCGCCGGATTAGTAGCGAAGGTATGACAGAAAAAAAAATCATGTTAACAATTCAAACTGGAGATAAATCATATTTTTGGTCTTCGCATTATTTAAAGTTCACCCCGCCCGATAGAAACAACATTCTTTTAACCAAAATAAATAAAAGCCATTAAATACCTGGTGTATTTCTATTGTGGTATGATATGAAACTCGTTTTTGAAAACAACTTAATTTTTTTTTGTGAGGTGTTTTAAAAACATGCAGCCCGTGCAATCGGAGGAGGCTGCTCGTGGTATTTCTTGTGTCATCTCTTAGGAATTAGACTCATCTTCCATATGTGACTCATATAGAAGACCACATATCATACTCATAAAATAACCGGAATGTTTTCTTCTTCGCCTTGTTCAACTTGAAATGCCTTGTGTCAATCATATCGGACATTAATGGGATTATCGGTGTTGGACAATATACAAATTGCGTTATCGGCGAATAATTGCGTAGCGTTGGGCTAATAGGTAATTTAGTTGTGCCTATGATGGACATAATGGGCAGTTGAAGGCCTCATCGGTTACCGATATCGGAAATTTGATGATAGTCGCCACCACAAATGTCCAATTAAGTTAGCATCTGTAGTGTGGATCGTGATGCCTACTAACGTCCACCACGGCCAGGAAGAGCGATAGGATGAGTATCTAAGGGAATTAAGGGTTAAATTTTGCAGCAATTCTTTTTCTTATAAGTTGTAATAGTTTTTTCAATGACTTTATTCAAGTAATTATAAAAATACTGTTTTGATCTAATTACAGGTACGAGATGCGGGGCAATTCTGGATTTCTGAGGTGGCTGTCCTCCTACTGTTCCGCAACAAATCGAACCCTTTTAATTATTCTAGTCGTGACGATAACATCAACACATGCAGGTAAGTGTCGCTATTAATATAGGGCATTTCAATTTTGAAATGTAAATAAAAGAAGTTGTGTGTGAGATATCCACCCAATTCTTTTTTTATTTGAAAGAATATTTTATGGCATTAAGTATGGAATGTAACGTCGGTCAAATGTCCGCCCTGGCTATGCTTGGTGGCACGTATTCGAGAGGTCCTATTTTCGACGACTTTGTCGCATAAATCTGGCTGAAATTGCTGGATGGCGTTTGTTATGTTGACTTAAAAGCCATCACTTGTTTGCGGATTATACGCATTGACCTGCGATTTAACACTAAACCTACCACGACGGGTCAAATGACCCATTTTAAACTTTTTGTCAGAATTTCTTCTAAATAACATTATCACATTTTTAAATTTAATAAATAAATATTTTTGAATCGTTACTTGGAAAAATTGCTTAATTCATGTACCAAATTGTGCTACATTTTTCACTATACATAGTATAATATATATATAACATTTTAAAGACGGGTCACTTGACCCGCTGTGGTAGGAATAGGTATACATGAAGTATCGGTAGGTTTAGTGTTAAGATAGCTCCAAAGGAATAAAGCCTCAGTTATAATGGTTCCGATCCGATCTGGCAACGTCGGAGGAGAAAAATTTCAAGGCACAATGATTCCGTTCCGACATCCGTCAAAGTGACACTATCGAGGTGTAACTTTAATTTTTAGTGAGGCGAAAGAGGTGGTGAAATTCAATAATTCACTTCTTAGCGTCAGAACGGATAGAACTTGAAAGTTGGTCAAGTTTACCCCTCCGTTTTGTGTCTCGGCTAATTAACGGAACAATTGTGACTAGTCGTTCCGAAATTCCCTTTAGATAGATGTGTGTCGGATGGAGAAACTCAACACTGTCCGTTTTCCGGATCGGATCGGATCGGAACCATTTTAACTGAGCCTTAACTCTAAAAGCGTTAAATCGCACTTTCACGGTGGCCAGTTCACGTCGCCGCCGCACGAGATAACGTTACCCTCAAATCGCTCGTGCAGAATGTCTATCGTGACATGCGCTGTGTGGCACGTAGCGCCGTCCTGTTGGAAGCACATGTCCTCGGTATCCAGATCATCCAGTTTAGGTCGCAAGAAGTTGATTCTCATCGATCATTTGACGGTTATGGCAATGGCAGTTTCGTTTTGGAAGAAGTACGGACCGATGATTTCGCCAGAACCAAATCCGCACCAAACAGTGACTTTCTCGTGATGCATTTGGTGCTAGTGTATCTCGTGTGGATTGGTATCGTGTCAAATCCGACAATTATGGTTGTTCACACATCCATTCATCAAGAAATGGTCCTCGTCGTTAAACATCACGCAATGTGCGGAAGGTTTTTCGAACGGAGCTCTGATTTTTAAGATAACATTTGATGATTTGCACACGTTGTTCAACGCTATAACCTTACTACTACTGAACAATTCACAATAAATTCGATGGATGTTGCTTTAACAACATGGCCGCTATAACCTAGAGATGGGTCGTTCCGGAGTGAACTGTTTCAAAAGAGCACTTCATTGAAGTGAGTGAGTGAAGTAACTCACTCCTTTTGGTGAACTGCAGTTCCATTGGACACGTGACAAAAAACTTTATCGTTCTGTTTGTTTTCATCATCATGTACTGACCTTTTTTTTGTATTGGTCCTCATTTTCTACATTCACTGATGGAACGAAGAAACGATGGAACGGAGAGTTCCGGAACGACTTCCCTGATCTGTACTGACCTTTTTTTTGGTCCTCATCTACTGACAGAACGAAGAGTTCCGGAACTACTTCCCTGAACTGCACTGCCATTTTTTTTGGTCCTCATCTTCTACATCTACTGACGAAACGAAGAGTTCCGGAACTACTTCGCTGAACTCGTTCCTTGAAGTGAGACACTCGGAGTGAAGTACTTCACTGAAAGGAACTGCTTTGCCCATCTCTACTATAACCTAACAAATTTCGAGCGTTCCTGTTGAAACACCCTATATAACCTCATATCAATATTTTTCAGTGAATTTTTGTCAATAGTGAAACCAATTCAATTTTCTCAAAACAATAAAACATTCAATTTCCCATTGAGCATTACAGTGAATAGGTGAAGTATGAAGTCAAGTTGAATCGGTGCTCAAAACACCGTACTATAAAGATATCCTTTAATAGATTATTTACTACCTCCAGATTATAATTCTACTTTTGCTACTACTGTCAATGTTTTTCTTCATGTTTTTCATAGTCAATACCTGGACCACTTCCAAATCGGACCCAAGGGCATATAACCTGGATAATTCGACTGAAAAACTGTTCATGACTAGCAGACACAAGAAAATCCAAAAAAAGAATGTTTTGTCCGTTTGTCCGCCGTACGCTGTATGCAAAATCTTCTGAAGGCTCGTAGCTTTCAAACTCTTCTGCTATTAAGTTGGCATTTTTTGTGCGAGTAGACTGGGTGGACCTCTATAAGTGGTCATCTTTAGAAAGGTGGCGGTGTTAGGGAAGTAACGAGAGCATTGTAGACGAAAAATGTTGATCTCTTCTTATCAGTAACCTCTGGCTGAAACTTGGAATTTATATAGTTTTATTTATATGGAGCCATTTGAAAAAAAAATATTAGGTGTGCAAATAAGTTCCCGGCGTTTTTTGTCAAACTTTGAGCCTTTACTGTGGGAAATTGGTTGCATTATTTTTTTCAAAATATTGTCCATCGCTAGCCACAACCTTTTACCATCTTTTTGGCAGCATACGAATTCCGCGTTCAAAAAACTCCACGTCCTTTGAGGCGATCCACGAGTCGACCCAATTTTTGGCATCTTCGTAAGAACGGAAGTGCTGCTCAGCCAGGACAATTTTTTTCGATCGGAATAGGTGGTAGTTGGAAGGGGCGATGTCTGGTGAATGCAGCGGGTGGGGTAAGACGTCCCATTTCAGTGTTTCCAGGTAGGTTTTCACAACCTGAGCAACATGTGGCCAAGCGTTGTCGTGTAGCAAAATCAATTTGTCGTGTCTCTGCTCATATTGCGGCCATTATTCTTTCAATGCTCGGCTCAAAAGTATTAGTTGTCTTCGATAAAGAGGTCCTGTGATAGTTTCAATCGGTTGCAGCAGCTCATAATACACCACGCCGAGCTGGTCCCACCAAATGCATTTTCATGGACTTTGGAGCCATGGATATTCGGCTTTGCTGTCGAATTTGATGCATGGCCAGGGTATCCTCACGATTTTTGGCGTTTCGGGTTGTCGTAGTGTATCCACTTTTCATCACCAGACACGATACGATGCAAAAATCCTTTCCTGTTCTGCCGTTGGAGCAGCTGTTCGCACTTGAAAAAACGCCGTTCGACGTCTCTTGGCTTCAATTCGTACGGCACCCAATTTCCTTGCTTTTGTATCATTCCCAAGGCTTTCAGACGATGTGCAATGGCTTGTTGAGTCACATCCAATGAATCCGTAAGACGTTGTTGTGTTTGGCATGAATCTTTGTCCAGTAGTGCCTCCAATTCTGTGTCTTCGAAATTTTTGGTCGGCCGGAATGCTCCTTGTCTTCCACGCCGAAATCACCCATTTTGAAGCGATGAAACAATTCGCTACACGTTGATTCGCTAATAGAAGACTCGCCATAAGTTTCTCTAATCATCTGACAAGCCTCAGCCCTAGATTTCTTTGAATTAAAACAAAAAAGCTTAACTTCGCGCAAATGGCGCTTATTTGGCTCGAACTCCGACATGTTTAAGAACTCACAAGTAACTGACGCCGATAAAATTTTACAAATGTAATGATGAGGAATTGTTACAATATGTTTGATCTTGCCATATTACGAGCTTGATCCGTCATTTTTCCCCAGTATTTCGTATTAGCGCCATCTATACGAGAACGCCGGGAACTTATTTGCACACCTAATAGTTTTTTCGAATTTTTTCAAAGTTTTTGACAATTTTCTTATGTTTGATCAGAATGGTTTTAACTTCCATTGACTTTTTATATGATCGTCTACAAACAACAATTTCTTGTTATTTAACTCCCAAGTGGTTGTAGGGGGGTTGTTAGTTTCCCTCTCACGTTTAATGAGATATCGAATTGTTACTTTATTATTTTTTAATAATAAAGTATTGTGATCGACCTGAAATTTAAAAAAAATTCGCTACCCTGAAATTTTGTATTTACACGTTTTAGGACTAGTAAACACCAAAAAAGCAAAAAAAAATGTCCGTCTGTCCGCCGTAGACGCCGTACGCCGCACGCAAAATCGTTTGAAGGCGCGTAGCTCCCAAACGCGTTGAGGTATTATGTTGAAATTTTTTTGGTTGGTAGATTGGGTAAACTCCTACGACTGGTATATTTTGGGGGAGTGGGGGTGTAAGGGAGGTGAGGGGGGTGCGTCTTAGACGAAAAATTTTGGTTTCTAGATCTCAGGAACCATTTATGCTAGGAGGCTGAAACTTAAAACTTATGTAGTACTATGATAGTGGACTCATTTGAAAAAAAATGGTCGATAAGGGTTAAGGGGTGTGGAAGTGGGGGGAAAACAATAAGTCCAAAACGCTTGAAAGCCGGGATTGAAACATTCTAAAATCCATATCTCCTGAACGATTGATGTCAGAAGATTGAAACTTTGTGTTTGTCCTTAGGGATATTTCAAGATTAGACAAGGGCTAAAATTTTTAAGAAGGGTGGTGGAGTGTGGGTGTGGTTGTGAAATACCTTGGATTACAATATCTTCCAAACCAATTACACCAGGAAGATAAAATTTAGTTTCTGTATATGGGATCACAAGAGGAGTCTACTGAATGTAAACTTTTTGAGGGGGGAGTTGGAGCACGAAAGTGAGAGGATAGCAATTTCTCAAAAAATGTAATTTTTATATCTCAAGAACCATATCAGATATGATCTTGAAAATCTTACAGGAGTTGGGGTCGGTAGACCTCTAGTAGGGAAAAAAATTTAGGAGTGGGGGTGTAGGGGTGATGATGAAAAGTGGTAGAAAGGAAAAAAATTCAGATTTTTGTTTCTCGAAAACCGTTTTGAATAGAAAGCTAAAAATTTAGTATTATACAGAGCTACTATAGAGACATCTTAGAAATTTTTCATAGAGGTAGCAAGGTACAGGAGTGAGGGGTGGTTTTTTATATCTCAGAAACGGCTTATGCTAGAAAGTTGAAACTTAGTACGTATATGTAGATGTGCTATTACAGTAACTAAAGCAAAAAAAAATTGAGATTTTTATTGGCGTTCAGAGGTTGAGTAAAAAAAATTTCTGTGAATCCACATTTTCACGAATTTCGTTAAAACTTTTAGACATGTCGAGCTATCAAAGCAATTTTACTTCTGCGGGCTCTTTATATAGAAACGTACTTGGCAATTTTTCGATATCCAACCCCTAAGGGGGTGTAAAGTGGTTATGTACATATTCACGAATTCTCATATATTTCTTATGTATATTGGGATTTGGAATTCACTTTTACTTCTATAAGCTTTAAACATAGTCGGGGAAAAACCAATTTAAGTATTTTTCCCTATTAAACACCCAGGGGGTATTGTTCAAGTTTTCACTAATTCCAAAAATCTCTTCGGTTTAATATAATCGATTTCGCTTTTACTTCTATGGAATATTCTATTGATAAAAACACAACTTTATTATTTTATTGGTAGGATTCCGAAACGTACTTAATGCTGAGATGCGGTGTAGGTTACTATGCGACACTATCTCAGTCCTGGAGAATCTAGTACATTCACGTGTAGAGTTTCAAAATCGCTAGACTTTGGGCGATGAAACATACCATTACATACGTTTTACGTCTACATCGGGTTTTTATACTCTAGATGAAATCATATAGAGTATTATAAGTTTAATCCAGCCCAAAAGTTTGTAACGCATAGAACCAACCCTCGGACGAAAAAAAGTTATATATTATTTTTTGTTTATTTGTGGCCAAAAACCTCAAATCCGCCTGACGTCCGTCCGTCCGTCCGTCCGTCCGTCCGTCCGTCCGTCCGTCCGTCTGTCCGTGAACACGATAACTCAAGAACGCCTTCACCTAAGATCTTGAAATTTTGAATCTGGATGTTTGGTTGAATTTGTAAGGCTAAGTTCGTTAACGGGCAAAATCGTCCTACTCTTTCGGGTAGCTGCCATACAAATGTCCATAAAACACGTGTTCAAGAATATTGACCAATAACTTCGTAACGCCTAAAGCTACGACTTTGAAATTTTGTATGTATTACTTTTTTAATAGTTGGAGCTAAATATATGATTATGAAGAAAATCCTGTTAGTCCTTTATGTAGCTGCCATACAAATATCCTGTCAAAATGTATTCACTTAATTTACGAAACTCACTATAACTCAAGTAATCTTTTAGCTACAAATTCGGAATTTTGTACAAGTTAGTTTTGAGTGAAAAGGAAGTTTGAGTTTACTAATCAGCGAAATCCTTTTTCTCCTTCTGGTAGCTGCCATACAAAATATCCTTGAAACACGTGTTCAAGAATATTGGTCGATAACTTGAGAAGGGTTTAAGCTACGACATTGAAATTTTGTATGTGTTATTTTTCCAATAGTTGGAGTTAAATATATGATTATGAAGAAAATCCTGTTAGTCCTTCGTGTAGCTGCCATACAAATATCCTGTCAAAATGTATTCACTTAATTTACGAAACTCACTATAACTCAAGTAATCTTTTAGCTACGAATTCGGAATTTTAAGCAAGCTAGTTTTGAGTAAAAAGGAAGTTCGAGTTAACTAATCAGCGAAATTCTTTTACTCCTTCGGGTAGCTGCCATACAAAATATCCTTAAAACACGTGTTCAAGAATATTACCGATAACTTCAGGAGGGTTTAAGCTATGTCTTTGAAATTATGTATGTGTTATTTTTCCAATAGTTGGAGCTTAATGTATGATTATGAAAAAAATCCTGCTGGTCCTTCGTGTAGCTGCCATACAAATATCCTGTCAAATAGTCTTCACTTAATTTACGGAACTCACTATAGCTCAAGAATTCTTTTAGCTATGAACTCGAAATTTTATACAAATTAGTTTTGAGTAAAAACAAAGTTCAGGTTTACTAGTCAGCAAAATCCTTTTACTCCTTCTGGTAGCTGCCATACAAAATATCCTTAAGACACGTGTTCAACAATATTTTTCGATAACTTTTGAACGCTTCAAGCTACGAATTTGAAATTTTGTACACGTTCATTTTTAACTAATTCCAAGGAAAAGGATAAATATGTAAGAAATCGAGTGAGTCCTTCCTGCACCTTCCATGTGAAAGTCCTTCAAAAGGGACTTTTTTTTTCGATGACTTACCTAGTTCAGAATATTAAATTAAACACTGAATATTGTCTTTTAGGTTTGAATAGCAATCTAATGGCAGTCCTTAATAAAGGACATACAACATGCACACACGTAATTCTACTTTATCCCCAACTACAATATAAATCGGAGTTCAGTATTCATCTAGAGTATTATACGATTGGCTTGCAGCCGATCGTGACTGCAGTATGTTTATGTCTATAATCGGCGAAAAATCGATATGTTACTTCTATTCCAGTGAGTAAACTAATAGCTGATTTACATCACAAGATTTCGAAGTGGATTGCGCGAAATCTTGAGATTTCGACAAATGAGCCGTTTATTTTGAAAGTGGGGCAAGTCCATTTTTGAAAAAAATTAAGATAATGATAAAAATAGATAAAATTTAATATGATCTTTTTATCTGTAAACAATTTATAGTCAAAAAATTCAAATTCTCTAATATTTGGAAGATGGAAGTTTTAGCTATTAACGGTATTGTAAATATGTTTATTTTGAAAGTGGTGCAAGTCCATCTTAGGTTGACCAAAATAGAAACATAAAGTTGACCTTAATGTGGATTAAAAACATACTGCAGTCACGATCGGCTGCAATCCAATCGTATAATACTCTAGATGAATACTGAACTCCGATTTATATTGTAGTTGGGGATAAAGTAGAGTTACGCATGTTCATGTTGTATGTCCTTTATTAAGGACTGCCATTAGATTGCTACTCAAAACTTAAAGACAATATTCAAAGTTTAATTTCATATCTTGAACTGGGTAAGTTATCGAAAAAAATTTCCTTTTCGAAGGACTTTCACATGGGAGGCGCAGGAAGGACTCACTCGATTTCTTACATATTTATCCTTTTCCTTGGAACCATTCAAAAATTAATGTGTACAAAATTTCAAATTCGTAGCTTGAAGCGTTCAAAAGTTAACGGAAAATATTGTTCAACACGTGTTTTAAGGATATTTTGTATGGCAGCTACCAGAAGGAGTAAAAGGATTTCGCTGATTAGTAAACTCGAACTTTGTTTTTACTCAAAACTAATTTGTACAAAATTTCCAATTCTTAGCTAAGAGATTACTTGAGTTATAGTAAGTTCCGTAAATTAAGTGAAGACGTTTTGACAGGATATTTGTATGGCAGCTACACGAAGGACTAATAGGATTTTTTTCATAATCATATATTTAGCTCCAACTATTGGAAAAATAACACATACAAAATTTCAATGTCGTAGCTTAAACACTTCCGAAGTTATCGGCTAATATTCTTGAACACGTGTTTTAAGGACATTTTGTATGGCAGCTACCCGAAGTAGTAGGACGATTTTGCCCGTTAACGAACTTAGCCTTACAAATTCAACCAAACATCCAGATTCAAAATTTCAAGATCCTAGGTGAAGGCGTTTTTGAGTTATCGTGTTCACGGACAGACGGACGGACGGACGGACGGACGTCAAGCGGATTTGAGGTTTTTGGCCACAAATAAACAAAAAATAATATACAACTTTTTTTTGTCCGAGGCTTGGTTCTATGCGTTACAAACTTTTGGGCTGGATTAAACTTATAATACTCTATATGATTTCATCTAGAGTATAATTATGCAGTCCAGTGACAATAAAATAAATATCATTGACAATCGCGATTTTGGAGTGGTGTAAATGGCAATCCATAAAACCAATTCCTTGTATATTCCCCAGGATTACTATAAAGTAATACGACATTGCGAAAACACAATAAACTTTTAGTACATGAAATGAAAAGCGAAAATTTTCTTTCAACCCGACATTTAGAGGAAGCGATTTTCAAAATAAAGAAAAATACCGATAGAGAATCTGTGTATTGGTTAAGCATGTGCTGGATCAGATTTACAAGGGATGCACCATACAAAATGTTATACAAAACTTCGGTGGTACGACACGCTGAATTTAAAATTATCGATTTATCACCAGAACGAGGAAGACCAACTAATTTCGGAAATATAAAATTACCTTCCTTGTATTATATGAAAACAGTAGATCTATTACACCTGACAAATATAAGGACATGATGGATTTATTACCATATATACCTCCCGTTCATCATAAATATTTTAAAATGTTAAATCCTAAGTATAATAAAATTCAACATAATTATACGTATAAAGTAAATGATTAACGAAAATGTATAATTTCATTGAAATTGTTAATCAAAATGAATTGTTTTTTGTTTTGTTATATTTTCTACTGTAATATTTAAAAATAGTTTTCTTTGTTTTATTTTAATATTTATCAAGCTAATAAATATTTATATAAAATTTAACAGTATTTTTTTATTATTAAAAAAGGCTGATGCAACTAAATGATTATCCGTTTAATTAACGATTACGATAATTCATAAATTTTGAAAGTGTGGTATAATAAAACCTTTATTTTTTTTAGCCAGCACTATATAAACACTACATACAAAAAATATGTCTATTATTGCTTACCAATATTTTTAAACTTATTGAAATGCAAACCTTTAAATATCGCGCAATAACAAAAAATGGACTTGCCACACTTTCAAAATAAACGGCTCAAATATCTATCGAAATCTACTAGATTTCCCATACATATAAGAGATTTTAAAATCCCTGCATTTTGTGGAAATCCAGCTTGAAATGTATAAAAATCGGTCTTGACAGCCCTGAATTATGTTTAACCACGTTCACATTTCACCACAATGTTCACTGTCACATATTTTAAATACAATTTTATAATTGCTTGCTCGGAATGCTGGCATTGGAGTTTAATAATTTTTTTATTTGATTCTCGCTGAGGCTGGTTAATTTTCTATTTCCAAAAGAAGTTAAAAATTTTGACATAATAAATACCTGAAAAATTTCTAAATGTCAAACAAACTCTTCAAGGCGATGTAAACGCTTTTTGCGATTTTGAAATCTAGTCGCCAAAATCTTCCGATGTAATTCAGATATAACTTTTCAAAAAATCTCCTTGTCTCGAAATAACCGATGAAATATTTCGACTTTGACCGCGGCCCAGAGTGTGACCCAAAAATGTAGATCATGTGTTAAGTGGCGTGACCGTTCTATCGCACCCGCACTTTAACCGCTTTTTGAAAATTGTCCGAAAAAACAATAAAGTTTCGCCCAGACTGGCAGTTTTTTTTCCTGTTTGTTGAAAAAAGAAGCAAAGAACGATCAAATTGTCTTACAATGTGGAAGCTTCCAGTAAAATTGTTGATGGCAGTAGCCAAGGCCCCAGTTGAAGGTTTTCGTGTAGTGGTCTCAGAATACCCAAAAATTCTTGAAACAGTTTTCTTAATTTATTTTTTCCTAAATATTGGTGAATACGTGTTTAAAGACTTTTGTAGAATGAACTGGGAAGATTTTGTCTGTTAATGAACTTAACCGTACAAATTTGACCAAATAACCAGATTCAAAATTTCAACATCCTGGGTCCAAGTGTTCTTGAGTTAACGTACCAACGGACAGACCACAGACGGACGGATGGATAGCAGGCGGTTTTGGTGTTTTGGGCACAACCGTTCTTCGCATTTACTAACTTTTGAGTTGGATTTAACTAAAATACATTTCATCCATGATCAGCTTTGTTATTTTTTTGACAAAGTCCGAAAACAGTAAGCCGACCACGGCAAACAATTTATTTTTACATCTCAAGAACCGTATGAGATATGGTTTTCAAATTTTTACAGAAGTTAGGCATATTAGAGCTCTAGCGGAGAAAATAAACTGGTGGGGGAGAATGTTGATGAGGGGTGAGGGTGGAAAGCAAAAAATTTACATTTTTATTCATCGTGAACCACTAAGGACAGAAAGCTAAAAATTGGCTACATAGGTCCATTGAGGCAACCTAGAACAATAATATTTGATCAATAACTATTGAGGCACCCCACCTCAGTACCTAAGGTGGGGTGGTTTTTTGTGTTATATATCAGTATATACGAGTATATGTAGATGTACTACAGAATTAATTCAAGCCAAAGAAAATTTCAGATTTTCATTAAATATAATAATCAATTATAATAAAGTTGCGCCCAGACTGTTGGCCGATTTTTTGGATGACTCATGCCTAACTTGAGAATTCCATTAGTACTCGTACGTGTTTGGAGAAATTTTACTCTATCTTCCCTTAATTGAATTTATCAGCGCAAGTGCTCACAACATATTGTTACATGTAAACCTGGCAACCGCGCAACTCGATCGTTTCGCATCAACAACCGAAAACCTAGCTACAAAGTAACCCAATCAGAAACGTAGTTGAAGTATATAGGGAGAAACAACACGATTGTATCTCCCTTCTTATCGAATGCTCTCCAATGTACTAGAATCGAACGAAGATTAAAATCGAAAGCTCTAAAGCTTTCGAGAAGATTCCACATACATCACCGAGCGAACATTCAAGTACATCCTAGACTGCAACCGGCTACTACAAAAGCAGGTGAAGCTTTCAGCGAGAGATATAGTAATTTTTATTACGTCGACTGTGACAGCCAGCGTGTATACTCGACCGTATTGGTGGAACGCGATCGAATCAAGCGATATAAATAAGCGGGCGGTATTGCCATATAGTGCGAATTATTGTGCGAATAGAATTAAAGTGCGATTAAATAAATTATCACTTATTTTGATTTTAAACGAATTGTGTTTTACTTGAAATCCCGGCGAACCCCTAGCTCGCAACAATATCAAAAGAATGAAAAGTGAATGCGATCGCACATTATTAAAGGAATGATGAATTTTCTGATTTTAAATCTCTTTAAATTTTAATGGCTAACTTGTTCTTGTTTCTACTGAGAGGAATTTTTTTCGAGCTTAAACAAATTGCAAACCGTACTTTCTTTTCCGAACTTAATGGAACGCAAAGCTTTGACATGATAAGAAATTGCAATGTCAATATGTAGTTTGCCCTAACAACTCCTATTTTCGGTCTACGTAATACAGACAAAGAACCTCTTCCATGTAACAAAAGCCTTTAAGGTATGAAAAATATCTGAGGAATTCTTTAACATTTTTTTCAAGAATTTTCCTAAAATCTTTTCCAAGACAGATTGCACTTTTCTTTATGTAAGAACTTAAACTAAGTGCAGTATAAAAGTTGGTGTCGTGTCATATAGTACTTTGGAAAGGAAATAGACTGTGTGATTCTAAGTGCCTATAGCGGACGTAACGAACCGCTAACGTGTAATATCCTTCGCATTATTCGGTCTTATAATGAAAAGAAGACTGCATTTCTGTATCCTTAACGGCTTGTAACACCTTTGTAAGTTTTTACTTTCTTATATAGGGATTGGCTAGGTCTTATATTTTATGTACTCGTATATGTAAGCGGAGGGATGAAGTTCATTTCACTGCGCTCTACTCCTGCTGTCCACATTTTCACCTTTAAGGTAAATTTTCATAAATAGCTACATTATAAGTATGGTGAAATTTATACCACATATGCTCATGTGGAAGTGAAGCAGATTTTTCAACTTCATTTACATATCTTCCCATTTTTCAAAACAACATATCCTTGCTGACCTTAGCCTCATAAATGATACTGTGGCATATTTTGAATAGAATGTTGTGATAAAAGATGCAATTCCCATCTCGATGGCGACGACTAAATATCCATGGAAACTGTGAAACCTTTAAATGTTTTGATTTATGGTAAAGTTGGTGCTTTTTTCCTCAATGCAAGTTTAAGTAGTTTACAGGATACAGTGAGGAGCATCGTTTATCACATTGTATGGCATATTGTATGGCAATTCACACAAAAACGTCGACTATTGTAAGTGCTTTGCTATGAATTGAACGCGGTTGTAATCAATCTCATGTGTCGGAATTGCAGAAGGGTTGTACTTTATTCTTAATTTTTTTTTTTGAGGAATACTGTTAAATTATATAATCGAATCGGTATTTGTGTATTACATACCGCTTATGGAATTCTTTTAAGAATTGATAAAGGATTCCAGCATTAAAATCTTGGTGCTTGTTATACCAAATTGCATTTCATTACACTTGTGAAGTAATTAAATACTCACGTATATAATTTTAGTATATTTGTTGAAGAAGGAGAAATCTTCAAAATTGACCAAAACTTTTTATGGCACTATGAGTGCCAGGACATGAGGCTATTCCGGGTAACGAATCGACTGACAGCTAGTTAAGCGGGGAGCTAATTCACCAATGACTGGCCCGGAACCATTCTGTGGAGTAGATAAAGGCTTCATTAAGGATGGCATTTTAAAGTGGGTAAATCGTCAAGTGGAAGATTATTGGAACTCACTTTCAGGACTTAGACAGACAAAGAAATTCCTGACTTTCTCAAGTAGGAGAGCGTCGGAATTCCTTTCCTTAAGCAGGTATAACGCAAGGGTTATAATGAGATATTTCTCAGGACATTATTTCCTTAATTATCATCTTAAGATCATCGGCAAAGTATCACTAGATGCATGTCGATTCTGTGAAACCACATCTGAAACTACGGCACACATTCTGTGTGATTGGGATGCAGTGGCCAGATCAAGAAGGCAGACTCTCGGTGGATTTACTCTTACCTATGAAGACTTGTCGGAGACTCCCCTGAGTAAAATTATCTCCTTTCTTAAGGGAGTAGATTTCTGGATACTATTACTGACATCTTGGAGTCGGTACTCCGTACACTGAGCAGGTGGGCCAAAAGATGTGGGGGGGGGGGGGGGGGAGGTTAACGCCTCAAAAACTGAGTTGGTTTTATTTACTAGGAAGCACAAGATCCCGGAATTCAGGCTGCCAATGCTTGAAGGGGTCGATCTGTAACTTTCGGAAAAAGCGAAATATCTGGGCCTGATCTTGGATAGGAAGCTAAATTGGAAGGAAAATGTTGGAGAGCGTGTTGAAAAGGCCAACAACGCGCTTTTTGCGTGTAGACAGGCCAATGGAAAGAGCCAGTAAGTCGTAATTTTTTTTTAGCCACAGACAAAAAGTATATCCAAAGGGAACTGAGCGGAGTGCAGCGGAGTGCTTGTGTAATGATCACAGGGGCCCTGCGCACAACGCCAACAGCGGCACTGGAAGTTTGCATGCACCTTTTACCGCTTGATATTTTCATTAAGCAGGTTGCGTCAAACACAGCGATAAAACTATTGAGCTGTTGTCTCTTTAGGGAGAGATCCATAGGACACAGCTCCATTCTTAGGGAATTTCTTGAGGGTCCGGTCAACTTTTGCACGGATTATATATCCCGGTGAATGATTTTATATCATCGTTCAGGGTTGTATACCCAAGCAGAGCGGACTGGGAAAGCAACAGGGTAGTAAATGAGGGAGAACTCTCCGTGTATACGGACGGTTCCAAAATGGAATGCGGTACTGGCGCTGGAGTCTTCTCTGAGCAGTTGAGTGCAAGGGAGTCTTTTAAGCTGCCGGATGCCTGTAGTGCATTCCAAGCGGAGATTCTGGCAGTGCTTCAGGCAGGTAACATCATGTTGATGGAGGGGGTAATTGGTTGGGATATCTCACTCTACATTGACAGCCAGGCGGCTTTGAATGCATTGGAATCGGGGACTATTAAATCCCAGCTAGTAAGGCGCTGTCGAGAAGTGCTTAAGGTACTTTGTAGTCAGAATAGAGTACGACTATGCTGGGTACTAGGGCACAGTGACGTACCAGGCAATGAACAGGCCGATGAGCTGGCGAGACTAGGATCGGCGTCTGCCGGGATGGTAGAGGAGGTGGTTAATCCGCCATTAAACGGAATTAAAGCACGTATCAGGGATTGTGCAGCGGACGCAGAGAACTCTAGATGGGAGGCGCTAACGAGCTGTAGGACTTCTAGGGCACTCTGGCCAAGGTTGGACAGGCGAAAGACTAGGGAGATATTGACATGGAGTAGGGGAAGTCTGCGGCTTCTTTTCGGAATACTGACAGGGCACTGCTTGCTAGGGAAGCATGCTATGCGTATGGGGATCGCTGA
The DNA here is from genome assembly GCA_951812415.1 of Beris morrisii. NCBI lineage: Eukaryota > Metazoa > Arthropoda > Insecta > Diptera > Stratiomyidae > Beris > Beris morrisii. Next base: position 90,888,385 of record OX638313.1, on the reverse strand, counting down.
CTCTGACGTGTGCAGGTATTGTCTTGACCTATATGCTGAGGAGGACATCACCCACATTTCGTGTGAGTGTCAGGCGGTTGCAAGGAGGCGACTGAGGTGGCTGGGAAGTCTTTTCTTTGACAATTTGGAGGACCTGAGGTCAATAGGGCATGATAAGCTAGTCAAGTTCGTTAGGGATCTGGGTTGTTTAGGGGATGTTTAGTGACCTATGAGGTTCTGAAGGGATCGCTATGGGCCCATTTGGTGCCTAGTGTGCGCGATGGCTCGAGCGCTTTGCCCCTTCTTAAAATTAAAAATAAGACTAAGGGAATAGATATGGCCTAGGGAGTGGTTAAGAGCTAGGAACAAAAGACCACTTTGGTCGTGGTTCGAGAAGCAGTGAGGCTTCTATAGGCTCTTCCAAACAAATAAATAAATAAATAATAATGGCACTGATATGGGACTAATCCATCCCCTATTAAATTCGAAAGTAAACCTGTTCCGAATATATAAAAATGTGTTAATTGTGTCCTCTTCCAGTATAGGGCAGTCACACCACTAACTCCAGATATTTGACAAATTGATGTCAACAAAATTTCGAAATCTTAGTTTAAAGTGTTTGGAAGTTATCGGCCAATACTCGTGGACACGAGGATATGAAGATTTCATTTAATAGCAAAATAAAATTCGTAAAATGACGACTTACTGACTCAACAATTTCTTGATTCATACCTTTATCTGCAACTATTAAAAAAACCATGAATAGAAAAATTTCAAATACGTTAGCAGAAGCGTTCTGAAGCAATGGGCGAATATTCTCGAATAGGGGTTTAATGGCCTTTTCTTTGGCAACTAGTATGTAGTACGACTTTGCCCGAACTCTATATTTCAACATCTTATGTCAAAGCGTTCTTGAGTTAACGTCTGTCTCTGACGGATAAGAAAGCGAACTTGCGGTTCTCGGCTACAACTGGAAAAAAATCTGCCAACAGTCTGGCCGCAACTTTATTATTTATTGGATAGAAGTCCGAAACGCGTTTATTGCTGAGATGCGGTGTTGGTTACTGTGCGACTGAAAACCTAAAAAAAAGTTCGGGAAGCGGTTCGAATGTGGTCGTGCTAGAATACTTACGCCTCTGCCACATATAACACATGAATTACATAATTGGGTCATACTCCGGGACGCGGTCAAAGTCGTAGTATAATATCAGTTGTTACGCGATTAGGAAGTTTTTCGTGATTTGATTTTGGATCATTACATGAAATCGGAAATGCGTTTATAGGCGATTATATAAAAAGTCTGTGGAAGTGAACACCAATCTAATATCTCAACAATACTAAGAAATATGTCGAAAGCCTTCCTCTTGGACTTAAATATCTAAAAATCCTGAAATCAATTTTTTGACGATTATGTAGAAAACTTTTGGAAGTAAAAATGAATTCGATATGTCATCAGAACTACATTTACAACACATTTGTGAAATCATATCCAACCTCCTTGCACCCACTTTGGGGTTGGATATCCAAAAATCCTGAAATTAGTTTTTAGATATATAAAGAAAGCTCAAGAAAGTGAAAACCAATTCGATGTCTTATCACTCCTAAGAGATATGACGGGATTCGTGAAAACGTGTTCAACCAGTTTATACCCTTTTTGGGGTTGAAAAAGGAAAAAACTTAAAAACGGGTTATAGGTGATTATTAAAGAAGCCAGTGGAAGTGAAAAGTTATTCGATATATAATCAGAGCTGAGGGATACTGCTGAATTCGTGAAAATGTATACAACCCCTTTATCGTGGGGGTCGAATTTTAAAAAATCCCGAAAACGCTTTCTAGGTATTTATATGAAGAATCAGTAGAATAAATATGAATTCAATATTTTGGAAGACCTAATAGATATGACGAAAATCGTGAAAATATATGCATTCCATTTTGACTGATAATTTTTTTGCCTTCCTTCCGAACGCCAATGGATATATGGATTTTTAATCATTATTTCTTTTCTAGTTGATTTACATATACGTACCGAGTTCTATAGTTCGGAAAAGCACCCCCCCACCCCCGTACCATATAATTCCTATATTATAAAAAGTTATATTTTTCCAACATGCTACTACTATAGCTCTATCAAAATACCAAGTTTCAGTTTTACATAATATCATTATAGGTTCTCGAGATATAAAAATTGGAACTTATCCCTTTTCACCCTCCCCTAAACTCACCCACCCTCACCACCAACATTTTTTTTTCTGCTTAGGGTCTATTAGGCTTTATTTTGGTAAAAATTCTAAGCATCTATCTTACACTGTTCTTGAGATACGAGACGCGATTTTTTAGAAAAACTCTTATCCCCTCCACTTCCATGCTCCACCGCCTCCTTACAAAATTTTACAACAGGCTTACCCAACATTTTTCTGGTGGTTGGTTGGTTTAAGTGGAAGCCCTGTCCTCCAGATAGAGCTCAATAGCTCAATGGCCGTTTTGGAACCACAAACTCTTATTCAACCCGGATGTTAGGAGTTGTTGTGACTGAGGAATTTAAAAAATGTGTATGAGAAAAATTGGTCCGTTATATCCATCCTGTACTGTTTAGGAAGAGTAAGAACTCTCCAATTTTCTTCCTCGAAATCTCCCTCTGGTCGCCGTAGAAGGGTTTGTCTAGTGATCGCTCTCGGGCTCTAGCTGAAGCCGGACATTCGCAAAGGAAATGAACGAGCGACTCTCGCTCGTTCGTGTCCTGGCAGCTGCGGAAGCTCGGAATACCCAATTTGGCTGCATGGTCCTCAATTGACTGATCGCCGTGATTGTAGAGATGTCTGCCCGGGTCTTGTATAGAAGTTCGTGTGTCTTGGCTCAGTCGTAAGATGGCCACATCTTCCTAGATTTGGCGCAGGTGGTTAGGCTTTTCCGTCTGGAGTTAGCAGCTGATTGGAAGTGGGAGAGTATGTCCTTCTTGACAACTCCTAGCGGAACGAGAACTAGTTCTGCAAGAGAGCTAGAAAAGCGGAGCCTTTCCTGGCCAGTTCATCAGTCAGCTCATTTCACACTATATCTCTATGCTCCGGGGCCCAGAGCAGAGTAACTTTGAGCCGATCCGATAAACGGGCTAGTTCGTTACGGCATTACTGTACTAGTTTAGAGAAGATGGGTAGCCGAATCTTGAGCTTTGATTGCGGCTTGGCTATCGGTGAAAATACGGTTTTCTGCTGTTCGGGTTTTCATAGTGTATCCACTTTTCATCACCAGTCACGATATGATGTAAAAAAACCTTTCCTTTTCTGTCGTTGGAGCAGCTGTTCACACGTGAAAAACGCCGTTCGACGTCTCTCGGCTTAAATTCGTACGGCACCCAATTTTCTTACTTTTGAATCATTCCTGCTGCTTTTAAACGTTTGGCAACATGGCAACTGTTGTGTGATGAACTGGTAATAGATCTGTAAATTCATTATGCGTCTGCCATGGGTCTTCATCGAGTTATGCTTCCAATTCTTCGTTTTTAAACTTTTTCGTTGCGCCTGAGCGTTCTTTATATTCAACATCAAAGTCATTATTTTTAAGGAGGCGAAACTAATCTCTGAATGTTGTTTCCGATAGTGCATGGTCGCCGTAAAGTAATGCAAAAAAATTCCCCGCAAATACTCTTTTTTGGCACGAAACTCGACATGTTTAACGCTACGAAAAATATGTTGTTTACACTTCATCCGAATAACATATATTGTCATTTCAAACCTAATGGTGGAGCTTGAAAACGAAGTTGGCTGCAGTAGGTATTGCCCGATGCAACAAGGCTAAAATAACACCATCTATCGAGAACGGCTGAAACTTATGCAAGTCTCCAATATAGTTACAGTTTAAGTATAATTGAAAATTATTAAATAACCAATTTAGGTTGCCGTGTGTCTAGGGAATTTCTTTACTAACTTTTAGGCTGGATTAAACTTATACCCTTAAAATACCCTCCAGACTTCAGCTAGAGTATAAAAACTAAAATTCATGAGTATTTTTAAATTGAACTCTTTCGAAGTCGTGCATGCCTTCCGTATCAATCAGTCAGCATGTATGTATAATATCCATAATAAAGGTCAAAAACTTCTTAAATACAGATTGCAAGACGTCAAAAAACAAATACAATTCCATTAACTTTTGTACATATTTGCAAAAATCATTCATAACACATATATCTCAATTACAAGTGACCTTCTAAGGCCGAATTATTTCCAGCCTCCAAATGCAAATCATAGCCATTGCAAGCTCTCGAACGGAAATGACTACCCGAAAGCCGGACAAGCGATTAAGTGACCGCACTGTCTAGAAGACACAGATACAATCCAGAAGGTAGCTTAATATCTAACGAGCGCTCTGTTATTATACCTAGCTCGCGATTGATATGCAGATAGTATGCAAAGCTATTTTAAGCCCCTCATCTTTTCGCGAATTCGTTAACTTTGTATTTTGCACAGAAATAGGGTAAAGCAGTCTAATTCCGGCCACCTCCAGCTCCCGGCCACTCTCTCAAAAAATGCACTCTGTTGGTTATATCTGAAACATTTGAACATTTAAAGCTAGTATTACACTGTTTGACCAAGTGGTCAAATTACAATAATAAGAAATACGAAATAGCGAATTTGACCTACCGGATACTGTGAGATTAATTGGAATTCGCTATTTTGCATTACTGCTTACTGCAATTTGACCACTTGGTCAAACAGTGTAATACTAGCTTTACACATTAGGGTTTCATACATGTACTTCAGTGGTTTGTAAAAATTGTCGAGTTCAGTAGTCAGTGGATTGATTTGACACGTGCATGAGTGAAATTCTTGGATTTTCTTTACAAAACGAGGCACAGAAAATAGGAAAACATTAATTTATGTTCAAGACTTCGGACTTTGTAATATGCTTTTTTAGCAGATGACAAATAGTATTCTAGTTGTTTAAGTTTTTGTTGTTTTCCGGCGTCAGTGGAGTTTCTGGTTTGAAACCCCAACACGAAATCCCCGACTGTTGATTAATCGCTGTCCCTGAGGGCATGACAGTTGAAAAACCTTCACTGGATAGGCCAGTTTTTTATAAGACTGTACTGGACTGGGTCCGAAGGAGCTGTTTCATCATCGGATGGCATAGACTCGTCAGAGGGTGTATCATGCCTAAATCCGAAACACCCTTACAGCTGGTGGTATTACTGAGGATTATTCTATATAGCGATATCGAAACCTATTTTATAATGTGCGAATTGTATTGGCGCGAAATATTTGCCATCGCATCCTTATACTAAAGGTAGGTGGCACTGAAAATCACCCAATACTTCAACCAATTTGGTGGAATTTTTGGTTGTTCGCTATGATATTTAAATTCAACGCTAAGAGCGCCGGATCGAAGCACGCCAACAGTATTCTAGTTATTAACTAAAATTTGTGATAGTTTTTTATTTATTTAAAAAGATTTTGGCTGGTCGGTATTTAGGTTATAATTTTCAGATGAATTTAATTACTGGCCGACCGTGGTCGGAAACAAAAGTTCCGTTTCTTATTACGGCCAATTATTAAAAATTGGGTAGAATTTTTGATATAGGTAGTTATCCTCGCTAGTAAATTCCAACAACTAAGAAAACTTCAATAGCCGGGTCCTCAAGAACCATCTATCATGCCCTACTCGTCTAGATCTTAGTTTTAGTTTTAGTTTTAAGAAGGGGCGAAGCGCTAAGCCACCGCGCACACAAGGCATTAAAATAGGGCCCAGAGCGATTCCTTCAGAGCCTCATAGGTCACTAAACATCCCCTAAACAGCCCAGATCCCTAAAGAACTTGACCAGCTTGTCATGCACTATCGACCTCAGCTTCTCCAAATTGTCAAAGGAAAGACTGTCCAGCCACCTCAGCCGCCTCCTTGCAACCGCCTGACATTAACACGAAATGTGGGTGATGTCCTCCTCAGCATATAGGTCGTCTAGATCTTCTTCTTCAGCAACGCCCACTGAACAAATCCGGAAAACATACGTAACTTTAACACGATTCTGCTCGTTATCATCATCCCCTGAAAGTTGCACTTTTTCCCTGAAGACGCAACTGTTTTTCTGTTTCTCCAAGCCTTTCAAAGCATCTTTTCTATCCAAAACCCATTCGGAGAAAATCTGGGGAGTCCAAAGAAAGAGCACCGAGTGCAATTTCGTCCAAAGAATGTAGAAAAATTCATGAGCTAAAATAACAAAGCAAAACAGGCCAAAATTGGAGGTGTTAAACAAAGAAAAAAAGAACATTTAAAAAGGAAACTAGTATTAACTCAACAGAAAAATATAAAAAAAATCTCGTCATTAAAACCATAACAGAAATATGCTTTTTGCCAAGAGGAACTTATAAATGGCGCAGAGGATGTATTCTTAAAAAATTTTAGATGCGATAAATGTACAAGACGGTATCACCTGAAATGTACAAATATTTATTCATATTCACAAGCTGTTGACAAATATTTTAGCTGTAATAATTATCAGAATCAAAGTGATGAATAATATGTTCATAGAATTATGCCATACTATCAGTATTTAATGTGATTTTGTTATTAAATTATTTTGTTTCATAACTTGAATTTATTATTTACATACCTATTTTTATAAAGACTGAATAAAAATTTAATTTGGAATTATATTATTAGAAAATAAACTGAATTTATATCTAATATTTTTTAATGTGTAATAAATAAATTATTTGTCTAAAAATATATATTTTATCCATATTGCTTCATAGAGTTCAACTTGGCCGGAAATTAAATAATTTTTGGACGGGAATTGAATTTGTTACTGGTCTTTAGAAAAATTTAAAAAGTTAATGAAAATAATATTAATTGGATATTTCTAATATACTACATACACAAAAAAAAGGTCATATTCACATATCAATCATCGGTTTTTATACTCTAGATGAAATCATATAGAGTATTATAAGTTTAATCCAGCCGAAAAGTTTGTAACGCATAGAACCAAGCCTCGGACGAAAAAAAGTTATATATTATTTTTTGTTTATTTGTGCCCAAAAAAATCCGCTTGACGTCCGTCCGTCCGTCCGTCCGTCCGTCCGTCCGTCCGTCCGTCCGTCCGTCCGTCCGTCCGTCCGTCCGTCCGTCCGTCCGTCTGTCCGTTAGCACGATAACTCAAGAACGCCTTCACCTAGGATCTTGAAATTTTGAATCTGGATGTTTGGTTGAATTTGTAAGGCTAAGTTCGTTAACGGGCAAAATCGTCCTACTCCTTCTGGTAGCTGCCATACAAAATGTCCTTAAAACACGTGTTCAAGAATATTGACCAATAACTACGGAACGCCTAAAGCTACGACTTTGAAATTTTGTATGGGTTACTTTTTCAATAGTTGGAGCTAAATGTATGATTATGAAGAAAATCCTGTTAGTCCTTCGTGTAGCTGCCATACAAATATCCTGTCAAAACGTCTTCACTTAATTTGCGGATCTTACTATAACTCAAGTAATCTTTTAGCTACGAAATCGAAATTTTGTACAAACTAGTTTTGAGTGAAAACAAAGTTCGAGTTTACTAGTCAGCGAAATCCTTGCACTCCTTCTGGTAGCTGCCATACAAAATATCCTTAAAATACGTGTTCATGAATATTGGCCGATAACTTCAGAAGGGTTTAAGCTACGTCTATGAAATTTTGTACGTAGTATTTTTCCAATAGTTGGAGCTAAATGTATGATTATAAAGAAAATCCTATTAGTCCTTCGTGTAGCTGCCATACAAATATCCTGTCAAAACGTTTTCTTTTAATTTACGGAACTTACTATAACTCAAGTAATCTTTTAGCTATGAATTGGAAATTTTGTACAAATTAGTTTTGAGTAAAAACGAAGTTCGAGTTTACTTATCAGCGAAATCCTGTTACTCCTTCTGGTAGCTGCCGTACAAAATGTCCTTAAGACACGTGTTCAACAATATTTTTCGATAACTTTTGAACGCTTCAAGCTACGAATTTGAAATTTTGTACACGTTCATTTTTGAATGGTTCCAAGGAAAAGGATAAATATGTAAGAAATCGAGTGAGTCCTTCCTGCACCTCCCATGTGAAAGTCCTTCAAAAAGGACTTTTTTTTTCGATGACTTAACCAGTTCAAGATAAGAAATTAAACACTGAATATTGTCTTTTAGGTTTGAGTAGCAATCAAATGGCAGTCCTTAATAAAGGACATACAACATGCACACACGTAATTCTACTTTATCCTCAACTACAATATAAATCGGAGTTCAGTATTCATCTAGAGTATTATACGATTGGCTTGCAGCCGATCGTGACTGCAGTATGTTTTAATACTAATATTACACAATTTACTACTGAATTTTAAAGTAAAAAAAAAGTTAAGTGGTCGGTAATTGGGTATTTTACCCTAGTATCTTCACACAAATCGTCAATAATATAGAAATTTAAAAAAAAAATAGTTTTGCGGTTTTTCTACTGTCTTTAAAATTTAAATGCTATAGCTAAAATGCAGCCAAGCTGGTTTGCACCCAACTAGTTGATCTGATGGGGGTCAAAAATGCAATCTTACGTCGTTTTCTTTACCGGTTATGCGATATGTAGCTGATTGAAGAAGTTATTGCTTAAGTTACAGTTACCGTCTTCAATTATTTGCTCATAAAATTTTCATGGATCTTAACCGGAAAATGTCAACACTGTGCGTACCTTGAGATGACGATGTCAATTATGTACAAGTGCATAATACGTTTAAGTAAAAAAACAGCGATAAACCGAAGAAATTATGAAGCATACAGACATGGTTGCTGATTAACAATGCAGTCTGATGCATTTTTAGGTCATGTTTAATGAATTACTTAACTTGTTGCGACTGTAATTTACGATGAGGTATCGCTATACTAACATACGGGCAATTATGGACTTCGGCATGGTCACCTTTATGTAATTTGACTAGTATTGTTTCTAACCTTCTCAAAATTCAGAAAAAATGAAATCGTATGTATTCATCATAATGCATTCAAACTACACACCTATTCCCCAGCGGAGTTTGAAACCATTGGACAATATTTTTAAGCGATATTAATAAATTGATTAGAGCCAGTGAAAAATTTCATGGATCACTTCGCTTTTGCACTCACTTGCTGCCGGGTACTGTACCAATAAAAAAATCTGCCAACAGTCTGGACGCAACTTTATTATTTTCGGGTGGAAGTCCAGAACGCGTTTAATTCTGAGACGCGGTGTGACTGAAAACCTAAAAAAGGTTCGGGAAGCGGTTAGAATGGGGTCGCGCTAGAATACTTAAACACCGCTGTCACATTTAACATATGAATCACATAATTGGGTCATACTCCGGGAAGAAGTCTAAATCATAGTATAATATCAGTTAATACGCTATTAGGAGGTTTTTCGTGATTAGGTTTTTGGCCATTACATGAAATCGGAAATGCATTTGTAGGCGATTATATAAAAAGTCTGTGGAAGTGAAAACTCATATGATATCTCATCAAGATATATGTCGAAAGCTTTACGTCCTATTGGATATCTCATTAGAATTAAGAAATATTTAGGAATTTGTGAAAACATATGCAACCCCCTTGCACCCACTTTGGGGTTGAATATCAAAAAATCCTGAAATGAGTTTTTAGATATAAAAGAAAGCCCGAGAAGTGAAAACCAATCCGATGTCTTATCACTATTAAGAGATATGACGGAATTCGTGAAAACGTGTTCAACCCCTTTATACCCTTTTTGGGGTTGAAAAGGGAAAAAACTTGAAAACATGTTTTAGATGATTATTAAACAAGCCCGTGGAAGTAAAAAGTTATTCGAAATCTAATCAGACCGGAGGGATATGGCTGAATTCGTGAAAATGTATACAACCCCTTTACACAACCGTGGGGTCGAATTTAAAAAAATCCTGAAAACTCTTTCTAGGTATTTATATAAAAAATCCGTGGAATAAAAAGGAATTCAATAATTGGAAAGAACTAATAGATATGATGAAAATCGTAAAAATATATGCATTCCATTTTCACTGATTATTTTTTTCGCCCCCCTTCCGAACGCCAATGGATATTTGAATTTTTTTTCAATCTAAATTACTTTTGTAGTTGACTTACATGTACATACCAAGTTTCAAGTTTCTAGCCTAAGCCGTTCTATAGTTAGGAAAAACACCCCCCACCCCCGTACCATACTATCCGTTTAAAAAAATATATTTTTTAAACATGCTACTACTATAGTTCTATCCAAATACAAAGTTTCAGATTTATATCATTACAGGTTCTTGAGACATAAAAATCGGAACTTTTTCCTATTCACCCTCCCCCACCCTCACCCTCTACATCCACACCCCAATTTTTTTTTTCCTGCTAGGGGTTTATTTGGCCTACTTCCGGTAAAAATTCTAAGCATCTATTTTACACTGTTCTTGAGATTTCTTATCCCCTCCACTTCCATACTCCACCGCCCCTTAAAAAATTTTACTCTCAGCAAACTTTATTTGTCAACCTTAATACAGAAACCGAATTTTGTTTTTCTAATGCAATTGGTTCGTGAGATATCGTAATCTTAGATTTTTCGACCCCCACCTCCGTACGCCACTGCCCCGACTCAAAAATTTGTTTCCGGTCTATTCTCCTAGTATGCCCACAGATGTTCATTAAGTCTTAATTTCGTGACATTAGTCGATTACGAGATTTAAACTTTAGAATGTGTCGATTTCGGCTTTCTTGCGTTTCGGACGCATTATTATTCCCCCCACTCCCACACCCCTTTACCCATATCATAATGTTTTGCAAATGGGTCCACTATCGATGCTCTATATATAAATGCGAAGTTTCTGCCTCCTAGCCTAAGCGGTTACTGAGATCTAGCAACCAAAATTTTTCGTCTAAAACGCTTCCCCCACCTCCCCCCTCACACCCCCACCACTCAAAAGGTGGGCACTTGAAGGGGTCTGCTCAGTCTACCCACAAAAAAAATTCAACTTAATAGCTCAAAGAGTTTGAGAGCTATAAGCTTTTAAACGTTTTGCGTACGGCGGACTGCGTACGGCAGACAGCGTACGGCGCGCAGACGGACTGCATTTTTTTTTGTTTTTTTGGTGTCTATGAGTCATGAAACGTAAAAAAAATTTTTCAGGGTAGCTATTATTTTTTTTTAAGAATCGATAACTTTATTATTAAAATAATAAAGTAAAATCATCATAATGAAGAAATTATTGTTTTTGAACCGATGTAAGGATTCATTAATATTATGAAAAAGCGGAAATCAATTTTCAGTCTACTTTGGCCAGTCATACAATTACAGAAAAAATTAAAATATTCGTTATTGCAATGAACGAATTCATAATATTGATGAAAATAGTAGTTTCTATTAGTAATGTTGTTGATCTTATTAAAAGATAAATTCATTATTACTGGTTTGGTGAATGTTTTCGCAGTACATTTTTAAACTGAAAACGTTAGTTTTTCGGGTGTTTATTTTTATTATATGTGATGTTTCGGACTTGACTGAGTGTTTGATGAAGGACTCAGAGTCCGAATCGTAATACATAATAAAAATAAACAGTATTTTAACCGGAAAACTACCATTTCCAGTTCATTATTGCTATTAATTCCTTCATACTAATCAATACCGCGTTCATAATGTATTATATATATTTTTATTTTCATTATGATGAATACTTTCACAATCCTATACTTTGAACTTACTTAATTTCCAATTAAATAATTTTGTTATTGACTTTTCTCCATACGAATTAAAATAATACGCTCTCCTCTGTATGTTTACAATTATTAAAACCAGTAGCTAAATATTATTCAGCTTCTGTGATGTAAAAGTCTGGCGTTAAGAGAAAATTGTAAGCACAAATCGTATCCATAATCTGCTGTAGCATCTTATAAACAAACAATTTCCACTAGAATTAATAATAAATCGTTTTTGCCGTATACGTTAGATGGGTAGTTAAGTTTTATTGGCGCCTTTAGATGACTAAGTATTTAAGTAAAATTACCCATCCGGCAAAATTACTGGGACACGATATACGGAAGTAAACATGGGAATTAAAATGACAACAATGCACTGCACTTAACTTAGCTAACATAAGAAAATATTATTGCAGTTTTTCCATCACTTAGTTTAGTGTGCCATCAAAAAAAAAAAACATTAACGTCAATACAAACGCTCATATTTCGGAATTAATGGTGTCAAAAACGACCGGCAAAATAAAAATGAGTAACGGCTAGTAATGGCGAGGTGACCAGTTGCAAAGTGTTTTTATCAAGAAAATTTGTCAGGTAAATCGATATCGCACGGCAACATGAGTGTAAAGGTGTTATGTTATGTTGGACGATACCGCGATGCATTATTTTTATAATATTACGAGTATGGAGTGGTACCTTACGACACGGTATTTTCAGTTTTTGTGTAGGCTGTAGGGGGTATAGTCGAAAAATGATTACCACCCATCGCGAATGGACAAGTTTTTCGAAGAATTGGACAATGCCGACGGGCTGTAACCTTGCACATTTGAGCTTCGAGTTCCTTGTATTTCGGAATGAATGTAGTGCGGATATGAAGAGAATGACTCAGTTTCGAATTTATTTGCCTTTTGCTATTTAATAAATTGTCCTCTTTTTAAGGGTTATGGAAGCAATGTATTGCTCAGCAGTTTGTTGCAAATGTTTTTTACCTATAATTTTGGAACCTGAAGCTCGGGGCCAATTTTTATACTCTAGATGAAATCATATAGAGTATTATAAGTTTAATCCAGCCCAAAAGTTTGTAACGCATAGAACCAAGCCTCGGACGAAAAAAAGTTATATATTATTTTTTGTTTATTTGTGCCCAAAAACCTCAAATCCGCCTGACGTCCGTCCGTCCGTCCGTCCGTCCGTCCGTCCGTCCGTCCGTCTGTCCGTGAACACGATAACTCAAGAACGCCTTCACCTAGGATCTTGAAATTTTGAATCTGGGTGTTTGGTTGAATTTGTAAGGCTAAGTTCGTTAACGGGCAAAATCGTCCTACTCCTTCGGGTAGCTGCCATACAAAATGTCCTTAAAACACGTGTTCAAAAATATTGGTCGATAACTTCAGAAGGGTTTAAGCTACGACATTGAAATTTTGTATGTTTTATTTTTCCAATAGTTGGAGTTAAATATATGATTATGAAGAAAATCCTGTTAGTCCTTGGTGTAGCTGCCATACAAATATCCTGTCAAAATGTATTCACTTAATTTACGAAACTCACTATAACTCAAGTAATCTTTTAGCTACGAATTCGGAATTTTGTACAAATTAGTTTTGAGTGAAAACAAAGTTCGAGTTTACTAGTCAGCGAAATCCTTTTACTCCTTCGGGTAGCTGCCATACAAAATATCCTTAAAATACGTGTTCAAGAATATTGGTTGATAACTTGAGAAGGGTTTAAGCTACGTCTTTGAAATTTTGTACATATTATTTTTCCAATAGTTGAAGCTTAATGTATGATTATGAAGAAAATCCTATTAGTCCTTCGTGTAGCTGCCATACAAATATCCTGTCAAAACGTCTTCTTTTAATTTATGGAACTTACTATAACTCAAGTAATCTTTTAGCTATAAATTGGAAATTTTGTACAAATTAGTTTTGAGTAAAAACCAAGTTCGAGTTTACTAATCAGCGAAATCCTTTTACTCTTTCTGGTAGCTGCCATACAAAATGTCCTTAAGACACGTGTTCAACAATATTTTTCGATAACTTTTGAACGCTTCAAGCTACGAATTTCAAATTTTGTACAAGTTCATTTTTAAATGGTTCCAAGGAAAAGGACAAATATGTAAGAAATCGAGTGAGTCCTTCCTGCACCTCCCATGTGAAAGTCCTTCAAAAAGGACATTTTTTTTTGGTGACCTACCCAGTTCAAGATATGAAATTAAACACTGAATATTGTCTTTTAGTTTTGAGTAGCAATCTAATGGGAGTCCTTAATAAAGGACATACAACATGCACACACGTAATTCTACTATATCCCCAACTACAATATAAATCGGAGTTCAGTATTCATCTAGAGTATTATACGATTGGCTTGCAGCCGATCGTGACTGCAGTATGTTTTTTTCTTATTTCTGTAAACATACATTATTATCAAAATAACCTCAAACACGACAGACATTCGTATGATGCTCTAGATAAACTACTGAACTCTGATTTAGGATAATGTAAAGGATGGGGAATGTGGGTATTCAAAAAAGGGCAGGACACCCAAATTTGAAATCGGAAAGCTAATGGACGAGACTGTCGCGTCAGCTTATAAGTCAGCGCTGCAAACACGCTTACTAACTGACGATGGGACAAGGGACAACTGCCGATCAAGAGTGGACACAACTGAGAGATGGTATCAGAACCAGCGTTGCCATATTTGGTCAATTTGGTCTAATCTCGGTACTTTTTATCCCAATTGGTCCAGTGGTACTTTTTTTACGAAAAAGACCATTTTTTAAAATACGACTTTTGTCAAAATTTTAGTTCGTACTAGCTGACCCGGCCACGCGTTGCTGTGGCTCAGTCCGGCTTAGTTAAAAATATAGAAAAAAGTTAGTACAGTAACGTTTCTAATAAGTTTGATTAGTTCTTTATTGCCGCACTGGAAACTGTAGTCGTTTAAATTGAAATAGTATGTCGGTCGGAATCATTGGGATGCGTGGTATCAAAACGTACTCTCCTTTATACTTTCCCTTTATAATGGTTGCTTCGATCACGTTGTTCATTAATTTTTTCACCGCTAGCCTTGTGCCGTTACAAAGACGCGGTTAGTTGATATTTCGCAACATTATGACCACTGATCCGACCTTCAATTGGGAGATTGTGAGGCGGCAATCCTGGCAAATCCAGCGAGTTCAAAAATTCGGGTGGATAGTTGGCGACGTCATCTTGGTTAGTAGCGGAATCAACTGATTTGTATGTCCTCAATTCACCGGCAATTTCATTTTGAATTTTGAAATTTAATTCATTTACATCCATGATTTTGGTAGCCAATATTGCTCGTTGGCTCAACCAAACATGATCTGTGTAATTATTCTCAAAGGTTATCCAGCCAGTCAAAATGTCTAAAGGGAATTTGCCATTGTCAATGAGTTGTTTTGAAAATGTTTCTCCAGATCGATCATTTTGCTACTCGACACGCATATTCTTGCTTAATATCTTGACGTGCTTCCACAAAATGGAGGACTTTAAACATGCATTTAGTTCATCAGCTGGCGTTGACCGTGGAATCACTGGCAATGTTTGACGAAAATCTCCAGCTAATAAATTAATCGCACCACCAAATCGGTTTTGATTGTTCCGCAGATCTTACATGGTTCTGTCTAATGCCTCCAAAGACTTTTTATGTGCCATCGTGCATTTACATTGCTGCAAAACCTTTGCCATTGCAGTGTTCTTCGAAATGTTGCAGGTCGGAGTTTCGCTGCTTTGCATATTTAACGTCAATTTTAGCGCTGAATGGGCTGTTCGACTGCCTTTCAACAATGTTGCTGCAATGCCTTGCTTCATCAGGCATTGCAGCAACATTGTTGGAACACCTTTAGTGAGAAAATGGGGGTTTTACGGTTTTCCGTGCAATTTTTCCAATTTTTCTCTTCATAAAAACCTTCCTCGGACTTCAGGGAATTTTTGGGGAAAAAAATTAGCCGAATTGGTCCAGCCGTTCTCGTGTTTTGCGGTTAGCAACATATTTAGCCATCCATTTTTATTTATATAGATAGATGGTGTTCTATTAAACAGCCCAGCAGCCGGACCTAGGTCTAGGAAGGATTCACTCGATTTCTTACATATTTATATTTTTCCTTGGAACCAGTCAAAAATTAATGTATACAAAATTTCAAATTCGTAGCTTGAAGCGTTCAAAAGTTATCGGAAAATATTGTTGAACACATATCTTAAGGATTTTTTGTATGGAATGTACCAGAAGGAGTAAAAGGATTTTGCTGAAAACTCGAACTTCGTTTTCACTCAAAACTAATTTGTACAAATTCCGAATTCATAGCTAAACGATTATTTGAGTTATAGTGAGTTTCGTAAATTAAGTGAAGACATTTTGACAGGATATTTGTATGGCAGCTACACGAAGGACTAATAGGATTTTCTTCATAATCATACATTTAGCTCCAACTATTGGAAAAATAACACATACAAAATTTCAAAGACGTAGCTTAAACCCTTCTGAAGTTATCGACCAATATTCTTGAACACGTATTTTCAGGACATTTTGTATGGCAGCTACCCGAAGGAGTACGACGATTTTGCCCGTTAACGAACTTAGCTTTACAAATTCAACCAAACATCCAGATTCAAAATTTCAAGATCCTAGGTCAAGGCGTTCTTGAGTTATCGTGCTAACGGACAGGCGGACGGACGTCAAGCGGATTTGAGGTTTTTGGGCACAAATAAGCAAAAAATAATAAATAACTTTTTTTCGTCCGAGGCTTGGTTCTATGCGTTACAAACTACAAACACTCTATATATTGTTGCGAGCTAGGGGTTCGCCGGGATTTCAAGTAAAACACAATTCGGTTAAAATAAAAATAAGTGATTATTTATTAATCGCACTTTAAATTCACAGAATTATAATCGCACAATAATTCGCACTGTATGGCAGTACCGCCCGCTTATACCATATATCGCTTGACTCGTTCACTTTCGTTCTCTCTCAACACGGTCGCGTGTACCCGCTGTCTGTCACAGTCGCCGTAATCAGAATTACTCTGTGTTTGCTGAATGCTTCACCTGCTTATATACTAGGCGGTTGCAGTCTAGGATGTACTTGTATGTTCACCGCTGATGTGGATGTTTCTCGAAGGCTTTAGAGCTTTCGATTTTGATCTTCGATTTCGGTGGTTCATGTACAGGGTTCTAGTACATTGGAGAGCATTCGATAAAGAAGGGAGATAGAATCGTGTTGTCTCGCCTTATCTTCAGCTAGGTTTCTGATTGGGTTATTTTGCAACTAGGTATTCGGTTGTTGTTGTTTTCATTATGTGAAACGATCGAGTTGCACGGTTGCGGGGGTTGCCAGGCTTACATGTAACAATATGATTTCATCTAGAGTACAAAAATCTGCCAACAGTCTGGGCGCAACTTTATTATTTTATGGGTAGAAGTCCGAAATGCGTTTAATGCTGTGATGCTGTGTAGGTTATTATGCGGCTGACAACCTAAAATATAGGGTGTTTTTTAGGTGCATGAGAACTTAAAATTATAATACAAGACAGAAATATTGTTGGAATGAAATTTTTTTATTATATTCTGGTAGATAATTTCATGTCATTTTTTTTTAAATATGATTTCCGTCATATGTCCGCCGCGGCTACGAGTTACATGGTCCATTTGATCAGTCCAATTTTTGACTACTTTTTCCAATAAATCTGGCCGTATGGCGTCAATAGTGGCTTGAATGTTGGCTTCCAATGCTTCAAGAAATGCTGGTTTGTCGGTATAAACGCATGACTTAAAATAACCCCATAAAAAGTAATCCAGAGGCGTTAAATCGCACGAACGCGGGGGCCAGTTAACAGAACCACTTTTGGAAATCAAGTTGTCACCAAATTGATTTTGCAATAAATCGATTGTTAAGCGCGCTGTATGGCAAGTTGCGCCGACTTGTTGGAACCAAATGTCGGCGATGTTTAGCTGATTAATTTTTGGAAATAAAAATTCAGTCAGCATGGCCGATTATGTTGACCGTAAAATGGACGAAGTGCTCTATGAACTTCGCGAACAGATTTATTTTTTTCAAAGTAAATTTCCACAATTTGGAAGCGTTGTTCTGGCGTTAAACGATTCATGATGACTTGCCAAACCTTACTGAACAGAAATGTCAACACAGTTTGACATTCTCAGCTGTCAAACCACAGTTATCGATATCGAAAGTTCTCATGCACCTAAAAAAACACCTATAACGTTCTAAATAGCCTCCTACTTAGGTTGTCAATGCCATAGTACCCTACAACGCATCTCAGCATTAAACGCGTATCGGACTTCTACCCATAAAATAATAAAGTTGCGCCCAGACTGTTGGTCGTTTTTTAGGCAATCGAATTACCTTTCATTTGATGTAACAGTCTAAATTGCACCCAATCTTGAGATATTTACTCGAAAACACAAATTTTTGCTACGTGAACCCTTAAAATTCAGTGATCAATGTAGTTTTTCTCAGAAAACCCCATTATAAAAATGTCTTTTTAATTTTATTTTTTTATGCGCCGTATTATTACCTACAAAAGCTGCATACATATGTATGAGTTACGATTAACATTTTGGAAATACGCGATTTTTCGTACGGCGGACGGCGTACGGGCTGGTACGGCTTTTGGTGTCTACTAGTCCTAAAACGTGTAAATACAAAATTTCAGGGTAGAAAATTTTTTTTAAATTTCAAGTCGATGACAATACTTTACTATTAAAAAATAATTAAGTAAAATAGATTAAAATAATGACGTATACAACGCTAGTTGTAGCAGTAACTAGCCAAGGAAGAGACTAGAGGATTGTCTATTTAATGAAAATTCGTAAATTTACTGCATCAATGGAATATTTTACTATCATACTTTAAGGATAGTAATTTTCACAAAACTGTGTAGTTTCCCTTTCGCTATATGCAATAGCGATGAAACTTTGTAGAAAACGCATTGAAATACAAAAGCTTTTTCAATAACTTTGTCCATGATGTCTCTACCTTACACGTGGACTTAAATTTCCGAAAAAAATGTATTGAGTTCCTACTACTTTTTGACGAGTATGATTTGCCTGCTGGGGGTAAATATCTTCTACAAATTGAATTCACTGCTGTCAGTATTAGCTGAGTCGCAGAGCGCCAGCTGTGAAAATGCTAAAATAGTGAAAATTGAGCTGATTTAGAAGCAGTTTTAGTAGCGAAAAATTGGTCCAACTTTGATCCTATTATGATGAAGATACTGTATCATCCTCTTTGTTGTTGTTTTCAGTGTAAAACTTATGGTTTTGATCTTAATCCAGTTGAAAAGACCGCACCTAATATCATTTCTGTTTAATTGTCTTATAACTCTTAATAATCAATTTGCAAAGACCTCCCAAATACCGCAGCTTAACTTCAATGAAAACAAAAAAGTATACATCCATTAACAAACCGAGGTGAATAACTACCATCCAAGCACCATAACACCGGCTACTTATTGCATACTTGAGATAATCACAAAGTGCTCGATAAATTTTATGTTTAGTCTTCAGATAATCTATTCGTTATTACAGACAGTACACCTCTTCTGCTCTTCATGTTAAGGTCAGTGCCATAGACAAATAACGTCATCATCTCATATCTTTCGAAAAGTCCTTAAAGATTTTCTGCAAAAGAAAATCGAAGGAAAACTAACAGTTTCAGATTCAATGAAGTGTGTGTATTTTTGGTCTTATCTCGACTGGTTGACTAACGACAATTTGATGATAATAAAAACCAAAGTAGGAATTTCGCTATTTACAGTCAACATAACTTTAAAGGAAACGAAATCAAAATGACATCAAACTCCATAAATTTCCCAGGAGTCTACTCATGGATTCGAAACCAACTGAAGCGTATGACTCCTTAAAGAAATTTTTCCTTTATTATCACACATGTTTATGATATATAAAAAAAAAACTGTACCTTCCACCCCACAACTTTACGACTTCACTACCAATTCTCCGTCTAATAAAATGCTCATTGATCTAAGACGCTTTTCTTCTTTCGCCTTTTTGCTCGAAGAAAATTCAATGGCGTGAAAGTTTTACCTCCTCTTAACTTACCTCTACACAACGCCGTCCGCGAAAAAAGCTGAATTTCTCCTTTTTTGTTTCAAAGACATTTCTGAAATTCCCATTGGGTTTTGTAACAGCCACCGCCTTACTGCCCTTGTTTTCCTTTACAATGATTTTTCCTATGTTCACTTGTCGAATCTCACGGAAGAAAAACGGCAGCTACAATAAGACTTTGGGGATTCGAAAAATTGTTCCTAGTGATTTCTTCAAAAATGTTTCAGAAGTTTTATTACCCACGGTATATATAAAACAATTGTCTTAAAGTAGCTTAAGATGTAAAGTAGATTCTAGTGGTTGAATTTTTACTCTTTTTTACACACTGTAAGTTTTTCGAAGAATGAATAAATCCGGGTTTTGTTGTTTCATACTTGTGCGAGAAACTTTTGAAGTTAATGATTTCAAGTTGAATTTATGTCAGGAAAGTTTGTAAGTTGTACTAATTTAATGCGAGATATAAATTCAAAGAAGTTGAATATATTGGTGCGACATTCCTCGTTCTCATTAAGACGTTTTCCCAAACAAGATCTTTTGGGCCTAGCCATAAATATCGCAAACAGAGCCATGCGAACATAACGTGTCTATCACATTTTATAGCCAAAGCCTCTATAGAAACATCACTGGCTATCAAAAATTATAGCCATGGCAGTCAATGTGTTAAAAAGCTGAGAGAATGCCGAAATCATGTTGAATCGCTCATCTAATGGCTCCGCGGTAACTTTGCTACAAAGACTATTTAGAATTAGCGTTTACAAATTCATCATATTTTACTTTATTAGTTTTTAATAATAAAGTATTGTGATCGAAATGAAATTTCAAAAAAATTTGCTGCCCTGAAATTTTATATTTACACGTTTTAGGACTAGTAAACACCAAAAAAGCAAAAAAAAAAAAAAATTTCCGTCTGTCCGCCGTATACGCCGTACGCAAAATCGTTTGAAGGCGCGTAGCTCCCAAACCCGTTGAGGTATTATTACCCTTTCCAAATGTAATTAATAATTATTACCCTTTCCAAAGGGGAATTCTTGGAGTTGACGCGGAACAAATAAAAAAAAAACTGTTCAGGGTTACGGGATCGAACCGGAGCCCCGCTGTCTTCAAGCCGCCTATTGTCTCACCTCCACCACCGTATGATTATTTTGTTCTTGCTCCACGAGCCCACACCAAGCATGCGCCGAGCTTCGCTCAGTCGAAGATGGGCCTGTCCGAAGACTACATCCTTACCGGGCGCCACCCAATTTACACTACGAGGAAAATTGGGAAACCTCTTCAATAAATTAAACACGACGAATATATGTATATATAAAAAAACAGGGAATATATATATTAAATATAATATTAAGATATATATATAAAAATTCAGAAAATATATAGGAATGAAGATAAAAAAAATATATAAAGATGAAAATATGTTATGTATATAAAAAAAATGAAGAAGACAAATGTAGAAATGAGAAACAAAAAAAACCAATCAGCTGGATCTCCTCCGTTGTGAGCCTCTACTCTCCGTCTTAGCTTCGAGATCCTCTACCACGAAAAGCCTAATAAGGAGTGGAAAAGTACCTGGTTCCTTAAGCTATGATAGCTATTACAAATAATTTTGGCGCGCACTCCGACCCCGCCTTTACTCCTCGTTTTCGAATATCTCGCCTATCGCCTTGCCAGTACTTCCATGGAACTCACAAATCCAGAACGTCTGTCTCCTTTGTTTTCCTTTCACCACCGTTTAATGAAAAATCTCCACCGAGAACAATCAGACCCCGGAAAAAAAAACTTCACCGTTCTCAACTCCAACCGAACTTCCAACGGACACTTTGAACAAAAATGCAACTCTCAACGGAATAATCACTAAGCCGTTCGTCACTCTCGAAGGGAATTCAAAAAAAAGGCGCTGGGCAGCACGAGTTTTCTCCTTAAGTAGGCTGCGCTTTGCATATTTTCCTGTTTCGTTTCAGGCATTCCCATTATTCATCATTCTACTGCAGAGCCCTCTGAACTCATTTTGACAGGGCTCTAAGCCGGGTCCATAGTGTTGTTTCTTGTTTATCTGTCAAGTATTGACAGTTCTGTTTGGCGTCCGGATTCCAGTCGGCATCTTCCTTCCTGTCGCGATCCTTTGCTATCCCACCAGCTGCCGGAATTCACGTACGGCAGCTGAGTCTGTGGGGATTTCTGAAAGTACGGTGGAATCAGCAACGCGACGATTTGATGTCTTGCGGCTGGCTTTGGTGCAGTGCACGGCGGTGTCGGAGGTTGGGAAAACATTGAGCGGAGTTCGCGAATTCGCATTTCCGTCTCCCTACCAGGCTTCCTTCCGGCTTGGAATTCTAAATTTGTTCGCGGGGAAACGTAGAGGGACCCAGTTCCCATCGCAACATTGGGGCTGAGATCCAACAATCGGTATACTATTTGTAATTAAATCTTAAACCTAATCCTAATTTAGCCGCCGCAGCATCCTCGGATGGGCCTACTTCGGACCTGATTCGATCGCTCTTCATGCCTTCCGCTAAGTGCTGACCTGAAAAGGAAAGCAGAAGGTATCTAGAATAAACAGGACTTGCCCGTCCATTTACATGTAACAGTATTAAGTTGAAATTTTTATGGTGGGTAGATTGGGTGAACCCCTACGGATGGTATCTTTTAAGGGAGAGGGGGTGTAAGGGGGGATGAGGGGGGAGTGTTTTAGACGAAAAATTTTGGTTTCCAGATCTCAGGAACCACTTATGCTAGGAGGCTGAAACTTGGAACTTATGTAGTACTATGATAGTGGACTCATTTGCAAAAAAATTATCGATAACGGTTGAAGGGTGTGAGAGTGGGGGGGAAAACAATGAGTCAAAAACGCAAGAAAGCCGGAATTGAAACATTCTAAAACCCATATCTCCTGAACGATTGATGTCAGAAGATTGAAACTTTGTTTCAAATAGCCTCCTGGTTATTCTTTAGGTTAAAATAACGAAATTCATGAAAATGCTGGAAAAGCAATTTTCATGTACATTTGTTTTACTCCAGCTCTGTACATCAATAAAATTTTAAACTTTTTTTTTGCTTTAACTACTCCTGTAGTACTTTTACATATACATACTAAGTTTCGACTTTCTGGCATAAGAGATATGAAAAACCACCCCCACCCCCGTTTCTTGCTACCCCTATCAACAATTTTATTTTTAATTATTATTTCTTATTTTTTTTCTCTATGGCACCTCTATACAGTTATTAATTTTTAGATTTCTATCCTTTGCGGCTTTCGAGAAATTAAAATCAGAATTTTTTCATTTCCACCCCGTCCCACTATCACTTCCTACACCCACACCCTCAATATTTTTTTCTCCGCTAGAGGTCTATTGGTCCTAACTCCTGTAAAATTTTCAATATCATATCTAATACGGTTCATGAGATATTAAAATTAAATTTTTTTAAAAATGGCTGTCCCCCACCTTTAGCGCTTCACCTCCCCCCTCAAAAATTTTGCATTCAGTAGACTGGTAATTTTATATACAGAAACCAAATTTTATTTTCCTAGCACAATTGAGTCGGAAGATATTGTAATTCAAAGTTTTTCACCCCCCCACCCCATACCACACTACTTCCCTTAAAAATGTTAACCCCTTTCTAATCTCTTAGTATCAGTTAATACAACTACAAAATTTCGGCCATCTGACATCAATCGTTCAGGAGATATGGATTTTAGAATGTATCGATCCCAGCTTTCAAGCGTTTTGGACGCATTGTTCCCCCCCCCCTTCCACTTGCACACCTCTCAACCGCTATCGACTATATTTTTGCAAATGGGTCCACTATCATAGTACTTCATAAGTTCCAACTTTCAGCCTCCTAGCATAAGCAGTTCCTGAGATCTAGAAACCAAAATTTTTCATCTAAAACGCTCCCCCTCCTCCCCCTTACACCCCCATCCGTCCAAAAGGTACCACTCATTGGCATTCACCCACTCTACCTACCATAAAAATTTCAACTTAATATCTCAAGGGGTTTGTGAGCTACGCACCTTCAAACGGTTTTGCGTAAGGCGTACGGCGCCTACGGCGGACAGACGGACAATTTTTTTTTTTTTGCTTTCTTGGTGTTTACTAGTCCTAAAACGTGTAAATACAAAATTTCAGGATATCAAACTTTTTTGAAATTTCATGTCGATCACAATACTTTATTATTAAAAAATAATAAAGTAAAATTAAAAGGGCACCATTTTCAGATTTTAGAGGCAATTAAGGAGTCTTCGTCAGAGGCGTTGGGGGCAATTAAAAAAAACAATTTCTGGAATGTCTAGAAGCGTGGAAAAGGCGAATGGAAAATGCCATTAGGGCCCAAGGGGATTATTTTGAAATTCAACAATTCTAATAAATGATTTTTAAAAAATCTTGTTTGCTCACACGTCCAGTAGATACTTTCTCTATCGATGACTTGATTGTCGATTTAACTCCCAGTGACATTTGGAGATACCCAAAGAGAGTTCCAATAATTACCACTTTCTGAGTGTTACAAATCTTAACAAATGCTTCAGCATGAAAGAGATTCTTGATAGTTCTACCATATAAGCTAAATGTGAGAACTTTCGGGTTTTTCTCCGGCGTCAAAAGAGTTTTTGAAGGCTGTCTTGAAGACTTCCATTGAGGGCATGACAGTCACTTGAAAAATTTTCACCAATCTTCATCGAAGAATCATGATTTCCCAGGATGTGTTCAACCTCAATATTGTTGGAACCGACTTTAAAGCTGATAATTATATCTGCTCTGAGAGCACGTTCAAATGTTATTCTTTGTTCTCAGTTGGTGCAAGGTGTTGGTGACTAGCCATTTTTCTGACGTTGGCCATGAAACTGACAGCGAGACCGTTACCCATCTAAAGAGACTGTTCCTCGTTCTCGGTATAAGAATGACCGCCACACCACTGGGTCCAACTATAGGACTACCGTACAAACCGGTGTTTCCATTTCAGTCCATTCTAAGCCCGATCCCATCCACTTGATTTCACTTAACCCTAAGATGTGAACATTTCTACTCTGTCAGCTAATGACCGAACGTTTTAAAAACCAATGGTTGTCCGCCATCGGTAACTGAAATTCATTGCCGTGAAGCCCGTCAACTAGAGTTCATTGCGATTGGCAGGGCAGGCAAAATAAAATTTGAGTGTGTTTTTCAACACCCATCATAGAGGAGGCTGTCTTATAATAAAATGTAGAGGTACATCTTTTTTATTTTTTTGTCTAAACCTGTCAAAACCTCTACCATAGAGTTAAATATTATTACACAGATCATCGAGAAATAACATGGGTAGAAAGTTCAGTCTTTTTTGCTTAGATGCCTTCAGTCACATTTCTATAGATTCAAACAGAGAACTGACTTCGACAGAACTGTGAACTGCGCAGCACAGTCTTTAGAATACACACGATTGTATGCGGATGCCCGCAGTAGCAACTTCAACTGCGCTTCAATACAACTCCGCAGTCGGGCATCACTCTATTTTTGAGATTACGGTCGTTGCCACTTGTAATCTTCAATTTAAATTATTTCCTAGTAGGCGAAGTTTCATACTGTACGTCGAAACGAAACCATGTAGAATTTACGAGGCCTCTACATATAATAGTTAAGTTGTTTATACCTAAAAAGGATACGTTCTTTTTAAATACTGGTACATGTTGCTGTTTCTGCATACATTTATACGGTTCGGTTTCGACGTATAGTATAGGAATCTTTACCTACTGAGACGTTCTTATCCTGGGTTTCTATATTTGTTTGTAGTTTTTCGATGCTGCCATTCGCGGTTGCTATTGGAATTAACACACAAAGTTGAACTTCGGTTGAAATCGCAGTCGTAGTCAGCAGTCGAGGTCGTCGTTCTGTTTTGTACTACAGGGTCCGGCAAAAAAAATGCACTGATTTCCAAGGACAGTAAATGATAAACGATGACATTAACCAAAAGTTTTTATTTTACAAAATGTTTGCAGTATCTTAAAGTTTACTTGTGAAAAATTATGTCTTCCAAATGGCATCCCTCGTTTGCGATACAGCGGGTTAGGCGATTTCTGAAGTTCTGCATAACACGTGCTGTCATTTCAGGCGGTATCCTTGCCATTTCTGCAAGGATTGCTGCTTTCAAGGCATTGATGGTTTGAGTACGGTTGGTATGCACTCTTTCTTTCAGGTAGCCCCGGAGAAAAAATTCACATGGCGCGAGATCGGGTGAGCGTGCTGGCCATGCTATGTCACTGCGATGTGAAATAACGCAGCCGGGAATCATCTGATTTAATACTCAAATGGAGGGACGTGCTGCATGCGGAGGGGCCCCGTCTTGTTGAAACCGTATCTCACCATTGAGCTGCTCCAATTTAGGTAGCACGGCAGCTATCCAACGAGTAATCGCATTGCGATCTGGCACTGGGGCGAAGATTAAAATGTAATCTGAACGATCTTTGCGTTTTAATAACGGAACCGCCATTTTTAAAATAAGTTTCAACAACGAACCCACTGCGTCGCTGCCGACGTCTTTGCTGCGACGGCTCACATCGCAGCCGTCGTCTTTGTTGCGACGGCTCACATCGCAGCCGTCGTCTTTGTTGCGACGGCTCACATCGCAACCGTCGTCTTTTCGGCGACGGTATTGTTCGCTACTGTCGAGCCGCTGTTTGTGTGTAGTGAGTCGCCCGCCAGTTGGCAAACGACTGGCTGCCACTTAGATTTCTCGTCCTTATATAGGAATCGAAATGACAGCCAGCGTCCTTGGATCTGTGATTCAATTTGTGAGGAGTGTTTTCGGCCTGAGATGTTTGGCCGCAAAACATCTCCCCACAAGCGCACCTACAAAGCACCACCACATTTTTCAACCCCCACCCATATAGGAACAATGGACGCCGGAAATCAGTGCATTTTTTTTTGCGGACCCTGTATATAGTGATGCGCGACTGCGCTGTTGTATTGAAGCGCAGTCGAAGTTGCTACTGTGGGCATCGGCATACAATCGTGTGTGTTCTAAAGACTGTGCTGCGCAGTTCGTGGTCGAAGTCGGTATTCTGTTTGAACCTGATGGATGCCCAATCACTTTTGCTTAGTTGCCTTCAGCCACATTTCTAACTTGTAGGTGTGAAGTGATAGTTAATGTGGCCGACTTGAGCAGAAGATAGAATTATAGATTATAGGTTTAGGCGCGAACTGGGAAGATATGGTTTTATATAAGATTGGTCTATAGTGTTTGGAATGATTGGTTAGAGAGAGTCTAACGCTGAGTCCCTATCGTCTTTGGATGTCCGCCTCTAGCCAAAGTCAGACTTCGTTCATTAAGCAAACCCCTCTTTGATAACCTTGATGAGATCTCGAAAAATAAGATTGGAGAACTGATTTTTTTTTAAACAGCTCCAGTAGGATATGAGAATCCATTCCAGCTCCAGGTCTCTATAGTACTCCGGATATACCTCACTAGTCCTTAACGACCAGGTTAAGCGAGTAGCGGTAACAAAACTCCTTCTGTGCTAATTGGGCCCTGAAACCGACCAACCACCCCGGGCGGAGTATGTCTTCCGCCTGTTGATTAGTTCGAAATGTGGATTTGACGAAAGTATGTCCCCGAACATTTATCTCTTTTTGATTGAGATCTGTGAGAGTGAAAGAGACGACGGCGTGGGTCGCCTGTTGTCAACCTCTTGGAAAAGGCAGTATAAGTGTAGGTGTCGTATCGTAAGTGGCTTCCTTTGTATATCGTCACCAGGGTTGTCACTTGATAAACTGATTTCCGGAATAAATCATGCCTGTCGAGTGTGGTAGATTCTCTTCCTAGTGTAGTAGATCCTAGGAATAGTCAATACCGAACATTAAGTTGGCTATAAAATTCACTCTGACATTTGTAGTGTATAGTCCACCAGTACTGAACTGCTCTCAACAATTTAGCTGTAAACAATTTATTTCCCAACATCATCATTATATTTATTCAGCTCGTTTCTACCCCAAGCTAATTCTGACTCTAATTTCTGTTTTGTCCTCATTTCCTGACCTAAGAGTATGGGAACTCCAAGAGAGCTGAGAGTACCTGCAGTACTAGTAATCACTCTGGAAAGTACCTAGAAGATGGGATAGAAATGAGACAATTTAATTTCTCCCAATTCGTAATCTTGACGGTGTTTTTACCTCGTAGAGTAGAAAAAGTAGATAAAGTATGTAGATAGACTAGAAAAGGAAATAAATAGATAGGATACCAGCTATGAATAGGAATAAGAATGCACAGGAGTACCCTCCACCATTATTGACCTTAAAAAGTCAGGTGGAGACCTTTTATTACGAATTTGGTTCGCTAGCCAACGCTGGCGGTCAACGATGGCCCAGAGGTTAACCAGTGATGGCTCACAACGCTTGGCAGCCAGCACTTGGCAAAAGCAATGGTCCTATAGTAAGTGCTGGGGAACCCTATATAGGACATCAAAACTGTAGTAGATTCAAGTGTGACCGTAGTGGCGTAGTAAACGCAATGAAAGTGTAGCAGTTCTGCTACAATTGTAGTAAAGTGACAGCACTGATCGTCACCATTTGGCATAATATCGGTTTCAGTAAATAGGGAGAGAAAAAGAGGCGATGTCGTATTTCACCTGCAGTGATCCTCTCAGCTAGGCAGAATAGATACAGGAGTTGTAAGTTGTCTTCTTCTGGACATATTTTGTCCCTTTTTCACATATGTTGCCTCGGTTACAGTGAAGGGATTGTTTTAGTACGATCGAATAACAGTCTTTGTGTGAGTAAGGCGCTATATAATCCGGGTTGGGATGTCGAGACCTGTATCTCACTAAATTTATCTCACCCTATTCTTTAATTACAGATTTTTCACCATTGCCACAATGAAAAGACCACTTCAGCTTAAAGTTCGTTGATGTGCAAAGTCAAATAAATAAAGTTCTAAGAAAAAACTTATCCTCTGATTTCATTAAAAAATGTTGTTTAAGAATAACTAATAATTTAAATAATAAAGTAATTATTATAAATGAATATCTATGCCAAACATGTTGTGAACTTTTACTTGTTGTAGGCGCATTTTTTCCTTCTGATCCATTCTCAGGAATAATAATTATAAAATTGAATAAATTACTCGACTTTTTCTTTAATGTTTCTTACCTAATTAATTTCAAATTTGCTTCACCTTTCAATTTTTACCCATTAAAAATATGCAAATAACTTTGGAGTTGGCCACCATTGTCCCAAACTTAGCAGCCTACTAAGTAATTAAAATTCGAGAGTCAAGGAGATTGACATCGTCCGAAATTGACCACCATCCCCGCAATATTGCCCAACAGGGTGTAAAAGGGATCGGTTCTGCCTCACTCGAAATTCAATTTTATTAGCAATTATCTTGCTATGAGCGAGTGAGTGACATGGTAGCAAACTGCGGAGTTTTTGGGGTGGCCGAGAGTCCGATGATAAAAAAAAGAATTTTTAACTGTCGTCGTTCCTAGCAAAGTTTTCTGTCCAAGGATTAAAGGACTGTAGTTCAGTCACATCCAGTAGAACCTCAAATCAGAGATTCGAACAATGTCCGCATAGCATAAAAGAAGATTCGTCCTTTATCTGATTGTGTCTAGGATATTGCAGAGCGTGTCGAAGGGCATGTAGAATGGACCCATTCCAGGACATAGTGTCAAATGGAATCCAAACAAACCGCGTAATCAGATTTCAATTTGCATAGCTACAACAATAATACGGAGCTTAAGTGTTGGTAGCTCTCTAGTGTGAGATTGTACCTGAGCGCAAAAGGACACCTTTCATTATGTAAAAATCCCAGATCACAGAAGACTGTAACGAGAGCTTGCCTAGTGACATTTTTATCTTTTCGTGGAGCTCGTGCGGTTTTTATTCAGCTTCGGGGCGGTTTATCCATCGTTTTATCATTCGAGGGATTAACTTCTTGGCTCGCTGTATTACACGGCTACTTAGTGGTGCGCTGTGAAAGTTTTGCTGCCGAGTAGATGTTTCGTGTTTGATAAAAATAAGCGTAAATTAAGGTAATAAGATAAAAAGACGATTTTTTTCCATTCTAGAGTGCGGTAAAATATTTCTAATGTTTTTTTGCGACATTAATTTTGAATAATGATGAAGAGGACGCGGGTGATGAAACTTGCTTGTTTTCGGGTTCTGCTATGATAATTCAAAGTCGGCTCATATTTTGAAATTTCATCATTTGGTTGGGGTAATAATTTGTTCTATAGAGTCTTTCAACAAGGTCGTTCAATTTTTAAACGTAAATAAAACAAGTTGTTTGTGAGATATCCACCCAATTTTTTTTTTATTTGAAAGAATATTTTATGGCATTAAGTATGGAATATAACATCGTTCAAATGTTCTCCCCGGCTTTGCTTGATGGCACGTATTCTACAGGTCCAATTTTCGATGACTTTGTCGCATAAATCTGGCTGAATTTGCTGGATGGCGTACGTTATTTTGACTTAAAGGTCATCAATTATTTGCGGATTATACGCATCGATCTGCGATTTAAGATAGTCCCAAAGGAATAAGTCTAAAGGCGTTAAATCGCACGATCACGGTGGGCAGTTCACGTCACCGCCGCACGAGGTAACGATGACCTCAAATCGCTCGAATGTCCATCGTGACATGCGCTGTGTGGCACGTAGCGCCGTCCTGTTGGAACCACATGTCGCCGGTATCCATCATTCAGTTTAGACCACAATAAGTTGCTTATCATCGGTCATTTGACGGTTATGGCAATGGCAGTTTCGTTTTGGAAGAAGTACGGACCGATGATTTCGATAGACCAAAATCCGCACCAAACAGTGACTTTCTCGGGATGCATTTGGTGCTGGTGTATCTCGTGTGGATTGGTATCGTCCCCATTCCGACCATAGGCGCGCCATTGGGGGGGGGGGGAAGCCAGGAGGGGCCGGGACCCCCCGAGGCCCCGGCTTGGACCCTCCCAGAAAAATAATTCTGGCCCCTTCCAGAAAAGTAATTCCTTCCTATCCGCAAACTTTTTGTTGCCAATTGTTTTTTGTCAAATGTTTTTTAACAATACAAACAATGTAAACGAATCTTTTAAAATGAACGAAGCAAATCTCAACTGACTTTTGAAAATAACAAGACATTTTTGAATTTTACAGTCCTTGTTCTTTCGATCTGACGAGAGCTTTACAAGATTTTTTCAATTTAACAAAATAAATTGGAAATTGTTTTTGAAAACAACAAGATTCTCATGAAAAATTTTGGAGTTTTAGGAAATTGTAACAAGATTTTCTTCAAGTTTACAAACGTTTTTGAATGTAACCAGCTTTTTTTGAGAATATCTTTGAATTTTACGAGAACTTTAGAAGATGTTTTCAATTTAACAAAGTAGAAATTGGTTTTAAACATAACGACATTTGCATCAAATATTTTTTGATGTTATAAAATCATAGAATAAATAAATTATTTTTAAGTAGAATTGGTTTTTGAATATATCGAGTTTTTTATGAAATACATACCTACGATATTGGATTTCGGAACAATTTTTTGTAACTGAAGTCTTACCAGTATATTATTCACTTTGAATTATTACTTTGATGGTATTGAAATCAGAAAACTTTTGGTTATACGCTTAAATACATATATAATGTTATAAATATAATAATAATCATAAATAATAACGTTAAGTGAGAATTGCGAAAACAGCGAAAACAATAGAAAAACATACTGCAGTCACGATCGGCTGCAAGCCAATCGTATAATACTCTAGATGAATACTGAACTCCGATTTATATTGTAGTTGGGGATAAAGTAGAATTAGGTGTGTGCATGTTGTATGTCCTTTATTAAGGACTGCTATTAGATTGCTACTCAAAACTAAAAGACAATATTCAGTGTTTAATTTCAAACCTTGAACTGGGTAAGTCATCGAAAAAAATGTCCTTTTTAAAGGACTTTCACGTGGGAGGTGCAGGAAGGACTCATTCGATTTCTTAAATATTTGTCTTTTTCCTTGGAACCATTCAAAAATTCATGTGTACAAAATTTCAAATTCGTAGCTTGAAGCGTTCAAAAGTTGTCGGAAAAAAATTGTTGAACACGTGTTTTAAGGATATTTTGTATGGCAGCTACCAGAAGGAGTAAAAGGCTTTCGCTGATTAGTAAACTCGAACTTCCTTTTCACTCAAAACTAACTTGTACAAAATTCCGAATTCGTACCTAAAAGATTACTTGAGTTATTGTGAGTTTCGTAAATTAAGTGAATACATTTTGACAGGATATTTGTATGGCAGCTACACGAAGGACTAACAGGATTTACTTCATAATTATATATTTAGCTCCAACTATTGGAAAAATAACACATACAAAATTTCAATGTCGTAGCTTAAACCCTTCTGAAGTTATCGACCAATATTCTTGAACACGTGTTTTAAGGACATTTTGTATGGCAGCTACCAGAAGGAGTAAAAGGATTCCGCTGATTAGTAAACTCCTACTTTGTTTTCACTCAAAACTAACTTGTACAAAATTCCGAATTCGTAGCTAAAAGATTACTTGAGTTATAGTGAGTTTCGTAAATTAAGTGAATACATTTTGACAGGATATTTGTATGGCAGCTACACGAAGGACTAACAGGATTTCCTTCATAATCATATATTTAGCTCCAACTATTGGAAAAATAATACCTACAAAATTTCAAAGACGTAGCTTAAACCCTTCTGAAGTTATCGACCAATATTCCTGAAGATGTGTTTTAAGGACATTTTATATGGCAGCTACCAGAAGGAGTAAAAGGATTTCGCTGATTAGTAAACTGCAACTTTCTTTTCACTCAAAACTAACTTGTACAAAATTCCGAATTCGTAGCTAAACGATTACTTGAGTTATTGTGAGTTTTGTAAATCAAGTGAATACATTTTGACAGGATATTTGTATGGCAGCTACACGAAGAACTAACAGGATTTTCTTCATAATCATATATTTAGCTCCAACTATTGGAAAAATAATACATACAAAATTTCAAAGACGTAGCTTAAACGCTTCTAAAGTTATCGACCAATATTCTTGAACACGTGTTTTAAGGACATTTTGTATGGCAGCCACCCGAAGGAGTAGGACGATTTTGCCCGTTAACGAACTTAGCCTTACAAATTCAACCAAACATCCAGATTCAAAATTTCAAGATCCTAGGTGAAGGCGTTCTTGAGTTATCGTGTTCACGGACAGACGGACGGACGGACGGACGGACGGACGGACGGACGGACGGACGGACGGACGGACGGACGGACGTCAGGCGGATTTGAGGTTTTTGGCCACAAATAAACAAAAAATAATATATAACTTTTTTTCGTCCGAGGCTTGGTTCTATGCGTTACAAACTTTTGGGCTGGATTAAACTTATAATACTCTATATGATTTCATCTAGAGTATAAAAATCTGCCAACAGTCTGGGCGCAACTTTATTATTTTTTGGGTAGAAGTTCGGAACGAGTTTAATTCTGAGATGCGGTGTAGGTTACTATGTGACTGAAAACCCAAAAAAAGTGCGGGAAGCGGTTAAAATGGGGTCGCGCTAGAATACTTACGCCGCTGCCTCATATAACAAATGAATTACATAATTGGGTCATACACCGGGACGAGATCTAGTCCTAGTTGTTACGCCATTAGAAGGTTTTTCGTGATTTAGTTTCGAGCCATTACATGAAATCGGAAATGCGTTTGAAGACGATTATATAAAAAGTCTGTGGAAGTACTAACCAATCTAATATCTTATCAATACTGAGAAATATGTCGAAAGCCTTACGTCCTATTGGAGTTGAATAACAAACATCCTGAAATCAATTTTTTGACGATTATGTAGGAAGCCTTAGGAAGTAAAATTGAATTCGATATCTCATTAGAACTAGAAATATGTAAGAATTTGTGAAACCCCCTTGCACCCACTTTGGGGTTGAATATCCAAAAATCCTGAAATGGGTTTTTAGATATATATAAAGAAAGCTAGAGGAAGTGAAAACCAATCCGATGTCTTATCACTCCTAAGAGATATGACGGAATTCGTGAAAACGTGTTTAACCCGTTTTTACACTATTAGGGGTTGAAAAAGGAAAACACTTGAAAACGAGTTTTAGGTGATTATTAAATAAGCCCGTGGAAGTGAAAAGTTATTTGATATCTAATCAAACCTGAAGGATACGTCTGAATTGGTGAAAATGTATACATCCCCTTTACAACACCTTGGGGGTCCAATTTTAAAAAATCCTGAAGAATATGAAGAACCCGTAGAAAAAAAATGAATTCAATATTTGGAAAGACCTAATAGATATGACGAAAATCGTGAAAATATATGCATTATATTTTCACTGATAATTTTTTTTGCCCCACTTCCGAACGCCAATGGATATTCGAATTTTTTGTTAATCAAAATTACTTTTCTAGTTGATTTACATATACGTACCGAATTTCAACTTTCTAGCATAAGCCGTTCTATAGTTAGGGAAAACACCCCCCACCCCCGTACCATACTACCCCTATAAAAAATTATATTTTTCCAACATGCTACTATAGCAGTTCTATCTAAATACCAAGTTTCAGCTTTATATTGTTATAGGTTCTCGAGATATAAAAATCAGAACTTTTTACTTTTCACCCTCCCCCACCCTTACCCTCTACACCCTCATCCATTAAATTTTTTTTTTCTACTGGGGGTCTATTAGGCCTACTTCTGGTAAAAATTTTAAGCATCTATCTTACACCGTTATTGAGATATGAGACGTGATTTTTTAAACAAATTCTTACCCCTCCACTTCCATGCTACACCGCCCCCTTAAAAAATTTTACTTTCAGCAAACCTTATTTGTTAACATTTATACAGAAACCAAATTTTATTTCTCTAGTACAATGCGTTCGTGAGATATCGTAATCTAAAGTTTTTCAACCCCCACCCCCGTACGTCACTGCCCCTCTCAAAAATTTGTTTCGGATCTATTCTCCTAGTATACCCATAGATGTTCATTCAGTTTTAATTTCGTGACATTAACCGATTAGGAGATATAGATTTTAGAATGTCTTGATCTCGGCTCTTGAGCGTTTCGGATGCATTACTATTCCCCCCACTCCCACACCCCTTCCCTATATCATAATTGCAAATGGGTCCACTATCGATGCTCTATATAAATTCCAAGTTTCAGCTTCCTAGCCTAAGCGGCTACTGAGATCTAGAAACCAAAATTTTTCGTCTAAAACGCTTCCCCCACCTCCCTCCTCACACCACCACCACTCAAAAAGTGGCCACTTGAAGGGGTCTGCTCAGTCTAGCAACAGAAAAAAATTCAACTTAATAGCTCAAAGAATTTGAGAGTTATAAGCTTTCAAACGTTTTGCGTACGGCGTACGGCGTACGGCGCACAGACGGACTGAAAATTTTTATTGCTTTTTTGGTGTCTATTAATCATGAAACGTGGAAAAAAAATTTTTCAGGGTAGCAAATTTTTTTTTTTAAAAAATCGATAACAATACTTTATTATTAAAATAATAAAGTAATAAGCTAGGAATGTAAATATTATATAAATACAATTTTTTTATCGAAATTAAAGAAAACATCTTACGAATACAAAAAAAGCTTCTACATATCCATTAAAATCTTCAAATCTTCGGGAACGTTGAAAATCTTCGAATTGAAGAAAAATCTTCAAAGCTGGCATCACTGCTACTACTCAAGATATATTCTCAAATCTCTGAATCACATTGAATTCAATTTTAAGGACTCTCTTTTGGTTGGTACTCGAAACTAAAAGACAGTGAGTTCCGTAAATTGAGTGAAGACATTTTTACAGGCTTTTTCTATGGCAGCTACTCGAAGGAGGACTCATAGGAATAGGACCAATCTAACCACAGGACTAAATGGGCTATAGCCCTGGGGCGCAAGCCTTTTGGGAGCGGCAATTTTTCTTTATTATTTTAATAATAAAATATTTATTGATGTTATGTTTTAATTTTTTTTAGGAAATACTGACCACAAGAGCGCAGAAATGGAAGATTGTATTTTAGAACTATTATCTGATTTAGATATCAATTTGGAAGATTGTAGAGGGCAATCTTATGATAATGCTTCTAATATGTCGGGTATATACAGCGGCCTCCAAGCGCGTATTAAATCCTGTGCAGTACATTCTTTAAATTTAATTGGAGAGTCGGCGGCGGAATACATACAAGCAACTAAATTATTTTTATTTCTTTAAAATCTATACAATTTCTTTGCCGCGTCAACATCAAGATGGAAAATTTTGAAAGATACGCTAGCATTAAAAAAACAAAGTTCCCAAAAAATTAAGCGACACTCGTTGGTCAGCAAGAGCTGATTCAGTGAAGGCAACTGTTTCCGGTTATGAAAATTTTAAAAATGCTTTGAATAAAATTTTCGAATATAATTTCCAAAATCCTGCAACAAAATTTGAAGATGGGGGGTTGTTAAATGAGTTCAACTCACTGGAAACTGCTATGGTAGCATTTTGGAGTGAAATATTAGAAATCATAGATAAAATTAATATATCACTTCAAAAAGTTGATACTACAATTGAAAGCATTATTTGATTATACGCTTCTTTAGAAACGAAACGAAATACAGAATCATTTATGCTTTACAAATCCGAAGGTATAAAATTGTCTAATTCTGTAACTTTTATATTTTGTATTTGCCGCTTCCACTAGCCATCAAAATTGTATTTTCTTATGACGAGGGGCGCATTATTTTTAGTATCCCACGGGCGCCGAATATCTTAGCACGGCACTGTAGGAACTATTTCAAATCATTCGTTGTTTATACGAACATCTAAAATGTAAGCACAAAACGGACGAACTTGTATGAAAAGCATGTGTGTCTTTCGTATGTTCTGAGCCATTCGGCCCCTGGCCCCTGTCAGATTTTAGGCCACGGCACGCCTATGATTCCGACAATTTTTGTTGTTCACACATCCATTCATCAAGAAATGGGCCTCGTCGTTAAAAATCACGCAATGCGGTGGGAGCACAACGGACGAGCACTAACGTCTAAGTGAATGAGGATGATGGCATCACCACCCCATATACCATACCATACCATACCATACCATACCATACCATACCATACCATACGCGTTGTTCAACGTTATAACCTTCCATGGTGATTTGCCATACACTACTGAACAAATCACAACAAATTCGACGGATGTTGCTTCAACAACATGGCCGCTATAACCTAACAAATTTCGAGCGTTCCTACTGGAACACCCTATATATTTATTGTAAGAATTTAATACAGTAATATGCAGTTCAGTTGCAGGCACGTGCTTTGAGGACTTTTGTAAGAGAGCAACCCGTAAATTGCGTGAAGATATGTTTACATTAGTTTTGTATAACAGCTACACGAAACGCTCAAGGGGTTTTCTTCAAATAACGAATGTGAAGTGCAGAAAATTTAGTTGTTCATGTTGAGCGATTTTTTAGTTATAGTGCGTTCTGAAAGGTTTTTTTTTAAACAGAACTGTACCCGTATTGATTATATACAAACTGCAGATCTTATGATTTTCATAAAAAGTTGGCCTAAACCGTAAATACCAGTTTAGTTCTACAGCGCTGCATCCTCCGCTGAGCTTTATCCTCTTATACTTCTCTCAAAGTTACACAGTAAAAAAAATCTATTGAATCTTACATCTTCTGGATAGTAGGCAAATATGCCACACCTTTTCAAGTAAATTTACATTGAGGTATATCAATTCAATTTAAATGTAATTTTTAATTTTCGGTCAGTAAATTTCAATTTACAATCAGTAAATTTCAAGTTCGAAAGCAGCAAATTCACTGGATATTCTTTTGAATTTATCTCTAAAACATACTGCAGTCACGATCGACTGCAACCCAATCGTATAATACTAATAGGATTTTTTCATAATCATACATTTAGCTCTATGTATTGGAAAATTAACACATACAAAATTTCAAAGTCTAGTAGTTTTGAGTAGCAATGAAATGGGACTCCTTAATAAAGGACATACAACATGCACACATGTAATTCTACTTTATCCCCAACTACAATATAAATCCGAGTTCAGTATTTCATCTAGAGTATCATACGATTGGCTTCGATCGTGACTGTTGTATGTTTCATCGTAAAATTCAAATAGATAAATATGTAGAATTACAAGAAAAAGAACGTAATTTTCAATTCATATATAAATAACATATACAGTAGAACCTGAAGAAGTGACCACCTTCCTATCTTGACCACTTGCTTAAAGTTGCTATTTTTTCCGGTCCAGATGTAAATCAGAAACGGATTTTATTTATTAAATTATTTTTATAATCTGACCAATCGAGAAAGTGACCAGTTTTGCACAGTCTCTTGGGTGGTCACTATATGGAGGTTCGACTGTAGTTAATTTTACACGAAATGTTGCGAGCCTTTTCATGTAAATTGTTCGGTTCAGTTGAAAACTACATGAATAAATTAGTAATACCAGTAATTTCGTGTAAAAGTGATAGAAATGTGTTCTTTAACTTAAAAAAATGGAATATACTGCAAATTTCATGTAAAAATTGGATTGAAAATTAAATTTTTTTGAAACAGTGTATTTTCATATCTAAGGTGTTGGGGACTATTATATACCAATCGTGCCCCCCTTATTTTAAAATCTTTTCTACAACTTCTGATATAGTAAGTACGTAAGTATTATAGAAGCATAGAAAATTCATTTAATTCGAATCTCATATCCAATCATGTCATAACGCATAAAACGAATTTGTCAGTTAAAAATTGTTGCAAAATGCTCCATGATAGCAAGATTTTATTGCTTTGGACAAGTCGACCCAGTCTTAGAAAATTGAACTTAAAATTTTATAGTGTGTGAAGTGTGCAATTCTGAAGGAAATCTTATGAATTCGATACTAGAAATATGTGCATCGTACGAGTATATCCTTCACATATGTTTCATAAGGCGACAACTTTAAATTTTAATTGAAAAAGTTTACGAAAGAGTAATTTGAATAATTTTCGAATTTATTGTCCTCCTGTTGAAATTTTCAATGTTTGCTTAGGTAAAATTTGCATTATTTGCTATTTAGTTACGTTAAAATGAAAACTTCAAGATTTTGGCTTAAACTAAAAGTAGGTTTCGAATCTAATTGGATACTTATGAAAGATAGCAAGTACCTTTTTTTATAAAGTTTTTCTTATGATAAGAGCTGGAGCAACTATGGCTTGCATATTGAATTGTAACGCAATTTGATATACGAAAATCACTCGATTGGTCGATGGGCGATGTAGTAGCTAAGCTTTCAGGTTTAGAGCTCGATATACCTGACAAACTGGTCCAGTAATTCACAGGACACAATCTTCACAGAATGCCAAGGTGGACGACGAGACGATCTCAACAAAAAAAAAATTGACAAGAAAGTGATGCTAGACAAATGCGGAGAGTTTAACATGAACGTGCACCTGATATTATTTTTTTGAGTTATGGTTAAATTCGGGATGCGAAAAAATTTGTTAGACCACAGCCAATCCCAACAATAAATCAGAATGTTTTTCAAAAGTAGAACCAATTCTACTTTTGAAAAACATACATATAAGCGTTTTTTTTATTTTTGTTGTTAAAGCAGTTAAGGTAAGAGTACCACACGAAGTCTTGACTGATAAAATGTTTTGTTTATGTTGAAAAAATATTTCGTGTATGAAGTCTCTGGTTAATAACAACCGCAGCGATTAATGAAATTAATCCACGGGAAAGTATGCTAGAAATAGGCCACTCCCTTGAATGATCAGTATGAATGGTAAAGCTTAAAATTATTTTGAACCTCTTATCAATAAAACTCTTTAAAACTTTGATAAAAGAAGAACAAATCCCTTTATGTGTATGTTGTACCAGTTGAACCAATATTTCGACGTAGTTTGGCGATATTATAACTAAACGTCATCTCGACCTTCCGGTCAAATAGAAAAAGAAAGAACTGGAATTCAGAAGGAAGTAGTCCAGACATTAAAACCGCAAAACCAAGTACGAATTCAAAGCCATTTAACTAAGAATTTAAGACTAGTTGTAACCACTTAACAATTCTCTCCTCCATTTGAGAGTTTGAAACAATTTAAGCTTGTAATAAATTCGATTATTGAAACATACTGCAGTCACGACCGGCTGCAAGCCAATCGTATAATACTCTAGATGAATACTGAACTCCGATTTATATTGTAGTTGGGGATAAAGTAGAATTACGTGTGTGCATGTTGTATGTCCTTTATTAAGGACTGCCATTAGATTGCTACTCAAAACTAAAAGACAATATTCAGTGTTTAATTTCATATCATGAACTGGGTAAGTCATCGAAAAAAAAAGTCCTTTTTGAAGGACTTTCACATGGGAGGTGCAGGAAGGACTCACTCAATTTCTCACATATTTATCCTTTTCCTTAGAACCATTTAAAATTGAACGTGTACAAAATATCAAATTCGTAGCTTGAAGCGTTCAAAAGTTTTCGAAAAATATTGTTGAACACGTGTCTTAAGGACATTTCGTATGGCAGAAGGAGTAAAAGGATTTCGCTGATTATTAAACTCGAACTTTGTTTTTACTCAAAACTAATTTGTACAAAATTTCCAATTCATAGCTAAAAGATTACTTGAGTTATAGTAAGTTCCGTAAATTAAATGAAGACGTTTTGACAGGATATTTGTATGGCAGCTACACGAAGGACTAATAGGATTTTCTTTATAATCATATGTTTCGCTCCAACTATTAGAAAAATAACACATACAAAATTTCAAAGACGTAGCTTAAACCCTTCTGAAGCTATCGACCAATATTCTTGAACACGTGTTTTAAGGACATTTTGTATGGCAGCTACCCGAAGGAGTAGGACGATTTTGACCGTTAACGAATTTAGCCTTACAAATTCAACCAAACATCCAGATTCAAAATTTTAAGATCCTAGGTGAAGGCGTTCTGGAGTTATCGTGTTCACGGACAGACAGACGGACGGACGGACGTCAAGCGGATTTGAGGCTTTTGGCCACAAATAAAGAAAAAATAATATATAACTTTTTTTCGTCCGAGGCTTGGTTCTATGCGTTACAAACTTTTGGGCTGGATTAAACTTATAATACTCTATATGATTTCATCTAGAGTATAAAAATATTTCACAAGAAAGTGATGCTAGAAAAATGCGGAGAGTTTAACATGAACGTGCACCTGATATTATTATTTTGAGTTATGGTTAAATTCGGGATGCGAAAAAATTTGTTAGACCACAGCCAATCCCAACAATAAATCAGAATGTTTTTCAAAAGTAGAATTGGCATAAAAGCGTTTTTTTTTATTTTTGTTGTTAAAGCAGTCTTGATACGGATGTTGAAAAAATATCGATATATAGAAATTGCGATATTTTTTAAACGATATATCGATAATATCGGTCGATATTTTTTAGAGCGATACATCGATATTAAAATCCGACTATCGAGCCCGATATTTTTTGTTAAGTATAGCTTCAAATTTAGCTATTTCCAGTTGATATTTTACGTGGCAATCTAATAAGTTACTTCGGAAAACAGAACGTCTGAATATCTAAAATTAAGCAAACATCTGGCCTGTAACCTAGTGGGAGCTCCTCTCCTGAGGAAGCATCTCCATAGGATTAGTCTCTCTGAGAGCAAAATATGCAGAATTTGCGATAATGGAGACGAAACACCAGAGCACATTCTCTGTGAATGTGAAGGACTTTCTTATAAAAGACTTCATCACTTCGGTCAGGGTTTCATGAAACCATCAAAATTCCTGGCTATTCCTCTTCGAAAAACACTAAGGGCCATTATTACGATCGTCAGTTAAACTTTAACTGAAACTTTAACCGGAAGTTTTGTATGAAAATCTGTCAGTTAAAGTTCCAGTTAGAACGTAACTAAACATCGTAGGAACGGCCCTTAGTTTCATTGAAAGCGCAGGGATCGAAGAGGAACCATCGATAATCCAGAGGGACGTCACAATAGGTCCAATTGAGGCTGCAATGATAGAGGTGACCAAACCACCTACATGAAAATCTAATATAATAATGTAAATGAGGGATGTCAGAAAAATTGAAACTAGAAAACTGTTTTTCGATCACGCAATGTCTATTTCTATCGAAACAAAAAGATGTAAGACACGTGGTTTCTGTAGGTGGGGGCAACCAGGAAACTATCCTGTGCACAGGGATCTATCCGCTCAGTACCTTGTTGTTATTGGTTTTTAATCTTGCTCTTTCAAGTAGAAGGGATTTAAAAAACCCGGAGGAAAGTAATATGTTTGTATTAAAGAGTCACAGCTTACCAAAACTATCCGTTGCTCCTTTTTTCGTATATTTTTATTATCACTTCGAAAGTGCATTGAGTCTTGTTTTTTGTTGAAAAAATTTATTGAAGTGAAGAACAATTCTAAATTTCGAAATATCATTTATTTATTGGCATTGGGTTTGTTTTACAAGCCGCGCACCGCCGTAATGTTTATTAAGGAGAGCATATCGCTTTTGGGATAAAATTTTTTTTTTTAAATTCATATTTTAGACTCAATTCTGGGTAGAACTGTTTAAACCGCAAGACTCCACGAGATCAAGAAGTGCCTCTCCTGAAAGGTTGTATTTTTTTACGTTTGACCCATTTTCTCAAAAACCACTCATGCCACCTCTGCTGTCAGATAAAGTAGAAGGAAATTTAAAATGTTTAATTATTTAATAATGTAATATGAGACTGACTTGACGCTTTCTGTTCGTCAAAATTAGATATGCAATATATATAACTTCCGCAAAAATAATAAAATTTTAATCCGCTCTATATGCTCGTTTTGCAGTAAGGAATAATTGTTCAAAATTTCATTCGAGTGGTTTCTTAGAAAATGGGTCATGAAATTTACACTGAAAAGCCCTTGCGATATGCTCCCCTTAACGTTAAATTTAATACGGGTAGGGAGATACGAATTTATTTTGCATTGAAAAAAATATTCGATATATCGATATTTTTTTTCGATATATCATCAGCCGATATTGATATTTTTTTTCAATATCGATTTATATTTGTTGTTTTTTATTTTGTATTTTGTGTTGTAAGTAATCAGTGTTTGATGAATAGTGAATAAATAAATACAAAATACAAGCTCGAACATACAAGACATTCGATACAAGATACAACCGTTCGGTGATTTACCTAAACAGTAAAAAATTTTGTGAAAATAACTGTCCTTAAAGCAGTATAATATTCCACATTGATGTAGTAAATTTACAAAACAAACCTTCACCATTCTTTCTTTCTATTTTTTTATGCTCTATTTTTTCATGGCATATTGTTAATATGTAGCTTCGCTAGTTTTTTCAGATGCCCGATATTTTTTGCAAGCTGAATATTGCTAGGCAACGCATTAAATTCTAAGATAGCTTCAAAAATTGGATCATTCCTTATTCTAGATGTTCTCGGACAATATGGCTGTCTAATCGAATTTGCACTTCGTGTATTGAAGTTGTGTACATCTTGGCCATATGTTATTTTGATCGAGGTTTTAATAAGACCGTTTTTTACACTGTAGATTATCTTTATTCTCTCTAACCTTACAAGTTGATGGATGCTCAGTTTCTTATAGGTAAGGTAAAGTTCCTCCGATGGCGTAAGCTTGGGTAGATTATATACTGCTTTAATGGCCTTGTTCATTATCCTATAAATTTTATCTAGGTTATTTTTTGAAGTTTGACTCCAAATTATTAGACCGTAAGTTATGTTAGATAAGATAAATGAGTTGTAGAGGGTCTCCTTTATGTGGGTATGCAGATAATTACTCCTTCTTATAACTCCTATGATCGGAGCAATTTTTTTCCTTATGCTGTTGATGTGCGGTGTCCAGCTTAATTTATCATCGATAGTTAGTCCTAAATATTTAGTGAGATGGAC
The DNA here is from genome assembly GCA_951812415.1 of Beris morrisii. Lineage (NCBI taxonomy): Eukaryota > Metazoa > Arthropoda > Insecta > Diptera > Stratiomyidae > Beris > Beris morrisii. The sequence continues at coordinate 90,844,744 of OX638313.1, read as the reverse complement.
TCGTGTTAGAGGAATTCCATCGATTTGCGGCTTGAGGTCAAAGTTAAGCTTATTGGGCTGTTTGAACAGCATGTAGTTGGTCTTTTGAATATTTAATTATTTCCGAAAATCCATCTATTGAAAAGGGCAAGGTCGTCATTGATCGTTGCCTCTAGTTCATCCTTATTTCCTCTATATAGTAGTAGGGTATCATCTGCGTATGTAATGTATCTTGCCTTTAGCCCTATATATTGAAGGTTATGAATGTAAAGCAGGTATAAAGTCGGACCTAGTATTGAGCCTTGAGGTATCCCTATATTGATTGATCTTTGACTGCTAAGTTTATCCATATTTCTCGTAATATATTGCCGATCAAGAAGATAGTCTTGTATAATTGAGTTTGCTTTTCCGCGGATGCCTACTTCTTCTAAGACTTGAAGTAAGATATTGTGGTCCACTGTATCAAATGCCTTTTTTAAGTCAATAAATACAGATGCAACATATGTTCCTTTATCTAGCCCTTCATTTATGCATTGCATAGCATCAATAAGTGCTGCAGTAGTATTGCTTTTTTCCTGGAAACCATATTGGTGCTCGTCAAATCCAAATTTTTCCTTCACAAATTTTAATATTCTGCCGTTTATAACTTTTTCGAAGATTTTGCTTATCGAGCTTTTGAAAATTGGTTGGATCAGCGATAGTTTAATGCACGAGGGGAAAGTTCCATCAGTAAGATGAACATTTATAGCCTCTGATAGAGGGCCTGATATTAATGATTTCACAGTTTTTATGTCATTTGTTGTTATATCATCGATTCCTGGAGCTATGTTGTTTTTGAGACTCGAAATGATATTTTCAATTTCTTCCATATCTGTTGGGAAGAGGAACAATGTTTTCTGGCTACGAGGGCAAGTCTGCCTAAGGAAAACTTCAGCGTTGGCATTATTTTTTAGATTTTCCGCTATAGTGGTTCCAATCGTAGCAAAGTGATCGTTCAGAAGATTTGCAATGATTGTGTGATCTCTAGAGGTCCCAGAATATATATTTTGATATCGGTACTGTTACCTTTGGAAGTAGTTTCCTTGATAATATTTCAAAGTTTTCTCGGGTTGCCGTCTGTCTCTGCAAATTGTAGGCTATAATATTTTACTTTGGCTAGTCTAATTTTTTTGGTTGTCTCATTTTTGCTTTTGTGGTATTCATATTTTATGTTCACGTCATTTGGATCCTTGATCATTTTTTTATACAATTTGTTTTTTTTCCTTTATCTGCTTTAGTATGTCATTTGTGATCCATGTACTATTTCTTGTTCGTCTAGATTTTATAGTTGTAGCTGTAAACTTTGCTGATTTTATGGCGTTTATAATGCTTTCAATTGTATTGTCTTCTGAGCTCCGCAGGTTTATAGCTGTTTGACTGAAGAAAACCTCCTTATTGGGTAGTCAATTTTTTTTTTAAAAATCGATAACAATAATTTATTATTAAAATAATAAAGTAAAAGACTTCAATCAATTACGCACACACACGCACTCAAGCCTTTCGATACATTTCGAGTAGTTTTTCCTAAGAAGTTTGATTTTTTTGCATATTGTTCGGCTTATTTCGCAATTAAAAATATATTTTTCAGATTTTTTAATAGTAACATTACAATTCAGAGGTATATTTCATACAGTCGAAGTAAATTTGCAATAACTTAAATGTAATAGTACACATTACATAGATTTCCATCTAAATTTACAATTTGTTTTAAATTTACATACTTTACGTAGCATATTTTAATGTGATAATTATTGAAAAGATTGACAAATTTTTTACTGTGTACATATAAAGTACATATAAGTTTTTCCACACCGTTTGTAATCTAAAGCATTGTAAAATTTTGCCTTTCCACACCAGCAGTAAATTTACACATTTTTAGCGATTGATTTCCACTCTTGTGTGTGAATTTCCGCATTAATAGTGATGTGTTTCAGCGTAAGTAGTAAAAATCACAAGATTGCGTAAATAGCTTTGACAATAGTAATTTTACTGTTTTCAGAGTAGGCACTCAATTACCTACTCTGAGAGTAGTGGACATTTTTTACTGTGTACAATTCAACATACGGAATTGAAAATCGGAGATATTGTCTTTTTCCTTCGAGTAGCAACCAAACTAGAGTCCTTGGAAATGGGTTTTTATTCTGATTTATAACCAACTACAATATAAATCGGAGTTCACTATATGATTGGCTTACTGGCTATCGTGGCTGCAGTATGTTTCAATGACAACTTTAACTAAAATATTTTGAGTTAATACATTACATGATATTTTCATATCATTAGTGTAAACGTTGCTTTCATTTTATTTTGTCCAAAAATGTATAGTATCAGTTTCGTTGTTGTAATAGCCTTTAAAGTTCAAACATCAGATAACATATAATAATAAGATACAAAAGTATGTTTGAAATATGAATTTTGTGGATTTATTTATTTCTCCATGTATGTACATCGCATCTACTTATTTTCTTGACGAATGATGCTACAGTCAAAGTTTTTCCTTATTCAGACTTCGATACGACAAACTGCAAACTTTCGTAGTACCGTAAAGTTCTTGCACATATTCGACGATAAGTAAGTACTACTTTCTACAAGCAGCTATTATTCATCAGCATGAGTAAAAACACTTAAAGATCAAAACATCACGGAATTCAACTAGTACTAAATTTAATTACAAGTCTGTTCCATTAACGAATCTGCTAGCATGTCGGCACAGTAAATAAATATGAGTAATTGCATACAAGATGGCCTTTATCTTCTGAATTACAGCTTGCGTAATTCATCATATCATCCTGTGATATACACGCAACAAGGAATAACACACAATCACTGAGTGCAGTTCATAGCGAACAGGAAGTTGTACATGCCACAAATCCTGAACATATTTGGTGTAGAGCTGTCCCGACTTTATCCCTTTATCCTTTGTGTAACGTTATGTAGTTGCAGCTGCAACTTGTAGCGCAGCATCGATGTGATGCCAGGGAATCCTCTGAACTCGGACACTTGACACTTAGCATCTGAATTATTTGTACGCGTTTAACATGCTGCAACAACTAGAAATATGCTGAGCTCCTATGTTCGTAAACTTTTTCTTAGCGTAACATGTGAGCCTCGAAATCCCTAAGCAGAATGCATGAAATGCTAATTGTTGCACTGATGCAAAATTTAAATTTTCGAATCTCATGCAAATCCACTAAGATATGTAAGGAGCAGAAAAAAACCAGATTATTTTTTTCGCTTTGACTTGAAGCCGGTTGCATCCCTTAAAGGAGACTAGTCTAGTTATGCTTTTCCTGCAAATGACAACTTGGTGAATTTATGTAGATAAATATTTTCATAGAAATTCGCAAGGCAGAAGACCTGTTTTTTTAGTAGCATCTCAAACTAAATATTATGATCTTGACTGCTTTGAAAATATTTCAGTTTCTTGAGAGGTTGTTTAAGGAATGAAAAAAGAGCGCTTGATACTTGGAGAACAAGACAGTTAATTACAGAGAAGTCCACTACATCCGGTAATACGTTGCCATATCCTTTTATGTTATGCTTGACCTGAAAATATTTCGCGTGTGCAGCGAAAATACACCATGCAAGCAGCACTAAAGGAATTCATTAAAACTTTAAATTCCCTAAACCAGAAGGCACTCATTACAACAACAAGAACAATTGACTGTAATAAGATAAAAGACCGTCCAGATGAAATACTGAATGCCTATATTTCGATTGGTGATAGAAGTGTATTTTAGGTACAGTAGGTTACTAAAAGTGTTCTGCATTCTTTTTACACTCATTAACATCAATCCCCCGAACAAACTGAAAAAATCCTAGCTCGACCTCCAACTGAACACGTTCTTAGCGCTTCGACTAACTTCAAATTCAACCTGAATGAAAAACTCGAAAAAGAGTCTATAGATACGGGAGTAGGTTTCAGCTTAATCTGATATATTGGAGTTTTTCCAGCTATGTCGTAAGTTCACAAATTTTTTAGCATATTCCTTGAGATATACCAGTGTCGCTAGCCATTCTAGCTATCTCCACTTAGTTCAATGCGAACGTCTGAAACCCTTCACAACGATAACCTAGGTAGTTATCGAGAGATGACTGTATCTGAAAATGTTAAAAATTAAAGAATGCAAATATAAGTTTTCTTTTGTTTAGTGTAATGGTCAAGTTACGATCAGTTCCAGGATTACTACTTAATTGCAGCATCATCCGGCAAAATTTTTCGAAATATTCCAATTGCATTTCAAGTGCTCGACTATCCATGGTTGGTTGGTTGGTTTAAGTGGCAGTCCTGTCTCCCAGACAGAGCTCAATTAGCTCAGAGGCCGTTTTGGAACCACAAACTCGTGTTAAACTCGGATGTTAAGGGTTGTTGATACTGGGGAATACAGAAGATGAATGTGAGAAAAATTGATTGAATTGAGTCGCTATAACCACCCCGTGCTGTTCAGGAAAAGTAATAACTCTTCAATTTTCTTCCCGTAAATCTCCATCAGGTCCCCGTAGGATTGCCTAGCGCTCGCTCTCGGGCTCTAGCTAAAGCCGGACATTCGCAAAGGAAATGAACGAGCGACTCTCGCTCGTTAGTGTCCTGGCAGCTGCAGCAGTGTACATGGAACGGAATGCCCAATTTGGCTGCATGATCCCCAATTGGCCAGTGACCTGTACTGATCGCCGTGATTTTGGAGACGTCTGCCCGGGTATAGAAGTTTGTCTAACTTGGCTCGGTTGTAAGATGACCACATCTTCCTAGATATGGCGCAGGTGGTTACACTCAGAGAAAACCCTTGGTAGCATGGACAAAAATTCAGTTCAATTCGACAAAACTATGGTCAATATACGTCCAACAAAATACTTTGTCGTATTGACAAATTTCCTATATTCTTTGACAAAACCCACTGTCTAGATAACAAAGCAATTTGTTGAATAGAGAAAAAATTGTTTGGTAAAAATTTTGTAGTTTTACTTTATTATTTTTTAATAATAAAGTATTGTTATCGACCTGAAATTTCAAAAAAGTTTGCTACCCTGAAATTTTGTATTTACAGGTTTTAGGACTAGTAAACCCCAAAAAAGCAAAAAAAAAAAAATGTCCGTCTGTCCGCCGTAGACGCCGTACGCCGTACGCCGTCCGCCGTACGCCGTACGCAAAATTGTTTGAAGGCGCGTAGCTCCCAAACCCGTTGAGATATTAAATTGAAATTTTTATGGTGGGTAGATTGGGTGAACCCCTACGACTGGTATATTTTTGAGGGGTGGGGGTACAAGGGGAGAGGAGAGGGGAGCGTTTTAGACGAAAAATTTTGGTTTCTAGATCTCAGGAACCACTTACGCTAGGAGGCTGAAACTTGGAACTTATATAGTACTATAATAATGGACTCAATTGTAAAAAAATGGTCGATATTGGTTAAGGGGTGTGGAAGTGGGGGGGAAAACAATGAGTCTTTAACGCATGAAAGTCGGGATTGAAACATTCTAAAATCGATATCTCCTGAACAATTGATGTCAGAAGATTGGAACTTTGTTGTTGTCCTTAGGGATACTTCCAGATTAGACAAGAGCTAAAATTTTTAAGAGGGGTGGTGGGGTGTGGGGGTGGGGGGTGAAAAACTTTGGGTTACAATATCTTCCGAACTAATTACACCAGGAAGATAAAATTTAGTTTCTGTATATGGACTCACAAGAGGAGTCTAACAAAACTAAATTTTTTGAGGGGGGAGGTGGAGCACGAAAGTGGGGGGATAGCAATTTCTCAAAAAATTTAATTTTTATATCTCAAAAACCGTATCAGATATGATCTTGAAAATTTTACAGGAGTTGGGGTCGATAAACTTCTAGTAGGGAAAAAAATTTTGGTGGTGTGGGTGTAGGGGGTGGTGGTGAAAGGGGGTAGAAAGGAAAACATTCTGATTTTTATTTCTCAAAAACCATAATGAATAGAAAGCTAAAAATTTAGGATTATATAGAACCACTATGGAGACATCCTAGAAAAATAAAATTTTTGATAGGGGTATCAAGGTACGGGGGAGAGGAGTGGTTTTTTATATCTCAGAAACGGCTTATGCTAGAAAATTGAAACTTAGTACGTATATGTAGATGTGCTATTAGAGTAATTAAAGCAAAAAAAAGTTCAGATTTTTATTGGCGTTCAGAGGTTGAGTCAAAAAAATGTCCGTGAATCCACATTTTCACGAATTTCGTTAAAACTTTTAGACATGTCAAACTATCAAAGCAATTTTACTTCTGCGGGCTATTTATATAAGCGCCTAGTAACGGTAACGGTAACGGAATTTTTCGATATCCAACCCCTAAGGGGGAGTAAATTGGTTGTGTACATATTCACGAATTCTGATATATTCCTAAGGTATATTGAGATTTGGAGTTCACTTGTACTTCTATAAGCTTTAAACGTAGTCGGGAAAAAACCGATTTAAGTATTTTTCTCAATTAAACCCCCTGGGGGTATTGTTTAAGATTTCACTGATTCCGAAAATCTCTTAGGTTTAATGTGATCGAATTCGCTTTTACTGCTATGAATTATTCTATTGATAAAAAAAATACGTAAATAAAAAAAAAAATCTGCCAACAGTCTGGGCGCAACTTTATTATTTTATGGGTAGAAGTCCGAAACGTGTTTAATGATGAGATACGGTGTTGGGTACTATGCGACTGACAACCTAAAAAATAACCATTAGGCTATTTGGAACGTTATTTTTTAGGTTGTCAGTCGCATAGTACCCAACACCGTATCTCATCATTAAACACGTTTCGGACTTCTACCCATAAAATAATAAAGTTGCGCCCAGACTGTTGGCAGATTTTTTGTATTTATGACAAAAATAAATTATCAAATTAACAATTTTTTTTGTATTTGTAACAAAAGAATATTATCAAATACACCAATTACTTTATTCAAGATGAAAGTGTTTTGTTGTTTATTTTGTCAAATTGGCAATGGTTTTATTGAATAAGTTCACGTTTGTATGGTGCTATACGGTTTTCAGTCTTGCTTTCAGTTTTGCTCACCGTTGCTTCGTCGCTCTCGTTACTCCCGTTGCTTCCGTTACTCCCGTTGCTTCCGTTACTCCCGTTGTACCCGTTTCTCCTGTTGTGCCCGTTGCTCCGTTCGCTCCCGTTTCTCCCGTTACGCTCCGTTGGTCACATTACTCCCGTTGCTCCCGTTACTCCCGTTACTCTCGTTGCTTCCGTTGTTCGATTTTGTCAGACGTGGGCACTTATATACCGTAACCACACGAACTGCCGCTAAACTATAGTATATGAAACACACTCATTAGTCGTTCGCCACCTATTGTTGAATAGTTTCTAGTCTAAAGAGAAACCTTTGCGGTTGTGCGCTCAACAAATCAACAAAGTTTCATAGCAATCGGATGAATGTTATAGGGACAAACAAATAAACAGTTTGAGCACCAGGGTAGTAAAATAGCAAAAAAATCTGAAAAATGTCGAAAAAGACAACTCTTCAAAACTGCTGATATTTTCTAATCTCCTTTAAGATGTCTTTACTTCGTTTTCAAGACAATTTAAAATAGGGTTCATCAGGCTATCCTTAATTTTGTTTTGTGTTTTTCCGATATCTTTCTTACTCAAACAGTTAAAATTGTGCAAATAAAGAATAAATTCTGCAGCGCATTTGTGTATGGAATCAGTCACTTTTTTCAATTTTATTTTTGATAATCTAAATCTGCATCTGGTTGCAAGATATTAGAATGAGTACTTGAACTTGGTTCATTGTAATCTTGCAGCTCGGGTTCTACCAATAAATGTTTTGTTTTTAGATGTTTTCTAAAACTATTGAGATTTCCGAAAGCTTGTGTGAATGATTCTTCACAACATTCAAAAGTGCTATCAGAGCGCAACGAATGAAAAAGTTTTAAATGGGCCTCCAATGCCTTAACAGAGGAAAGGCTAATTTTGCATTAAAAAACATTTCATATAAAATCTTAGAAATTAAATTTAATTAAAACTAGAAGAAACTATATCGTTTCGAATAGGTTTACAATACTTCAGTAATACGATTGTCTCTCAGAAAAAAATCCTGTTTTTATCCATTAAGAATTCAATACATTGTGGACTGCGGACTACAAATCTTTCCAGGACATGAATCATAACAAAATCTTACTAAATCCTCGACATAAAAATACAAAAATCGCGAACAGTGTTTTATACCCCATTTCACGTTTATCAGTGAAATTTTCAGTGTTCCATAAAAGACTTATCCACACTCGACAACTTATTTCCATACTTACCAGGCACATTAGCACTTTGTCTCCTTATTTCCGGAAGAATTATCCAATGTTGCATCCCTTTGTCATCCTGCAAAATGTGGGAATATCCGCTGAAAACTGGTAAATGTTATCTACAATGCTAAATTGTTGTTTTCAACATACACCTCAGCCAACGAAGTTTGAACTCCGGAAGGAGCAGGACGATGGGTAAAATACACCCCAGAACGTAGATACAACACAACATGAATTTCTCGTATTGGATTACTCCAAAGCGCCACTGTATCCTGCTAGCTATTCGCTTTCAGGACGAAGAAAAAGGATTTGTATTCGATTAGGATAACAATTTGCTTAAAGTTGGCCCCGTACAAACGAGATTGAGAAATTCGACTGAGACGCTGTGCTTCATGCAAATAGTTCGGGAAGTATAGGAGGTGGTTGGAGCACATTTTGAGGATTCTAACAAGATAAAAAAACAACATTACAGGCACATCGGAACGAGAATGATTCATGGTCCTTAAGGAATTTGAGTTGAAATTTTCAAGTAAATAGCTAAAAGAGGAAAAAGAATTTTAGCTCTACGAATCTTTGAAATTTATTGCTTATCGCTTGCGGTACAGCAATGCTGCAAGGCAATATGGAAAATAGCGGTGCAATTTTCTATCATATTTCTTTGAAAGTTATGATACACGGCTATCTCAACTATCGCGGTTAGTTCCTGACATGATTCCTGAATTTTGATTATATAACACGATTTAATCCGTATGCTTATGTGATCTGAGTTTTATAAAAATTGTGACTGTGATTCATTACTATACATTTCACAGGTCACAAGTTCTGGATTTATTCCGGATAAGTGGGGAACCAGAGAGACTTAATCATTGACTAAATCATTGAAAGGAGTATATTAGTAAATTGAGCTACACCAAAAACCCTAAACAGAACACGGACCTCGACTGCGATCGCACAGTCCCTGTCTTTAGAATACACAGGATTGTACGGCGATGCCCACAACTTTGCCTGCGACTGCGCGTGCTACACTCAAATTCTGAAACGGTGGTTTTTATTTCCCAGCAGGAAAAGTTTCGTATAATATACGTCGAAACGAAATCGTATGCGAGTCGTTAGACTTTTTAGGAACGATGTCGCCGGTTGCTGTATACATATATTTGTTATTATATAATAGTTTGTGCGAGCACTATATATGAAATATTTACATGACCCCTTCAAAATGCATTGAATATTGTTTACCTTTCAGAGGAGACCGCGATAGCTTAGTACATGGTGTCTCTATCTTACATATGAACATGTAGAATTTTGATGACATTTTGCGGGAGTACGCTCTGCCTGCTGAGTTTTTATTCTTCAAATTCGTTCCGATTCCTATTCACTTCCTCATTTTTAATAAACGCAAACACTCCAAAGTCGTTAAAAACACTATGTAAATTATATGCGCTACCAGAAACACGTCAAAATTTCAAAAATAATAATCAAAACAGAAGTGACTCTTGACACTTGTTCTTCTTGTTGCTTGCATAGAATCGAAGTCGTAGTAGGTGTTCTGTTCAACACCAACTGCGTAGTCAAATCTCACGCCGAAAGATAGGCAAATCGTAGTCGCAGTCGCGGTCGAGGTCCGTGTTCTGTTTTGTACTTATGTAAATTATATGCGCTACCAGAAACACGTCCATTTTCAAAAATATTAAACAAAACCGAAGTGACACTTGATACTCGTTCTTCTTCTTGCATGCATAGAAACGAAGTCACAGTCTGTGTTCTGTTCAACACCAACTGCATAGTCGAATCTGACGCCGAAAGATAGGCAAATCGTAGTCGCAGTCACAGTTGAGGTCCGTGTTGTGTTTTGTACTAAAGGCAGAAACCACTCATCGAAGTCGGTGCATCGAGACAATTGCAATTCTGGCGAACTTGTCATGAACGCAAGTCTTAATCCTAAAACTATGTCCATCAATTGGACAGATTTTTAATCAAAATTAAATCTGACGAGGTTCTCTAGATTGAAATTGGAGAAGTACAGCAGAATTAAACTTTGGTCACTGTTCTTGGAGAAATACCCTCGATCAAGTCAGCCCTTACACGGGGCAAGGAGTGGCACTTACTTCCTTCTGTATTCCATCAATTGGAAAAAATCCCAAATCAAATTAAATGTGGCTCAACTACTTTGCAATTTAGGTTCGCATCCGATTCGACGGATCTAAAATATTAGATTCTTTACCACAAAAGACTTTGTTCATTATTCTTCGAGAATTTCATTATTGCAAGGACCTGTCAACCTAATTGACATTATAATATTAGGTGTGCAAATAAGTTCCCGGCGTTCTCGTATAGATGGCGCTAACACGAAATACTGGGGAAAAAAAAGCGGATCAAGCTCGTAATATGGCAAGATTAGACATATTGCAACAATTCCCCATCATTGCATTTGTAAAATTTTATCGGCGTCAGTTACTTGTGAGTCCTTAAACATGTCGAAGTTCGAGCCAAATAAGCGCAAATGGCGGAAGTTTTACTTTTTTGTTTTAATTCCAAGAAATCTACGGCTGAGGCTTGTCAGATGATTAGAGAAACTTATGGCGAGTCTTCTATTAGCGAATCAACGTGTCGCGAATGGTTTCATCGCTTCAAAATGGATGATTTCGGCGTGGAAGACAAGGAGCGTTCCGGCAGGCCAAAAAATTTCAAAGACGCAGAATTGGAGGCACTACTGGACTTCATGCCAAACACAAAAAAGTCTTGCTGATTCATTGGATGTGACGCGACAAGCCATTGCACATCGTCACGTGCGAACAGCTGCTCCAACGGCAGAACAGGAAAGGATTTTGGCATCGTATCGTGACTGGTGATGAAAAGTGGATACACTACGATAACCCGAAACGCTAAAAATCGTGGGCCATGCATCAACATCGACCGCAAAGCCGAATATCTATGGTTCCAAAGTCATGCTATGCATTTGATGGGACCAGCTCGGCGTGGTGTATTATGAGTTGCTGCAGCTGAGTGAAACCATCACAGGAACTCTTTATCGAAGACAATTAATACGTTTGAGCCGAGCATTGAAAGAGAAACGGCCGCAATATGAGCAGAGACACGACAAAGTGATTTTACTACACGACAACCCTCGGCCACATGTTGCTCAGGTTGTGAAAACCTACCTGTAAACACTGAAATGGGACGTCCTACCCCACCCGCCGTATTCACCAGACATCGCTCCTTCCGACTACCACCTCTTCCGATCGATGGCGCATGGCTTGGCTGAGCAGAGCTTCAGTTCTTTTGAAGATGTCAAAAATTGGGTCGACTCGTGGATCGCCTCAAAGGACGTGGAGTTTTTTGAACGCGGAATTCGTATGCTGCCAAAAAGATGGGAAAAGGTTGTGGCTAGCGATGGACAATATTTTTAAAAAAAATAATGAAACCAATTTCCCACAATAAAGGCTCAAAGTTTGACAAAAAACGCCGGGAACTTATTTGCACACCTAATACAATTATTCAAAAATAGTGCTGCCAGCTTTATAATGCGATCAGGGAGTAATTAAGTTGTAAAAAGTACTTATTACCAATAGGTTTTCAGAGTTAGTACAGCTAAGAATATTTTTTGTAGAAGTGAACAGAATATAATATCGCAAGAAAACAAATTATGTTATCATGTCAGCGGATAACATCTAGATAATTGATAGTAATCCCCAATAAGGGAAGGAAGTTGGTTGAGGGTGCTCATAGCTACTATTGTTTCTGTTTGATATTAGCTGGCTCTTTTTTCTTGTGGTTATAAATATTCGTTAAATCTGAGACAGGGCTTAGCCTCTTCCTGCAAAATGTTATGCGGATAGCCTTGAATCATAAATCTAATCTAAAGGGTGTTACAATAACTCGTTCAGAAGTTTATTGTGAGCCACTCTTAAACGTCAAATAATTTTTGGCATCTGTTTTGACATTTTGGTAGTTCAGTCTTTGGTAAATTGTTGGTAAGTTGCAAAAATCCAAAGGCAGAATCCAAAAGCAAAATTAAGTTAACAATGGATTTGCGACTAAAATCTTGTTTGCTGATGAGGCTCATTTCCATCTCAGTGGCTATGAAAATCCAAGGTCACTCTTTGAAAAGTCAATCCATCCACAAAAAGTCACTATGTGGTGTGCATTTTATGCTGGAGTTATTGGCCCGCTTTTCTTCGAAAATTCAGCTGGCAACACTGTCACAGTGAACGGGGAACGGTACCGTGCCATGATTACCGACTTCTTGTGGCCAATATTGGATGATTATGACATCGACGATATGTAGTTCCATCAAGATGGTGCGACGTGTTACACAGTCAAAGCAACAATGAAATTATTGCAGTAGAAGTTCCTCGGGCGAATAATCTCCACAAACAGCGAAATCAATTGGCCATCGATGGATTTAACTCCGTTGGACTTCTTTCTTTGGGGCTCAAAAGCAAGGTATACGCCAATAAAGCCACCACTATTCAAATACTATGCGACTGACAACCTAAAAAATAACGTTCCAAATAACCTCCTGGTTATTTCTTAGGTTGTCAGTCACATTGTAACCTACACTGCATCTCATCATTAAACACGTTTCGGACTTCTACCCATAAAATAATAAAGTTGCGCCCATACTGTTGGCAGATTTTTTTTATTTATTTACGTATTTTTTTATCAATAGAATAATTCATAGTAGTAAAAGCGAATTCGATCACATTAAACCTAAGAAACTTTCGGAATCAGTGAAAACTTGAACAATACCCCCAGGGGGTTTAATTGAAAAAAATTCTTAAATCGGTTTTTTCCCGACTACGTTTAAAACTTATAGAAGTAAAAGTGAATTCCAAATCTCACTACACCTTATAAATATATCAGAATTCGTGAATATGTACACAACCACTTTACACCCCCTTAGGGGTTGGATATCGAAAAAATTAAAATTACTTCGATAGCTCGACATGTCTAAAACTTTTAACGAAGTTTGTGAAAATGTGGATTCACGGAAATATTTTTACTCAACCTCTGAACGCCAATACAAATTTGAACTTTTTTTTTTCTTTAATTACTCTAATAGTACATCTACATATACACACTAAGTTTCAACTTTCTATCATAAGCCGTTTCTGAGATATAAAAAACCACCCCTCTCCCCCGTACCTTGATACGCCTATCGCCTATATTTTTCTAGGATGTCTCCATAGTGGCTCTATGTAATCCTAAATTGTTAGCATTCTATTCATTATGGTTTTCGAGAAAAAAAAATCAGAATGTTTTCCTTTCTACCCTCTGTCACCATCACCCCCAACACCCACACCACCAAAATTTTTTTCCCTACTAGAAGTTTACCGACCCCAACTCCTGTAAAATTTTCAAGATCATATCTGATACGGTTTCTGAGATATAAAAATTACATTTTTTGAAAAATTGCTGTCCCCCCACTTTCGTGCTCCACCTCCCCCTCAAAACTCCTCTTGTGATCCCATATACAGAAACTAAATTGTATCTTCATGGCGTAATTGGTTCGGAAGATATTGTAGTCCAAAGTTTTTCACCCCCCACCCCTACACCCTACCACCCCTCTTAAAAATTTTAGCCCCTGTCTAATCTTGAAGTATCCCTAAGGACAACAACAAAGTTTCAATCTTCTGACATCAATTGTTCAGGAGATATCGATTTTAGAATGTTTCAATCCCGTCTTTCATGCGTTAAAGACTCATTGTTTCCCCCCCACTTCCACACCCCTTAACCAATATCGACCATTTTTTTGCAATTGAGTCCATTATCATAGTACTACATAAGTTCCAAGTTTCAGCCTCCTAGCATAAGTGGTTCCTGAGATCTAGAAACCAAAATTTTTCGTCTAAAACGCTCCCCTCTCCTCTCCCCTCATACCCCCACCCCTCGAAAATATGCCAGTCATAGGGGTTCACCCAATCTACCCACCATAAAAATTTCAATTTAATATCTCAACGGGTTTGGGAGCTACGCGCCTTCAAACGATTTTGCGTACGGCGTCTACGGCGGACAGACGGACATTTTTTTTTTTTTGCTTTTTTGGGGTTTACTAGTCCTAAAACGTAAAAATACAAAATTTTAGGGCAGCAAATTTTTTTGAAATTTCAGGTCGATCACAATAAAAAATAATAAAATAGTAAAGTAAAACTGAAGGGCGAGATAACAAACCACATTGGTCTAATTGAGAAGCAATTATGCAATTATGTCATCAAAAAATTGGACAAACGGGTCGAGTTGTGCCGTAGGAGCCGTGGCGAGCATTTGAGTGATATTCTTTTCCATAATTAATTGCCATGGACCAAATAACATTTTCTAATAAAATTTTCATTAACTTCATCATCCTCTTGTTTTTAATATTTGGATTTAACTTCGGAACGAGTTATTATAACACCCTTCATATCAAAAATTGGCAAAATTAATGTCGTAACGCTGAAATTCATGAGTTAACCAGAAAAAAATATTGCTAACGACGTGGAGTATCTCAGTACATACCTATCCAAAACAGACAAAATCGTAGCCCACGCTAGGCCGATTGCAAAATGTTGCTACCGTTGGCTAATATTGATGGTATAGGTATATGTATAGCAAATTTTCACATAATGTTAAATTTATGGATGATGTTGACTAGATCATCCATAAATTTAATATTCTTCTCTTGATTCATTAATGATAAATTGCTGACTTTTGAACATACTACAACAAAACACATCTTTCACACCCTACGTACATTTTCAAAGCCGTTCATGTGTGAAATTCTTCACGAAATCATCAAACATCTGTAGAAAGAGCAACGGTGAAAAACAGACAATCACCCCCGCCCCTCCTCAAACAGGCACTCACATGAAAACTTACATGTCCTCCAATATATCCATGTTTGATACGAAATCTTCTCGACACACACCTACCACTTACCAAATACCTTAAATCACACATCTTCCAGATACAGAAATTCCATACTCCATTAGGACGATATAAGATAAATATCCTTGCTATCATTCAGTACGCCAAAGGAGGTGCCACAATACAAATGAAAAGACAAAAGCACAACATCATAAGATTTCGTGCCGTTCAAAGCCTGCCATCGGAAATGTATTGGCACCCGTCTTAGCCGTGTTGTTAATCATCATCATCATCATCAACGTCATCGTGCAATCATCAAGCATCAACATCCATCACAGGTGGTAGTCTTCTCATCATTCGATGGAAATTCGCAAGAAATTTCATTACGGTAGTGTGTGGCGGTGCAGAGTTCGTCTTCGAGGACTGCAATTAAAATCTTGCAACAATTTCCGAACGACCTTGCATTTTACTGTGATTTGTTTGGGAACTGTGAGAAAATTCGGGTGGTATTTTGTGGTAGGTTTTTTGTCCGCAACCCGAAACAATGATGGAGCGTTTTGATTGTTCGGATTATGGCTTACATCGTATACAAAAGGCATCACAGCATACCTGTGTAGCTTTGTTTTAATCTCTTGTTGGCATTGTTAAATCCATTTAAGCTCCATATTATCATGTTTGTTACATATTGTGCATGGTTCGTTCAGTTCATAGCGGAGATTGGGGCGTACGCGGAAAACTTTCAAAATATAATAAGAGTAAACTAAAATTTCATACAAAACATTTCCAAAATGTTTAGTTTTTTCGGTCGTATCTTCATCTATGTACCTAATACGAGTATGTGCCACAAGATATATAAAGTAGCCAACATATACAAAAACCAAATTTCATCTTCCTGGTACAATTGGTTCGGAAGATATTATAATTTAAAGTTTTTCACTCCTCACCCTTATACTCCACTTCCCCTTTTTAAAATTTTAGCTCTTGTCTACTCTTCTAATATCCCTTAAGATAACTACAAAGTTTCACACTTCTGAGATCAACCGTTCAGGAGATATGGATTTTAGAATGCTTCAATCCCAGCTTTCGAGCGTTTCGGACACATTGTTTTTCTCCCCACTCCCACATCCCTCAACTCTTATCACCAATTTTTTTGCAAATATGTCCACTATCATAGTACTACATAAGTTCCAAATTTCAGCCTCCTACCATAAGCAGTTCATGAAATCGCCCCCCTCCTCCCCCCTTACAGCCCCACCCACCAAAAAAATACCAGTCGTAGGGGTTCACCCAGCCTACCCACATAAAAATTTCAATTTAATATCTCAACGGGTTTGTGAGCTATGCACCTTCAAACGGTTTTGCGTACGGCGGACAGACAGACATTTTTTTTTTGCTTTTTTGGGGTCTACTAGTCCTAAAACGTGAAAATACTAAATTTCAGGGTAACAAATTTTTTTCAAAATTTCAGGTCGATCACAATACTTTATTATTAAAAAATAATAAAGTAATTCTAGAAAGCCCGCTTAAGTGAAAAATAATTCGATATCTCATTAGACCATGGAGATTAATACATACGCAACTACTTTTCACTTCCTTAGTGGTTGATTACCGAAAAACCCGGGAAATCTTTTTATGGTCTAACATAAAGAACACGTAGAAGGAAAAATAATTCCAAAAAGATATAACGTCTTTCGTCTTTCGAAAGCCCGCAATGGTTCACTGGATGTACATCTCTATCGTAAGGCCCATTCTTCTTTATGGTGGCCTGGTATTAGTCTAACGAAAGTGCAGAGAGCGCTTGCTTAGGAATCACGGGCGCTTTGCAATCAACGCCAACAGCTGCAATGGAGATTATGCTGCTTCTGCTGCCAATAGATATTCAAATCAAGCTGCTGCTGCTGCCAAGAGCGCCCTGAGACTTAAAGAGTCTGGTGGCTGCTGGAAATCTGCGGATTATGGGCATAGCAAAATTTTTTCATTATTTCCAGATTGTGGGCTTAGTGAACTCACCGACTATATAACTCCGTTTTTAAGCTTCGATACAGGATTCCATACCCTTTTCCCTACTAGGGGGGACTGGGATAATCAAAAAGTGATAAGGGAATCTGAAGTTGCTATATTCACGGATCGGTCAAAAATGGATACTGGAACGGGGGCAAGAATCTTCTCAGCCGACATGAACATCAGTATCCTTTCGTCTGCCGGACTACTGCAGTATTTTTCAAGCTGAGGTTTTTGCCGTAAGCAGTGCAGTGGACATACTAAATTCCGCAACAAATCTTCCCGAAGAGTCGTGTATAAAGATTTACATAGACAGCCAAGCAGCAATGAAAGCTCTAAGCTCCAACCTAGTCAAGTCAAAGCTAGTGAGGGAGTGTAGGGAGCGTCTGAAAACATTGGGCGCAGCTCATAAGGTTTTCCTGTGCTGGGTTCCGGGACACAAAGGGATACCAGGAAATGAGGCAGCCGATGAGCTGGCCAAAACTGGATCTGAAATGGCTGCTATACATGCAACCCAACCGGTAAAAATACCGCTTAATTACGTCAAGAGTAATCTTGACAGGAAGGCAATGGAGCTGACTAATGGTAGATGGTTCAACCTAACTACGTGTGAAACCTCCAGGCAGCTATGGCCGGTAATACATCCTAGAAGGACTACCGATCTTCTGAAAAGAAGTCGTATAGAGACCCGTAACATTACGGCTATCATAACGGGGCACTGTCTCTTTGGCAGACATGCACAACGCTTAGGCGTTCAATATAATGACTACTGCAGAAGCTGCAGAAGTGAAGAAGAAGAAGAGAGCGTTAGGCATCTACTTTGTGAGTGTCCCCAGCTAGCCAGCTGTAGGTTCAGAGCCATGGGCAGCTACTTCTTCTCCAGACTCGGGGACATGGCCGGAGCACGAATTGATGAACTAGCCAAGTTCATTCGCATCTGTGGCTGGTTCGACTAGCTTTCCCCTGTAGCAATGCTACGATAACTCCCTAAATGGGACGTCATTAAGGTGTCACGGGTGTGGTATCACAATGGACCAACCGAATGGTCTAAGTGAGTCGATCCATAGTTTGGATGGCTGCCACTATAACCTAACCTAACCTAACGTCTTTCGTGAAAATGTATGCAACCTCTTTTCAAGGACAATTGGCTTGCCTCATCTCCGTACACCAATGCATACCTGATTTTCTTTTCCCTCAATTACTTATCTATATGACAAGTTCCAAGTTTCCAGCTTAAGCCATTTCTGAGATATAAAATAACACCCACCTCCGTCCCTTTGCAATTCCTATCAAAAATTTTGGAAGTCAATTAGCAATTCGTAAGAAGCCAAGAATTAACCAAAGGAAAAAAAAAATTATTAATGAATACAATCAAGTAGTAGTGGAAGATGAGGAAAAAAAAAGAAAATTTAATAATTGAAAACGAATATACCCAGTACATGCAACAACAACACAAGCCACAACCATTCTCTCGATTGAGTCTTCGATATTGTTATTAAATTGCCTAAACAATCATCTACCTCCAGGTCGCCCCTAATTGTAATAATTCTATACCACCATTCCTAGTTTCGAACTAGAAGATGCTTCTTTGCAAGGTGTTTTATTGAAACACATTCTTACCCATTTGTATATTTGTTGGTAAAGTATAGTACTGTGTTCGGCGAAACGAAAACGAACGAAAAAGGTACCTTCGAAGTAGAGTGAAATAAACTATACAGTTCGCTACAAGATGTCAGTGAAATGAAAGCGCGTGAAATTTGAAAGAATTGAAAATATTGGCAATAAATTACAATTCCGGCACACAACACAGCAAAATATAACTCATACAAAATTTCCCGAGCACAAACGAACTGAATTGACAGCGAACGGTTGAAAATTTTGAATTGTCATACAAGGGTACCGTACCCTTGGAAACAAAACTTTAACAAAACCAAGCGCATCTATTAGTGACTACTGCAAATGTCCATTCCGTCCATGAACACAGTACTGAAAAACGAACGAAATATTTCGAAATTTTAATTTTTTTTTATATGGAATTTGACAGTTTATTTCGTCGGAACACAGTACTAGGCTTAAGGCGTTAAATTCTCGTATTGCTTCAAAGACCGGATCCTTTCTGAGTCGGTCTGTCCTAGGGAGATGCTGTCTAATAGCATCCGCACTGCTTTTGTTATAGTTGCGTATTTCTTAATTTTGGATCAATTTGATGGAGGATTTTATTTTCTTGTACTTGATATTATAAATTAGTTTTATTCGTTCAAGGCTTATGTGCTGATGTATGGTTAGTTTTCCATAGGTAGGATAAAGTTCCTCCGGTGGTGTTCGATGAGGTAAATTATGTATGGCTTTAATGACCCTATTCATAAGTCTTGCAATTTTGTCCAAGTTTTTTTCGAGGTTTGGTTTCCATATCAGGACCATAACTTATGTTGGATAAGATAAAAGCATTATATAGCAAATTCTTTGTTGGGACTTATAGGTATTCGTTTCTTTTTAATACTCCAATAATCGGGGCAATTTTATTTCTCAATTTAGCTATATGAGGAGTCCAAGTCAGTTTGTCATCAATTATCAGCCCTAAATATTTTGTTTCGTTTGCTCTCGCTAGCTGTATGCCATCTGTTTCTAGCTTCAACTCAATGTCCAATTAGTTAGTTTGTCTGAAGAACATGTAATTTGTTTCCGAAGTATTTAAAATAAACATCATTGCCCAAGAAAAATGTCAGGTCCGCGTTGATCAATAACTCCCGTTGTACTAGATTTTTGCATTTGTAGAGAAGCAAAGTGTCATCAGCATAAGTTTTATATATTTAGCTTTAAGTCCTATGAACTGAAGGTTGTGTATATATAGCAGATACAATGGGGTCCAATTGAACCTTGTGGGACTCCTATATTCACTGTCTTAGGTAAACTTAGTTTGTCGTGATTTTTGGTAATATACTGTCGTCCGACCAAAAAGTTTGTTAATATGTCGTTGGCCTTTCCTCGAATTCAAATTTCCGACAATACCACAATAGGTAAAATTTTGTGGTTTACAGCATCGAAGGTTTTTTTTAAATCTACAAATATCGCAGCAACATAGGAACCTTCGTCGAGACCGTCAGTTATAAACTGTATAGCATCTACCAAATCTGACGTTGCATAGGGTGTTTTTTTAGGTGCATGAGAACTTAAAATTATTATACAAGACAGAAATATTGTTGGAATGAAATTTTTTTATTATATTCTGGTAGATAATTTCATGGCATTTATTTTTTAAATATGATTTCCGTCATATGTCCGCCGCGGCTACGCGGTCCATTCGATCAGTCCAATTTGTGACTACTTTTTCCAATAAATCTGGCCGTATGGCGTCAATAGTGGCTTGAATATTGGCTTCCAATGCTTCAAGAGCTGCTGGTTTGTCGGTATAAACGCATGACTTAATATAGCCCCATAAAAAGTAATCCAGAGGCGTTAAATCGCACGAACGAGGGGGCCAGTTAACAGAACCACTTCTGGAAATCAAGTTATCACCAAATTGATTTTGCAATAAATCGATTGTTAAGCGCGCTGTATGGCAAGTTGCGCCGTCTTGTTGGAACCAAATGTCGGCGATGTTTAGCTGATTAATTTTTGGAAACAAAAATTCATTCAGCATGGCTCGATAGCGCTGGCCATTCAACGTAACGGCAGCTCCTTCCTCATTTCGAAAAAAATAAGGACCGATGATGCCGCCAGCGTGTAAACCGCACCAAACAGTCAATTGTAATGGATGTAATGGTGATTCGTTAAGAGAAGAGTAAAATTAGTGCGGAAACGATCAATAACTGCACGAATTGCTTGCTCACTAGGCCGATTATGTTGACCGTAAAATGGACGAAGTGCTCGATGAACTTCGCGAACAGATTTATTTTTTTCAAAGTAAATTTCCACCAATTTGGAAGCGTTGTTCTGGCGTTAAACGATTCATGATGACTTGCCAAACCTTACTGAACAGAAATGTCAACACAGTTTGACATTCTCAGCTGTCAAATCACAGTTATCGATATCGATAGTTCTCATGCACCTAAAAAAACACCCTATATTACTTCCTTCTTGAAATCCGTATTAGTCAATATCAAAACCAGGATATTTTTTTTATAAATTTTGATAGCCTCCTGTTGATAATTTTTTCGAAAATTTTGCTAAATATCTTGCCACAACAACCATTCAAATTCCTTCCAACTTCTGCTGAAGTTGTAAAATAGTTCCAGCGACAGTGTCACTTCCATAAAAACAACTGTTTAGTATATATAAATAATATTTTTAAAGAAAGTGAAAACAATTTAATGAAGTTAGAAATTTTTTAAATTGTTGCGATATTATCAAACAATAATATTTAAAGAAAACAGAATGATAATAATATTTCACAGTTTACTCAATTAAATCTTAGCATAATGATTAAAGAGGGTTCTCGGATGTCCTTCACTCTTTGCTTTTCAGTAAAAATATGTACCAAAAGTTGTTCGTATCTCTTTATTAGATATTGTCAAGTAGCCGACTGAATTGAATCCGCTCTTCTCTTAAAAGTTTTACTCCTTGTCTAATCTTCTAGTATTCCTTAAGACAACTACAAAGTTTCGACCTTCTGATATCAACTGTTCAGAAGATATTGATTTCAATCACAGCTTCAAGCGTTTCGAACTCAGTGTTCTCCCCGCACTCCCACTCCGCTCAACCTGTATCGACCAATTTTTTGCGACATAAGTTCCAAGTTTCAGCACTCCAGCATAAACGGTTCCTGAGATATAGAAACCAAAATTTTTCGTCTGAAATGCCCCCCCTCCTCCCCTTCTCATACCAACATACCCCCAAAAGATAGGGGTTCTGCCAATCTACCCAACATAAAAATTTCAACTTAATATCTCAACGGGTTTGTGAACTATGCGCATTTAAACGGCTTTGCGTACAGCGGACGGCGTCTACGGCGGACAGACGGATATTTTTTTTGCTTTTTTATGGTTTACTAGTCCTAAAACGTGAAAATACAAAATTTTAGGGTAGCATATTTTTTTTAAATTTCAGTTCGATCACAATTCTTATTATTCAACAATAATAAAGTAAAATAATTCAGTACGATCGGCTGCAAGCCAATCATATAATACTCTAGATGAATACTGAACTCCGATTTATATTGTAGTTGGGGATAAAGTAGAATTACGTGTGTGCATGTTGTATGTCCTTTATTAAGGACTGCCATTAGATTGCTACTCAAAACTAAAAGACAATATTCAGTGTTTAATTTCTTATCTTGAACTGGTTAAGTCATCGAAAAAAAAGTCCTTTTTGAGGGACTTTCACATGGGAGGTGCAGGAAGGACTCACTCGATTTCTTACATATTTAACCTTTTCCTTGGAACCATTTAAAAATGAACGTGTACAAAATTTCAAATTCGTAGCTTGAAGCGTTCAAAAGTTATCAAAAAATATTGTTGAACAGGTGTCTTAAGGACATTTTGTATGGCAGCTACCAGAAGGAGTAAAAGGATTTCGCTGATTAGTAAATTCGAACTTCGTTTTTACTCAAAACTAATTTGTACAAAAGTTCCAATTCATAGCTAAAAGATTACTTGAGTTATAGTAAGTTCCGTAAATTAAGTGAAGACGTTTTGACAGGATATTTGTATGGCAGCTACACGAAGGACTAACAGGATTTTGTTCATATTCATATATTTAGCTCCAACTATTGGGAAAATAACACATACAAAATTTCAAAGTCGTAGCTTAAACCCTTCTGAAGCTATCGACCAATATTCTTGAACACGTGTTTTAAGGACATTTTGTATGGCAGCTACCCGAAGGAGTAGGACGATTTTGCCCGTTAACGAACTTAGCCTTAAAAATTCAACCAAACATCCAGATTCAAAATATCAAAATCCTAGCTGAAGGCGTTCTTGAGTTATCGTGTTCACGGACAGACGGACGGACGGACGTCAAGCGGATTTGAGGTTTTTGGCCACAACTAAACAAAAAATAATATATAACTTTTTTTCGTCCGAGGCTTGGTTATATGCGTTACAAACTTTTGGGCTGGATTAAACTTATAATACTTTATTTGATTTCATCTAGAGTATAAAAATTTCACCATTCTCAGGTGTAACCCATTGGATTTCGATCTCCCCTACAAAAGCCTTAAACGGTCATTTGCACGTAAATTTAACTACCAATTTGGCCTTTTTCCTTTTTAATGCCAATGTAACGAATATGTGTATGTGTTCAAATGATTTGATGATGGCGCGAATTTAGTGCATTGTTAAATTATGGTTTTATTAGTGGTTAAATTGGTTTCCATTGTTTCATTCAGACTGGTGATGTGAATCAATTGTCGTCTAGTCAAAAATAATTCTCGAAATTGTACACGTTTTTACTCTTACTCAATTTTTTCGGTGATCTTTACACTTTTTGGTAAAAATGTTGTTTAGTCTGGATGAAATAGCCTAGCTTTGGACCAAATATCCACCACAAAATAGGGCAAAATTTCATTGAATTTCAGTTTAGGCAATTTAAAAGTTATGGCGTTACTTTAACCCAGGGCTTGGCCGAAATATTGATGGGTTTCCATTATTTTGATGGAACCATATCCTGTAAATAAATAAATAAATACTTTAACATGAGCGAAAAACTTAAGTTTGCGTGTGAGCTTCTCTTTAACCCAGCAAAGCTGAATGAAATATAGCTTATCCTTTGCCCAGCGGTCCCCTGTATAAAGGACCAATATATCGTTGTGGGGTTTAGAATATTTCTTGAACTTACAGAATTCCGCTTCATCGAATGAAATTCAATGGTCATATGGCAAAATTAGTGAAAAGAAATCATCAACGTTCAATTTTTAAATGTAAATAAAACAAGTTGTGTGTGAGATATCTACCCAATTCTTCATAAAGTATGGAATATAACGTCGCTGAAATATCCGCCCGGCTATGCTCGGTGGCACGTATTCGAGAGGTGCAATTTTCGACGACTTTGTCGCATAAATCTGTTTTTTTTAATGCATGTTTTTTATTAATCTCTTATAATACTCGTATGTACAATGCTGATAATAGCACTACTCCCCCTTTTGAAATATGTGAATTTCGTATTAGGGGTGAGGAGCCTGAATTAAAAATCTACATAAAATGCTGTACGGGTATAATAACTGTATACTTCATGACAAATAGTGAATAATATTGTAGTTAATTAAACAAAATACTATAATTCAATCAATAAAAGCATTTAAGCTATTAGTACATAAATAAAGACTTTAAAATTATGACTTCAATTGAAGGCCTTGGAACAACAAGGGGTCCACTTATTTTTCCAATAACAGAGAAAACTTGACTTTTCTGGTCTTTTATTGCATTAAAATTATTTTATTGATTTTTTATGATTTCATTAAAATTATTAAGTATATTATTAAATCATAAGAAGTTAACTGCATCAGCAGAATTTCATCCGAATGCAATAAGAAATCAGAACGAACAAGCACTCTCATGCTATTAAAAAAAATCTGCCAATAGTCTGGGCGAAACTTTATTATTTTTAGGGTCAAAGTTCGGGAGCGGTAAAAGTCGGAGTGTATCATGAGTTGCTTCGAGATTTTTAGATTTCTTATGGAAAATTAATTTTGTTCTTAATATAAAAATATTTAAAATAGAGATTTTTAGCCGATTAAACATTTAAAAAGTCCGTGTGGACTATTCGAATTTCAGTATATTATGTACACTAAAAGCCCATAGAAGCAAAAACGAATTTGTTGCCT
Organism: Beris morrisii; assembly: GCA_951812415.1. Lineage (NCBI taxonomy): Eukaryota > Metazoa > Arthropoda > Insecta > Diptera > Stratiomyidae > Beris > Beris morrisii. The sequence continues at coordinate 90,819,868 of OX638313.1, read as the reverse complement.
TATCAGAATTAAGAGATATGACCAATTGTTAAAACGTATACAAACCTATTACTTCCACTTGGGGTTTGAATTTCGAAAAAATTGTGAAACAGGTTTTTAGACGATTTCATAAGAAGCAACCTGATATCTCATGAGACAAGACGGATTTTGAAAAATTTGTGAAAACGTAAGCAAACCCTTCACACCTCTTTGGTTATGGAAATTCGAAAAATCGTGAATTGGTTGGCCGTAATAATCAATTTTATATCTCATCAGAACTAAGGAATGGCAAAAATTGTGAAAACATATACAAACCCTGGGGGGTTGAATATCGAAAAATTGAGAAATGGGTTTGTAGGCGATTATATAAAAAGTCTGTGGAAATAAAAAGCGATCTAATATCTCATCGAACCTAAGAAATATGTCGAAACTTTGAAAAGCATACAACCTCCTTACACCTCTTTGGATTGAATATCTAAAATACTGAAATTGACTTTTTGGCTTTTTTACATAGGAAACCTTAGGAAGTAAAAATGAATTCGATATATCACCAGATATGCAACCCCCTTACACCCACTTGAGGGTTGAATGTCCAAAAATCCTGAAAGGAGTTAATAAATAAATATGAAGGCAGCACTAGAAAGTAGGAACCAATTCAATTTCTTATCACTTCTAAAAGAAATGACGGAACTCGTGAAAACGTGTTCAACCCCCTAGGTGCTGAAAAAGGAAAAAACTTAAAAATAAGTTTTAGGCGATTATTACGCAAGCCCATGAATATGAAAAGATATTCAATATCTGATAAGACGTGTGGATATAGTAGAATTCGTGAAAAAGTTTACAACCCCCTTTGCACCTCCTTAAAGGTCGAATTTTAAAAAATTCTGAAACGCTTTCTAGGTATTTATATGAAGAATCCATAGAATAAAAATGAATTCAATATTTAGGAAGACCTAATAGATATGACGAAAACAGTGAAAATATATGCATTCCATTTTCACTGATAATTTTTTTTGCCCCCCCTCCGAACGCCAATGGATATCTGAAATTTTTTTTTATCTAAATTAGTTTTCTAGTTGATTTACATAAACGTACCGAGTTTCAGCTTTGTAGCATAAGCCGTTCTATAGATAGGAAAAACACCCCCCACCCCCGTACCATACTACCCCTATAAAAAATTATATTTTTCCAAGATGCTACTAATATAGCTCTATCTAAATACCAAGTTTCAGCTTTATATCATTATAGGTTGTCGAGATATTAAAATCGGAACCTTTTCCTTTTCACCCTCCCCCACCCTCACCCTTTACACCCAAACTTCCAAAATTTTGTTTTCTACTAGGGGTCTATTAGACCTACTTCTGGTAAAAATTTGAAGCATCTATCTTACACCGTTCTTGAGATATGAGACGTGATTTTTTAGAAAAATTCTTATCCCCTCCACTTTCATGCTCCACCGCCCCCTTAAAAAATGTTGCTTTCAGCAAACTTCATTTGTCAACCTTTATACAGAAACCAAATTTTATTTATCTAGTGCAATTGGTTCGTGAGATATCGCAATCTAAAGTTTTTCACCCCCCACCTTCGTACGCCACTGCCCCCACTCAAATTTTTGTTTCCGATGTATTCTCCTAGTATACCTACAGATATTCATTAATTTTCAATTTTGTGACATTAACCGTTTAGGAGATATGGATTTTAGAAAGTGTCGATCTCACTTTTTTTGCGTTTTGGATGCATTATTTTTCCCCCCACTCCCAAACCCCTTCACCTATATCGGCAATTTTTTTGCAAATGGGTCCACTACTGAAACTCTATATAAATTCCAAATTTCAGCTTCCTAGTATAAGTGGTTGCTGAGATCTAGAATCCAAAATTTTCCGTCTAAAACACTTCCCCCTCCTCCCCCCTCACAACCACACTCCTCCAAATTTGGTCACTTCAAGGGGCCTACCCATTCTATTCATAAAAAAAAATTTCATTACGGCGGACAGACGGACTGAAATTTTTTTTTGCTTTTTTCGTGTCTACTCGTCATGAAACGTGAAAAAAAAAATTTTGAGGGTAGCAAATTTTTTTTTTAAAAAATCGAAAACAATACTGTATTATTAAAATAATAAAGTAAAAAGAGTTGACCCCTTATTACATCAAGGGCTTCAATTTATCTAAATTCCATTAAAAACAATGTATAATAATAACTTGAATTACATATAATAATAATTAATGATTACAATTTTGCTATTAATAAAAAAAAAAGGTTTTTAACACTCTTTTTGAATAGAGTGATGTCATTACAACTTTTTCTACTTAACTGAAGATTGTTCAATAATTTAACTCCGATGAAGGAGTAGTGATAAAGTTCCGATAAAGGTGTAGATTTTGAGTGGCTTAGTGGCTAGAGCACTTGCCTTCGGTGTACCTGGTATCAGGTTCGAATCTGCTTGGCTTGGGTAATTTTCGAGAATGGGGTTAGGTGCCGGACTACCAGTTCACTCAGATGTAAATGAGTACCTCAGTTAAAATCGGGGTAATAATCACGGACGAGCGTGTGGCTGACCACTTCACCTTCTAGTGTTCCGTTGGTCTAGTAATGAAGTAACTCTAGCATTACTTCAAGGCTTAGGCCCAATTTGGGCTGTTGTGCCATTGATTATTATTATTATTATTAAAGGATTAGTGGAGTTGTCCAATTTTAGTGGCTCTCCAGGGCAGTAGTAGCGTGTCTTGAGAACCTCCATGAGTAGCGTTAGTGTTGGTTGGTATTAAGCATTTTTTTGTTTCCTTAAATATTTGGATAGTAGCGATCAAATGGAAAATTTGATTAATATTCTATAAATCTAATAGTAGAAACAAGAGGGTGGTGGGAAAAGTTCTTTTTTTTCTTAGCAGTATTTTTACTAACATTTATTGGATTATTAATTGTTCAAGAACTGTAATTGTTGCGCTACCCCCGTCAATTATTCCATATTGTAAGATGGAATGCATGAGAGCAAAGAAGAATAGACGAGTTGACTTTTTAGTTAAAAAATCTGCCAATGGTCTGGGCGAAACTTTATTATTTTCAGGTCAAAGTTCGGGAGCGGTCAAAGTCGGAGTATATCATCAGTTGTTTCGAGATTATGACTTTCTTGGAAAGTTAGTTTTGTTCTTAAAAAAAAATATTTAAAATAGAGATTTTTAGCTGATTAAACATTGAAAAAGTCCGTTTAGACTATTCGAATTTCGGTATATTATGTACACTAAAAGCCCATAGAAGTAAAAGCGAATTTGCTGCTTTATCAGAATTAAGAGATATGTCGAATTGTTAAAACGTATATATAAAGCCATTACTTCCACTTGGGGTTTGAATATCGAACAAATTGTGAATCAGGTTTTTAAACGATTTCATAAGAAGCAACTTGATATCTCATGAAACACGAGGGATCTTATAAAATTTGTGAAAACGTAAGCAAACCCCCTTGGTTTTTGAAAATCGTGAAATTGGTTTTTAGGTCGTTACATGAAATGCCGTAATAACCAATTTTATATCTCATCAGAAATAAGGGATGGCAAAAATTGTGAAAACATATGCATATCCCTGGGGGTTGAATATCCAAAAATTGAGAAATGGGTTTGTAGGCGATTATATAAAATGTCTGTGGAAGTGAAAAGCGATCTAATATCTCATCAAACCTAGGAAATATGTCGAAGCTTTGAAAAGCATACCACCCCCTTACTCCCACACATTGAATATCTAAAAATACTAAAATTGACTTTTTGACGCTTATATAGGAAACCTTAGCAAGTAAAAATGAATTCGATATATCATCAGATATGCACCCTCCTTACACCCACTTGCGGGTTGAATAACCAAAAATCCTAAAAGGTGTTAATAGATAAATAAGAAGACAACACGAGAAAGAAAAAATATGACGGAATTCGTGAAAACGTGTTCAACCCTTTTATACCCTCTTAGGGGCTGAAAAAGGAAAAACTTAAAAACGGGCTTAAGGCAATTATTAGGCAAGCCCTTAAAAGTGAAAAGATATTCGATACCTCATCTGGCAAATTCGTGAAAAAGTATACAACCCCTTTCCACCTTCTTAGGGGTCGAATTTCAAAAAATCCTGAAAAAACTTTCTAGATACTTATATAAAGAATCCGTGGAATAAAAATTTAATATTTGAAAAGACCTAATAGATATGACGAAAACCGTGAAAATAATAGCATTCCACTTTCATTGATAATTTTGTTTACTCCCCTTCCGAACGCCAATGGATATTTGAAAATTTTTTTAATTTGAATTACTTTTTTAGTTGATTCATATACGTACCGCGTTTCAACTTTGTAGCTAAGCCGTTCTATAGATAGAAAAAACACCCCCCACCGCCGTACCATACTACCACTATAAAAAATTATATTTTTTCAACGTGCTACTACTATATTTCTATCCAAATACCAAGTTTCAGCTTTATATCATTATAGGTGCTCGAGATATAAAAATCGGAATCTTTTCCTTTTCACCCTCCCCCACCCTCACCCTCTACACCCTCACCTTTCTGCTAGGAGTCTATTAGGTCTACTTCTGGTAAAAATTTGAAGCATCTATCTTACACGGTTCTTGAGATATGAGACGTGATTTTTTTGCAAAAATTCGTATCCCCCCACTTTCATGCTCCACCGCCTCTTTAAAAAATTTTACTTTCAGCAAACTTAATTTAACAACCTTTATACAGAAACCAAATTTTATTTGTCTAGTGCAATTGGTTCGTGAGATATCGTAATCTAAAGTTTTTCACCCCCCCCCCCCTCCCGTACACCACTGACCCCACTCAAAAATTTATTCCCGATCTATTCTCCTAGTATACCTACAGATATTCATTAAGTTTAAATTTTGTTACGTTAACCGTTTAGGAGATATGGATTTTAAAATGTGTCGATCTCGGCTTTTTTGCGTTTCGGACGCATTATTTTTCCCCCCACTCCCACATCCCTTCACCCATATTGACAATTTTTATGCAAATGGGTCCACTATCAAAGCTCTATATAAATTCCAAATTTCAGCCTCCTAGCATGAGAGGTTGCTGAGATCTAAAAACCCAAAATTTTCCGTCTAAAACGCTTCCCCCTCCTCCCCCCTCAAAACCCAGCCCCTCAGAATTTGGTCACTACATGAGGCCTACCCAGTCTATTCATAAAAAAATATATATCAATTTAATATCTCAGACCGTTTGGGAGCTACGAGCCTTCAAACGATTTTGAGTACGGCGTACGGCGTACGGCGTACGGCGGACAGACGGACTGAAATTTTTTTTTGCCTTTTTCGGGTCTCCTAGTCATGAAACGTGAAAAAAAAATTTCGGGGTAGCAAATTTTTTTTTTTTAAAAATCGATCACAATACTGTATTATTAGAAAATAATAAAGTAGACAATTTTCTACTTCAAAACAAAGTGGTATCAGCTTTTTCACTCTCGAAACTACGTTTTAAACTTGTCATATGTCCCATTTCATGATTGATCAAAAACAACTCCGAGATTTTTTGTACTAGCAATTTGCTGGATGGCGTTTGTTATGTTGACTTAAAGGTTATCAATTGTTTGCGTCGACCTGAGATTTATGATAGCCCCAAAAGGAATAAGTCTAAAGGCGTTAAATTGCATGATCACGGTGGCCAGTTCACGTCGCCGCCGCGCGAGATAACGATGTCCTTCAATCGCTCGTGCAGAATGTCCATCGTGACATGCGCTATGTGGCACGTATCGCCGTCCTGTTGGAACTACATGTGGTCGGTATTCATATCATCCAGTTTATGCCACAAGAAATTGCTTCTCATCGATCGTTTGACGGTTACAGCAATGCCAGTATCGTTTTGGAAGAACTACGGACCGATGATTTCGCCAGACCAAAATCCGCACCAAACAGTGGCTTTCTCGGAATGGATTTGGTGCTGGTGTATCTCGTGTGGATGGATATCGTGTCCAATCCGACAATTTTGGTTGTTCACACATCCATTCATCAAGAAATGGACTCCGTTGTTAAAAGTCACGCAATGCGCAATATGTTTTTCGAACGGAGCTCTGATTTGTAGCTTACCATGAAAAAAAAAATTGCATTCTTATATACACTCTTCCTGATCATTTTGTTCCACCACCTCCGTACGACAAAACTCTCAACCACTTCCACCCTCACAGTACCACTCACTAGGTTAGGTTAGGCTCGCGTGGCTGCACATAACAGTAATAGCTCACTTAGACCTTAAAGGTCCGTTTTGTAACCGCAGGTTCTCAGAATCTTGTCCTAATACCTGAACTACCTTGAGCTTACAATGAAGCGGTGGACAGGTACCGCAAAAATGGAGGACCCTCATCCATACAGCTCTACAGAATGCATTTGACAAGATGCAAGATGTCCACCCAATTCACTCACTAATAAAACTCGAAATGAATAGCTGAAGGATTTGAGTGTTACGAGGCTTCAAACGCATTTGCGTATGGTAGTCCAACACAAGTAGTATATTCAGTAAAAGTTGTTCAACGGTGATACCCTCAACGTCAGTAGCAAAGACAACGAGTGTTCAAAGTTTCCTCTGATGCCAAAAAACAGCCCAAAAGCTTCTAAAATCAACTTTGCTTCTCTACTTAAAAAAAAATTAGGAGATCTATCATGAAAAAATTCCATTGTTGTTAAAACTTTTTCTTATTAATTTTCATAAAATTTAATTTCTTTTCCAGTTCCACTAAACACTCGACATCGGCGCATGATACGAGAAGTCTATTCCGAATTGGAAACTCAATCGCAAAATATTACACAACCAGCAGGTAAATTTGCAATTTCACCTTAAATATAACAAGGTCCGTCAGTTTCGTATCTCGTTTGAAAAAAAAAAACTTTTAACTTCTAGAAGGCACATGTCTTTACGACGGTACACAAGTTCCTGAAACATCCGTACAATGTGAAAAGAAGGCAGGATGTCGGGCTATTCAAAAAACCGGGTACTGCTGTCCGGATTATCAATGCGGTAAGGACAATTTTATGCTGGGGTGGTGGGTAACTTCGGGCGATTAAAAGGTCACCACTTTACCCACTAGTCCCATCAATCTCCGATTATGGAATAGCTCAAAAATTCAGACCCTTTTTTCCTTACTTTCAGATTGCGAACGAGATGGTAAATTCTATGCAAATGGTGAGAAGTTAGTCGATCCGGAGACACCATGCAAAGGTTGCTATTGTCAAGGTTTGTACAAATAATTGCTCGGTTAAATATTTGAACACTTCCGTACGTACATCCTTTTTTGGCTTGAAGACAATTAAGAGTTTCTCAAAAGAGTTTCTCATAAGAGATGAGGATACAGTGAAAAAGAAAAGGTTCCGGAATAAGTGGGACATTTCAGTCCAATACAATTAATTTGTTAGCACTTCAATACATTTCATGTACATTTGCACAAGTTCGTTGTGAAATTAAAACGATGAGCTTGTAACGAAAAAACTTAATTTTAAAATATTCTTTGTATTTTATATTCCACAGGTGGTGAAATACTGTGCAATTCTGTTAACTGTTATATCCGAAATGATTGTCAGCCGAAATATATTGCAGGAAGATGTTGTCCAGAATACGATAATTGTCCACCGATCGGTATGTTTTTCGATCCATTTTGATTCCTTTTCCTTTTTATTATTTCAAATTTTATTGTGCAATTAATGACAGGAATGTTTACCAAATTATTGATTTTGTTTGGCAGTTCAGAAAATAATATATTTCATCCATTAGAAATTAGATAACATATGAGTTGCCCCATTGCTTTTTTGGAGGATATACATATTTCAATTTTATTGAACGTTCTCAATGTTCAGTTACGTTCTAACTGGAACTTTAATGGGCAAATTTTCATACAAAACTACCGGTTAAAGTTCCAGTAAAATATATATAATAAAGTATTGTGATCGAACTGCAATTTCAAAAACTTGCTGCCCTCAAATTGTGTTTTTCCACGTTTTAGAACTATTTAACCCAGGCCCGTGTGCAGGATATCGTCAAGGTGGGGGTTTTTCGAATATGTGGAAATAACTGCTGACATTCACAGCTTGAATTTCATCAATGCTCAAACATTTTCGAAGAGGTTTGAATCTGATGAATGTGTTGCATTTTCATTTCGGCGGCTACGTTAATAAACAAAATTGCCGCATCTGGGGCTCGGAAAACCCGCACGTTATTGTCGAGAAGCCAATGCATCCACAGTAGAGATGGGTAACTCAGATCTGAGCCGGCTCAATGAACCAGCTCAAGCAGAAGATCCAACTGAGCCAGATCTTCTTCACGGATCTTTGCGGTTCACGGATCTCGACGGTAGAACAGATCTTTACGGATCTTTGCGGTTCGCGGATCTTGACGGCTCAACAGATCTTTACGGATCTTTGCGGTTTGCAGATCTTTGCAGTTCGCAGATCTACACGGCTCGTGGATCTTTAAGGTTCGCGGACAGAAGCAGATCTTTACAAATCGCGGATCTTTGAGGTGATGATGATGGAGGATAGAAGATGGAAAATGGAAGATGGTGGATGAAGGATTGAAGGGTGGAGGATGGAGCATGCAAGATGGAGGATTCAGGATGGAGGATTCAGGATTGAGGATGGAGGATGGATGATGGAGGATTGAGTATTGAGGATGGAGGATTAAGAATGGAGGATGAAGGATGAAAGATGAAGATTGAAGATGGAGAACGAAGTATGGAGGAAGGAGGATGAAAGATAGAAAATGGAGGATAGAAAATGAAGGATAGAGGATAGAAGATGGAGGATAGAGGATGGTTGATGGTAGATGGTGGGTGGAAGATTAAAGATTAAGGATTAAAGATTAAATATTAAAGATTAAAGATTAAATATAAAATTAGATTAAATATTAAAGATAAAAGATTAAAGATTAAATATTAAAGATAAAAGATTAAAGATTGAAGATTAAAGATTAAGGATTGAAGATTGAAAATTGAAGATGGATCATAGAATCGCAAATCTTTACAGACCGTGGATCTTTATGAATCGCAAATCTTTGATAAAAAGTCTTTGTAAACTATGAGGTAGTACATTATACCTATACTATACATGCTACTTATGAAGCATCCGCGAAGAATAGGAAAGTATCACCAAAGTACATCGTAATGAAAAGTTGCTGTATTGCTCTGTGTATTGTTAATTATAAAATATTGGGATCTATCCCCTAGCCGGTGATCTAGTTAACCCAGTGCTAATACCAGATGCAATAATCATTATTTTTACATGTAAAATTGAGTTGATTTGTTCTCTTTATCTAACGAGGAGCTAATTAATTAATTTAGCTGCGCTAATTCGTCATGTGTGCTGCGTCCTGCACGAAAACCGAAATTATTTTCGTTTAATATTTCATGTGTTTCAAAGTAAAACATTAATTTCGACTTTGCAACCATTTCTATTATTTTTCCAACGATAGCTATTAAGGAAACAAGTCACTCTTCAAAAGGTTAAAATTAATTAGGTCTATAACAGTCTTCGAGAAAAGGTCTTTTAACCCACATTCAATTGTGAAGTCGTCAAATCCGAGACTAGAGCCATCATTTTTCAAACTAGTTTCCCATTATTTCCCGCATTACCCAGCATTGCTTCAAAATAATGAACTCTGAAATTTTTCATTAAAGTACATAGTTTATTTTAAATGAGTTTTCGGTTTGTCGTAAAGGGTTATTCAATAGGTACATAACAATTTTATATTTTAATACAAACGCACCCTGAAACTTTTTTGCTGGTTTTTCAATGCCAAAACGTCAGTCAAGGTTTATATTTTTATCATGGTGAAGTTCATGAATGAGCAACGTTTCGAAATTATCTTAATTTTTCTGTGTTTTATTTAAATACAAAATTGTTGTGTCCCTATTGAAATTTTCTATGTAAATAGCTATTCAATAGGGACATGACAATGCCGTATATTAATTAAACACAGAAAAAATGAAAATTATGAATATTTTCAAACGATGCTCGTTCGTTAACTTCACCATGATAAAAATGTAAACGTTGATTGACTTTTTGACATTGATAAACTAGCAAAAAAGTTTAAAGGTGCGTTTGTATTATAATACAAAATTGTTAGGTACCTATTGAATAACCCATTAGCACGGCAGTGCAAAAGGTCCACCTGGATCTTTTGAACCGGCTCAAAGAGCCGGATCTTTAAATAGAGCGAGATCCGGTGAGCCGGTTCACTGAATAGATCCGAATTACCCATCTCTAATCCACAGAGAGTGACAGTTTGGTGCGGATTGTGGAGTGGTGGCATCATTGGACCATTTTTCTTCGAAAATGAGGCTGGGAACAACGTTTCGGTCAACGGTGAACGTTACAGAGCCATGTTATCCGACTTTTTTTTTACTGAAATTGAAGACATGGATTTGGACGACCTCTGGTTCATGCAGGATGGCGCGCCATGCCACACAACCCATACCACAATCGATCTTTTACGCACCAAATTCCCAAATCGTGTTATTAGCCGTCTTGGCGATGTCAATTGGCCGCCTCGGAGCTGCGATTTGAGCTGCGATTGTGAAGGACCGATGTTATGCTAACAATTCAGAAACGATTCAAGCACTTAAGGCCAATATCATCCAAGCAATCCGTGAGCTACAGCCCGAAACCATCAACAAGGTCTTGAAAAATTGGAGTGCCAGCCAGCCGAGGCAGCCACTTGAACGAAGTTGTGTTCCATCATTAATGGGAATGTTTACTCTTACTAATGAAGCCATAATACATGGAAAAAAATTTATTTTTGTTCATTTTATTGCATTTTTAAAAAGAAACTTGTATTTGGCCCACCCTGCATATACTGGAGATAACAAGCAGCGATTGAGATGAAGGCGGACGTTGTCGCATTCACTCACACGCAAAACAACAACAATTAACATAACGACCCTGTTTTTTCTCACTCACATTTATATTATGTCCCGCTTCTGAAACACGCTAAACAACAACAATTTGATATAACGACCCTGTTTTGTCTCACTTCTCTGGCTTCAAAGCGCTTCATACAAAACCGGTGGCTTGTCGTCTACAGTATCTCTATGCCGGCCTACACCCTATACTCGCCATCCGGCTTCGAAAAAGTTTTATTTGGTGTTCTGCGTCATAAAATTTTCCAATAGGTATGCAGCGTGGTTAATTTAGTAGTCATAACCAGTATATTCACTGGTAGTATTCCAGGTAATTTAGTAGTAACTACCTGGTATCGTTAACGAGGAGTGAAAAAGACGGCAATATTGAAGGAAGAAGTGGATTCTCGTACGCATGTATAAAGTGGAATTTGTCTCGAGGTGATGAAAAGATACACCGCTACCAGGAAGCTAACTGGTAAAATTCTTGCCTATGATTTGGATCGTTGTCATCTTGTAGTATCAAATTTTAATTTTTCCTTATAAACCATCTTTGGACTGATGGTACTGAAGCCTACTGATGTAATTTGACCATTTTAGAAGCATTCAAATTCTCTGTAAAAATGTAAAAAGTGTCAAATCTCTGTTTGGCGAATAAGCTTCAAATCATGTTCCCCTACTGGATGTGTAGCAGTCCGCTGGATGTGTCTTGTTGTGTTGGTACGCTAGATAGGAAGAACCCACAGAAAAGAAGCTTCGACTACAAAATTGCGTTCTTCCAATCGTGATTCAAGCGAGTCCTTTTACGCATTGTCTGATGGACAGTAGTGGTTTCTAAACTGTGCTTTGAAATTCCACATCAGCCAATAAACGTATTAGAACAGACCTTTTACGAAAAGTGATGGACGAGTATTCTTTTCAAACACACGTAAAATCAGTTTTTTCACTAAAATACGTTTTCAAAGTTTTCCGCACAAGGCCACGAACAGGCATCAGGTGATCGATGTTTTTTACGTCGGAATGAAATTTCACCCATTTACTTATACATGGCTTTGACTTTTTCATGTATCGTACATACTTCACAGTGGGTTGGGTTAAGTCCTTTTGGATGCTAACACCGAACACGGTTTCGTAACATGATGCATACGTGGTACACATTTTGAAATATGTTCTTTTGTGACCAAGGTCGATCGAAAACTGATGCTTTCTATAGAACGCGTCATTGGAGAATGGTCATACTACCTGCTAACGTTTGAATTTAACATCTACCGGTTTTCAGAATAGAAGGGCGTTGGACCCAAAGTTGCGTATAATTGTCCTTCTCGAAAATATATGGTACATCAAAATTTTTTCCGAAATAGACCAATGGGGGGGAGGGGAGGGTTTGAACCCCCAAAACCCCCCGTGCGCACCATTGGCGGATACAGGTGGGGGGGGGGCAATTCCGAATTTCCTAAACATACATACCTACTTCAACCGTTCTCCGATTTTTTTTTACTCCACTGCAATGTGGACTGTAATTAGCATTTACTGTAGTTCTGCGGAGCACTGGAAAGCACAGAACAGAGCCATGATGGTGGATTTACCATACACTCAACGTTTGAGGCGCGTCTCTATCCCCACTATAAAATCAACCAATCAGATGGCTCGTACAGTCGCAAGAGTCTAACATTCTTCAACTTTTTCTCCGACGCACGTTTCCATATGTATACACACATACAATGAACTGTGGTACCACACAATTCGCAGCTCATCGTATATCTGTCGTTTCGCACTTATAGGCAAGTTGTGCCGCAAAGGCATGTTGAGTGTAAATTGCTTTCAACTCAGCAAAGAACACAGCCGACGAAAACCGGTTTGCAATGGCCTGATGGGGGTAGAGGCTCGCCTCGAAGCAAGCCTCAAGAGTGAGTGTAAACGCACCATGATAAAAAGACTACAAGACAACATATTGCGTAGGTAATAGAGTCATTCCATCAAGAACCGCCAAGAATGACGAAATTTGTGACCTTACAACTCCGATTCTTTTGAAAATTTTTGTACTTTAAGAACAAGTGAAAAAAATAATTGAAATTCAATTTTCTGTTTCTATCTCATTTTTTTTGTTAGTTATAGTATGTTAAAGATTTCGCAAAAAAGATGTCCGAGTCCTCTTTGAAAATTCATATCTCTGGTAATTTTTATCCTTAAATAATAAAGTAGGGCTTATTTTAAAGATTGTTGTTGTTTTTGTTAGTTAAAAAATGAGATAGAAACAAAAACTTGAATTTCAATTAATTTTTTTACTAGTTCTTCAAGTACTAACATTTTCAAAAGAATCGGAAATGGTAAGGTCACAACTTTGGCGATTCATGATGGAATGACCCATAATAAGATGAAAACAATATGATCCCGTTTTTGCTAAGTAAATAAATAGCCAAATCAAAAAAATTTCCGCCCCCCCCCCTCCCAACAGCAAAGTCTGGATCCGCCACTGGTGCGCACAGGCCTGATTTAACCCCTAAAAAACCAAAAAAAATGTTCGCCGTAACGCGTCCGTTGTACGTAAAAGCGTTTGAAGGCGCGTAGCTCACAAACCCGTTGAGGTATTAAGTTAAGTTAAGTATTATTAAGTTGAAAGTTTTGGTGGAACTGGTATGGCAGTCTTCACTGGATAATAAAAGATGCCAAAAAATCTTCTTTCAGTAAAATTTTGTCGTAGAAATCTGATGGAAATAACTTCTTCTTTTGATTAATTCAATTATCGAAGATTTGATTTATTAAACATTCGCATTATAATTAATTCTAAGATTATAATTAGTTAAATTTTTTAGTCTTGAGATGAATCCATTTGTATTGACAGATACAAGAAACAACGTAAACTGATTGAATTGATAAATTATATAAATAATTTCGGAAAAGAAAAATCAATCTTTATTTTTATTAGATGTTTGAGCAAAGAAAGTATTATCTTAACTGAAAAAATAATAATTTTATTTTTGAAAAACCGAAAATCGTGTTAATTTCGATTGATTAAATTAATAATCGAAGTTGACAATATTTGCTGTATATACAGTTGCGAAAAACCTACTTAGCTAAGGCGAAAAACTGCAAGCGTATCAACGCAACCACACTATGATAGTAGATTCACTTGGAAAACAAATTTCTATATTGTTTAAGGGGTGTGAGAGTGAGGGGAAAACCAATGCTTTTGAAACGCTCGAAAGCTGGGTTTGAAACATTCTAAAATGCATATCTCCTGAACGGCTGATGCCAGAAGGTTGAAACTTTGTGGCTGTCTTAAGGGATACTAGGATATACTAGAGGTGGTGGTTAAACAATTTTGGATTACAATATCTTCTGATCCAATTGTACCAGGAAGACAATATTTGGTTACTGTATTTACAAGTGGAGTCAACAGAATGTAAAATTTTTGAGGAGGATGTGAAGCACGGAACTGGACGATTATTTAATACATCTCAAGAACAGTACCAGATATAATCTCAAAAAAACGGTCATAGAAAAAAAAATCTGCCAACAGTCAACTTTATTATTTTCGGGCAGAAGTCCGGAACGCGTTTAATTCTGAGACGCGAAAAGGTTCGGGAAGCGGTTAGAATGGGGTCGCGCTAGAATACTTAAACGCCGCTGTCACATATCAGATATGAATTACATAATTGGGTCATACTCCGGGAAGAGGTCTAAGTCACAGTATAATATCAGTTAATACGCGATTAGGAGGTTTTTCGTGATTAGGCTTTTGGCTATTACATGAAATCGGAAATTCATTTGTAGGCGATTATATAAAAAGTCTGTGGAAGTGAAAACCAATCTTATATCTCATCAATCCTAAAAAATATGTCGAAAGCCCTACGTCCTATTGGAGTTGAATATCTAAAAATACTCAAATCAACTTTTGACGATTATGTTGGAAGCCTTAGGAAGTAAAAATGAATTTGATATATCATTAGAACTAAGAAATATTTGTTTGGAATTTGTGAAAACATATGCAACCCCCTTGCACCCACTTTAGGGTTGAATACAGGGACGTCATTTCAGCTTTTTCTAGGGGGGGGGGGCAAGATGTTATGTTTGCATATATTTTTATATATAAATATGCATATGTTATATATAATCTATAAAAATACATAATTCAGGGGGGGGGGGGCAAATGCCCCCCCCTGCCACCCCACAAATGACGTCCCTGGTTGAATATCAAAAAATCCTGAAATGGGTTTTTAGATATATGTAAAGAAAGCCCGAGGAAGTGAAAATCAGTTCCATGTCTTATCACTCCTAAGAGATATGACGAAATTCGTGAAAACGTGTTCAACCCGTTTATACCCTCTTAGGGGTTGAAAAAGGAAAACATTTGAAAAAGATTTTGAGGTGATTATTAAACAAGTCCGTGGAAGTAAAAAGCTATTCGATATCTAATCAGACCGGAGTGATATGGCTGAATTCGTGAAAATGTATACAACCCCTTTACACAACCGTGGGGGTCGAATTTCGAAAAATCCTGAAAACGTTTTTTAGGTATTAATATGAAGAAACAGTACAATAAAAATGAATTAAATATTTGCGAAGACCTAATAGATATGACGAAAATCGTGAAAATATATACTTTCCATTTTCATTGATACATTTTTTCGCCCCCCTTCCGAACGCCAAGGAATATTTGAAATTGTTTTTTATCTAAATTACTTTTCTAGTTGATTTACATATATGTACATACCAAGTTTCAACTTTGTAGCATAAGTCGTTCTATAGATAGGAAAAACATCCCCACCCCCGTACTATACTACCCTTATAAAAAATTATATTTTTCCAAGATGCTACTACTATAGCTCTATCTAAATACCATGCTTCAGTTTTATATTATTTTAGGTTTTCGAGATATAAAAATCGGAACTTTTTCTTTTTCACCCTCCCCCACCCTCACCCCCTGCACCCACACACTCAAATTTATTTTTCTGATAGAGGTCTGTTAGTCCTACTTCTGGTAAAAATTTGAAGCATCTACCTCATACTGTTCTTGAGATATGAGACGTGATTTTTTAGAAAAATTCGCATCCTCTCCACTTTCATGATCCACCGCCCCCTTAAAAAATGTTACTTTCAGCAAACTTCATTTGTCAACCTTTATACACAAACCGAATTTTATTTGTCTAGTGCAATTGGTTCGTGAGATATCATAATCTAAAGTTTTTTACCCCCCACCCTCGTACGCCACTGCCGCCACTCAAAAATTTGTTTGCGATCTATTCTCCTAGTATACCTACAGATATTCATTAAGTTTCAATTTTTTAACTTTAACCGTTTAGGAGATATGGATTTTAAGAATGTGTCGATCTCGGCTTTTTTGCGTTTCGGACGCGTTATTTTTCCCCCACTCCCACACCCCTTCAGAGATATTGACAATTTTTATGCAAATGGGTCCACTACCGAAGTTCTATATAAATTCTAAATTTCAGCCTCCTAGCATAAGCGGTTGCCGAGATCTAAAAACCAAAATTTTCCGTCTAAAACGCTTCCCCCTCCTCCCCCTCACACCCCCACCCCACAGAATGTGGTCACTTCAAGGAGCTTAACCAGTCTATTCATAAAGAAAAATTCAATGTAATATCTCAAACCGTTTGGGAGCTACGAGCCTTCAAACGATTTTGCGTACGGCGGACTGACGGACTGAATTTTTTTTTAACCTTTTTTCGTATCCACGAGTCATGAAACGCGAAAAAAAAAATGTTCAGGGTTGCAAATTTTTTTTTTTTAAAATCGATCACAATACTGTATTATTAGAAAATAATAAAGTAAAATTTGTTTTCATAAAACATGTTCTGCACGTGTAGTGTTTTCGTTATCCACGCAGGCACTGCTCTTCGATCAAAATTTTTTTTTATTCCCGAGATTTTAAATTATTTTATCCAATAAAAATGTATGATGAGTATAAGACAATTTTCTGACTGATGCTTTGTCTCATTTTCAGAATCTGGAAGACCCCATCTGATCAAAGAAACCGCCACCACGGAAGCCCAATCAACGCCGAATGCATCCACCGATGGTAACGAGATGCCGTCGTCATCAGCATCATCTCCGTCTACAACACCAAAGCAAGAAGCCGCAAACAATAATCTGGGGATAAAAATCAAAGAGATAACCAAGCCTGAAGAGATTAGATTTATCGACGAGAAACCCAAACCGACTTATCAACTGATCAAACCATTCGAGAGCACAAGTTCGAACCAGCTGCCAAAGCTTTTCCCGGCCAGTCAATCGAAAGCTGCAGAGCAAGTGCCGGCACTCAACTCAATTGAGACCCAACTGTTTCCAGTTGAGGTCGAAACGGTTCCAGTTCTGACACCCAATACACAAGCCAATGATGAGCGGCAAAGCTCTGATCCGGAGGTTCAAACCAG
This sequence comes from Beris morrisii, assembly GCA_951812415.1. NCBI lineage: Eukaryota > Metazoa > Arthropoda > Insecta > Diptera > Stratiomyidae > Beris > Beris morrisii. The sequence continues at coordinate 90,802,628 of OX638313.1, read as the reverse complement.
CACAGGCTCCACTGAGCCCAGTTCTACATCTGAACCGACAGTTGTGCAGGAAATACCGGAAGAAGTCGGAAAGGAGGTGGTCATTGTGGACAGCAACGGACAAACGAAACCGATTACTGTGTTCGGAGTCGAGGGTCTACAACGTGGAGATGTTCTGGACGAGATATCGGAATATGAGGAAAGGAAGTCGTCCGCCAAAAGGTCGGATAGCAGCGTGCACAGTGTCGAAACTACTACAGAACACTTGTACGGTACCAGTGAGGGACCTGAGATTATCTTTGGTCAGTCGAATGGAACAGATTTCAAGACTGTTAGTGAAATTGATCCGGTTGGTTCAAGCAGTGATGATTTCATTCGAATTCTCGTAACGACAAAGGCAGCAGACGGAAGTATACTCGATTCGACCACTGAAGGTGTAACTGCAACTGAAACTGGCGATACCTTCGATACCGTCTACTACACATCAGGTCCCGATCGACTTGTCTTCGACGACAGCATTTCAAACATCTCCGATACGGTCTATTACTCACCCGAAACGAATAACACATTGGCGACATCAACCGAAGGAACAGAGCCTTCAGTCGATCCAATGTACCATCCCTCCCTAATTGAGGATGACGACACCACATCGAACGAACCCAATCCTGCGTATCCGTTGATAAACGACGATTTAAGCATCTATGGAACCAAGGTCCTCAATTCGGAAGAAGATGTCCCATTAAAAGAGGAAAAAATCCTTCACGATGCTCTACTGCACAAGCAGAACTACACACAAGACCTGAACGCATCGACTATTGTTCCTGCAGATTGGCTTAAAGAGGAAACGAATTCTTCGACTACTGAAGGTGTCCTAATCGATAACGTATCTGACATGAAACCGGAGGAACGATCGCCTGGTGAACCTTTCCTAATTCCAGATTGGGAACGTAATGCAACCGAATCTATAGAACAGAATACAACATCAGGCGATAGCCTCGAGGACGAATCCATCGAACGGAGCAAATCGCTCGAACTGGACATTAGTGGTGAAAGTGGTGATGGTCCAATAACAGCAAAGAATCGCGAACCAACTACACCGAACTCCATGAATATCAGCCTGGATATCGACGAAGACGGGTCAGGTCGAGTAGAGCACGACCCTAAAGAGGACAGCGAAAGTCTGAAGTATCACGACGAACAGGAATCAGGTCCGGGCAATGCCAAAACTCCCCTAGATTCTGGCATCCAAACGATAGTATCAGCAATTAGTGATTTTCATAAAAATCATCTAATCGACATACTGAATTTCACTTAAGTCGAACTCATCGAAATGATATTCCTTTTGTTATACTTTCAATTTTTTTTTAAATAATTATTACATTATCAATTTTACTAAAATTTTAATGTAATTTTCTAGTAAAAACATCCTGCATGCAGGGTCTGTTTTAAGTTGCCAGAAGACTTTTCGTTTATTTTTTTTTTATTATTATAATTTAAATGTAAGAAAAATTAATGAAAAAATAAACATTATTTTATTAAAAATAGACGAAGAAGTAGAGAATAGAATAAATCGAAATATTATAATAATATTATTTATAATATTATCAGAAATGAGAAACGACTAGGAGAAAGGGAGGTTCATTTTCGTGCCTTTATCGTGAGCATCGTACTAAACCTTTTTTTCTCCTGATACAAGTTTGCAATTTTGGTAAATCTTAATGTTGTTTCTCATTTAAAGCAAGTTTAATAAGTTTTTATGTTATAATTTGTATTATTCGTAAATTTAAGCTTATCATTTTATTACATACCTACTTGGACGTATATTTTTATTATATATGAATAAATTTTTAAATTATTTATTGAAAAACGTAAATTAAATAAAAAAAACTGAAAGACAAACCTTTTTTTAATTTTTTGTGATTTTGATTATTTGTTTTTTTTATTATACATGTACAGGGTGTTGGGAAGGTAGGTATTTTTGATTTTAAGTGGTCCATTTCTGAAAGGAAATCGTATGCTAGACTCAACCATTTATCGTTTTATTTCACCGAGAAATTCTCAAAATATATTTTAACCGCTCGTAAAAATATTAATTTAGAGAGATAGATATTTATTTCTTAAAATTTAGATACAGTTCGATATTTCAGTTAATTTTCATTTAGAGTTTAGACATAATGTCTTTACAGCAAGCACTAAGCAGATAAAAATTAAATGTACACATAAAAATTAAATGAGTACATGATACATTAGTTTCCAGGGCAAAGTTATTAAAAATCCCTTTGATAAATTAAAAACTAAACTAAGAACTAAAGCTAAAAACTAAACTAAGAACTATAGCTAAAAAAAACCCTAAAATAACAATAATTCATTAATTCATTTGTCTATAAATGGAAGCTGTCGTGGGGATGTCGCAATTGTCACATCGGTTTTACTTTATTATTTTCTAATAATACAGTATTGTGATCGATTTTAAAAAAAAAAATTTGCTACCCTGAAAATTATTTTTTTCGTGTTTCATGACTCGTAGACATGAAAAAAGCAAAAAAAAATTTCAGTCCGTCTGTCCGCCGTACGGCCCTTGAAGTGACCAAATTCTGAGGGGTGAGGGTGTGAGAAGGGAGGAGGGGGAAGCGTTTTAGACGGAAAATTTTGGTTTTTAGATCTCAGCAACCGCTTATGTTAGGAAGCTGAAACTTGGAATTTATATAGAACTTCGGTAGTGGACCCATTTGCATTAAAAATTGTCGATATGGATGAAGGGGTGTGGGAGTGGGGGGGGGGGGCGAAATAATGCGTCCGAAACGCAAAAAAGCCGAGATCGACACATTCTAAAGTTCATATCTCCTAAACGGTTAAAGTTACAAAATTGAAACTTAATGAATATCTGTAGGTATACTAGATCGCAAACAAATCTTTGAGTGGGGGCAGTGGCGTACGAGGGTGGGGAGTAAAAAACTTTAGATTATGACATCTCACGAACCAATTGTACTAGACAAATCAAATTCGGTTTATGTATAAAGGTTGACAAATGAAGTTTGTTGAATGTAAAATTTTTTAAGGGGGCGGTGGATCATGAAAGTGGTGGGGAGGCGAATTTTTCTAAAAAATCACGTCTCATATCTCAAGAATAGTGTATTATTATTTAAGACTGGTAGAGCCTAAAGAAGCCTCACTACTTCTCGAACTACGACCTAAGAGGTCTTTTGTTCCTGGCTCTTAACCACTCCCTAGGCCATATCTATTCCTTTGAGAAAGGAGATGATTTTACTCAGGGGAGTCTTCGACAGGTCTTCACAGGTGAGAGTAAATCCACCGAGAATCTGCCTTCTTGATCTGGCCACTGCATCACAATCACACAGAATGTGTGCCGTGGTTTCAGATGTGATATCACAGAATCGACATGTATCTAGTGTTACTTTACCGATGATCTTAAGGTGATAATTAAGGAAATAATTTCCGGAAAAATATCCCATTATGACCCGTGCGTTATACCTGCTTAAGGAAAGGAATTCCGACGCTCTCCTACTTGAGAAGGTCAGGAATTTCTTTGACTGTCTAAGTCCTGAAAGTGAGTTCCAATAATCTTCCACCTGAAGATTTATCCACTTAAAAATACCATCCTTAATGAAGCCTTTACCTACTCCACAGAATGGTTCCGGGCCAATCATTGGTGAGTTGGCTCCTCGCTTAGCTAGCTGGTCAGCCGATTCATTACCCGGAATACCCTCATGTCCTGTCACCCACATCAGGGTTAGACTATTATGATGTGCCAGCTCTTTAAGAAGAGTATGACAGTCCCACACAAGCCTAGAACGGAAACAATAAGATTTCAGCGCTAGCAGTGCCGCTTGGCTGTCAGATAGGATAATAACTGTAGCGCCTTTTGGTTTATTCAGTAGAAGTTTACCTGCGCACAGCTCTATGGCATGTACCTCAGCCTGAAACACAGTGGCGGTTTGTCCCATTGCCGTCCATATTTTACAATTGGGTCCAAATACGCCCGCTCCAGTTCCACTATAGGTTTTAGAGCCGTCCGTGTACCAGACTGAAGCACCTTCCCCAAAATCTGGTAGACCAGATTGCCATGATACACGATCTCCCAGAGTCACCATATATGGTTTCTCAAAATCATATACCTTTGGCATGTTATCGTTTACTGAGTCGGTTAGGTCCTTCTGATTAAATTCCTGTAGAATTTTAAGGTGACCGACAAGGTCTCCTGCCTTGAATTTATTGTACTGCTGTAGCCTTATGGCCTCTCTCAGAGCCTCCTTCTTTATCTCTAAGTGTAATGGGGCTAAGTCTATCATGGCTTCCATTGCAGCAGTGGGACATGATTTAAGTCCCCCTGTAATGCTAAGAACGGCACGCCTCTGAATTTTTTGCAGGGCCTTCTGTGCTGTGATTTGTTCAACCTTTGGCCACCACACCATAGCGGCATATGTGATCATTGGTATTATAATAGACTTGTAGGTCCAGTATACCATATTTGGTCTGAGACCCCAAGTGGTACCACAGAGCCTTCGACACGCCATAAAAGACAATGTTACTCGTGTGGAGATGTTATTAAGATGTAAATTCCAAGTCAGACACTTGTCCAAGGTAATTCCCAAGTATTTGACATCGGAAGAGAATTCAATTGTAGTTCCTCTCACAATCGGGGGCCTTAAGTTTACCTTCCGTCTTCTAGTGAATGGCACTATAATTGTTTTACTTGGATTTATACTTAATCCCTGTTGGATGCACCAGTGATCTACTATCTCTAGGGCCTCTTGCATGCGGTCCGAAATGACACAGTCATGTTTACCTCTTACAGTGATCACCAGGTCATCAGCGTATGCTTGAGTCTCAAAACCCTTGATGCTCAGATCCTTAAGGAGATCATCTACAACAATGCACCACAGTAGTGGGGAGAGTACACCTCCCTGAGGGCATCCCTTCACCGCTCGTACAGTGAGACCTTTACCTCCGATCTGAGCCGAGATTCTACGAGAGTCAAGCATCGCTACTATCCATCTCGTTACCGTTTCTTCTACTCCTATCTTACGAGTAAGTAATTCAATGGATTTGTAGGAAGTGTTGTCAAAAGCACCTTCAACGTCAAGAAAAGAGCATAACGCTATTTCCTTGGCTGTCAACGTCTTCTCAATTTTTTGCACTAAATTGTGAAGAGCGCTAACAGTCGATTTGCCAGCTTGATAAGCGAATTGATATTTGTTGAGCCGGCTGAAAGCAGCAGAGCTCCTTATGTATCTGTCTAATACCTTTTCCATAGATTTAAGTAAGAAAGAGGTGAGACTGATTGGGCGATATGACTTTGCGTGAGTCCAACATCTATTCCCCACTTTTGGAATAAAAGTCACATTTACGTCTCGCCATGCCAGTGGCACGTAAGCGTATTCAAAACTGGCTCTAAATAATTTGACCAGTATGGGAAGAAGCACATCGAGTCCTTGTTGCAGTAGTGCAGGAAAGATGCCATCAGCTCCTGGGGATTTATATGGGAGGAATGACATTACCGCCCATTCTATTGTATTAGGAGTAAAGATTCTGCCAGATAAAGCCCTAGTTCTGTTATTTGGCATAATCCCATAGGGCCTAATTTCATTCGTATGATACCCTATCTCCTCTGAGCCAGGAAAATGTGTTTGCATCAGAACTTGCACAGTTTCCTCGATACTAACGGTGTTACTTCCATCTTGCTTTTGCAAGAGTCCAATACCGTTATTGTGAACTCTAGAGAGTATCTTTTGCATTCTGGCAGCTTCTGGTAGGCTATCAATACCCTCGCAAAAGTTGCGCCAGGTGCGTCTCTTTGAGTCCCTAATTTCTTTATTATATACTGTTAGAGCCCTTTTATACTCAGTCCAATTATTGGACCTTTTAGCTCTATTGAACAGTTTCCTAACTCTTGCACGGAGTTTTTGAAGTTCTCCATTCCACCATGGCACATCTCTTTTGGCCTTGGCCTTTTTGAGTGGAGAACTAGCTTCATAGCTATCAAGTATTACTTTTTGTACCGTGGAGGCTACTCTATCAGCTTCCCATTCATTCCTGATAGGGCCATAAAGACTGACATTTGGGAGCAATTCCTCCAGGGTTGCTTTATACATAGACCAATTTGTACATTTTGGAATGCGTCTTTCGACCTCCCACGATTGTCTGACTTTGATGTTAAAGGAGATATGCGCATGGTCTGACATAGATGGTTCGTCGGAGACATGCCAATCGTAGATGTTTTGAGCGGTTAAAGGATCACTGAGAGTCATATCTAAGACTTCCTCCCTAATAACATTTCTAAAGGTTGGCTTATTTCCTTCATTAATTATCTCTAGATTGGTAGAAGATAAGTAATCAAGTAGCAACTCACCTCTTGTGTTGTTGTCGCTGCTACCCCAGGCCTCATGGTGCGCATTCACGTCACCGCCGAGGATGAGCCGCTTGTTGTTACTTGAGCAATAGTTCACTAGATTCTGAACCTCATATGGAGGCACTTCGTCGTTATCTCCGGGAAAATAGGCAGAGGCCACCACCAACTCTTCTGTTCCACCTTCCCCTGTTGGAGTGATGACTATTGCTGCCGCCAGATCTTTAGTTATAAAGTCTGTCGGCGGAATGTATTTTAGTTTTTTACTTATTATTAAAGCAGCCCTTGGGTTATCGCCCTGGCTGCTGTAAACGAGTTTTCCTGAGTTTGACAGGCCTTTAATGTCACCATGTAAAACCCAGGGCTCTTGAATAAGTCCGAGGTCAAGCTGTTCCAACGTAAATCTACGACCGAAAATGCTGCTAGCAGCCTTGGCATGATGTAAATTTCCTTGGATACAGCTGAGGGACGGGGGCCTACTTGGAATCCCGTTCTCCATCACTGTGCTTTGCACTTGTGCTAGATACACGGGCCTTTTCTTCCAATACCACCCGTTCTAATCTCTCTGCCAGAAGTCCAGGTCCACCAGTTGGAGTGATACGAGGTTTGACCTTGCCCGCGGTCTTCACAATTGGCCTGCTTTTACCCTTTGTGTTAACAGCGAGCGTTGGTGTTCTCGTTTGCTCCTCCTGGCCTTTGGAGCCTGAAGCTACCGGCAGGACTGTTTTGGTGGTTATCGACCTCTCACCTCGAGAGGTCGATCCACCGTGTATACTACCGCTTGCTGCGGATGAAGAAGTAGCGGTTTGGGACGTGCCTATCGGTTGCCTTTTACCCAGCGTATGGGCCTTTTTGCCAACCACGTTGGAAATCGCCAGCTTCTTCACACCGCTAGGTAGTGGTGTAAGGGTAGTTGCACCTGGGTTGCCCTCTGGTTGACCTTTACCCACTGTCGGGCCTTTTTTATCAACCGGCTTGCCTTGTGGTTGACTTTTACCCACTGTCGGGCCTTTTTTGTCAACCGGCACTCCAGCCTTTACCAACTCCTTATGGAGAGCGCTCCTGGGTCTAAGTTGGACCAACCCGAATAAATAGCAGATCTTGCATCCTGCCTCCTTCAGCTTTTCCGCCGAGTGATGGTCGACTGACAGGGTTAGTCTGCTAATCGGGCCTTCATTGGTCCTACTTATCACCTGCCACTCGTCTATGCGCAGTCCTTCGTTCTGCGCTCTAATGTAGTCGAGGACTTCATCAGTCGATAGATTGATGCTGTCCGGGAAGTATCCAACCAGAATTTGGGCCTTTGGAACCTTATCCTCGTCGACTACGATAAGTGACGCACCCTCCCATGGCTGCAGTGTGTCAATTGCTTGCCTTAGCCAATCCATTGTGGTTTGATTGGCACAAGTAATTGCCAGCCAGCCGGGCCTATGAGTGTGTCCGTAGAACATGGGTTTTATCGGACTATCCTTTTGTCCGAGAATCAGTTCCTTTAGCTTGTCCTTAACCAGAATGATCTGGTCCATCGTAAGGATGGCTTCGGGAAAAGATTTCGGAATGATACCGACCTTGAAACCCATAGTTGTTTGTGAGTAGGTGGGTTTTGCGGCATTGACGTCGGCCTTAACAGTTTCCGGCTGCACCTGTTTCATTGCCACATCTTCCACCTTGCTTCTTTTACTGTCCGATTTGACCACTTCCTGCGGACTTTCGGACAGTGCTCTTTTGCTGGAGCCTCTGTTCTTCATTTGAGCTGCTGCTGCGATGCGGGCCTCTTCCCTTGGGACACCCTGCTCGCAAAGCTGTTTGAAGAACCGCTTACCAGCACCATTAAGCTTTATAAACTGTCGTTTGGTAGTTTTACATTCCACCACAGTTTTATCAGCTTCTTCTGAATTATCTGACAGGGCCTCCTGAGCTAGTTCCTTAACGGGACTTGCCCTACCCTCTTCAGATAATGGTGATATGGCGTGGCCTTCAGGATCGAACAGATCTTCGATTCCCAACCATTCCATACTGGTTGCAGGCGAAATCGCTTGCAGTGTATTAAGAGGTACACTATCCTCATCGTTAATTTTTGTTTTTAAGTTTTCCATATTCATAATCGTCCGCGAGGGACTGGGATATAACTGGAAGAAATAAAGGTCGGCCATGGCAGAGCTCCTTGCCATGGTAAGGGCCTAAATTGAAACCGAAGTTGCCCAGGTATTCGGAGTCCGCATACTAGAGACCAAGCTTCCCCTTGGTCACGCAGCCCTCGGCGCATGCTGTTTCACCGTATGTTGGCTTGAGGTCCGTTTGGTACTTTGCAGTACAAGGTGGACGGTCCTCGAGCTGTTACTTCGAGTTCATTCGTCAGCCAGTCCCACTTGTCCCTAAAACATGACCAGCAGACAAGTGAGTCTTCGTCAGTCGGATGAACCTACTCCCAGCCCGGCCGTACGCACATTTGGCCTGCCATAGGCAGTTTCCAGTGGTCACCACGAGGAGGTAGTACGACGACTTGTCCGTTGCGCAGCGTTAACCCTACTGCGCAGCAAGACCAGACCACTAAGAATAGTGTAAAGTAGATGCTTAAAATTTTTACCAGAAGTAGGTCTAATAGACCCCTGTGAGGTGAGGGTGGGGGAGGGTGATAAGGAAAAAGTTCAGATTTTTATATCTCAAAAACCTATAATGATATAAAGCTGAAACATGGTATTTAGATAAAGCTATAGTAGTAGCATCTTGGAAAAATATAATTTTTTCTAAGGGTAGTATGGTACGGAGGTGGGGGATGTTTTTCCTATCTATAGAAAGGCTTATGCTACTTAGTTCAAACTTGGTATGTGTATGTAAATCAACTAGAAAAGTAATTAAGATAAAAAAAAATTTCAAATGTCCAGTGGCGTTCGGAAGGGGGGGCGAAAAAATGTATCAGTGAAAATGGAATGCACATATTTTCACGATTTTCGTCATATCTATTAGGTCTTCCTAAATATTTAATTCATTTTTATTCTACGGCTTCTTCATATAAATACCTAGAAAGTGTTTTCAGGATTTTTTGAAATTCGACCCCTAAGGGGGTGTAAAGGGGTTGTATACTTTTTCACGAATTATGCCATATCCCCAGGTCTGATCAAATATCTAATATCCTTTCACTTTCACGTGCTAGCGTAATAATCGCCTAAAACTTGTTTTTAAGTTTTTTCCTTTTTCAGCCCCTAAGAGGATATAAAAGGGTTGAACACGTTTTCACAAATTCTGGCATATCCTTTAGAAGTGATAAGTAATTCAATTGTTTTTACTTTCTCGTGCTGTCTTCATATTTATCTATTAACTCCTTTCAGGATTCTTGGATATTCAACTTGGGTGTAAGGAGGTTGCATATGTTTTCACAGATTCTTACATATTGCTTAGATCTGATGATATATCGAATTCATTTTTACTTCCTAAGGTTTCCCATATAAGAACCCAAAAGTTAATTTTAGTATTTTCAGATTTTCAATCCTACGGGGTTTAAGGGGGTTGTATGCTTTTCAAAGGTTCGACATATTTCTTAGGTTTGATGAGGTATTAGATCGCTTTTCATTTCCACAGACTTTTTATATAATCGCCTACAAACCCATTTCTCAATTTTTAGATATTCAGCCCCCAAGGGTTTGCATATGTTTTCACAAATTTTGCCATTCCTAAGTTCTGATGAGATATAAAATTGGTTATTACGGCATTTGATGTAATGACCTAAAAACATTTTGATTTCATGATTTTTCGAATTTCAAGAACCAAGGGGGTGTGAAAAGTTTGCTTACGTTTTCACAAATTGTTCAAAATCCCTAGTATCTCATGAGATATAAAGTTGCTTCTTATGAAATAGTTTAAAAACCTGTTTCACAATTTTTCAAACTCCAAGTGGAAGTAATGGGTTTGTATACGTTTTAACAATTCGTCATATCTCTTAAGTCTGATAAGGCAACAAATTCGTTTTTATACTCTAGATGAAATCATATAGAGTATTATAAGTTTAAGTTTAAGTATAAGCTCTTTTGCTCCCTTCAAATTACCGGGACCAGACGGCATTAGGCCAATCATGCTGTAGAGAGCCTCCGGGTCCATCCTCGGCTGGTTGAGTACGATTTTCAGGAGCTGCTTACGGGCAGGGTATGTTCCACGGGCCTGGCGAGAGGCACGTGTAGTTTTCATTCCCAAGGCGGGAAGACCCAGTCACACGACAACGAAGGACTTTCGACCTATCAGTCTATCGTCATTCGTTCTTAAGGTGCTGGAGAGGCTTATAGAAACATACATTCGGAGATTATGCGATAACAGGCTGCTGTCTAACGCTCAGCACGCGTACATCAAAGGGAAATCTGTAGACACAGCCCTACATGAAGTAGTGGGGTCTATAGAGTTTAGTTTCGAAAGTAAGGAATTCATGCTGGCGGCATTTCTTGACGTTGAGGGGGCTTTCAACAACGTAACAGTGGAAGCAATTAGGGACGCTTTAAATGGCATAGGCTTAGAGGAGGGACTGACGGGCTGGTTGACGACCTTGTTGGAAATCAGGATTGTGAGTTCGGAGAGGGGGCAAGGAAAGGTAACAAGGCAAGCCTCGAGGAGTACTCCACAGGGTGGGGTGATATCGCCCCTCCTGTGGCTCCTTGTAGTGAACGAGGTTCTGATGGAAATCGAAAGGAAAGGAATCATGGTTGTGGCCTACGCGGATGACATAGTCATACTAGTTCAGGGAAAATTTTTGGATACTATCACTGACATCTTGGAGTCGGCACTCCGTACACTGAGCAGGTGGGCCAAAAGATGTGGCTTGGGGATTAACGCCTCAAAAACTGATTTGGTTTTATTTACTTGGAAGCACAAGATCCCGGAATTCAGGCTGCCAAGGCTTGAAGGGGTCGAGCTGCAACTCTCGGAAAAAGCGAAATATCTGGGCCTGATCTTGGATAGGAAGCTGAATTGGAAAGAAAATGTTGGAGAGCGTATTAAAAAGGCAAACAACGCGCTTTTTGCGTGTAGACAGGCCGTTGGAAAGAGCTGGGGTTTGAAACCGAATATGGTACATTGGCTGTACACGGCGGTTGCAAGACCCACTCTGACGTACGGGGCACTGGTATGGTGGAAAGCCACAGACAAAAAGTATATCCAAAGGGAACTGAGCGGAGTGCAGCGGAGTGCTTGTGTAATGATCACAGGGGCCCTGCGCACAACGCCAACAGCGGCACTGGAAGTTTGCATGCACCTTTTACCGCTTGATATTTTCATTAAGCAGGTTGCGTCAAACACAGCGGTAAAACTATTGAGCTGTTGTCTCTTTAGGGAGAGATCCATAGGATACAGCTCCATTCTTAGGGAATTTCTTGAGGGTCCGGTCAACTTTTGCACGGATTATATGATCCCGGTGAATGATTTCATATCATCGTTCAGGGTTGTATACCTAAGCAGAGCGGACTGGGAAAGCAACAGGGTAGTAAATGAGGGAGAACTCTCCGTGTATACGGACGGTTCCAAAATGGAGTGCGGCACTGGCGCTGGAGTCTTCTCTGAGCAGTTGAGTGCAAGGGAGTCTTTTAAGCTGCCGGATGCTTGTAGTGTATTCCAAGCGGAGATTCTGGCAGTGCTTCAGGCAGGTAACATCATGTTGATGGAGGGGGTATCTGGTCGGGATATTTCACTTTACATTGACAGCCAGGCGGCTTTGAATGCATTGGAATCGGCGACTATTAAATCCCAGCTAGTAAAGAGCTGTCGAGAAGTGCTTAAGGTACTTTGTAGTCAGAATAGAGTACGACTATGCTGGGTACCAGGGCATAGTGACGTACCAGGCAACGAACAGGCCGATGAGCTGGCGAGACTACGATCGGCGTCGGAAGGGATGGTAGAGGAGGTGGTTAATCCGCCATTAAACGGAATTAAAGCACGTATCAGGGATTGTGCAGCGGACGCAGTGAACTCTAGATGCGAGGCGCTAACGAGCTGTAGGACTTCTAGGGCACTCTGGCCAAGGTTGGACAGGCGAAAGACTAGGGAGATATTGACATGGAGTAGGGGAAGTCTGCGGCTACTTGTCGGAATACTGACAGGGCAGCATGCTAGGGAAGCATGCTATGCGTATGGTGATCGCTGACTCTGACGTGTGCAGGTACTGCTTTGACCTATATGCTGAGGAGAACATCACCCACATTTTGTGTGAGTGTCAGGCGGTTGCAAGGAGGCGACTGAGGTGGCTGGGCAGTCTTTTCTTTGAGAATTTGGAAGACCTGAGGTCAATAGGGCATGATAAGCTAGTCAAGTTCGTTAGGGATCTGGGTTGTTTAGGGGATGTTTAGTGACCTACGAGGTTCTGAAGGGATCGCTATGGGCCCATTTGGTGCGCGGTGGCGGAGCGCTTCGCCCCTTCTTAAAACTAAAAAAACTAAAACTATTATAAGTTTAATCTAGCCCAAAAGTTTGTAACGCATAGAACCAAGCCTCGGACGAAAAAAAGTTATGTATTATTTTTTGTTTATTTGTGGCCAAAAACCTCAAATCCGCTTGACGTCCGTCCGTCCATCTGTCCATGAACACGATAACTCAAGAACAGCTTCACCTAGGATCTTGAAATTTTGAATCTGGATGTTTGGTTGAATTTGTAAGGCTAAGTTCGTTAACGGGCAAAATCGTTTTACTCCTTCGGGTAGTTGCCATACAAAATGTCCTTAAAACACGTGTTCAAGAATATTGGTCGATAACTTCAGAAGGGTTTAAGTTATGGCTTTGAAATTATGCATGTATTATTTTTCCAATATTTGGAGCTTAATATATGATTATGAAGAAAATCCTGTTAGTCCTTCGTGTAGCTGCCATACAAATATCCTGTCAAAATGTATTACGATTTTTCCCCGTGGAAAACCGTTATACCGACCCCTGAAACAAAGGGGCGAACGGGCCTTGTCCGGCTCAACCCAGAGGCGGGTCGTGGGCGCCAGTGATCCGATTTAAGGCTACCGTTCTTCTTTCCTAGACCGAATCACGAGTCTAGAAAAGTTACCGACACGACTCGAACTACTCCTAAGTGGGAAGAATTCCTGAAAGACGTCACAAAATTGTTACACATAGAGTAAAGCAAAAGCTGGCGTTTAAAAAGAAAGAATAACAAATATTTATTGATAATAAAGAAAGCCCTATCTACGCTCTCGGATATTTAATAATGAAATAAACCCTGTCTACGTTCTGGTGTACTTATCTAGGACGTCTCTGATGGTCGCCGAATAAATGATATTTCGAAATTTAAAATTGTTCTTCACTTCACTAAATTTTCACAACAAAAAACAAGGCTAAATGCACTTTTGAAGTGATAATAAAAATATACGAGAAAAGGATGTGACGCAGCAACGGATAGTTATGGTAAGCTGTAACCAAGAGGCTATTTGGAATGTTATTTTTTAGGTTGTCAGTCGATTGGTAATCTACACCGAAATTCACGCTGATTGATTACCATGGAAGAGTTAGGAGTTCATATCCTTCGCTCGAAATCGACAGCATATTTGCGTTTTCAAAGATTTATCAAGATTGATGCGGCTGGTTCGTTTAAGAAATATTATAATCCATTTTATATGACATTCGTCGTCAGTGAAATGCATTCTTTAAATCGATATACAATCCAATTTTTTCTGTGCCCTATAACCTATTTGTCTTATTGGTGCTTATTTTACAATCATTGATTTTAGGTCGACTTCCTCAGACTTCAAGCTTCAGGGACATCTCCTTAGCATTTAGTATTATACAAAAAGTGGCACTGATCGACGTTAAATTCATCAACTTTTTCCAGACTAATTCGATTGGCTTACTGAAAATATTTTGGAACCTTCCACTTTTAGTTGGACGTACACAGCAAGTCCTTTCTTATATTTCGGACGCATTCCGCTTATGTGCCAACCATCGACCATTTTTGAGTCAACATCAATTTTAACAAGGATTACTGATCTAGGTTTTTTTTTCCGAATATCCGGCAGTTTTGTCTGCCTTTTCGCTAGCATAGGAAGGACTTCAATTTAAGTACTAGCGGTAGATAAGATGATGCTCAGGACAGTTTCTCGAGAGGAATAACTTTGATGTCCAATCTCACTTCCGAAATCACACAGGAACTGACTGGTGCTGTTAAGTGTGCATTACTTAGTCTCAGCTTAACACATTCTTGGCTTATAAGTAAAATATTTGGACAGTAACAATAACATTAAGCTGCAATTCGTCTTCCTTTTCCTTAATACGCCGGCGACCTGAAGGGTTCGGCGTCAGCATAAGAGACGGAATAGTTACAGAGAAGAACATACTCGGAACTCGGAACACTCCTCGAGTCAGGTACGTTTTAGCTTCGTAGCTCAGGTGCTAGTCTCAGATATCAAAAAACAGCCATCCATTATCCTTATTTTTAAGATCTCATTTTCAGGAAGTAAGTAAGTCTGCTGCCGTTCTAGCTGGATGCAATTAGGGATAATTAAGTTTAATAGTGATTCTTCGTTAACTCAAGTTTTTGTCATTGCGATTGTGAGCTGATTAATTAAATAATATTTAAACAATTTTAAACTATTGCCGTGTTCCAGGTTCAACATACAAAACTAATAATGTGAATCGTCGAAAGAAATAGAAATTCCAGAAAATCTAAAGCATTTGTAAGGTGAATTGTTTATTTTATCAGAAAAGAGCTTTCATGATCAAAAATTTTTCTGGGAACAAATTCGGGTCTACGCCGTCTTTCGGAAACCGATAGTTGCGTAATGGATAGTGTTGTATATTGAATATTATTGATTAAATATTAATTATTATATTAATGTTGTTGTATATTAACACATTAAATTATTAAATTATTAATTATTGCTGACAAATATATGTCTCTGTTAATTATTGAAATTTATGTTAATTAATTTTGTTTTTGAATACGCGAGATACTATTTGAATATGAATTTTTATTATGATTCAAAGTAATTATGCGAAAAAAAGAGGTGCGCCCGAACAAGGTGACGATCCAAGGAGCTCAAGGCGAGCTGAACCCTCAAGAGGACAAGCCAATACGGTTAAGGAGCAAGGGTGTAAGACGGGTGGTTTGAATGCTAGCATCATACCCCAGCCAAAGCCAAGCTCCACGTTCCTCCTACATCCAAACCTCATCCTGCTGGATTGTTACCGATCGAGAGCATTGAATATAAAACGGTACATCGGGTAACCCTAAACTGGCAGGTGGTGGATTGGAGTTGGAAAGCAGAAAAGGGATACAAGGGAACACATGCGCAATGCTATTTTCTTTGTTAATCTTTTCGCCGTGGAAACAACATGAAAAGATTTGTGGCATAGCGACATGGGCCACACGTCTTTTAACCAGCATCATCTTCAGACTTTCAGTAAGTTCAGTTCTAGTTTCGGGTTTCTAGTAACAGTGGACAGTTGGCGAAGGAAGCAGTCTATTTTCTACAATTATCGCGGTCGTTTAACAAGTGGTCCGAACTTCGAAACTAAGAAACGTTCATTCGTTGAAATGGGAGCGAAAAGACGGCAGCTTAGTTTGTGCAAGAAAATGGAAGTGCTGAACGCTTTCGATGCTGAAAAGTTGTCAGTGGATAATGTTGCTCGAAGGTAATTAGCATTTTTTATTCCGTTGCAGACACGTTAACACTCATGTTATTTACCCGTTAAACAGATTCAAGATCGCTAGAGTGCAGGCTGCGGGAATAGTCAAACACAAAGACAGGAGCCGGTTCAAGTGGCAGTCGGGAATCGAAGTGATTCAGAAGCGGCGTTTTTTGAAGAGTGATGCTTACATTGTCGATAAAATGTGCTACGCGTGGTACCGTCGGACTCCACGCGAGAACATTTAAGTTACAGCACCGTTAGTGAAGGCGAAAGCCAAAGGAATGGCTGAAAAAATATTCTACCGTGCCTTTAGTACGTCCGAGGAATGATTGAAGAGATGGTGCTGAATACATGGCCTATCATCGAACAGCGGCCCCCACACACATGTGAACAGGCTCCAATAAATCGCCCAAATGTCTAACAGTTCAGGCAGAAGGTTCTGTGGATGTTGCCTGGTTTCACGCCGGACGACGTATTCAATGCGGACGTGAGCGAGATTTGTTTTCGCGCCTTACCGAACAGAGATCCGTCTCTAAACTCGTCCAATTTGAACCTATCGAAAGAGCGACTCACGATCCTGTTTTGTGTGAATATGGCGGGAAATAAAGGAACTGTTTGTAGTTGGTGCATTCAAAAATCGTTTTATCACCGACTCGCTGACAGCATGGCGATCGAATGAAACGGCCTGCATGACCGACGACATCATGGCCGATTGGTTGCGGCAATTCGACCAAAAAATGGGCGGAAAAAATCGAAAAAATTCTTTTATTTTCGAAAAACACAAGAATTTTTCGACTTTGAACGCCCATTTTTCCGGTCGGATTGTCGCAACCAATCGGCCATTATGTCGTCGGTCATGCAGGCCGTTTCGTTCGATCGCCATGCTGCCAGCGAGTCGGTGATACAATGATTTTTGAATGCACCAACTACAGACAGTTCCTCTTTATTTCCCGCCATATTCACACGAAACAGGATCGTGAGTCGATCTTTCGATAGGTACTAATTAAACGAGTTTATAGACGAATCTCTGTTCGGTAAGGCGCGAAAACAAATCTCGCTCACGTCCGCATTGAATACGTCGTCCGGCGTGAAACCAGGCAACATGCACCGAACCTTCTGCCTGAACCGGTAGTCATTTTCGCGATTTCTAGGAGACGGTTCACATGTTGGTGGGGGCCGCTGTTCGATGATTGGCCATGGATTCGGCACCACCTCTGTAACCATTCGTCGGACGCACTAAAGGCACGGTAGCCTATTTTTTCAGCCATTCCTTTGGTTTTCGCCTTTCTGTAATGCTTGAAAATATTGGTTAATTCACATTCAAAAATAACTCAGCTTTGATATTAGTTAATTAAATAACGTAGATCGTATAATTAAAATATCACAAATGATTAATTAAAATATGACAGAAATGATTAAAACTTAAATATCACAGCTTTTATTTTCTTTCACGACTCTTTCTATTTTTTTAACTGACGTTTTAAAAATTATTTCTTTAATTTCATTTCAGCTGGTTGCTTGATTTTTAAAAATTAAGCAACCGGCCACTTTGCTTTTGCGACGTGTGGAGTGTTTGCCACACGTACTGTAGCACACACCCCACAATATTGCGGAAAACGTGTTCAACCCGTTTATAGCCTCTTAGGGGTCGAAAAAGGAAAAAAACTTGAAAACGAGTTTTATGTGATTATTAAACTATCCCGTGGAAGTGAAAAGTTATTCGATATCTAATCACACCTGAGGGATACGGCTGAATTCGTAAAAATCTATACAACCCCTTAAGGGTCGAATTTCAAAAAATTCTGAAAATACTTTCTAGGTTGTTATCTCCAAATTGTTAAACACTACTTGTTCTACTTCAATACTTTTATTTCTCCGAACTTCATTTCTCGAGTAACCGTATGGTTCTGCTCGTCATCATATAAAAACCTTGACTTAAGTACAAAACAGAACACGGACCTCGACTGCGACTGCGACTTCGACTACGATTTGCCTATCTTTCGGCGTGAGGTTCGACTGTGCAGTTGGTGTTGAACAGAACACCGACCACGACTTCGATTCTATACAACCCAGAAGAAGAACGAGTATCAAAAATTTTTGAAAATGGATGTGTTTCTGGTAGCGCGTATAGTTTACATAGTGTTTTTAATCACTTTGGAGTGTTTGCGTTTATTAATAACGAGGAAATGAATAGGAATCGGGACGAATTTGGAGAATAGAAACCCAGCATGTAAGAGAGAGACAGCATGTACTAGGGAACGTGCTTGATAACTGTTAGCCCCACTCCTTTACAATTCAACCTATGAAGAAATTCTGTTATCAAACGTATGGTGAAATTTTATGGGCTTTCCGAAAATGTAATAATATTTGGTGGTTAATCAGGTCCTTCTTGGAGAAAAGAGGACTTTTCTGTATTTTTTTTTAATTTTTTATTATTTTTGTGTCATTTAAATGAATTTTTCTCAAAAAGTATAACACTGATTGACACAGTTGATAGCAATTAGAAAGAAGAATTTGTGTCCTTTCCAATGAGCCCAGAATTATTACGTTACGCTAAGTACAGCAGAAGTTAGAGATCAAACAGTGATCACAGGTACGATGAAAATCTTTCGTCCTTAAAATCGCGCTATCTCCTTAACGGTGCAAAAACGGGAGTATGTGTAGAACGATTTTCTACTTAGGACAAGTTCCTCTATCTCCCATTTTCATTTGAACCTCAGTACTAGTTACACCCTATACAGTAACCGGCGACATCGATCGCAAAAAGTCTAATCAGTTATACGACTTGCATATGGTTTCGTTTCGACGTACAGTATACGAAACTTTTCCTGCTGGGAAATAATTTAAATCCGAGACTACAACCGCAGTCTTAGAATTAGAGTGTAGCACGTCGCAGGCGAAGTTGGTGTTGTGGGCTTCGCCATATATAATCCTGTGTATTCTAAAGACAGGGACTGCACAGTCGCAGTCGAGGTCCGTGTTCTGTTTAGGACTTACGTTCCTTCCTCCGTGTGGTTGGAGAATGTTCGCTGTGTTGCAGTGCGCATGTCCTATAAGAATTTATGAGCGAACTTGAGAAGCGAAAGTGTCACAAGGGTTACCAGGATGGGAATTGAATAATGGATAAAGTTTCGATTTAAAATATAACAACGACTTCGACGGTAAAAATTGTTGTTGGTAAATTCTAAAAGAAGTGAGAGAAGAGAAGAGAAAAGAGACTAAAGGCCGGTTTACATGGCGGTTGAAAATAATTTTTACTGAGATTATGAGGGAGAAGGAAAATCTCTAATGAGAAACTGATCAGGAGTGAAACGAACAGATATTAGGTGCGTTTTAATGCTCTCCAGAGTAGGATAGTACAGCATAAGTATACGTGAAACAACAACAACATCCAGAATAGTCAATCTACTAATTTTACTGGGTTATAAATCCTATACCGGATAGAATGAAATGGTGTGAGTCTAGGATAATTTCGCTTCAATTCGCTTTACTCGTTTTGATTTGAATGACTATCAGCATTTGTCTTTATCACAACACAAATGCAACAGAATTGCAATAAAATCCAATCCGGTGACAGTTTTATTGCCGTTTGTTTTAAAACAAAGGAAGGGAAAAGAATTACATAAGTGTAACACAACGAAACGGAAATGTCATTTAACTTCAAACTTGACAAAGCAGGGCTGCCAAGCTTTATCAATGAAATTTACTCCACATAATACCCTGGATCGTTTTTTGTCGCCTGCCGATTAGGTGCTCTATTCTGGAGAGCATTAAAACACACCTATTATATCCAGCAAAAAATATTGACGATATTTCTGTAAATGGGTTTGTGCCAACACTTTTTTGCAGTGGTTGCTTCTACTCCATTGAAAATTCGATAAGCTAGCTTCCTCACAATCTCGGTAAAAATTGTTTGGAACCGCCATGTACACCGGCCTTTAATCTATTATAAGCATATTTACTCATATTTCAATAATTTATATTTAATAGAAAATCATTTAACGGAAAATTCCATGAAAAATAAGATTTTTCATATATAGTTTGTTGTTGGGTATGTGTGGTAAATAGTTGAATTATTTTTGATTTTTTATTGCTATTTGATTTTTTTTATTCAATTGTTTATGTTTAGAATATGATTATTTTCTGTACGTACGTTTTCATTACATATTTATTTTGCAATTTTTTTTGATTTTGTTACTCTATAGTAATTATATTTAAATATGCTTTATTGATATACTTAGCTTTGCTTCTTTGATAAGTCACCAACATATAATATAATTTTTACAATTATTTATTTAAAAAGTAAATTATTATATATTGGTAGCATGGGAATTAAAATGCTGACAAAATACAGTATACCTACCATCACGTCCTCGTTCGTGATTCCTGTGTGCTTTTACATTAGTAATGTTAAAAGTGGCTAACAAAAGGGATTCAATTAATACGCAGTAAATTTTTAGAAAGCATATATCTGTGGTCACAGGGAATAACTTGGTAAGTCGAAAAATAGTAAAATGGGATAAGTGTACTGTGGTCGTCTCCCACGGCTTACACGCACTGTGAAAAAGTTATTTTTATATGTTATTTGATCACTGAGATGTCAACAAATTTAATTTTTTCACAAAAACCGGATTTACTGGAATAGTTCAATAGTAAAAATAGGAAAAAAGTGCTGTTAATTATTATAAATAAGTTTAGTTGAGAATTAAGTTTATTGATTCAATTCACTTCGCAATTAATTTTAATTGTTGATATAAATATCTTCATAAAGGAAACGACTTGATCAACGATGAAAAACAAACATTAAACATTTATTTTAAATAGTTTAAAAAAACTTTTATATAAATCTTATCTTATCTTATTCAAAAATCATAAAGTAATTATTTTTGCTGATCTTTCTAATCGAAAGTAAATATTAAAACTGACAAAAATTTTATTTTCTTTTCCAATTTTCATTCGCGGGATACTTGATTATTTACATTCTCAATTTAGAACAAGTACAAAGTCCTTGACTTCTTTGATGTGAAAAGTGTCACAACGTGCACTATATACCCCCTTCCTAGAGCAGGCTTTATTCACCTTGTTCTGTGATTAATTATAATGTTAAAAATAAAAAAAAAATTTAATATGTCTCCACAAAACAAGGTTTAAGCCTGTCGATACTTATATTTAGCTCTTTATTTTTTACTTTTACTTTAAAAAATTTTTCATTTCGAGAAATAACCAAATATGGGCCTTCAAAAGGTGTTTGTAGCGATAAATTTAAAATATCACGCCTAATAAAAACATGACTGCAAGAACTCAGCTCTTTGAACACGAACGATTTTTGACGAGAAAAGCTGTTAGATGAACTGGGTTTGGCGATTTTAATTACGTTTTGTATGTGATTCACATACTCATGCTGCGAAAACTTGGTTCTCGAATCCTTATGTACAAAGAAATCGGATGGAAGTTTTAAATTTTGATCGTATAGTAATTCTGCTGGCGAAGCGTCCACGTTTTCACGTACAATTGACCGCAACCCAAGCAAGATAAAAGGCAGCTCATAAGACCAATTTTCAATAGATTTGCATAGCAACGCGTCTTTCAAAACCCTATGCCAACGCTCGATCATACCATTGGCTTTAGGATTATAAGCATTTGTTCTATTCCTTGTAAAACCCAATACTTTTCCCAATTCCGTAAAAAGATGCGACTCAAATTGCTTTCCTTGATCAGTTATGATCGAAAGAGGTATACCAAAACGTGGAAAGAATTGTGTGATAAGGGTAGATGCCACTGTTTTAGCGGTACTATCAATAATAGGATACGCTTCCGGCCATTTTGTGTATCTATCAATGACCGTAAGACAAAAACGATAACCTTGTGATGTAGGAAGGGGTCCGATAATATCTATATGAATTGTTTCGAACTTATCTGTTACGGGTTCGAACATTCCAAATGGACTTTTAACTGTTCTTGTAATTTTAGCCTTCTGACAAAATTCACATTCTTTGGTCCAATTCCGAATATCCTTGTTCATTGATGGCCACACCACTTTTTTATTTAATAGTTTTGAAGAAGCTTTAATTCCAGGAAACATCTCTGGAATGTATGGGCGATAACTTGATAAAGATTCATCGCACCAAAGCTTCAGATTTGAATTAGGCAGAGATACTGGTACCATATGTAAACTTGGCATAGCTTTTACTTCTAAAAGCTGTTTATCATTGAGCTGCCCAGAGGCTATCTCCTCAAAATTAATTGAAGAAGTTAGATTAACTTCATAAACACGTGATAACGAATCTGCAACTATATTGTGCTTTCTATGATCTGTGAATAATGTGAAATTGCGTCCTTCCAGCATAAAACTAAAATACTTAATTGCGGAATAAGCCGCTAACAGCTCTCTATCGTATGCGTTGTATTTAGATTGTGCCGTTGAAATTTTTCGACTGAAAAATGCAAGTGGTTGCCACTCATTATTGCAGAATTGATTTAAGGCTGCACCCATAGCAAAATCTGATGCATCTACAGTTAATGAAAGCCGAGCAGACACCATTGGATAAGTCAACACTGTTGCTTCTGCAAGTAATTGTTTGCAACGTTCAAAAGCGTTCAAAGAATTATCATCCCAAGAAATAGGAGTTTTGTCGCGTTTTTTCTTACTCCCTGATGTCAAATTATCTAGCAAAGATTGCGCGGAAGCGGCATGCGGAATGAAACGTCTATAAAAATTGATCATTCCTAAAAATCTTCTCAATTCCAAAATATTAGACGGACGAGGAAATGATTTTATTGCCTCTACCTTAGATGATATAGGACGTAAAACGTGTGCATCTAGGGTATGTCCTAAAAAGCTTACACTTCTTTGAAGAAAATTACATTTTTTTTTGTTAATGATTAACCTATTTTCTGTTATACGATCTAAAACTTCCTTTAAATGTTTAAGGTGTTCAGTTTCAGATTTAGAGGCAATTAAGATGTAATTGTGATAATAATAAAACCAAGTTTAAACCTAAAGAATTTAAACCATTCGCAAAGAAAATTCATCCATTGCCTCAATCAGAAAAACAATTGACCGTATTGTGAATGTCACGTCACGTCACTTCGATGCCGATTCAACGTGTCACGTCGATCGAAAAGAACCGATTATGTAACCCCATCGACGTGACTCATTAGCATTTCCATATTGATATGTATGTGTCAGCTGTAAATTGTGAATTTAAGCTCATGTGAATGCTTTCAATTACAATCATTTCATTTTTGCATCGACGTTAATTTTTTTCAGGCGTCACGGACTGGAATCTCATCGACGG
Source organism: Beris morrisii (assembly GCA_951812415.1). Classification (NCBI taxonomy): domain Eukaryota; kingdom Metazoa; phylum Arthropoda; class Insecta; order Diptera; family Stratiomyidae; genus Beris; species Beris morrisii. Next base: position 90,779,384 of record OX638313.1, on the reverse strand, counting down.
AAAATGACGATCAAAGTGACAACTGTCGATGACAATCGACATTCACAATCGCTTTTTCAGGCGTCGATGTCGAATCGGCATCGAAGTGACGTAACGTGACATTCACAATACGGTCAAATATTGTTTTTATCATGAGAGGTAACCATTGTTTCCGAAATCTTATCGGCCAAAGAACCCAGTTCATCTACAGAAGCAGTGTTGGCTGCCAGAATTATTTGGATTTGAAGAGGTAATCTTTGCAACCATAATTTTTTAAGAAAATCATTATTTATATTTGATCCTGCTAGCGACTTCATCTCACTGAGTAATTGCGTTGGCTTTTTATCGCCTAAATCCAATCCGGTTATTAATTTATGTAATTTAGAGTCTTCAGACTCTTCAAAACGCTTAATCATCGCATGTTTAAAATAAACATATTGACCAACATCAGGAATACTCTCAATTATGTCCATACATTGAGAACATTCCCCAGAAGTCAACATGCTTAGAGCATAATTTAATTTGGTTGACTCGTTATTAATTAACGCATTGGCAAATTGCCTGTCCAAAACACGAAACCAAGCCGCAGGGTTTTGGACCCAAAACTGAATCTTCTGAATAGCTACTGCCGCTAAACCAGAAGTTCTAATTAAACTGTTATCGCCTACCCCAGGAAGGGGTTGACCTGGTGAAAGTTCGTTGGAATCACTGATCATTGTCAATTTTCGTAATGCTTTCGATTAGATTACAGAGTAATACAAATTTTTTAGAAACACATGATAAAATATTATTGATAAATTTTGCATTAATAGTTATAACGCAAAAAAAAAATAATTTTTTTGAATAATAAAAAATATTCCTTGAATTTAAAAAAAAAACAAAAATTGTTACAATTTTTCCTTCGAAAAAATTCCTCTTCTTTTTGATGCTTTGCAAAATTTATAATTTCCTTTGAAAAATCCTTCTTCTTTTGATATTTTGCAAAATTGATAATATCTTTCTTCCGTGCAAAAAAAATTTCTTACTTCTTTCTTGACAAAAATTCTTCTTTCTTAAAAATTGATATAACAAGGCAGTTCAATCACGTTGGGGTCACCAATGTCGAGCTTGTTACTTATTATAAATAAGTTTAGTTGAGAATTAAGTTTATTGATTCAATTCACTTCGCAATTAATTTTAATTGTTGATATAAATATCTTCATAAAGGAAACGACTTGATCAACGATGAAAAACAAACATTAAACATTTATTTTAAATAGTTTAAAAAAACTTTTATATAAATCTTATTTATGTTATTCAAAAATCATAAAGTAATTATTTTTGATGATCTTTCTAATCGAAAGTAAATATTAAAACTGACAAAAATTTTATTTTCTTTTCCAATTTTCCTTTGGGGGGTACTTGATTATTTACATTCTCAATTTAGAACAAGTACAACGTCCTTGACTTCTTTGATGTGAAAAGTGTCACAACGTGCACTATAATAGTTTCGTTTTTAGACTTACTTACTTATTCCCTGTGGCCACAGATATAATATTGTAGTAAATTTTTGATATTAACCAATTGCTTCCCCGAGTTGAATTGCCACGCCACGCCACTGCAGTACTACCGACAAATTAAACAGGTTCTTTGACGAGGTCCACTTTATGGCACTGTTTTAAATATTTAATTTTTATGCGATATGTATTTTTACCTATTAAATAAATAAAATAGAATTAAGATGACATTTTTATAATGGGGTTTTCTGAGAAAAACTACATTGATCACTGAATTTTTAGGGTTCACGTTGCAAAAATTTGTGTTTTCGAGTAAATATCTCAAGATTGGGTGCAGTTACAATTTAGACTGTTACATCAAATGAAAGGTAATTCGATTCCCTAAAAAACGAGTTATAGCACTTTGCCTTGTGATTACTCGTTTTCAAGATATAACGTTTTAAGTGAGTGAGGGTACCGGTCAAAAACACTTTTTTTGACCACACTGTATCTTCACAGATAATGAAAATTAACCTACCCTGCAGAACAATTTTTTTCTCCAAATATATCAATGAATAACCCCTAACAAGGTGGTGGACGGAGTGCCAAACACCCTGTATAAAAGTTAATAATAGTTAAATTGCCAGCTCTGGTATTCGTAGATGATTGAGGACAATTAAAGACAGTCTGAAATCGTCACTTGCGCTAAGCGCATGCGATTTATTTAAAAAAAGTTAAAGAAGTGTGCCTCACAAATAAAACTTTATTATTCAACATTTTAGAAGAAATTACTATTATAGAGAATTTATACTAATCTCTTCTATTCATTTTATAAACTAATGAAGTGAATACGCCGTATTGACAAAATCTTTTAAAATAGATTCAAAAATAACAAAAAACATACTTCGGTTTATTTAGCTTCTCTTTCTTTCTTTTACATTTAATTCCAAAATTAGGTCCAAGTATGGAAACTTGCATTGCAATTATTTTCCTCTATTTTCTTGTTTTTTGAAAAACCAATCTGATATTTCATCAATCCTAAGAAATATGTCGAAAACTGTGAAAACGTATGCAATTTGCTTACACCTCCTTAGGCCTCTTTGGTGTTGAATATCCGAAAATACCGAAATTGACTTTTAGTCAATTACATGGGAAGCCTTTAAAAGTAAAAATCAATTCGATTATCATGAGATGTCGGTGCCACAATTATTTGTGCACAACCTTTTCATGCGTAAAATCTAAAGGGAGCACTATAACTGTTATAAATTAACAAAATTATATTCATATCTATTTTTTATAGTTACATATATAGCCTAAAACAATATTAAAAAATAAAAAATTTCTGAAAAAATAGTATATATATAAGCAAAATTAATAACAGAAAAGATGCGACAATTATTTGTGCACAGCATTTTGGTGCCACAATTATTTGTGCACGTATAACAGGTCTCTATAAAGGTGAAAAAAAGACAATTTCAAATTAGTTTCAAAGGCTAAAATCTATAAAATTGTGTATTTAGTACTTCCTTAGTATTTTGTATTTCCACCCTTTGCCGCAATAAGGCGTCTAGGCATAGAATCTACAGGTTTTGCAATACGGTCGTTGGTATATTACTCCACACGTTTGTGATATTTTTCCACGCTTCCTTAGTCAGCCTTTCAATTTCTTGCCGAATTTTCGACTTCATCCAGTGCCAAACGTTTTCAATTATATTGAGATCAGGGCTTTGGTGAGGCCAAGGAAAGACGTTTTGTCCAATATCTGCTAAAAACTTTGTTAGAATTATTGATTTGTGAACATTGTCCTGTTATAATATGAAGTTGCTGCCAATCAATTTGTCCCTGGCGAAAGATGCACAATCATTCAATAGGTATTGAAGCTGTTTTATGCTCTTTGGGCACCTAACTAAGGATCCAATGACATTGTAGGAAACACACCATTATTTTTCCACCATGAGAATGTCGCGTTGGATTTGTCAGCGCCCTATTTTTTGTTTCATTTGGATTCGAAAAATGAAATATGCGTTTATATGTTTCATTTAAGGAAAAGACAACCGCATCCGTCCAAGGATACTCCTCCAAAATTCAATCGGCTTATTTATGTACTCGAGAGCGAACTTCCAGTAAAGGTTTCTGTTTTTTTTAGTTAAATATGGCTTCTGTTGCACAACGTAGGATTTTATTTTATTTTCCGCTAGCCTCCTTCGAACTGTAGTCTTACTAATTTTATTCTCGTCCAATATTCACATCGTTTAAGATGTTCTTGTAAGTTGTGAAAGGAGTTCTCTTTATTTGCTTTCAATACCTGGTTATGGGTGGTATTCCTATGATATCCATACTTTTTCGAAAGTTCTGACACAGGAACACCATTTTTGTAGTCAGCAACGATATCTGACCTCGCTCAATGCTAATTTCACTTTTTCGAAGCATTTTCAAATGATTTAAACAAAACACAATGGTATAAACATACTGCAGTCACGATCGGCTGCAAGCCAATCGTATAATACTCTAGATGAATACTGAACTCCGATTTATATTGTAGTTGGGGATAAAGTAGAATTACGTGTGTGCATGTTGTATGTCCTTTATTAAGGACTGCCATTAGATTGCTACTCAAAACTAAAAGACAATATTCAGTGTTTAATTTCATATCTTAAACTGGGTAAGTCATCGAACAAAAATGTCCTTTTTGAAGGACTTTCACATGGGAGGTGCAGGAAGGACTCACTCGATTTCTTACATCCTTGGAACCATTTAAAAATGAACGTGTACAAAATTTCAAATTCGTAGCTTGAAGCCTTCAAAAGTTATCGAAAAATATTGTTGAACACGTGTCTTAAGGACATTTTGTATGGCAGCTACCAGAAGGAGTAAACGGATTTCGCTGATTAGTAAACTCAAACTTTGTTTTTACTCAAAACTAATTTGTACAAAATTTCCGATTCATAGCTAAAAGATTGCTTGAGTTGTAGTAAGTTCCGTAAATTAAGTGAAGACGTTTTGACAGGATATTTGTACGGCAGCTACACGAAAGACTAATAGGATTTTCAACATAATCATACATTTAGCTCCAACTATTGGAAAAATAACAAGTTGTGAAGTTATCGGCCAATATTCTTAAACACGTGTTTTAAGGACATTTTGTATGGCAGCTACCAGAAGGAGTTAAAGGATTTCGCTGACTAGTGAAGTTGAACTTTCTTTTCACTCAAAACTAATTTGTACAAAATTTTGAATTCTTAGCTAAAAGATTACTTGAGTTATAGTGAGTTTCGTAAATTAAGTGAATTCATTTTGACAGGATATTTATATGGCAGCTTCACGAAGGACTAATAAAATTTTCTTCATAATCATATATTTAGATGCAACTATTAGAAAAATAACACATACAAAATTTCAAAGTCGTAGCTTAAACCCTTTTGAAGTTATCGACCAATATTCTTGAAGACGTGTTTTAAGGACATTTTGTATGGCAGCTACCCGAAGGAGTAGGACGATTTTGCCCGTTAACGAACTTAGTCTTACAAATTCAACCAAACATTCAGATTCAAAATTTTAAGATCCTAGGTGAAGGCGTTCTTGAGTTATCGTGTTCACGGACAGACGGACGGACGGACGGAAGGACGTCAAGCGGATTTGAGGTTTTTGGCCACAAATAAACAAAAAATAATATATAACTTTTTTTCGTCGGAGGCTTGGTTCTATGCGTTATAAACTTTCCTGCACCTTTCATGTGAAGGTCCTTCAAAAAGGACATTTTCTTTCGATGACTTACCCAGTTCAAGATACGGAATTAAACACTGAATATTGTCTTTTAGTTTTGAGTAGCAATCTAATGGCCGTCCTTAATAAAGGACATACAACATGCACACACGTAATTCTACGTTATCCCCAACTACAATATAAATCAGAGTTCCGTATTCATCTAGAGTATTATACGATTGGCTTGCAGCCGATCGTCACTGCAGTATGTTTTGTTATTAAAGTATTTCAAAGCTACTTATCCCACGTGTGTGAAGTTGGCCCCACTTGTTGAAAAATTTGAGAGTTCTGTTTGTGTATAAAGGTTGACAAATGAAGTTTGATGAAAGTAAAATTTTTTAAGGGGGCGATGGAGTATGACAGTGGAGGGATACGAATTTTTCTAAAAAATTACGTCTCATATCTCAAGAACAGTGTGAGATAGATACTTAAAATTTTTACCAGAAGTAGGCCTAATAGAACCCTAGCAGAAAACAAAATTTTGGAAGTCAAGGTGTAGAGGGCGAGGGGGGCGGAGAGTGAAAAGAAAAAGTTCCGATTTTTATATCTCGAGAACCTATAATGATATGAAGCTGAAACTTGGTATTTAAATAGAGCTATATTAGTAGCATGTTGGAAAAATATAAATTTTAATAGTGGTAGTATGGTACGAGGGATGGGGGTGATTTGCCTAACTATAGAACGGCTTATACTACAAAGTTGAAACTCGGTATGTTTTTGTAAATTAACTTGAAAAGTAATTTAGATAAAACAAAATTTCAAATATCCATTGGCGTTCGGAGGGGGGGGGCAAAAAAAATTATCAGTGAAAATGGAATGCATATATTTTCACGGTTTTCGTCATATCTATTAGGTTGTGGATAACATAATTACCAACACATCATAATCAATATTATAAATATTGTTCAAATTCATTTCTTATTAAACCAAATATTCGTGTAAACCTAAGTACATATCTGTACTCTAAATATTGAATATTAATAACTTGTTTTTACCGTAAATGGACCACTAAGAATATTGTAAGCATTTTAACATTCTCTTCTATTTTGAACATCGACGCGACAACATCTCTATTAAATAAAATTCGATATATCTTTTATTTCATTAATTATATCGCACTCCACCTGCGGTACCTTTATAAGGTCTTTTTAAATATTGAATTCATTTTTATTGTACGACTTCTTCATATAAATACCAAGAAAGTGTTTTCAGGATTTTTTAAAATTCGACCCCTAAGGCGGTGCAAAGGGGGTTACAAACTTTTTCACTAAGAATAAGTAATAAGAATAGAATTGCAAATGAAATTAATAATGATAAGGATAAATCTAGTAATAGTAAGGACATTTTTAAATTTAAAGAGGAGGAAAGAGTTATGTACAGAAATCATTCGTCAAGTTTTGTAAAATGGTTCCCAGCCATAGTGAAAAAGATTGTAAGTCCTTTGACATGCCTAATTGAGGTGAATGGAATAATTCGGTATGTACATGAAAATCAGTTGCGTAAAATTGACAATACGGATAAATTCTATACTGGTGATATTAATCCAAACATTTTTGATAATAATGTAATAAAAGATAGCAGTAAGCAGTCTAAAGAAGAGTTAAAAGGCAAAGTTATAAGAAAATGTAAACCAAATTTTTTGCAAAGTCAAGAACTAAGAAGATCAGAAAGAATTAAAGAAAAAGAAACGAAATTGAATTGAAATTGAAATATTGAACTGGGAAAGTAATTGAGTTAAGCTTGTATAATAAATAAAAGGGGGGAAGTTGTGGTGATTTTTGAAGTTATATTTAACCATTATAGATTAAATTGAAAAATCTGCCAACAGTCTGGGCGCAACTTTATTATTTTATGGGTAGAAGTCCGAAACCAGTAGCGTAGCGTGGCGTGAAACCTCGGGGTAACGCTCTTAAGGGTTCCATATACGATAGGTTGATCGTTGAAGGATTTTGGTTTTTTTTTAGTTTTGGATAGGTACTCTTAGTAAAGCATATCACTGTGTTCGGCGAAACAAAAACGAACGAAAAAGATAACTTGGAAGTAGAGTAAAATAAATTATTCAGTTCGCTACTACTAGATGTCAGTGAAATAAAAACGCGCGAAATTTGAAAGAAATTAATATATTGGCTAGAATTTACAATTCCGGCACACAACACAACAAAATATAGCTCACACAAAATTTCCCGAGCACAAACGAACTGAACTGACAGCGAACGGTCGAAAGTATTGAATTGTCAAATATTTCGCTTGTCATAAAAGGGTACCATACCCTTGGGATCAAAACTTTAACTGAACCAAGCGCCATCTATTAGTGACTACTGCAAATATCCATTCCGCCCATGAACACAGTCCTGCAAAACGACCGAAATATTTCGTCGCGAAAAGTAAACGAAATAATTATTTTTTTCATATGGAATTTGACAGTTCATTTCGTTTCGCTCGGAAAACAGTACTAGGCTTTAGAAGTAAGTGACTTTAAACCACACGCAAATGACATGTCTAATTTCCTATATGCACCCGTACTGTCGTTTTGGTTTCGTTCATTCGATTAGATTAAGTCTTTGAAAGAGAGAGAGTGATTTGAGTTAAAATAAATCATAATTTCATATTATTAAAACGCTAAATTAATTTCGCTTTGCCAATCAAGGATTGTTGGTAAAAACAAAAGATTTTCCAAAATAGAACATGGTAAAACAAATTCAACTATAAAATTTGTTCGTAATTCTAACAAATGTGATTTCCTGGTCTCAAGTCGTAATTTTGATTGAGTAAAAACTGAATCTCTAAAATTCATGATCAATTTGTTTTTCTAAAGAAGAGACCAAATTAATTCAAATGGCTTGGTTGTTGACATCGTCAAACAGAGAAATATACTGTTTTATTAAAGGAATGCAAATTGCAAAAACACAGTTGAATCTAATTGCCATGTGCCAATTAACAATTTAAAATGCAATATAAAATCGCAATTGCAGTGAAACGACAACACTTTCCAAAAGAAAACCAAATAGAGGAAGCGCAACTTTCTAGCGCTGGCCAGGCCGATGAAAAGTGCGAATGTTTTTTTCTTTTGTTGCTGTGATTTTGTTCTAGGTTTCGTCGTGTAGCATAGCGCTAAAAAGTTGCGATACCCTCCATGGAATGATAGTTTTTTTTAAGGTAATCAAGAAACTTTACGTGAGCTATGGATCTCGGTACTTAACATATGGACATGTAAGTTATATGTCGATTAATCGATTGATTAACTCAAGTATGAATTCATATTCATGAATGCATAAGTGGACTAGGAACGGAATAAAGAAAAAAGATTATTTCATGGAAGAAAGGGGTAGTGGCGCTACCCCCGCTACCCCTGAAGCTACGCGCCTGTCCGAAACGTGTTTAATGATGAGATACGGTGTAGGGTACTATGCGACTGACAACCTAAAAAATAACGTTCCAAATAGCCTCCTGGTTATTTTTTAGGTTGTCAGTCGCATAGTACCCTACACCGTATCTCATCATTAAACACGTTTCGGACTTCTACCCATAAAATAATAAAGTTGCGCCCAGACTGTTGGCAGATTTTTTTATTTACTTACGTATTTTTTTATCAATAGAATAATTCATAGTAGTAAAAGCGAATTCGATCACATTAAACCTAAAAGATTTTCGGAATCAGTGAAAACTTGAACAATACCCCACGGGGGTTTAATTGAGAAAAATACTTAAATCCGTTTTTCCCCGACTACGTTTAAAGCTTATAGAAGTAAAAGTGAATTCCAAATCTCAATATACCTTAGAAATATATCAGAATTCGTGAATATGTACACAACCACTTTACACCCCCTTAGGGTTTGGATATCGAAAAATTTTGAAGATCGTTACTAGGCGCTTATACAAATAGCCCGCAGAAGTAAAATTGCTTCGATAGCTCGACATGTCTAAAAGATTTAACGAAGTTTGTGAAAATGTGGTTTCACGGACACTTTTTGACTCAACCTCTGAACGCCAATAAAAAACAGAACTTTTTTTTTGCCTTAATTACTCTAATAGCACATCTACATATAAGTACTAAGTTTCAACTTTCTAGCATAAGCCGTTTCTGAGATATAAAAAACCATCCCTCTCCCCCGTACCTTGATACCCCCTATCAACAATTTTATTTTTCTAGGATGTCTCCATAGTGGCTCTATATAATTCTAAATTGTTAGCTTTCTATTCATTATGGTTTTCGAGAAATAAAAATCAGAATGTTTTCCTTTCTACCCCTTTTCACCATCACCCCCAATACCCACACCACCAAAATTTTTTTCCTTACTAGAAGTTTACCGACCCCAACTCCTGTAAAATTTTCAAGATCATATCTGATACGGTTTCTGAATATAAAAATTACATTTTTTGAAAAATTGCTGTCCCCCCACTTTCGTGCTCCACCTCCCCCCTCAAATCGATAGACTCCTATTGTGATCCCATATACAGAAACTAAATTTTATCTTCCTGGTGTAATTGGTTCGGAAGATATTGTAAACCAAAGTTTTTCACCCCCCACCCCCATACCCCACCATCCCTCTTACAGATTTTAGCCCTTGTGTAATCTTGAAGTATCCCTAAGGACAACAACAAAGTTTCAATCTTCTGACATCAATTGTTCAGAAGATTTCTATTTTAGAATGTTTCAATCCCATCTTTCATGCGTTAAAGACTCATTGTTTTCCCCCCCACTTCCACACCCTTAACCAATATCGACCATTTTTTTGCAATTGAGTCCATTATCATAGTACTACATAAGTTTCAAGTTTCAGCCTCCTAGCATAAGTGGTTCCTGAGATCTAGAAACCAAAATTTTTCGTCTAAAACGATCCCCTCTCCTCTCCCCTTCTACCCCCACCCCTCGAAAATATACCAGTCGTAGGGGTTCACCCAATCTACTCAACATAAAAATTTCAATTTAATATCTCAACGGGCTTAGGAGCTACGCGCCTTCAAACGATTTTGCGTACGGCGTACAACGGACCGCGGACGGCGTACGGCGGACGGCGTACGGCGGACGGCGGACGGCGGACGGCGGACGGCGGACGGCGTACGGCATCTACGGCGGACAGACGGACATTTTTTTTTTCTTTTGCTTTTTTGGTGTTTACTAGTCCTAAAACGTGTAAATACAAAATTTCAGGGTAGCAAACTTTTTTGAAATTTCAGGTCGATCACAATACTTTATTATTAAAAAATAATAAAGTAAAATTGAAGTAAATGAAATTTAAATTAAATTAAAGGGAGGAAGATGTAACCCTATTACTTATATTGTGAATTGACATTGTCAAACGAAATCATGTTTTAGGTTAAAGGCCTAAACAGAACACGGACCTCGACTGCGACTACGCAGTCCCTGTTGTTACGGGTCAGTTTTGGTCGTCACCCTGTAAGAAAAGAAGAGAATTGTTAGTTGAATAAAGTATATCGCGTTTAACAAATAGACAACTTACTGATTGCTTCACCACTGGCTCCTTGCGACGTCATTACTCCGCACGCATACGTTCCAGTTCACCTAAAATGACATCAGCACAAAAGAGGGAATTAGTCAAACAATTAATAATGTTGATCGGAAGTCGAGCAATATGGTAAGTTAATAGTTATATGTAGGATATGAATTGTATTAGTAGGATTAGTTAGTAGGATAAATTTGGATTACTTAATATATTTGGAGAGTTTTAATATAGGGAGAAATAGGTAAGGTAGATAGGACGCGTCGACAATCACCATCGAGATGGCGATAAATCCCTTGCGGTTAGCTGAGCCGACGCAATCGGATCCTTGATATCCGTCATCGAGCTCAAGGAAGGGAATCAACAATAAAGACACCGCTCGAAACACAACACGAAACACTACAAGAAACACAACACGAAACACAGCATGAAACCGCACCGCACAAATGGAAACATTGCCATTGTCAGAAGTCACGTCATTGGAGCAAGCAGAAGTAACCAAACCACTAAACCACTGGAGCGAATACTGCGCCATCGTGTGACTTTGGAGCCGTGTAGATGATCGGTTTGGATCCCGGCTAGATCGTCGTTTGGGGTATAAACATAAATTTCGAAGGTCGAAGAAAGCTATGCACCTGAGCGAGAAAGCGGGAGGAATGACCTAGAAGAATCGACCATTGACCGGCGAAACGGGGATTAACCGTGGAAAAAGCTGACCCGAGACTTCGAGGAAAGTACGGCACCCGAAAACGGCCTCTTTTAATCGAGTGGATTGAGTGTGGAAGGTCGGCTAAATTGTTTAAACAAAATTTAAATTATTTTTGCGATTAAAGTTAACCAGAAGAACGTGCGTCGAGCGTCACAAGTGGGTGACGGCACGAGTAGATTATTAGAGTGAAGATTGATTCCGGGTGGAGAACAAAGAGTGGTGCAAGGCGGAACGAGGAGCAGAATCGAGACTCCGAGAAATTCATACGACGCGACTTAGATCGGTAGCCAGGACTGCGGAAATCGAGCAACCGAAATAGCTGCTGCGTTTAGACCGCGTCGAGGGAAGGAGTTCACACCAGAGGCGCCCTAGTATGTACGACAGTAGCCAGGTTAGACAAAATCAACAGGTAGTTAGCGCAGGTATCTATCGCAAGTAAGTTTGTTTCTTTTGTTGAGGCGATAAGATCGTTACTTTGGCTTTAAATAAAGTAGAGTCAATTTTACTTAAAGAATTTCCTTTTGCTTGTCATAAATTTGGTGTGACGTGTTTCAGCTCGCCTTCCGGGATGTAATTTTATTGTGCTTACGCGCATGCGAAACTTTTCTCCGGACTTGTGATCCGGACGGCGAAAAGTACAGAATGGGACCCTTAAAAAAGGATCACTGGCGCCCACGACCCGTCTCTGGGTTGGCCGGACAAGGCCCGTTCGCCCCCTTTTGTGCTGGGGGTTACTAACGTGGAAAAACCGTAATACTGTCTTTAGAATACACAGGACTGTATGGCGATGCCCACAACACCAACTTCGCCTGCGACTGCGCAGTCGTGCTACACTCTAATTCTAAGACTGCGGTTGTAGTCTCGGATTTAAATTATTTCCCAGCAGGAAAAGTTTCGTATACTATACGTCGAAACGAAACCATATGCAAGCCGTATAACTGATTAGACTTTTTGGGATCGATGTCGCTGGTTACTGTATAGGGTGTAACTACTACTGAGGTTCAAACGAAAATGGGAGATAGAGGAACTTGTCCTAAGTAGAAAATCGTTGTACACATACTCCCGTTTTTGCACCGTTAAGGAGATAGCGCGATTTTAAGGACGAAGGATTTTCATCGTACCTGTGATCACTGTTTGATCTCTAACTTCTGCTGTACTTAGCGTAACGTAAAAATTCTGGGCTCGTTGGAAAGGACATAAATTCTTCTTTCTAATTGCTATCAACTGTGTCAATCAGTGTTGTACTTTTTGAGAAAAATTCATTTAAATGACACAAAAATAATAAAAAATTAAAAAAAAATACAAAAAAAGTCCTGTTTTCTCCAAGAAGGACCTGATTAACCACCAAATATTATTACATTTTCGGAAAGCCCATAAAATTTCACTATACGTTTGATAACAGAATTTCTTCATAGGTTGAATTGTAAAGGAGCGGGGCTAACAGTTATCAAGCACGTTCCCCAGTACATGCTGTCTCTCTCTTACATAGAGACATGTAGAATTTTAATGACATTTTGAGGGAGTACGCTCTGCCTGCTGGGTTTCTATTCTCCAAATTCGTCCCGATTCCTATTCACTTCCTCGCTATTAATAAACGCAAACACTCCAAAGTGATTAAGAACACTATGTAAACTATACGCGCTACCAGAAACACATCCATTTTCAAAAATTTTTGACACTCGTTCTTCTTCTTGGTTGTATAGAATCGAAGTCGTGGTCGGTGTTCTGTTCAACACCAACTGCACAGTCGAACCTCACGCCGAAAGATAGGCAAATCGTAGTCGAAGTCGCAGTCGCAGTCGAGGTCCGTGTTCTGTTTTGTACTTAAGTCAAGGTTTTTATATGATGACGAGCAGAACCATACGGTTACTCGAGAAATGAAGTTCGGAGAAATAAAAGTATTGAAGTAGAACAAGTAGTGTTTAACAATTTGGAGATAACAGCCTAGAAAGTATTTTCAGAATTTTTTGAAATTCGACCCTTGAGGGGTTGTATAGATTTTCACGAATTCAGCCGTATCCCTCAGGTGTGATTAGATATCGAATAACTTTTCACTTCCACGGGATAGTTTAATAATCACATAAAACTCGTTTTCAAGTTTTTTTTCCCTTTTCAACCCCTAAGAGGCTATAAACGGGTTGAACACGTTTTCCGCAATATTGTGGGGTGTGTGCTACAGTACGTGTGGCTTAAATTCTAAAAATCAAGCAACCGGCTGAAATGAAGTTAAAGAAATAATTTTTAAAACGTCAGTTGAAAAAATAGAAAGAGACGTGAAAGAAAATAAAAGCTGTGATATTTAAGTTTTATTCATTTCTGTGATATTTTAATTAATCATTTGTGATATTTTAATTATACGATCTACGTTATTTAATTAACTAATATCAAAGCTGAGTTATTTTTGAATGTGAATTAACCAATATTTTCAAGCATTACAGAAAGGCGAAAACCAAAGGAATGGCTGAAAAAATAGGCTACCGTGCCTTTAGTGCGTCCGACGAATGGCTGAAGAGATGGTGCAGAATCTATGGCCTATCATCGAACAGCGGCCCCCACCAACATGTGAACCGTCTCCTAGAAATCGCGAAAATGACTACCGGTTCAGGCAGAAGGTTCGGTGCATGTTGCCTGGTTTCACGCCGGACGACGTATTCAATGCGGACGTGAGCTAGATTTGTTTTCGCGCCTTACCGAACAGAGATTCGTCTCTAAACTCGTCTAATTAGAACCTATCGAAAGAGCGACTCACGATCCTGTTTCGTGTGAATATGGCGGGAAATCAAGAGGAACTGTCTGTAGTTAGTGCATTCAAAAATCATTGTATCACCGACTCGCTGGCAGCATGGCGATCGAATGAAACGGCCTGTATGACCGACGACATAATGGCCGATTGGTTGCGACAATCCGACCGGAAAAATGGGCGTTCAAAGTCGAAAAATTCTTGTGTTTTTCGAAAATAAAAGAATTTTTTCGATTTTTTCCGCCCATTTTTTGGTCGAATTGCCGCAACCAATCGGCCATGATGTCGTCGGTCATGCAGGCCGTTTCATTCGATCGCCATGCTGTCAGCGAGTCGGTGATAAAACGATTTTTGAATGCACCAACTACAAACAGTTCCTTTATTTCCCGCCATATTCACACAAAACAGGATCGTGAGTCGCTCTTTCGATAGGTTCAAATTGGACGAGTTTAGAGACGGATCTCTGTTCGGTAAGGCGCGAAAACAAATCTCGCTCACGTCCGCATTGAATACGTCGTCCGGCGTGAAACCAGGCAACATCCACAGAACCTTCTGCCTGAACTGTTAGACATTTGGGCGATTTATTGGAGCCTGTTCACATGTGTGTGGGGGCAGCTGTTCGATGATAGGCCATGTATTCAGCACCATCTCTTCAATCATTCCTCGGACGCACTAAAGGCACTGTAGAATATTTTTTCAGCCATTCCTTTGGCTTTCGCCTTCACTAACGGTGCTGTAACTTAAATGTTCTCGCGTGGAGCCCGACGGTACCACGCGTAGCACATTTTATCGACAATGTAAGCATCACTCTTCAAAAAACGCCGCTTCTGAATCACTTCGATTCCCGACTGCCACTTGAACCGGCTCCTGTCTTTGTGTTTGACTATTCCCGCAGCCTGCACTCTAGCGATCTTGAATCTGTTTAACGAGTAAATAACATGAGTGTTAACGTGTCTGCAACGGAATAAAAAATGCTAATTACCTTCGAGCAACATTATCCACTGACAACTTTTCAGCATCGAAAGCGTTCGGCACTTCCATTTTCTTGCACAAACTAAGCTGCCGTCTTTTCGCTCCCATTTCAACGAATGAACGTTTCTTCGTTTCGAAGTTCGGACCACTTGTTAAACGACCGCGATAATTGTGGAAAATAGACTGCTTCCTTCGCCAACTGTCCACTGTTACTAGAAACCCGAAACTAGAACTGAACTTACTGAAAGTCTAAAGATGCTGCTGGTTAAAAGACGCGTGGCCCATGTCGCTATGCCACAAATCTTTTCATGTTGTTTCCACGGCGAAAAGATTAACAAAGAAAATAGCATTGTGCATGTGTTCCCTTGTATCTCTTTTCTGCTTTCCAACTCCAATCCACCGCCTGCCAGTTTAGGGTTACCCGATGTTCCGTTTTATATTCAATGCTCTCGGTCGGTAACAATCCAGCAGGATGAGGTTTGGATGTAGGAGGAACGTGGAGTGTTCCAAAAAGGAGAAATAAACAAGCACACCCATTGCTTCATGACAGTTGGAAAAGGCGCAATCGCAGGACTTAAGATAGTGTTGCCAACAGTTTAAAAGAAAAAAATAGTGCCGAGTGAGACGTCAGTGACAGATTCGAAAAAATTAAAATGCCAAAATAATGGTAGCTCTTTTTTGTTATTAAAGTAAACATAGTTAATCATTTCTAAGCTACGTGTGTGAAGTTGGCCCCACTTATTGAAAAATTTGAGAGTTCTGTTTGTGTATAAAGGTTGACATAGGAAGTTTGCTGAAAGTAAAATTTTTTAAGGGGTCGGTGGAGCATGACAGTGGGGGGATAAGAATTTTTCTAAAAAATCACGTCTCATATCTCAAGAACAGTGTGAGATAGATACTTAAAATTTTTACCAGAAGTAGGACTAATAGTCCCATAGGGCTGAGAGATGAATACATGCTGATGGCTAAGACGATTACTTGGGTGGTAATGTTGTTGATGGTTTGGTTGGACGGATACTATGGTATGATTCAGTTCATATCATAGCGCCCCAAATCACTTCAACATTGCTTCGCCAAAAACGCGCTTGTGTACATTATAATATGCCCTTTTATTTTGAAAAATTAATATAGCTGACTCATAGAGAAGATTCTATGGTTCCGCAGAGTATACCGCTCTTGAAGAAAGGCAACATTAAGGTGGTCCTCCCTAAATCTGGATGCATCGAGTCGAGTCGAACTTAGTATTTCGGAACTTTTGTTCCGTCAACCACCTTTAGTTGCGCTTTTGTCCAGGGTTTGATGATTGCCAACATCTGCTTTATGCAATCTCAGGTTGGAGAATTGTTGTAGGTAATTGATAACCACTTGCACTGGCAATCACTTGGGATCGTAAGGTGTACTCCTCAATATTATCCATCTCATCCAGCAGACAAGATTTTATTATTTGGATGAGTTCCTTCTCATTTATGGATTGCTCCGGATGAAGCCGATGCAGAATATTAATTTTGTATTGTGTTACCACGCTCTTATATGCTACTCTGGATGTGATTGGCTTTGGCTGGGGTATGATGCTAGCATTCAAACCACCCGTCTTACACCCTTGCTCCTTAACCGTATTGGGTTGCCCTCTTGAGGGTTCTGCTCGCCTTGAGCTCCTTGGATTGTCGCCTTGTTCGGGCGCACCTCTTTTTGTCGCATAATTACTTTGAATCATAATAAAAATTCATATTCAAATAGTATCTCGCGTATTCAAAAACAAAATTAATTAACATAAATTTCAATAATTAACAGAGACATATATTTGTCAGCAATAAATAATAATTTAATAATTTAATGTGTTAATATACAACAACATTAATATAATAATTAATATTTAATCAATAATATTCAATATACAACACTATCCATTACGCAACTATCGGTTTCCGAAAGACGGCGTAGACCCGAATTTGTTCCCAGGAAAATTTTTGATCATGAAAGCTCTTTTCTGATATAATAAATATAATAAACAATTCACCTTACAAAAGCTTTAGATTTTCTGGAATTTCTATTTCTTTCGACGATTCACATTATTAGTTTTGTATGTTGAACCTGGAACACGGCAATAGTTTAAAATTGTTTAAATATTATTTAATTAATCAGCTCACAATCGCAATGACAAAAACTTGAGTTAACGAAGAATCACTATTAAACTTAATTATCCCTAATTGCATCCAGCTAGAACGGCAGCAGACTTACTTACTTCCTGAAAATGAGATCTTAAAAATAAGGATAATGGATGGCTGTTTTTTGATATCTGAGACTAGCACCTGAGCTACGAAGCTAAAACGTACCTGACTCGAGGAGTGTTCCGAGTTCCGAGTATGTTGTTCTCTGTAACTATTCCGTCTCTTATGCTGACGCCGAACCCTTCAGGTCGCCGGCGTATTAAGGAAAAGGAAGACGAATTGCAGCTTAATGTTATTGTTACTGTCCAAATATTTTACTTATAAGCCAAGAATGTGTTAAGCTGAGACTAAGTAATGCACACTTAACAGCACCAGTCAGTTCCTGTGTGATTTCGGAAGTGAGATTGGACATCAAAGTTATTCCTCTCGAGAAACTGTCCTGAGCATCATCTTATCTACCGCTAGTACTTAAATTGAAGTCCTTCCTATGCTAGCGAAAAGGCAGACAAAACTGCCGGATATTCGGAAAAAAAAACCTAGATCAGTAATCCTTGTTAAAATTGATGTTGACTCAAAAATGGTCGATGGTTGGCACATAAGCGGAATGCGTCCGAAATATAAGAAAGGACTTGCTGTGTACGTCCAACTAAAAGTGGAAGGTTCCAAAATATTTTCAGTAAGCCAATCGAATTAGTCTGGAAAAAGTTGATGAATTTAACGTCGATCAGTGCCACTTTTTGTATAATACTAAACGCTAAGGAGATGTCCCTGAAGCTTGAAGTCTGAGGAAGTCGACCTAAAATCAATGATTGTAAAATAAGCACCAATAAGACAAATAGGTTATAGGGCACAGAAAAAATTGGATTGTATATCGATTTAAAGAATGCATTTCACTGACGACGAATATCATACAAAATGGATTATAATATTTCTTAAACGAACCAGCAGCATCAATCTTGATAAATCTTTGAAAACGCAAATATGCTGTCGATTTCGAGCGAAGGATATGAACTCCTAACTCTTCCATGGTAATCAATCAGCGTGAATTTCACGTAAGCAGTATAAGGACACAATCAACACCGATATCAAATCACTAATATGTTTTTCTAATGGCAAAAAGTGTCAACTTGTACAAGATGGCCGCCATACTCTATGTAGGCTAAGTCCCGGTTTGGTCGACACTAAATTTAACCCCGTACAGATGGAATAGACCAAATCATAAACAGATCTACCGGAATCATATTTTGGGAAACCCGCACATATAGCCTCCGTATGTGAACCCGGAGGACTAGTCGGTCCGAAAGACTTCGAGGAAGCAAATGTAGATACATTAAAAGCTTATTAAAAAAATCTTCCAACAGTCTGGGCGCAACTTTATTATTTTATGGGTAGAAGTCCGAAATGTGTTTAATGCTGAGATGCGGTGTAGGTCACCATTCGACTGAGAACCTAAAAAATAACATTCCAAATAGCCTCTTGGTTACAGCTTACCATAACTATCCGTTGCTGCGTCACATCCTTTTCTCGTATATTTTTATTATCTCTTCAAAAGTGCATTTAGCCTTGTTTTTTGTTGTGAAAATTTAGTGAAGTGAAGAACATTTTTAAATTTCGAAATATCATTTATTTATTGGCTTTGGGTTTGTATTAAAAGCCGCGTATCGCCGTAATCTTTATTAAGGATAACATATCGTTTTTGGGGTAAAATAAACATTTTTTAAAAATTCGTATTTTAGACTCAATTCTGGGTAAAACTGTTTAAACCGCAAGACTCCACGAGATCAAGTGCCTCTCCTGAAAAGTTGTATTTATTTACGTTTGATCCAATTGCTCAAAAACCACTCGTGCCACCTCTGCTGTCAGATAGAGTAGAAGGAAATTTAAAATGTTTAATTATTTAATAATGTAATATGAGACTGACTTGAAGCTTTCTGTTCGTCAAAACTAGATATGCAATACTCGTATATACAACCTTCGCAAAAATAATAAAATTTTACTCCACTCTATATGCTTGTTTTGCAGTAAGGAATAATTGTCTAAAATTTCATTCGAGTGGTTTCTGAGAAAATGGGTCAAGAATTTTCCACTGAAAAGCCTTGGCGATGATCTCCTCTTAACTTTAAATTTGATACTGGAAGGAAGATAAGAATTTATTTTTCATTGGAAAAAATATTCGATATATCGATATTTTTTTTTTTATATATCATCAGCCGGTATTGATAATTTTTTCAATATCGATATATCGATATTTTTTTTCGATATTAACATCCCTAGGGACAACGGGGATTTTCTATTGATTAATGGGTACATAACTCGAATGTTTTTAGATATTGTGGAGATAGTCTGATCAATGTGGTGATAAAAAGTTAATTTAGAGTCAAGATGAATACCCAGGTACTTACGAGTAACTGTTTTTGACCAGTTTATTGGCTCGTCAAAGATGTTGAGGTATGGAGCTGGCAAGAATCGAAGAGCTCGTCGTTTTGTTAGAAATATGCATTGTGTTTTTGATGCATTTAATTTTATTTTCCACTTCGTATAATAATCGGATATCTTTTTCCAGTTGGCTTTGTAAGTTATTTATTATTTTAAGTGGGTCCGAGCCAGCAGAAAGTATGGCAGCATATGCGGCAAGTTCACATTGTTGAAGTTTTGGGACATCGGAAGTATAAGGTTGGGCTGAGGCATGATCCCTGCGGCACACAATCTGGGACTAGAAAGTTTTCCTTTAACTTTTACTGAGAAACTTCTATTTGCTAAGAATCTATATATATAAACAAGCCAATCGTATAATACTCTAGATGAATACTGAACTCCGATTTATATTGTAGTTGGGGATAAAGTAGAATTACGTGTGTGCATGTTGTATGTCCTTTATTAAGGACTGCCATTAGATTGCTACTCAAAACTAAAAGACAAGGACAGAAGCGCAACTAAAGGTGGTTGACGGAACAAAAGTTCCGAAATACTAAGTTCGACTCGACTCGATGCATCCAGATTTAGGGAGGACCACCTTAATGTTGCCTTTCTTCAAGAGCGGTATACTCTGCGGAACCATAGAATCTTCTCTATGAGTCAGCTATATTAATTTTTCAAAATAAAAGGGCATATTATAATGTACACAAGCGCGTTTTTGGCGAAGCAATGTTGAAGTGATTTGGGGCGCTATGATATGAACTGAATCATACCATAGTATCCGTCCAACCAAACCATCAACAACATTACCACCCAAGTAATCGTCTTAGCCATCAGCATGTATTCATCTCTCAGCCCTATGGGACTATTAGTCCTACTTCTGGTAAAAATTTTAAGTATCTATCTCACACTGTTCTTGAGATATGAGACGTGATTTTTTAGAAAAATTCTTATCCCCCCACTGTCATGCTCCACCGACCCCTTAAAAAATTTTACTTTCAGCAAACTTCCTATGTCAACCTTTATACACAAACAGAACTCTTAAATTTTTCAATAAGTGGGGCTACCTATATCACACGTGTGATAGGTAGCTTTGAAATGATTAACTATGTTTACTTCAATAACAAAAAAAAGGTACCATTATTTTGGCATTTTAATTTTTTCAAATCTGTCACTTTTAAGCACTAAATGACGTCTCACTCGACACTATTTTTTTCTTTTAAACTGTTGGCAACACTATCTTAAGTCCTGCGATTGCGCCTTTTCCAACTATCATGAAGCAGTCGGGTGTGCTCGTTTATTTCTCCTTTTTGGAACACTTCCCGTTCCTCCTACATCCAAACCTCATCCTGCTGGATTGTTACCGACCAAGAGCATTGAATATAAAATGGTACATCGAATAACACTAAACTGGTAGGCGGTGAGTTAGAGTTGGGAAGCAGAAAAGGGATACAAGGGAACACATGCGCAATGCTATTTTCTTTGTTAATCTTTTCGCCGTGGAAACAACATGAAAAGATTTGTGGCATAGCGAAATGGACCACACGTCTTTTAACCAGCAGCATCTTTAGACTTTCAGTAAGTTCAGTTCTAGTTTCGGGTTTCTAGTAACAGTAGACAGTTGGCGAAGGAAGCAGTCTATTTTCTACAATTATCGCGGTCGTTTAACAAGTGGTCCGAACTTCGAAACGAAGAAACGTTCATTCGTTGAAATGGGAGCGAAAAGACGGCAGCTTAGTTTGTGCAAGAAAATGGAAGTGCTGAACGCTTTCGATGCTGAAAAGTTGTCAGTGGATAATGTAGCTCGAAGGTAATTAGCATTTTTTATTCCGTTGCAGACACGTTAACACTCATGTTATTTACCCGTTAAACAGATTCAAGATCGCTAGAGTGCAGGCTGCGGGAATAGTCAAACACAAAGACAGTAGCCGGTTCAAGTGGCTGTCGGGAATCGAAGTGATTCAGAAGCGGCGTTTTTTGAAGAGTGATGCTTACATTGTCGATAAAATGTGCTACGCGTGGTACCGTCGGTCTCGACGCGAGAACATTCGAGTTACAGCACCGTTAGTGAAGGCGAAAGCCAAAGGAATGGCTGAAAAAATATTCTACCGTGCCTTTAGTGCATCCGAGGAATGGTTGAAGAGATGGTGCCGAATACATGGCCTATCATCGAACAGCGGGCCCTACCAACATGTGAACCGGCTCCTATAAATCGCACAAATGTCTAACAGTTCAGGCAGAAGGTTCGGTGAATGTTGCCTGGTTTCCTTAATACGCCGGACGTCTTCAATGCAGAATTGATCGAAATTGGTTTTCGCGCCTTACCGAACAGAGATCCGTCTCTAAACTCGTCCAATTCGAACCTATCGAAAGAGCGACTCACGATCCTGTTTTGTGTGAATATGGCGGGAAATAAATATGAACTGTTTGTAGTTGGTACATTCAAAAATCATTGTATCACCAACCCGCTGACAGCATGGCGATCGAATGAAACGGCCTGCATGACCGTCGACATCATGGCCGATGGGTTGCGGTAATTCGACCGAAAAATAGGCGGTAAAAATCGAAAAATTCTTTTATTTTCGAAAAACACATGCACTTCTGCCTGAACTGGTGAACATTTGCGCGATTTATAGGAGCCGAATATACGAATACATGTAGGAAGCCTTAGAAATCTCATCAGAAATTATATTTGAAAACTTTGACGATGAGATTATGAAATTGTATATTGATATTAGTTAATTAAATAACGTAAACCGTATAATTAAAATATCACAAATGATTAATTAAAGTATCACAGAAATGATTAAAACTTAAATATCACAGCTTTTATTTTCTTTCACGACTCTTTCAATTTTTTCAACTGCCGTTTTAAAATTACTTCTTTAATTTCATTTCAGCCGGTTGCTTGATTTTTAAAAATTAAGCAACCGGCCACTTTGCTTTTGCGACGTGTGGAGTGTTTGCCACACGTACTGTAGCACACACCCCACAATATGACGGAAAACGTGTTCAACCCGTTTATAGCCTCTTAGGGGTTGAAAAAGGAAAAAAATTTCAAAACGAGTTTTATGTGATTATTAAACTATCCCGTGGAAGTGAAAAGTTATTTGATATCTAATCAGACCTGAGGGATACGGCTGAATTCGTGAAAATCTATACAACCCCTCAAGGGTCGAATTTCAAAAAATTCTGAAAATACTTTCTAGGTTGTTATCTCCAAATTGTTAAACACTACTTGTTCTACTTCAATACTTTTATTTCTCCGAACTTCATTTCTCGAGTAACCGTATGGTTCTGCTCGTCATCATATAAAAAACTTTGCTTAACCTAAAACATGATTTCGTTTGACAATGTCAATTCACAATATAAGTAATAGGGTTACGACATCTTCCCCTCTTTAATTTAATTTCAATTTCATTTACTTCAATTTTTCAATTTAATCTATAATGGTTAATATAACTTCAAAAATAACCACATCTTCCCCCCTTTTATTTATTATACAAGCTTAACTCAATTACTTTCCCAGTTCAATATTTCAATTTCAATTCAATTTCGTTTCTTTTTCTTTAATTCTTTCTGATCTTCTTAATTCTTGACTTTGTAAAAAATTTTGTTTACATTTTCTTATAACTTTGCCTTTTAACTCTTCTTTAGACTGCTTACTGCTATCTTTTATTACATTATTGTCAAAAATGTTTGGATTAATATCACCAGTATAGAATTTATCCGTATTGTCAATTTTACGCAACTGATTTTCATGTACATACCGAATTATTCCATTCACCTCAATTAGGCATGTCAAAGGACTTACAATCTTTTTCACTATGGCTGGGAACCATTTTACAAAACTTGACGAATGATTTCTGTACATAACTCTTTCCTCCTCTTTAAATTTAAACATGTCCTTACTATTACTGGCTCCTCCAAAGGCCCAACATCTGGTGAAGGAACTCTCGCTAAAAAGCACCTCAAGCCACAGCGCAACACTCCCAAAGGTCTACAAGCCGGAGGGAACAAGGCGACTAAAGGCTCAGAGCTAGCAAAACCACCAGTGCCGTCGGCATTGCAGAGAAGGATTCAGCACATCAGAGATGCTGCTCAGGCAGCTAACTCTGACAGGGCCAACCCGACTGCCTAACAATGACCGCCTTCAGGTGCCTTCAAGTGAACCTGCAACATGCGAAAGCATCGTCAGCAGTCCTCTCTCGCAGATTCACTGAAGCTCACCTCGACGTCGCTCTTATCCAGGAGAAATACCTAATGGAGGACCAGGTAAGAGGGTTGACCGTGGGTGAGCTCTTGTATGACTCTACCAATACCGGAAGACCCAGAGCATGTTTACTTTTTAAAAAGAATACTAAATATGTTCCAATTCCAGGTTACTGTACGAAGGACGTTGTAGCGGCCTTTGTAGAGCTGCCGTTCCCGAAGGGCAGGACAGAGATCATCATATGCTCAGCCTACCTTCCCGGGGACTGCACTGAACCAGCGTCACCCGTCATCAGGGACATCGTCGACCTATACCGGAGGACTAACAAGCAGCTGGTACTTGGCTGTGATGCCAATGCACATCACACTATGTGGTCAAGTTCTAACATCAATGAACGGGGTGAGTTGCTGCTAGATTTTATTTACACTAACAACCTAAATATTCTCAATAGAGGTAACAAACCCACTTTCATAAACAGAGTCAGGCAGGAGGTCCTGGATATTACCATTTGTACTCAATTCCTGATCACAAAAATCTGCAACTGGCACGTCTCAAATGAGACTTCTATGTCAGATCATAGGCATATCCTATTCAATATAGAATCAAATACCATTTTGTCCGAAACGTACAGGAAGCCACAAACGACGAACTGGGAACTATACGACCAGAAATTGTCGGAACTCATGGCCGGCACCATACGTAATATTAAGGACATTGACAGCATGGAAATAGCATCAGAACAAATACGCAATGCTATTGAAACTGCTTTCAACTCATCCTGCCCGGAAAGGTCCAGAGCAAGTAACAGGAAAGGAGCTTGGTGGAACCCAGCACTAACTAAGCTCAGATCTCAAACAAGAAAGCTCTTCAATAGGGCTAAAAAAACTGGTGAGTGGGAATCGTACAAAAGGGCCCTAACAGAGTACAACCACGAAATTAGATATGCAAAGAGAAATTCGTGGAAATTGTTCTGCCAGGGTATAAACGATTTACCCAGCAGCGCAAGAGTACACAAAATACTTTCTAAAGCACACACTAATAAAATGGGCTTATTAGAGAAACCCGATGGCTCGATTACCGAAAATGGGAAACAGACGTTAGAACTTTTAGCACAAACTCATTTCCCAGGATCCTCAACCATAGAACCAAGCAATGAAGAACAGTACACCGTCCCAAAGCCGAGCAGACCAACCATATTGGACTGGAAAAACTCAGCTAAGATCTTCACTGCCAACAAGGTTAAATGGTCTATACGTAGTTTTAAACCATTCAAATCTCCTGGTGAAGACAGAATATTTCCCGCTTTACTACAAAGAGGAATGGACCATCTTCTACCAACACTGATATCCATATTTAGAGCAAGCCACGCATGGGGTTACATACCCATATCCTGGCGTAACGTTAAAGTGATATACATACCAAAAACAGGGCGCCGCTCGAGCAATAATCCTAAGTCGTATCGTCCTATCAGCTTAACGTCATTTCTCTTAAAAACTATGGAAAAGATTATTGATAGGCATATCAGAGACGGGGCTTTGAAATCTCAACCCTTACACTCCAATCAATATGCATATCAACCGGGGAAGTCTACAACCCACGCCTTACAAAACCTAGTCACGAAAATCGAGAAATCGATTACGGACAAGGAAATAGCTGTGGGTTGCTTCTTAGATATCGAAGGGGCCTTTGACAACACTGCCTACGAAAGTATCTACTCTGCTGCGCAAAAGCGTGGTATTGATCCAAAAACCTGCAGTTGGATCAAGGCCATGCTAGAACGCAGGAAAATAACTTCGACACTAGCCGACTCAACAGTCACAGTCACAGCTGCGAAAGGCTGTCCGCAGGGTGGGGTACTATCACCCATCCTCTGGTGCTTAGTAGTGGACGACCTTCTTCAAGACCTAACTAATTCCGGAGTCACGGTACAGGGTTACGCTGACGACCTTGCCATCCTTGTTAGAGGTAAATTTGAAGCGACGGTGACTGATCTAGTTCAGAATACCCTAAACCAGGTAGCAACCTGGTGCACTAAAGCAGGATTGGGTATCAACCCAAAGAAAAGCACAATTGTTGCATTCACCAAAAGGAGGTGTAAGGACAAGCTAGCTAAGCCTACTCTTTTTGGAGAATCCATAGAGTATTCTAGTGAGGTAAAATTCCTGGGTATTATCCTGGATGAAAAGCTCACCTGGAATGCTCATTTGGACAATGTTCTTGAAAGGGCCAGAATCTCTCTCTGGACCTGCAGGAGCCTTCTCGGCAAAAACTGGGGACTGAGTCCAAAACTAACCTACTGGATGTATACCGTCGTTGCTAGGCCCATTATAACTTACGCGGCATCCGTCTGGTGGAAGAAAACAAAGCAGAAAACTGCTCAGCTCAAGCTGACTAAATTACAAAGACTGGCATGCCTGGGTATTACTGGGGCGATGCGCACCACTCCTACAGCTGCCTTAGAGGTGCTTCTCAGCCTAGCACCCCTACACTTAGAAATACAGAAAGAAGCTAGATTCACCACATACAAACTTTTGAGCTCGGAGGACGAGTCAGAGCGCAAAATAGCTTGCCCAACTCTCTCCGCGGAACTCAACAAGTACCCAATACTAGCGATACCTCTTTCTGATTCAATGGTACCGAAATTTAATTTCACAAAGCCATTCAAAGTTGTCCTACCTGAAAGGGAGGATTGGGCCACAAACAAACCCACTCCAAAACCAGGATCCATAATCTGGTACACAGACGGTTCTAAAACGGATCAAGGTGTAGGAGCAGGAGTTTATGGAGTGCGCCCAAATGTGAAATTCTACTGTAGCATGCACATAACATCCACTGTTTTTCAGGCGGAGACTCATGCTATTGAACTATGCATTAGAGAAAATATCAGACGGGGCTACAAAAACCAACAAATATATATTCTCTCGGACAGCAAGGCAGCAATAATGGCACTTCAGTCCGTTCAAATCTACTCCAAACTTGTTTGGAATTGCCTCCAATGCCTGATTGAACTCGGAAATAAGAACAGAGTTAGTCTCATTTGGATTCCGGGACACAGCGGCTATGTAGGTAATGAAATGGCCGACTTAATGGCCAGGAAAGGTTCAGAAGCTGACTTCATGGGACCATATCCATTGTGTGGGATACCATTAAGCACAGCCAGAATGAACATCCGAATGTGGCAAAAATCGCAAAGTGCCATTCACTGGGACTTGGTACCGGGCAACAGGCACTCAAAGCTTTTTATGCCAAAACACTCGGAAAAAAGAACATCTGATTATCTAAAATTAAGCAGATATCAGACCCGAACCTTAGTGGGAGCTCTGACTGGACATTGTCACATGAGGAAGCATCTCAATAGGATTGGTCTCTCTGAGACTAAAATTTGCAGAATATGCAATGACGAAGACGAAACACCAGAGCATATCCTCTGTGAATGTGAGAGTTTAACTCGCAAAAGACTTCGTCACTTCGGTCAGTGTTTCATGGACCCATCGGAATTCCTGACCATTCCTCTTCGCAAAATACTAGGCTTCATTGAAAGCGCAGGGATCGAAGAGGAATCATAATCAAACCGGGGGGACGTCACAATAAGCCCAATTGAGGCTGCGGTGACAGAGGGTAACCATACCAACCCCTATTTCCAAATCTATCTATCTACTAGATTTATCCTTATCACTATTAATTATACTCTAGATGAAATCATATAGAGTATTATAAGTTTAATCCAGCCCAAAAGTTTGTAACGCATAGAACCAAGCCTCGGACGAAAAAAGTTATATATTATTTTGTGTTTATTTGTGGCCAAAAACCTCAAATCCGCTTGACGTCCGTCCGTCCGCCCGTCCGTCCGTCTGTCCGTTAGCACGATAACTCAAGAACGCCTTCACCTAAGATCTTGAAATTTTGAATCCGGATGTTTGGTTGAATTTGTAAGGCTAAGTTCGTTAACGGGCATAATCGTCCTACTCCTTCGGGTAGCTGCCATACAAAATGTCCTTAAAACACGTGTTCAAGAATATTGGTCGATAACTTCAGAAAGGTTTAAGCTACGACTGAAATTTTGAATGTGTTATTTTTCCAATAGTTGGAGATAAATATATGATTATGAAGAAAATCCTGTTAGTCCTTCGTGTAGCTGCCATACAAATATCCTGTCAAAATGTATTCACTTAATTTACGAAACTCACTATAACTCAAGTAATCTTTTAGCTACGAATTCGAAATTTTGTACAAATTAGTTTTGATTGAAAAGAAAGTTCGAGTTTACTAGTCAGCGAAATCCTTTTACTCTTTCTGGTAGCTGCCATACAAAATGTCCTTAAAACACGTGTTTATGAATATTGGCCGATAACTTCAGAAGGGTTTAAGCTACGTCTTTGAAATTTTGTAAGTGGTATTTTTCCAATAGTTGGAGTTAAATGTATGATTATGAAGAAAATCCTATTAGTCCTTCGTGTAGCTGCCATGCAAATACCCTGTCAAAACGTCTTCACTTAATTTACGGAACTTACTATAACTCAAGTAATCTTTTAGCTATGAATTGGAAATTTTGTACAAATTAGTTTTGAGTAAAAACAAAGTTCGAGTTTACTAATCAGCGAAATCCTTTTACTCCTTCTGGTAGCTGCCATACAAAATGTCCTTAAGACACGTGTTCAACAATATTTTTCGATAACTTTTGAACGCTCCAAGCTACGAATTTGAAATTTTGTACACGTTCATTTTTAAATGGTTCCAAGGAAAAGGATAAATATGTAAGAAATCGAGTGAGTCCTTCCTGCACCTCTCATGTGAAAGTCCTTCAAAAAGGAAATTTTTTTTCAATGAACCCAGTTCAAGATATGAAATTAAACACTGAATATTGTCTTTTAGTTTTGAGTAGCAATCTAATGGCAGTCCTTAATAAAGGACATACAACATGCACACACGTAATTGTACTTTATCCCCAACTACAATATAAATCGGAGTTCAGTATTCATCTAGAGTATTATACGATTGGCTTGTTTTTCTTTTAAACTGTTGGCAACACTATCTTAAGTCCTGCGATTGCGCCTTTTCCAACTGTCATGACGCATTGGGTGTGCTCGTTTATTTCTCCTTTTTGGAACACTCCACGTTCCTCCTACATCCAAACCTCATCCTGCTGGATTGTTACCGACCGAGAGCATTGAATATAAAACGGTACATCGGGTAACCCTAAACTGGCAGGCGGTGGATTGGAGTTGGAAAGCAGAAAAGAGATACAAGGGAACACATGCGCAATGCTATTTTCTTTGTTAATCTTTTCGCCGTGGAAACATGTTACGGGTTTATCCGTAACTATTACCTCGTTCACGTGGTAGCGTAGTGTAGTGTAGCGTATTATGAAATCCGGTTGATATATGAGTGTTCACGTGAAGTGAATTGACGTTTCGCACTCTTGATTATTAATTGGCAGCTGTCACAACTGGTATTTATTTTATTAAAAAAAATTACATTCGTCGTTTTATTTCTTAAATAACCTTTCTTCTTTTATTTTTCAGCGAAATGGAGTCATTAAAGGCACTGGTATTAGAATCGTTGAGAAAATCCAAACAAATTAAGTTGTCTGTCAACACAGTTTTTTGACAATTCACTCGAAAAGTAATACGGAGCGCAACGGCATGTGTTCTCGTGGGAAGGATTAGCAAATCCACTACACTACACTACGCGGTTTTGCTACGTTGTAGAAAAACCGCTCCGTAGCAAAATTTCGTGTGTTCACGTGGTACTACGAAGTGCTACGTAGCGGTACGTCGATGACCACGTGAACGAGGTATATGATATGGCGACCTGTAAAGAAATAAAGCAAATCATTATTATGTGAATTCAGAATTATACTGGAGTGTACTTACCGCCGAATTGCTTGTTTTTTTCTGTAGATGTCGCTCACTTTTTCCTGGGGCGATAGGCGCTCCTATTATACGCACCTAAAAGTAAACCAATTAAGAAATATTAGTGTATTTTGCAGTAAACACGGAGAAGAGGCGGAAAGATGAATGAATTAGGTTTATTAGTGGAACATTAGCCTAAGTTAGGGTTAGGTTGGTTTAGGACATAGGAATCACTTTAGATAGGAAAAGAACAACCGGTGTTAAATACACAAAACAAACTACCACCTGATAGCACGATAACAACTAACAATGAACAAGCAAAACACAAGATACACAAATTTTATTTGTCTAGTTCAATCGTTTAGTGAGATATCGTAATCTAAGGTTTTTTACCCCCCACCCTCGTAGGCCACTGCCCTACTCAAAAATTTGTTTCCGATCTATTCTCCTAGTATACCTACAGATATTTATTCAGTTTACATTTTGTGACGTTAACCGTTTAGGAGATATAGATTTTAGAATGAGTCGATCTCGCCTTTTTTGCGTTTCGAACGCATTATTTTTACCCCACTCCCACACCCCTTGACCTATATCGTCAATTCTTTTGCAAATGGGTCCACTATCGAAGCTCTATATAAATTCCAAATTTCAGCCTCCTAGCATTAGCGGTTGCTGAGATCTAGAAACCAAAATTTTCCGTCTAAAACGCTTTCCCTACTTCCCCCCTCATACCTCCACCCTTAAAAATGTGGTCACTTCAAGGGGCCTACCCATTCTATTCATAAAAAAAATTTTAATTTAATAGCTCAAAGGGTTTGGAAGGAACGAGCCTTCAAACGATTTTGCGTACAGCGGTCGACGTACGGCGTACGGCGGACAGACGGACTGAAAATGAAAACAAAACAAAAGAATTAAACGGTGGTCCATTGTCCGTGACAATAGTATTTGGAAGACCAAAAATCAAGAACATATCCTTAAATTTGCTCAGTAAAACATTGACACTGGTATTAAACATCTGCATAACATCGCAGTACTTACTGAATGCATCGATCATAATTAGAAATGTTTTACCCCCGAAAAAGAAAAAATCAAGATGAATTCTTTGGAACGGATATTCAACAGTTCCCCATTTTGTTACTATCTTTTCTGTTGGAACTCTTTTTGTTTGATCACACATGGTACAGGATTGTACAAACTTTTTAATATGTGTGTCTATTTACGGCCACCATACATATGATCTTGCCAACATCTGCATTCTTGTTATACCTATGTGACTTTCTGTATGAAGTGCTTTTAGTATTTTATCCTGTATGCTCTGGGGTACTACAATTCGATGTCCATAAAAAATGAATCCATTCTCTGTTGAAAGGCTGTTTCGAATTTTGGAATATGGCAATATATCCTTTGGTACCTTATCTCTCCAGAACGTTTGCAGGTAGGTATAAATAAATAATAAATAACTGACAACTTTTTTGATTTGATTACAATCCAACAGTTCTTCCTGTTGGTTAAAATAATTTATTGTCAAATGCTCTATTTCAGAACCTTCGTTCAAAGGCAAACGCGAAAGGCAATCAACATGAGCCATTTTTGACCCTTTGCGGTAAAGGATTTTGTATTGATATTGTGATAATATTATAGACCAGCGCTGCAGCCGAGCTGCGGCCACAGCTGAAGTTCCTTTATGTGGACTGAAAATTTCTTTGAGTGCTTGATGATCTGTACAAATAGAAAATTGTTGGCCATTGAGATAATTATGAAATTTCTTTTAAGCAAAAACGATCGCTAAAGCCTCTCGATGCTATTGTGATTTTTTTCAGCTGATGATAAGGTACAGAACACAAATAAAACAGGTTTTTCAATTCAGTCCAAAACGTGGCATAAAATTGCCCCTACTCCGTATGGACTCGCATCAGTCACAACCCCTATGGGCTTGTTGGAGTCATATATTTCGATATGACAAGTGAAGTGGTGCTAAATTTCGAATTTATTCTGGGACTAAGGAAAAATAGTGCTTTACTTCATTTAAAATCGGATCAACAATTGTTTCGCCAAAAAAATGTTTATGAGGACCGAACGAGATATGTTTGCTGTGAAACAAAATGTTGTGCTTCTGTGATCCTATACACAAATAGTAATACATTAAAAGGACAACATGTGATTCACAGTATGGTTCTCAGAAAGAAACAGTAAATAAAATGTTCTTAATGAACAAAATAGAACTTGGATGTATAGAAGTTTCCTTGAAAAGAAGCTCTACAAGAGAGGTATTTGACAAAGAATGTATGGAAAGCAAGGATTCTGCCTCCCTGGTGCAGTTTGGTAAAATTCGAAGATATCTCTGCCGTTTGAAAAGCGACCAAATACCAAAAATCCATCGAGTCCATTACAAGTGCAAGAAATGTTTTCAACAAAAGGAATTTTAGAAAAATTTGGAAGCTCGAAGTACTCTACAAAGGATACTTTCTATAGAGATACAATTATAGAAAGAAATTTTTCGTATTCCGTGTGTATTTCTCCAACAATTACGGAAATGTTGAATTCACATCAGTGTGTTACCTTCTTGTGGCTACAAGCAGCTATTAATCATTCACATTGAATATCTTGAGCATGTGAGTTGTTTTATATTATAAACATACTGCGGTCACGATCGGCTGCAAGCCAATCGTATAATACTCTAGATGAATACTGAACTCCGATTTATATTGTAGTTGGGGATAAAGTAGAATTACGTGTTGTGCATGTTGTATGTCCTTTATTAAGGACTGCCATTAGATTGCTACTCAAACCTAAAAGACAATATTCAGTGTTTAATTTCATATCTTGAACTGGGTAAGTCATCGAAAAAAAATTTCCTTTTTGAAGGACTTTAGCATGGGAGGTGCAGGAAGGACTCACTTGATTTCTTACATATTTATCCTTTTGCTTGGAACCATTCAAATATTAATGTGTACAAAATTTCAAATTCGTAGTTTGAAGCGTTCAAAAGTTATCGAAAAATATTGTTGAACACGTGTCTTAAGAGGACATTTTGTATGGCAGCTACCAGAAGGAGTAAACGGATTTCGCTGATTAGTAAACTCGAACTTCGTTTTTACTCAAAACTAATTTGTACAAAATTTCCAATTCATAGCTAAAAGATTACTTGAGTTATAGTAAGTTCCGTAAATTAAGTGAAGACGTTTTGACAGGATATTTGTATGGCAGCTACACGAAAGACTAATAAGATTTTCTTCATAATCATACATTTAGCTTCAACTATAGGAAAAATAACACATACAAAATTTCAAAGACGTAGCTTAAACCCTTCTGAAGTTATCGCCCAATATTCATAAACACGTGTTTTAAGGACATTTTGTATGGCAGCTACCAGAAGGAGTAAAAGGATTTCGCTGACTAGTAAACCCAAACTTTCTTTTCACTCAAAACTAATTTGTACAAAATTTCGAATTCGTAGCTAAAAGATTACTTGAGTTATAGTGAGTTTCGTAAATTAAGTGAATACATTTTGACAGGATATTTGTATGGCAGCTACACGAAGGACTAACAGGATTTTCTTCATAATCATATATTTAGCTCTAACTATTGGAAAAATAATACGTACAAAATTTCAAAGTCGTAGCTTAAACCCTTCTGAAGTTATCGACCAATATTCTTGAACACGTATTTTAAGGACATTTTGTATGGCAGCTACCCGAAGGAGTAGGACGTTTTTGCCCGTTAACGAACTTAGCTTTACAAATTCAACCAAACATCCAGATTCAAAATTTCAAGATCCTAGGTGAAGGCGTTCTTGAGTTATCAGACGGACGGACGTCAAGCGGATTTGAGGTTTTTGGCCACAAATAAACAAAAAATAATATATAACTTTTTTTCGTCCGTCAAAAATCAAACTGTTCGTATTAGTTAGGTTGTCCTCTTTCGGAGTTCGCGCGATTGAATCAGGAATGGTTATAAGAATTAAAAATTTTATATATCGGTCATGACATTTGTCACTAACGTAAAATTTGGAACTATTTCAAGGCCCCGACTGAAGAGCTTAAGAATAAATACCTTCGGGTAAAATGGTCACTCGCTTACAGTAGACTAATACTGATAGTCTCATCAAGTCCATGTCTACTGTATATCGAAATATACTACACTATTCCAAAATTAAATGTAAAAGCTACAGTATAGTGTTAAACTCGTTCTTCAAACTTGATTAACTTATATCATTTCGGTGTTAAAACCCCAAAAAATATTTAGATAGATTTTAAAAATTAGATACAATTCTTCAGTACCATTGGAGAGCTCTTTTTAGTTCTCAGCAAAAACGACAAAAGGTGTTGAATTTTATCTATTTAGGAAGCGGTTTAAAAAAACAAATTGCCTTTTCAAATTATTTATTTCTATCGACGCAGATTTGAGAGCAAATTTAGTATTTAGTATGTCTCCAAAGAAGCAAATTTTATTTTTATTCAAAAAATTTATATATATTTTTTTTATAATTAAATGTTCTGCCGACTTTCCTGGACTTAGAAATGTATGTGAGTCGATATTAATATATGTAGTGTATGGATGCGCGCAAAAACAGTTCAAAGAGTACGTAAATTTTTTAAACTCCATTGAAAATAGGCTTTCTTAAAAAAATCAAAAAGTTACGGTTCTCTTCAATTATTAAATTGTCCCAGTCCCCCAAATGACGTCCCTAAATTCGGCATCTCATATTGAAGACACAATTTGTGAGGGACCCTTTCCTAGTGACTAAAGAAGTGAAATATACATTAAATTGTGAATTTTTGGAGCACAATGAATGTCCTGAAGCAGAAGGCGAAAACTGAAGCATTGGCACCGCGTATACGCCTGGGACTCTGAGGACCCATTTCATTACTGTGGACTGTGGAGTACTTTTATAAACTGAATACATATGCATTCAGCGGAATACAACGAATGCCGTAGCGTATAAAAGTGTTGACAGGTCACAGCACCGTGCGTGTTGGAACCGTGGTACAGATTAATTGTTTGAGTCAAAGAATAAATCAATAGATTCGAACATGTATGATCGAACAATATGATGTAGACATGTCGGATCGGTGGAGAAAAATGATATTGGTCATAAAAAATTGTGTAAACTAGTTGGAAGAGGGTGATATGAACATATATTTATATGATAAGATCAAACCGGAACCGCGTATTTAGGCGAGTGAAACAAACGTTTGGGAGACATGTCGTGTGAAATTGTATTTGGATGAATAGGTAGGATGCCGAATTTTAGAATTGCAAAATTTAAAATCGGTGAATTCAGTGATAATAGCAGGATCTACATGACCGAACAATTGTGTAAGTAGCTGGAACAGTAGGTATAGCGCCCTAAAAATTTGGCGACCGGTGCAGTTGCTCCACTTGCTCCTATGGAAGCTCCGCCCCTGCTTGCCGCAATGGAGGTCGCGAGAATCCAACGCTTCATTGCAAACTCTAAATGGTTCGACGAGTAGGACCGGATTCGATGATCCTGTGGTAACACAACGGACCTTTTACCTACCTACCAACCTGGACATTATTTCCAACCGTCCTCCACCATCTACAATTTTCACTATCAGTAGTAAAAATAACCGTCTTAACCGTGTCGTAGGTGGGGGTAGGACGTACCGCTTTCTACATTTCGAATGTCGTTCGCGATAGAAAAGCAACGCGTGGTTCGAATAAAAGAGAAAGAAAACTAGTAGCATAAAGTCATCGCATCGAATTTAAAGTTATTCAGTTTTAATGTTGAATTATAGTAAGGTATTCTAACGAAACAATTGGCAAATACCAAGGTGGATTCAGAACCAACAACAGACAGACCAGATATTCTCGGTGAAACAGGTGCTTGAAAAATGCTGGGAATATAACACAGATGTGCACCAAATCTTCGTAGATTTTAAATAAGCATAAGATAGTATCGACAGGAGGGTACAGTACCAAATCATGCTTGATTTTTGAATTCCACCAAAATCAGTCCGACTAACGAGACTCACAATGACGAACACTGAATCCCAATTAAGAATACAAACCGATTCCACAACCAGCTTTCGAACGGAATGTCTTTTAAAGCAGGGAGATGGTCTAGCCCCCATTCTTTTCAGCCTAGCGCTAGAGTATGTCATCCGAAAAACCCCAGTCGACACCAATGGGATACTACTATTCAAGTCCACCCAACTAGTAGCATACGCTGACGATATAAACATCCTCGCAAGATCCTTCCCTAATGCTAAGGAGGTATTTGTCATTCTTGAATCCGCCGCAAAAGAAGTCGGGTTGCGCATTAACAAAAGTAATGACGCAAACAAGAAAGATAACGCCAATCAAACAGAATATAACCATTGCGGAGTATTATTTGGAGAGTGTGGACAACTTCATATATCTTGGGGCTAATCTAGCAAAAGACGGCAACGAAACGGACGAAATCAAACGGCGGACCATAGTAGCAAATAAAACGTATTATTCGGTACTTTCAATAATGAAATCCAAAAAAGTGTTCAGGGACAATAAGCTGCGAATGTATAAAACTATTATACGACTTGTACTCTGTTATGGCAGCGATACATGGACATTAACGCAAACTTCCGAAAAAGCAGTTAACGCATTCGAAAGAAAGGTCCTCCGAAGAATTTTAGGACCTGTGAAGGAAGGAACGGACTGGCGAATAAGATACAACTATGAGCTGTGTCAACTCTTCAAGGAGCCAGAAGCTTCAACGTTCATCAAACTACGTAAACTGCAGTGGGATGGCCATGTAGAGCGGATGGAAGACAGAAGAATCCCCAAACGTGTTCTTAAAGGCAAAGCAAGTGGTAACAGGCCAGGCCTGTCGCGCCATTGATGATGATGATGATGATTCTAGAATGCGAAAATTGCAATGCCACTGTAACGGCTTATGCTAAAAAGTTGAAGCATGGTATATATGTTACCATCGCCAATACTGTTTAAACTTTGTACACTACTTCCTTCAGTGAGGATATTTCCAAAAACCAAGGCAAATGTATACATATTTAAATTACTGGTTGGAAAAGAGATTTGTATCGACCATATTCAAGATAATGGATGTCTTTGATCGTGTGTACACCTTAACGAATGTACCATATACCTGCAGTAAGTACAAGCATTCGTCGTAGCATTTACGAACTTTCAAGACATAATTGCGTTAATTGAGAAAAGAACAAAAACGATTAAAAACGTACAAAGATATTTTCAATTTGCAACGACAGACATCTTATCTCCTATTGCTTCACGTAATTACCATTTTTTTGCTATAGCTACATTAATTGCGGCAATAACTTTTTCATTAAATCTTTTAACTACAACTTAACTCGAAGTGACCCACGACGATCGAATATAAATCACTTTCATTCATTTCTGGTTTCATTGAAAATGATATTAAAAGCTATCGCAAATTAAACCATTTCTAGTGTAATCTAAGCTCGAGCTCAAGGACACTAATCTCGATTTTGAATTTGAACTTGAACTTCGATCAGGAGAAAATACTTTCGGACCATTTAAATAGCTCGAAATCGATTTAAACGTTTTTCTTCTCTCGCGATTTGGACTTGATATTTATGCGATCCGATCAAATGTGCCCATTGAGTTTGATAAAAATAAGATTTGAAATTGGAAGTTATTTCGAAAGAGTGGACAATGATGGACAGTGAAAGGCGATTGACCACATTATTTCAAGTTTAAGATCGCATATGCTAAGTGGCTGGTTAAATATTTTGTTGAAAGTTATCAGAGAGTGGCAGCAATCGCAAATTTGTTTTTTTGCTATTGAGGTTTCAAGATCAATTTTGTGGGTTTGTTCGATTTCGGGTCTTTTTATCTGTATGCAAGTGATCCTCTTGTATTTTCTTTTCGCATTGTGGACTCTTTGCTTTGCATCACCTTTAAGTTTCCAGTAAATTTCTTTGAATAGTGCCGCATTTGGAACCAATAACCTCCAGCAACAATTTTTCACCATTAGTGGTTAAAAGCAATACAAATAGCAGCTACTTAGTGGTTTTTTGACACTATTTTATGTAATGCTTTATAAGTTGCAAAAGGTCATCGATTCAAATTTGTTCTATTTCTTGTATGCGAGTATTCATAAAACTATAGAAATCCACGATATAAATTGGCCATATAATAACATGTGACAATTTAGACTGAAAGAAAGCCATAAGTGCATAGTTTATAGTACATACAACTTATATCCACAATACTTACACCGGAGAAAGTTAATATCGAAAATTATATTTATATGTTATACGATTATGGATGTTGGTTAGGTATGTTATGAATAACCACCAGTTATGTGCTATACCTTTGAATGGTGCAATTTCTTTGAAATTCAATGGCACTGATCGACATTCTGGGGGTCTTCTTTCGAGCCAAATCAAACGACTTCCATCACATCAAGACCGCGCAGCCAGAGACGGAAGGCCTCTTCAAGCAAACATAAATCGAAAAGAAATGAATAAGATTTATACGAAGAAGGCCTCTCGAGTCTCGCCATGTTGTACACCACGAAAATTGTCTTGAACTCTAGCCTTTTGATACGACTAAGTAATTTTTTTTATTATCGATATGAAATTAAGGTACGCTAAGCGAAAAGGTATCGTGTAAAGGCGAGGTGTGTAGGTGGGTTATTATGTGAAAATTATATTTTATTGCAATGATGGTACGAAACATGATGCCTCGTAGTTTATTTGGCGAAAGCCCCAAGGAAAGTTTGAGCCGGCTCATAGTTGTGGAAAATTTTCAGAATCGCTCTGTATTCAATTTAGGGATTAGAATTTAAACGGTTAGAAGGTTAAAGGTGCTCTGACACGAGCAATTTTTCAAGCAATTGATTGCCCGACGACTATTGCCAAAACTAGTGGTGCGATTAATGGAGCAATACAGGGCAATATCATGCTAGTTGCGGCAATATTTCGGCAATGTGGCAATGTTCTCACAGATTTGCTGTATTTCCTCTAACTTGGAAAATTCCGAGCAATTGTTCTCGTTCGGTGATTTAATTGTAAAGTTTTGTTTTGAGTTTTGCATTTATTTGTCCAGTTTCGTGTTAATGGCTGGAATTCAAATATTTCAAAGTTTTATTTTAAGTTTTAGATTTATTTATCAAGTTTGCTTTCGTGTTGTTCATAGACTGAATTGGTTGCGTAAGCCCTTATTGCTGAATAATTATTGGTCAATATCGCTCATCATAATTCAGCAACGAGTAGATGAGAAGTTGATCCACATCGCCTATTGCTATTGTTGCTTCATATTTTTGTGACGTCAAAATTGACGAATATTGCTGCAAATTGAGCAATTTTAATGGGTCGTGTAAGAGCATATTACCTCATATAGCTTGAACTTTGAAATTTGGCATACCTACGTTAATTATTTACCTACAGTTTGCGAGATTGGATTTTTTCATGATAGAGCTGCTATAGAAGCTAGATTTTTTAAGAATTTTGAGGTTGTTTTTCGGCATCAAAGGCAGACCGCCGTATGAAGTTACTCTGGCTATTGCCATTGAAAGAACATGTCATTTGAAAAACCTTCACTGTTTGTGATAATGCAACCCGATGATGAAGCAGTCAAAGTTTTCGATCTGGTCTCTCCAGTAAAAGTTTTTTAATTTAGTTTAGTAGTAGTAGTTTAGTACTTTTATTTTTTTTTTCTGTAGAGGAGTATTCTTTAAGCAAACGAAAATAATTTGAAAGCAAATAATAAAACGACCGCGAAACTGCAACTTAATTGACATCTAGCGTACGTAGTGCACAATTACTGAAGAATATTTATTATGATTAAAAAATGATTCATCCAAACTTCACAAAAGTGAATGTAGGTATATACGGCGCTATATATTCACTTTGGTGATCGTTAAGCAAATCGTTTCTAAATCAGATTTGTGAATAATTGTGTTTAGGTTCAGCTTGAGAATTTGTTTTAATCGTTATCAAGTTTTTTTTCCCACCCTACTATAAGAGATTAACCACCAAACAAGAAAACCTTTCCCAATGGCTTACGGAATGGTCATGGGCCCTGGATAAATATGTATTTAAATAAAGGATTAAAATAAAATAAAGGATGCAAATTTTTTTTTCGTTTTCATTAAACCTTTTTTAATTTTTTTATTATTTTAATAGCGAATTCATCATTAAATTATAATTTTCCGCATTTATACAACGGATTTTACTTTATTATTTTAATAATAAAGTATTGTTATCGATTTTAAAAAAAAAAAAATTTGCAACCCTGAAAATTTTTTTTTGCACGTTTCATGACTAATAGACACCAAAAAAGCAAAAAAAAATTTCAGTCCGTCTGTGCGCCGTACGCCGTACGCAAAACGTTTGAAAGCTTATAGCTCTCAAACTCTTTGAGCTATTAAGTTGAATTTTTTTTTGTTGGTAGACTGAGCAGACTCCTTCAAGTGCCCACCTTTTGAGTGGTGGGGGTGTGAGGGGGGAGGAGGGGGAAGCGTTTTGGACGGAAAATTTTGGTTTCTAGATCTCAGTAACCGCTTAGGCTACGAGGCTGAAACTTCAAATTTATTTAGAGGATCGATAGTGGACCCATTGAAAAGGGAGGATATGGGTGAAGGGGTGTGGGAGTGGGGGGAATAATAATGCGTCCGAAACGCTCGAAAGCCGAGATCCAGACATTCTAAAATCAATATCTCCTAATCGGTTAATGTCACGAAATTTAAACTTAATGAACATCTGTGGGCATACTAGGAGAATAGATCGGCAACAAATTTTTGAGTGGGAGAAGTGGCGTACGGAGGTGGGGGGTGAAAAACTTTAGATTACGATATCTCACGAACCAATTATACTAGAAAAATAAAATTTGGTTTCTGTATTAAGGTTGACAAATAAAGTTTTCTGAAAGTAAAATTTTTTAAGGGGGCAGTGGAGTATGGAAGTGGAGGGGATAAGAATTTTTCAAAAAAATCACGTCTCATATCTCAAGAACAGTGTATGATAGATGCTTAGAATTTTTACCGAAAGTAGGCCAAATAAACCCCTAGCAGGGAAAAAAATTTTGGATGTGAGCGGGTAGGGGGTGAGGGTGGGGTTGGGTGAAAAGGAAAAAGTTTCGATTTTTATATTTCGAGAACCTATAAAGATATAAAGCTGAAACTTGGTATTTGGATAGAACTATAGTAGTAGCAAGTTGAAAAAATATAATATTTTATAGGGATAGTATGGTACGGGGGTGGGGGGTGTTTTTCCTAACTATAGAACGGCTTATAGTAGAAAGTTGAAACTCGGTATGTATATGTAAGTCAACTATAAAAGTCATTTAGATTGAAAAAAAATGCAAATATCCATTGGCATACAGATGGGGAGCGAAAAAAATTATCAGTGAAAATGAAATGCATATATTTTCACGATTTTCATCATATCTATTAGGTCTTTCCAAATATTGAATCCATTTTTATTCTACGGCTTCTTCATATAAATACCTAGAAAGTGTTTTCAGGATTTTTTAAAATTCGACCCCCACGATGGTGTAAAGGTGCTGTATACATTTTAACGAACTCAGCCATACCCCTCAGGTCTGATTAGATATCGAATAACTTTTTACTTCCACGGACTTGTTTAATAATCACCTAAAACTTGTTTTCAAATGTTTTCCTTTTTCAACCCGTAAGAGGGTATAAACGGGTTGAACACGTTTTCACGAATTCCGTCATATCTCTTAGGAGAGATAAGACATTGGATTGGTTTTCACTTCCTCGGGCTTTCTTTATATATATCTAAAAACTCATTTCAGGATTTTTGGATATTCAACCCCAAAGTGGGTTCAAGGGGGTTGCATATATTTTCACAAATTCCCACATATTTCTTAGTTCTAATGAGATATTAAATTCATTTTTACTTCTTATGGCTTCCTATATAATCGTCAAAAAGTTAATTTCAGGAATTTTTAGGTATTCAAGATATTCTTAGGATTGATGAGATATTAGATTGGTTTTCACTTTCACAGACTATTTATATAATCGCCTACAAACGCATTTCCGATTTCATGTAATGGCCCAAAACCAAATCACGAAAAACCTCCTAATCACGTAATAACTACGTAGTATTATATTACTACTTAAACTGCGTCCCGGAGTATGACCCAATTATGTAATTTATATTTTATATGTGGCAGCGGCGTAAGTATTCTTGCGCGACCCCATTCTACCCATTTTTTTAGGTTTTCAGTCATATAGTAACCTACACCGCATCAATCTTAAACGCGTTCCGAACTTCTACCCGAAAAATAATAAAGTTGCGCCCAGACTGTTGGCAGATTTTTTTTATTTCTTTGAATTTAGAAGCTAATTAATACCATTGCGGCTGTCCCGTTTTAAAACCTTGTAAATGCTTTTAAGAAAATTTTAAATGAGTGCCCAAAAACTTCCTATTATTCAGCCCTCGTAAATAAAAGTTGCTGTCCCGATTTGTTGTGAGTTAACTGGGAGCATCCCGCGGTATTTAAATGTTACGTTATACACAAAACGTATGGTATGATTTGACATCTGTAAAATGCAAGTGAAAGGATTCTTAAAAGATAAAATTTCATACGCAATATCCATTATTAGCCGCGCGCAGTAAGCTGCTAAAGTAATTGGACCTTTACCTTTAAGAACCCTGTGTATACTTATTGAGTGACAGCAATAATAAAGAAAAACAGTTTAGTTACTCTAGTCATCACAGGTTGACGGAATAGCGCTGCCAGCAGTAAAATGCAGGGAACACTATCAACTTTAACGAATTTGAATGCCTCGACATTAGCGGATACAGAGGGGGGGCGGGGGGGTTGGCCGCCCCCCCCCCCCCCAAGACCAATTCCGAATTTTCTAAACATACATACTTCAACCGTTCTCCGATTTTTTTTACTCCATTGCAATGTGGACTGTAATTAGCATTTAATGTAGTTCTACGGTGCAATGCAAAGCACAGAACAGAACCATGATGGTGGATTTACCATATATTCAACGTTTGAGTCGCGCCTCTATCGAATCGTACCCAGTTGGTCGCTTGTCTCTTTCGAGACATAATCTCGATGGTTTGAGCCTTAGGAATCATATTGCATACCTTTCTTCAATACTAGATAGAAAGAAATAGCAATACAAACATGTGCTCCCACCACGATGTATTTGAAGTGCAGAAAACGACCGCAGAGAAGCGAAGAGATCGAAGACTTGAGATGACGTCTGCCACTTAGAAAAGTCATGACAAACTAAATTCGGAATAAATTTTGTCGTACGTATTTATTCAATTCGCACAGAGTACGTCTGAATAGTGGTATGTGATAATTTTATTCTGATAAGTTTGTTTCAACCGGGTTTAATTTGAGTTTCCTCTTTTCAGATGATGTTAATCTTCTTGCATTTCACCACCTCTTGGTCGAATGTTGTGGGTGAAAGTGTTTTTGCATGCATTATAAAGTGAATTATTGTTGTTCTCAGTGATGGTTTTTTTAATTACTAAATAGAGAGTACTTTTCATTAAATATTTTGTTTTTTTACTTTATTATAAGAAGTATGAGCACAAGTAAATATAGAAAAATCTA
Organism: Beris morrisii; assembly: GCA_951812415.1. Taxonomy (NCBI): domain Eukaryota; kingdom Metazoa; phylum Arthropoda; class Insecta; order Diptera; family Stratiomyidae; genus Beris; species Beris morrisii. The sequence goes on along the minus strand of OX638313.1, from coordinate 90,736,086 downwards.
TTAATATATAGATGGCGCTGATTTTGAAAACATTTTGCTATCCCGACATTCAGCAGACATGTCTCCGAGATTTCGGGGTGCATTTGTCTCGATACCGTGTATTTTTCCTATAAGGCGTCTCGAAGAAATCTCACAGACAGGCCGACATGTCTTCGAGAAATCTGCGAGAAATCTCGCAGACGCGACCAACTGGGTATCATCGTATTTCTGTCGTTTCGCACTTATAGGCAAGTTGCGCCGCAAAGGCATGTTGAGTGTAAATTGCTTTCAACACAGCAAAGAGCACAGCCGACGAAAACAGGTTTGCAATGGCCTGATGGGAGTAGAGGCTCGCCTCAAGGGTGAGTGTAAACGCACTATGATAAAAAGACTACAAGACAACATATTGCGAAGGTAATAGGGTCATTCCATCAAGAACCGCCAAGAATGACGAAATTTGTAACCTTACCATCGCCGATTCTTTTGAAAATTTATACTTTTATACTTTATGCTTTATACTCGTACTTTAAGAACTAGTGAAAAAAATAATTGAAATTCAATTTTTTGTTTCCATCTCGTTTTTTTTGTTAGTTATAGTATGTTAAAGTTTTCGCAAAAATGGTGTCCGAGTCCTCTTTGAAAATTTATATCTCTAGTAATTTTTATCCTGGAATAATAAAATATGGCTTATTTTAAAGGGGAAGGTTGTCGCAATAAAAATTATCCTTGAAATTTTTTTCAAGGATTCATTCATTCATTCATTTTGTCCTTTATCCTTGAATATCTCAAAACGTTTTTTTTTATTTTTTTATATTTTGTAGGTTATATTGTTTTTCAAAACATATCAAAAAATAAACTTCGGATCTCAATGAGATCGGGGTCAAAAAAATCGAAGAACATTATAGTCGTTCTCAATTATTTTATGGAAAATGGATCATTTAATCAAGAATCGTCAAAAGTGTGACCTTATCATCGCCGATTTTTTTGAAAATTTGTGTTCTCGAAGAATTAGTGAAAAAAAATATGAATTCAAGTTTTTGTTTCTATCTCATTTTTTTTTTATTTTTTTAGGTTTTTCTGTTTTTTTAATGTCCGAGTCCTCTTTGAAATTCATATCTCTGGTAGTTTGTATCCTTGAATAATAAAGTAGGGCTTATTTTAAAGATTGTTGTTGTTTTTGTTAGTTAAAAAATGAGATAGAAACAAAAACTTGAATTTCAGTTATTTTTTTCACTAGTTCTTCAAGTACAAACATTTTCAAAAGAATCGGAGATGGTAAGGTCACAGCTCTGGCGATTCTTGATGGAATGACCCATAATAAGATGAAAACAATATGATCCCGTTTTTGCTAAGTGCAGTCTATGTAGCTAAATTTACACAGAACTTGATCAAACAAAATAGCCAAATCAAAAAAATTGTAATGTGCCAAAACTTTATATAATAAAGGTATAATATTGTCACTGTAATATGTTATGTATATTGCCTCATGTGGTTTTCTATGGTATTTAGTTAGTAATATTTTTTTATGTATCGTAGGTGACTCAGTGATAATCTGCACGCCTGCTACGGAGGGGGTTTTGGATCGGATAACGGTTTATTGATTGTTTTTAGTAGTATTTTGATCACATTATTGGGGATAAAATATGAAGTTACTTCGTCGACAACTGGTTTTTATATAATAGCATAAAATAACATATTTTTTATAATATGATTAATATTATTCAATTATTCAATTTTATTGGCGCAGTAGATCCTCAGGAGGCCAATAAATACGTTACCACCATTTCTAACCTTACCATCATGTTACGTTTGAATTGCCGTATTACGCTTTCTCCACACTAATTTCATCAGATTTCATTCAGATTCACACATAGATATTAAACTTACTTTCGTCAAAAAAATTACTGCTTTCCAAAACTTCATTGGTTCCACCAAGTTAGATTTGGCAAGTGTTAACCATATGTATACTCCTAGAAGAAATTTAAGAGAACTATAAGTTTAATCCAGCCCAAAAGTTTGTAACGCATAGAACCGAGCCTCGGAAGAAAAGTTCCATATTATTTTTTGTCTGTCCCTTCGTCCGTCCATATTTTCGAACGCTCGAGAACTCAAAAACGCATTGACCTAACCTGTTGAAATTTGGAATCTGGATGTTTGTTCGAATTTGTAAGGCTAAGTTCGGTAATGAGCAAAATCGTCCTACTTCTCCGGGTGGCCGCCATAATAACTAACGAGCATATAGAGTGGAGTAAAATTTTATTATTTTTGCGAAGGTTGTATATATTGCATATCTAATTTTGACGAACAGTCTCATATTACGTTATTAAGGGGGTCGGTGCAAAAAATATGAAAAAAAAATATGTCACTGCATGTACTTTTTCGTTTTTAGACTCTCCTGAAAAGTAGTGCTTTTTCAACTTTCGGTAAACGTTTCTCAGTAACCACACAGTAGCGTCTTAACTTTTTTTTTCATTTTGTTGTGGTAATATTGACTAGCTTCATACATGAGCAAATTAAAATATCTCATGAAAAACTATCATTTTTTCAAATATGAAAGAAGAAAAATAGTAAAAAATTTTATTCATTCCTTTTTTCTTAAATATTTCGACTTTTAGTGAACATTTTTGAATTTACTCATATACCAAGCTTTTAAGAACACTAAACAATAAGTGTGCAAAATCTGACTGTTGTGAGTTAAGTGGAAGCTGAGATTCAGGTACCGAAACATAACGCGTTTCGCCATACAAAATGTATGGGAGCAAGAAATTTGCAACGACCCCCTTAAATAATTAAAAATTAAACATTTTAAATTTCCTTCTACTACATATATCTGACAACAGAGGTGGCATGAGTGCTTTTTGAGAAAATGGATCAAACGTAAAAAAAATACAACTTTTCAGGAGAGGCACTTCTTGATCTCGTGGAGTCTTGCGGTTTAAACAGTTTTACCCAGAATTGAGTCTAAACTAAGAATTTTAAAAAAAAGTTTTTTTTACTCCAAAAGCAATATGCTCTCCCTCTCCTTAATAAAGATTAAGGCGGTGCGCGGCTTTTAATGCAAACCCAAAGCCAATTAATAAATGATATTTCGAAATTTAAAATTGTTCTTCACTTCACTAAATTTTCACAACAAAAAACAAGGCTAAATGAACCTTCGAAGTGATAATAAAAATATACGAAAAAAATCTGCCAAAGGTGTGGGCGAAACTTTATTATTTTTCGGGTCAAACTTCGGAAGCGGTCAAAGTCGGAGTATATCATGAGTAGAGTCACTTTATACGAACTAACACAAACATCCATTATCTTGAGTACGGACAATATCCACTTTTGGTACATATTTAGAACATTTAGAACCTGCGAATTGCAAAATTCGCAGGTTCTAAAATTCCATAGTGTTAGTGTGTGTACATGTAACCCATATGATTTTGATTGACATTTCCCAAAATCGTGAGTTGTCATAGGAAATGTCAACATCGCCAAAGGTACGTGTTTTGATTTTGATAAATCATTTAATTTCATTTATTCTATTAACTTTTCACCATTAATTTACAGTATACATATATAATAAAAGCTGTCCAGCCTGGCAATCGTATTTTCGTCGACGATGGTCTGATTTCATTGAGTGTTATCGAAGTGACGGACGATACGTTCGTCTGTAATATTGAGAACGGTGGTACGTTGGGATTACTTAAGGGTGTTAATTTGCCCGGAGTTCCGATCGATTTGCCAACCGTATATCGAATACAGACATGGCCGATTTAAAATTCCGTATCGATCAAGATGTTAACATGGTTTTTGCATCGTTCATAATAGTAATGCGCTTCGTGAAATCTGAGCTGTGCTCGGCGAACAAGGCAAGAACATGAAGATCATCTCTAAAATCGAAAACCTACAGCGTACGCATAATTTGGATGAAACTATTATTGCTTCCGATGGTATTATGGTGGCTCGTGGCGATTTGGGCATTGAAATTCCATCAGAGAAAGTGTTCTTGACCCGAAAGGCCATGGTTGCGAAATGTATCAAGGTTAGTTCAGAATGCTTTAGAATTTCATTGAACTGAAGACTAATGCCGTTTCGATTTCAGGTTGGTTAGCCAGTAATTTGCTCTACTCAAATGCTTGAGTCCATGATAAAGGAGCCACGTTCAACACGTACGGAAATTTCCGATGTAGCCAATGCAATTGTAAATTTCGTTTTAAGCTAAAATTAAACACATTACATTATAATAAGGCTAAAAATTGTGCGTTTGTTTTATCGGCCGCTCTGCATAGCAGCCGTGGTTGATTGCACCGAGGTATCGGCCAGTTTCAGATTTGTGCCCTTTGATGCGATAGAGCTCGTAAGCGTTTGTTGGCAAGGAGAGGGAAGCGAGCGTGTGTCCTGTGCTGCGCAATAATATCGCCCAGATATTGCAGGCAGTTCGACCTCTAAGCTTCTGTAAAATGAAATTTCATGTCCTTCATTGTATCTCGTTTTTATTGAAAAATTATCTTCGAACTGGTCAATCTATTACAGAGAAAATTAAATTCCATTTTATAAGTGTTGTTTGATTCGCAGTCAATAACAATGTCTGCTGTAGCTTATCGTCGCTGTTTGCTCCGATTGCGGCCGCTGGATCGCGTTGTTAATTAACTTTCGTCCATTCCATTGCGTACTTGTGCTTGTGACCGCCTTAAACCAGTGCAATGAATTGAATTCGGACATTTAGTCCAACAGCTTGAGAATGTACGCAAGACCGATTGCGAAACCATCGTCCACGAACATAACACCACGTTGTTCTTCGGGATCTTATCCTTTGCGCTCATAATGTACTCCACGAAATTGATCGTGAGAGGCGACATGATCCGGTAGAAAATTCGCAAAAGGGTTTTTTTCGGATCCCGAAAGAACGATGCGAATGTACAAGCCCTCGCTCCATCTTGACTTCTAGTAGCAAGTTCCAACAGAGAAACAGACCAACTGTTTCCTTTACATTTTTCTTTCTCTTGTATTATTTGGCACACAGCGCTTATTTGTTTGTCTTAAAAATTATAAATCGACTTCCGGCCTACCGAACGTGCAAAAATAAGATACTTTAAATAGGAAATAAAAATTATGTAAAACTCATGGAACCCCGTTTACACTTTCGGCTTCGTGAAATCGTCCCGTTTGGATATGTTTTTATCGAGCTTCTTCAAGGAATAATAATCCCAGGCACTGGTTTAAGGTGCTTTAGCTCGGTAACAGTGGATTGTCGACCTTCTCCATCTGGCATCGTTCGTAAAACCGCCGTAGACTATTGAAAAATATAGAAAAATTTAGCATAAATAATGTTTTGTCCTCTCTAAGACATAAACTCAAAGCTTTGCTTAGAACAGGCCGCCTTGGCATTTTGTAATTGCATCTTACCCGCTAAACAAGCTAACAAATTAAATTTTACAATAATATACTTGATTATTCGGAATAATTCAAAGTGAACGTGACAATAGGCCTCTTTTACTCACTACTGGAAATTTATAACAGGTGTTCAACTAACACTTCTCAACTATTTCTTATACAGCAAATTGTTAATTGTCTTAATTTCGGATGGGGTAAATTGCAAAACAGCTCCAATTGCATTTATCATGTGTTTCCTTCCGTCAGAATCCGTAGACGACAAAAAGCTAAGAATGACATTTTTCAAGTACTCCAAATTTGCACCTTCACGAGTCTTGCATCGCTCCAAACTGAAAAACACAATACCAAAAAAAAAAAATTAATACCGCCGAAATCCCTTTCGAACCGATTTTTCCTACCGGTCGACTTCCTCTTGAAGTTTCATAATCCGATCGTTGAGATCTTCCTGTGCGGTAACTTTGTCCTGCAATGCTTGCCGCAATGCCGACTCGGCCGAATGTTTTGCCTTTCGCAAGCCGCTAATTTCGACATCTTTTCGGGCCAGTTCGTGAACATAGTGAAGCATATGACAATTTTCACCGGATGTAGTCATGGAAGTGGAATTGCTTGTAGCAGTCGAATTCGAATTCAGAACGGTGTTCAAATGTGTTGCGGATATTTTTCGCGTACTCGCCGCTTCCGCTTCTGCTGGTGTTGCGGCAAGAAAATTTCAAAGGATGTCTTCAAAGCACGAATTTCGTTTTCTTTCTCGTTGAGCAACTGTAACGATCGGACGTTGTTTCTGTTGTTTCCTTTAGCAGTCCTTTGTAAGCGGTAACAACATCTGGAAAAAAAGCAATTAACTTGAAGCCCGCAAATGACAACAAAACTTGTTTTTACCTTTAAGCCGGGTTTCGTATCGCGTGAGCTGCTCCTTCTGGGTGATAACAAGCGACTCTAACTCCCGCTTATTTCGATCCATTTCGAATTTCTTAATTTACACGAAACTGCGGTATTGTGCCGGAAAATTTAACTTTAAAGACCGCGGCCGGAAAACAACACTCAAATCGCGAAAAATCACAACTTGACAATTCGAAATGTCATTGTCAATGATGTACTAAAATGTAAATGTGTGCGTGATAAAATTTCGATTTTTAATCACAATATTCTATAACTTTCCGATTTTTATTTCGAAATTTAATAATTTTCCAGTAAATAGTGAGCTTACCTACTTCCGTGAGGATGTTTAAAATTAAAAACCGAGACAACTGCAAAAAAAATTTAAATTTACTGGTTTCAAATGAAACACACAATGTCCGTACTCATGATAATGGATGTTTGTGTTAGTTCGTATACAGTGACTCTAATCATGAGTTGTTCCGAGACTATTAGATTTCTTGGAAAATGAATTTTGTTCTTAAAATAAAAATATTTAAAATAGAGATTTTTAGCCGATTAAACATTGGAAAAGCCCGTGTAGACTATTCGAATTGCGGTATATTATGTACACTAAAAGCTCATAGAAGTAAAAACGAATTTGTTGTCTTATCAGACTTAGGAGATATGACGAATTGTTAAAACGAATACAAACGGTTTCATAAAAAGCAACTTGATATCTCATAAGACACGAGGGATTATGAAAAATTTGTGAAAACGTAAGCAAACCCTTCATACCCCCTTGGTTCTTGAAAATCGAAAAATCGTGAAATTGGTTTTTAGGTCATTACATCAAATGCCATAATAACCAATTTTATATCTCATTAGAACTAGGGAAGGGATGGCAAAAGTTGTGAAAACATATGCAAACCCTTGGGGGTTGAACATTCAAAAATTGAGAAATGGGTTTGTAGGCGATTATATAAATTGGATCGAATATCTAAACATACTGAAATTGACTTTTTGGCGCTTATATATAGGAAACCTTAGGAAGTAAAAATAAATTCGATACATCATCGGAAATGTAACCTCCTTACACCCACTTGGGGGTTGAATATCCAAAAATCCAGAAAGAAGTTAATAAATAAATATGAAGACAGCACGACAAAGTAGAAATCAATTCAATTTCTTATCACTTCTAAAAGAAATGACGGAATTCGTGAAAACGTGTTCAACCATTATATACCCTCCTAGGGGCTGAAAAATGAAAAAACTTAAAAACGAGTTTCAGGCGATTATTACGCAAGCCCGTGGAAGTAAAAATATATTCGATATCTGATCAGCCCTGAGGGATATGGCAGAATTCGTGAAAAAGTATACAACCCCCTTTCCACCCCCTTTCCACCCCACCTCAAAAAATCCTGAAAACACTTTCTAGGTATTTATATGAAGAAGCCGTAAAATAAAAATGAATTCAATATTTGGAAAGATCTAATAGATATGACGAAAACCGTGAAAATACATGCATTCCATTTTCACTGATCATTTTGTTTGCCTCCCTTCCACACGCCAATGGATATTTGAAATTTTTTTTTTATCTAAATTACTTTTCTAGTAGATTTACATATCCATACCGAGTTTCAACTTTGTAGCATAAGCCGTTCTATAGATAGGAAAAACGCCCCCACCCCTGTACCATACTACCCCTATACACAATTATATTTTTCCAACATGTTACTTCTATATTTCTATCTAAATACCAAGTTTCAGCTTAATTCCACTGTAGGTTCTTGAGATATAAAAATCTGAATCTTTTCCTTTTCACTCTCCCCCACTCTCACCCTCTACACCCTCACCACAAATTTTTTTTCCTGCTAGGGGTCTATTAGGCCTACCTGTGGTAAAAATGTTAAGCATTTACCTTATACCCTAGGCAGACGAAGCAATCGAATGATCATTCCGCATCACATCTGCCACAATGAAATTGTCGAATTGGTCATTCATTCGATCATTCGAATTACAATTGCGAAATGGTAATTCCGAGATAAATTCGTAATTCGTTCAAGCACTGGCAACGCCATCTAGCGTCAAGCCCAATGAAACTAGTGGAACAAGTGGAAAATCAGGTGTTCCATCGCCCAAATTTTTCCATTTATTTCATGTGTGCATTAATAACGACCAATCTTTTTAACATTTCGTTTACAATTTCTGACATATTAGCACTTTTCTATCACTTTATTTCAACATATAAAACGTAGCCGCATGCCAATTCAAAAATGGCAACTTTTATTGAGCATTCCAATAACAATAAAATTTTGACAGATTGAATGTAATTCCGAGAGACATGTGTCAATGTTGATCATTGAATGGGAATGATCATTCTCCGAATGATCATTCGAATGTGTCGTCTGCCTAGGGTATAACACTGTTCTTGAGATATGAGACGTAATTTTTCAGAAAAATTCATATCCCCTCCACTTTAATGATCCACCGCTCCCTTCAAAATGTTTACTTTCAGCAAACTTTATTTGTCAACCTTTATACACAAACCGAATTTTATTTGTCTAGTGCAATTGGTTCGTGAGATATCGTAATCTAAACTTGTTCACCCCCCACCTCCTCACGCCACCCCCTCTCAAAAATTTGTTTCCGATCTATTCTCCAAGTATACCGACAGATGTTCAGTAAGTTTTGATTTCGTGACATTAACCGTTTAGGAGATAAGGATTTTAGAATGTATCGATCTCGGCTTTTCTGCGTTTCGGACGCATTATTTTTCCCCCACTCCCACGCCCCTTCACCCTTAATGACAATTTTTATGCAAATGAGTCAACTATCGAAGCTCTATATAAATGCCAAGTTTCACCCTCCTAGCATAAGTGGTTGCTGAGATCTAGACACCAAAATTTTCCGTCTAAAACGCATCCCCTTCCTCCCCCCTTACATCTCCACACCTCAGAATTTGGTCACCTTAAGAGGCCTACCCTGTCTATTCATAAAAAAATTTCAATTTAATATCTCAAACCGTTTGGGAGCTAGGAGCCTTCAAACGATTTTGCGTACGGCGTACGGCGGACAGACGGACTGAAATTTTTTTTTGCTTTTTTCGTGTCTACTAGTCATGAAACGTAAAAAAAAATTTTTCAGGGTAGCAAATTTTTTTTTTTTTAAAATCGTTTTATTAGAAAATAATAAAGTAAAAGGATGTGATGCAGCAATGGATAGTTATGGTGAGCTGTAACTCTTTAATGCAAACAAATTACTTTCTTCCGGGTTTTTTAAATCTCTTCTACTTGAAAGAGCAAGATTAAAAACCAATAACAACAAGGTACTGAGCGGATAAATCACTGTGCACAGGATAGTTGCCTGGTTGCCCCACTTATAGAAACCACGTGTCTTGCATCTTTTTGGTTCGACAGAAATAGACTTTGCGCGATCGAAAAACAGTTTTCTAGTTTGAACCTTTCTGACATCCCTCATATACATTATTATATCAGATTTTCGTATTGGGGTTGATTTGGTCACCTCTGTCATTGAAGCCTCAATTGGGCGTATTGCTACGTCCCTTTGGAGTATCTATGGTTCCTCTTCGATCCCTGCGCTTTCAGTATTTTTCGAAGAGGAATAGCCAGGAATTCCGATGGTTTCATGAAACCCTGACCGAAGTTATGAAGTCTTTTATGATCAAGTCCCTCACATTCACAGAGAATGTGCTCTGGTGTTTCGTCTTCATCATCGCAAATTCTGCATATTTTGCTCTCAGAGAGACTAATGCTATGGAGATGCTTCCTCATGTAACAATATGACCAGACAGAGCTATCACTAGGGTTCGGTTCAGATGTTTGCTTAATTTTAGATATTCAGACGATCTGTGTTCCGAATGCTTCGGCATAGGTAACTTATTAGATTGCCACGTAAAATATCAACTAGAAATAGCTTAATTTGCGGCCAAAGCATGAGAAAAATGCCGTTAGAGTTCTAAAATATGCTATACCTACTTAACAAAAAATACCGGGTCCGATAGTCGAATTTTAATATCAATATATCGATATATCGCTCTAAAAAATATCGGCCGATATTATCGATATATCGTTTAAAAAATATCGCAATTTCGATATATCGATATTTTTTCAACATGCCTACGACAAGCACGAGTCAGTTGCCATCATGCACCATTTTTGTGCACAGTGAACACATCGTGGACATTTCATGTGCACAAAACTATAAATGGTTGTTCGGGTTTGGGCTATAACTTCAGAACGCCATACAAATATCTTGTAAAATGTCTTCACTCAATTTACGGAATCCACTGCAACTCAAGTAATCACAGTCACGAATTCGGAATTTTGTACAAATTAGTTTCGGGTGAAAACAAAGTTCCTGCACCTCCCATGAGAAAGTCCTTTTAAAAGGAAAATTTTACTTTCGGTAATTTTACTAGTTCCCGATATGAAATTGAGCACTAAGAGCATTGTCTCTTACTAGCAAGTTAAGGGTGTTTTTTAGGTGCATGAGAACTATCGATATCGATAACTGTGGTTTGACAGCTGAGAATGTCAAACTGTGTTGACATTTCTGTTCAGTAAGGTTTGGCAAGTCATCATGAATCGTTTAACGCAAGAACAACGCTTCCAAATTGTGGAAATTTCCTTTGAAAAAAATAAATCTGTTCGCGAAGTTCATAGAGCACTTCGTCCATTTTACGGTCAACATAATCGGCCTAATGAGCAAGCAATTCGTGCAGTTATTGATCGTTTTTGCACTAATTTTACTCTTCTCGATTCAAAACCATCAACAAGACAAAGAAATATGCGGTTTACACGCTGGCGGCATCATCGGTTCTTATTTCTTTCGAAATGAGGAAGGAGCTGCCGTTACGGTGAATGGCCAGCGCTATCGAGCTATGCTGACTGAGTTTTTGTTTTCAAAAATTAATTAGCTAAACATCGCCGACATTTGGTTCCAACAAGACGGCGCAACTTGCCATACAGCGCGCTTAACAATCGATTTATTGCAAAATCAATTTGGTGACAACTTGATTTCCAGAAGTGGTTCTGTTAACTAGCCTCCTGGTTCGTGCGATTTAACGCCTCTGGATTACCTTTTATGTGGCTATATTAAGTCATGCGTTTATACCGACAAACCAGCAACTCTTGAAGCATTGGAAGCCAATATTCAAGCCACTATGGACGCCATACGGCCAGATTTATTGGAAAAAGTAGTCAAAAATTGGACTGATCGAATGGACCATGTAACTCGTAGCCGCGGCGGACATATGACGGAAATCATATTTATTAAATGCCATGAAATTATCTACCAGAATATAATAAAAAAATTTCATTCCAACAATATTTCTGTCTTGTATTATAATTTTAAGTTCTCATGCACCTAAAAAAACACCTTATACCAATCAACTCTAACCAGCTATTGAACCAAATTTAAGCTCATATCTTTGGGTGTTCTTGAGTTATGGCGTCTCAAACACATTTGCGTACGGCGTATGCAGCGTAGACAGCCGATGCTGTACAGTTTCCATAGGCGTGCCGTGGGTTGAAATCTGGCAGGGGCCACGGGCCCAATGGCTCACAACATACGACTTCTTCCGAAAGAAACACATGCTTTTCATAAATGTTCGTCTTTTTTGTGTTTACAGATTGGGTGTTCGTATAAACAATGAATGATTAGTCTTAGGCTACGACTTTGAAATGTTTTATACGTTGTTTGAAGGAAAGAATTTGAAAAAGTTCCTATGAGTCCTCCTTCGAGTAACTGCCATACAAAAATCCTGTAAAAATGTCTTCACTCAATTTGGGGAACTCACTGTCTTTTAGTTTCGAGTAGCAACCAAAAGAGAGTTCTTAAAATTGGATTCAATGTTCATGATTGAGAGATTCGAGAATCTATCTTGCGTAGTAACAGCGATGCCAGATTTAAAGATTTTTCTTCAATTTGAAGATTCTTAGCGTTACCGAATATATGAAGACTTTGATGGCTATGTAGAATATTTTTTTGTATTCGTAAGATATTTTCTTCAATTTCGATAATAAAAAAAAATAATTTATAAATTCCTGGCTTATTTTCTATTATTTTCGCAATTCTCACTTAACAGCTTCGTCAGCTCATCCATATTCATGTTCAAAGTCAGTCAGTACCGGCAATACTGATCTAATTACGTTTTCTTCGATCGCGTTTCATTTGTTCTTTATCGGAACAGTAAATTAAAAATAAACAGAGTTTTATCCGGAAAACTAGTTTTGCTAAAATAAGTGAATCTTTTAATTTGAAAAGATTTTTACGAGGTACAACAAACCAGTGTTTCCAATTTAAGAAGCTTTTTTTAAATTTACAAGACAATTAAAGATCGTCTTGTGACTTACCTCATAACTCATTTTCGAGGTAAGGAAAGATGATTTCTTGCTTTTTGTGCCATAGTGAAAAAAATTAACAAAATAAAGGTTCTTTTACTGACATTAAAAAATATTTAACCCACATTGAAAAATATCATAATGGGTTGTATAGGAATGATTTCAAATATCTTACGTGTAATGGTAAGTTTCACAAAACAGCTCCATTTGACAGACATATAAAACTATGTTATAAGATGATTCTCAGAAAATTTCTTCTGTTCAAAACTCTATCCCACTTCAATCCATTTTACTACTATTTTACTACTATTACATTTTACTACTTGACGATTTTGCAACAATGTATCCAACTGTGGTTTGCAAATTATGTTAATCCTGGCATATATTTTAAAGTGCAATAAAAGATGTTTACTCTTGACCCACAGTTCAGGAGGGGTTTTAAGGATTTTACGAAACAAGAGCTTAATTTATCAGATTGTAATTTTTATTGTTTCTGCAATTTATATAGGTATCTAGCTGTATTCTTTTGTTATTGATGTCAAAAACTCATTATTGTACTTACTTCCTGCATTCTTAAAACCAACTGGAAAACCTCAAAGAAGTTGTGAGAGATGAACAGAACTAATTTTTGAATTATTTTAAAGGAGCGAAAAATATAAATTATTCAAGTACCTACTGCTCGTATTATCACAATAGGGCAATAAAAATATGAATTTGATCAAATTGCAGTTAATGGTTCTGATCATAACTTTATATGCAGAAGCGTTTTACAAGCTTTAGATATCGCTGACAAAATATTTTAGAGTTTCGATGTTGATTACCCACACGCAGCATCAAATGTGCTGATTTTTATCCAACAGATGTTCTATAACGCAATTGTGGAAGGTCAATCTTGCAGTCCAAATTTAAACAAATTATTGAACATAATGCATTTTTGTAATAATTAAATAATATTACATATTATATATATGTATAATATAATAATTATTTTACATTTATTTTGATTTGCTTGTACAGCTTGACTTTGCCGAAGTTGAACTACACTGCGGAGCATAACTATAAACGCACCCAAAAAATCCTCATTTCTGGCACTTAATCAGCGCAGTACTGTTTTTTTGATTGGATATA